>OX387603.1:25956403-28361082 GCA_947568835.1 Protonemura montana | reverse complement strand
GGGTGCACAATGGCTGCACTCAGGGCATTCCTTGTGGGCATTCCTTGTGGGCATTCCGTGTCGACACTTTGCTTCCTCGCTCATTTTGTCAGGAGAAGAATACAAAACTAATCTAAAACTAAAACAAGAATAACGCTGAGAAGCGTTTGTCACTGATAACAAGAAGCTGCCCAAAAAACATTGCCAGAAAGATTAAACACGCGGATGAGCAAAGAGCACTGGTGCTGATTCACAATCATGGAGCGAGACCCCGGTGCTACCTACTCGGCTGACTCGACTCGATGATTTCAAGTCATTATTTCCAGCATCATCCACAATTTTACTGACGTCATTAGACCTACCTGAGCTACGATCTCTAGCACAGTTTTAAATGCATGCCAGCCAATTATGGCTTATTAGCGGCTGACCCCCCCCCCCCCCCCCCCCCCCGCCATAATTCATCAAGTCTGTTTTCGGGAAAGATTCAACTCACTGGTAATGTAATGTACGTGTATTACAAGTTAACAAGTTTGTTTACGTTTAATAACAATTGAGACAAAAATACATTATTGAATTAAATATATTAGATTGCTTTGACGTCATAGGTCGTCCAGCACATCTAATGACGTCTCAAATCTCTCCGGCGTTGACTAATAAACGGCGTGACGACATCAACGATAACTCGCGGAACCGAAGTCCCACTAGTCTCTAAATCACCTTGCGATGGACACCGACCACTCAGTATTGGTAGGCATGGTTACCAATGGTCACAGAGGTGTGTGACGTGGCATGGTGGCCGCTAGAGTGGGCGGCGGTGAAGAGGGGCGCGTTGTACAACGCCTTTTGGACGATCGGGTGTACGTCGTGCACGAGTGGGGCGTTATAGGCGACCGCGTGCACCCCACGGCGGTACCGGATCAGGTTGGCACGTGCGGCATGTGCCTTGAAGTGCAGCGCCTTGGCGTGGGCGACCTCGGCAGTGTCTCCGACGGGAAGGGACGCGCCGGCAGCGATGGCCACGGGGTCGACGATGCGGGGCTCGGCGTGGAAGAGGGCGCCAGAGTGTGTGTACCCGTTGTACGCCACTGGACGAGCGTCATAGTTCTCGTGCGAGTAGTGGTGATGGTCGGGAGGAGCTGCGGCTGCAGCGGCGTAGTGACGGGCAGTGGCGGCGGCATGAGCCTGGAGATGGGCGCTTTTGGCGGCGGTAACGTCAGGGGCATCGCCCAACGGGACAGGGGCTCCGGTGGCGACTTGTGTGGGGTAGCCGTTTTGAACGTGCTGTGAGCCGGTAAAGAATGTGGAATACCCGTGCGGGTGGTGGACTTTGACATTGTAGCCTCCGGGGGCGGCGGCGACGGCGGTCAGCACGCAGGCGAGGGCGATCTGTAATCATGTATGTGATAAGAGGCAATTGATGTCAAAGGGATACCAAACAACTTGCTAGAAATAGTTTCGTTTATGTGTTGCCCATATACATATGTTTTAAATGCGGATTATGTTTCGCAACGTGCTGTAAATATCTTAGCTAAGCTTCGCTATTTTAGGTTTTTGATAATTTTTTTGTGATTTATTACATAACTGCATATAACTGACAAAAACAAAATTGTCTTCAAATTGAATCTTCTCGACAATTCTTAAAAACTATTTTAACTGGGTTTTAAGTGCTAAGTTAAGACCCATATTTCGCAACAGGTACGAGTAAAGAAACGTAGGGACAATGTTGTAGTTTTTTACTTAGCATTGAAACCCCAGTGTTAAGACAGTGTTTCTTTCCAAACTAGTGCTAATTGGTTAGATGAAGTAGACATTGAGTCTACAGACCATGCAATACTAATGAAGGGTTTACCAGAGGTGTCATGGCGGTTGTTGCTTCTGGTCGACGACTGGAGAGAACTGATGTCTGCTCAGTGCGAGGACTGTGTTTTATAGCGCTAGCAAATTGGACGCATTTTACCAAGCTAGCTGTCTTCGCTCGATTTCACAGCGTTCAACATTTGCCGATAACTTTGCATGCCATTCTTCGAGCACGTCCAATGAGATCCTCCGCATGTGACCGGCCGGCTTTCCACTCTGGTGAGAATATTGCTTCCCGAGTTGCGATTCAAGGAACCTTATGCAGAAGCTGTCATCTAGCGATTGTCAAGTCACTTTGTACTTGAAAATTAGTTGAAAATGGAGAGTTTTCTGGAAAATTAGTGAGGTTAGATTTGGACACTTTTCTTACGAAATAATGCAATTGAATGCAAAATAAACTTAAGTTTTGTCAATATTAGGTTTTTTGACGTGTTTACATTTTGTTTGTAATATTTGGTGGACATTTGACACTAATTTAACAAGTTTCGCCGGTGACCTTGTCAAGGTAACTAGCTGCTCGAAATTGAAATGCGGTAATAATTATAAATTTAATGAATCTCATTAAAGCACATTCCGTGACGGCGACCAGACGCCTTTGTGTACCTACGTGTAAATGATCTGATTAATTAAATTATTTCTGCAGTGGATTAGCCTCGTTATGAAATTCTATACGGAAGTTATATGCTAGACATTCCTAAGTGAATTTTCTTGTGCAAAGATCTGAATGAATGAATAGTGTGGCTTAAGACGCGTCAACCTTTTGGTCATTTTTCGCCTGTGAAAAATTTTGATTTAAGTCCTTTAAGTAAGACACGAAGGTCTTACTACGACGTAGTATATATACAGTGACAGTTTTAAGATGAAAAATAAATAATTAATTGAAGTATTAAATGAAGATTTGGCTGATGGTGCTTTCGAGCTTAAGGCACCTGCGCACCCCTCTGTATTTTGTACATTCATTGCAGGCCTCGTACCGAGGCAGGATCTTGTCAGGCGAGAATAGGAATGAGTGGGTAAGTAGTGTGTGTCCGATCCTCAGGCGTATGAGGACGACCTCCTCCCGTCTCGTAGACCTAATTGACGAGTCCCAGGGCACAATGATAGGTTGATTTATTTCAACTTATTATTAGTTTCTAGCTCCCACACTTATTGAAATTTGTTTTTAAAATGCAATTGAAAGCAGTTTTTTTAATCATTAAAACAGAGCCTGTCGTTGTCCATAGCATCTTTCTCAGTTGCAGCCTTGGCCGCTCTGTCCGCCAGCTCGTTGCCTTGTATCCCCACATGTCCAAGTACCCAGCAGAACACCACACTGATGTCCCTCGATGACAGGGACGCCAGCAGCGAGTGCACCTCCTGGACGAGAGTGTGTGGGGAATGCAGGGTGCCGATCGCCTGAAGAGAGCTAAGCGAGTCTGAACAAATTAGAAATGTCCTATCAGTGCGGCTCGACTCGACGAATTCCAGTGCCTGTGAAAGCGCGTGCAGCTTGGCGGTTAAAATACTACATTTGTCATTTAGTTTAAAACCATACTCAATGTCGTGATCGGATATGAAAACGCTACCAACCGCGCAGGCATCTTTCGATCCATCGGTAAAAATGTTAGTAAAATCCTTGTACTCCGTACATAGTTTGGTGAACCTCTTCCTATAGATACAATAGGGCTAGTGAAGCTCTTGCTGTTGCATGTTAAGTCGGTCAGGCAAGTCGGTCTTTTTGTGGTCCATGGGGCTGTGGTTCTAAGGCCATGAGGGTACATTTTCGGGTACCGCAACGCGGCTTCCACCAATAGATGGTTCAGACGAATGCCTGTCGGTAATGTAGCGTTAGGCTTAGTGTCATAAATAGCTTCGAAGCCGGTTTAAAAAGAGCATCAAAAGTGGGGTGTTTTTTCATGCACAAAAGTTTGCCTGCATAAGAGGTGAGCAGGTATTGCTTGCGTAGAGCCAGAGGGGGCTCATTTGCTTCACAGAACAGGCTCTCTAGCCGGATGGTGCGAAGAGCTCCAGTGGCCAGCCGGATACCTGTATTGTGGACGGTGTTCAGTAGTCTTAGGTAGTTCTCCCTCGCAAAGGCGTAAACGACACTACCATAGTCGAGTTTTGACCTCACCAGAGCTCTGTATAAGCATATCCTTGCAGTGCGATCTGCACCCCAGCTGGTGCCTGTGAGTACACGTAGTAGATTTAACGATGATTTGCACTGATTTTTGAACGTTTACTGTGCTCTTTCCAGTTAAGCTTCGAGTCAAACCAAAGACCAAAAAATTTTACTTGGTTTGTGAACGGGAGAGCTTGTCTCTTAAGAAGAATATCGGGACCTGGAAAGAGACCCCTGTGGGTCATTCTATATCAAGTGCCCAGTCAAGTATATTCTGTGGGTCATTCCATATCAAGTGCCCACACTCAAAACCTTCACTATGTCCGAATTTGACGAAATTTTCAGAAGACCTAGAACATCGGAAATAAAAATTTAATTTTTAAAAGGTTTTTCCATACGCGTAGCGATTTGCCCGTGGCAGGGGATGGAAAAATCAAATATTTTACTATTTGCCCCGCACGGCCATTCACTATATTGACTCTAGCGTTTGAAAAAATAAACTTAAAAGAATGGGACTAGTTCTTAAATGATAATCGTGCTTTAATCAACAAGAAAAAATGCATAAATTGCTTACTTATCAAGTATAGGGGTGGAAAAATACACCCTTAATTTTTCAACCCTTAATAACTCAAGAAGTAAGATTTTTTTCTTGACGTGTTTTTTTGACCAGCACCTCCTGCCTAATATCTTTCTTTGAAAAAAAAACTAATCATTAACAGCCATTTAATCAGAAGTTAAGATTTTTTTATTGTAAAGATGTGTGTGCATTTAGTTATGTTTCTGCACGTCTGTTAGCATGGTCCATGCAAATCACCCGTAAATTGATAGATTATATAATTTAAAAATTTTTAAATTGTTTTTACTTCAAAGATTATTTTTACTCTCTCATTTTTTTGTGTCACTCTGACCTATCACTCTGGCTTCTTCGAACAACGGCGAGGAGGAGAACACCCGCGTGGCTACTGATTGCTCAGACACGGTTACGAAGCAATGCAGTTTTTGCGTGCCGAGAATCTGCCAGGATGACGCAAATCGTGTGGCCAGCAGCTGTTCTGTGTCTTGGTGCTCCCCGATAGTTCTGTATGCGAACTTGATGGTCGGGATGGCTTCGATTGGGTAATCGAAGAGTTGCCGGGGTGTCATTATCTGCGACTCGTAGGGGCGCTGAAGACTCGCCCGCGCTTACACATTACAAATTTTTCAAGAGCAATCATAATAAAAAAGGCTGATCCAATGTTGATTTGACACTGAGCATCAACTTGAAGCTGGAATGACTGAACTGTGTTTGTTTTTTTTGACAGATTGCTGGTCTCGTTATGTACATAAAGGAGGTTCAGCCTGGGGTAGGGTCTGCGATGCTGACGTAGCGTCGCTTGCCTCGCCAAGCCACGGAACGCACGCGCAGTGACCGCACGTTTCCTTCTTCCCATCGTCTTTACGTGTCTTATTGTTATATCACTCGTTTAAATTCTTACGTTACTTGTTCTTAAGTCTAGAAAAAAATTGCATTACAATTACGTTGAAGTTGTGAATCTCAGCCGAGCAGTCCGTGAACATAAGAGGGAGCCTGTCAGGCAACACTGCGCTGGGTCAGGTATTGGATGGGTGACCATCAAACACATGACCAGTTCTGTTCGGGAGAGAGGTTGGAGGGATAAAAGTTAAGCAACACTGCGCTGGGTCAGGTATTGGATGGGTAACCATCATACACATGACCAGTTCTATTCGGGAGAGAGGTTGGAGGGACAAAAGTTAAGCAACACTGCGCTGGGTCAGGTATTGGATGGGTGACCATCATACACATGACCAGTTCTGTTCGGGAAAGAGGTTGGAGGGATGAAAGTTAAGCAACACTGCGCTGGGTCAGGTGTTGGATGGGTGACCATCATACATGACCAGTTCTGTTCGGGAGAGAGGTTTGAGGGATGACAGTTTAAAAAAACTGCGCTGAATCAGGTATTGGATGGGTGACCACTGAACGGTCTGGCGTGTTGAAACACCGGTCCTCGTGAGATCACCGAAGTTAAGCAACACTGCACTGAGTACTGGACAGGTGACCACTGAACAGTTTTCAGACATGCAAGCGCACCTTTTCTCGAAAACCATTAATTTCAGTCAGCCAGACTGGAGAAAAATATTTTCCATTTTTTTTAGATATTTTTTTTCCAGATCTCTTAAATGTGTATTTCTAAAACGCAGTAACTGTCAACACAGAACCCTGTCGGTTTCGCTCAAACTGCTCAGAATCATCTAGTTTCTAGCAACATATTTAGCTTGGCAAATATCGCTTCTCTCTTTGGGTGCCGACCTTCTTTGGAGTTGAGTGAGGCAAAAACAGCGGTGGTAATGCATTGCTTGGTTATACCAGGAGATAAACAAGCTTATGTCCAAAACAACTGACAGGTTATTAGCTCATGTGTCAGTGAAGACTTGTGCAACACAGATGCCAAACACGCTAATAAAACATGAACAAAATAACTAAAACTGCAATTTTAAATGTGATGGTCTGCAAGGGAGAAAAATTGTTCATGCTATGAAGAAATGGATCAACTAAGAACTTGAGCGAAGACAAACTAGTTTCGTAACAACGCTTCCTTGCTCTGGACAGATAGGAATCCATTTTGCAGAAAACTGGAGGGTTGAATAATTCAGCTCCTAACATTTAGGAGTAAAACTTGGCTCCTCTGCAGCTACAACTAAATCTACAGCGCACTGAGTTATTACAACAATTTAGCGAAAACAAGCGATTTGTAAATATAGACAAATTGTGGTTATAGAATTGAAGCGTCAAATTCGCTAGTTCTCTGACAATCGCCACAAGGAAATAAATGTGCCACATTTTATGTATTTATTTATTTATTTATTTATTTATTTATTTATCTATTTTCAACTTAGGTAACAGTATACCGTTATTCATGTATAAATAAGTTTATTGATTAGCATTACCTTCTAATTCGGACAGTATTTTATCCTCGAGTGTGCAAACTCGACATTTTTATCAGCTAAAATCTACTTTTATTTTATTTAAATAAAAATCAGAACTGGAAGACAGATTAGAACTAGTTCTGTGTGTAATGGGAAGTTAGTTGAGTGGAACCGCGCAATCGACATAATATTCTAGTTTGGTTATTATTTGGTTAAAATATGACAGGATTTTAGCCAGCGAGCAGCAAAGTGAAAGTAAAAGCATGTTGAGCTCTGGTGATAACAGAAATAACCACTTCATATTTAATTATAAGTTTTATTCATTATCTGATTCTTATGTTAAGATATCGCCACGCTTTTGAATAATTAGTTCAATCATTGCATAGAGGACGAGAGACTTGATGCGTGCTTATTTCTAGTACACATAGAAACATTTTCTTCTTTATTTTTGCGCTATGTGGTAATAGAAAATCCTTGACTTTACAACGAACTTAACAGAGAATGACGGATGTGTACCAAAGACAGTAACAAAAAAATTATATTGACATTGCAGACGAAGATGCGTAGCCACATGCAGGAAGCCATTCAATCGTCCTCGTCTGCATCTGACCTTCAGAACACAATGTCCTCGAGCCACTCGGGATATGCAGAAATCTTAGTGTAAGCGCTCAGGTCAGCCGAACACAGAATCCTTGTTCGACCTAGACTATTGCTCGCAACTCCACGCAGATAATAGCGTTGTCCAATAATCTCTTCCTTCGGGAAGACAAATCCACCGCCTGAGTCACCTCGACAAATGCCAGCCGTGCGGTTGATAAATCCTCCGCAAAACTTGTCCCCGACGAGGTAGGCTCGTATGTCTGAGGGCACCAGTTTGCGGCACTCGGCCTTTGGCACAAAAGGTAGGTCAACGAAACGCAGCGTGGATGCCAAGGTGTCGTTCTCGTTGAGACCCCACCCGGGAACCTGCAAAGTCGTTTCAATTCATGAGGGGCGGCAATAGTCGCAAAATATGTTAGGACGATGTTAAATTATTGCTCACTTAGAAGTTGTCCGTATAATTTTGCTAGGATTGATCAAAGCCAGAATAAAACAATTCAAGAAATGAGGAATTGGCGTTGCAACGCCGACCAGCAAAAGTTCAGAGGGAAGTTAAACTTACGGTGCCCATACTATTGTTGGACAGTTGCCGATGTTTGAAAGCTTTTCCCCAATCCACGCACACGACGTTCACAGCCGGCGTCACATCCAACGGTGCGGAGAGTTCGACCAGAGCGATGTTCCCTTCCAGATGCGTAGTCCTTCCAGTATAGCTCTCCGGAATGTGAATGGCATTTATATCCCGTCTCTGCTCATGCTCGTCTTGAGACTCCCAAGTCAGGGTGAGCTTCCCCAAGACTGCCTTAAATATCGTCTTGTTCCTAGGCGTTCCGGACCTTTCATCCTAAAAGCAATGGGCAGCTGCAACAGTCGTGTGCGTTCAGCGGGAGACAACGAATAGAACGCTCACCGCCACGCAATGTCACCTCTACAGAAACTAGCATGCATACTGTCGTTATGTAAGGACGCCATCAAAGTTCTGTACTCACCAGAGATGAAGAAGTTGAGAGACACAAGAGAGCCACCGCAGAGGTATTTAAACGAGTCTTTATCCTCTCGAAAGATGGCGACATGCCAAGGAAACTCGGCTATTTTAGCCTCCTTCCCTCCCACGGAGCGTAGTTGTCTGGAATTGCCGCCCCTGCGACCGCAGTCTGCGAAAGAAGACTTTGATATTTATGATTGTTTTTAGACTAAAGTCTACTTGATGTAAACTTAGCACTAGTTTTAACAAAAACTTTTTAAACTGGGTTTTGAATGCTAAGTGAAGAACAATTAAATTTCCATACGTTTCGTAACTTGTACC
Organism: Protonemura montana; assembly: GCA_947568835.1. Classification (NCBI taxonomy): domain Eukaryota; kingdom Metazoa; phylum Arthropoda; class Insecta; order Plecoptera; family Nemouridae; genus Protonemura; species Protonemura montana. The sequence continues at coordinate 28,352,314 of OX387603.1, read as the reverse complement.
TCTTACTTTATCAAGGGTTAAAGCAGTCCTGACAATTTTCCAATAACAAAGGAACCACATCAAATTATAAAAATTACCTAGTTCGAGCATCCTAGATACATCTTAATAAAATAATCAGGGTCAATAACTTAAAAACTAACATAGTTTCTGTTTTCTGAAATTAAATCCCGAACAAATTGACGTTTTTTACAAACTAACCAATTATGTGCATGGAAAAAATGCCAATTTTTCGAGGTTAACGTTCGAGTTCTAACGTTATATTATATGATCAAAATTTCCTTATTCATTGCATTTAGTTCTTAATCTACCTATCCAAATATTTTCTTCTGGATTCGTTGTGCTGATTTCTTCTGCCTCATTACTGATATTCTCTATTCTATTTCTCTGTTGTAAAATTGTTCCCCAAGCTCTATCAAGTTGAAAACTTTCATCTCTTTTAAAGTTATTGGGTTGTTTTCTAATTTCTTCGCTTCTCTGACTTTTCTAGTGAATTTCTTATCATCTCGACTCAAAATCCTTACCGTGTCTATTTTAATGTGCTTAATGATTTAAGTGTCTTTGTTTTTCCCCAACACTGCTAGATTGTTTTGCTAATCTTATGTGTCTTTCGTGTTCCTTGACTCTTGTGCTAGTTTTCCTACCTGTTTCTCGTATGTAAACTTTTCCACACTCACAACTTACTTCATAGACGCCTTTGCATTCTAATGGAACCTGATCCTTCACTGGTCTTACCATTGTACTTATTTTTCTATCTGCCCTAAATGCTGTAAAAATCTGGTTTTTCGACAGACATTTTTTATTCTTCTCTCCTATCTTAGGTACCTACATACGGTAAAACTGCGATGGATTTGATTCCATCTAAACTGCTTTCACTAATTCCCTTTTCAATTATTTCAGAGTTTATTTCCCTACTTTCTTTATTTTTAAACCAGTTAATTTTTTGAAGTACTCTTCTTATTTCTTTAGTTTTATAATAATTCTGTTGAACAATTGTCCGAAGTGTTTCTTTTTCTGCCTCGTAGTGTTCCTCATCTGTTAATCTCGCTGATCTAGTCGCTAATGTGTTTAGTACCCCGTGTTCTTGCCGAGGATGATGACTTGAATCTGCGTGTCAGACCCTGTTTGTGTTTGTTTTCTTTCTGTAGACTTTGTGCCCTAATGAACCATCTTCTTTTCTAATAACCAAAATATCAAGAAAAGCTAAACAATTATTCTCTTCTACCTCCATAGTGAATTTTATCCTATCATGTTGTCTATTCATGTGTTCTAAAAATGTATCTACATTTTTCTTCCCACGTTGCCAAACCAAAATATTATCATCTACATATCTGAAGAAGCATCTGGGTTTTAGTTCTACACTATTCCATTAAGAAATTCGCTAATGCTGGAGATAAGGAAGACATTAAGCTTGTACAGCGTTGACGAATTCAACGTGAGCGACATGTGGACTTACCAAGGTCGCACGTGATTGGCTGTGGACGCCATCCTTGTGCAGTGCAATTCGTATTGAATGAGCCAGGATGGTTCTCTCGAAGCTTGTACCCTGAGCGGCATTGCAGGCGAGCGGTCGTCTCCAGCGGCACTGGCGCGCTGCCGCAGTCAATGACCTTACTTGCAAGCAAGCAACGAGCATTCGTCGAGTTTGTCGCCAGTGCAAAACAGGGGCTGACGTCGTCAGTGGTCGCTGTTGGTGAAATTCACATCTGTTCTCTACTCAAAGTACACAAACAACTTGAATTGATTGGTCGGTATTCATGTAAGATGTGTACATGCACCGACACAAACGCTGACAACTAACTGGCCGAAACCGTAGACGCAACAAGTTGTGTGCATGGGTCTACAAATGTGCAACAGGAAAAGCCGCAGGGAAGAAAAGATTCCCGTTTCTCATTCCAACCTGGAGCCAATTCGTTTGTTTTCTCCCAAAAAGGCCACTGGGAAACTTTGTCCTATTTAAAAATATTCTATAGCAATAGCTGCAACCACGTGGTCCAAACTTTCTGTTGGCAAGCAAATTAAGGTTTCTGCACCTATTGGTCTTGATGGTTCGGGATAACCCAGTGACAACCTTCACTCTAACTTGGTTCACATTTTCTTATTGCTTGTATCCAACTGGGTCATAAGATCAGTGTCACAAGGCCCGTTGTCAAACGAGTGCATCATTAAACCCAACTAATCAAGTGAGTCGTCGTTCCGCTTAAGACAATGACTACTGGCATGGTCTTTAAGAATAAGAAAGAAAAAACACAATAAAGAATGTATACGGATCCATCATATCCTATAATGTCACAAAATATAACTTCGATAAACTACGATTAGCATCTAGGAGGATAGAAGAATCATTCTTCCACTAGAAACAATAGCCTCACTATGTGAAATCTGATTTAATTTGCAAACGCTTGCAAAAATCGGGGCTCGAGTCCCCGTTTAGGCATCGACTTTTGAGAGGGTAGTAGGTAGTGTTTCTAATAGTAAAATGGCCTCGCTTCTTGCAATGATCTATTTTCTGCCCAAGTGACTTCTGTTCGATAGGATTTCGACGACATTCTCCATCACAAACAGGACTTGACCGTGCTAACCTTAGATAACTAAGGTCACTTCTGATTATATTGGGAGCCTATGATAACTCGTGCGACGACGTATATCGACAAAATGGCAGATAAAATAGGAGGGAAACAACAACATCCAGATATTTTGTAGAACTTTTTTTGGTATTCCAACGTTCAAATACCGTCTCAAACAAATCCCCAAAATGTCATGACCTTTACTTGATAAAGTTTATTAGTTGCCGTCCAAAGGCTGACGAACAATATGAAATAAAAGGCAATTGTCGCAAAAATCACGTGTCATGCGAGTAGTTGTAGCAGTTCCCCGCTGCGAGCGCTGGCACTCACTAGCAACGACCAGCAACACAAAGAAGATGGCGATGCGAAGCATGGTGGCGGCGCTACCTGGAAACATTGGTCTTTCATTATGCTAGGTTAAACCAACTAAAATTCTCCGACGTTTTGTATCTTGTACGTGTCAAGGGTCTCATTTCCATATCAAGCTTCAGCTCAATCCATATTAAATCAACACAAAATACAAGAAAACATGAACTGACAATTTTTAATTCTAAAATACTGCGAGCAAGTGAATTAAGAAAGCCTAAAAGAAAACAATATTTTTTTTATTTTTAATCTCGCACTGTTCGTGTGCACACCTTCAAACCGTTCAAACAGCCGATAAAACTTTAAGACTTTTGTGTGCTCTTTTACGCATTCCACAACTTTTGTCCTTTGTTCCGTCCCACACCTACTCTATGCCCAAAAAGAGGGTTTTTCTGAATAAAAAATTGTCAGTTTTTCTGGTGTGTTGATTGGACGTGGATTGACTCAGGTGTAACATTAGTTACGAAGCCTGAGGAGGCCCAGGGAGCCTGACGACCAGGGTGAGGGGTATCGATTGACGGTGAAATAATTGTTGATATGTGTTTACTTCTTTTTTTCTATTGTGAATGTGATCACAGCACGTGCATATTGAAAACATATAAAAAAATTTACAGAAAATGCTAGTAAAAACACGAATCTTTAGAAAATACAAAAATTGGAAAGTAAAATATTTGCCCAAACGTGCAGACGAACAACAAATTGGATACAAATCACGTGAGATCTCTTAACAGGATGGGTAATGAGACAATAAGCCTGCATTTGTTCCATTGTCAGCTTACGATAAAATGTACTGTTTTATCTCATTTCATTGCATTCTACTGACAAAAAAGTAACATTATAAGTGTCCTGGTCTAAGCTATCATGTGGTGGTGGACACAACTTGAGCCAGACGGCAGAAGACTCACGTGACACTCGATCAGGGTCTTCTTACTGTTGCTCGCGAGGTACCACTCGGCTCCACTAGCGCACCCTACGGATGATGGTCACAAACACTGCTGGCGGCTCACCGAATACACCTTTTTTTGATCACACAGGAGCTCAAAACTGGCACCGAAGTCAGGACGTAGATACTCGAGGCTAAGATGAGATTTGAGCGGTGGATGGGTTTTAATTGCAGAGGCAACTTGCAGACGCAAAGGACGGTCGAATATCGACCGTAATGGTTGTAATGCCTCTAGGAGTTAAAAGATTCTAATCGAGGATTACAGAGAAGCACTCTCTGCCACACACTGTCATATGCAGACTCTCTTGATCATGAAAGAGTGCAAGGTCGCTCTCGAAGTAGCTGGCATCGATATTTACCAATAGTAGGAGGCTAATATTAGTAGGAGGCTAGAAGGGGCACACGCATTAGCCTGAATTTATGCAATAAACATTGTCGCGGCTTATTAACGTAGTGTAATAATGAATTAGTTTACTTAATAATTAAAAAGGTTTATACAAACTAAAAACAATTAATAAACAATTTTATTTTGTTCCGTGGATACGTCAACAACAAAATGAATGTAGGAAGCCTCTCCAATTCGCTGAATAGAAACTCTGTACGTTGCAGTGACGTCAGGTACAGCTGCGACAGAACGTTCCATGCAATGTCAACTTTGAATAGAAACTCTGTACGTTGCAGTGACGTCAGATGCAGGTGCAACAGAACGTTCCATGCAATAGCAACTTTGAATAGAAACTCTGTACGTTGCAGTGACGTCAGGTGCAGGTGCAACAGAACGTTCCATGCAATGTCAACTTTGAATAGAAACTCTGCACGTTGCAGTGACGTCAGGTGCAGCTGCAACAGAACGTTCCATGCAATGTCAACTTTGAATAGAAACTCTGTACGTTGCAGTGACGTCAGGTGCAGCTGCAACAGAACGTTCCATGCAATGTTAACTTTGAATAGAAACTCTGTACGTTGCAGTGACGTCAGGTGCAGCTGCAACAGAACGTTCCATGCAATGTCAACTTTGAATAGAAACTCTGTACGTTGCAGTGACGTCAAGTGCAGCTGCGACAGATCGTTCCATGCAATGTCAACTTTGAATAGAAACTCTGTACGTTGCAGTGACGTCAGGTGCAGCTGCAACAGAACGTTCCATGCAATGTCAACTTTGAATAGAAACTCTGTACGTTGCAGTGACGTCAGGTGCAGCTGCAACAGAACGTTCCATGCAATGTCAACTTTGAATAGAAACTCTGTACGTTGCAGTGACGTCAGGTGCAGCTGCAACAGAACGTTCCATGCAATGTCAACTTTGAATAGAAACTCTGTACGTTGCAGTGACGTCAGGTGCAGGTGCAACAGAACGTTCCATGCAATGTCAACTTTGAATAGAAACTCTGTACGTTGCAGTGACGTCAGGTGCAGCTGCAACAGAACGTTCCATGCAATGTCAACTTTGAATAGAAACTCTGTACGTTGCAGTGACGTCAGGTGCAGCTGCAACAGAACGTTCCATGCAATGTCAACTTTGAATAGAAACTCTGTACGTTGCAGTGACGTCAAGTGCAGCTGCGACAGAACGTTCCATGCAATGTCAACTTTGAATAGAAACTCTGTACGTTGCAGTGACGTCAGGTGCAGGTGCAACAGAACGTTCCATGCAATGTCAACTTTGAATAGAAACTCTGTACGTTGCAGTGACGTCAGGTGCAGCTGCAACAGATCGTTCCATGCAATGTCAACTTTGAATAGAAACTCTGTACGTTGCAGTGACGTCAGGTGCAGCTGCAACAGAACGTTCCATGCAATGTCAACTTTGAATAGAAACTCTGTACGTTGCAGTGACGTCAGGTGCAGCTGCAACAGAACGTTCCATGCAATGTCAACTTTGAATAGAAACTCTGTACGTTGCAGTGACGTCAGGTGCAGCTGCAACAGAACGTTCCATGCAATGTCAACTTTGAATAGAAACTCTGTACGTTGCAGTGACGTCAGGTGCAGCTGCAACAGAACGTTCCATGCAATGTCAACTTTGAATAGAAACTCTGTACGTTGCAGTGACGTCAGGTGCAGCTGCGACAGAACGTTCCATGCAATGTCAACTTTGAATAGAAACTCTGTACGTTGCAGTGACGTCAGATACAGCTGCAACAGAACGTTCCATGCAATGTCAACTTTGAATAGAAACTCTGTACGTTGCAGTGACGTCAGGTGCAGCTGCAACAGAACGTTCCATGCAATGTCAACTTTGAATAGAAACTCTGTACGTTGCAGTGACGTCAGGTGCAGCTGCGACAGAACGTTCCATGCAATGTCAACTTTGAATAGAAACTCTGTACGTTGCAGTGACGTCAGGTGCAGCTGCGACAGAACGTTCCATGCAATGTCAACTTTGAATAGAAACTCTGTACGTTGCAGTGACGTCAGGTGCAGCTGCAACAGAACGTTACATGCAATGTCAACTTTGAATAGAAACTCTGTACGTTGCAGTGACGTCAGGTGCAGGTGCAACAGAACGTTACATGCAATGTCAACTTTGAATAGAAACTCTGTACGTTGCAGTGACGTCAAGTGCAGCTGCAACAGAACGTTCCATGCAATGTCAACTTTGAATAGAAACTCTGTACGTTGCAGTGACGTCAGGTGCAGCTGCAACAGAACGTTCCATGCAATGTCAACTTTGAATAGAAACTCTGTACGTTGCAGTGACGTCAGGTGCAGCTGCAACAGAACGTTCCATGCAATGTCAACTTTGAATAGAAACTCTGTACGTTGCAGTGACGTCAGGTGCAGCTGCAACAGAACGTTCAATGCAATGTCAACTTTGAATAGAAACTCTGTACGTTGCAGTGACGTCAGGTGCAGCTGCAACAGAACGTTCCATGCAATGTCAACTTTGAATAGAAACTCTGTACGTTGCAGTGACGTCAGGTGCAGCTGCGACAGAACGTTCCATGCAATGTCAACTTTGAATAGAAACTCTGTACGTTGCAGTGACGTCAGGTGCAGCTGCAACAGAACGTTCCATGCAATGTCAACTTTGAATAGAAACTCTGTACGTTGCAGTGACGTCAGGTGCAGCTGCAACAGAACGTTCCATGCAATGTCAACTTTGAATAGAAACTCTGTACGTTGCAGTGACGTCAGATGCAGCTGCAACAGAACGTTCCATGCAATGTCAACTTTGAATAGAAACTCTGTACGTTGCAGTGACGTCAGGTGCAGCTGCAACAGAACGTTCCATGCAATGTCAACTTTGAATAGAAACTCTGTACGTTGCAGTGACGTCAGGTGCAGCTGCGACAGAACGTTCCATGCAATGTCAACTTTGAATAGAATGCAAATTATTACAATGTTTGATGGGGCGCTTTCAATTGAAACAATCACGCGTCATTCCACGGTCTGATGAAAACGAGACAATCGATACGCGACTTGGGTGAATTGGAAACAAAATACAACTACTGCACCCAACAGATTACTAATTAGCACCACGTGCAATGAACCTATCATGTATCGTTATTTTAAATATACTCGCGATATCCGCTCTAGCGGTGTGTTTTCAAACCACAGGTAAGAACGTTGTCCAAGGAAAGAGACTGTACCTAAGTTAAATACATTTTTTTAGGCCCATTATTACATTATGTTGCAACTCAGAGTTAAACTTTTAACTCTCAGACTGTCACTGCCTGTTGCAATGTTGTTCAATGATGCACTGCAATTGTTGTTGCTATGGCAATAAATTTAACTTCCACTTAATCTAGGAGTTAAGAAAATTTTTATACTGGGCACATGGGCACCTGCCATCTCTGCCCAAAATCGTGCCACCAGCCGCAATTATGTGAGAAAATGCAGATAATTTCCCTTATTTTTCCAGAAGCTGTGAAGTTCGGAAAAAGGATTCAAAAATATATATTCGGAGGTGAATATGCGTCGATCGGTCAATTTCCTTGGCAAGTGTTAATTAAAACGTTCGATAATTATAACAACTTTACTTTTTGTGGAGGCTCAATCATCAGTCGTGTGTGGGTTCTGACGGCTGCTCACTGCTACAACCGGTAACTAATTTACTTCTGGCTTACGATTGAAATAAGGGTACACAGATGCGAACTCTGCACGTTTCATCCGACGTTCGCTACCTCGGGCCAATGCGAGACCAGATCCAAAAATGCACATCCAGATTTTTATCGGACCTGTCATCTGTTTTAATAATCTAAAGTATCTGGCTAATGTCACGGCTGGTAGCTTAGGAGCGAGTGCATTCTCATAGTGTACCGGTCGAGAGGAGAACCTCATTGGTCGTTACTGGTTCACCGTCACATGATGGTATCTTCACTTACGGCACTGCTAGTCTTTCTCTCTCGACTCTGAGGACGTCAGGCTCGAAGACTCGATGGCCCATAAGACTTGAATAATGCTGTAAGCATGTAGGCCGCGACACTATAACTATTGGAAACCAGCCAACTAAAAATCTCTTCAACAAATCAAATATTGGCACCAAGCTGTGGCAGACCTCCGGCTTTCGTTTTACAATGCGTTTTTGTTCCAGACTTTTTCTGTAACGTAACCTTTTCATTTGTAACTTCCATGCATCCCACGCAAATATAGCACAACGCGACTGAAGGTTGCCAAGCCTGGTTCCTGGAACATTCTTGTGAAGAGAGTTTATTCTCGGTGACAACGTCGCTATTTCAGAGATGAGCCAAGTGAGCTGCGCTTTGGGTCGATTACCTTCAGCGACAAAGACGCGGTCATCCAGACATCGAAGGTGTTTATTAAACACGAGGACTTTGTTTTGTCACCGTGGCGGGAAGGCACTTCTTTTCGTATTACGAAACACGACATAGCTCTGATAAAATTGGCTTCTCCGCTCTCTTGGTCAGGTGAGTGAACTGACGGTCTTTAGGTATGATGTCTTTCAATTGTTGGACAAATTATTTGGTTATTGTTGGTGGTCGACCAGAAATGGAGTCACCGTCATGTGTAATCGTTCATTTCTCGCAGATAACTCGCCAAAGTTTTCTTTATCAACGCATTATTTGCATTATTTGTGGTGTTAACGACGCATTGTTTTGAAATCTGGTCATGCGGCACTGGTCTAATGGCGTCGGTGAATGAGTGGATGATTATGTGGATGAAGATGAACCTTACATAAACTTAAAGAGAGGAGGTGAAACCTGGTGCTGGCACGTAGCTCACTCCTGTCTAAGAGCACCAAGGGGACCACTAGCTTAAAGTCCCTTCCGAAGGACGGTACAACGCGAATAACGTTGTTATACGTGTACGAAATTGCTGTACTAACTTTCATCCCTCCAACTTCTCTCCCGAACAGAACTGGTCATGTGTATGATGGTCACCCATCCAATACCTGACTCAGCGCAGTGTTGCTTAACTTTCATCCCTTCAACCTCTCTCCCGAACAGAACTGGTCATGTGTATGATGGTCACCCATCCAATACCTGACCCAGCGCAGTGTTGCTTAACTTTCATCCCTCCAACCTCTCTCCCGAACAGAACTGGTCAAGTGTATGATGGTCACCCATCCAATACCTGACTCAGCGCAGTGTTGCTTTAAGTTCATCCCTCCAACCTCTCTCCCGAACAGAACTGGTCATGTGTACGATGGTCACCCATCTAATACCTGACCCAGCGCAGTGTTGCTTAACTTTCATCCCTACAACCTCTCTCCCAAACAGAACTGGTCATGTGTACGATGGTCACCCATCTAATACCTGACCCAGCGCAGTGTTGCTTAACTTTCATCCCTACAACCTCTCTCCCAAACAGAACTGGTCATGTGTATGATGGTCACCCATCCAATACTTGACCCAGCACAGTGTTGCTTAACTTCGGTGATCTTACGAGGACCGGTTGTTCCAACACGTCAAACCGTTCGGTTTTTATGAAAGCACGTATTGATATTTTAAGCAGTTAATATTTAATCGCAGAAATATGTTAAAAACGGAAGTCACATGCGCTATCAGGTGGCACCTACCGTAACTACGATTTGCCGGCTCGTTTGCTCAGCAGAATGTTTGACAGTAGCGCTGTGAGAATGACCATTATTAAAAAGCTGCGCAAACGCAATTTGAGCGTAGTTTCTGAATATTTATTATTTTTCCCATTCATTTCTTTATTTACAAAAAGGTGTCATTTCCTTCTTTTTTAAGTGCTATCGGTTCACAAAAAATGGGTAACTTCGTAATAGAAAATGTTTGCCAAGAAAAAACTTTCCCAACTCAACCCTGCTTCGAGCTTAAAATCAAACATCTAGTTGTTTCAAAAATCGTTGTATATTTAAGATTAGCGCTTTCCGAATCTGTCCAGTCTCGTGGCTGGTAGAAAACAAACAGACACATATTAAGAGAAGAGTGTTTTTCCGGGTGATCAAATCAAGTCTTCGATTCGTTTCCTAACCTCATCCAATGATCCCGATTCTACAACTGTTGCCCTCAAACTTTAGGTAGAAATGTTTGCAACCATTCGCCGCGTCTTAGTCGCCGTAGCCGAATGCCAAGAGCTGAAGTCAACATCTTCGAAATGGAAACGTAAACCTCGACTCGTATTATTTGACCCGCCACGGACTTGTGTATCTTCTTACCGTAGAGAGCATCCAACCAGTGAGACTTGCAAGACGCTCGCAGCCGGACCTTCGATCGGATGAAAAGGTCCTCGTTTCTGGCTGGGGCGACACCTCCAGACCAGGTGAGCCAAGTGACACATTGCTGGAAAGCCGTCAAATAACTCGTCAAAAGAGATGAGAGACCAAATTACACTTGAACGCTTTACGTTCAGAAGACATAAATCTTTTCAATAGATTTGTTTATTCTACAGAAAACATTTTTGGTTTGTATTTCAGTTCTGCTCAAAGAAACTTCGTCGTCGGAATATCTACTGTTCACAGAATCAAATCTCAGAACTGACTGGAATTGCCACGACAACTTCTTCCTATGCTCCGAGTGGTCAGGGAGCCGTGGCATTTACAAAGTAGGTTTCATTCAGTCAATTTGAAATGTGTGTTCTCTCTTTAGACTGAAGAGTTATACTTGTTAACGACCAGAGAAGGACTTGAAGCTAATTAACTTTACTACGGTTCTATTTGCACTTTAAAGTTGCCACGTGTGAAAATGTCAAATATTGGACACAACCACGGTAAAGAAGCCCTCTACGCTAGGCTTTATAAGACCTGACGTTGCTGCTTGTAAGAGAGCTGTGAAAGTCTGAGAATGTTATTTGAATTACCTTGGCACGGCACTGAATGAATTCATGACTTGCCGTTTTCTGGCCCCAGGGTGACTCTGGGGGACCGGTCATTTGGAGGGACCGTTCAGGCGATTATCGGCAAGTCGCAATCATCTCCCAGTTTGAAGTACAACCTACTGCTTACTATGGTAATGTCTTCAGCTTCGGTGGCCCTTTCATCGTCCACTATCTGGACTGGATCACCAGGAAAACCGGCATCAAATTGGAAGAGTAGAGCAAGCCCGCCGTATGCCGTTTAAGGCGATTTACAAAAATATGCTGAATCGAAAAATGACTTATGTTTAACTGAGTTTTTGAATGCCGAGTAAAAATCAACCCATTCATCATTGCTTCCTTCAAACTCATGAATTTGTCCCTATAGATTCCCATCCGGTATGTACAAGTTTAAAAGGTCTTCGGGGTAAGGAATGTGTTTTCTGGATTGGACTTCTAGTCATCCAAGATGTCAGATCGTGCGGGGAATGGAAGAGCTGTTTTCGGCCGGTCTTTCTGACCCATGAGGAAGACCGCTTCACTAATTTGCTGTCAGTGGCCGCGAGAGTACGCCCAGGTTACCTTCTTGGGTGTCGCGTTACTTGGCTTTGAGTTGCCCGTAAAACCAAAACCATTTAATCCCATGTCTGAATATTATAGATGAAGCAAATGATCAGTTCATTTAACAGCACTTCATTTATTTAATGTTAGCGTGTCAGTTTCAAAGCTGGTCTTAGGAAAAGTTTTTAATGCGCGCGCACCAGAGAATTTCTCTAGTAACTTGGACGCTGTTTTCAGGTTTTGACGCCAATGAAAACCTGCCAGTGTCTTGTAGTCCTCGAAGCAGTGGTGAGATCAATCATTTGTCTCTAAAAGATGTCGGGTGGTGAAGGGGGGAGGGAGGGGTATCTTGAAGGGGAAACAATAATTACATCACATACTTATGATTTCAGAATGCACTTTAAGTTTATTTGATTGCTACATGTTTTATTGTTCGGTTTGTTTGGTTGGAAACCTAGCAGATGGTCGGCTGATATCACAATTCTAATAATAGAACAGAATAAACTGCAACTTACAGGATTCTACGTGATTTGCTCGTGCTTTGGTAATCTGTGTTCTAGTTGAAAATTAAAATGTCACAAAAAATGGACGCCATCCAGTTTAAGTTAAACGACAACAATCTGACCTGCCAAGAGTGCGTGCTGTCGATGACGTCGTCGTCAAGGTCTGCGGGCCTGACCTGCACATAATCGAGATGTTCGGCAGGCAATGTCGAGATGGCATCTTTGCTAAATTTCTTCAAATTAAAAAAATATTAAAAATTATTAAAAAATTATTTAAAAAAAAACTCCATCCAACTATTTTGAAAAGCTATTCTTACTAATTGTATCCAGTTTTTTTAGATATATTTTTTAGAATGGATTTTCCTGAACCGGTTTTTACCAACCCCAGTTATAGAATAAAAAATATTGTTTTGTTCACTGAATTCCCCAGGAAAAGAAGATGGGGGCGATACAACTACCTTAATCAAGCTTGCTCGTGTGTTTTAACATTTGTATTTAGTTTTAATTTTACTTTATTTTCTATGTAATAAATATGACATATTTAAAAATACAACAAGAAAAGTAATACAACTGAACAAAAAAACTATAACCTGTCGATTTGTAGATACTTACAATGCGACATATGTTGCTTTATTTTTAGAAAAAAGCATGAATCTCGTGGAAATACCGCCACCATTATAATAGAGCATCGAGAAATACTGACAACTTTATTAGCATCTGACCCCTCGACACTGCCCTTACCCCGGAGTCAGACTCATAAAGATTAGGAATTAAGATATTTTGTTTCCTATCTCAAGCCTGGCCTCTTGGTCGCCTTCGTTTTGACCTGTTTGCTTTTCAATCCAGTTGCGAAACTCTGCCACGTCCGTGTAAATTCCTGGCTCCTTCCTGGCACACCCATATCCGTAAGAGACGATGCCGACCAGCTCGTTATCGATCACCAACGGCCCACCCGAGTCACCTTCGCATGCATCTTTCCCACCGTCCAAGAACCCGGCGCACAGCATCCGCGAGGTGACTAAAGTTATGCCAGAGTAAAGCTTCGCACACTTGCCCTGCTCGACGATGGGCACTTGCACCGAACGGAGGTACTTAGATTGAGGGCCACCCTCTTGGATGCGACCCCAGCCACTCACGGTGGCCATCTTGCCGGGTGCGGGCCGAACAGTGGCAAGATCGATGATGCTTTTCTTAGTGAAAGGAACGTCAACTTGAAGGACGGCCACGTCGTAGTCAGGGTTATCGTTGTGGAACTTGTCGTGGATCGCTAGTTTCGTGACCTGGTGAAGTATGCCTCCCGTCTCCGTTTTGTTGCTTCTCGATCGCAATTGGAACTGTTCAGGCTGTCCTCTGGGAACCAAAGATATTGTCGAGATTGAAAAGAAAGAAAGCTAGACTGGAAACATTTGCAACCGAACCGGGATACGAATTCGGGACCTCCCAATTACTGGTCTGGTGCTCTGGCAACTGAGCTATCCAGACACACATATTCTAGTTTTCGCGGGGTGGGATAAGGGATCGCCTTGTTAAATTATTGATCATGTAACAGTAGTTTAACAAGTTCATGCAGAATGGACATGATGGGTGAACATCACATATATGTCCAGTTCTGCTCGGGAGGAAGGTTGAAAAGTTACGGGATGAGTTCTGCGGTTAGGTACACATGATTAAATTTTTACTCGTGTTCATTTAATGAAATTACTTTCCACATTTCAAGCAATTTCAATTGAAAACTTATTTCATAGACTAAAAGGATTCACAGTAGAAACGGTATTGACGGATCAACAGTTTCACTCGCCTTGCTCATCAATTTTTCGATATCATAGGTACCATCTATAGGTAGGAGAGCGACGAAGAAATTCCTTGTTTTTCAGCTTTCTACTGCCCTTCGGAGGCGGGCGTTATTTCAGTTGTTGTCTTAATTCTTTCCGACTTCTTTTTTGGCATCGGTTTCCTTTTCCATCAAGTCTAGATAAGTTTGGTCATCTTTCTCATAATCACCCATTATTTTTCCTACGCTATTAGACCAGGTCAGAACAGTGCGTCGGTGTGCCCCATATTTTATGAGCGAAGATGGCTTCATTGAAAACCCCGCCCCTCTGCGCCCTCTGACACGTACCGCCACACGCAATGCGCCGCTGTCAACGCCCATTGCTCGTCGATGACGGACGCCCCGCAGATGCTGTCGTTGTCGTCTTCCAGCTGGAGTTGGTATGGCACTTTGTCGATGGAGACTACAACACCGCCGACAATCAAGTATGCTGCGGGGATGGCGTCTTGAGCTTGAGAACCTGTAATGGATTAATGCAGGTGAACACATACAAAGGGGCTTCTGAGATTTACGGGGAAGGTGTTTGGATCTCCTGAAATCACGTACCGTCTTAGACGGCTCTTATTTACTAACGTCAACCGAAGAGTCTTTCTACTCCTTACCATTAGAGGCTTTCGAGGATAGTCCTAGGAGGGTCTGAAATAATTACTGCAGGACGACAATAAATCCGCAGTGCAAGGTCTGTTCGATCTTCATTTGGTTCAATTTTTGAAGAGTAACATATAACTGTCTGCCGTATTGAGCAAACGACTTAGAAGTTTAATTTTCAATTTTAATTAACAGTTGCCATTGAGAAGTTTTTTAATTGTGCACAGTGAGATGCCATCCACGTTGCCAGCGAATCGCAATCCGTCACTTTTGCCATAAAACCAGCGCACGGGTAACCCAGCGCCATCTACAAAATCTTCGTCTTCACAATCGTCAGCAAGTCGAGCTGTTTTTGGGCGCAGCACTGCCTGACTGCATCACGACAAAACGTTCAAGGATATTTAGAGCAGATGCAAAGAGGCTGTGCTCTTAACACAAGTCCACTGCGTTTAAATGCTTGCACTCGTGTCACGGTGCGAAACGCCAAAATAACTTATCTAACGCAGATAATGTGTGGTTGTGTAGAACTGTCCCTAATAAAAAAATAATAATATCACTCTATATTTAATTATTGAAACATTTTAAAACCACTTGAAACTGAGGGCTTAAGTCTTTCTGGACAAACTAGTTTCAGCAACCGTCGCTGCGAAGCTGAAGATATTTTACGGTAAACTAGCAAAGTCCTCTTTGCCTAGTTCTTAACTAGAGCCATTGAATATTGTTCTCGCTTACAAGCCCCTCCCCCTCACACTTGCTTCGCACGCGGATTGATTCGATTGGGTTAGGGGTATTGCAATAAGTCGATAAAATGGAGTTGCCGAAATTACACCGGGCTACATTCTTTATCATTTAGCACAACTCAACCTGTACACCGACGTGGACTCACCAAGGCATCCAGAGATCGCCGTCGCCACCAGAATTGGACTCCACATACTGGTGAGTGTTCGACGTGCACGGACACCTTCTACCAACAGGTGCTTCGAACACGAGCCGCTCTTGGTACCTTGGTCGCACAGGGAAACATACTTGTCATGTACTTTATTAAAAATTATCGCATATAGCAAGAATGTTAATTTGTAATTATATTCACTTAACAAAAAATTACATATTGTTTTTTAAATCTTAAACAGAAAGAAAGTGCAGCAGCAAATGAAGATGAAAAGCAAAGCAGCGCAATATCAATTAGTTATTGTGTGCCAGTTACAACCAAGTTTTTACAGAACTTTTTCCTTTGCTTCAATTTCACAGTTTATAATTTTGAAATAATAAATCTATGACAGATGTGTTGATAAGCTTGTTTGTAGATTGTCGCCTCGTCGCACAGGTTCACAGCGGCACTACCAGTTGCCGAACGGAAACGTTGTGTAAGCCGAGGAGTTGCGACAACTCCACATCAATTCTTGGCATATTACACTTTACGGACAACAGACGGCGGTATTTTCGAATGAGTGAATGAATATTGGGGCTTAACGGCGCGTCAACCGGATGGTTATTTTGCGCCGGATAAAAGAAGGTTGTTCAATAAAAGATTGATAAAAGTTTACATCAAACCTATTACGTCAAGCTCTTGTAAGAATTTAAAAACATTGTCAATACGACGAGGGTCATCTGCTAATACTTTGTCAATAGTATTTTCTAATGAGTGACGTTGTCTAGCAACTCTATACTTTGTACAATCAGTTAAAATGTGTCGGATGGATAAAATCTCGTTGCATGTATTGCAGCGCGGAGGCACCTTGTCAATAGTGAATAAGAAAGAGTGGGTTAAAAGAGTATGTCCGATACGGAGTCGGGTGAGAACGACCTCCTCACGCCTTTCAGATCTCTTTGATGACTCCCATGGTTCGACAGTAGCTTTAATTTCTTTTAATTTATTGTTTGTTTGTCTATCCCAGATATCTTGAAATCTTCGTTTGAAAGTTGACTTAAAGTAGACCTTCAAATCACTGTGGAAGATTCTTTGGTCAACCATTTCAGCATTGTGCAAGGCATTCTTGGCGGCTGCATCGGCCCTCTCGTTGCCCTTAATGCCAACGTGCCCAGGCACCCAACACTACTCTCACGTCCCGAGAAGAGAGGGTCGCTAGTAGGGAATGTACTTTTTGAACGAGGGTGTTGGGTGAGAAAATGTCATAAATTGCATCAATAGAGCTGAGTGAATCTGAAAAAATAAGAAAGTTGGGTTCATCTCTGCTTTCTATGTGTTGCAGAGCCTTCATAATGGCATACAATTCAGCAGTGAAAATGCTGCACTTGCTATTTAGTTTAAACCCGTATGCAATGTTGGGAGTCGTCGTAAAAGCACAACCAACATCATTGTTATTCTTTGATCCGTCCGTATAATATTGTATAAAATGTGGGTGATCGGCACAGATTTCAGCAAACCTGCGTCTGTACACGAGATCGCTGGTGCACTGTTTCCCTAAGGACGCTAGGCCGATAAGGCAAGAAGGCCTGGGAACACACCAAGGGGCGACCAGGCTGGATTCGACAGGGAACATCCTTGGAATCTTGAAAGTTATTTCGGTGAGAATACGACTTAGTCTAATACCTGCCGGCAAAGTTGAAAAGGGCTTAGCGTCATAAATTGGCTGGAATCTGGGCTGAAGTAGAGACAGGTACGTGGGATGTTTTTTCATTGCGATCAGTTTTGCAGCGTATGAAGTAAGAAGATATTCTCTCCTTAGCGTAAGTGGCGGCTCCCCGGAATCACAGTATAGACTTTCCACCCGGCTGGTTCGAAGAGCGCCGATGGCCAGCCGGATGCCTGTGTTGTGGATGGTGTTCAAAGTTCTTTGGTAGCTGTCACGGGCAGAATCGTAGACAGCACTGCCATAGTCAAGTTTAGAGCGTATGAGGGCACGATAAACACGCAACATAACCGTGCGGTCCGCTCCCCACCTTGTCCCTGTCAGGTACCTTAAGAGGTTAAGAGATTTAAAACATTTAATACGCAGTTGGTTAAAATGTTCTTTAAAATTCAATTTCTGGTCAAAGACTAACCCCAGAAACTTGACACTTTTAACAACAGGGAGACAGTTCCCACGGAGATAGATTTCTGGGTCTGGGAAGAGGCCCCGTACCCGAGAGAAGTGGACACAGTTTGTCTTTGCTGCCGAAAATGTAAAGCCGGTGGCATCAGCCCACTTTACCAATCTGTTGACAGTTAATTGGATCTGCCTAGAGGTGGACGCTAGGTTCTTAGATGAACAGATTATTGCCAGGTCATCGACAAACAAGGAAGATGACACCGGGGAGTTAACACAGCTGGTAATTGTATTGATTGCAATCGCAAATAACGTCACGCTGAGCACACTGCCCTGGGGCACGCCGTTCTCTTGTGAAAAAGTATCTGACAAAACATTGCCAACACGGACATTAAAAGTTCTATCAGTCATAAAATTTGTGATAAAAACAGGTAGTCGACCTTTAAAACCCCACGAATGTAGCGATTTTAAAATGTTGTGGCGCCAGGTGGTGTCGTAGGCTTTTTCCAGGTCGAAGAAGACAGCAATTGCATGCTGCTTGCATAGAAACGAGTCCTGGATAAAAGCCTCCATCCTGATAAGATGGTCCATCGTACTTCTGTTTTTCCGGAAACCACATTGTAAGTTAGAGAGTAGCTTTTTTGTCTCCAGCCACCAAACCAAACGATTGCTCACCATCCTCTCCATCACCTTACAAAGACAACTGGTCAGAGAGATAGGCCTGTAGCTGGCTGCCAGTAGCTTGTCTTTTCCAGGTTTGGGAATGGGAACTTGAATGGCATGTCGCCATTCATCCGGAAAGACTTGCGATATCCAAATCATATTATATAATTCAAGCAAAGCCGAGCGAGCATCTGGTAAAAGGTGTTTTAAGAACTCGTTGTGGACCCTGTCGGCCCCCGGTGACGTGTTCTTCGATGTCCGAATGGCGTTTTCCAGCTCCCACTCACTAAACGGCATGTTGTAGCGTTCGGAGTTGGCAGAGGCAAACGACAATTGTCTACGCTCTGCCGTGCGCTTTATCTGTTGGAACGATGCCGAATAGTGGCGGGAACTGGAGACATCTGCAAAGTGTTTGCCAATGCAGTCTGCTATTTCTTTGGGGGCCGTAAACAGGTGTCCATCGTTCGTTATACCGGCGATTGAAATCGGCTTGTGCTTGCCTCTTATTTTGTTTACCCTGTGCCAAACCTTGGTGAGGGGGGTAAAGCAAGTGAGAGAGGATATATAATTGTTCCATGATTGGCGCTGGGATCTTCTAAAAACCTGTCGTGCCTTGGCACGGAGCTGTTTAAAAACTTGCAGGTTAAAATTTGTGGGTCGTTTGGTAAAAACTCTGAGAGCTCTTTTCCTCGCCCTGAGTGCCTTGTCACACTCGTCGTTCCACCATGGAACAGGAATGTGGCGTGGCTTCGTGGAGGTTTGTGGTATGGACTCCTCTGCGGCACTTATGATAATCTCTGAGATCCTTTTGACTTTAGAGTCGACATCCGTTTCCTGGTCAGAACAACTTAGTTTCGCCAGTGCAGCAAACCGCTTCCAGTTCGCCCGTTTTAAGCTCCATTGAGCGGGGCGAGAAGGGATCTGAAAGTCGGTTTGGAGCCTCAAGATGATCGGAAAGTGATCGCTTCCACAGAGGTCATCATGGACTGAGAAATTGAATAAATGTGCCACAGAGGGCGAACATATGCACAAGTCGATCGCCGTAAAATTACCGTTAAAAGAGTTAAATCTGGTTTGTTGTCCATTATTTAAAAGAAACAAATCGTTGTCATCGATAAAACTCTCAAGCATACGACCCCGGCCGTCTGCCATTGTGTCGCCCCACAGGGGGCTATGTGCGTTGAAGTCACCCAACAGCACGTAGGGGTGGGGCAGTTGGGACACAAGGCTTTGAAGGTTCGGGGCCGTAGCTGGCGCCCACTCCGGAAGATAAATGTTACAAAGGGTAACTGGTTGTGGTAAGTGGATTCGGACTGCCACTGCCTGTAGTGGTGTTACCAGCGGCACAGGATGTGCAGGGACAGAGTCCCACACTGCCGTCGCCACTCCACCAGCCGCAATATTTCGGGACAGGTCGTCAACCCGAAAGAAAGTGTATCCACTCAATACAGGTGAGTCAGATGGTTTAAAATGTGTCTCTTGTAAAGAGAGACACAGGGGGCTAAAATTAGCTGTTAAAAGCTTCACCTCCTCTCGGTGGTGATGGTAACCATTGAGGTTCCACTGTATTAAAGCCATTTTTGTTGTTTTAAAATCTCTCCTAACCTAAGTAATGTATCACAGGCATAAGCACAGCCATCTAAAAACCCGTGTAAAATTAAGAATAATATCACATAGGTAAAAGAAGCGTATACTAATATCACAGACACTATCACGAGGGTTATCACAGAAAGTTTATCACAACAATATAGCACCAAAAGATCTCTAAACCTAAGTAAAATATCACAGATAATATTATCACAGCAATCCAGAAACCTATATAAAATTAAAAATAAAATTATATAGATAAAAGGAGCGTAAATAAATATTACAGACATTATCACAGAGGTTATTAAGGATAATTAAGGTGTCTATTTGGTTTCGGTTTGGCTTTATTTTCTTCCGTCTTTTGCCTCTTACTAGGCAAGGCAATCGTGGACACACTACCGCCTCCTTGCAACTGGGCGGCACCCTCAGCCTCCTCACAGTCCATCAAGGACTCATCCTCTTTAGACTTGGGGCTGGTCTCTTTGGCCTGTCTGGCAGCTTCTGGTTTCTTTACGTTTTGCGGCTTTTGTTTAAGTGTTTCTAACTCTTCTCCAATTATTTTGTTTTGATATTTAAGGGATTCATTTTCTTCCCGGAGCTCTTTGATTTGTTTTGTCTGCTCTTCTATCTTTTTAGTTTGTTCCTCCAGTTTTTCTTTGGTTTCTTGTTGGCCGGCCAAGAGAAGAGCCATCATCTCCGTCAGCTGTTTAAGCTCTGCGGAGTGGTCAACTTCTTTGGTGGGCTGGACAGCGGGTGGCGTTTTAACAGCTTCAGAAAAAGATCGTGACAGGCTTTGTTGCGGAGAGATGAGGTTGAATTTCTTTCTAGCCTCTGAGATAGAAATTTTGTCCTTTGTTTTTATCTCTATGATCTTTTTCTCCCTCTTCCAAGTAGAGCAGTCCCTGGACCAAGCTGGGTGGGAGCCACCACAGTTCAGGCATTTCGCCTCCTGGTCACAGGGCTTGTCCACGTGTTTATCTGCCTGGCCACAGTTTGAACACACGTGCGGTCTCTCGCACGTGTGTTGGGTGTGACCAAATCTCTGGCAGCGCAAACAACGCATTGGATTAGGGATGTGTTGGCGCACATCCACACGGATGAAACCAATAAACAAACTTTTGGGAAGAGACGTGGAGTTGAAAGTAACGATGTGGAGCGGCGATGGCTTCAGAACTCCATCCTTGCGTGTTTGGATACATTTTATTTCGGTAACATTTTGTTCAGCGAGCTCTTTGAGTATGGTCTCCTCGTCCATGCCGACCAGATCGGGACAGAAGACAACTCCTTTAGTAGAGTTAAGAGATTTGTGGCACTCCACCGATATTTGATAGTTTCCCAGAAGCTGCAAGCTAAACACTTTTTGTGACTGCTCCAGGGTGTATATTTCAATGAGCAGAGCTCCGTCACGGAGTCTGCTCACACTTTTTGTGGCGCCGATGTCACTGTTTATAAACTTATTTAGTGTAAATGGTGATACGTCAAGAAAAGTCTGTTTTGTATCTTTGTCTTTTCTTTTAATTAAGAAGAATTTTGGGTACGTCGACTCTTGGAAAGAGCGGACACTGACGGGTTTGTCCAGCAAACCAGGTATGTTATTATGAATGGGGGGGGGGAGGGGGGGAGTTTTTGGTTTGGTTTTTCCATATATATAGGAGACAGTTTCGTCGCCCGGAGCCCTGCCCACCACGGAGCCCAACCAGGGGGACGTTGAACTTCAACGCCGGGGTTGTCCGGACGATATAGTCAGTGGACACCAGTAGCCGCGAGTGACCGTAAATGATGGGACTCAGGTACGGCCATCACGCCACCGGTGCCCCCATCCTCATCCACGCGTGAAAGGTTGATGTTTCAGGCAAGCCGATTGACTGGGGGTGGATTAGCCCCCAGCCTCCTGTTTAAGGTGAAGCGGTAACTAAAGAAGTGTGTTGTTGCTACCCTCTATTTGTTCCACATTATGAACTAGAAAAGTAGCTCCTCAACCCCCAAGAAAAACTTTTCCACCCGTACAGGTGACCGCGCACGGCAAACACGCAGGCAAGTGTTCCGATCTGTACAGGGGGTCGGCCGGAAGAGAAGACAGAAGAATATAGGATAGTGAAGGTAAAGGGGTAAGGAAGCAGACTCGAGGACTCCCTGCACAGATCCAAGTCACCAGGGTACTGGAGCTTGCATCGACTCGACATTCAACCAAATCTGTTCCAGTTTCGTTGCCAGGTCGTCATAAGGGAGGGCGCCACACCGCTGTCGCAGAAGGCAGACGGGGGCTTCAGGAGGTGGCAAGGAATGAAACAAGAAGCGAGGCGAAGAGAAGATAGTGAAATGAAGAGAGGAGAGAAAAAGAGCGCACAGATCCTCCTTAGACCAAAGTCCGTGTCCCGCGACAGCGGCGCGGCCGGACCATTCTTTGTCTGGATCCTCGCCGGGAGCCTGTCCGGTATAGGAGACCTTATGGGGAGCGAAACCTCCCCACCGGCAGAGCCTCCCGGGTCATTGGATCACACAAACCCCCTCACCACGGTAAGGTGATAGTCCTCGAGGGGGAGTTAAGACTGTCCCATTTAAATTGAGATGTCTTATTTTCTGTGAGATTTTTGTTAGTTCACAAATAACATTTAAAATAATGTATATTTCGGTGCAGCACAACGATCATTTCCTAATATTCCCGCGAATTACGAAGAAATGTCAGACTTAACCTCTTTGACACTTCACTCTGACGTCTCGTAAGGTGGGCGTTTTCGATTGCTTGTTCGCAGTGTCATCCATTGAAATCAAGCGTGAGTTGAGTAAAATGTTACCTGCCGCAGTTCAGTTCGTTTTAGATGAAGAGGCAGCTGCTGCTGACGAGAATATAATTTTACAAGGACCGATCCGAGTTTTGAGAGATCGGTTGGATCCCTTAAATGTGCCTGACAACTTTCTACTACGATGGTATCGCCTTCCCAGGAATGCCATCGTAGATCTATGTCAGGAAATCGGTGAGACTCTGCAGAGAAATTCCTTAAGATCAAGGGCAATCCCTGTTCCCACGCAGATACTTACAGCATTGCGATTTTATGCTTCGGGTTCATTTCAAAACGTAACTGGGGATGTGACGGGAGTCAGCCAATCTAGCTGCTCTACAATTGTGAGAGATGTTTCCAATGCATTGACAGAACTATCAGCCCGTTACATCACGTTCCCTTTGGAAGATGAGGACTATATAGCAAGAGTTAAATCAGGTAAGCTACCTAATCGCGTTCACAATATCTGGATTGCCACGCATGTGTAAGTAACCAAGGGTACCTACACCTAACCTAACAATTGTTTATCTACCTTCCACAATCATACCTGAATATATAAAACATTATTTTTCGTTACAGAATTTCACAACATTGCCAATTTCCCTAATATAATCGGAGTTATCGACGGCACTCTGATTAACATTAAGGCACCATCGGAAGACGAACCAAGCTTTGTGGATCGATACAGAAACCACAGCATTAATTGCCAAGTCGTGTGTGGTCCGGATGAAAGTTTTTCAAATATAGTCGTTCGTTGGCCAGGCTCCACGCACGACCAATTCGTCTGGAATCAGTCTATGTTGAAGCAGAGACTCGATGATGGTGTTGTCCCTTCCGGTTGGCTTCTTGGTAGGTCATTTTTAATATTTTACATCTCTTCTCTGTGTTTCATTAATTTTTTAACTATGCAAGTACGTAGTTTATGTTTAGGCATTACTTTGCTTAAAAAAAAATCCATTTCCTTCCCATTCAACCAGGTGATAGTGGCTATGGAATTGATGTCCATCTGTTAACACCCTTTGCCAATCCTGCAACCGTTGGTGAGGAAAACTATAACCGAAGCTTCAAGCGGACTAGAAGTATCGTGGAGCGCAGCATTGGGATATTGAAAAGCCGGTTTCGGTGTATTGATGAAAGTGGTGGTACTCTCATGTACAAGCCACTGAGGTGCAGTAAAATCATCACTTCATGTTGTGTTTTACACAATTGGTGCGTTGCCAGACGGATACCAATCTTGTATGCTCCCATCTACAATCCTGTCCAAGCCCAGTTCCAGCCACAGGGAGCTGCAGCAGTCAACCACAACGCAGTGATGCTCCGGGCTGCTCTTGTAGCAAATAGATTTAACTAACTCTCAGACAAAGGGAAGTACACATTACATTTAGACTAATTAGTCATGTCTTTCTAGGACACAATACTAAACACCTTTTTTGCAACAGTTTTAATTTAATGTTTGATGCTTTTTTTTTTAATTTTATTGATTATGATGTAGCAGCTCAGACATAGCTGCCAGAGTAGCAGCGATCATTCTGCCATTTATCACTAGCTGGGCATTTGCCTCTGCTTGCTGGGCATTTGCCTCTGCTTGTTTCTCCAGGGAAAGTTGTAGCAAATCAGCGATGCGATTGCAAGCCGCTAGCATCAGGTCCCCTTGTTGGAGCAAACTCCCAGATGTTGTCGACCTGATGGTAATTTGAGTGTTCAATTAATTTTGTTTGGTAATTTGAGTTAATTGTAACTATTTAAATTAGGTACCCAAATCATTGTCACGAACATACCCTTGGCTTATTGTTTAGCAAGCTTTGTTCTCTTTTACCAGCGCTGTTGCGCCACCACTGAAGTCGACGTACTCAAACTGCAATGGCACTTGCATGGGTTGAATGCTCCGTTTATCATCAGTTTCCTCTTCACAGCTCCCTCAACTAAAGCTTTCAACTCATCAGAAGAAAAGTTTGGCCTGCGGGTCCTTTTCTTTCCAGTCTCTTCAGCATTTTCCATGTTTTTTTTTTATTCTATAAATGGAAATAGTACTTGAATATATTTTACTGCTTTTAAGTTATTGTCAACAGATAAAAGTATTAACTATAAGGATAAAAGGTTAAATTTGCCAAATTATAACTTACCGTTCAATTCACTGATCTCATGGGCCTGAATTATTTCTCATCTATATTAATGATATGTCTGACAGCCTAAACTCAGTAAATGTAACCCTTTTTGCCGATGACACAAGCTTATTAGTATCAAATCAGAAATTAGGTGAAGCTGAAATTACAGCAAATAGCGTAATGAAAGACTTATGTAAATGGTTTTATGTAAATTTTTTAACCTTAAATTATACTAAAAAAAAATATTGTACATTTCGTGTCCAGAAACACTAAGGAAAACGATGATGTTTTGATCCACGTAAACTTCATTAAACGGTGAAGTAGATGCTATTAGAATTAGATGCTAAATTAAATTGGAAAGATCACATTCAACTTCTAAAAAGTAAACCGTCCAGTACCAACCATGCGCCAAGAGTAGGTACTGTCACGTATATCCACGATTGAAACTATGATTCGTTCAGATCAAGGGGAATCCCTGTTCATACTCAAGTACTCGCAGCATTGCGGTTTTATGCGTATTTATTTGAGAAGTGGTTCACGTTCGCTTGAATATAACAACAGACGAACGTTATTTGAATAAATGCGCACCCTGCACTGATTGGTCGAAATTTCACGTGACGTCATGATTTCATGACGTCACGTCTGAATTAGTGACGAAAACTAATACTGCTAAGACGGCGCTAATATTTTGTTTGTGAATGCGGAATAGCACTAATATGGTAATACGTTAATACGATATTAGCACAGTAATAGTACTACAGTATTAGCTCTAATATGTTAATAAAGTTAGGACTCTTTGTGAATCCGGGCCCTGGTTACTAGATTACGGATTTAAGTTGGGGAACGGTACTATCTTGCACAAGGGACCATTAGTGAACCTGATCGATATAGATAAAGGGGAGTTCAAGGATTGTCACAAGCTCACGCGCCGCCATGTTTCGTGTGAGAAAGCCCAACGACAGAATGTTGCTATGGCCTGTCAACTCTTGTCCCACACAACTGCATGTGCCCTTCGCAGATACAAGCCAGGGTTGGATCCTGGCATGTGTGAAAAATTAGCAAATTTCATTAGCTTAGTAAATGATTGGTTTAACGTTATGAATAGTTATGTGCCAAGAGTTTTTGGTTTCCCGAGTAAAAGTGGGTACGGTTTACACGAAACCGAACAGAACCTAGTACTTAATGAAATGTATGAAACAATGAAAGCCATGAGGTGTTGTGGTAAAAATGCTCTACAAGAATTTCAGAAAGGAATTATAGTATCTACACTATCCGTGCAAATGCTCCTTGAAGACTGCAGAAAGGAATTTGAATCCGCACTAAGGGCGGGCTAAACGACCACCCAACTCCCCTTAACGCATTGTATAGAATCAGAGCGTTAATTTTGGGAAAGGGTTCTGGTATTGTTCAATCAAATACGAATACCCGCGATCAAAGTGATGACGAATATCTCATCGGAGAAATGCTTCGGAAAGCTGGTGTGTCAACAGCCAGCAGCGAATTGACAAATGAACCTGCTTCAGAGGCAGCAGCAAATTTGGCTGTGGACTGCGCTCCAGAGAGTTAAATTGAAGATACTAACGTTGAGGGTGTTGGCATCAATATTGCTGAAGATGGGGCTCTGGAAGAACTTGCTCCAATTGCTGATGCACTATCAGAAACTGAGAGGGGTGGTCTTGAATACGTTGCTGGGTGGTTGGCCAAGAAGGTCAAAAGTATACACCCTGAAATTGGAGACTTTACTTACAAATTAAAAGAGCACAATTATGTCTTACCAACCTGGGCGTAACAATTGTCTTACGGTGGCCTAGTTGAACCTAGCGACGCATGGAAAGCCATCGTGAAAAAATTAATTTTTGTCGTACTTAGTGATGGGTGGACGGGAATATTCCCGCGGGAATATTCTTCGATATATTCCGCGAGTAATTTTTATATACCCAAAACTAGGTCATTCTGTTCTCATTCTAGTACAATCATAATGGAACATTGGAACAACAATGGTAACAATGGTAACTGCTGACTTCCCAGCTGGGATTGGCAACAATGTGACAATTACAGCTGCACTGCACACATTAAGGTGCGTTTACAGCGACAGTGTCGCTGACGAGTGCACAAGCTACAGCCAATCAGAAGGCCGATCGCGGTGACGTCATAAAGCTTAGCGACCGTGTCGCTTCGCTTTGACAGACTTGAAAAATGTTTATCTTTTTGAACCTTCGCGACTGCAACCCGTCTGAGCGCTTGCGCAATTGAGTAAAAATGAAAACGTCAAAGTGGCCGTTTGTGCTGTTCTGTCAACTGTCAAAACAAGACAGATGTCAGAGAGGTGTGAATCTGAGGGAGAATCTTTGTTTGTCGCCGAGTTTGATTGATTTGAGTTCGATTGAAAGTTTGATACAGTTTTCCTGTATTTAAGCAGTTTTCTAGCACGCAGAAAAATACCTACTTCAGTGTTTTATTATTATGAACACTGAAACCGTCTCAAAAATTGATGCCCAAACAGGGACTCTAACCCCGATACCCCGCGCTTTGCAATTTAAATAAGATTTCATCCTAATACCAACCTCAATGTAATTGACAGCCGCTCAGCCGGAGAAATAACATTGTCCCGATGTACAGAATACTTTTTAATAAATGATCCCACAATTTCAAGCAACTCCTCAAACTTATCTGGCAGCATTCGGTGAAAGTTCAAGAAACTTTGGTGTTCATTTACAGCTAATTATTAGCATTTTAGCTATCAAGTTATTAATTTATTGTTTATTTATTTGGCTACTTAATATATTTGGCCTTAAAGAATAAGTTAACATACGCTGTAAACAGTGATGTAAAATATAATAATAATAATGGTGATTAATACTACAATCAGTAGAGTACCTCATAATAAAGTAATAGCTGGACCTACTCTGTGGTAGGGTTATTATTTATTAGTGGACATAGCTGCAACCGTTTTCCGAAAAATTGGTCGCACCTGCCAACGTGACTTTTTGCATCAAGGTGAGAAGAATTGGAGCACGCTGCTTGCGATGGTCTTGCACCACGATATCGTAGCAGCGTTTTTGCCAAATATTCATGTGATAACTGATAGTACCATTCAAATCACTCCCGCCGATGAAAGTCCGCCATCTTTGCAATGATGAATATCTGACAGAACAGTTGCTGCAAAACAATGCAAAGTCGCGGCAGCCTAGAAATTAGCATCTTTGGTTGCGACGCTGTAAACGGTAGGGTTCGCTTCGCAAGTAGTGTTTGAGAAGCGAAGCGACCAGCGACACTGTCGCTTCGCGTCGCTGTAAATGTAGCTTTAGCTTCTTTTCAGTGTTTTTTTGTGTTTGTTTGATAATGGGAAGGGAAAAGGCGAATGTGTGGTGGTTTTTTAAGTCTGGAGAGTCTGGATACACATGCAAATATTGCAACCATTTATACAAAAGTAAAAATGCGACAAAAATGGCAGGCCACCTCCAGAAATGCCAGAAGTGCCCAATTGAGGTTAGAAGACTGACTTCTGGAGGGGTCGGAAAATGTTTGGGGTCAAGGACACGGCCAATGATGAATGTAGATGTACATGATGATAATGCCAGTGCAAGTTCATCGATGAGCATCGTGAGTCCGAGTTCGTCAACCGCTTCAACACCTACATTCCCAATGCCGTCTCCAGGCGTTACGTTTCGTTCTTCTTCGTCGGCTTCCAAAATCTCCATTCTTTTATGGACCACATGGAGTCAAACGAACAGGTAACCATACATTTTGGCGTCTAATGCAAATTTTGTTGCCATGCATATTTGGCATTCAGCTTTTAGATTTATTGGATTAACTATAGTGGAATGGTAGCAGTATAAAGACCTACTAAGAAATAATGTTTTTTTTTTTTTTATTTTAGGAAATTTTAACCCAAATGCTCTGCCGAGCAATCTACGTAAGCGGTGCTCCTCTCAGCATGGTGGAGCACCCGCTCTGGAAGGCGTATTTTGAGCGACTGCGACCGGCAAACCAAATTCCGACCCGGAAGCATGTTTCTACCGTCCGCTTGGACGGAGAGTTTGAAAGAGTGCAAGTGGAGGCCAGCTGAGTCGAGCAACTTATCGCTACAATGTGATGGCTCTCG
The DNA here is from genome assembly GCA_947568835.1 of Protonemura montana. NCBI lineage: Eukaryota > Metazoa > Arthropoda > Insecta > Plecoptera > Nemouridae > Protonemura > Protonemura montana. Next base: position 28,323,507 of record OX387603.1, on the reverse strand, counting down.
AGCAACCTGCGAAATAATGGCATCCTGAACTTTGTTGTCAATACTCCCCAGCCAGTTTTTGTCGAATTCGTTGACACGGATGCTAATCGTCATACCGGAGAGTACTTGTTTCAGGAAATGGCAAAGATTTGTGAAAAATATGGCCCAAAAAAAATTCTTGTGGTGATTGGTGACAACGCTGCCAACATGAAGAAGACGTGCCAGCTGCTTCAAGTTAAGTTCCCCTACTTAACAACACTGGGGTGCTTGGCACACACTCTCCATCTGCTTGTGAATGATATTCTTACCACGACATCGGTCAAGGATTTCATGGGCCAAGTTATACGCATCACAACGACCATTCGGCAATCACAAATCCTCAGTGCATTGCTTTTCAGTATAAATAAGGCCAGAAACTGCAACCTGTCTCTTCACCTGCCTGTCAAAACACGATGGGGGAGTTACCTCAACGCGCTGACCAGCATGATGAAGCTTAAAGTTAGTCTGCAAACATTAGCTGTAAACGAAGAAGCTGCGACAGTTCTACCACGAGACCTGAAGATGCTGTTGCTGGATGACCAGGTATCCTGGGTTCGAATCGAAAACCTGACTGCTGTCCTTCGGCCAATCGTCACATGAATTACCGAACTAGAAGGTGACGAACCCCTCATTCACAAGGCATACGCAGCTATGCAAGACATTGAAGCCAAGCTGATTGTGGCTCTACCCATCTCGTTAATGAAGCAGGCGGAGGAAGCGACTGTGCTTAAGCAAATGGCAAAGAGGAAGGCTTTTGCGATAGCACCCATTCACCTCGCAGCAGCACTGTTAGATCCAGCCTCTCAAGGGCATCTACTGACTCAGTCCGAGCAGCTGGATGCTATCGAGTACATTTTTTCCGTATCTAAAAATATGGATGGAATTGAGGAGCAGGATGTTCTTGTTGACTTGGCGCATTATCGAACAAGGGAGGCGATGTGGGCGAAAGCATTCCTTTGGGAATGCGTCAAAAAAAATGTCTCCAATCACCTGGTGGAAAGGACTTTGCGAGGGGACGGCACTTTCAAAAGTTGCAGTGCGCATACTATCTTCTCCCATAACTTCCGCAGCAACTGAACGCTCCTTTAGTACGTTCAGCCAAATCCACACCAAACGCCGGAATCGGCTCACAACTAAAAGAGCTGGAAAAATCACCTATGTTGCTCACAATTGGAAGCTACTGCGTAGCGCGGCCACTCCCAAAAAGAAAGCAACAGAACAGCAGAATCTGGGTTCCGAACAAACAGTTCGACAAGATTCTGATGTAGAAGACAGGTGCGACTCGCCGGACTCTGTTGTCCTATCGATATGTCTCTCCGATTCAGACAACGACTGTGACAGCGTCAACGAGTCCATCCCTGATGACGACGCTCAGCCACAGGTCGACTCTACTGACGAGGACTAGCCTCTCCTATATCGTGCTATATACTGGCCGTGATTTAGTTTCTACAATAATATCATTACTTGTCATTAAACTGTGCCAAAATAAAAGAAACTGTGTTATTTCATTGCTTAGTGAATATTCCCGCAAAATTCCCAAAATTCCCGGGAATATTCCCAAAAAAATAAATTCCCGGAATTTACCCATCACTAGTCGTACTAGCTTGTCAAGAGAAGAATTGCTTTTTGTACTATTTTTGTAAGTGTACTGCTACATTTGCACGGCATTCCCCTATTTAATTGAATTCCCCGCTTAGCTTGGGTCAGGCTGTGACGTCAGAGCCTTCAGCCAATTAGAGGACAGATGGCTGTATGAGACTACCTGTACACTCTACTTACCTTGAGTCAGAACAAATAATTATTAAATGTGACTACCACAAACACTTCATCACGTCCAGCCTGCTAATCATTAACATTAACAAACAACTGGCACAATTCATAATTATCATCATTCCAACCATATATATTTGTTCAACTATTCAACATAGGTTGATAGTTAAGTTGTGAGATACTACCAACATACTCGCACAACTACGAATTTAACAGTAACAAAATACCTCAGTTCAAATTATACACTTCAGGAAACTACAATATACACCTATGCCTGGGAGCAGACACCTTTAAGGAAAGAAACAACTCTTCATAATAATGCTGATGAAGTGAGATACTACCGAAAGACTCGCACATCTATGCATTAAAAATTAAATACCATTCACTAATAATATTACAGATCACACATGTGCACAATATACTCATCCTGCTTGCCATGCACAATTCCATCAAAACTGATACACTACACAGAGTTATGATCATGCACCTGGATACTAACAACAGAATCACACATGTGAAGAAATGTAAAACATTTTTGCACACCAGCTAAATTATGGTTCATGCATTAACTAATTCAATTTCTCTTATGGTACAGGCGATTGGCAACAAAATCCCACACATCAATGCCAGTAAGGCAGTAGTCCACTTCAGGTATCTCCTGATGAGATACAAAAATGTTGACCCACCCATACTGCATGGCTTGCTTGGTAGAAATAAAAACCTTTTTCCACCCAATACATTACTGGCATACTTCACAACTACCTTCTACAAAATTACCTGGCACACAACAAGAGACACAAGCTCATATAACCATGATCTTTGCAGAAATTTACTCACAGGATACTACAGACGTCCAGATGACTTTGGACAATATACGCCGTCAGGCAACACTTAAATGTAAGTGCAAAACATATTACAGAATTTTACATTACGGAAAGGTTACCATGCAATTCACTATAAAAAAAATACACTCATACATTCACAGACCAAAACCGGACGGGCCCAGCACGAGGGCACGGGCGTACGCGTGGTCGTGGCCGTATTTTCACTAGCCGCCACAATTACCAAGAAGCAGCACGTGCCCATCAGCAACCAAAAGAAAGACCAAAGACACCCCAAGGCAAGCTACTACTGTCGAAACCATAGACACAACAATAAATATGGGCGAGCCATCGGAGGTTCAATATACTGCAGAGTAAACCAAAAGGTCAGTACAATACCAACACAATGCATCTTTCCTTGCACAAATTCCAACTAACAAACACCAACCATGCAATGAAAATATTACTCTTCATCCCATGTTATGGACATTACTGACCATTAGCTAGCCCATCGCCTTGCAAATACAACCATTCCAACCTCTCAAATACAGTCATTAAGCCATCAGTGCACCCACAAACCTACAACACTGCACCAACATGTATAGGAGCATACTTAAAAGAAAAAAAAACCTCATGTCACACTGACTGGCAGTATCCCATCCTCTTCATTGTACTCAAACAAAATACATAAGAGAATTAGTACACTGCTCTTTTTAGGGAAACAAATAAGGCCCTTCATCATGAAACCAAGGAACACAACCATCCGAAATGAAAGATATGACTGAATGCATAAACACTGGAACGCACGCGAGATGCAGAATCAAAACCATCACTTCATTATCAGCCTCAAACAACAAAACAAACGCAACTTCCCTGGCCATCAGAAAGAACAAGGCTCCACAAGAAACCAGCAGTGGCCTTTCACCCACGGACAACAGGGCAGGCCTTCCACACATTATTATTATTATTGTGGGGTTTAGAGGCACGTCAGGTGCTAGGCTATTTGTGCCGAATACATGATTAATAATTAAGATGTTTCAAGATAGACATCTAGTCTTTCTAAGTCGATGTGTTAAAATATGAGTCGTTCTTAACGCATTCTTTACAAATACTTGCAAAAAGAATCGAACTATACACTATAGAAAGTGCATAATGTTTAAAAAACCATTTGCTAGTGACTCTTAAAGTTAAATCCTATCATAAAAACCAGTCTCTTTTCAAAATTGCAGCACTAGATCGACAGAGCAGGCGTTATCTCGCAATGCATCTTGCATGCTTCCAGGGAGCTTCATCGTTTCACACAACTGACGGTGGTCGGCACACTCGATAAGGAGGTGTTTGAGTGAAAGAGGTTATTCACATGAGGTGCACATCGGTGGCTCTTCCCGTTTGAGAATAAAGATATGGGATAGAAAGCTGTGACCGATGCGCATCCGGTTTGTTACAACCTCTTCCCGTCGAGAAGGACGGGCCGACGATTTCCAGGTTGCGAATGATTCCTTGATGATCCTAAGTTTGTTGATAAGAACAGCGTCCCAGTACGTCTGCCATCGCTGTGCGGTTTTTGTCCTAAAGACAGTTTTAAAATCTGAAAATGGCAATAATGGGAAGTCCACTTCCGTTTTAGTTGTAGCCTCCTTAGCGGCCCTATCGGCCATCTCATTGCTAGCGATGCCGGCATATCCAGGGAGCCAACAGAGAAGAACCTCTATCCCTGACCGGCTTAGTTCTCCTAGGGTGCTCTGAATAGTTTGCACGAGATTGTCAGTGGGGAATGCATGGCATAAAGCTTGGAGAGAGCTCGAGAACATATCAGAGATTGTTTGCGACGGGCACGTTTGATGTGTTCAGGCTCTTGAGGATTGCAAACAATTCTGCTGTAAAGATGCTACAGATGGGGTTGAGCCTGAAGCTCAATCTTGTGTTGCCAACTGCAAAGGCACACCCGACAGATGCATTGATCTTGGAGCCGTCAGTGTAGACCCGAGTATGGTTTTTGTAAACTGCCAAAGAGTTGTCGGAACACGGCTGGACTGGTCTGGGCCCTTTGTGTGCTGTCCAAGTTGCATCAGACACACTGGCTGAGAGAAAGACCAGGGAGCCACCCGGCTTGTTCCGACCGGCAGGACGGATGGCAACTCTATTTCTAGACTCTCGAGGAGTTCTTTGGCTCGAATACCGACAGGTCTTGTGGCTCTTTGCCGCGTGTCATTCACTGCCTGGTAGGGTGGTCTGAATACAGGCTGGAATGATGGATGCTTGGGCATACAACTTAGCTTGGAGATATAGCTTTCAAGTAAAATGTTACGCCGCGTCGCCAAAGGGGCCTCTCCCGACTCGCAGTAGAGGCTAGGGACAGGACTTGTCCTGAAAGCACCAGTGCATAGGCCATATGCCAGCACTGTGCACCGGGTCGAGAATTCCTACTATTACATTTGAACATAAGGAGTGTAGAGAACAAAATAGAACTTGCAAAATTAAACGATGCAATCGATACTCTCTGTATTAGACAGCACTGGCAACCCGAGGAGCTTCAGGATGTTAGTATGATAAAAAAAAAAAAAAAAAAACATACCGGCAGCTATGTTTTGCAGACAAGCCACGAAAGGTGGGGGTTCTGCCATAAATGTAAATGTTGCCGCAAAACTTCATTATAAAAGCAGAAATTATATTAATCAAAGATCAATAGAAAGGGAAATTTGTGCCATTGAAATAACTGCGCCCAATAAAAAGAATCAATGCAAAAATCAATGCAGGAAACTGTACCTAAAAATCAGAAAACCAGTTCTTAAAACACTAATAAACCGCCTAGTGAAACAGATTAAAACCGACGTGGCCAAACACAATCACACACAATGGGAAAATAAAATCAGTCAAATCAAACCTAAAGATCGGTCGTTATGGAGACTCGCGGGTGCCTTGACGCGAAAGGCGCATGCTATCTCACCACTGCAAGGTGTAAATGGGATTGCATACACCGACAGCGTTAAAGCTAACACTCGACGCTGACACCCTTGAGCAGACGTTTCAGCCGAACGAAGAGCCTAAATGCGTCACGCAAATAAATACTGTCAATAATAAAGTAAAGAGCTTCTTGCCAGAAGATTGCAATATCCGTACAACAGGCACTAATGAAATAAAAAGTATAAGTTTAGTTTGCATAAGCATTTTAACTGGCAAAGTGTGGGACATAAAAGAGTTACGTAAGTATAAGATATATGCCACGACATGTGGTATTTTCGTTGGATGTGAAAGCGAATTTAGTAAAACAGCTATCATTCGCAGGCGTACCAAATATGCAATGTAGATTTCTATAGATTGCATGCAGAGAACTTATCAGGATAATTTTATATGTTGATCAAGTTTCTTGGGAATACATTTTTGATGATTGGCATGGCTAAGAAAATCAGAAAACGATTCACTCCTTGTCTTAGACGAGAAATCTTTGCGAGGTTGCATTTTCGGCCAGAAAAAATATTGGAAGTCGAAAAGGCCAGGCCGTCTCCAGTCTAACGAGCGAGTGCAGCCAGCTTAAAGTGAATGTTCTAACATGGCCAACCCTTCTATATCCATATGGCCTGTACGCACCACGCAAGCGCGGTGATGACGTACGTCAGTCAACTAAGAGAATCGAACTAGCTCGCACGAAGATTGGATCGAGATCCATAGATTGCACACAAGTGTAATCGTTGCTCGCCGAGACTGAATTTCTTCGCTAATGTCAAGTTCAGCGCATCATCGTCAACATCAGAAGAGTAGGCAACGGTGCAGGTGGTTGTCGGTATCTAAGATAAAGACGGTGGCAAATTAAAAAGCAATTCGCTGCTACTATTTTCTTTTATTTTCTTTTTCTTCTTTAAATTCTTCGTGGCAAGTCAGAGAGAAAAAAGAAAGTGATCTCCTTCCAGTCAGGGCCTGGACTCGATTATAGCAATGCTGGCTGCCTTCTGCCTGACTGACCAAATGCGGCAGTTGATGGCATATATATGGAACGCCAATGTGTGCGGCAGGTCAGGCTCGAAATGTTGTCGGTGGATCGACAGGCCCGTCGGACCAACAAAAACCATGTGGAGACGTTGCATGTCATGTTGCGAGGGCTTTAAAATGTGGTAAATCTTGTCATATGAGGGTTTACAAGTTTGACAATATATATTGTCAAATATTTATCGTCAAATGTTGACAAAATTCGGATGTGCATGGTGTTGCCGCTACTGCCACCTGCTGACATTTTCAACGGGTTCCACCACATCCTCCAGGAAGCTCAATACCTGAACCAGACTGTTATAGGGAGGATTTATTGCCTACTATGCGCTACTTATCCCTACTTTAATAAGAACTATGGACAGACACAACTTAGACCACTGATACCGACGATTCTTAGAACAACTTTCCAACATCTCAATGCTGCTTTCGTCTCTCTAAAAATGAAAAATAAAACCCCGAAAAACCAACGAATGGATTACACCCGCCATCTTGCCGCTCACCTCCCCGCACAACACGCTGATGAGTGTGTTCCGACCACGACCTCCGAAGTGCTGTTCTTTCTTAGCAAGCTCCACAACAGCAAGGCTCCCGGGGACGATGGTGTTACCAACCTCGTGATGAAAGAACTTCCAACATCCGCAGGCAACAGACTGTCCGCGATTTTCAACGCTAGTCTCCGCTTGCAGCACTTTCCCCGGCCGTGAAAGGAGAAGTTGATAGTGTTTTCTAAACCAGGGAAATCTCTCAAAGACCCAGCAAACTTTAGACCAATCAGTCAATTCTGATCAGTCTTGTACTGTGTGTACTAAGACTTATACCACCCAGTGACCCAGTACCATCTAAACCGTCACGCACAGAAACACATCAACGAAGAAGCTTTCATTTTTGGTGTTTGGCAGAAACAGCTCAGCTGCGAACAGACATTGGTACGACATATGCGGATACACACGAGGGAACGTTCCTGTTCTTGTGCTGTTTGTATGAAGGCCCATACCACACAACGGCAACTCAACCGAAACGCTAAAGCACATATTTAATAATGCTTTAATTGTGCAAATTGCTAGATGTGATCTATTTTCTATAAGAAATATTTTCTGTTACATTCAAATTTTTGTCTCTTGTTCCTTTTGAATGTTTATTAAAATATCTACTGTCCCGCAGGATGAACGGGCACATAGTGGGCCAATTTTGGTAAACAGAACTGATGCTGTGGGATGCACCAAACGTTGAGTTAAGGCACCCAAATCAATGCTCATGGGATACCATGAAAGGCTTTGGTTCCTTAAGACAGCAGGACGGTGGCCATGGAAGTCGGAATCCGGTTATGAGTGTGTAACAACTCACCTGCCGAAGCAAATAGCCCTGAAAATGGATGGCACTCAAGCATCGTGCTTAAACTCGACCGTCACCGGCAGTGAGAGCGCTGCTAGTCGGTCACAGTAAAATCTGACTTTTTCATCAAAATGAAAGACCAAATCGTCACTAATATGGTAAAAATGAACCAGTTACTCAGACATAAAATTATTCTAATCCTAGAAAATAAGGAAATCAAGAGCCGAAATCATCAAAGCTTGACGTCGTATGCGGCAGCCACTGCCATCGTAGCTGGCTACCAGGGAGCGGATAAGTCGACCGTCGTAAAAATGGTGGACCTTTTAGAATCGCCGGCGCAAACGAAGTCGCAAATGTCAGCTCGTATATTTGAAAATATAAGCAAACAGTCTTCCCAAAGAAGCTGTTAATCCGAAGATCTATGACACCAAAAATTATAAGACTGCAGAAGTTAAGACTGTAAAAGATAAGACTGGAGACGCCGAGACGGAAGAAGGTAGCTCTGATAGAGAAATGACAGAAGGCAGGGCAGCCCTGAACAAGTCAGACAGCGAAGAGAAATTGAACAAGTCAGACAGCGAAGAGAAATTGAACACGAAAAGAACAGATTCTGTCGACTTGCAAAAATAACTTCGGTATAAGAGACATAAAGTACTCAACCGACACCTCAAGAAATGCCACCAGATGACGCTGGCTTTTCGGTGCCGGAGCCATCGCCTCGACTTCGGAGCCTGGCGGACGGTAACGGCACACTGAAAGAGTCACCATGGCGGTAAAGAAGGCCCTGTCGCGATGTCGTAACTTGAGCAAAAGGCAAAAATTGGTAATATCGATAATGCCATTGACCACATCAGAGGAGTGTGGCGTGAATTGGACCGTGCGACAGGTGAGATCAACCATCTTGAGCTAAATATTACGAACGAATTAGTCGTAAGTATTATGCAGTTAACAATTAAGACAGGAACGCTGCACAGAATTTAAACAATACTTCAGATCAACACTCGCAGCATCCGAAACAAAATAGAAGATCTGGAAATTATTTTAGATCAGCTAGCACCAGGGACCCAATTCTCGAGCTTCAGCAGATGGCCGTTCTATGACGTAGGGAGACAAATGATGAAGTTTGTATTCTCGGATAGACGGCCCCGCTCTCTGACAAAGTTATACTCGCCTTAATTAAGGAGGTGACCAGCCCGTCAGGCCAACAGCAGGCCAACTAGTATTTCGACAAAAATATTCTTTGAAACGCAAAAAAAGTGTACCGAGTTCTTAAACCACTCAAATAGAACTGTTTTCATACTTGCAACAATGAGAAATATCCATGAAATCAAGATAAAAGACGTTTGAAAATCAAGACACAATTTGAGGTTATGTAGTAGCTCTCATACGTCAAAATTCAGAATGATATGTCCACACGCAGCAACTCTCGAGGAAATTTTGCGTTAAAACCACAGGTTAGTAACATATTTCATATTTATTGAAACCGTTAGAGGAATTGAATAACTTAAAGCAGCCTATTCCCTCTTCTCAAAGAGGTTTTAGCCACTGCGACAAGTTTCAATTGTTGAATAAGGCTGCTTGCTTGTTTGTAGTAACTCTTTTTGTCTTATTCACAGCCCGAAGTTCATCGTGTGCAAGCTAATTGCTGCCGCAGGAACGAGGTGCGCATCCAGCAGTTTTGAGAGGAGGGTATCGTGTGTCCGAATGCATAATCCAACAACGGAAGTTAGTCACAAAAGATAAATTCTTCAACACGGCTTCTCAGTTCTCAAAGTGGTTTCAGACTCTGACACAAGTATGTCTGTTTGCTTATTTATTTATTCATTCAAACTCTGTTTAAGTAAAAGAAAAACATCAGTATGATTACTAAGCAATGTTATGAACAAGTATCCAAGCAATGTTTACACATTTTCAGTAAAAAATAATTAGCAGTCACATTTTAGATTTTTGAAAAACATTAAATTTGTCTAATCTTAGTACTAGTACAGAAAAAAATGTCTTTAAAATGATATTTGAATGTTTTAACAACAAATGTTTAATTAAAATAATTAGATATTTCTCTTAAAATTCAATAAACCAATTAATCATAATCATATAAAATAGTAAAAATCAGATTGTAGCCTTTGATATAGTTCTCAAGGAATAGTTCTTAACTTCAGCTGACAGCGACACCCCCAACTGCGCTGCCTCTAATATTCCATCAAGGAATCCTGCTCCTGGCCAATCCGAAACATCGGTGAAGGACGGCGGAAGCTACGAGCAGCTGAAGCCAGTCGGTGCAAGAAGAGGAATTTATAACATCTTAGCCACCATCTGCTCAAAAATATCTGCTAGCCGCTGCTGAATAGCAATTTGCTGCTCAGCAAGGCCGTTTAAGACAGCATTTTGGGCTGCAACTGCTGCAATTTGTTGTGCAGCTAGTTTGTTAGTAATGGCATTTTGCAGTTCAGTTGCTTTCTGCCGCTCAACTTTAAAAAGGAGCTGCTGGGCTGCATTTCTATTAAATTTTTCATTTTGCTGAGCCATTAATTCTACTTCGCTCTTTCTCAGCTCTAGCAGCTCTTCTTGCACCGACTGGTGCTTTGCAGCAGCCGCAGCTGATCGTAAAAGTCTGGCTTCAGCTGCTCGTAGCTTCCGCCGTCCTTCACCGATGTTTCGGATTGGACCAGGAGCAGGATTACTTGATGGAATCTTTTTGGCAGCGCAGTTGGGGGTGTCGCTGTCAGCTGAAGTGCCGGGAGCAGGGCTACGCAGTCGCGCAGGCTCGGCGGTCACTGTGGCTGGCTGGTCCACTTGCCACTCCACTTGCCACTCATTGTCTGAGGGGTCCTGTTTCAAAAACAAATTATTGGATTTTATGAGATATCTCCAGTTGGTCAACTGGTACCAAACAAAATACATACAACAGTGTTGAAAATGGTGTGAGCTTACGTCTATTTCCACCACCTCCTGGACTGTTTCCTGATTCATTCCACCTATAATGCTTTCCCTGTGGCTGTGGCCCTCGATTGCTGTTGTCCCCAGCAAGGCCACAACCCGTTCTTGGATAGGTGTCAGTGCCTTTTTTGTTGGGGGACCCCCACCTGTCGCCCTTGCCGAGATGTTAATTTTCGACTTAAGGTCTTTTGTCGTCCGTTTGATGCGTTTCCAGGTCTGTAAGGAAGGTTTCAATCATTACACTAGCTTACTTTGACATGGTAAATGGACTTTTCTGTTTCATAATGTGTGTATGAATAACGGGCATTATGTTGGTCGTACTTCGTGTCCGCTTATTAAGTTCGTTGTTGTAACAATTACATTTACTGTTTAATTAAAATTTGCTTATTTCTTAGTAACTTTAAGGGTCTATTTCCAAGATTAGCACTGCGTCTTTGTGTTGGACTGTGTCTGGAAAGCATGTGCTTGTTGGTGTTTCAAATGCAGGATATATTTTGCAAACCTCTTTCCAGCTACCCGCATCCTTCTTGGTTCCTGGGAGACTGTTAAGCTGGGAGGCAGCTGTCTGCCAAAGTTCTTGCGATACTTTGGCAGTGAAAGTCGATGTAAATTTGCTGGACACCAGCTCAGGGTGACCTGTAATGGTGAAAGCAGCAAACTGTTACAATCTAACCAAAGAAAAGAAACATGCAAATAAATGTCTACAAATCAATTAAAAAACATTGGTAATTTGCATAATTTTGTTGATTCTTACCTTCCATAAAAGTAACCAGCATCTCCCTTTGTTCATCATTGCATCGAATTGCCATTGTATCAATTTTTCTGAGCTGAGCTATTTCTTCTGAGCTGAGCTTGGAAAGTTTTGGCTCCAAAAGTTTGCTTACATCAGCTGAATTGTGAGTGAGTCATCATCTCAGCATCAGTAGAATTGTCAACTTGGCTAGTGACTGCATCTGCTGCCATTTACATTAGATATTTCTCAGGAAAAACTCAAGAAAAGTGAAATGATGGATGATGATTGGGAAGGTGTAATGCTAATTTACGATTTAGAACAAGCTGAGCAACAGCAGGATGTTGGGCATCGTGTATTTCACTCGCAAGATGATGCATTTCTATTAAGTGATACTGCTTTCGAACGAAGGTTCCGTCTTACTAAGCGCATGACTGACACTTTGATCCAGAGGCTGGAAGATTTGCTCCCAGAACCAACCCGCAAGTCATCGATTAACGTGCAAACTTCAGTAAGCCATGAACATTTTCCATCATTCAAATTCTCTTTATTAAACAATTTAAAGCAGCTGGTTAAAATGCACAACACTACTCAGTAAAACTTAGATTAAAAGATACTATTTTGTTCCAAAATATACCTAAGTTTTGCATGATTTGTAAGATTGTTAAGTAGCTGCATCAAAATTAATGGCACTTAAATTTTTAAAGGAAAAGTAACACATTTATTGCTGGCAGATTCATATGAAAATCAGAAATTATTGAGTTGTCACAAAAATGAAACAGAAATCATCTCTCACTAGGTACTTGCAACGCTAATGTTTTTAGCAAGTGGTAGCTACCAAGTTGGAGTCGGCGACAGCGTCAACTTGGCCATAAGCCAGGCTTCTGTCAGCCGATCTTTAGCAACAATTGTTGATTGCATCAACGACAACTTGCTGGACGAGTGGGTCACCTTTCCCATGGACAATTTGCTACGAATTAAACAAGGGTACACTTGAATGCAATTAATTTATTTGTTTGAAGTTAGCCAAAAATGCTTTTTACATAAATTGTTGTAATCTCCTAGCATTAATTTTTACTTAAATACTAACGAAGCTTTCTAATTTTCTACTAAACTTAACAGTCTTTCTCACATTTAATGTTTGCAGGAAATGCATATTACTATCTTATTTGAATGATTAGATTCATAAAATAATCACATCTTACTACTCTTTGACAGCTTCAACAACGAGTACAGATTTCCAGGAGTGATTGGGGCAATTGATGGCACACACGTGGCAATCTTGGCCCCACCTACCGATGACCCATTGTATCCGGAGCACATCTATGTGAATCGGAAGAATTATTGCTCCATCAACACGCAATTGGTACAGCATTACCATCATCTACTACGAAACAAGTTTTGTTTTTCAATTTCTGAAAAATCCCACACTGCATTCATAACTTTGCAAACTTGACAATCCAATTTTGGTTTAAATACATGTATGCTTCACAGATTTGCGACCATACTATGCAAATTTTGCACGTCAATGCAAACTTCCCAGGAAGCACTAACGATTCCTACGTGTGGCGCACTTCGAACATCAGAGCTGCATTACAACATGCCCACAATGATGACGTCAGCTCTTGGCTTCTTGGTAAGTATCAAAATGGTATTCGATTTTGAATCATTCGTAATCTTCATCGTAACTTTGCACAATGAGATGTTTCAAACGTTTTCTTGCACTTCCTAGGCGATAGTGGGTACCCATTGGAGCCCTGGCTGCTGGTTCCCATGACAAATACGGCCACGGAAGGAGAGCTTCGGTATAATCGAAGGCAGATGAGAGCCCGGAGCATTGTGGAGAGGTGCAATGGGCTGCTAAAGATGCGTTGGCGATGCCTCTTAAAACACAGAGTTCTTCACTACCGGCCCGAAAAGGCATCGCGGATCATCACGGCATGTTGTGTGCTGCACAACATGTGCGTAGCTAACAACGTCGCTCAGCCGCATGAAGAGCCAATGGACGGAGAGCTCGATTTTGGCATGTATGCGAATGAGCCTCCGGCCCCAATGCTGCCAAATGCAAACCCCTTGCTGGCAAATGCAAGGAGGCTCCAGAGAAGATTGATCCGCCGAGCTTTTGACCATAACTAAAAAAGATTTTCCGAAAAAATTGTTGTTTATTATTTCAGTCCATGTGCCCTACATTTTGAATGCCATTTCATGAATCTACTGTTAATTGCATTTATCAGCACTTACGTGGTATTTGTTTCTTTACGGAGTGTGCAACCTTTCCGTAATAATGCACAAACACTGATTTTATTCATCATTTCCAGTGTCATAACAAAATGTGTTCAACTTCTTTAGTTTTTTAGGTTATTTGCGACATGAAACCCTTCTGTCAGTTGGTACAACCTTGACATTCGTGACGTATTTGTGACGTAGGTTAGTCCACAGAACAGAAAGAGGGGAAACGAGCCGAATTAATGTCGAATCGTCCATTGCAATCCGAGAGTACAAATGTTGGCCCCCATTGACTTTATTAAGTCACGGCTAGCCTTGGCCCCGCGATTAGACCACAAATTCGAGAATTGGGCCCCAGACATCGTTTGTATTGCAAAACACTGGCTCACCGATCAAGAAACAAAAGTCACAACTTGAATTGATATTTTCACCCAAAGCGAAGCCATGTGCTCGTATTGAGCGATGGGTCATGCAATTGCAAGCGTATAACTTCCATGTCATTTCATTTTGGCCCGAAGGTGTAGCTGCTAGAAGGGTTTTTCTACAAGAGCAGCCGAGAAAACCATCATTGTAACTGAACAAGGAAGAAAAGCCGAGAATTATGACGAAACTCAGCGGGGTCATGAAATTTAAAAGACTGATAATGAAGAGACTGCATCACATAAGACTGATAATGAAGAGACTGCATTACATAAGACTGATAATGAAGAGACTGCATCACATAAGACTGAGGAAGAAATAATTGACAAAGGTAAACCAAAGAATGGAGACGAAAAGAATGAAAAAGAAAAGACTACATATCAAGCATATAAAGAATTAACAAATAGAACTGTGCCCATCTATAGTTTCACGGCTACGTCAACGAGACCATGTAAAGAAAATGTCTCTTATTTAACATTAGAATTGTGAGGTGCACATTATGCACTCAGGCTTCTAGCCATGTGCTTCTTGCCATCTGGTTAAGATCTCTGATAGGAATCAATAAAGAATGCACACAAGCTTCGAGCCACGTGCGTCCGGATAATATCTCCGATCAGTAATGAAAGGGAGACAAGTGTTCTGGCATCGGTTGGTGAATGGCGCCTGGGTAGCCACATGCATCACGGAATGTGTTGACGCTCGCAGTGAGGTCCTGTCCCTATTATCCGTTCCAAAGTGCCTCTCCCAACTAGTTGCAGTTCATTAAATGTCACAAACTAAATTCGAGCAAATGATTGGTCGATGACTTCACGAGTTTTGGAATCTGGAGAGGGAGCGTGAGGAACGCGAGAAGAAGAGCAAGGAAGAAGCTGGGAGACGGCCCGAGGCCGGGGACGTGACAAGACGTGCCAGGACAGACTGCCCGAGGCCAGTAAACCGAGTGAAAGTACGACGCCTGGAGTTGCGACGAAGTTTTGGAAGTACGACGCCTTGCTCTAACGAAGCCTGAGCTACGAGCCGCCGGAAACCACGACGTCGCTCGATTCGCGACGCTGTCTCGATCCCCGCCGCCTGTTCGATTGCGCCTGGAGTTGCGACGCTGTCCCGAGCTACGACGCCTGAGCTGCGAGCCGCATTGATCTCACGACGCCTGCTCGACTGTGACACACGGCTACATCGGCGCTATCGTTCACAAGTGAATTTATAATTTTATTCTGGCCAGACAGCTAGCTGGGGAATCAGGGTTTTTTTATGTATTATCATTTATAGGGTAAATTGTTAGTTTGTAAGCATATTTTGGTTTAGGCAAAGTTTGTATCCCGCATCCTACCCCCTCGAAGGACCACACCGAGTGCGTCGGCGACACTTTTGAGGCATCGGAGGCGATTTAAAGGTATTTAAAGCGCGTTACCTTAAAGAATATTCAATAATTAAAAAACACAAAATGTCTTGAAATTGAAACTGAATACATAATAGTTGTATTCTTAGACCTCCAAAAAGCATACGACACTACCTGGAGGCATGGTATCTTACGTTCTCTTCATAACTTGGCTGTTCGTGGACACATGCCCAACCTGAATTGTATGTCGTAGCGAACTTTTCGCGTCCGAATAGCGAATATTTTAACATCATTTTTTAATCAGGAAAACGGAGTGCCACAATTGGCTCTGTGTCGAGTGTAACATTATTTGCTTTAGCCATCAACTCGATAACGACATGTGTGCGCGCACCTGTGTGTGCCTTATGTCGACGATTTGGCCATCTTCTATAAATCTGCGAACCTTGCCTCAGCCGAATGACAACTGGACTGACCAGAATGGTTGTACATTTTCATCTGTGAAAACATCATGCATGCACTTCAGTCGTCACCGCAATTTTCATCCACACCCTTCTTTGTTTCTAGCAAATAGGGCTTTACCTTCTACAAAGACTGTCCGCTTTCTGGGAATGACCTTTTGACGAAAAACTACATCGGATTCTTCACTTGAAACTTTTGAAAGCCAAGTGCTTGAAAACTATAAATATCCTCAAGGTGATTGGCGGAAAGTCCTGGGGAGCCGACAGAACGTCCAGAACTGTATCGCTCCCTCATAAGATCGAAGTTGGACTTCCAACTTCAAAAGAACCAACTGATCAAAAGAATTTTACATATTTGTAATTTCAGTACTGCAAAGTTGGCATACTTCTCATCTGTCCACTCTCGATTGTTATACGGAATTGAACTGTGGCGTCACTCACCCAAAGTTAACAAACTTTTTGTTATGCAGAAAAGAGCGGTAAAATATCTCGCCGACGCAAGACACGATCCTACTACACCAGGGGTGTAGTAAAAAGATTCCTGAAGGCCAATGTTTAAAAAATATTCTTTTATGCCTCTGACTTGCATGTCTATTTATAGTATTATACTAGCAGTACCCGCTGCCTAACGGCTGCAGTTGATGTCGAGGGTGTGGGCATTTTGGTTTAAACTGTCCACATTATAAACAATCCATAACATCGACAACTTTCTCGAGTTTTCTTTGATGCCCTATCCAAATTCTCTAAAAAGGACCACAGCTAAAAGGACCATGCAATACCATACAATACCATAGAATATCATATAATACCATAGAAAACCATACAATATCATAGAATACCAAAGTACTCCATAGAATACTATAGAATACCATAGAATATCATAGAATACCATATAATACCAAACATGATCATAGAATACCATATAACTCCATAGAATACCATAGAATACCATTGAACTCCATAGAATACCATAGAATACCATAGAATATCATAGAATACCAAAAAATATCATAGAATACCATAGAACTCCATAGAATACCATAGAATACCATAGAACACCATAGAATTCCATAGTATACCATTGAAAACCATACCATACAATACCATAAATATCATAGAATACCAAAGAATACCATATAATATAATATAATTCCATAGAATACCATAGAATACCAAAGACTTCCATAGAACACCATAGAATACCAAAGAATACCATAGAATTCCATAGAATACCATAGAACACCATAGAATGAAATAGAACACCATGAAATACCATAAAATACCATAGAATACCATAAAACACCATAGAATACAATAGAATACCATAGAATACCAAAGAACACTATAGAATACCACAGAATACCATAGAATACCAGAGAATACCATAGAACACCATAGAATACCATAGGATACCATAGAACACCATAGAATATCATAGAACACCATAAAATACCATAGAATACCATAGAACTCCATAGAATACCATATAATACCATAGAATACCAAAGAATACCAAAGAACTCCATAGAATACCATAGAATACCATAGAACTCCATAGAATACCATAGAATACCATAGAATACCAAAGAATACCAAAGAACTCCATAGAATACCATAGAATACCATAGAACACCATAGAATACAATAGAATACCATAGAATACCATAGAATACCATAGAATACCATAGAATACCATGGCTTACCATGGCTTACCATAGAGTACCATAGAACACCATAGAATATCAAAGAACACCATAGAATACCATAGAATACCATAAAACACCATAGAATACCATATAATACCATATAATACCATGGAATACTATTAAATACCATAGAATACCATAGAATACCATAGAATACCATAGAATACCATAGAATACAATATAATTCCATAGAATACCATACAACACCATAGAATACCAAAGAACACCATAGAATACTAAAGAATACCATAGAATACCATAGAATACTATAAAATACCATTGAATAACATAGAACTCCATAGAATACCATAGAACTCCATTTTAAACCAAAGAATACCATAGAATATCATAGAATATCATAAAATACCATAAAATACCATAGAACTCCATAGAATACCATAGAATACCATAGAATACCAAAGAATACCATAGAACACCATAGCATACCATAGAACACCATAGAATACCATTGAATACCATAAAATACCATAGAATACCATTAAACACCATAGAATACCATAGAATACCAAAGAACTCCATAGAATACCATAGAATACCATAGAATACCATACAATATCATAGAATACCATAGAACTCCATAGAATATCATTGAATACCATAGAATTCCAAAGATTACCAAAGAACACCATAGAATACCATAGAACACCATAGAATACCATAGAATACCATAGAATACCATAGAATTTCATAGAATACCATAGAATACCATAGAACTCCATAGAATACCATAAAATACCATAGATTACCATAGAATATTATAGAATACCATATAACTCCATAGAATACCATAGAATACCATAGAATAACATAGAATACATAGACTACCATGTTACACCATAAAGTACTATACAATATTATACAATTCCATAGAAAACCATATTAAACTTAGATTGCGTATTTGGATTAGATTTGATAAAACTGCACTCTGTCATTAATGAGGTTTTGAATTTAAATACCTGTTGAATGATCACGGCATTCTCGAAAATAAAATAAATATCCACGGCGTCCTGATTCGATGAAAGATATCTGTCAAATGTTTATCTTTGATCTGTCAATGTCACTCTAAATCTAGTTTTGGCAAAATTATCAATAAAAAACTAATCAAGTGCATTTCGTTTGTTTAAAAACCCTATTTAATGTCTTAAAGACCTGCAAAGAAAGTTAGGATTGTTATTGATTTACATATTTGTCACAAATATCATTGATGGCTTGGAATCAACCGTGTGATCTTGTCTAGGCTGGGGATGGAGAAAAATTGTCGTATTTTAAGAAATTTCTTGTCTTTCGTATACTATTTACAGTAAATATCTTTAAATATGTTAACAAAAGATTCCAATAGTTGTGTTAATAGATTGTTTAACTTTCCAAACCTTTTTGACGTGTAAATAACCTCCACAAGAATGCCACGGGCTTGTCAAGTGGCTATTTTTCATCTTGCTAGCTAAGACACCTACAATATTTTTGATACTTTACTATAATAATAATAATGCACTTTAAAATCACCGTGAAAAAGACGTAGCGGGATTAAATTCTGAATAAAGAACCAATATAAGCCAATTTCACACGTTTTCCCTTCAGTTCTGGACATTTTGAAAAGAATTTGCATTGACGTTGACTTTGACGTTGACTTTGACGTTTGAATTTGACGTTTAAACATCCTAGGTTCACTGCCGAAAAGATACATTATGATTTCGTACACCTTGCCGTGGTGTCAAAAAAGCAAACAATTGATCAAAGCTGTCAGTTTATTAGCAAAATTAGTTCTTTTTCACGTAAAACGATCGCAATTGAATGTGTTTTCGCTCAGTTACATCAACAACTTTAATACGAATGCATGAAAAATCACCGTGGAGCTCTAGGCAAGAAAAACTCGAGTATTAAAAGAGTTATAAAATCGAGCTGCATCGCCTGGCTCTGAGATATCTTGCCGTCATATTTAGCAACTTTTCACCATGAAAACGCTCTCAAATCGCCGTCAAAATGTCATCCAGCAATGGAGAGCAGAATTACGAACAAATATAACCCAATTGCACACGTTTTTGACCAAATTTCGCAATTTCTATCAACATTTCAGCTAACGTCACATACATCCCAGCCAGATACAAACTAAAAAGTTGAACATCGCTAAATTAAGGCTTTTATATAAGGTTAACTAGCAGTACCCGCTGCCTAACGGCACCTGTTGTTCTTATCCCTAGTGGTTTTATTTTAGTATTAGTATTGTCTTTGAACTTGGATTAGCAATAACAAAAAGCTCACTAATGTTTTTCTAGTACCCTATGCCCATAGGGCATATGCCGATAGGATAGATCATGACAAAAATATATGGGCCTAGGCCAAAATCTAGTCCCTAAGCCCTGGGACCGAACCGAGACTTTACACTTAATGTAGCCTCTACGCATACATTTAAGAAACTTTTATGGGACAACAAAATAAAGTACTGAGAAAATGTCAAGAAAACAAAGTATTATGCCCTTACGACTTGATATACCATACTATACCTGATTTCCGCCAGTACCTTCAACGATGATGGCTAACCAGCAGCATTGCTTATAAGGACACAACCATTTGGTGTGCTTTTTGGACAGAAAGGAATCATTACAAATATTTTTGGTTTGGTTTCAGTGACGAAGGTTTTTTTTTGAAGATTAAACAAAAAAAAATGTACCTATTAATTATTGTAATTTTTATTTGCCAATATTATGATCATTCTTACAAATATAAGAAATATTCACATGGTTACGACGATTTGCGTTGAAAACTTTGACCATTTGAAAGCAACAGTCAATGCAGACCTGCCATGTCGCAGTAGCGCCACTGTTCATCCGTAATTGAAAGTAATCTCCGCAATGGTGCCATGAAGAAGTTCCTTCTCCACGATTGGCAGGGGGAGGGGGTCTAAAACAAAATAAAAAAGACGGCAAGAGAGAGGCACCATTCTTGGAGAAATAAAAAGTTTCTAAATGTATTCAAGCTGTTAATTGAGAGAATTTTAAAAATAATTGTTATGCCGGGGCCCCCATCCCGCCCCGGCAGCATGGCGATCGTCGCACACTACATCGCCTCTGCCTTACACTATCAAAGATTGTGCAGCCCGTTGCAAGCAACAGGAATCTCTGATGTGCGGACGTGCAAGGATTCATGCAAGGATCAACTGTGTCGGATAGGTAGGATGCATTGTTCAGTTTTTAGACTGGTGTAATGCTATCATGCTTGGTTGTTAGTTGGTTTGACATTTCAAGATGGAATCAAGAAGAGAGAAACATGCAGTAAAAAGACCGACACGAAAGTAAGATTGTGACCTTAAAAAAATTGCAAACATGCAGATGGAAAACAGTAGGTTGCATAACTATTACCTACTTACTTACTAACTACTACTACTACTTACTACTTAGTAACTACTTTACTAAATCTATGATATTTTTTTTTGTTTTTTTGTTTTTTTGAACATGCATGACATGCAGATGGAAAACAGCAGGTTGCATAACTATTCACTACTTACTTACCAACTACTACTACTTACTACTTAGTAACTACTTTACTAAATCTACGATATTTTTTTTTGTTTTTTTTGTTTTTTTGAACATGCATGACATGCAGATGGAAAACAGCAGGTTGCATAACAATTAACTACTTACTTACCAACTACTACTACTTACTACTAAGTAACTACTTTACTAAATCTATGATATGTTTTTTTATTTATTTTTTGTTTTTTTGAACATGCATGACATGCAGATGGAAAACAGCAGGTTGCATTTCTAATACTATTAGTTAGAAGTAACTACTTTACTAAATGTATGTACAATATAATCTATCAATTAATGTACATGCATAATTGTCTAGCTCTGGGAGGAGCAGTTCCGTTAGAGTGTCCACATGCGAGCGCAATGGTCGTGAAGTTAAAGGGCTATGCGGCGTCCGGTGCTTTATACCTGCAGCAGAAAAGCGTGTCAGCATGGTGAAATATATGGGAATTGGGTTGCTGCCTGCCGTGCTAGTCACGGTTCCTGGTCTGCCCTACCTAGCCTTACTGAATTTAAATTTATCTAGGAAATGTTACCGCTATTGCAAATGTAAGGGATAGTACAATGATAGGATTTAGGAGGAGGAGGCGTCCATTGGAACTTCTTCATCCGCATCCGATACAGCGAGTTGACTAAGCGACTGCTCAAGGGCCTGCTGGTCAGCCTCTTGATAGCCACTACGCGAGGAAGGATCCGCTGCCTGGTGGTCCGGCGCATGAATCTCGAGCACCTCCTGGTACACGATGTTCTTGGTGAAGGTGGTGTTGCTCGAGACGATCAACTTGCCCTGCGCCTCGTTACCGGCGACTGCCACGAAGATCGAGTCCAAAGAGCGAGCCCGAGAAAGCGCCACGTATAGCTGACCGTGTCCGAATACTGGTTTTTCTAAATTAATTCCCATCCTCTTTAAAGATTGACCCTGGGCTTTATTGATGGTCATGGCGAATGCCAGACGGATCGGAAACTGGCGCCTTGTCATCGTAAAGGGCATGCCAATGTCCGAGGGAGTTAGGTTGACTCTACATAGGAAAGTGCGTCGTCCCGCACAGCGCCCTCCGATGATCCTGCAGTCGATCACGTGCTCGTGGAGTGCAACAACGCTGAGTCGAGTCCCATTGCATAGGCCGGCTCTCACGTCGACGTTCCTCATGAGCATCACGATTGCATGAACTTTCAGACGAAGCTTGTGCGGTGGCATCCCGGATGGCGTTAATGAATTTAGATATTCTACGGGATAATCGGTAGCCAAAACGTCGCCATCTTCGCCTTCACTGACATCGACAGTGTCGGCGCTGCAGTATTCGAACACGTCACCTTCGAGGCGCTCAAGAACGTTGTCATTGATGTTCAAAGACTCCACGTTCTTCGGGCAGAGGATGGCATGGTCTTGCATCACGGCCATCTCGGCAGCACTAATGCTCGTGCCGAAGACGGCGTCAATGACGCAGTCCACGACGCATTGGACAGGTAATGCGATGGTGTCATCCGGGAGGTGGCAGTCATTCAAAATCTCGCCGTTTCCGACACGCAAGAGCCACTCGACGAACTCTACTTCGCCTGGGTTGGCGCGCATGTTCGCGCGCAGCTCGAGGGTGCGGAACAACGACCAAAGCGCGCCACGCTTAATGCATTGCTCGACAATGGTCGTTCGGTTGCCATTTCGAACGACTGGGAGGCACTGCCTAAAATCCCCGCCGATAACGATCACCTTTCCGCCGAACGGACGCTCATCGTTTGTCACGTCTCTTAGCGTCCGCTCGATCACGTTCAGGGCCAGCAGAGGCGCCATGGGTCCTTCATCCAAGATGATGACCTTGGCCGCCCTCAGCGAAGCGCCCTCGGCGGAGTTGGGCTTCACGCCAGACGTGCTGTTTTCCACAATCGGAACAGGCAATCGAAATCGCGAGTGGCAGGTCCTCCCTCCCTTCAGTAACGTCGCCGCAATGCCCGTCCACGCGACGGCCACGGCTCGCTCGCCTCGGGCTCGCAGCGTGCTGATGAGGGTGTTGTATAGGAAGGTCTTCCCGCTGCCGCCCGGGCCGTCCAGGTAGAAGCACCTCTGCTCGGCGTTCGGGTCGTCGATTGCTGCCATCACCGCGTCGAATGCCACGCGCTGCCTGCCGTTGAGCTTCACCAAGTTCTCCTCGGCCTCTTCCCTTTCGGCGGTCTGGTCGAACTGCTCGTCGACAGCAACGATGACTGGCACTCGAGGCGCCGGCAAACCGATTTCGGCGTTGGTCAGGCGGTGTAGGGCAAGGACGGACTGGATGGAATTCAGGGCCAACTGTTCTGCCTCGATGGGGTCGTGTTCTCGGGCGAAATCTTCGCAGAAATCGCCCTTGAAACGCTCCCATAGAGACAGCGGGTCAAGAGGCTGACAGAACGCGCAAATGATAGCAAACAGCTGACGAAGTTCGTTTGGCATCTTTATAGCAACCGCCTCCTGCAGACATTTCTGCCACTCGTCGTCGTCCATTAGCAGGTTGCGTGCGATGGCAGCTTCCTTGAAGGTAGCGTAAACCCTACCCTGGAACGTGCGCACGTCCTCGAATGAGGTGGCGCCGGCGACGTGTAGCAAAAGGAGACGAAGATGGTATCGCTCGATCTGCCGGGGCGTCACGGAGTACATTCGGCTGATGATGGAGCCGGCACCTCGCTTTCGTGGCTTCCACGCTTTGCCCTCGAAACGGAAGTGGTACGGGATGTCGATGTACTTGTACTGCCGTGCCGCCGGGTTGCTACTATTCAGCGCAAACCATGCCGTCAGCGTAGTCAGCGCAGCCCTGCCGCGTTCTGCTGCGGCTTCCTCGTCTCCAGGACGGAACGTGACCATGTGGTCACCCTCGAGGTGGATCGCCAAACGGATGATAGTGTGCGACTTTTCGTGCATTTCAAATCCGAAAATTCTCCACGCAGCCTCTTGGGGACTCACGTAGCGAGAGTCGATGAACTGTGAGACCTCGTCCCACACCAACTCTTGCTGGGCACCGTGCGCTGGACGTGGCTCATGATCGCCCTCCGCGGGGACAGAGACGCGGAGCTGGACCCTGGCACAGTCGTGACCTTTGTACACGTACTTGCACAGGTACTTGACCGTCTTCGCGGATCCACAGTGCTCGATGTTCAGGTGGCAGTCAAACTTGGAGCTTAAGTACTTGTTGTAAGGCACTACGTCTCGGTTGTCGACCACTCTTCCTGAGATGGTATGCGTCTGCCCGCTCTCTCGACGGCGATAGACGGTGAAACCCCCCTCGTTGACCACAGTCACATCTGTGAACGACTTGGGGAACTTCTTCTTACACTTTCCGTCCTCCATGCACACAGAGGACATGTTCCGAGCGCCGCACGGGCCGTGGATCATCGACGACACGATGACCTTGTGCAGTCTCTCCTCGGTCACCGGATCGGGCAACTCGGCACAGATAAGTGCGTCTACCTCCTCGGGAGTGCGGATCTTGTCCTCGTCGCGAAGGATTACCAGGATGTGAGCGTGAGGGAGTCCACGTTTTTGGAACTCGATCACGTGGAAGTGAGCCATGGGAACGCCCAGCACGTGCCTCTTGGTGAGATCAGACATGAGCTCCTTGAGTTTAAGTTGGAATACTCGCGCGGTGAGATCGGGTCGGTCTTCTGCCCTTTCGTACGCCGCTAGGCTCGTCTGAATCTCAGGCCACTTCGGATTACACGTCATAGTAAGGAAAAGATCGGGTTTTCCAAACTTGGTGACGATACTCATAGCGTCTTGATATAGCTGCTGGCAATGCCTGGGGCTTCCGATGAAACTGGAAGGCAGAATCACCATCTTCCCGACATTGCAGCCCTGCCGCTCAGCACGGTTCGCCAAGTGGTCCATGAGCCCACTGTAGAGTTCGGCGCGCAGCGTTTTCTGGTTCCTGATGACGAACTCAAGGCGATTGCCCTCAACCTTGATATAGGCGTCTACCATAAACTGCTGCGTCAGCTTGCCGGCGTGCAGCACTGGATGGAAGGCGCCGACACGCTCGTGGAGTCGATGGCTATAAAACTCCATTAGAGTGACGACGCTGTGCTTAGATTGCCTGGTGTGCGGCATACCTCGTTGCCAGCCGGGTTCTCCACGCGGGAACAACAGCACGTAGCTGAGCGGATCCGTGTTGGGCGACAGGACAGACAGCTGCTCAATAAATCCGCCACGAGTATGGATACGAATATCACGTCCTAGAGGAGGCATGCCACCGTCAACGCTCTGATAGACAACGGCCACCTCGTGGGCCGTAGGATTTTCGTACAGCCGCCGTCGGTCATCCACGAAACGCAGTTCGGCCATGACCTCGGGTCGCCCCTCGGCAGCTGCACGGATCCTGTCGTCGGCCTCCACCTGACCTAACGTTTTAAGCCCTTGGGCAAAAGGATTTATTTCGCGAACCAGCGCGTCCAGCTCATGAAGCAGGTTGGGTAGCAGATTAGCATTCTGGCGCCTGTCCATTCGATGCGTCTTCGCTTGTTCCGCGTCAAGAAAGTACAGGTGCGAATAGAGGGGCTTCTGCACCGCCTGCCCCATATGGCCGATCCTGTGCTGGATGTTGCCATGGACACGAAAACAGTATGTGCCACGGCCCTGGGGGATGTCCGTCTTAACTCCGACTGAAGCGAAGGAGAGCGAACTGTTGTACGACCGGATGTTTTTGCGGAAGTTCTTAGACTCGCAATGATCTCCGGTCAGCAACGCATGCATTAAATCGGGATACGCGAGGAGAGGCTCGAGGATTACGTTGCCCGAGTGACAACAGAGTTTGTAAATTTTGTCAGATGGACGCTCTCCTGCGAAGTACAGAGCGCCGCACACCCTGCATACTTCGTCCATGCTGCCGCAGTGAAAGAGGGCGACGTCAGCGACGTCTTGCCGTGCAGCCTCCAAGTGGAAAGGATGAAGGTTCACTGGAGCAAGATCAGGTTCGAACTGATCGTCTGCCACGTCAATAGCCTCGACCGCGACTCGCTGGCTTTGCTCTAGTTCAGCCTCTTGGGCGCGTTGAGACGCCTCCTCCTCAGCGCGCTGAGAGACTTCCACTTCGAACGCCGCGAGCTTATCCCTGGTCTCGGCATTTCGACGCTGCTGAGATCGCTCCCGCGCGGCGACTAATCGGCTCTCGCGCGCCTCTGTAGTCTCATGCTGCCTTTCACACTGCGTTTGAACTGCCTTCTGGCTTAATCGCTGAAGGCGCTGTTCCTCAGCTTCGTCGCTCAAGCGGTGACGCTTTGACTCTGCCATAAGGGCTAGTCGCTGAAGGCGCTGTTCGTCAGATTCATCACTCAAGCGGCAACGCTTGGACTCTGCCATAAGGGCTAGTCGCTGAAGGCGCTGTTCGTCAGCTTCGTGACTCAAGTGGCGACGCTTTGACTCTGCCTTAAGGGCTAGTCGCTGGAGGCGCTGTTTGTCAGCTTCGTCACTCAAGCGGCGACGCTTTGACTCTGCCTGAAGGGCTAGTCGCTGAAGGCGCTGTTCTTCGGTACATTTTGTCAAGCGGAGGCGCTCAGACTCAGCCTTTTCAGCAAGAAGCTGTAGGCGTCGTCCCTCAGAAGCTTCGTCTAGTCGTCGACGCTTCGACTCGGCAACCTGGGCCAGACGCAGAAGACGCTGGGCCTCATCCTCAGCCTTTCTGCGCTGGCGAGCATTTCTAGCTTTTTCCGCTAGTCGGGCACTCCGTTCGTTTGCTGCTACTTGCACTTTCTTGTCCTCATGGAGCTGGCCAACTGAATTTTCCAGGATCTGAGTTTGGTCAAGGGATGGTAGTACAGATGGCACATTGTCGGGAAATGAATGCATATAGCGGCTTGTAGAGGGTTGATCATAAAAAGCTGGAAGAGAAGCGGGGGCGGCCTGTTCTAATAATGAATCATGCTTTAAGACACTCACCGGGGCTTCTTCGAGAATAGCGGAAAGAAAAGGACGCTGCTCGTCGAGCGTCGACGTCGACGGGCTAGCAGTTGCCTGATGGTCGGCGTGCTCGGCCGTCTCTCTCGTCCTCGCCCTCTCGTCAGCAGCAGCCCTTTTCTTCGCCGCCGCGCTCTCTGCTCTTGCCGTTGCACCTTTTCCGCCTTTCCGAGACGTCAGATTTACACGCTTCTTAGGTGGCATCTGTGTAAAGAAAACGATGCTTTAGTGCCTAGCGTCGCCGAGCTGAAGCGGAGCGTGGCTGAGCGCGAACCAACCGCCATGTTTTGTAAAAATGACCTCATGCAAATATCATGCCAGGCTAAATGTATGCTTTAATATGCACAACAATCACTTCAGTTTCTTTACAAAGAAATATGCTAATTTGCTTCGAATGCGAGCTTGGACGCCATGTTGAACACACTTCTAATTGTTGGAACGTAGGGCATGGGAGGGTTGGGGAGGGGGATGAGAATCGCGTCGAGCGATTGCATCATGTTACGTAAAAATGACGTCATGGAAATATCCACAAGACGGGCAAAATGTATGCTTTCCAGTCTTGATGATGAACGATAATTTTAAGAATAATTTAGAAGCTAAACGCTATAAAATCACTATAAATAATTGAATCACTTGATGATATTAGGGGTTGACTATTAGAGGATATTGTGACATGCAAATTAAATCTGAAATAAGATTACCTTGAATAGCGACGAAATTCTTCCCCACAAGAGTGTTTCGCCGTGTAGGTAATCCGCACTCTCATGCTAGACTAACTGCTATAGCAAATGGCGGCTGGCGGGCTTTGGGAGTGTGACTAATTGCCGAGCGTAGATGCCGATCAAAAAGCGCTAAACCATCATCCCGCTACGTAAAATGACGTCACGCAAATTCAAACTTTTACACCACGCGCGACGATTTAAATTACGTGCCATAAGAAGCTGTCGATGCTACACGCTGTAAATGAATGAAGTCAGAAGTAAAATTATTGCGGACAGTGATCGTAATAATGTGTCTTTAGAGGTTAGCTTATTAATTACGGGTTAAATCACTACTAAATTTATCTGAAAACTCATGAAAGAAACACAATTGAACACAAAATGTTCTATAAACATACAATTTTTACGCCTGTAAAAAACCATTGAATACCATAGAATACCATACTTTAGCTTGCAATACCATGCAATACCATATTATACCATAAAATACCATACAATTCCATATTATACCAAACAATACCATACAATACCATAGAATATCATAGAATACCGTAAAATACCATACTTTACCATGCAATACCATAAAATACTGTACAATTCCATAGAATACCGTAAATAACCAAACAATACCATATAATATCACGTAATACCATAGACTACCATATAACACCAAAGAGTACTATACAATACCATACAATTCCATAGAAAACCATATTAAACCATAGATTGCGTATTTGGATCAGATTTTTTAAAGCTGCACTCTGTAATTAATGACGTTTTGAATTAAATACCTGTTGAATGATCACGGCATTCTCGAAAATAAAATAAATATCCACGGCGTCCTGAGTCAATGAAAGATATCTGTCAATTTTTATCTTTGATCTGTCAATGTCACTTTAAATCTAGTTTTGGTAAAATTTTCAATAAAAAACAATTCAAGTGTGTTTTGTTTGTTTAAAAACCCTATTTAATGTCTTAAAGACCTGCAAAGAAAGTTTATAGGATTGCTATTGATTTACATAATTGTCACAAATATCATTGATGGCTTGGAATCAACTGTGTGATCTTGTCTAGACTGGGGATGAAGAAAAATCGTCGTATTTTCACGAAATTTCTCGTCTTTCGTATACTATTTACAAAAAATATCTTTAAATATATTTACAATAGATTCCAACAGTGGTGTTAATAGATTTTTTAACTTTCCAAACGTTTTTGACGTGTAAATAACCTCCACGAGAATGTTGCGGGCTTGTCAAGTGGCTCTTTTTCATCTTGCTAGCCAATTGACACCAACAATATTTTTGATACTTTACTATAATAATGCACTTTGAAATTACCGTGAAAAAGACGTAGCGGGATGTAAACCTGAATTATGAACCAATGTAAGCCAATTTCACACGTTTTTCCTTCAGTTCTGGAGATTTCGAAAATAATTTGACATTGACGTTGACTTTGACGTTTGAATTTGACGTTTAATTTGGCCTGATAATCCACTGCTGAGAAGATACATTCACGATTTCGTACACCTTGCCGAGGTGACAAAATAGCAAACATTTGAACAAAGCTGTCAGTTTATTAGCAAAATTAATTCTTTTTCACGTGAAACGATCGCAATTGAATATGTTTTCGCTCAATTACATCAACAACTTTAATACGAATGTATGAAAATGCGCCGTGGAGCTCCAGGCTAGAAAAACTTGAGTATTAAAAGAATTATCAAATCGAGCTGCATCGCCTGGCTCTGAGATATCTTGCCGTCATATTTAGCAACTTTTCACCATGAAAACGATTTTAAATCGCTGTGAAAATGTCGCCTGCCAATGTAAAAGTTAATTCTGAAAAATTCTAGCCCATTTCCATACGTTTTGAGTCTAATTTCACAATTTCCATAACCAGTAGAGCGGCCGGTTACATCCCAGAGACCCACCTACCTACCCACAAACTAAAAAGTTGAACATCGCCAAATTAAGGCTTTTATATAAGGTTAACTAGCAGTACCCGATGCCTAACGGCACCTGTTGTTCTTATCCCTAGTGGTTTTATTTTAGTATTAGTATTGTCTTTGAACTTTGATTAACAATGACAAATAGCTCACTACTATTTTTCTAGTACCCTATGCCCATAGGGCATGTGCCGATAGGATAAGTCGTGACAAAAATATATGGGCCTAAGCCAAAATCTAGTCCCTAAGCCCTGGGACCGAACTGAGACTTAACACTTAATGTAGCCTCTACGCATACATTTAAGAAACTTTTATGGGACAACAAAATAAAGTACTGAAAAAATGGCAAGAAAACAAAGTATTGTGCCCTTACGACTTGATATACCATACTATGCCTGATTTCCGCCAGTACTTTCAACGATGATGGCTAACCAGCAGCATTGCTTATAAGGACACAACCATTTGGTGTGCTTTTTGGACAGAAAGGAATCATTACAAATATTTTTGGTTTGGTTTCAGTGACGAAGGTTTTTTTTGAAGATTAAACACACAAAAAATGTACCTATTAATTATTGTAATTTTTATTTGCCAATATTATGATCATTTTTACAAATATAAGAAATATTCACATGTTTACGACGATTTGCGTTGAAAACTTTGACCATTTGAAAGCAACAGTCAATGCAGACCAGCCATGTCGCAGTATCGCCACTGTTCATTCGTAATTGAAAGTAATCTCCGCAATGGTGCCATGAAGAAGTTCCTTCTCCACGATTGGCAGGGGGAGGGGGGGTCTAAAACAAAATAAAAATAGACGGCAAGAGAGAGGCACCATTCTTGGAGAAATGAAAAGTTTCTAATTGTATTCAAGCTGTTAAGTGAGAGAATTTTAAAAATAATTGTTATGCCGGGGCCCCCATCCCGCCCCGGCAGCATGGCGATCGTCGCACACTACATCGCCTCTGCCTTACACTATCAAAGATTGTGCAGCCCGTTGCAAGCAACAGGAATCTCTGATGTGCGGACATGCAAGGATTCATGCAAGGATCAACTGTGTCGGATAGGTAGGATGCATTGTTCAGTTTTAAGACTGAAGCAATGCTATCATGCTTGGTGGTTAGTTGGTTTGACATTCCAAGATAGAATCAAGAAAAGAGAAACATGCAGTAAAAAGACCGACACGAAAGTAAGATTGTGACCTTAAAAAAATTGCAAACATGCAGATAGAAAACAGCAGGTTGCATAACTATTAACTACTTACTAACCAACTACTACTTATTACTACTTAGTTACTACTTTACTAAATCTATGGTATTTTTTTTTGTTTTTTTGTTTTTTTGAACATGCATGACATGCAGATGGAAAACAGCAGGTTGCATAACTATTAACTACTTACTTACCAACTTCTACTACTTACTACTTAGTAACTACTTTACTAAATCTATGATTTTTTTTTGTTTTTTTGTTTTTTTGAACATGCATGACATGCAGATGGAAAAAAGCAGGTCGCATAACTATTAACTACTTACTTACCAACTTCTACTACTTACTACTTAGTAACTACTTTACTAAATCTATGATTTTTTTTTTGTTTTTTTGTTTTTTTGAACATCCATGACATGCAGATGGAAAACAGCAGGTTGCATAACTATAAACTACTTGCTTACCAACTTCTACTACTTACTACTTAGTAACTACTTTACTAAATCTATGATTTTTTTTTTGTTTTTTTGTTTTTTTGAACATGCATGACATGCAGATGGAAAACAGCAGGTTGCATAACTATTAACTACTTGCTTACCAACTACTACTACTAACTACTGAATCACTACTTTACTAAATCTACGATATGTTTTTTTATTTTTATTTTTTTTTTTGAACATGCATGACATGCAGATAGAAAACAGCAGGCTGCATTTCTAAAACTATTAGTTAGAAGTAACTACTTTACTAAATGTATGTACAATATTTTATTTTATTTTTTTTTTTTTTAAACAGCATTCAAATTTGAAGTACCTTTACCAAATCTACGATAGGGCAATCAATTAATTTACATGCATTATTGTCTAGCTCTGGGAGGAGCAGTTCCGTTAGAGTGTCCACATGCGAGCGCAATGGTCGTGAAGTTAAAGGGCTATGCGGCGTCCGGTGCTTTATACCTGCAGCAGAAAAGCGTGTCAGCATGGTGAAATATATGGGAATTGGGTTGCTACCTGCCGTGCTAGTCACGGTTCCTGGTCTGCCCTACCTAGCCTTACTGAATTTAAATTTATCTAGGAAATGTTACCGCTATTGCAAATGTAAGGGATAGTACAATGATAGGATTTAGGAGGAGGAGGCGTCCATTGGAACTTCTTCATCCGCATCCGATACAGCGAGTTGACTAAGCGACTGCTCAAGGGCCTGCTGGTCAGCCTCTTGATAGCCACTACGCGAGGAAGGATCCGCTGCCTGGTGGTCCGGCGCATGAATCTCGAGCACCTCCTGGTACACGATGTTCTTGGTGAAGGTGGTGTTGCTCGAGACGATCAACTTGCCCTGCGCCTCGTTACCGGCGACTGCCACGAAGATCGAGTCCAAAGAGCGAGCCCGAGAAAGCGCCACGTATAGCTGACCGTGTCCGAATACTGGTTTTTCTAAATTAATTCCCACCCTCTTTAAAGATTGACCCTGGGCTTTATTGATGGTCATGGCGAATGCCAGACGGATCGGAAACTGGCGCCTTGTCATCGTAAAGGGCATGCCAATGTCCGAGGGAGTTAGGTTGACTCTACATAGGAAAGTGCGTCGTCCCGCACAGCGCCCTCCGATGATCCTGCAGTCGATCACGTGCTCGTGGAGTGCAACAACGCTGAGTCGAGTCCCATTGCATAGGCCGGCTCTCACGTCGACTTTCCTCATGAGCATCACGATTGCATGAACTTTCAGACGAAGCTTGTGCGGTGGCATCCCGGATGGCGTTAATGAATTTAGATATTCTACGGGATAATCGGTAGCCAAAACGTCGCCATCTTCGCCTTCACTGACATCGACAGTGTCGGCGCTGCAGTATTCGAACACGTCACCTTCGAGGCGCTCAAGAACGTTGTCATTGATGTTCAAAGACTCCACGTTCTTCGGGCAGAGGATGGCATGGTCTTGCATCACGGCCATCTCGGCAGCACTAATGCTCGTGCCGAAGACGGCGTCAATGACGCAGTCCACGACGCATTGGACAGGTAATGCGATGGTGTCATCCGGGAGGTGGCAGTCATTCAAAATCTCGCCGTTTCCGACACGCAAGAGCCACTCGACGAACTCTACTTCGCCTGGGTTGGCGCGCATGTTCGCGCGCAGCTCGAGGGTGCGGAACAACGACCAAAGCGCGCCACGCTTAATGCATTGCTCGACAATGGTCGTTCGGTTGCCATTTCGAACGACTGGGAGGCACTGCCTAAAATCCCCGCCGATAACGATCACCTTTCCGCCGAACGGACGCTCATCGTTGGTCACGTCTCTTAGCGTCCGCTCGATCACGTTCAGGGCCAGCAGAGGCGCCATGGGTCCTTCATCCAAGATGATGACCTTGGCCGCCCTCAGCGAAGCGCCCTCGGCGGAGTTGGGCTTCACGCCAGACGTGCTGTTTTCCACAATCGGAACAGGCAATCGAAATCGCGAGTGGCAGGTCCTCCCTCCCTTCAGTAACGTCGCCGCAATGCCCGTCCACGCGACGGCCACGGCTCGCTCGCCTCGGGCTCGCAGCGTGCTGATGAGGGTGTTGTATAGGAAGGTCTTCCCGCTGCCGCCCGGGCCGTCCAGGTAGAAGCACCTCTGCTCGGCGTTCGGGTCGTCGATTGCTGCCATCACCGCGTCGAATGCCACGCGCTGCCTGCCGTTGAGCTTCACCACGTTCTCCTCGGCCTCTTCCCTTTCGGCGGTCTGGTCGAACTGCTCGTCGACAGCAACGATGACTGGCACTCGAGGCGCCGGCAAACCGATTTCGGCGTTGGTCAGGCGGTGTAGGGCAAGGACGGACTGGATGGAATTCAGGGCCAACTGTTCTGCCTCGATGGGGTCGTGTTCTCGGGCGAAATCTTCGCAGAAATCGCCCTTGAAACGCTCCCACAGAGACAGCGGGTCAAGAGGCTGACAGAACGCGCAAATGATAGCAAACAGCTGACGAAGTTCGTTTGGCATCTTTATAGCAACCGCCTCCTGCAGACATTTCTGCCACTCGTCGTCGTCCATAAGCAGGTTGCGTGCCACGGCAGCTTCCTTGAAGGTAGCGTAAACCCTACCCTGGAACGTGCGCACGTCCTCGAATGAGGTGGCGCCGGCGACGTGTAGCAAAAGGAGACGAAGATGGTATCGCTCGATCTGCCGGGGCGTCACGGAGTACATTCGGCTGATGATGGAGCCGGCACCTCGCTTACGTGGCTTCCACGCTTTGCCCTCGAAACGGAAGTGGTACGGGATGTCGATGTACTTGTACTGCCGTGCCGCCGGGTTGCTACTATTCAGCGCAAACCATGCCGTCAGCGTAGTCAGCGCAGCCCTGCCGCGTTCTGCTGCGGCTTCCTCGTCTCCAGGACGGAACGTGACCATGTGGTCACCCTCGAGGTGGATCGCCAAACGGATGATAGTGTGCGACTTTTCGTGCATTTCAAATCCGAAAATTCTCCACGCAGCCTCTTGGGGACTCACGTAGCGAGAGTCGATGAACTGTGAGACCTCGTCCCACACCAACTCTTGCTGGGCACCGTGCGCTGGACGTGGCTCATGATCGCCCTCCGCGGGGACAGAGACGCGGAGCTGGACCCTGGCACAGTCGTGACCTTTGTACACGTACTTGCACAGGTACTTGACCGTCTTCGCGGATCCACAGTGCTCGATGTTCAGGTGGCAGTCAAACGTGGAGCTTAAGTACTTGTTGTAAGGCACTACGTCTCGGTTGTCGACCACTCTTCCTGAGATGGTATGCGTCTGCCCGCTCTCTCGACGGCGATAGACGGTGAAACCCCCCTCGTTGACCACAGTCACATCTGTGAACGACTTGGGGAACTTCTTCTTACACTTTCCGTCCTCCATGCACACAGAGGACATGTTCCGAGCGCCGCACGGGCCGTGGATCATCGACGACACGATGACCTTGTGCAGTCTCTCCTCGGTCACCGGATCGGGCAACTCGGCACAGATAAGTGCGTCTACCTCCTCGGGAGTGCGGATCTTGTCCTCGTCGCGAAGGATTACCAGGATGTGGGCGTGAGGGAGTCCACGTTTTTGGAACTCGATCACGTGGAAGTGAGCCATGGGAACGCCCAGCACGTGCCTCTTGGTGAGATCAGTCATGAGCTCCTTGAGTTTAAGTTGGAATACTCGCGCGGTGAGATCGGGTCGGTCTTCTGCCCTTTCGTACGCCGCTAGGCTCGTCTGAATCTCAGGCCACTTCGGATTACACGTCATAGTAAGGAAAAGATCGGGTTTTCCAAACTTGGTGACGATACTCATAGCGTCTTGATATAGCTGCTGGCAATGCCTGGGGCTTCCGATGAAACTGGAAGGCAGAATCACCAGCTTCCCGACATTGCAGCCCTGCCGCTCAGCACGGTTCGCCAAGTGGTCCATGAGCCCACTGTAGAGTTCGGCGCGCAGCGTTTTCTGGTTCCTGATGACGAACTCAAGGCGATTTCCCTCAACCTTGATATAGGCGTCTACCATAAACTGCTGCGTCAGCTTGCCGGCGTGCAGCACTGGATGGAAGGCGCCGACACGCTCGTGGAGTCGATGGCTATAAAACTCCATTAGAGTGACGACGCTGTGCTTAGATTGCCTGGTGTGCGGCATACCTCGTTGCCAGCCGGGTTCTCCACGCGGGAACAACAGCACGTAGCTGAGCGGATCCGTGTTGGGCGACAGGACAGACAGCTGCTCAATAAATCCGCCACGAGTATGGATACGAATATCACGTCCTAGAGGAGGCATGCCACCGTCAACGCTCTGATAAACAACGGCCACCTCGTGGGCCGTAGGATTTTCGTACAGCCGCCGTCGGTCATCCACGAAACGCAGTTCGGCCATGACCTCGGGTCGCCCCTCGGCAGCTGCACGGATCCTGTCGTCGGCCTCCACCTGACCTAACGTTTTAAGCCCTTGGGCAAAAGGATTTATTTCGCGAACCAGCGCGTCCAGCTCATGAAGCAGGTTGGGTAGCAGATTAGCATTCTGGCGCCTGTCCATTCGATGCATCTTAGCTTGTTCCGCGTCAAGAAAGTACAGGTGCGAATAGAGGGGCTTCTGCACCGCCTGCCCCATATGGCCGATCCTGTGCTGGATGTTGCCATGGACACGAAAACAGTATGTGCCACGGCCCTGGGGGATGTCCGTCTTAACTCCGACTGAAGCGAAGGAGAGCGAACTGTTGTACGACCGGATGTTTTTGCGGAAGTTCTTAGACTCGCAATGATCTCCGGTCAGCAACGCATGCATTAAATCGGGATACGCGAGGAGAGGCTCGAGGATTACGTTGCCCGAGTGACAACAGAGTTTGTAAATTTTGTCAGATGGACGCTCTCCTGCGAAGTACAGAGCGCCGCACACCCTGCATACTTCGTCCATGCTGCCGCAGTGAAAGAGGGCGACGTCAGCGACGTCTTGCCGTGCAGCCTCCAAGTGGAAAGGATGAAGGTTTACTGGAGCAAGATCAGGTTCGAACTGATCGTCTGCCACGTCAATAGCCTCGACCGCGACTCGCTGGCTTTGCTCTAGTTCAGCCTCTTGCGCGCGTTGAGACGCCTCCTCCTCAGCGCGCTGAGAGACTTCCACTTCGAACGCCGCGAGCTTATCCCTGGTCTCGGCATTTCGACGCTGCTGAGATCGCTCCCGCGCGGCAACTAATCGGCTCTCGCGCGCCTCTGGAGTCTCATGCTGCCTTTCAGACTGCGTTTGGACTGCCTTCTGGCTTAATCGCTGAAGGCGCTGATCGTCAGATTCGGCACTCAAGCGATGACGCTCTGCCTCTGCCTTAAGGGCTAGTCGCTGACGGCGCTGTTCGTCAGCTTCGTCACTCAAGCGGCGACGCTCTGACTCTGCCTTAAGGGCCAATCGCTGAAGGCGCTGTTCGTCAGCTTCGTCACTCAAACGATGACGCTCTGCCTCTGCCTTAAGGGCTAGTCGCTGAAGGCGCTGTTCGTCAGCTTCGTGACTCAAGCGATGACGCTCTGCCTCTGCCTTAAGGGCTAGTCGCTGAAGGCGCTGTTCGTCAGCTTCGTCACTCAAACGATGACGCTCTGCCTCTGCCTTAAGGGCCAATCGTTGAAGGCGCTGTTCGTCAGCTTCGTTACTCAAGCGGCGACGCTTTGACTCTGCCTTAAGGGCCAGTCGCTGAAGGCGCTGTTCGTCAGTTTCGTCACTCAAGCGGCAACGCTTTAACTCTGCCTTAAGGGCTAGTCGCTGAAGGCGCTGTTGGTCAGCTTCGTCACTCAAGCGGCGACGCTCTGCCTCTGCCTTAAGGGCCAGTCGCTGAAGGCGCTGTTCTTCGGTACATTTTGTCAAGCGGAGGCGCTCAGACTCAGCCTTTTCAGCAAGAAGCTGTAGGCGTCGTCCCTCAGAAGCTTCGTCTAGTCGTCGACGCTTCGACTCGGCAACCTGGGCCAGACGCAGAAGACGCTGGGCCTCATCCTCAGCCTTTCTGCGCTGGCGAGCATTTCTAGCTTTTTCCGCTAGTCGGGCACTCCGTTCGTTTGCTGCTACTTGAACGTTCTTGTCCTCTTGGAGCTGGCCAACTGAATTTTCCAGGATCTGGGTCTGGTCAAGGGATGGGAGCACAGATGGCACATTGTCGGGAAAGGAATGCATATAGCGGCTTGTAGAGGGTTGATCATAAAAAGCTGGAAGAGAAGCGGGGGCGGCCTGTTCTAATAATGAATCATGCTTTAAGACACTCACCGGGGCTTCTTCGAGAATAGCGGAAAGAAAAGGACGCTGCTCGTCGAGCGTCGACGTCGACTGGCTAGCAGTCGCCTGATGGTCGGCATGCTCGGCCGTCTCTCTCGTCCTCGCTCTCTCGTCAGCAGCAGCCCTTTTCTTCGCCGCCGCGCTCTCTGCTCGTGCCGTTGCACCTTTCCCGCCTTTCCGAGACGTCAGATTTACACGCTTCTTAGGTGGCATCTGTGTAAAGAAAGCGAGGCTTTAGTAATGCCTAGCGTCGCCGAGCTGAAGCGGGAATGGCTGAGCACGAACCGACTGCCATGTTCAATAAAAATGACCTCACGCAAATATCATGCCAGGCTAAATGTATGCTTTAATATGCACAACAATCAATTCAGTTTCTTTACAAAGAAATATGCTAATTTGCTTCGAATGCGAGCTTGGACGCCATGTTGAACACACTTCTAATTGTTGGAACGGTGGGCATGGGAGGGTTGGGGAGGGGGATGAGAATCGCGTCGAGCGATTGCATCATGTTACGTAAAAGTGACGTCATGGAAATATCCACAAGACGGGCAAAATGTATGCTTTCCAGTCTTGATGATGAACGATAATTTTAATAATAATTTAGAAGCTAAACGCTATAATATCACTATAAATAATTGAATCACTTGATGATATTAGGGGTTGACTATTACTGGATATTGTGACATGCAAATTAAATATGAAATGAAATTACCTTGAATAGCGACGGAATTCTTCCCCACAAGAGTGTTTCGCCGTGTAGGTAATCCGCACTCTCATGCTATACTAACTGCTATAGCAAATGGCGGCTGGCGGGCTTTGGGAGTGTGACTTATTGCCGAGCGTAGATGCCGATCAAAAAGCGCTAAGCCAACATCCCGCTACGTAAAATGACGTCACGCAAATTCAAACTTGAACACCAGGCGCGACGATTTGAATTACGTGCCATAAGAAGCTGTCAATGCTACACGCTGTAAATGAATGAAGCCAGAAGTCAAATTATTGTGGTCAGTGATCATAATAATGTGTCTTTAGAGGTTAGCTAATTAATTACGCCTTAAATCACTACTAAATTCATCTGAAAACTCATTAAAGAAACACAATTGAGCACAAAATGTGCACCTGTGCCTTTTTAAAGCCTTTTATGGGACCACCACCTAAAGAACTAAGAAAATGAATAAGAAAATATAGTTTTGGGCCCTTTCGATAAATAAGCCTTTTGCCTCTTCACCAGTAGCTATCCTATGCTCTGCGGGCATGCCCGATGGCCAGATCATTACTCAAATATGGCCCTAGGCCATTACCTAGGTCCTCAGACCTGGGATATATTTCTTTTTAAAATATGTCTTTTAATATACATTCAGAAGGCATTATTAAAGCCCATTGCCCAATAGATGTAAAGATACAAACTGCTGATTTAAAATAACCTGGATAGAGCATAGGATCCAGCCAGCTGATCTCAAATAACCTGGATAGAGCATAGGATCCAGCTAGCTGATCTCAAATGACCTGGATAGAGCATAGGATCCAGCCAGCTGATCTCAAATAACCTGGATAGAGCATAGGATCCAGCCAGCTGATCTCAAATAACCTGGATAGAGTATAAGATCCAGTCAGCTGATCTCAAATAACCTAGATAGAGCATAGGATCCAGCCTGCTGATTTCAAATAACCTGAAAAGAGCATAGAATCCAGTCAGCTGATCTCAAATAACCTGGATAGAGCATAGGATCCAGCCAGCTGATCTCAAATAACCTGGATAGAGCATAGGATCCAGCCAGCTGATCTCAAATAACCTGGATAGAGCATAGGATCCAGCTAGCTGATCTCAAATAACCTGGATAGAGCATAGGATCCAGCCAGCTGATCTCAAATAACATGGATAGAACATAGGGTCCAGCCAGCTGATCTCAAATAACCTGGATAGAGCATAGGATCCAGCCAGCTGATCTCAAATAACCTGGATAGAGCATAGGATCCAGCCAGCTGATCTCAAATAACCTGGATAGAACATAGGGTCCAGCCAGCTGATCTCAAATAACCTGAATAGAGCTCTAGATATAAAACCTGTAAAATCCGTATTCCATGCTTAGGATGCTAGCAATAGAAATTAAACCCACAGGTGATTTGCATTAAAGTCAGATTGCTATGCTTTGTTATTCTATGCTATGCTTTGCTATGCTATGCTTTGCTTTGCTTTGCTATGCTTTGCTATGCTTTGCTATGCTTTGCTATGCTATGCTTTGCTATGCTATGCTATGCTTTGATAAGCTATGCTATGCTATTCTATGCTATTCTATGCTATGCTATGCTATGCTATGCTATTCTATGCTATGCTATGCTATGCCATGCTATGCTATGCTTTGCTATGCTTTGCTTTGATAAGCTATGCTTTGATAAGCTATGCTTTGATAAGCTATGCTATGCTATGCTATGCTATGCTATGCTATGCTATGCTATGCCATGCTATGCTATGCTATGCTATGCTATTCTATGCTATGCTATGCTATGCTATGCTATGCTATGCTATGCTATGCTATGCTATTCTATGCTATGCTTTGCTATGCTATGCTATGCTATGCTATGCTATTCTATGCTATGCTATGCTATGCTATGCTAAGCCATGCTATGCTATGCTATGCTATGCTATTCTATGCTATGCTATGCTATGCCATGCTATGCTATGCTTTGCTATGCTTTGCTTTGATAAGCTATGCTTTGATAAGCTATGCTATGCTATGCTATGCTATGCTATGCTATGCTATGCCATGCTATGCTATGCTTTGCTATGCTTTGCTTTGATAAGCTATGCTTTGATAAGCTATGCTATGCTATGCTATGCTATTCTATGCTATGCTATGCTATGCTATGCTATGCTATGCTATGCTATGCTATGCTATGCTATTCTATGCTATTCTATGCTATGCTATGCTATTCTATGCTATGCTATGCTATGCCATGCTATGCTATGCTTTGCTATGCTTTGCTTTGATAAGCTATGCTTTGCTTTGCTTTGCTATGCTTTGCTATGCTATGCTATGCTATGCTATGCTTTGCTATGCTATGCTATGCTATGCTATGCTATGCTATGCTATGCTATGCTATGCTATGCTATGCTATGCTATGCTATGCTATGCTATGCTTTGCTATGCTATGCTATGCTTTGCTGTCCTATGCTATGCCAAATGTTCAGGACAGCCTTTAAAATTGCCAAAGAAATTGTGAATGCATTGTTTTTCGCATTCAAAACAATTAATAGGTACCTTGATATAGGTACCAATTACGTATTTGCGCGGTAAAAAAAACACAAATTTAAATAAAAATGTTCTCGCTAAACACTTTGCGTTTGAAAACCTGTTGCAAATTCACGGCAGTCTTGAAAATTATTATTTTTTTCAGGGCTTCTTACGTCGATGGAAAAGAATTGTCACCTGTTTTTGCGATCTGTCACTCAAAATCAAGATTTGTCGGAATAATCTCTAAAAAACATGTTTAGTATAGTTTGGTTGTTAAGAAATCCATATTCCATGCTTAGGTTGCTAGCAATGGAAAGTTAACCCACAGGTGATTTGCATAAAAGTCGGAAATATCATTTCCGTTTGAAATTGGTGGTGGAATCTTGTCTAGGCTGGGGTTGTATGCGTCGTATTTGAACAATTTCGGCTAAAATCGGCAAGATGTTTATACCTTTATGAAACACAATTAAACTAAAGAAATTCAATTGAACACAAAATGTGCAATAAAAATACAATTTTTACGCATGTAAAGAGTCAAACTGTTTCCTTACCTACCTGTTTCATATGAAGTTGTATTTGGAATCCTGTCAAATCGCTGTATGCCATCAACTCACCTTAAAAATGTCGCGTTCCATATAATGCTTCGAAATCATGTACAAATTATAACCATTTCCCGTCGTTTTTGACCGATTTTCGCCAGAAACAAAGGGGTTTTAGTAGATAGTTTGACATTTCAACCCATTTTGACATTTAATTTGGCCTGATGATCCACTGCTGAGAAGATACATTCACGATTTCGTACACCTTGCCGTGGTGTCAAAATAGCAAACAATTGATCAAAGCTGTCAGTTTATTTGCAAAATTAATTCTTTTTCACGTAAAACGATCGCAATTGAATGTGTTTTCGCTCAATTACATCATCAACTTTATTACGAATGCATGAAAAATCAACGCAGAGCTCGAGGCTAGACAAACTTCAGTATTAAAAGAGTTTTAAAATCGAGCTGCATCGCCTGGCTCTGAGATATCTTGCCGTCATATTTAGCAACTTTTCACCATGAAAACGATTTTAAATCGCTGTGAAAATCTCGCTTGCCAATGTAAAAGTTCATTCTGAAAAATTCTAGCCCATTTCCGTACGTATTGAGTCGCATTTCGCAATTTCCATAGACAGTAGAGCAGCCGGTTACATCCCAGCCAGCCACCCACCCAGCCAGCCAGCCAGCCAGCCACAAACTAAAAAGTTGAACATTGCATTTTAAAGCTTTTATATAAGGTTAACTAGCAGTACCCGATGCCTAACGGCACCTTACGATTTTGAGGGAGTGGGAATTTTGGTTTAAACGTGTCTCGAGTTTTCTTTGATAGAAAACCATTCAATACCAAAGAAACCCTAAGAAAACCATAAAATTCCATTCAATACAATACAATACCATAAAATGCCATAAAAAACCAAACAAACCCATTAAATACCACACAATATCATACAATACCAAATGGGACCTAGAATACCATACAATACAATAGAATACCTAAAAATACCAAACTGTATCATCGAATACCATTCATTTCCTAACAACACCATAAAGTATCTTCTTATACAATAGAAATCTATTGAAAGTCATAAAATACCAGAGGATACCAAAAACTACCATAAAATAATATAATACCCCATAGGAACATATGGAATACCATACCATTCCATACAACATCATAGGATACCAAATAATACTATCGAATACTTTAAAATACCATAAAGAAACATATTATATCAAAGAAGCCCATAAAATTTCATAGAATACCATCCAAAAACATTTAATACCATACACTTCCAAACAAAACCGAACAATACCATACAATACCATAGAATACCATAGAATACAATACAATACAATAAAATACCATAGAATACCATAGAATACCATACAATATCATAAAATTCCAAAGAATACCATATAATACCATACAATATCAAAGAATACCATAGAATACCATAGAATACCACACAATGCCATACAATATCATAGAATTCCATAGAATACCATAGAACACCATACAATATCAAAGAATACCATAGAATACCAAATAACACCATAGAATACCAAAGAATACCTTAGAATACCAAAGAATACCATAGAATACCATGGATTACCATAGAATACCAAATAATACCATAGAATACCATAAAATACCATAGAATACCATAGAATACCGTAGAATATCATAGAATACCATAGAATACCATAGAACACCATACAATGCCATACAATATCATAGAATTCCATAGAATACCATAGAATACCATACAATATCAAAGAATACCATAGAACTCCATAGAATACCTTAGAATACCATGGAATACTAAAGAATACCATAGAATACCTTAGAATACCATAGAACACCATAGAATACCATAGAACACCAAAGATTACCATAGAATACCATAGAATACCATAGAAGACCATAGAATACCATAGAATATCATAGAACACCATAGAACTCTATAGAATACCATAGTATATAATAGAATACTATATAACTCCATAGAATACTAAAGAATACCATAGAATACCATAGAACTCCATGGAATACCATAGAACACAATAGAATACCATAGAATACCATAGAATACTATAGAACACCATGGAACACCAAAGAATACCATAGTATACCATAGAACACCAAAGAACACAATAAAATACCATAAAACACCATAGAACACCATAGAACACCATAGAATACCATTAACTCCATATAATACCATAGAACTCCGAAGAATATTATAAAATACCATAGAATACCATTGAATACCATAGAATACTATATAATATTATATTATACAAAAGAATACCATAGAATACCATAGAATACCGTAGAAGACCATAGAATACCATACAATATCATAGAATACCATATAACTCCATAGAATACCATTAAATACCATAGAATACCATACAATACCATACAATACCATACAATATCATAGAATACCATAGAACGTCATAGAATATTATAGAATACCATAGAATACCATAGAATACCATAGAACACCATAGAACACCATAGAACACCAAAGAATACCAAAGAATACCTTAGAATACCATACAATACCATACAATACCATACAATACCATAGAAATTCATAGAATATTATAGAATACCATAGAATACCAAAGAATACCATGGGATACCATAGAACACCATAGATCACCATAGAACACCATAGAACACCATAGAATACCATAGAATACCATAGAATACCATAGAATACCATAGAATACTGTCGAATACTAAAGAATACCATACAATATCAAACAATAATATAAAATACCATCCAAAAACATCCAACACCAAAGAATACAATACATAACAATAAAATACCATACAATACCATGCAGTATAATACAATCATATACAATACCATGCAATGTCGAGATGAATCAAGTGACTCTTTTGTATCTTGCTAGCCGAACACCAACAATATTTTTGATACTTTACTTTACTAAAACACTTTTAAATCATCGTGAAAAAGACGTAGCAGGATGTTAAACTGTATTTGAACAATAGAAGCCAATTTCACACGTTTTCCGTTCAGTTTTGGAGATTTTGAAATTGAATTTGACATTGACTTTGACGTTTAAATTTGACGTTTGAATTTCCTGAATGCACTGCCGAAAAGATACATTCACGATTTCGTACACCTTGCCGTGGTGTCAAAAATGCAAACAATTGATCAAAGCTGTCAGTTTATTAGCAAAATTAATTCTTTTTCACGTTAAACGATCGCAATTGCAT
The DNA here is from genome assembly GCA_947568835.1 of Protonemura montana. Lineage (NCBI taxonomy): Eukaryota > Metazoa > Arthropoda > Insecta > Plecoptera > Nemouridae > Protonemura > Protonemura montana. The sequence goes on along the minus strand of OX387603.1, from coordinate 28,278,683 downwards.
GTGTTTTTGCTCAATTACATCAACAACTTTATTACAAATGCATGAAAAATAACCGTGGAGCTCAAGGCTAGAAAAACTTTGGTATAAAAAGAGTTTTAAAAATCGAGCTGTATCGCCTGGCTCTGAGATATCTTGCCGTCATATTTAGCAACTTTTCACCATGAAAACGATTTCAAATCGCTGTCAAAATGTCGCCTGCCAATGGAAAAGTTAATTCTGAAAAATTCTAGCCCATTTCCGTACGTTTTGAGTGGCATTTCGCAATTTCCATAACCAGTAGAGCGGCCGGTTACATCCCAGCCACCCATCCACCCAGCCACCCACCCACAAACTAAAAAGTTGAACATCACAATTTTAAAGCTTTTATATAAGGTTAACTAGCAGTACCCGATGCCTAACGGCACCTGTTGTTCTTATCCCTAGTGGTTTTATTTTAGTATTAGTATTGTCTTTGAACTTGGATTAACAATTACAAAAAGCTCACTACTGTTTTTCTAGTACCCTATGCCCATAGGGCATATGCCGATAGGATAGATCATGACAAAAATATATGGGCCTAGGCCAAAATCTAGTCCCTAAGCCCTGGGACCGAACTGAGACTTTACACTTAATGTAGCCTCTACGCATACATTTAAGAAACTTTTATGGGACAACAAAATAAAGTACTGAGAAAATGTCAAGAAAACAAAGTATTATGCCCTTACGACTTGATATACCATACTATACCTGATTTCCGCCAGTACCTTCAACGATGATGGCTAACCAGCAGCATTGCTTATAAGGGGACACAACCATTTGGTGTGCTTTTTGGACAGAAAGGAATCATTACAAATATTTTTGGTTTGGTTTCAGTGACGAAGGTTTTTTTTTTTGAAGATTAAACAAAAAAAAAATGTACCTATTAATTATTGTAATTTTTATTTGCCAATATTATTATCATTCTTACAAATATAAGAAATATTCACATGGTTACGACGATTTGCGTTGAAAACTTTGACCATTTGAAAGCAACAGTCAATGCAGACCTGCCATGTCGCAGTAGCGCCACTGTTCATTCGTAATTGAAAGTAATCTCCGCAATGGTGCCATGAAGAAGTTCCTTCTCTACGATTGGCAGGGGGAGGGGGGGTCTAAAACAAAATAAAAATAGACGGCAAGAGAGGCACCATTCTTGGAGAAATGAAAAGTTTCTAAATGTATTCAAGCTGTTAATTGAGAGAATTTTAAAAATATTTGTTATGCCGGGGCCCCCATCCCGCCCCGGCAGCATGGCGATCGTCGCACACTACATCGCCTCTGCCTTACACTACCAAAGATTGTGCAGCCCGTTGCAAGCAACAGGAATCTCTGATGTGCGGACATGCAAGGATTCATGCAAGGATCAACTGTGTCGGATAGGTAGGATGCATTGTTCAGTTTTTAGACTGATGCAATGCTATCATGCTTGGTAGTTAGTTGGTTTGACATTCCAAGATGGAATCAAGAAAAGAGAAACATGCAGTAAAAAGACCGACACGAAAGTAAGATTGTGACCTTAAAAAAATTGCAAACATGCAGATAGAAAACAGCAGGTTGCATAACTATTAACTACTTACTTACCAACTACTACTACTTACTACTTAGTAGCTACTTTACTAAATCTATGATATTTTTTTTTGTTTTTTTGTTTTTTTGAACATGCATGACATGCAGATGGAAAACAGCAGGTTGCATAACTATTAACTACTTGCTTACCAACTACTACTACTTACTACTTAGTAACTACTTTACTAAATCTATGATTTTTTTTTTGTTTTTTTGTTTTTTTGAACATGCATGACATGCAGATGGAAAACAGCAGGCTGCATTTCTAATACTATTAGTTAGAAGTAACTACTTTACTAAATGTATGTACAATATAATCTATCAATTAATGTACATGCATAATTGTCTAGCTCTGGGAGGAGCAGTTCCGTTAGAGTGTCCACATGCGAGCGCAATGGTCGTGAAGTTAAAGGGCTATGCGGCGTCCGGTGCTTTATACCTGCAGCAGAAAAGCGTGTCAGCATGGTGAAATATATGGGAATTGGGTTGCTACCTGCCGTGCTAGTCACGGTTCCTGGTCTGCCCTACCTAGCCTTACTGAATTTAAATTTATCTAGGAAATGTTACCGCTATTGCAAATGTAAGGGATAGTACAATGATAGGAATTAGGAGGAGGAGGCGTCCATTGGAACTTCTTCATCCGCATCCGATACAGCGAGTTGACTAAGCGACTGCTCAAGGGCCTGCTGGTCAGCCTCTTGATAGCCACTACGCGAGGAAGGATCCGCTGCCTGGTGGTCCGGCGCATGAATCTCGAGCACCTCCTGGTACACGATGTTCTTGGTGAAGGTGGTGTTGCTCGAGACGATCAACTTGCCCTGCGCCTCGTTACCGGCGACTGCCACGAAGATCGAGTCCAAAGAGCGAGCCCGAGAAAGCGCCACGTATAGCTGACCGTGTCCGAATACTGGTTTTTCTAAATTAATTCCCACCCTCTTTAAAGATTGACCCTGGGCTTTATTGATGGTCATGGCGAATGCCAGACGGATCGGAAACTGGCGCCTTGTCATCGTAAAGGGCATGCCAATGTCCGAGGGAGTTAGGTTGACTCTACATAGGAAAGTGCGTCGTCCCGCACAGCGCCCTCCGATGATCCTGCAGTCGATCACGTGCTCGTGGAGTGCAACAACGCTGAGTCGAGTCCCATTGCATAGGCCGGCTCTCACGTCGACGTTCCTCATGAGCATCACGATTGCATGAACTTTCAGACGAAGCTTGTGCGGTGGCATCCCGGATGGCGTTAATGAATTTAGATATTCTACGGGATAATCGGTAGCCAAAACGTCGCCATCTTCGCCTTCACTGACATCGACAGTGTCGGCGCTGCAGTATTCGAACACGTCACCTTCGAGGCGCTCAAGAACGTTGTCATTGATGTTCAAAGACTCCACGTTCTTCGGGCAGAGGATGGCATGGTCTTGCATCACGGCCATCTCGGCAGCACTAATGCTCGTGCCGAAGACGGCGTCAATGACGCAGTCCACGACGCATTGGACAGGTAATGCGATGGTGTCATCCGGGAGGTGGCAGTCATTCAAAATCTCGCCGTTTCCGACACGCAAGAGCCACTCGACAAACTCTACTTCGCCTGGGTTGGCGCGCATGTTCGCGCGCAGCTCGAGGGTGCGGAACAACGACCAAAGCGCGCCACGCTTAATGCATTGCTCGACTATGGTCGTTCGGTTGCCATTTCGAACGACTGGGAGGCACTGCCTAAAATCCCCGCCGATAACGATCACCTTTCCGCCGAACGGACGCTCATCGTTGGTCACGTCTCTTAGCGTCCGCTCGATCACGTTCAGGGCCAGCAGAGGCGCCATGGGTCCTTCATCCAAGATGATGACCTTGGCCGCCCTCAGCGAAGCGCCCTCGGCGGAGTTGGGCTTCACGCCAGACGTGCTGTTTTCCACAATCGGAACAGGCAATCGAAATCGCGAGTGGCAGGTCCTCCCTCCCTTCAGTAACGTCGCCGCAATGCCCGTCCACGCGACGGCCACGGCTCGCTCGCCTCGGGCTCGCAGCGTGCTGATGAGGGTGTTGTATAGGAAGGTCTTCCCGCTGCCGCCCGGGCCGTCCAGGTAGAAGCACCTCTGCTCGGCGTTCGGGTCGTCGATTGCTGCCATCACCGCGTCGAATGCCACGCGCTGTCTGCCGTTGAGCTTCACCAAGTTCTCCTCGGCCTCTTCCCTTTCGGCGGTCTGGTCGAACTGCTCGTCGACAGCAACGATGACTGGCACTCGAGGCGCTGGCAAACCGATTTCGGCGTTGGTCAGGCGGTGTAGGGCAAGGACGGACTGGATGGAATTCAGGGCCAACTGTTCTGCCTCGATGGGGTCGTGTTCTCGGGCGAAATCTTCGCAGAAATCGCCCTTGAAACGCTCCCATAGAGACAGCGGGTCAAGAGGCTGACAGAACGCGCAAATGATAGCAAACAGCTGACGAAGTTCGTTTGGCATCTTTATAGCAACCGCCTCCTGCAGACATTTCTGCCACTCATCGTCGTCCATTAGCAGGTTGCGTGCGATGGCAGCTTCCTTGAAGGTAGCGTAAACCCTACCCTGGAACGTGCGCACGTCCTCGAATGAGGTGGCGCCGGCGACGTGTAGCAAAAGGAGACGAAGATGGTATCGCTCGATCTGCCGGGGCGTCACGGAGTACATTCGGCTGATGATGGAGCCGGCACCTCGCTTTCGTGGCTTCCACGCTTTGCCCTCGAAACGGAAGTGGTACGGGATGTCGATGTACTTGTACTGCCGTGCCGCCGGGTTGCTACTATTCAGCGCAAACCATGCCGTCAGCGTAGTCAGCGCAGCCCTGCCGCGTTCTGCTGCGGCTTCCTCGTCTCCAGGACGGAACGTGACCATGTGGTCACCCTCGAGGTGGATCGCCAAACGGATGATAGTGTGCGACTTTTCGTGCATTTCAAATCCGAAAATTCTCCACGCAGCCTCTTGGGGACTCACGTAGCGAGAGTCGATGAACTGTGAGACCTCGTCCCACACCAACTCTTGCTGGGCACCGTGCGCTGGACGTGGCTCATGATCGCCCTCCGCGGGGACAGAGACGCGGAGCTGGACCCTGGCACAGTCGTGACCTTTGTACACGTACTTGCACAGGTACTTGACCGTCTTCGCGGATCCACAGTGCTCGATGTTCAGGTGGCAGTCAAACTTGGAGCTTAAGTACTTGTTGTAAGGCACTACGTCTCGGTTGTCGACCACTCTTCCTGAGATGGTATGCGTCTGCCCGCTCTCTCGACGGCGATAGACGGTGAAACCCCCCTCGTTGACCACAGTCACATCTGTGAACGACTTGGGGAACTTCTTCTTACACTTTCCGTCCTCCATGCACACAGAGGACATGTTCCGAGCGCCGCACGGGCCGTGGATCATCGACGACACGATGACCTTGTGCAGTCTCTCCTCGGTCACCGGATCGGGCAACTCGGCACAGATAAGTGCGTCTACCTCCTCGGGAGTGCGGATCTTGTCCTCGTCGCGAAGGATTACCAGGATGTGAGCGTGAGGGAGTCCACGTTTTTGGAACTCGATCACGTGGAAGTGAGCCATGGGAACGCCCAGCACGTGCCTCTTGGTGAGATCAGACATGAGCTCCTTGAGTTTAAGTTGGAATACTCGCGCGGTGAGATCGGGTCGGTCTTCTGCCCTTTCGTACGCCGCTAGGCTCGTCTGAATCTCAGGCCACTTCGGATTACACGTCATAGTAAGGAAAAGATCGGGTTTTCCAAACTTGGTGACGATACTCATAGCGTCTTGATATAGCTGCTGGCAATGCCTGGGGCTTCCGATGAAACTGGAAGGCAGAATCACCATCTTCCCGACATTGCAGCCCTGCCGCTCAGCACGGTTCGCCAAGTGGTCCATGAGCCCACTGTAGAGTTCGGCGCGCAGCGTTTTCTGGTTCCTGATGACGAACTCAAGGCGATTGCCCTCAACCTTGATATAGGCGTCTACCATAAACTGCTGCGTCAGCTTGCCGGCGTGCAGCACTGGATGGAAGGCGCCGACACGCTCGTGGAGTCGATGGCTATAAAACTCCATTAGAGTGACGACGCTGTGCTTAGATTGCCTGGTGTGCGGCATACCTCGTTGCCAGCCGGGTTCTCCACGCGGGAACAACAGCACGTAGCTGAGCGGATCCGTGTTGGGCGACAGGACAGACAGCTGCTCAATAAATCCGCCACGAGTATGGATACGAATATCACGTCCTAGAGGAGGCATGCCACCGTCAACGCTCTGATAAACAACGGCCACCTCGTGGGCCGTAGGATTTTCGTACAGCCGCCGTCGGTCATCCACGAAACGCAGTTCGGCCATGACCTCGGGTCGCCCCTCGGCAGCTGCACGGATCCTGTCGTCGGCCTCCACCTGACCTAACGTTTTAAGCCCTTGGGCAAAAGGATTTATTTCGCGAACCAGCGCGTCCAGCTCATGAAGCAGGTTGGGTAGCAGATTAGCATTCTGGCGCCTGTCCATTCGATGCGTCTTCGCTTGTTCCGCATCAAGAAAGTACAGGTGCGAATAGAGGGGCTTCTGCACCGCCTGCCCCATATGGCCGATCCTATGCTGGATGTTGCCATGGACACGAAAACAGTATGTGCCACGGCCCTGGGGGATGTCCGTCTTAACTCCGACTGAAGCGAAGGAGAGCGAACTGTTGTACGACCGGATGTTTTTGCGGAAGTTCTTAGACTCGCAATGGTCTCCGGTCAGCAACGCATGCATTAAATCGGGATACGCGAGGAGAGGCTCGAGGATTACGTTGCCCGAGTGACAACAGAGTTTGTAAATTTTGTCAGATGGACGCTCTCCTGCGAAGTACAGAGCGCCGCAAACCCTGCATACTTCGTCCATGCTGCCGCAGTGAAAGAGGGCGACGTCAGCGACGTCTTGCCGTGCAGCCTCCAAGTGGAAAGGATGAAGGTTCACTGGAGCAAGATCAGGTTCGAACTGATCGTCTGCCACGTCAATAGCCTCGACCGCGACTCGCTGGCTTTGCTCTAGTTCAGCCTCTTGGGCGCGTTGAGACGCCTCCTCCTCAGCGCGCTGAGAGACTTCCACTTCGAACGCCGCGAGCTTTTCCCTGGTCTCGGCATTTCGACGCTGCTGAGATCGCTCCCGCGCGGCGACTATACGGCTCTCGCGCGCCTCTGGAGTCTCATGCTGCCTTTCAGACTGCGTTTGAACTGCCTTCTGGCTTAATCGCTGAAGGCGCTGTTCCTCAGATTCGTCACTCAAGCGGCGACGCTTGGACTCTGCCATAAGGGCTAGTCTCTGAAGCCGCTGTTGGTCAGCTTCGTCACTCAAGCGGCGACGCTCTGACTCTGCCTTAAGGGCTAGTCGCTGAAGGCGCTGTTCGTCAGCTTCGTCACTCAAGCGGCGACGCTTTGACTCTGCCTTAAGGGCTAGTCGCTGAAGGCGCTGTTCGTCAGCTTCGTCACTCAAGTGGCGACGCTTTGACTCTGCCTTAAGGGCTAGTCGCTGAAGGCGCTGTTGGTCAGCTTCGTCACTCAAGCGGCGACGCTCTGCCTCAGCCTTAAGGGCTAGTCGCTGAAGGCGCTGTTGGTCAGCTTCGTCACTCAAGCGGCGACGCTCTGCCTCTGCCTTAAGGGCCAATCGCTGAAGGCGCTGTTCGTCAGCTTCGCCACTCAAGCGGTGACGCTCTGCCTCTGCCTTAAGGGCCAGTCGCTGAAGGCGCTGTTCTTCCGTACATTTTGCCAAGCGGAGGCGCTCAGACTCGGCCTTTTCAGCAAGAAGCTGTAGGCGTCGTCCCTCAGAAGCTTCGTCTAGTCGTCGACGCTTCGACTCGGCAACCTGAGCCAGACGCAGAAGACGTTGGGCCTCATCCTCAGCCTTTCTGCGCTGGCGAGCATTTCTAGCTTTTTCCGCTAGTCGGGCACTCCGTTCGTTTGCTGTTACTTGCACGTTCTTGTCCTCTTGGAGCTGGCCAACTGAATTTTCCAGGATCTGAGTCTGGTCAAGGGATGGGAGTTCAGATGGCACATTGTCGGGAAAGGAATGCATATAGCGGCTTGTAGAGGGTTTATCATAAAAAGCTGGAAGAGTAGCGGGGGCGGCCTGTTCTAATAAGAAATCATGCTTTAAGACACTCACCGGGGCTTCTCTGAGAACAGCGGAAAGAAAAGGACGCTGCTCGTCGAGCGTCGACGTCGACGGGCTAGCAGTCGCCTGATGGTCGGCGTGCTCGGCCGTCTCTCTCGTCCTCGCTCTCTCGTCAGCAGCAGCCCTTTTCTTTGCCGCCGCGCTCTCTGCTCTTGCCGTTGCACCTTTCCCGCCTTTCCGAGACGTCAGATTTACACGCTTCTTAGGTGGCATCTGTGTGAAGAAAGCTAGGTTTTAGTGCCTAGCGTCGCCGAGCTGAAGCGGAGCGTGGCTGAGCACGAACCAACCGCCATGTTTTGTAAAAATGACCTCATGCAAATATCATGCCAGGCTAAATGTATGCTTTAATATGCACAACAATCACTTCAGTTTCTTTACAAAGAAATATGCTAATTTGCTTCGAATGCGAGCTTGGACGCCATGTTGAACACACTTCTAATTGTTGGAACGGTGGGCATGGGAGGGTTGGGGAGGGGGATGAGAATCGCGTCGAGCGATTGCATCATGTTACGTAAAAGTGACGTCACGGAAATTTTCACAAGACGGGCAAAATGTATGCTTTCCAGTCTTGATGATGAACGATTATTTTAATAATAATTTAGAAGCTAAACGCTATAATATCACTATAAATAATTGAATCACTTCATGATATTAGGGGTTGACTATTACTGGATATTGTGACATGCAAATTAAATATGAAAGTAGATTACCTTGAATAGCGACGAAATTCTTCCCCACAAGAGTGTTTCGCCGTGTAGGTAATCCGCACTCTCATGCTATACTAACTGCTATAGCAAATGGCGGTTGGCGAGCTTTGGGAGTGTGACTAATTGCCGAGCGTAGATGCCGATCAAAAAGCGCTAAACCAATATCCCGCTACGTAAAATGACGTCACGCAAATTCAAACTTGAACACCACGCGCGACGATTTAAATTACGTGCCATAAGAAGCTGTCGATGCTACACGCTGTAAATGAATAAAGCCAGAAGTCAAATTATTGCGGTCAGTGATCATAATAATGTGTCTTTAGAAGTTAGCTAATTAATTACGGTTTAAATCACTACCAAATATTTCTGAAAACTCATTAAAGAAACACAATTGAACACAAAATATGCAATAAAAATACAATTTGTACGCCTTTTAAAAAAACCATACAATACCAATGAATACCATTGAATAACATATAACACACAATACCAAAGAAAACCATAGAATACCAAACGATACCATACATTTCCATACAATATCATAGAATACCATAGAATACCATACAATACAAAACCGTACAATTCCATAGAATACCATAAATAACCAAACAATACCACATAATATCACGTAATACCATAGAATACCATATAAAACCAAAAAGTACCATACAATACCATACAATTCCATAGAAAACCATATTAAACCATAGATTGCGTATTTGGATCAGATTTGTTTAAACTGCTCTCTGTAATTAATGACGTCTTGAATTTAAATACCTGTTGAACGATCACGGCATTCTCGAAAATAAAATAAATATCCACGGCATCCTGAGTCGATGAAAAACATCCATCAAATGTTTACCTTTGATCTGTCAGTGTCACTTTAAATCTAGTTTTGGCAAAATTATCAATAAAAAACTAATCAAGTGTGTCTTAGTTGTTGAAAAAACTATATTTTATGCCTTTAAAGCTTGCGAAATCCGTTAAAGTTACTGATAATTTGCATTAATGCCGCAAATATCATTGATCGCTTGGAATCAACTGCGTGATCTTGTCTAGGCCGGGGATGGAGTAAAATCGTCGTATTTTAAAGAATTTTTTGTCTTTTGTATACAATACAATACAATAAAATATTTATATTTATAAATATTACATACAATACGTAAAAATACGATTTTTACGCCTGTTATAAGTCAAACTTTTTCCTAACTCACCTGTTTCATAAGAAGTTTAATTTAAAATCCTGTTAAAATCGCCGTATCCCATCAACTCACCTTACAAATGTCGCGTTTCATAAAGTGCTTTGAAATCATGTACAAATTATAACCATTTCCTGTCGTTTTTGACAGATTTTCGCCAGAAACAAAGGGGTTTTAGTTGAGAGTTTGACATTTCAACCCATTTTGACGTTTAATTTGGCCTGATGATCCACTGCTGAAAAGATACATTCACGATTTCGTACACCTTGCCGTGGTGTCAAAATAGCAAACAATTGATCAAAGCTGTCAGTTTATTAGCAAAATTAATTCTTTTTGCACTTAAAACGTTCGCAATTGAATGTGTTTTCGCTCAATTACATCAACAACTTTAATACGAATGCATGAAAAATCACCGTGGAGCTCGAGGCTAGAAAAACTTGAGTATTAAAAGAATTATAAAATCGAGCTGCATCGCCTGGCTCTGAGATATCTTGCCGTCATATTAAGCAACTTTTCACCATGAAAACGATTTTAAATCGCTGTGAAAATGTCGCCTGCCAATGGAAAAGTTAATTCTGAAAAATTCTAGCCCATTTCCGTACGTTTTCAGTCGCATTTCGCAATTTCCATAACCAGTAGAGCGGCCGGTTACATCCCAGCCAGCCAGCCATCCACCCACCCATATACCCACAAACTAAAAAGTTGAACATCGCATTTTAAAGCTTTTATATAAGGTTAACTAGCAGTACCCGATGCCTAACGGCACCTGTTGTTCTTATCCCGAGTGGTTTTATTTTAGTATTAGTATTGTCTTTGAACTTGGATTAACAATTACAAATAGCTCACTACTGTTTTTCTAGTACCCTATGCCCATAGGGCATATGCCGATAGGATAGATCATGACAAAAATATATGGGCCTAGGCCAAAATTTAGTCCCTAAGCCCTGGGACCGAACTGAGACTTAACACTTAATGTAGCCTCTACGCATACATTTAAAAAACTTTTATGGGACAACAAAATAAAGTACTGAAAAAATGGCGAGAAAACAAAGTATTGTGCCCTTACGACTTGATATACCATACTATGCCTGATTTCCGCCAGTACCTTCAACGATGATGGCTAACCAGCAGCATTGCTTATAAGGACACAACCATTTGGTGTGCTTTTTGGACAGAAAGGAATCATTACAAATATTTTTGGTTTGGTTTCAGTGACGAAGGTTTTTTTTTGAAGATTAAACAAAAAAAAATGTACCTATTAATTATTGTAATTTTTATTTGCCAATATTATGATCATTCTTACAAATATAAGAAATATTCACATGTTTACGACGATTTGCGTTGAAAACTTTGACCATTTGAAAGCAACAGTAAATTCAGACCAGCCATGTCGCAGTATCGCCACTGTTCATCCGTAATTGAAAGTAATCTCCGCAATGGTGCCATGAAGAAGTTCCTTCTCCGCGATTGGCAGGGGGAGGGGCTGTCTAAAACAAAATAAAAAAAGACGGCAAGAGAGAGGCACCATTCTTGGAGAAATAAAAAGTTTCTAAATGTATTCAAGCTGTTAATTGAGAGAATTTTAAAAATAATTGTTATGCCGGGGCCCCCATCCCGCCCCGGCAGCATGGCGATCGTCGCACACTACATCGCCTCTGCCTTACACTATCAAAGATTGTGCAGCCCGTTGCAAGCAACAGGAATCTCTGATGTGCGGACATGCAAGGATTCATGCAAGGATCAACTGTGTCGGATAGGTAGGATGCATTGTTCAGTTTTTAGACTGGTGCAATGCTATCATGCTTGGTGGTTAGTTGGTTTGGCATTCCAAGATAGAATCAAGAAGAGAGATGCAAGGATTCATGCAAGGATCAACTGTGTCGGATAGGTAGGATGCATTGTTCAGTTTTTAGACTGATGCAATGCTATCATGCTTGGTTGTTAGTTGGTTTGGCATTCCAAGATGGAATCAAGAAAAGAGAAACATGCAGTAAAAAGACCGACACGAAAGTAAGATTGTGACCTTAAAAAAATTGCAAACATGCAGATAGAAAACAGCAGGTTGCATAACTATTAACTACTTACTTACCAACTACTACTACTTACTACTTAGTAACTACTTTACTAAATCTATGATTTTTTTTTTGTTTTTTTGTTTTTTTGAACATGCATGACATGCAGATAGAAAACAGCAGGTTGCATAACTATTAACTACTTACTAACCAACTACTACTACTTACTACTTAGTAACTACTTTACTAAATCTATGATTTTTTTTTTTTTTTTTTGTTTTTTTGAACATGCATGACATGCAGATGGAAAACAGCAGGTTGCATAACTATTAACTACTTGCTTACCAACTACTACTACTTACTACTTAGTAACTACTTTACTAAATCTATGATATTTTTTTTTTTGTTTTTTTGAACATGCATGACATGCAGATGGAAAACAGCAGGTTGCATAACTATCAACTACTTGCTTACCAACTACTACTACTTACTACTTAGTAACTACTTTACTAAATGTACGATATGTTTTTTTATTTATTTATTTATTTTTTTGGAACATGCATGACATGCAGATGGAAAACAGCAGGCTGCATTTCTAATACTATTAGTTAGAAGTAACTACTTTACTAAATGTATGTACAATATAATCTATCAATTAATTTACATGCATAATTGTCTAGCTCTGGGAGGAGCAGTTCCGTTAGAGTGTCCACATGCGAGCGCAATGGTCGTGAAGTTAAAGGGCTATGCGGCGTCCGGTGCTTTATACCTGCAGCAGAAAAGCGTGTCAGCATGGTGAAATATATGGGAATTGGGTTGCTACCTGCCGTGCTAGTCACGGTTCCTGGTCTGCCCTACCTAGCCTTACTGAATTTAAATTTATCTAGGAAATGTTACCGCTATTGCAAATGTAAGGGATAGTACAATGATAGGATTTAGGAGGAGGAGGCGTCCATTGGAACTTCTTCATTCGCATCCGATACAGCGAGTTGACTAAGCGACTGCTCAAGGGCCTGCTGGTCAGCCTCTTGATAGCCACTACGCGAGGAAGGATCCGCTGCCTGGTGGTCCGGCGCATGAATCTCGAGCACCTCCTGGTACACGATGTTCTTGGTGAAGGTGGTGTTGCTCGAGACGATCAACTTGCCCTGCGCCTCGTTACCGGCGACTGCCACGAAGATCGAGTCCAAAGAGCGAGCCCGAGAAAGCGCCACGTATAGCTGACCGTGTCCGAATACTGGTTTTTCTAAATGAATTCCCACCCTCTTTAAAGATTGCCCCTGGGCTTTATTGATGGTCATGGCGAATGCCAGACGGATCGGAAACTGGCGCCTTGTCATCGTAAAGGGCATGCCAATGTCCGAGGGAGTTAAATTGACTCTACATAGGAAAGTGCGTCGTCCCGCACAGCGCCCTCCGATGATCCTGCAGTCGATCACGTGCTCGTGGAGTGCTACAACGCTTAGTCGAGTCCCATTGCATAGGCCGGCTCTCACGTTGACGTTCCTCATGAGCATCACGATTGCATGAACTTTCAGACGAAGCTTGTGCGGTGGCATCCCGGATGGCGTTAATGAATTTAGATATTCTACGGGATAATCGGTAGCCAAAACGTCGCCATCTTCGCCTTCACTGACATCGACAGTGTCGGCGCTGCAGTATTCGAACACGTCACCTTCGAGGCGCTCAAGAACGTTGTCATTGATGTTCAAAGACTCCACGTTCTTCGGGCAGAGGATGGCATGGTCTTGCATCACGGCCATCTCGGCAGCACTAATGCTCGTGCCGAAGACGGCGTCAATGACGCAGTCCACGACGCATTGGACAGGTAATGCGATGGTGTCATCCGGGAGGTGGCAGTCATTCAAAATCTCGCCGTTTCCGACACGCAAGAGCCACTCGACGAACTCTACTTCGCCTGGGTTGGCGCGCATGTTCGCGCGCAGCTCGAGGGTGCGGAACAACGACCAAAGCGCGCCACGCTTAATGCATTGCTCGACAATGGTCGTTCGGTTGCCATTTCGAACGACTGGGAGGCACTGCCTAAAATCCCCGCCGATAACGATCACCTTTCCGCCGAACGGACGCTCATCGTTGGTCACGTCTCTTAGCGTCCGCTCGATCACGTTCAGGGCCAGCAGAGGCGCCATGGGTCCTTCATCCAAGATGATGACCTTGGCCGCCCTCAGCGAAGCGCCCTCGGCGGAGTTGGGCTTCACGCCAGACGTGCTGTTTTCCACAATCGGAACAGGCAATCGAAATCGCGAGTGGCAGGTCCTCCCTCCCTTCAGTAACGTCGCCGCAATGCCCGTCCACGCGACGGCCACGGCTCGCTCGCCTCGGGCTCGCAGCGTGCTGATGAGGGTGTTGTATAGGAAGGTCTTCCCGCTGCCGCCCGGGCCGTCCAGGTAGAAGCACCTCTGCTCGGCGTTCGGGTCGTCGATTGCTGCCATCACCGCGTCGAATGCCACGCGCTGCCTGCCGTTGAGCTTCACCAAGTTCTCCTCGGCCTCTTCCCTTTCGGCGGTCTGGTCGAACTGCTCGTCGACAGCAACGATGACTGGCACTCGAGGCGCCGGCAAACCGATTTCGGCGTTGGTCAGGCGGTGTAGGGCAAGGACGGACTGGATGGAATTCAGGGCCAACTGTTCTGCCTCGATGGGGTCGTGTTCTCGGGCGAAATCTTCGCAGAAATCGTCCTTGAAACGCTCCCACAGAGACAGCGGGTCAAGAGGCTGACAGAACGCGCAAATGATAGCAAACAGCTGACGAAGTTCGTTTGGCATCTTTATAGCAACCGCCTCCTGCAGACATTTCTGCCACTCGTCGTCGTCCATTAGCAGGTTGCGTGCGATGGCAGCTTCCTTGAAGGTAGCGTAAACCCTACCCTGGAACGTGCGCACGTCCTCGAATGAGGTGGCGCCGGCGACGTGTAGCAAAAGGAGACGAAGATGGTATCGCTCGATCTGCCGGGGCGTCACGGAGTACATTCGGCTGATGATGGAGCCGGCACCTCGCTTTCGTGGCTTCCACGCTTTGCCCTCGAAACGGAAGTGGTACGGGATGTCGATGTACTTGTACTGCCGTGCCGCCGGGTTGCTACTATTCAGCGCAAACCATGCCGTCAGCGTAGTCAGCGCAGCCCTGCCGCGTTCTGCTGCGGCTTCCTCGTCTCCAGGACGGAACGTGACCATGTGGTCACCCTCGAGGTGGATCGCCAAACGGATGATAGTGTGCGACTTTTCGTGCATTTCAAATCCGAAAATTCTCCACGCAGCCTCTTGGGGACTCACGTAGCGAGAGTCGATGAACTGTGAGACCTCGTCCCACACCAACTCTTGCTGGGCACCGTGCGCTGGACGTGGCTCATGATCGCCCTCCGCGGGGACAGAGACGCGGAGCTGGACCCTGGCACAGTCGTGACCTTTGTACACGTACTTGCACAGGTACTTGACCGTCTTCGCGGATCCACAGTGCTCGATGTTCAGGTGGCAGTCAAACTTGGAGCTTAAGTACTTGTTGTAAGGCACTACGTCTCGGTTGTCGACCACTCTTCCTGAGATGGTATGCGTCTGCCCGCTCTCTCGACGGCGATAGACGGTGAAACCCCCCTCGTTGACCACAGTCACATCTGTGAACGACTTGGGGAACTTCTTCTTACACTTTCCGTCCTCCATGCACACAGAGGACATGTTCCGAGCGCCGCACGGGCCGTGGATCATCGACGACACGATGACCTTGTGCAGCCTCTCCTCGGTCACCGGATCGGGCAACTCGGCACAGATAAGTGCGTCTACCTCCTCGGGAGTGCGGATCTTGTCCTCGTCGCGAAGGATTACCAGGATGTGGGCGTGAGGGAGTCCACGTTTTTGGAACTCGATCACGTGGAAGTGAGCCATGGGAACGCCCAGCACGTGCCTCTTGGTGAGATCAAACATGAGCTCCTTGAGTTTAAGTTGGAATACTCGCGCGGTGAGATCGGGTCGGTCTTCTGCCCTTTCGTACGCCGCTAGGCTCGTCTGAATCTCAGGCCACTTCGGATTACACGTCATAGTAAGGAAAAGATCGGGTTTTCCAAACTTGGTGACGATACTCATGGCGTCTTGATATAGCTGCTGGCAATGCCTGGGGCTTCCGATGAAACTGGAAGGCAGAATCACCATCTTCCCGACATTGCAGCCCTGCCGCTCAGCACGGTTCGCCAAGTGGTCCATGAGCCCACTGTAGAGTTCGGCGCGCAGCGTTTTCTGGTTCCTGATGACGAACTCAAGGCGATTGCCCTCAACCTTGATATAGGCGTCTACCATAAACTGCTGCGTCAGCTTGCCGGCGTGCAGCACTGAGTAGAAGGCGCCGACACGCTCGTGGAGTCGATGGCTATAAAACTCCATTAGAGTGACGACGCTGTGCTTAGATTGCCTGGTGTGCGGCATACCTCGTTGCCAGCCGGGTTCTCCACGCGGGAACAACAGCACGTAGCTTAGCGGATCCGTGTTGGGCGACAGGACAGACAGCTGCTCAATAAATCCGCCACGAGTATGGATACGAATATCACGTCCTAGAGGAGGCATGCCACCGTCAACGCTCTGATAAACAACGGCCACCTCGTGGGCCGTAGGATTTTCGTACAGCCGCCGTCGGTCATCCACGAAACGCAGTTCGGCCATGACCTCGGGTCGCCCCTCGGCAGCTGCACGGATCCTGTCGTCGGCCTCCACCTGACCTAGCGTTTTAAGCCCTTGGGCAAAAGGATTTATTTCGCGAACCAGCGCGTCCAGCTCATGAAGCAGGTTGGGTAGCAGATTAGCATTCTGGCGCCTGTCCATTCGATGCATCTTAGCTTGTTCCGCGTCAAGAAAGTACAGGTGCGAATAGAGGGGCTTCTGCACCGCCTGCCCCATATGGCCGATCCTGTGCTGGATGTTGCCATGGACACGAAAACAGTATGTGCCACGGCCCTGGGGGATGTCCGTCTTAACTCCGACTGAAGCGAAGGAGAGCGAACTGTTGTACGACCGGATGTTTTTGCGGAAGTTCTTAGACTCGCAATGATCTCCGGTCAGCAACGCATGCATTAAATCGGGATACGCGAGGAGAGGCTCGAGGATTACGTTGCCCGAGTGACAACAGAGTTTGTAAATTTTGTCAGATGGACGCTCTCCTGCGAAGTACAGAGCGCCGCACACCCTGCATACTTCGTCCATGCTGCCGCAGTGAAAGAGGGCGACGTCAGCGACGTCTTGCCGTGCAGCCTCCAAGTGGAAAGGATGAAGGTTTACTGGAGCAAGATCAGGTTCGAACTGATCGTCTGCCACGTCAATAGCCTCGACCGCGACTCGCTGGCTTTGCTCTAGTTCAGCCTCTTGGGCGCGTTGAGACGCCTCCTCCTCAGCGCGCTGAGAGACTTCCACTTCGAACGCCGCGAGCTTATCCCTGGTCTCGGCATTTCGACGCTGCTGAGATCGCTCCCGCGCGGCAACTAATCGGCTCTCGCGCGCCTCTGGAGTCTCATGCTGCCTTTCAGACTGCGTTTGGACTGCCTTCTGGCTTAATCGCTGAAGGCGCTGATCGTCAGATTCGGCACTCAAGCGATGACGCTCTGCCTCTGCCTTAAGGGCTAGTCGCTGACGGCGCTGTTCGTCAGCTTCGTCACTCAAGCGGCGACGCTCTGACTCTGCCTTAAGGGCCAATCGCTGAAGGCGCTGTTCGTCAGCTTCGTCACTCAAACGATGACGCTCTGCCTCTGCCTTAAGGGCTAGTCGCTGAAGGCGCTGTTCGTCAGCTTCGTGACTCAAGCGATGACGCTTTGACTCTGCCTTAAGGGCCAGTCGCTGAAGGCGCTGTTCGTCAGTTTCGTCACTCAAGCGGCAACGCTTTAACTCTGCCTTAAGGGCTAGTCGCTGAAGGCGCTGTTGGTCAGCTTCGTCACTCAAGCGGCGACGCTCTGCCTCTGCCTTAAGGGCCAGTCGCTGAAGGCGCTGTTCTTCGGTACATTTTGTCAAGCGGAGGCGCTCAGACTCAGCCTTTTCAGCAAGAAGCTGTAGGCGTCGTCCCTCAGAAGCTTCGTCTAGTCGTCGACGCTTCGACTCGGCAACCTGGGCCAGACGCAGAAGACGCTGGGCCTCATCCTCAGCCTTTCTGCGCTGGCGAGCATTTCTAGCTTTTTCCGCTAGTCGGGCACTCCGTTCGTTTGCTGCTACTTGAACGTTCTTGTCCTCTTGGAGCTGGCCAACTGAATTTTCCAGGATCTGGGTCTGGTCAAGGGATGGGAGCACAGATGGCACATTGTCGGGAAAGGAATGCATATAGCGGCTTGTAGAGGGTTGATCATAAAAAGCTGGAAGAGAAGCGGGGGCGGCCTGTTCTAATAATGAATCATGCTTTAAGACACTCACCGGGGCTTCTTCGAGAATAGCGGAAAGAAAAGGACGCTGCTCGTCGAGCGTCGACGTCGACTGGCTAGCAGTCGCCTGATGGTCGGCATGCTCGGCCGTCTCTCTCGTCCTCGCTCTCTCGTCAGCAGCAGCCCTTTTCTTCGCCGCCGCGCTCTCCGCTCTTGCCGTTGCACCTTTCCCGCCTTTCCGAGACGTCAGATTTACACGCTTCTTAGGTGGCATCTGTGTGAAGAAAGCGAGGTTTTAGTGCCTAGCGTCGCCAAACTGAAGCGGAGCGTGGCTAAGGACGAACCAACCGCCATGTTTCGCAAAATTGACCTCACCCAAATATCATGCCAGTCTAAATGCATGCTTTAATATGCACAACAATCACTTTAGTTTCTTTACAAAGAAATATGCTAATTTGCTTCGAATGCGAGCTTGGACGCCATGTTGAACACACTTCTAATTGTTGGAACGGTGGGAATGGGAGGGTTGGGGAGGGGGATGAGAATCGCGTCGAGCGATTGCATCATGTTACGTAAAAGTGACGTCATGGAAATATCCACAAGACGGGCAAAATGTATGCTTTCCAGTCTTGATGATGAACGATAATTTTAATAATAATTTAGAAGCTAAACGCTATAATATCACTATAAATAATTGAATCACTTGATGATATTAGGGGTTGACTATTACTGGATATTGTGACATGCAAATTAAATATGAAATGAAATTACCTTGAATAGCGACGGAATTCTTCCCCACAAGAGTGTTTCGCCGTGTAGGTAATCCGCACTCTCATGCTATACTAACTGCTATAGCAAATGGCGGCTGGCGGGCTTTGGGAGTGTGACTAATTGCCGAGCGTAGATGCCGATCAAAAAGCGCTAAGCCAACATCCCGCTACGTAAAATGACGTCACGCAAATTCAAACTTGAACACCAGGCGCGACGATTTGAATTACGTGCCATAAGAAGCTGTCAATGCTACACGCTGTAAATGAATGAAGCCAGAAGTCAAATTATTGTGGTCAGTGATCATAATAATGTGTCTTTAGAGGTTAGCTAATTAATTACGCCTTAAATCACTACTAAATTCATCTGAAAACTCATTAAAGAAACACAATTGAGCACAAAATGTGCACCTGTGCCTTTTTAAAGCCTTTTATGGGACCACCACCTAAAGAACTAAGAAAATGAATAAGAAAATATAGTTTTGGGCCCTTTCGATAAATAAGCCTTTTGCCTCTTCACCAGTAGCTATCCTATGCTCTGCGGGCATGCCCGATGGCCAGATCATTACTCAAATATGGCCCTAGGCCATTACCTAGGTCCTCAGACCTGGGATATATTTCTTTTTAAAATATGTCTTTTAATATACATTCAGAAGGCATTATTAAAGCCCATTGCCCAATAGATGTAAAGATACAAACTGCTGATTTAAAATAACCTGGATAGAGCATAGGATCCAGCCAGCTGATCTCAAATAACCTGGATAGAGCATAGGATCCAGCCAGCTGATCTCAAATAACCTGGATAGAGCATAGGATCCAGCCAGCTGATCTCAAATAACCTGGATAGAGTATAAGATCCAGTCAGCTGATCTCAAATAACCTGGATAGAGCATAGGATCCAGCCTGCTGATTTCAAATAACCTGAAAAGAGCATAGAATCCAGTCAGCTGATCTCAAATAACCTGGATAGAGCATAGGATCCAGCCAGCTGATCTCAAATAACCTGGATAGAGCATAGGATCCAGCCAGCTGATCTCAAATAACCTGGATAGAGCATAGGATCCAGCTAGCTGATCTCAAATAACCTGGATAGAGCATAGGATCCAGCCAGCTGATCTCAAATAACATGGATAGAACATAGGGTCCAGCCAGCTGATCTCAAATAACCTGGATAGAGCATAGGATCCAGCCAGCTGATCTCAAATAACCTGGATAGAGCATAGGATCCAGCCAGCTGATCTCAAATAACCTGGATAGAACATAGGGTCCAGCCAGCTGATCTCAAATAACCTGAATAGAGCTCTAGATATAAAACCTGTAAAATCCGTATTCCATGCTTAGGATGCTAGCAATAGAAATTAAACCCACAGGTGATTTGCATTAAAGTCAGATTGCTATGCTTTGTTATTCTATGCTATGCTTTGCTATGCTATGCTTTGCTTTGCTTTGCTATGCTTTGCTATGCTTTGCTATGCTTTGCTATGCTATGCTTTGCTATGATATGCTTTGCTATGCTATGCTATGCTTTGATAAGCTATGCTATGCTATTCTATGCTATTCTATGCTATGCTATGCTATGCTATGCTATTCTATGCTATGCTATGCTATGCCATGCTATGCTATGCTTTGCTATGCTTTGCTTTGATAAGCTATGCTTTGCTTTGCTTTGCTATGCTTTGCTATGCTATGCTATGCTATGCTATGCTTTGCTATGCTATGCTATGCTATGCTATGCTATGCTATGCTATGCTATGCTATGCTATGCTTTGCTATGCTATGCTATGCTTTGCTGTCCTATGCTATGCCAAATGTTCAGGACAGCCTTTAAATCTGCCAAAGAAATTGTGAATGCATTGTTTTTCGCATTCAAAACAATTAATAGGTACCTTGATATAGGTACCAATTACGTATTTGCGCGGTAAAAAAAACACAAATTTAAATAAAAATGTTCTCGCTAAACACTTTGCGTTTGAAAACCTGTTGCAAATTCACGGCAGTCTTGAAAATTATTATTTTTTTCAGGGCTTCTTACGTCGATGGAAAAGAATTGTCACCTGTTTTTGCGATCTGTCACTCAAAATCAAGATTTGTCGGAATAATCTCTAAAAAACATGTTTAGTATAGTTTGGTTGTTAAGAAATCCATATTCCATGCTTAGGTTGCTAGCAATGGAAAGTTAACCCACAGGTGATTTGCATAAAAGTCGGAAATATCATTTCCGTTTGAAATTGGTGGTGGAATCTTGTCTAGGCTGGGGTTGTATGCGTCGTATTTGAACAATTTCGGCTAAAATCGGCAAGATGTTTATACCTTTATGAAACACAATTAAACTAAAGAAATTCAATTGAACACAAAATGTGCAATAAAAATACAATTTTTACGCATGTAAAGAGTCAAACTGTTTCCTTACCTACCTGTTTCATATGAAGTTGTATTTGGAATCCTGTCAAATCGCCGTATGCCATCAACTCACCTTAAAAATGTCGCGTTCCATATAATGCTTCGAAATCATGTACAAATTATAACCATTTCCCGTCGTTTTTAACCGATTTTCGCCAGAAACAAAGGGGTTTTAGTAGATAGTTTGACATTTCAACCCATTTTGACATTTAATTTGGCCTGATGATCCACTGCTGAGAAGATACATTCACGATTTCGTACACCTTGCCGTGGTGTCAAAATAGCAAACAATTGATCAAAGCTGTCAGTTTATTTGCAAAATTAATTCTTTTTCACGTAAAACGATCGCAATTGAATGTGTTTTCGCTCAATTACATCATCAACTTTATTACGAATGCATGAAAAATCAACGCAAAGCTCGAGGCTAGACAAACTTCAGTATTAAAAGAGTTATAAAAATTGAGCTGCATCACCTGGCTCTGAGATATCTTGCCGTCATATTTAGCAACTTTTCACCATGAAAACGATTTTAAATCGCTGTGAAAATGACGCCTGCCAATGGAAAAGTTAATACTGAAAAATTCTAGCCCATTTTCGTACGTTTTGAGTCTCATTTCACAATTTCCATAACCAGTAGAGCGGCCGGTTACATCCCAGCCAGCCAGCCAGCCACCCACCCACAAACTAAAAAGTTGAACATCACATTTTAAGGCTTTTATATAAGGTTAACTAGCAGAACCCGATGCCTAACGGCACCTGTTGTTCTTATCCCTAGTGGTTTTATTTTAGTATTAGTATTGTCTTTGAACTTGGATTAACAATTACAAATAGCTCACTACTGTTTTTCTAGTACCCTATGCCCATAGGGCATATGCCGATAGGATAGATCATGACAAAAATATATGGGCCTAGGCCAAAATCTAGTCCCTAAGCCCTGGGACCGAACTGAGACTTTACACTTAATGTAGCCTCTACGCATACATTTAAGAAACTTTTATGGGACAACAAAATAAAGTACTGAGAAAATGTCAAGAAAACAAAGTATTATGCCATTACGACTTGATGTACCATACTATACCTGATTTCCGCCAGTACCTTCAACGATGATGGCTAACCAGCAGCATTGCTTATAAGGACACAACCATTTGGTGTGCTTTTTGGACAGAAAGGAATCATTACAAATATTTTTGGTTTGGTTTCAGTAACGAAGGTTTTTTTTTTGAAGATTAAACAAAAAAAAATGTACCTATTAATTATTGTAATTTTTATTTGCCAATATTATGATCATTCTTACAAATATAAGAAATATTCACATGTTTACGACGATTTGCGTTGAAAACTTTGACCATTTGAAAGCAACAGTCAATGCAGACCAGCCATGTCGCAGTACCGCCACTGTTCATTCGTAATTGAAAGTAATCTCCGCAATGGTGCCATGAAGAAGTTCCTTCTCTACGATTGGCAGGGGGAGGGGGGGTCTAAAACAAAATAAAAAAGACGGCAAGAGAGAGGCACCATTCTTGGAGAAATAAAAAGTTTCTAAATGTATTCAAGCTGTTAAGTGAGAGAATTTTAAAAATAATTGTTATGCCGGGGCCCCCATCCCGCCCCGGCAGCATGGCGATCGTCGCACACTACATCGCCTCTGCCTTACACTATCAAAGATTGTGCAGCCCGTTGCAAGCAACAGGAATCTCTGATGTGCGGACATGCAAGGATTCATGCAAGGATCAACTGTGTCGGATAGGTAGGATGCATTGTTCAGTTTTTAGACTGATGCAATGCTATCATGCTTGGTGGTTAGTTGGTTTGACATTCCAAGATAGAATCAAGAAAAGAGAAACATGCAGTAAAAAGACCGACACGAAAGTAAGATTGTGACGTTAAAAAATTGCAAACATGCAGATAGAAAACAGCAGGTTGCATAACTATTAACTACTTACTAACCAACTACTACTACTACTTACTACTTAGTAACTACTTTACTAAATCTATGATATTTTTTTTGTTTTTTTGTTTTTTTGAACATGCATGTCATGCAGATAGAAAACAGCAGGTTGCATAACTATTAACTACTTACTAACCAACTACTACTACTTACTACGTAGTAACTACTTTACTAAATCTATGATTTTTTTTTTGTTTTTTTGTTTTTTTGAACATGCATGTCATGCAGATGGAAAACAGCAGGTTGCATAACTATTAACTACTTACTTACCAACTACTACTACTTACTACTTAGTAACTACTTTACTAAATCTATGATTTTTTTTTTGTTTTTTTGTTTTTTTGAACATGCATGACATGCAGATGGAAAACAGCAGGCTGCATTTCTAATACTATTAGTTAGAAGTAACTACTTTACTAAATGTATGTACAATATAATCTATCAATTAATGTACATGCATAATTGTCTAGCTCTGGGAGGAGCAGTTCCGTTAGAGTGTCCACATGCGAGCGCAATGGTCGTGAAGTTAAAGGGCTATGCGGCGTCCGGTGCTTTATACCTGCAGCAGAAAAGCGTGTCAGCATGGTGAAATATATGGGAATTGGGTTGCTACCTGCCGTGCTAGTCACGGTTCCTGGTCTGCCCTACCTAGCCTTACTGAATTTAAATTTATCTAGGAAATGTTACCGCTATTGCAAATGTAAGGGATAGTACAATGATAGGATTTAGGAGGAGGAGGCGTCCATTGGAACTTCTTCATCCGCATCCGATACAGCGAGTTGACTAAGCGACTGCTCAAGGGCCTGCTGGTCAGCCTCTTGATAGCCACTACGCGAGGAAGGATCCGCTGCCTGGTGGTCCGGCGCATGAATCTCGAGCACCTCCTGGTACACGATGTTCTTGGTGAAGGTGGTGTTGCTCGAGACGATCAACTTGCCCTGCGCCTCGTTACCGGCGACTGCCACGAAGATTGAGTCCAAAGAGCGAGCCCGAGAAAGCGCCACGTATAGCTGACCGTGTCCGAATACTGGTTTTTCTAAATGAATTCCCACCCTCTTTAAAGATTGACCCTGGGCTTTATTGATGGTCATGGCGAATGCCAGACGGATCGGAAACTGGCGCCTTGTCATCGTAAAGGGCATGCCAATGTCCGAGGGAGTTAGGTTGACTCTACATAGGAAAGTGCGTCGTCCCGCACAGCGCCCTCCGATGATCCTGCAGTCGATCACGTGCTCGTGGAGTGCAACAACGCTGAGTCGAGTCCCATTGCATAGGCCGGCTCTCACGTCGACGTTCCTCATGAGCATCACGATTGCATGAACTTTCAGACGAAGCTTGTGCGGTGGCATCCCGGATGGCGTTAATGAATTTAGATATTCTACGGGATAATCGGTAGCCAAAACGTCGCCATCTTCGCCTTCACTGACATCGACAGTGTCGGCGCTGCAGTATTCGAACACGTCACCTTCGAGGCGCTCAAGAACGTTGTCATTGATGTTCAAAGACTCCACGTTCTTCGGGCAGAGGATGGCATGGTCTTGCATCACGGCCATCTCGGCAGCACTAATGCTCGTGCCGAAGACGGCGTCAATGACGCAGTCCACGACGCATTGGACAGGTAATGCGATGGTGTCATCCGGGAGGTGGCAGTCATTCAAAATCTCGCCGTTTCCGACACGCAAGAGCCACTCGACAAACTCTACTTCGCCTGGGTTGGCGCGCATGTTCGCGCGCAGCTCGAGGGTGCGGAACAACGACCAAAGCGCGCCACGCTTAATGCATTGCTCGACTATGGTCGTTCGGTTGCCATTTCGAACGACTGGGAGGCACTGCCTAAAATCCCCGCCGATAACGATCACCTTTCCGCCGAACGGACGCTCATCGTTTGTCACGTCTCTTAGCGTCCGCTCGATCACGTTCAGGGCCAGCAGAGGCGCCATGGGTCCTTCATCCAAGATGATGACCTTGGCCGCCCTCAGCGAAGCGCCCTCGGCGGAGTTGGGCTTCACGCCAGACGTGCTGTTTTCCACAATCGGAACAGGTAATCGAAATCGCGAGTGGCAGGTCCTCCCTCCCTTCAGTAACGTCGCCGCAATGCCCGTCCACGCGACGGCCACGGCTCGCTCGCCTCGGGCTCGCAGCGTGCTGATGAGGGTGTTGTATAGGAAGGTCTTCCCGCTGCCGCCCGGGCCGTCCAGGTAGAAGCACCTCTGCTCGGCGTTCGGGTCGTCGATTGCTGCCATCACCGCGTCGAATGCCACGCGCTGTCTGCCGTTGAGCTTCACCAAGTTCTCCTCGGCCTCTTCCCTTTCGGCGGTCTGGTCGAACTGCTCGTCGACAGCAACGATGACTGGCACTCGAGGCGCTGGCAAACCGATTTCGGCGTTGGTCAGGCGGTGTAGGGCAAGGACGGACTGGATGGAATTCAGGGCCAACTGTTCTGCCTCGATGGGGTCGTGTTCTCGGGCGAAATCTTCGCAGAAATCGCCCTTGAAACGCTCCCATAGAGACAGCGGGTCAAGAGGCTGACAGAACGCGCAAATGATAGCAAACAGCTGACGAAGTTCGTTTGGCATCTTTATAGCAACCGCCTCCTGCAGACATTTCTGCCACTCATCGTCGTCCATTAGCAGGTTGCGTGCGATGGCAGCTTCCTTGAAGGTAGCGTAAACCCTACCCTGGAACGTGCGCACGTCCTCGAATGAGGTGGCGCCGGCGACGTGTAGCAAAAGGAGACGAAGATGGTATCGCTCGATCTGCCGGGGCGTCACGGAGTACATTCGGCTGATGATGGAGCCGGCACCTCGCTTTCGTGGCTTCCACGCTTTGCCCTCGAAACGGAAGTGGTACGGGATGTCGATGTACTTGTACTGCCGTGCCGCCGGGTTGCTACTATTCAGCGCAAACCATGCCGTCAGCGTAGTCAGCGCAGCCCTGCCGCGTTCTGCTGCGGCTTCCTCGTCTCCAGGACGGAACGTGACCATGTGGTCACCCTCGAGGTGGATCGCCAAACGGATGATAGTGTGCGACTTTTCGTGCATTTCAAATCCGAAAATTCTCCACGCAGCCTCTTGGGGACTCACGTAGCGAGAGTCGATGAACTGTGAGACCTCGTCCCACACCAACTCTTGCTGGGCACCGTGCGCTGGACGTGGCTCATGATCGCCCTCCGCGGGGACAGAGACGCGGAGCTGGACCCTGGCACAGTCGTGACCTTTGTACACGTACTTGCACAGGTACTTGACCGTCTTCGCGGATCCACAGTGCTCGATGTTCAGGTGGCAGTCAAACTTGGAGCTTAAGTACTTGTTGTAAGGCACTACGTCTCGGTTGTCGACCACTCTTCCTGAGATGGTATGCGTCTGCCCGCTCTCTCGACGGCGATAGACGGTGAAACCCCCCTCGTTGACCACAGTCACATCTGTGAACGACTTGGGGAACTTCTTCTTACACTTTCCGTCCTCCATGCACACAGAGGACATGTTCCGAGCGCCGCACGGGCCGTGGATCATCGACGACACGATGACCTTGTGCAGTCTCTCCTCGGTCACCGGATCGGGCAACTCGGCACAGATAAGTGCGTCTACCTCCTCGGGAGTGCGGATCTTGTCCTCGTCGCGAAGGATTACCAGGATGTGAGCGTGAGGGAGTCCACGTTTTTGGAACTCGATCACGTGGAAGTGAGCCATGGGAACGCCCAGCACGTGCCTCTTGGTGAGATCAGACATGAGCTCCTTGAGTTTAAGTTGGAATACTCGCGCGGTGAGATCGGGTCGGTCTTCTGCCCTTTCGTACGCCGCTAGGCTCGTCTGAATCTCAGGCCACTTCGGATTACACGTCATAGTAAGGAAAAGATCGGGTTTTCCAAACTTGGTGACGATACTCATAGCGTCTTGATATAGCTGCTGGCAATGCCTGGGGCTTCCGATGAAACTGGAAGGCAGAATCACCATCTTCCCGACATTGCAGCCCTGCCGCTCAGCACGGTTCGCCAAGTGGTCCATGAGCCCACTGTAGAGTTCGGCGCGCAGCGTTTTCTGGTTCCTGATGACGAACTCAAGGCGATTGCCCTCAACCTTGATATAGGCGTCTACCATAAACTGCTGCGTCAGCTTGCCGGCGTGCAGCACTGGATGGAAGGCGCCGACACGCTCGTGGAGTCGATGGCTATAAAACTCCATTAGAGTGACGACGCTGTGCTTAGATTGCCTGGTGTGCGGCATACCTCGTTGCCAGCCGGGTTCTCCACGCGGGAACAACAGCACGTAGCTGAGCGGATCCGTGTTGGGCGACAGGACAGACAGCTGCTCAATAAATCCGCCACGAGTATGGATACGAATATCACGTCCTAGAGGAGGCATGCCACCGTCAACGCTCTGATAGACAACGGCCACCTCGTGGGCCGTAGGATTTTCGTACAGCCGCCGTCGGTCATCCACGAAACGCAGTTCGGCCATGACCTCGGGTCGCCCCTCGGCAGCTGCACGGATCCTGTCGTCGGCCTCCACCTGACCTAACGTTTTAAGCCCTTGGGCAAAAGGATTTATTTCGCGAACCAGCGCGTCCAGCTCATGAAGCAGGTTGGGTAGCAGATTAGCATTCTGGCGCCTGTCCATTCGATGCGTCTTCGCTTGTTCCGCGTCAAGAAAGTACAGGTGCGAATAGAGTGGCTTCTGCACCGCCTGCCCCATATGGCCGATCCTGTGCTGGATGTTGCCATGGACACGAAAACAGTATGTGCCACGGCCCTGGGGGATGTCCGTCTTAACTCCGACTGAAGCGAAGGAGAGCGAACTGTTGTACGACCGGATGTTTTTGCGGAAGTTCTTAGACTCGCAATGGTCTCCAGTCAGCAACGCATGCATTAAATCGGGATACGCGAGGAGAGGCTCGAGGATTACGTTGCCCGAGTGACAACAGAGTTTGTAAATTTTGTCAGAAGGACGCTCTCCTGCGAAGTACAGAGCGCCGCACACCCTGCATACTTCGTCCATTCTGCCGCAGTGAAAAAGGGCGACGTCAGCGACGTCTTGCCGTGCAGCCTCCAAGTGGAAAGGATGAAGGTTCACTGGAGCAAGATCAGGTTCGAACTGATCGTCTGCCACGTCAATAGCCTCGACCGCGACTCGCTGGCTTTGCTCTAGTTCAGCCTCTTGGGCGCGTTGAGACGCCTCCTCCTCAGCGCGCTGAGAGACTTCCACTTCGAACGCCGCGAGCTTATCCCTGGTCTCTATATTTCGACACTGCTGAGATCGCTCCCGCGCGGCGACTAATCGGCTCTCGCGCGCCTCTGTAGTCTCATGCTGCCTTTCACACTGCGTTTGAACTGCCTTCTGGCTTAATCGCTGAAGGCGCTGTTCCTCAGCTTCGTCGCTCAAGCGGCGACGCTTGAACTCTGCCATAAGGGCTAGTCGCTGAAGGCGCTGTTCGTCAGCTTCGTTACTCAAGCGGCGACGCTTTGACTCTGCCATAAGGGCTAGTCGCTGAAGGCGCTGTTCGTCAGCTTCGTCACTCAAGCGGCGACGCTTTGACTCTGCCTTAAGGGCTAGTCGCTGAAGGCGCTGTTCTTCCGTACATTTTGCCAAGCGGAGGCGCTCAGACTCGGCCTTTTCAGCAAGAAGCTGTAGGCGTCGTCCCTCAGAAGCTTCGTCTAGTCGTCGACGCTTCGACTCGGCAACCTGAGCCAGACGCAGAAGACGCTGGGCCTCATCCTCAGCCTTTCTGCGCTGGCGAGCATTTCTAGCTTTTTCCGCTAGTCGGGCACTCCGTTCGTTTGCTGCTACTTGCACGTTCTTGTCCTCTTGGAGCTGGCCAACTGAATTTTCTAGGATGTGAGTCTGGTCAAGGGATGGGAGTATAGACGGCAAATTGTCGGAAAAGGAATGCATATAGCGGCTTGTAGAGGGTTGATCATAAAAAGCTGGAAGAGAAGCGGGGGCGGCCTGTTCTAATAATGAATCATGCTTAAAGACACTCACCGGGGCTTCTCTAAGAACAGCGGAAAGAAAAGGACGCTGCTCGTCGAGCGTCGACGTCGACGGGCTTGCAGTCGCCTGATGGTCGGCGTGCTCGGCCGTCTCTCTCGTCCTCGCTCTCTCGTCAGCAGCAGCCCTTTTCCTCGCCGCCGCGCTCACCGCTCTTGCCGTTGCACCTTTCCCGCCCTTCCGAGACGTCAGATTTACACGCTTCTTAGGTGGCATCTGTGTAAAGAAAGCGAGGCTTTAGTAATGCCTAGCGTAGCCGAGCTGACGCGGGAATGGCTGAGCACGAACCGACCGCCATGTTCAATAAAAGTGACCTCACGCAAATATCATGCCAGGCTAAATGTATGCTTTAATATGCACAACAATCACTTCAGTTTCTTTACAAAGAAATATGCTAATTTGCTTCGAATGCGAGCTTGGACGCCATGTTGAACACACTTCTAATTGTTGGAACGGTGGGCATGGGAGGGTTGGGGAGGGGGATGAGAATCGCGTCGAGCGATTGCATCATGTTACGTAAAAATGACGTCATGGAAATATCCACAAGACGGGCAAAATGTATGCTTTCCAGTCTTGATGATGAACGATAATTTTAATAATTAAGTAGCTAAACGCTATAAAATCACTATAAATAATTGAATCACTTGATGATATCAGTGGTTGACTATTACTGGATATTGTGACATGCAAATTAAATCTGAAATAAGATTACCTTGAATAGCGACGAAATTCTTCCCCACAAGAGTGTTTCGCCGTGTAGGTAATCCGCACTCTCATGCTATACTAACTGCTATAGCAAATGGCGGTTGGCGAGCTTTGGGAGTGTGACTAATTGCCGAGCGTGGATGCCGATCAAAAAGCGGTAACCAACAACCCGCTACGTAAAATGACGTCACGCAAATTCAAACTTGAACACCACGCGCGACGATTTAAATTACGTGCCATAAGAAGCTGTCGATGCTACACGCTGTAAATGAATGAAGCCAGAAGTCAAATTATTGTGGTCAGTGATCATAATAATATGTCTTTAGAGGTTAACTAATTAATTACGCGTTAAATCACTACTAAATTTATCTGAAAACTCATTAAAGAAACACAATTGAACACAAAATATGCACCTGTGCCTTTTTAAAGCCTTTTATGGGACCACCACCCAAAGAACTAAGAAAATAAATAAGAAAATATAGTTTTTGGCCCTTTCGATTTAAATAAGCATTTTGCCTCTTCACCAGTAGCTACCCTATGCTCTGCGGGCATGCCCGATGGCCAGATCATTACTCAAATATGGCCCTAGTCCATTACCTAGGTCCTCAGACCTGGGATATATTTCTTTTTAAAATATGTCTTTTAATGTACATTCAGAAGGCATTATTAAAGCCCATTGCCCAATAGATGTAAAGATACAAACTGCTGATTTAAAAAAATCTGGATAGAGCATAGGATCCAGCCAGCTGATCTCAAATAACATGGATAGAGCATAGGATCCAGCCAGCTGATCTCAAATAACCTGGATAGAGCATAGGATCCAGCCAGCTGATCTCAAATAACCTGGATAGAGCATAGGATCCAGCCAGCTGATCTCAAATAACATGGATAGAGCATAGGATCCAGCCAGCTGATCTCAGATAACCTGAATAGAACATAGGATCCACCCAGCTGATCTCAAATAACCTGAAAAGAGCATAGAATCCAGTCAGCTGATCTCAAATAACCTGGATAGAGCATAGGATCCAGCCAGCTGATCTCAAATAACCTGGATAGAGCATAGGATCCAGCTAGCTGATCTCAAATAACCTGGATAGAGCATAGGATCCAGCCAGCTGATCTCAAATAACCTGGATAGAGTATAGGATCCAGTCAGCTGATCTCAAATAACCTGGATAGAGCATAGGATCCACCCAGCTGATCTCAAATAACCTGGATAGAGCATAGGATCCAGCCAGCTTATCTCAAATAACCTGGATAGAGCATAGGATCCAGCTAGCTGATCTCAAATAACCTGGATAGAGCATAGGATCCAGCCAGCTGATCTCAAATAACCTGGATAGAGCATAGGATCCAGCCAGCTGATCTTAAATAATCTGGATAGAGCATAGGATCTAGTCAGCTGATCTCAAATAACCTGGATAGAGCATAGGATCCAGCCAGCTGATCTCAAATAACCTGGATAGAGCATAGGATCCAGCCAGCTAATCTCAAATAACCTGGATAGACCATAGGATCCAGCCAGCTGATCTCAAATAACCTGGATAGAGCATAGGATCCACCCAGCTGATCTCAAATAACCTGGATAGAGCATAGGATCCAGCCAGCTGATCTCAAATAACCTGGATAGAGCATAGGATCCAGCCAGCTGATCTCAAATAACCTGGATAGAGCATAGGATCCAGCCAGCTGATCTCAAATAACCTGGATAGAGCATAGGATCCAGCCAGCTGATCTCAAATAACCTGGATAGAGCATAGGATCCAGCCAGCTGATCTCAAATAACCTGGATAGAGCATAGGATCCACCCAGCTGATCTCAAATAACCTGGATAGAGCATAGGATCCAGCCAGCTGATCTCAAATAACCTGGATAGAGCATAGGATCCAGCCAGCTGATCTCAAATAACCTGGATAGAGCATAGGATCCAGCCAGCTGATCCCAAATAACCTGGATAGAGCATAGGATCCAGCCAGCTGATCTCAAATAACCTGGATAGAGCATAGGATCCAGCCAGCTGATCTCAAATAACATGAATAGAGCTCTAGATATAAAACCTGTAAAATCCGTATTCCATGCTGAGGTTGCTAGCAATAGAAATTAAACCCACAGGTGATTTGCATTAAAGTCAGATTGCTATGCTTTGTTATTCTATGCTATGCTATGCTATGCTATGTTATGTTATGCTATGCTTTGCTATGCTATGCTTTGCTTTGCTTTGCTATGCTTTGCTATGCTATGCTATGCTTTGCTTTGCTATGCTATGCTATGCTTTGTTATTCTATGCTATGCTATGCTATGCTATGCTATGTTATGCTATGCTTTGCTATGCTATGCTTTGCTTTGCTTTGCTATGCTTTGCTATGCTATGCTATGCTTTGCTATGCTATGCTATGCTATGCTATGCTTTGCTATGCTTTGCTATGCTTTGCTATGCTATGCTTTGCTATGATATGCTTTGCTATGCTATGCTATGCTTTGATAAGCTATGCTATGCTATGCTATGCTATGCTTTGCTATGCTTTGCTTTGCTATGATATGCTTTGCTATGCTATGCTATGCTTTGATAAGCTATGCTATGCTATGCTATGCTATGCTTTGCTATGCTTTGCTATGCTATGCTATGCTTTGCTATGCTTTGCTATGATATGCTTTGCTATGCTATGCTATGCTTTGATAAGCTATGCTATGCTTTTCTATGCTATGCTATGCTATGCTATGCTATGCTATGCTATGCTCTGCTATGCTATGCTTTGATAAGCTATGCTATGCTATGCTTTGATAAGCTATGCTATGCTATGCTTTGCTATGCTATGCTTTGATAAGCTATGCTATGCTATGCTATTCTATGCTATGCTTTGCTATGATATGCTTTGCTTTGCTATGCTATGCTATGCTATGCTATGCTTTGCAATGCTATGCTATGCTTTGCTATGCCTTGCTATGCTATGCTATGCTATGCTATGCTTTGCTATGCTTTGCTATGCTTTGCTATGCTATGCTTTGCTTTGCTTTGCTATGCTATGCTTTGATAAGCTATGCTATGCTATGCTTTGCCATGCTATGCTTTGATAAACTATGCTATGCTATGCTATTCTATGCTATGCTTTGCTATGATATGCTATGCTATGCTATGCTATGCTATGCTATGCTATGCTTTGCAATGCTATGCTATGCTTTGCTATGCTCTGCTATGCTATGCTATGCTATGCTATGCTTTGCTATGCTTTGCTATGCTTTGCTATGCTATGCTTTGCTTTGCTATGCTATGCTATGCTATGTTATGCTATGCTTTGCTATGCTTTGCTATGCTATGCTTTGCTATGCTTTGCTATGCTTTGCTATGATATGCTTTGCTATGCTATGCTATGCTTTGATAAGCTTTGCTATGCTATGCTTTTCTATGCTATGCTATGCTATGCTATGCTATGCTATGCTTTGCTCTGCTATGCTATGCTTTGATAAGTTTGCTATGCTTTGCTTTGCTTTGCTATGCTATGCTATGCTATGCTTTGCTATGCTATGCTTTGATAAGCTATGCTATGCTTTGCTATTCTATGCTTTGCTATGCTATGCTATGCTATGCTTTGCTTTGCTATGCTATGCTATGCTATGCTTTGCTATGCTATGCTTTGATAAGCTATGCTATGCTTTGCTATTCTACGCTTTGCTATGCTTTGCTATTCTATGCTTTGCTATGATATGCTATGCTATGCTCTGCTATGCTATGCTTTGATAAGCTATGCTATGCTTTGCTTTGCTTTGCTATGCTATGCTATGCTATGCTTTGCTATGCTATGCTTTGATAAGCTATGCTATGCTTTGCTATTCTATGCTTTGCTATGCTATGCTATGCTATGCTATGCTATGCTATGCTATGCTATGCTATGCTATGCTATGCTATGCTATGCTTTGCTATGCTTTGCTATGCTTTGATAAGCTATGCTTTGCTATTCTATGCTATGCTTTGCTATGCTTTGCTATGCTTTGCTATGCTATGCTTTGCTATGCTTTGCTATGCTATGCTTTGCTATGCTTTGCTATGCTTTGCTATGCTATGCTTTGCTATGCTTTGCTATGCTATGCTTTGCTATGCTTTGCTATGCTATGCTATGTTATGTTATGCTATGCTTTGCTTTTCTATGCTATGCTATGCTATGCTATGCTATGCTATGATATGCTCTGCTATGCTATGCTTTGATAAGCTATGCTATGCTTTGCTTTGCTTTGCTATGCTATGCTATGCTATGCTTTGCTATGCTATGCTTTGATAAGCTATGCTATGCTTTGCTATTCTATGCTTTGCTATGCTATGCTTTGCTATGCTATGCTATGCTTTGCTATGATATGCTATGCTATGCAATGCTATGCTATGCTATGCTATGCTATGCTTTGCAATGCTATGCTATGCTTTGCTATGCTATGCTATGCTATGCTTTGCTATGCTTTGCTATGCTATGCTATGCTATGCTTTGCTATGCTATGCTATGCTATGCTATGCTATGCTTTGCTATGCTATGCTGTGCTATGCTTTGCTATGCTATGCTATGCTTTGCTATGCTATGCTATGCTTTGCTGTGCTATGCTATGCCAAATGTTCAGGACAGCCTTTAAAATTGCCAAAGAAATTGTGAATGCATTGTTTTTCGCATTCAAAACAATTAATAGGTACCTTGATATAGGTACCAATTACGTATTTGCGCGGTAAAAAAAAATTTTTAAATAAAAATGTTCTCACTAAACACTTTGCGTTTGAAAACCTGTTGCTAATTCACGGCAGTCTTGAAAATTATAATTTTTTTCACGGCTTCTTACGTCGATGCAAAAGAATTGTCACCTGTTTTTGCGATCTGTCACTCAAAATCAAGATTTGTCGGAATAATCTCTAAAAAACATGTTTAGTATAGTTTGGTTGTTAAGAAATCCATATTCCATGCTTAGGTTGCTAGCAATGGAAAGTTAACCCACAGGTGATTTGCATAAAAGTCGGAAATATCATTTCCGTTTGAAATTGGTGGTGGAATCTTGTCTAGGCTGGGGTTGAATAGTATGCGTCGTATTTGAACAATTTCGGCTTAAATCGGCAAGATGTTTATACCTTTATGAAACACAATTAAACTAAAGAAATTCAATTGAACACAAAATGTGCAATAAAAATACAATTTTTACGCCTGTAAAGAGTCAAACTTTTTCCTTACCTACCTGTTTCATATGAAGTGGCATTTGGAATCCTGTCAAATCGCCGTATGACATCAACTCACCTTAAAAATGTCGCGTTTCATATCATGCTTCGAAATCATGTACAAATTATAACCATTTCCTGTCGTTTTTGACCGATTTTCGCCAAAAACAAAGGGGTTTTAGTAGATAGTTTGACATTTCAACCCATTTTGACATTTAATTTGGCCTGATAATCCACTGCTGAGAAGATACATTCACGATTTCGTACACCTTGCTGTGGTGTCAAAATAGCAAACAATTGATTAAAGCTGTCAGTGTATTAGCAAAATTAATTCTTTTTCACGTAAAACGATCGCAATTGAATGTGTTTTCGCTCAATTACATCAACAACTTTATTACGAATGCATGAAAAATCACCGCAAAGCTCGAGGCTAGAAAAACTTGAGTATTAAAATAGTTATAAAATCGAGCTGCATCGCCTGGCTCTGAGATATCTTGCCGTCATATTTAGCAACTTTTCACCATGAAAACGATTTTTAATCGCTGTGAAAATGTCGCACGCCAATGTAAAAGTTAATTCTGAAAAATTCTAGCCCATTTTCGTACGTTTTGAGTCGAATTTCGCAATTTCTATAAACAGTAGAGCGGCCGGTCACATCCCAGCCACCTACCTACCCACAAACTAAAAAGTTGAACATCACAATTTTAAAGCTTTTATATAAGGTTAATTATATGTGAAAAATAACAAATTAGTCGGCAATGTTTTAAAAGAGGAACATGAGTATAATTTAATATGTAGTGAAAAAAAATGTATGATCTGGTGTCGGCAACATGTAAAAAAGGCCTAATTGACAAAGGAGTGAACATATTTAATAAGCTTCCTTAAGAAACAAAAAAAAAATCAAACGACAGTTTTCCAACATTTTAAAAAAGTTCCTATTGGATAATTGTTTTTATTCAATTACTGAATATTTTAATTTTAAAATGAAAATATTGTATAAAGCATGACGTTCTAATATTACAATGTAATCAATCTGAAATAAAAAAAACTATTATTATTATTATTATTATTAACTAGCAAAGCAATTCGATATCTACCGCCGAATGAGAGAGAACTGCCAGTGAGTATTTCAGCGTCTGGCAGAACGAGAAATTGAGAAGATCTCCTAACCTGAGGCTAGGAAAAAGTACAACCTTCGTTGTCCCAGTCCAAATCTTCCTAGTCCAAAATCCTTCACCCAGCACTGAAGTAAGGCATCCCCCGAGCTCATCAGAACTTGAAACCTTGAGGAATATGATGACCCTTCTTTTTTCTTGCCAGCAGAAGAAATACAACAGAAGCTTGAAGAATAGACAAAGAAAATAGAAGAGCAGACAAAACAAATAAAGCTACTTAGGAAGGAAAACGAAGAGCTAAAAAAACCAAATAAAAAAATGGAAGAAGAACTCAAAGCTTCTAAAGCTTCTAACACTTCCCAGACATCCAAGCCCGCCGGCAGCTTTGGAAGGAAGGAGGCCCCCTCTGTGTCCTCCCCTTCGTCCTTGACTGCAGCCGTGACGATGTAGCAACTGCGACAAAACGTGGAGGGAAAAAAAAGTGTATACTCCATAAATAATCCCTCGTCTCCCTCTCCTTAGTTCTCAAAATGGTTACACTCCTACAGTGGAATGTTCGTGGTCACAACATTCGCCGAGAAGAAATTAAACTTTTGATTTCAAATTTTACCACATCTGTTTCCTTTTACAAGAAACACATTTTAAGCCTTCTGACAATCCCGTTTTTAAGAACTTTTCGTTTTACCGACTTGACTGGCAACATTGCACACAGGGGCGTGGCGGCGGCGGTCTCGGACAGTATCTTCTCAAATCTACTGCCACTCACATCTTTTCAGGCAGTGGCACTCCGAGTCCACGCCCCACAACACATCACCTTTTGTAATGTGTACTTGCCGGAATGGGCGCCAGCTATGACACCCCTAACCTCCAGACCCTTGTAAACCAACTGCCCCACTTCTATGTGCTTGTAAGTGACTTCAATGCACACAGCCTCCTGTGGGTTGACACAATGGCTGACGGTAGTGGAACCCCTTCCACTAAGCTCAAATTTTTTATTGACGACAACGAACTAATACTTTTAAACAACGGACAAAAAACTAGGTTTAATTATTTTCACGGGGACCTCTCGGCAAAAGATTTAAGTGTTCGTTCCTCCTCTGTGGCACCACCTATTTCAATTCTCTGTCCACAACGACCTGTGTGGAAGTGACCACTTTCCCATTATCGATTTAGCCGAGAACGAAGTTTATTGCTAAGGTCAACGCTGGGGGTGCGCTGTCACTTGTGTCACGGCACAAAGACCGACGGACCGGGCTGACTGTAAGCGACTTCATCGCCGAGGCTTCACCTCCGCCGCTCCGTCACTGGCCGAGATCGCCTTCACTGCGCCGAGCTCTCCGACTGGTACAAAAGTCTGATGTCGCTGCGCGTCCATCTGCAGCGACAGCATGGGCTTGGATGTAACATCAAATGCACCCGCCACGACGTCTCCTTCAGGGACCAATGCGCTGCTAGTGTTCACTGGAGGGGCGCACATGGGGGCGCCGACTTCCACTACGGTTCCCAATCAATCGCATCATCAT
Source organism: Protonemura montana (assembly GCA_947568835.1). NCBI lineage: Eukaryota > Metazoa > Arthropoda > Insecta > Plecoptera > Nemouridae > Protonemura > Protonemura montana. The sequence continues at coordinate 28,241,071 of OX387603.1, read as the reverse complement.
CAGAAGAGATATGCACAAGAGTTTAGAAATACGCATAACGCATACAAGGAGTACAATTTTTACGCCTGGCATGAATAAGAAAATCAGGAAACGATTTATTTCTTGTCTTAGACGAGAAGTCTTTGCGAGGTTGCATTTTCGGCCAGAACAAATATAGGCGTCGAAAAGGCCAGGCCGTCTCCAGTCTAACGAGCGAGTGCAGCCAGCTTAAAGTGAATGTTTTAACATGGCCAACCCTTCTATATCCATATGAAGGTTCAGATATGCATGTACGCACCACGCAAGCGCGGTGATGACTTGCGTCAGTCAACTTACGGACCTTTGTTAAGTGCAAGAGAATGTATCTTTCGTAAACGACCTAGCTCGCACAAATGATCGTGATGCATACATTGCAAACAAGTGAAATCGTTGCTCGCCGAGACCGAATTTCTTCGCTAATGTCAAGTCTGGACAAAATCCAGCGCATCATCGTCAACATCAGAAGAGTAGGCGACGGTGCAGGTGGTTGTCGGTATCTAGGATAAAGACGGTGGAAAATTAAAAAGCAATTCGCTGCTTCTATTTTCTTTTATTTTCTTTTTCTTCTTTCAATTCTTCGTGGCAAGTCAGAGAGAAAAAAAAGTGATCTCCTTCCAGTCAGGGCCTGGACTCGATTATAGCAATGCTGACTGTCTTCTGCCTGACTGACCAAATGCGGCAGTTGATGGCATATATATGGAACGCCAATGTGTGCGACGGGTCGGGCTCGAAATGTTGTCGGTGTATCGACAGGCCCGTCGAACCAACAACAACCATGTGGAGGCGTCAAAAATTTGTCAGCAACACATAAGGAGCTACACTAATGAGTAACTCAGATTGGAACAGGTTAGATTTACTGACCAGCGCTACTAGCCATCAAAGACAGTAAAGCACGCTATTGGGAGGAACTTTGCGAATCAGTGAATGCAAACCCGTGAATTTTACCCTACAAACTGATCCGCAAGAAGCTCCGAGGCCACTCCCGGACCCGTACCTCAGCGTCCCCAGAAACATAAAGACCGTGGTAAGAGGCCTATTTCCGACGCACCCGCGAAGGGACCGGCTAGAGGAAAAAGCGAGTACCGGCCCCGAAGAAGTCCCCGAATTCACGGAGAAGGAGCTAGCACTAGCAGTGGACACAGGAGGGAATTTAACTCAAACAAATCGCATCCTCGCTAGAGATGACATTTTTAACGATCGGACGCGTGTTGGATTGAAGGGAGTTAGATATATATTCTATCGTTGAAAGTTTAAACTAATTACATCAAATAAATCAACAAATAAAAATAAAATATCAAAAAGAATGACTTCGCAAAAATTCTAAGAGGATCGTAAGTTTGTTGACCAGTTAGACTATTGGCTCGCCTAAGGAATACAAAACCAGGCACCCAAGATGTTGTATTAAAATTGTTTATTTTTAAATGAAGATTGCGAATCATTTACCTCTCCATGATCGCAATTAAATTCAGCCTGTAGATGTTGTAATATACACTTGTTCTCAAACTAACCTTTCAAATCTTCTCATTTTAGTTGAGCGTTAACCAACTACAAACAACTTCAAAGCAAAGGGTTTCACCTAAGGAGTAACTGAGCGGATAGAATGACTTCGCAAAAATCCAAAGAAGAAGATCGTAAGTTTGTTGACTGGTTAGTCCGTCTGCTAGCCTTAGGAATACGAAACCAGGTACCCAAAATGTTGTATTAAAATTGTTTATTTTCAAAGGAAGATTGCAAATCATTTACTTCTTCATGATCGCAATTAAATTCAGCAGGTATATGTTGTAATAGATTTCTATTAAATCTTTAAATAGATTTCTAAGAAACAATTCACACCTACAGATCGTGAATATCTCGGATATCCCTAGAACTAGCTATACGAAACATGGCCTCCACCTAAACGAGAATGGTAAGAGGACTCTTTGCGAAAAGCTGATCACATTAATAAATAACACATCCAACAACAGAACAAAATTCCCGTTCATCACAATGCCTGATCTCCCAGCATGGGAAACACAATCGTACTTTCCTCAATATCAAGAGAAAGAAGATTTTCCTGCGTTAGTACCGCGCCCACGAAACGATACACGATTGCAGCGAACGCAAAATTGGATCAACGTCCCCCAAGAGTCAATGAACGCCGCCATTCGGGTTCCTGTGAAGGACGTTATAATGTTATCAAATAACTCAAGTGAACTCTCGCGGCCTCGATGCACCTCTGTGATAGCCAATACAACGTATTCAAACAATCAATGTGATCTCTCGCAGCTTAACCGCATACCTGTGAAGGACGCGGCAGTATTAGCAAACAATCAATGTAAACTCTCGCGACCCAACCACATCCTTGTGAAGAACGCGACACTGCAAACAAACAATCAGCGTGAACTCTCAAGACATGCTCAGTATTGCCTAAGCGGAAGAAAAGAGCATGCCTGGAACCCCAAGATGAATCTTCGAGCGACAGCCGGAAGAATCCCGCCTCCAATGACAGACCCGAGACAAACACCAGTGTTCGGGAGAAGAAGTGAGCTCGCTGGGGTCCATTCGACGATCCATTCGACGGATTTTCGGCATGCAAAGAGGAGGAACTCGCCTCCATACCAGCAGCTGAGTACACTTGTATGAATTATCCAAACCAAAAATCACTAAGACATACTAAAGGTCAGGTAATAGCTTTAAAAGAAACAATTCTTTTCGGAAAAAGTTATCCAAAATGCACAAACAAGATATTCCTATTACATACCAATATTCAATCAATAAAAAATAAACTTAATGTGCTCGATATATTTTTTAAAGATAATCAAGTAGATGTACTATGTTTTTCGGAGCATTGGTTAAAAGATACTGAAGTAAAATATTGTCATTTACAGGACTACATACCAATTAATTGGCAATGTAGAGAACATTTTAAACGTGGTGGAGTAGTAATATATGTTAAATCTGACATTAAATGTAAACCAATTATATTAGATAGAAAATTGTCAGAGGAAAGAAATATTGAATTTACAGCCATAGAAGTAAATACTTCCCACGGAGATTACTCTATTTTATGTATCTACAGATCACCAAATGGGAATTTTGAATTATATTTAAACAACCTGACCAAATTACTACACACGTTAACAAGATCAACAAAAAATCAACTAATTGTCTGTGGTGATTTCAATACCAATTTTAACTCGGATTGCAAAAATGCTTCCTCTATTGTAGACTTATTTGCATCTTATGGCTTGCAACTAAGAATCAACGAACCTACTAGAATAACAAGCACATCGAGTACATGTATTGATAACATTTTTACGAGTGGTAATATTGGTACAGCAAGGTCAATCGATGCGGGGCTGTCTGATCACTGTATACAGATACTCAGTGTCAATGTCCCGAATGATCATATAAAAAGTCTCTCTGTAAACAAGCGATCCTTTAATGAAACGCAAATTGAACTTTTTGTCATGTTATTAAGTACTGCAATATGGGATAGCATTTACATAAAAAAAGACGTGAACGATATGTTTGAGGAGTTTACAAAAATATTCAATAAAATATTCAATGAAGCATTTCCTTTAAAACGCAAATCAATAAAAAAACAAACCAAAAGACATCATAATAGCTGGTACACACAGGAACTTAAAGAAATGGCAATTAAATTGGGTATCTTGCATATAAAAACTAAAATTTCTGGCAACCAAAATGATAAAAAATGCCACTCTAAAATGAAAAGGAACTATAGATCAGCAATATCAAAATGCATAAGAAACTTTAATGTCCATAAAATTTATAAATCTGATAACAAATGTAAATCAGCATGGAACCTGGCAATAAAGCCTAATATGAAAGGAATTAACCCCCATAGTAATGATATAAAATTAATTGACAGCAATAATGTAGAAATCACAAGCATATCAGACGTGGCCAATATGTTCAATCAACATTTTAAAGAATGCGCTCTATCGGTCCTAAATGAAAATATAAGAAAGAATAATAGTAATAAAAAAGAAATCTCAAAGGACACCACCCCTAACTATAAACCAAAGATACGTCAAACCAACAAAAATTTCTTTCTATCCCCAGTTAGTAGCAAGGAATTTTTGGACGCAATTGACAAATTTACAAAGAAAAAGTCTGCTGGTCATGATGGTATCCCATGTCACATTCTAAAGCATGCAGGAATATATATATTAGACCCGTTATCATTTATAATCAATAATTCGTTTATGACAGGTATATTCCCAGAAAGACTAAAGATCGCCGTAGTAACACCACTTTTTAAAAACGGGAGTCGTGAAGTAGTCAACAACTATCGACCCCTCGCATTATTGTCAGTCTTTTCTAAATGAATGGAAAAAATATTTTGTAATAAATTACTATCCTTCCTAGACAAATACTCACCTATGACAGAGTGCCAACATGGGTTTCGTCAAGGAAGATCCACCATAACTGCGATAACAAACTTCATAAACCTTCTGTACAAATCACTGGAAAATCGAGAATCGCCCATTGGAGTATTTTATGACTTTCCAAAGGCTTTTGATATGATAGACCATGGCATTTTACTAGAGAAATTACGAAATTTTGGCATAAGAGGAATCGCAAATGATTGGATAAAATCATTCTTAACAAATAGGAAACAAATTACAAAATTAACTAACTCAAATGGCATAAATCATTTTTCGGACAAAATAACTCTTGACATAGGACTTCCACAAGGAGAAACCATATCCCCTATATTATTTATACTATTCACAGACGATATGTCAGAACATGTGCCAAAAGGTAATTTAACCCAGTTCGCCGATGATACTACTCATTTTTTAAACATTGACAGCACCGTTGATGAAGATTATGATCGTTCATTCCCTAATAAAAATAGTGAAGCTACGGACCAAATTTCACGATGGGTGACGCAAAATAAACTATCTTTAAATAAAGCAAAAACAGTAATGATACAATTCCATCCCAAAAATAATCTACATTCGCTATCAAGTCCTCTCATTTATCTTCATGGACAAAGTATTGTCTTAAAAGAATCAACAAAATTTTTAGGAATCATGTTAGACAACAAATTAAACTGGGCTGACCATATCAACATAATTAGTAAAAAGATGGCATCTGGATGCTTTTTGATAAAACGCATTATGCAAATTTGTAACTTGGCAACAGCGAAATTGGTGTACCATTCCTTTGTCCATTCTCGAATTTCCTACGGAATTTTACTTTGGGGTCATTCTTGTAATACAAAGAGACTCTTTATCCTCCAAAAAAGGGCTGTAAGGTATTTAGCTAATGCAAGTTTTAACCCATGTACGGCAAGGACATATTATAAAGATTCATGCAGACCGCTTTTTATACAATTTGGTATTATAACTTTGCCGTGCCTCTATATTTATAATGCTGTGATATATATACTTGATAACATGAATTTGACATCTGAGCAAAATGAAACGCATGAATATTGGACAAGAACTAACAACATTTTCAAGATTGACAAACATTCAAAATTCAGCAACAAAAGTCCAATAGCAAATGGCAAATGTTTTTATAATAAACTTTTATTAGATTGTCAACTGACTCACAGCAAGAACAACAAGAACGCTTTTAAAACAAATTTAAAAATATTCTTAATTCAGCATGCCTTTTATTCAGTGCAGGAGTTTTTAAAATCTAAAATGACGTAGATTTTGTTCGATGTATATAGGCATAATTATTGAAATTATTATTGTAAGTTAAATTTGTAATTGTATTGTAATTGTATTAATTGGTAATTATTGTAAGCTAAACTGACTTGTCTAATGCCATATGTACATGGTGAAGAGATAAAAAAATAAAGAAACTTGAAACTTGTAAAATACACTTTTCATCAAACCGAACTCCGAACTTTCCCCCTTAACAATCCTCTTTACTCAATGAATACCTCTCCAAAAATATATAAATGAGCAAATGATTATAATACTCCACTGTTCTCATCTAACAATATATCTGCCAAATCCTCCCAACGTGGTAGCAATGGCGGCTGTTCTGAGGTCCTCCTGAATTGGGAATGCAATGCAATTTCGCGATGCAAGATCTGAGAGAACAGAATGATTTCTGGGCATCAAAAGCTTATAAAACCGGAAATGACATTGAGAATCGGGATAGATGGACAGATGATATGCTAAAGAAAAAGACTTGTGATCCTTTTCCTTTGATCACACCTGAAAATTTGAAGATTTATTATATAAAATATATATCTCTCATCCATGGAGATCCAATACTATAAGAGTTGGAGACATTGTCATAACTTAAGCATCTCATCTAATTCATCCCTCAAAGAATGATATTTTGTTCCGAACAAAGTTGTCGGAGAAAGTTGTTGACAGAAGACGGGTGATTTTGACAGACTCCATGACGACAGGGCTAGATACCTTGTCAAATCCTGATAATGATCTACGGATGAGTCTGGACGATGATGAGGCCAATCTTGCAGGAATCGGTGGGAAAGGATTGACCCGAGGAAAGGATTGTGGACAACATTGAAATAAATAAATAAATGTGGACAACATTGAAATAAAGAACTTTCTCTCTTTCCACGCATTGGTCATGATGAGGGCTTCTATAAATACTCATGAGTCCTTGGACAAATATATGACCAACAGTGTTGCAAAGAATGTATATCCTGGTATCGGATACTCTTTCCATGTTCCCTCTGTAACATTGGAGCTGTATAATGCTGTATCCGGGGATCTCAGCAAAGGATCGGAAAGATACACATCCTTCTTTATTATGCTTCTACAAACATACCTTGAGCTGAAGTCTTTGTCTGATGGACGGGAAAGTGTTGCCATATTGGAAGCTGGACTTCTCCGGAAACGGGTTAGGGGTAATGATCTTGCTAATGAATCCAGCATCTCTTTTAAAAGAAGAGGTAGGGGTCATTGCAAGATGGTTTCTCACTACTGAGACAAGAAGCTCATTGGATAAAATCAGACAATTCGCTTTGCAGTATTTCGTGGATGAGAAGGATAGAGAATCCCAAAAAGTTGAGATGACTTGGTGGTGGTGCAGGATTGTTGACGACACTCAGTGGACATCCTTGAAGATTAGTAGCAATCCTCTTGTCTCTGTGAGATTGGCCAGTGTCTTAATGGACTCGAATGAAACCATAATAACCAACAAGGAACTATCGGGAATCTCTGATCAATATGTGAGAGCAGGCAAGAGATGGGCTGAAACTCTCAAATCAATGCTGGAGAACAAGCATATGAAGGAGAGAGGAGTAGATGAGTCTCAAAGATTGTTGGTGGATTCTAGAAAGAGTCTGAAGTCAAAAAAGAACGACTCACTAGACTCTGATGAGGAAGATATTTTAATGGGCTGACATCAAATAGATCTAAAAAAAAGGGTCCAAGATGGCGACCGGGTGTAGACACAGCAGCGAAGTGCTCTCAAATAAATTCGAATACCTCAACGATTTGCTTGTAAATGACCTAAAAAAGGAGTGTGATAAGTTCCGGATATCTAAGACGGGAAACAAGGAAGAAATAATCAAAAGATTAAAAGAAGCAATAGAAACAGAATCTGAAAATACTGATACAGTAGACGTGCCAGGCTCGATAATCGAGGCCGAAAACGGACATCTGAAGACTGAAATCTCTCTGCTAAAGGAACTCTTGGCCGAAAAAGAAAACACCAACCAACTTTTAAGGTACAAAATATCCATATTAGAACAAAAGGCTACCCCACTAGATAGACATAAGCATCCTGACTCCAGGGCAGCGATTATGTAACTTTTTCGCTAGAGATCTCACTCTTTATCTTAGAGATAACGAGTGGTATCTCCGAAAGAGATTACGACAACTCAAAACTCCGTGATATCAGTTGTCACTTTCGACATCTGTCAGTATCAGACGCAAAGATGGCCGGTGAATTAGTTCACTATTTGGCAGTTGTGGAGATTATTGGAAACCAAGCCGAAGTAAATCGGAGAAACGTTGTTCGTGCGATGCGGCTGGAAAGAAGAAATTTGAGAGATCATTCGGACCCATTTTAATTAGTGAAAATCTATTTGTGGCTATTTATCGTCTGTCGAAAGAAGCTGCTATGATGCTCGTGGAATCCTTGACGCACCATTTGAGGCCTGTCCGGCGGTCAACATGCATTCCTCCTTGGATGCGAGTAAGTACTTAATAGATATCATCTCTTGAATACCGATTTTGATTCTTGTCAACATCAAAATATGATGTTAGGCATAATTGGTTGGTAGTTGGGATCCTTCAGTTAAATTTTGTAATGGAATGAGGTTATGGTTCCACCGTATCTGCTTCTATGTAATTGAATTTGTATAGGTAAATTTTTATTGTTTCCAACTATATTAGGTACTTTTGTTTCTAGGTTCTTTGTACACTGAACTTCTTGGCCGCTGGGTCTTACCAGCGGCGAGTTGGTCAAGACTTTCTACAAGCAACATCCCTGTCAAGTACCTCAATTATCATAAGAGAGGGGACAAGAGCAACCAACCATCATCTCCTTAACACTTGGATCAGATTCCCATTTACTCAGGAAGCAAGACAAGCAAACAAGGAAGAGTTTATGAGGACAAGACAATTTCCTGGAGGCTGTGTGGATGGCACACATATTGCCATCTTCCCTCTAAAAGGAACCGGGAATATTTGTTTCTTAACAGAAAGGGGTACACCAGCAAAAATGTTCAGATTGTGTGCGACCATGACCTGCGTATAATCGCAATAAATGCCAGACACGGAGGCCGCTCTCACGACTCCCACATTTGGCGTCTTTCAGCCGTTCGTGAAGAGATCGCAGCGCTTTACGAGGCAGGAGAACGTGGGACCTGGCTACTAGGTGACTCCGGCTACCCCTCCGAACCTTGGCTGTTACGTCCGTTTGCTAACCATCCCGATGTTGAAACTCCGGAGGGCCGATATAATACAAGACTCTGTTCATGTCGCAGTAGGTACTGTCGAACGTTGTATCGGCGTTTTAAAAGCACGATTTCGATGCTGCAGGAAAGAGCGTGGCCTACACTACTCACCAGAAGTTGCAGGTCTAATCATAAACACATGTGCGGTTGTACACAACATTGCCATCCACTACCGGGTGGCCAATCCGCCGCCTATTTTTGACATTATAGACCTGCCCCAGAACCAAGTGGCAGCGGTGGATGCCAATGGAGGGAACGGTGTCCACGCAGCCGGCCAAGCTGCTCGTGCTCGTATTGTGCAAGATCACTTCACCCACTAGCTCGCCATTCAGGTTTCATCGATCAACATCAAATATTCAATTTCATACTTTGCCTGGGGCAGTTTAATGTTGTTTGGGGAAATTCCATCCATTTGAAGCTTAGAAATATTAGGTAACGCATGCACTGTAATAAGTGTGTCTGGTTTAAGATTGGTTTCAAGATTAAATGAATCTTTCAATCTTGAAGAAGATTTGAATTGGGGGCATGTGGTTTCCTGAAACACAATTATTTGGTTTGCTGTTTGATTATTTCTTGAGATTTATCATGCTTTAGCTCATCTTATTCAACATACTTAATATTATAAACTTGTACAGAAATATAAACTTATTTTTATTTTTTACTAATGCTTGTCTGCATCTTATTTATCAACTTCTTTATGTATGTTTGCTTACTCTAATTGGCTCCAAAAGGGAAAGTCCAACGGAGATGATGGAAGCAATGGGATGGGAAAAACTAGAGGACTGCAGGAAAATGAGTAAGATTTATAACATGTATCAGGCAGTGATGGGATATGTGGCATGGGATAGAATCACAGAAATACTGGCACTGGCATTCAAGAATTATCTAAGAATGAGCGAGGCAACTTTTATCAAACTTTTGGCAAAAGTCGATCCGCTGATTAATAAAAAAGACACGCATATGCGATCAGCCAGAATATAGATTAGCATTGACACTGAGATTGCTGGCTTCTGGGAAAAGGTTCGTAGATCTACAATATGCAACAAAAATACCAGCCTGCACAAAGCATAAAGCATTGGAATTCTGCAGAAAGATGGTACTTTCATACGTCGCAATCACGACTAGACTGAATCTAGATATCTCCGATATCTCCGAATCTCCGATCCACATAAGCAGTCACTGCGCAGGATCAGTAAAGTTTACCGAATTAAGTGCGCTCTCAGCAGCACGTCCAAGTGGATTCGTGTAAATGTTCCTCGTGAGAAATTGTCGGATAATTTTGACGCGGTATTCGAAAGATGCCTCGCGTCCTCATTGCTTGTGCATTGACAGGAGGGTAGCGGTGCCAATAAGAGGCCCGTATTGGTAATCACACTTCAGATTTCTTTTATAAGGAAGTGCCAGCTGACTTTAACAGTTTTGTTTTTGATCTTAACTCATTCATGACGTAACGTGAACAAAGAAGACCCAAGTTTTAATTCAAATTTCAATAAATTACTTAATTTTGATACAGAAATTAACGTATTTTATATTTATGTTAATGATTTTAAAGCCCGTTTAACGAGCAGCTGTGATTGTGTATATAATAATGTCTCTAATGTCTATATTAAATTGTACTCTTGGAGTAAACCTATATTCGCCTACGACGCTAAGCCTAGCGCCACATTACTGCCACAACCGTCTGTTGGTGGAAGCCGCGTTCCGGTACCCGGAAGTGTACCCGCATGGCCATAGTGCCACAGCCCCATGGGCCGCAAAACGATCAACTTGCCTGACCGGCCTAACATGTAACAGCAAGTCCTATTGCGTATAGGAAGAGGTTCGCCGAACTATGTTCGGAATACACGGGCTTTACTCAGATTTTTACAGATGGATCGATAGATGACTGCGCGGTTTGTCCAACCACTTTCTCAGGGCAGGCAGCTTTACTCGTTTTGCCGAATGGAGCTTCATCCACAGGGCGCGTCTGGACTGTGTGCAGGTCAACGGTGCGCGACGGTGGGGCGATGGGGGTAGGCGGTGTCGGAGATGCGGGTACCTCACTGATATTTAAAGCTGATCTTCAATGCAAGCAGGGCATAAAAGCTTACCTTTGTGATTTTAGCAAGAAGCATTGAGACAATGGAAGATGATGATGGAAAATCGAAGATGGCGGACGAGAACGACGTAGTGAAACTTCGCCCCAGAAGAGCGACACTACCATTCATCAAAACTAGAATTGATGGCGATCGTGTGGTCAGTGTACCGACTGCGTCACTTCCTGCTAAGGATCGAGTTCACCATTGTAACCGATTGTCAAGCGTTAGTATATCTACAGGATATGCGAACGAAGAATCCACAGGTAGCTCGATGGAGCCACTTAATACAAGAGTATTCCATCAAGGAAATACAACACCGAGCTGGTGTCATGTCGATGCCCCGAGTCGAGGACCAGTTGAACCCTGCTCAGACACGATATCCGAGGCACTCGACAACCGACTAGGAATGTTACTCTTGATGACACGAGAAGACCAAGTGCTGGCGATTTAAAGAAGCGATGAAGAAATTGAAAACATTATACAACTTAGGACCAGTTTTACAATGTCCAGTTAAGTTAAAAGTTATCTGGCAGTTAGCTAACTGGCAGATAACCTAGGTTCCAGTTAACTTTAAAATTGCGTCTTTCCACCGCCAGTTAACTGGAGGTTGGCTAACTGGCGCATAAAACTAAGTTGGTACTGCTGTTTAGTTCGCCATCTTTGGAAACCATATTCACACTGTTCGCGATCAGCCGTTATGTTGTTGTTCTTTCACAATATGAGTGCTTAAAATTAACCGACATTGTTGTCAGTCATTCAAAAATTGTTGAGAGCAAGAAGACTGATGCTGTCACTTGGCAAGAAAAGGTAAGTTAGGATGCAAGATTACTATTTCGGTTCATTGGGTATACTCATCACTTTTACTGTAATACTTTTGACGGTTTTCGAAACTGCAAATGCTTGTTGGATAAATATTTAATATGAGATACCCGATTACTGTGATGTTTGTAATTTTTACAGAAAAATGAATGGAACTTTATTGCTGACGAGTTTAACTCTGGGTCCGTCACTCCACGGACAAGTGACCAGCTTAGAGCTAAATACGAAAATTTAAAGAAAGATGCCAAGAAAAGAGCCTCTAATGATCGGCAAAGAATGCTTAAGACTGATGGCAGCCCCTGTGTGACTGAAAAAAGTGACGAGCTGTTGGATAAAGTCTCGCTACTAATTCCATTGGCAATTGACGGAATGGCATCGATAACTGACAGCGACTTATTGCCGGTGAAGGGTGAATATCAACCATAAATACAGTTGTTTACGTTAGTTATTAATTTCTTGTTTATGCAGTGAACTTTTGTGACCATTTAACTGTCAGCAGCACCCATGGCTGAGATCCAGGGTCTGACAGTGCCATATGCACCGCAAGGGAAAGCTTTCAGTTCCTCCACCGGCCACTAGATGACACTAGGTGTCTTCACTGGCCTCTCATTGGCCAGACATTGTGACTTTTAGGCCACTCAGTAGAAGAAGCCTACGGTTGTTTGGCGTCGCTTATTTGTGTCTTGGGTGTTTTTTTTTTAATTAAAGGCAATTTGGAAGAAAAATGTGAAGTGAAGTGATCAAGAAATGTACAGCATCGGTGAGGACCAGGCGCTGTGTGAATTGGTCACCGTGTGAAGATCGAAGGAAGTATTATGTAGTAATAAAGTATTATTTCAATTGTTAGCATGTAGGACACGCACTCAACCAAAATCTTAATATGTAGTGTTTTTGCGAATTTCGCTCTTCTTAGCACCTTAAATTATTGCTATTTAGACCAGATCAGTTTCACCAAAGTTTAGATATTTTCGACGATGCCGATTATGCACCATCTGAAACGACTGATCGCCCTGCCAGACAACAGTTGGTCGACGATACGGACGACGAAGATCTGGCTGATGCGCAGCTAGTCTCTCCGGAGGAGATTCGCCCGCACCCGAAAGCGAATTTTTCGCAGAAGCCTAAAGGAGGAAGAGCGAGGGGGAAAACAGCCATCCTCACGGATACACCTGAAAAGGAAGCTCTTGAGGCTGCCGAAACGCAACGAAAGGCTAAAAGGTTGTGCTTTGAACAAAAGGAAGAACGCAACAGGAGTAAAGGCCGGGAAAACTACGGCTAGTGTTAGCAAGCCAAATCCACCATCCGTGGGAAACGAATGTGTTTGTCTGGTGTGCGATGAGAAGTTTGCAAATAGCAGGGAGGGAGAAATGTGGCTGCAATGCAAGCAATGTGAAGGTTGGGCACATGCATCATGTGTATCTTCAAAAAAAATGTATGTTTGTGAGCAATGTGCTTACATTGCTGAAACCATTTGTGTGCCTTATTTTGATTTAAACATTAATTAGTTTTCAATTATTTTACTTGAATTAAATATTTGAAGCAATCAAAATATGTGTTACATTTGACCCCACCTAGTGGTACAATTGACCCAGACCTGGGGTCAATTGTACCCGTGGCACTTCCCTCAGTTTTTCTAATTTTCTCAGAAATGAAAGGAGTAGAAAATCTACAGATTTTTTCTGATTATGAAGGACAGTCCGGGAATATAGCTTATTTTTTTCAGATTTTTACAAATGATTTACAGGAGGTATGATTATTGCAAGTTGTAATGGTACAATTGACCCCGTTCTCCCCTATTACTTTTTGTTCTTTTCCAATCATGTGCTCCTTATATTTAAATGTACCTTATCTGGTTTTGTCAAACACATTTCAACTTTCATTCAAAAATTGAGAAATATTGCTTTCAATTTCAATGAAATTAAATCAGTGTTTTTCAATTTTTGGGCAAGTAAAATTGAAATGTGTTTGATGAACCTCTGGAAGCTAGATTTGAATTAAAATTGAAGTTCAAACCTAACCCGCCACCTGCCGCCGTTATGAATATTGCTTCCACCGGACGCTTGGAGCGCTGTGGCCAGTCAAAAAGATTTCCTTGGGTTGCAAGCATAGAGTGTCACATCTTAATCGAAGGTTATATAATAGTATCTTTGTCCTCGACGGTGGCCAGTGGAAGGAGCTGACAGACATAGCTGGTTTCAACGGTCTGCCAGCACGACTCCGCACTGCGCTTTCGATAAACTTAAATCGAGTAAAGGCGTTCTGGGACCCAATTCTCGAGCTTCAGCAGATGGCCGTTCTATGACGTAGGGAGACAAATGATGAAGTTTGTATTCTCGGATAGACGGCCCCGCTCTCTGACAAAGTTATACTCGCCTTAATTAAGGAGGTGACCAGCCCGTCAGGCCAACAGCAGGCCAACTAGTATTTCGACAAAAATATTCTTTGAAACGCAAAAAAAGTGTACCGAGTTCTTAAACCACTCAAATAGAACTGTTTTCATACTTGCAACAATGAGAAATATCCATGAAATCAAGATAAAAGACGTTTGAACATCAAGACACAATTTGAGGTTATGTAGTAGCTCTCATACGTCAAAATTCAGAATGATATGTCCACACGCAGCAACTCTCGAGGAAATTTTGCGTTAAAACCACAGGTTAGTAACATATTACATATTTATTGAAACCGTTAGAGGAATTGAATAACTTAAAGCAGCCTATTCCCTCTTCTCAAAGAGGTTTTAGCCACTGCGACAAGTTTCAATTGTTGAATAAGGCTGCTTGCTTGTTTGTAGTAACTCTTTTTGTCTTATTCACAGCCCGAAGTTCATCGTGTGCAAGCTAATTGCTGCCGCAGGAACGAGGTGCGCATCCAGCAGTTTTGAGAGGAGGGTATCGTGTGTCCGAATGCATAATCCAACAACGGAAGTTAGTCACAAAAGATAAATTCTTCAACACGGCTTCTCAGTTCTCAAAGTGGTTTCAGACTCTGACACAAGTATGTCTGTTTGCTTATTTATTTATTCATTCAAACTCTGTTTAAGTAAAAGAAAAACATCAGTATGATTACTAAGCAATGTTATGAACAAGTATCCAAGCAATGTTTACACATTTTCAGTAAAAAATAATTAGCAGTCACATTTTAGATTTTTGAAAAACATTAAATTTGTCTAATCTTAGTACTAGTACAGAAAAAAATGTCTTTAAAATGATATTTGAATGTTTTAACAACAAATGTTTAATTAAAATAATTAGTTATTTCTCTTAAAATTCAATAAACCAATTAATCATAATCATATAAAATAGTAAAAATCAGATTGTAGCCTTTGATATAGTTCTCAAGGAATAGTTCTTAACTTCAGCTGACAGCGACACCCCCAACTGCGCTGCCTCTAATATTCCATCAAGGAATCCTGCTCCTGGCCAATCCGAAACATCGGTGAAGGACGGCGGAAGCTACGAGCAGCTGAAGCCAGTCGGTGCAAGAAGAGGAATTTATAACATCTTAGCAACCATCTGCTCAAAAATATCTGCTAGCCGCTGCTGAATAGCAATTTGCTGCTCAGCAAGGCCGTTTAAAACAGCATTTTGGGCTGCAACTGCTGCAATTTGTTGTGCAGCTAGTTTGTTAGTAATGGCATTTTGCAGTTCAGTTGCTTTCTGCCGCTCAACTTTAAAAAGGAGCTGCTGGGCTGCATTTCTATTAAATTTTTCATTTTGCTGAGCCATTAATTCTACTTCGCTCTTTCTCAGCTCTAGCAGCTCTTCTTGCACCGACTGGTGCTTTGCAGCAGCCGCAGCTGATCGTAAAAGTCTGGCTTCAGCTGCTCGTAGCTTCCGCCGTCCTTCACCGATGTTTCGGATTGGACCAGGAGCAGGATTACTTGATGGAATCTTTTTGGCAGCGCAGTTGGGGGTGTCGCTGTCAGCTGAAGTGCCGGGAGCAGGGCTACGCAGTCGCGCAGGCTCGGCGGTCACTGTGGCTGGCTGGTCCACTTGCCACTCCACTTGCCACTCATTGTCTGAGGGGTCCTGTTTCAAAAACAAATTATTGGATTTTATGAGATATCTCCAGTTGGTCAACTGGTACCAAACAAAATACATACAACAGTGTTGAAAATGGTGTGAGCTTACGTCTATTTCCACCACCTCCTGGACTGTTTCCTGATTCATTCCACCTATAATGCTTTCCCTGTGGCTGTGGCCCTCGATTGCTGTTGTCCCCAGCAAGGCCACAACCCGTTCTTGGATAGGTGTCAGTGCCTTTTTTGTTGGGGGACCCCCACCTGTCGCCCTTGCCGAGATGTTAATTTTCGACTTAAGGTCTTTTGTCGTCCGTTTGATGCGTTTCCAGGTCTGTAAGGAAGGTTTCAATCATTACACTAGCTTACTTTGACATGGTAAATGGACTTTTCTGTTTCATAATGTGTGTATGAATAACGGGCATTATGTTGGTCGTACTTCGTGTCCGCTTATTAAGTTCGTTGTTGTAACAATTACATTTACTGTTTAATTAAAATTTGCTTATTTCTTAGTAACTTTAAGGGTCTATTTCCAAGATTAGCACTGCGTCTTTGTGTTGGACTGTGTCTGGAAAGCATGTGCTTGTTGGTGTTTCAAATGCAGGATATATTTTGCAAACCTCTTTCCAGCTACCCGCATCCTTCTTGGTTCCTGGGAGACTGTTAAGCTGGGAGGCAGCTGTCTGCCAAAGTTCTTGCGATACTTTGGCAGTGAAAGTCGATGTAAATTTGCTGGACACCAGCTCAGGGTGACCTGTAATGGTGAAAGCAGCAAACTGTTACAATCTAACCAAAGAAAAGAAACATGCAAATAAATGTCTACAAATCA
Source organism: Protonemura montana (assembly GCA_947568835.1). Classification (NCBI taxonomy): domain Eukaryota; kingdom Metazoa; phylum Arthropoda; class Insecta; order Plecoptera; family Nemouridae; genus Protonemura; species Protonemura montana. Next base: position 28,224,395 of record OX387603.1, on the reverse strand, counting down.
ATTAAAAAACATTGGTAATTTGCATAATTTTGTTGATTCTTACCTTCCATAAAAGTAACCAGCATCTCCCTTTGTTCATCATTGCATCGAATTGCCATTGTATCAATTTTTCTGAGCTGAGCTATTTCTTCTGAGCTGAGCTTGGAAAGTTTTGGCTCCAAAAGTTTGCTTACATCAGCTGAATTGTGAGTGAGTCATCATCTCAGCATCAGTAGAATTGTCAACTTGGCTAGTGACTGCATCTGCTGCCATTTACATTAGATATTTCTCAGGAAAAACTCAAGAAAAGTGAAATGATGGATGATGATTGGGAAGGTGTAATGCTAATTTACGATTTAGAACAAGCTGAGCAACAGCAGGATGTTGGGCATCGTGTATTTCACTCGCAAGATGATGCATTTCTATTAAGTGATACTGCTTTCGAACGAAGGTTCCGTCTTACTAAGCGCATGACTGACACTTTGATCCAGAGGCTGGAAGATTTGCTCCCAGAACCAACCCGCAAGTCATCGATTAACGTGCAAACTTCAGTAAGCCATGAACATTTTCCATCATTCAAATTCTCTTTATTAAACAATTTAAAGCAGCTGGTTAAAATGCACAACACTACTCAGTAAAACTTAGATTAAAAGATACTATTTTGTTCCAAAATATACCTAAGTTTTGCATGATTTGTAAGATTGTTAAGTAGCTGCATCAAAATTAATGGCACTTAAATTTTTAAAGGAAAAGTAACACATTTATTGCTGGCAGATTCATATGAAAATCAGAAATTATTGAGTTGTCACAAAAATGAAACGGAAATCATCTCTCACTAGGTACTTGCAACGCTAATGTTTTTAGCAAGTGGTAGCTACCAAGTTGGAGTCGGCGACAGCGTCAACTTGGCCATAAGCCAGGCTTCTGTCAGCCGATCTTTAGCAACAATTGTTGATTGCATCAACGACAACTTGCTGGACGAGTGGGTCACCTTTCCCATGGACAATTTGCTACGAATTAAACAAGGGTACACTTGAATGCAATTAATTTATTTGTTTGAAGTTAGCCAAAAATGCTTTTTACATAAATTGTTGTAATCTCCTAGCATTAATTTTTACTTAAATACTAACGAAGCTTTCTAATTTTCTACTAAACTTAACAGTCTTTCTCACATTTAATGTTTGCAGGAAATGCATATTACTATCTTATTTGAATGATTAGATTCATAAAATAATCACATCTTACTACTCTTTGACAGCTTCAACAACGAGTACAGATTTCCAGGAGTGATTGGGGCAATTGATGGCACACACGTGGCAATCATGGCCCCACCTACCGATGACCCATTGTATCCGGAGCACATCTATGTGAATCGGAAGAATTATTGCTCCATCAACACGCAATTGGTACAGCATTACCATCATCTACTACGAAACAAGTTTTGTTTTTCAATTTCTGAAAAATCCCACACTGCATTCATAACTTTGCAAACTTGACAATCCAATTTTGGTTTAAATACATGTATGCTTCACAGATTTGCGACCATACTATGCAAATTTTGCACGTCAATGCAAACTTCCCAGGAAGCACTAACGATTCCTACGTGTGGCGCACTTCGAACATCAGAGCTGCATTACAACATGCCCACAATGATGACGTCAGCTCTTGGCTTCTTGGTAAGTATCAAAATGGTATTCGATTTTGAATCATTCGTAATCTTCATCGTAACTTTGCACAATGAGATGTTTCAAACGTTTTCTTGCACTTCCTAGGCGATAGTGGGTACCCATTGGAGCCCTGGCTGCTGGTTCCCATGACAAATACGGCCACGGAAGGAGAGCTTCGGTATAATCGAAGGCAGATGAGAGCCCGGAGCATTGTGGAGAGGTGCAATGGGCTGCTAAAGATGCGTTGGCGATGCCTCTTAAAACACAGAGTTCTTCACTACCGGCCCGAAAAGGCATCGCGGATCATCACGGCATGTTGTGTGCTGCACAACATGTGCGTAGCTAACAACGTCGCTCAGCCGCATGAAGAGCCAATGGACGGAGAGCTCGATTTTGGCATGTATGCGAATGAGCCTCCGGCCCCAATGCTGCCAAATGCAAACCCCTTGCTGGCAAATGCAAGGAGGCTCCAGAGAAGATTGATCCGCCGAGCTTTTGACCATAACTAAAAAAGATTTTCCGAAAAAATTGTTGTTTATTATTTCAGTCCATGTGCCCTACATTTTGAATGCCATTTCATGAATCTACTGTTAATTGCATTTATCAGCACTTACGTGGTATTTGTTTCTTTACGGAGTGTGCAACCTTTCCGTAATAATGCACAAACACTGATTTTATTCATCATTTCCAGTGTCATAACAAAATGTGTTCAACTTCTTTAGTTTTTTAGGTTATTTGCGACATGAAACCCTTCTGTCAGTTGGTACAACCTTGACATTCGTGACGTATTTGTGACGTAGGTTAGTCCACAGAACAGAAAGAGGGGAAACGAGCCGAATTAATGTCGAATCGTCCATTGCAATCCGAGAGTACAAATGTTGGCCCCCATTGACTTTATTAAGTCACGGCTAGCCTTGGCCCCGCGATTAGACCACAAATTCGAGAATTGGGCCCCTGCCGCCTACGTTTTCGCGTTGTCCTCGAAACAGCTGGCCCTGAACCATGGCCACCACCCCTAGTCTACCTCTGTGCCGAGGATCATACCCAAAAGCCTCTCGACACGGTAAACAAACGAAAGTCCCTTCAGTGGGAAATCACGGCCCCTTTCTTCGGCGTAAAAGGCCCGCTACCAGGCCACTGATCCGATGAGGTAGTCGACTGGAGCCGGTTAAGTCGCTCCCCAACTCTTAGTTTCGTCGCTGAGGTGGGATGGCGTTTTGCCAAAAACCGCCTGGCGGATCCCATTTTTCTGTGCCATGCCCGGAAATTACAGTCGCCCCTGTGCCCCTGGTGCAAGGTAGTCGGCTCGGCATGGCACATGATGGTAGAGTGTCGTCGTGCTACGGCCATGTGGCACATGGTCGCCTCCATGGTTAGTCGACTTTTGGGGGGCCGTCGTCTCCTATTTCGAGACACCTTTGCTGGGGTGCGCCCGACCAGCTAGCAGCGAGCCAAAGCTGGCGATTGCAAATTTAATCGTCACTCTCGCCAAAAGCACAGTATATCGTGTATTGACTGCATTTTTTAAAGACCAAAAACTTCCAGCAGCTTACGATATGGTGTTAGGAGCCCGCATAAAAGCCCGTATTCTCAAGGAATACGCGTGGCATCTAGGCCGAGGTGACGTGGAATCTTTTAAAAAGATTTGGTGCGTTGGTGGCGCGCTATGCTCCGTGGATGACGGAGAAGTCACGCTACACATGTAGGAAAAATTAAAAACATGAAGCCCCCATTGGAAGTAAAGTAGCCACCGTTGTACATTGGTAAGTGTCCTCTCGTGCGAGGGCACTAACCCTGTTAGTTTCCCTATGAAACCCCTCTCTTTCTTTGTATTATCGAAAAATGTATATCTTTCCAGCCTCTTGGCTCTATCTCTTCTATCTCTTGGTAGAGTGCGTCTCTTTCTAGAGAACCTCACTATCTCTCTTTTCAAACTCTTTTTGAGGAGCGATGTCCCAAAATGAAATAGAACTCTTTCCGTGTCGTTTATTTACACACTCTTAAAAAGGGTAGGCAACAACGTCTGGACGCTGTTTTTTGTACAAGAACAGAAAGTGGATAGAATTATATCCAGCCCCTCCCTAGGAAAAACAGACCTCTCCGACCTAACACGAGCCAACGCTGACACGAGGGATGCCTTTTCGAGAAGAAGCGAAGCAACCGTAGCTGCTGCACGACACGACCATTTGCTGGCAGCAGATAGACCAGCCGGCTCTGTCCTGGCACGAGATATACGCGCGGCTTTCAAGCCGCTCTCCCAACTGCGAGTGGTATCCGACGGGCCGTCTCTCTGTACGATGGCCAGGAACCACTTTGTCGGCGTGTATTCAGGGCAAGAAATACAAATAGAACCCGACTTTTCACTCTTTGAGTCACTGCCCACTAGAGACATACTAGACACAAAACTATCGCGCAGCGAATTAAAGACCGCTCTATTTGACCTGAACAAGGGAAAGTCTCCGGGGATCGACGGGCTAACTCTCGAATTTTACCAATTCTTCTGGGACGAGCTTCAAAATCCGTTCCAAGAAATATTACTATCCGCCATTGTTTCAGATACACTTCCACACTCTGCACAGAATTCGGTGCTCAGTCTTCTTCCAAAATCAGGCGATCGCCTCGATATAAAAAAACTGGAGACCAATATCACTGCTCACAACCGACTACAAAATCCTAGCGCGGGCTCTTGCAACGCGACTTAAGAGCGTACTGGGTACTCTTATTCACCCTGACCAAGGCTATTGTGTGCCAGGTTAGGTTAGGTCAGTATCATCTAGTAAAAGTAGCGGGCGATGGCCAGTATGATTCTCCTGGATTTTGTGCGAAATATGTGACATACACTATGATGGACATAAGCAATGACCAAATCATTGACTTTATAGTTCTACAAAAAGGGCTTGTCACGGGAGAATTGGAGAAGCCAGCATGCGAACGATTGTTGAGAAGACTAATTGACTATGGACTTCCGATCAAACTGTTTTGATCAGACCGTCATAGAGGCATCAGAAAATTGTTGCGGACAGAGTTTCCGGATATCACCCACGATTTTGATGTTTGGCATATTTGTAAAAGTTTAGCTAAAAAAAAATAAGTCGGTTGAAAAAAGTGCACCAAAATTAGAGCACTAGAAGCAAAGCATTTTGAATCATTTGTGGTGGTGCTCCAAATCTTTTCGAGGAAATGAGGAAGAACTGATTGAGAAATTAACTTCGATACTTGATCATGTCAGTGACAATCATTCTTGGACTGGCAAGAAACACGCATGCTCTCGAACCCGACGAACGCGACAAAGATTGGATTGTCAAAAACTCTCAGGAACATCGAGTTCTGACGAGCATTATCACTGATGCACATTTTGTAAATGATTTGAAACAAACTAGAAACTATTGTTACATTGGCAGCCTCGAATCATTCCACAGCGTCACACTAAATTATACGCCGAAAAAGAGACACTTTTCGTACGACGACATGGTCTTGCGAAAGATGCTGGCCATTATGGACCACAACATGAATGTTGGTCGTGACGTAACTCGAAAAGAAGTGCGATATTCGAAGGTATCCAAACTAAACCCAGTGTGGTTAAAAATGTCAAAAATCACTTGTCTACCCACTCGCAAGAGAGGTGCGACTGCATCCTCTGGTTACTGATGCGCGCTCACTCGAGCCAGGGTGGCTGTAACGTCACTCCTCCAGAGACGCGTATTGCAGCGCAACCATAATAGCCAGAGATCACGCGTTTTCGGTGATCTCATGCATTTTACAAGCCTAATGCAATCAATGTTAAACTATAAAATCGATTTTTTGGCTTGTGACCTCTTTTTGGTTTTTTGCCTCTGATGTACATTTTATACACGAACGACCTATCGGAACATTTTAATAGGGGCACTTTAACATTAATCGCCGACAACATGACATATTATTTTATCTCTGGCGCTAATTTTAATACGGTAATTTACTATGCCAATCAGGCAGATGACTGCGAAAAGAAATTAGGGTAATTATGTGGTATACCGCCACACGACTAATCCTGGTCGGATTGCTTTTTTGTTGGTATATTTGGATTCCTTGTTCAATTTTGAGTCGATATGGGTCGGGGGACATGTGCGGCGACGCCTTTTTTGGATGTAGTTGCCGTTTGAAGTTGATGGTTTCTTGCGTTTTCCATCGGGTTGCACTGTTCATAATGGTGGCTATTTGTCAGGTGGTCGTTTGTTATGGTTTCGTGAATAGGGATGCCAACTGTTTGGTGAATTCCCTCAATGTTGTATGCCTGGTGGTGGGAGGATTTTCGGTTCAGCCTTGTTCAAGATGTCTTGTGTATCGTGTTCTATGACAATGGTTGGCTTTATTAGTATGTGTGTTGAGGAGGAATCGCTTTTGGAATGGTTGAGAGCGCATGGGGTGCTTCGAAGAGAAATGAAGTGCGGGAAGTGTGGGGCCGTGTGCTCTCTTAAGAAAGATTTTAGATATGTGTGTGGGAAAACTGTTACCACAAAAAACGGCAAGAGGGTGGTGAAGGCGCGTTGCAATTTCAACATCTCTGCGCGTCGCGGCACGTGGTTTAAGGCATCGAAATTGAGTATTAAGAATATCTGCCATATTACTATGTATTGGGCGATTTTGCGGCCCCCCCGAAATGAGATCTTGGAGCGGGAGTGCGATATGGCGAGCCACGCGGTCGTGGATTGGGCGAGTTTTTGTCGCGAACTGTGCATCAATTGGTGTTTTCGCAATAAAGCGAAAGTTGGGGGGTCCGGGAAAGATTGTCGAAATTGACGAAGCTAAAATTGGAAAACGAAAGTACAATCGTGGTCACGTTGTGGATGGGAAATGGGTTTTCGGGGGTTTTGAGAGGGAGAGTAGAAGTTGTTTGTGGTTGGTGTGGAAAACCGCAGTGCCGAGACCCTTCTGGAAGTCATTAAGGAATGGATTTTGCCGGGGACCACTGTGATTTCGGACTGTTGGAAAGCCTATAATTGTCTCGCCAGTGAGGGTTTCGTTCATCTTACCGTCAACCATTCTGTGAATTTCGTCGACCCTGATACCGGTGCCCATACCCAGAACATTGAACGTGCGTGGAGGGAGGTTCGGTCGAGCGTGCCTCGGTATGGTCGGAGTGAGACACATTACCTTGGCTATTTGTGCGAGTTTTTATGGAAGAGGTCGCTGCCCGACCATCGAGATCGTGTTCATGCGATTTTTTTTAAATCTATTGCTCGCCTGTATGATCCATATGCGCCGGTCGGGGTAGAGGTTGCTGATGGAGAGGTCGAAGTGACCTCGGGTGAATCGAGCGATTAGTTGGGTGAGTCGCTTATTGACTTGAAATATCTCGTACATTTTGATTTTTGTTAATGTCGAACTTCACGAGACAAGAGTGCGGAGTAGGAAAAAATTGTCCCGGCCAAACCCCTGTCGAAACTAGGTCAGGGCGGACGATAAGGTGGCGGTACCGATATGGCACCCAACGCTCACGGGCACCCACCCCGTATGAGTCGAGCGAGGCCGGGCATGCATTTTATGTGAGGCCGCACTATGTATGGGTACCCAGAAATGATGCAGTCGAAAGTTTTCACCCAGCGCTGCCCGAATGTCAGCCCCGAAACTGATGGGTTCTTGACGGTACCGGTACCTTTCGCCCCCGCATGAAAGCAATGGGTGAGAGGGACCAGGCAAATGATACTAATGCCATGCTTGACATGAGTGCGGAGGTGGAAAAAATTGTCCTAGCCAAACCCCTATCGAAACTAGGTCAGGGCGGGCATGAATTTATGTGAGGCCGCACTCTGTTTTTGTTGGGGATTTTTCAGTTGGTATTCCTGAGAAACGGCTGTTTCGAAAAGATGGCGGCCAGATTTGGTGGAATGTCATAGAATTCAATTTATTCCCTCAAATATCTTCGAAAAAGTAACTTTTCTTTTCTTATATTTTCTTATGTTTTCAAAAACAGGCTCAGAAAACGCAGTTTTTTTTATTTTACCTTGAAATTTTCAGGTCGCGGGTGTGGCTTATACCACAGTTTTACCGAAATTAGGAACAATGATAAATATGTTAAAGAAGTCCTGAAATTGTATTGAATTGACCAATGTATTTACCACATGTAGATAACATTTATAATCAGAGTCGTTTTAAATGATGGCTTTTATTATTTATATTTATTGTATGACGTCCAGAGACCATGTTCTCAGTTTTAATGGAAAATAATTAATAATTATAATTATTTTTAGAGACAAAGCGCGTTAATCACCCAACTCCACCTAATTAGTACCTTGAGTAGATGATTTGGTTCACAATAATGCGCAATAATTGTGCGTGATATACGCATTTCATCGGCATCTCAAGTGGCATGCAACAAGTGCCGGGTTGCGCACGCATTGCGAGCTTCAAGTTGCCAACAGCTTGGAATAAATCGTCTTGCAGACAAATGCGTGGACTTACCGCGACGCTGCGTGGCATTTATTTCGCGAAATGACGCAACATTCGAGTTCATCCCTAGGCCAGGTAGATCGCTCGAACGAACCGACGTCGCAAGTTACTTCAAGGTGGCATTGGATTCTCACCGATGCTGCTGTCATTCACCCCACTCCGGTCGTCGATTGCACCACACGGTCAAATTGTTATTCCATTAAAACATGACAAACTTAAACAAAGAATTTAAGAATCACTTGTGCAGCTTGAATTGAATCAGCATCTACATGAACTACATGCATTATTAACTACATGAACCTAACATTGATATCCGGCAGCCAAGTTTCTAAATGCCAAATATTACAATATGTTTAATATTAGTATTTAGTAAAGACTCTTGGGTCATTAACTACCCGCGACTCACTGAGACTACTTGTAACCCATGTTCTAGTTGTAAAGTAAGAGATGATATATTCACGAGCGACTGCTTCACGTGTGTAACCACACAGTTCAACTGAACTGAATGGCTTGGCTTGGCGTCTGTTACCCCTACCGCAGCGCGACTCAAGTATTTCCCCTCCGTCGATTGCCTTCTTTCCGTGTACACGTGACTAAATGTGGGATGAAGCACGGACAAACTGCATCCCACGTACCCGGGTATACAGGGTTCAATCGTCCGCATGGTTCAGACACGTAGTCTTTGGTGGAGACCACCGATCTAAAACTATTACCTCTTAAAGGGGTATTTACCCTTCAAAATTAATTGTTACCATAGATTTGTAACTACAGTATTAAAAGAATATTAAAAGAATTTTCTGAAAAAATGGATCTGCAATTAATTATCTAAGATTTGTGGCTTTTTGCGCGGCGCGATCTGCGAGCTGAGTACGATTCTCTTGTAGAAACTGTCTTTCCCTGCGGCGGCTCCGTCGGTCAAAGTCGCCAAAAGTCTATCCCCACCCTACCGATTCTTTTTTCCGAGCGCTGTCGCTGCCGCTACTGCTCGGCCGCGGCACGCTCAGTGAGGTACTGCACGAAAATACGCAGCATGCTAATTACATACCTGCGGTAATTCGCTTACTGTAGCTAAACGAATATATGTATCATAAAGCCAAATTAATTCAACATAGAGGAAGGATTGAGGACTTTGCTCAAATTATTTGAATTTTATCTGATCAGAGGTTTGTCCATGTGCTAGGAGTCGAACAAAGCACTATGGGTTATTTCTTATGGGAGTATTTTTTCTAAGCACCCAAGCCGAAAAAGGCGGACTTTGGGAATTTCTGCACGGACAGCCGTGGACACAGGAGTTTTTTTTATAGTCCAAATGCCATTATTAAATCTTCCAAATCGATGGTAAAAATTAATTTTGAATGGTAAATGCCGCTTTAAATCATCACAAGTATTATTTCGCGGGAATAACAAACAACTCCATTGTCTCCCAAATTAAATTGAAATCCAACGCCTATGGATTGACGGCCGCAAGAACCGAACTCAAAACAATGCGTTGATGTGAGATCAACACAATGTATGTCATGTTGCCTTCGATCAGGTTTTTTTTTTTTACAAGTTTTCACTGGAAAACATTGATTTTTGGAAAAGTGCTACCTTCATATGATTATTATTATTATTCGTAGTGTTTAATGACGCATTTTGACATCTGCACTCTAAATAAACATGAGTGAAATGTTCACTCATTGAAAGAGTCACGTCTATTTTGACTCATTCATGAGTGAAATTCAGTTTTATTGACTCTTAAGAGTGTTATGCATGGAACGTCGCATAAAAACGTGACGGGTCTTTAGGCAACTACTAGCATGTGGCCGAGACTAGCAGCGATACACTATGGCCAAATAAGGCTAAGCTCACGCGGCGACCACCGCGATAGTTAGTATTGGGCGGCGTGTAGTTAGGATCAAAGAAATATGTTGGATGCGGCGCCGCTGCTAATGTAACAGACATATCTAGATTTCTGAGATTGCGTGAGTAACGTATCGGAGTTACGTGGGTCCCTTATCGGAACTTTGGCGAGAATTAATGGAATGTTCTCAGGAAATACGTTATAACGTAAATAGTAATAGTAAATACGTAATAAAACCCCTTTATTATAACTTCGCCGTCGACGCCCCCGAGAACACGAGATTAAAAGAGTGTACGAATCAGAGTGTACGATGTTTTTTGTTTCATTTAGGTAACTATATTCTTTCGGTTGACAAATTATGTCCCCAGGGTGGGATCAGAAAGTCAGGCTAGTAAACGGTAGTACAATTATTTCGAAACTACGCCGTGGAAAAATGTGCGATCGTGTTTGTTCTGTCTCACTCGCTCTCGCTGCTAGCTCAGCCCGGCGGCTGGCCGAGGCTGGTCGAGGGCGGGTTTTCTGCTGCCCTCGCTGGGCTTGCGAGCGACGACAGGCGACACAGGTTCAAGGCCATTTCCACGCACTCCTAGCTGAGCAGGGAGGACCGCTCGCTGCCCCAAAGAGAACAAGCGGCGGCGTTTAGGCTCTAAAGGCAGCAGACATGCACTGCCTACTGGATCGTCTGGTTGCAGTCGGCAGCTCGTGCTGTCGGCGCGACGCAAATAGCGCGTTTTTTCGCATTTCGAAAGTAGCACCCATTTTAAAACACACAAAACGCGTAGACCAATAAGAATAGTAATGACACTTGTAATTATTATAATTATAATTACAATCATACTTTTATTCTGTCGAAAATGCTATGGAGGGCAGCCGCCCCGCAGCCCTCCCTCACGAGCCGCCCCTGGGATAGAGCAACACCCGCGAAAGGTAGAGATCGGGTTTCGAGTCCCCGTTTGGGCAACAATTTTTGAGACGGTTTTAGTGTTGATAATAATAAAATACCCCGCGCATTGCAAGCGTTTGCAATTTAAAGAAGATTTCATCCTAATACAGCAATACAGCTTGTAAGGTAGGGAGGGGGCTTGAAAACACCTCTAATCGCCTCCGATACTTCGGAAGTGTCGCCGACGCACTAAGTGTGGTCCTACGAGGGGGTAGAATGCGGGAAACAAACTTTGACTAACCAACAATACATGAATGCTACACTCGGGATACAAAACCCACAATGATACTCTATGAATGATAATACAAAAGATCCCTAATTCCCTAGCTAGCTGTCTGGCCAGAATACAATTATAAATGTTACTTGAGTACAATAGCGCCGATGTAGCCGTGTGTCACAGTCGGTCAGGCGTCGGCTCGTAGTTCGCGTTGACTCGTAGATCAAGGCGCAATCGAGCAGGCGTCGTGGATCGAGACAGCGTCGCGAATCGAGCGACGTCGTGGTATCCAGGCGGCTCGTAGCTCAGGCTTCGTAGCTCGGGACAGCGTCGCAACTCCAGGCGCAATCGAGCAGGCGTCGTGGATCGAGACAGCGTCGTTTGGAACCGTTTGAAGTTTTTTACACCGTTTTTTTCGACTTCTCTTCTGCCCGTTCTCGCTTCCGTTTTTGGTGTTTTACAATTGCTTCGGTGATGTACGGAGGGTCACGAATTGGCATTGACCTGCGATGACGAGAGTCCACAAGTTCTGGAAGGAGGCAATCCATATAAAATTGGGTCAATTGTGGTTCCATCTCGTCCTTCCAAAAAGTATCGTCCCGGTCTATTCGCTCCATTTTTAAACCATGAGGAGTCCAAACCGCATACAGACAGTAATTTCTTTTTGTGACATGTAGCTGCATTTGGATTTGATAAAAATATGGATTGCTCCGGTTGACGGATGTAGTGCCAGCATTTTCGACAAGCCAGAATTTTATGGCATCGGATTTGACGCGCTGAGCGATCGCGGTTTCAGGTGTAATGTCTTTACAGAGCAGAGGACATTTCACTTCTACTAAGCCATCGCTGCCGATGAGTCCGTCGGGCGTAGCTCCTAAAAACGGCAAATCTTCGTCGACGAAGAGCCCACATTTTTCAATGTTGACAGCTAGGTTTGTTGTAGGCCTGTCCACATCATTTAATATATTTTCTAGCTCCTGCAAAGCAATTGCCTCGTTGTCTCTGCCGTGTTTCATTGCGCTTGTATTTAAAACATCTTTGTACAGAAGCTGCGAGACAAGAGCTTTGCAGCTGGTGGTCGGTCGACGCCTGCAGATCTTCGATGACATCGACGCCGTAACGAGCTTCCGCCGCTTTTCAAGCCAGTGGCTGCTGTCGCTTTGCGTGAGAGTGTCGCGCTCAAGCTGTTGGCGTTCTTCGCGCGACATCTTCAAACCTTCCAAAAATGCCTTTGATTTGGCTTGTAACTCATCGTCCGGCATGTCGGGCTTTTGGGCGTTTGGCCCATAATCTTTATCGGCGGGAGCTTTTTCTCGGATAATTTTCCTCCTGACAAAACCAGCTTCGCCTCTCGCCTTGCGCCGTTTTTCAAGACGAAGCTTCCTTCTCACTTCAAATACTTTGCTGTGTTTTCCAGGGCTCACATCGTAGATGGCTTTATGCAGCTGGTACTGGGGCATGTGGGAGTTGTGAACCACAACAGAGGCGTTTCCTCGTATGCCGTACCCTCCCTTCAAACTGAAATTCACTCTCTTACCCCCAACAAGCTTCGCAATTGTCGAGTTAAACTGCTCGGCAGCGTTGCTGTCAATGTCTTTTATTAAACTCCGAGCGTTGTCGACAAGCCGGCCCAATTCCTTCATTATCCTAGGGAAAACTCCTGTTGCTCGGAAGTCGGGAACGTGATTCAGTTCGCCCTCTTTGGGCCCGCTGCAGAAATATTGGGAACAGTTCTTGTGGTCGCCCAAGACATGGCTCGGTCCGTTCAGTATATCCCGCTTGAGGTTCGCTATTTTTTCGGCTTCGGTCGCGTCTTCCGACTTCCGAAATTTTATGGCTCCACTAACCGCAATTCTAAGCTTCTTGATTTTCGAGCCTAGAATTTTCCTCGTGTGAATGCTACCGGGAAGGGAGGACTCCAGCGTGATGGTCTTCAGCTTGTCACAGTAGTTCCGCAGAAGATGGTTTCGGCACTCAATTTTCTCCACTGTTAGATCGATATAAGGACGCCGTTCTAGCAGCGATTTATACACGCTGCTGTCGCCATCAGCCACCATGGAACCATACATCACGCCATACATTTCCATACTTCGGCAGAAACCTTCCAGAATAATGTCAGCCTCCATGGAGGTGGATGTGCCATTCCAGTTCTTGAAACAATGGTGATCCGGAACGAGAACGCCGGAATTTTTGTGCCGATCGCACACCATACAATATTTGTTTCGCACTCCCATGAAAATCACTTTCTTCGTGTAGAATCCAACAATAGCAGCCTGAAAAGAGGAGACGTAATGGAAATAATTGTGTTATATGTTTTGTGTGATAGATTTGTGTTAGATTTGTGATAGTGTTAGATTTGTGTTATTTTCAAACAATCTTGTCCCCCCCCCCCCCCTCCTTCAACTAAAATAAAAATAGCTTTGAGTAAATAGCAATAGTACTTACAATTCCAGATAGCGCATTGTAATTTTTTCTGTATGATCGCTTGGACCAAACTCCGTCACAAACGACTGTCAGGATGGGAATTTGCTTCTCCCCGACTTGCCGAAATTTTCCCATTTTAATAGCAATTTTGGCTTCTTCTGCGGCAGCTGCGCTCATTTCTTCCAGTGCCGTCTTCATCCAGCCATTGGACACATGCTCTTCGTATTTAGCGTAAGTGTGGCTTGTAATTGGGGGAATATCCATTGCAGCCGTGAGCTCTGCAAGTTGGGAGCAGCCGATGCCGATTGCAATTGCGCCGGAAACTGCGGCGGAATTTACGTCCATTTCATTGCGTAGAGGTGGGTCGGTGTGCAGCGACTCGGTGTGGCCGCACATCTGACATGACAGTTTCAATATTGAATTGAATCCTCGCCGCACTTCACTAACAAGTTCCATTTCCCCAAAGCCACACGACATTAGAGATGGATGCCTACTAAATTCTTTTAATCCAGCTAGAACATGTCCCAAATCAACAATTCTTCTTCCGGAGATTGCTGTTTTTTTCGAGGGTTCATTGCTCTCGATACACAGATCGTGATCATCCCCAACGGGGTCTGAATCCGAGCGAGTAGGCGAATGCGGAGCTGATGCTGAATCATCCAGAAAAGCTAGGCCACTGATGTTCAAATAATCACCGACATCCTCCTCCTCCTGTAAGGTGCCAACCGTAGGATTGTCCGCGTTGTCAAAGGACCTTAAAAGAACAGTGGTTTACAAATTTGAATTATGCTCAAGCTAAGAAAACGATCAAAGTGTTTATTTTGGGTGCAGTAGGTAACGATTAGAGATAGGATAGTTATGCAATTGCATGTTTTGATTTATGCATCAAATCCCATGCAAAAACGTGGATATATCCATTTCATCACTCCCTGGTTCTAAAAATACTGCTTTTACTTTGCATGTTTTGCATATTTGGGCACTTTTTCTGAAAATTGCATATTTTGGGGTTTTTTTTCATGTTTTTGCATGTTTTGGCCTTTTTACCAAATCTTCTGAATATTCTCTCGTTTTTTCAAATTATGTGTACAAAAAATTATTTCACACTACCCCGTAAAAATTCAAAAGGAAATTGAAATTTTCAATCTTCAAATTTGAAATAGTTTTGGACAATTTCACTAAGGCCTATTTCTCTTCATGACATGCTATGACATTTTTTGGTTTTCAAATCTATTTGTTATGGGCGTTGGGAAGGAAGGCGGGGGGGGGGGGGGGGGGGGGGACTTGTCAAGTATAGCAACTGGTGAATAGGTAATTACCTGGGAATACCTAGTTTCCAACCCTCTCAACCCCTTCTATGAATGAAATGTTATCTTATCTCCTATTTAGAGGAATTTTGTTATTGCAGAAGTTGAGTCTTATGTGGAAGGGAAGTGGGTAGGTCTTTCCAAATTTAACCCAGGTTCATTACCTGCAGTGCAGCTCCATGTAGTTACTACCTGGAATTCTGTGATTATCCCATCCCCTCAACCCCTTCTAGCAATGAACTCATCGGCTCATTTCAGTGACTCCACTCATTGTGCATTGATTCTTGCAAGAGCCATGCCAAAGTAGCACTGGACTATGTACTGAATAAGAATATTTCTTACAAGCTATTGTGTAAAGTGCAGAAAATTATGGCAGGAGACACATATGATTTTGGAGAAGATGGTTTGTCCCCCTCTAAAATTTGTAATTTAAAATATGCCCCAGTGACGTCGTGTGATGTTGTAAGATCGTTCTCCTCATATAAAAACATTCTATCAGATAGGCGGCATCGGTTAACACCGCTGAATATTGAAATGATTTTAGTTGCCATTGTGCTAACGATGATCATGCTACACGATGATAAAATTATAGAAATTTGTGTTTTTTACCCGCTAATCCACTTTATACCTGATTTTTTAAGATTTTACATGTTTTGCATATTTTTCCATTTTTTCTTGCATGTTTTGAGGTTTTATTTTGCATAACTATCCTATCGCTAGTAATGATAATCATTGGTTTAATCCATACGGTTTAGCCCTTATCCTTTATTATTTACGTTATCCCAATAGAAACATGTATACTAATAAAAGCAACAAACTATTAGTTCATCTCACCTTTGCATTTGACGCCAGACCCGCAAACCGTTTCCTTTGATCTTTTTCCGTCTTGTAGACACTGTGAGTCGCCTGTAAGACCTGTCTGAGCTACTAGTAGCCATGTTCACTTACTTATAGTAATAAGTACTTAGAACAACTTACTCACTTACTACACTTCACACCATAACGCATACAACGATCATAACATTTGCAGGTTCACCTATACGCCACAGCACGATTTACACGTTAGATGACTGATCTCGTCGAGCTTCAGAAACCTTCTAATATTTTTTTGGAAATATTACTCAGGCTGTTATCAGTGATGTAGTGGTCCTTGCGCACAAGTGCACGCGCGTTGACCAACGACTATTTTTATTTATTACCGTACCACCACTTTGAAATCTCGGAGGAGCGCGGGAGAACGTAGGGATTCGCCGTAATCAATTCATAATTAATTGAAATGCTCTAGACACTCGTTATTTGGAAGATGAAAATATCTAATTTTATGCCTACGTTCCTTGTAATCCCTACAACCTACCACGAATGCCATTGCATACGTATATGCGGACTGCATCACTGTCGGCGTCGCGACAAAGGGTTTGTAGTCTGTGGCATAGCATAGCAACTGTTGGGCTAACAACATGACAAGCGTACTTAGACATAAACCAAGAATAAATTCCAGTCCATTCGGGGCAGAGGCGGCAGTTGAAATAGAATTTATTTCATTGATTGAAAACGAACTACAGCAAGGATGAAGATCAGAATTACTTTGTTGCAAACCAGCTACATAAACATCAGAACCGAAAATTCAGTAGAAAATCCACACGCTCACTTGCAATCTGTTAGGGAATTAATATCTTTTAAAAATGCAATTTCTTATTTTGATTTCAATGTGCATCCTATAAATTTCAATTTCCAGACAGCCAATCATACAAACCAATATATCGTACACAGACTTGTATCATTCTGCCGATCTGCATAAATGGTCTATGTTGGTGTTGACATACATTTGTTTACGTCGATCATTATAAATTTCAGCTGCACAACACACTCTTACTCGCACTATAATACAATACATTTGAAAATAGTTTTCAATGTTTTATTATCCCCCCCCCCCCCCACCCCCCCCCCCCCCCCCCCGGCTAGGGGTGGGTTGAAATGGTAGGGCTGAGCGAAGCAGAGCGATCTCGGTGATGTGTCAGTCAAGACAGAGAGAGAATATCTCGCTAATAACATAGAGAGAGTGCGGAGATCGGCCTGCGATGCTAGCGAATTCTTTCAGGATAACCTTGAACTACTATGAACTACTAAAGCCAAAAATCTGCTCAAAAATACTGATTTTAGAGGCTGCGGAAATTCGTTTTTCCGTCGGATCTATAACAGATAAATCTACGGGGAAAAATGTTTCTAGCAGCTGAAAGACTAGCGAATCCTGGACGTTTCTCACTTTTTTTATAACACGTTTCAAAATTATTTGAGCATTCAGTCAAAAACACACATTTTTAACGCAAAAATTTGTCATTTTGACAGCAAAAAATTAAAAATCGCGTAAACGTCCAGGTTTCATTAATCTTTGATCTTGAGAATGCAAAAAACCCCAAAGCTCTAAGTTTGTTATTTTTCAAACGAGAGCGAATTTCGCACACCCCTTCGAAAAGCCTCCATGCCAAGCACTCTTAAGAGAGTTGTTATCCCACTCATTTAGAAAGAGTGAGGAGATTCAGATATGAGTGGCAGAGTTCGTTGAATCATTAACAAGGGCGATAATAACTCACAAAAAAGTGAATTTGTAAACATATGCAGATAGATTATTTCTTGCTTATGCGACCAAATTCGTTGACAAAGATAATATCTGTTCTAAAACACATGGGAAATACAGGCGTCAGCAACCTCGCTCTGGGCGAATCGCTCACTTTCTGTGTTTTGGGTTAGCGCGTTCGAGTAATCATGCGTCACAACGCGCGACAGTGTCTTCCAGTAAACTCATTTGTCCGTTACGCGGCGACTATCGCCAGTGTTCTCTGCGAAGCCATGGGTGAAGTGGAAAACCTGGACATCGAGGCCTTGCGAGGGCATTTGTTGGCGAATGGAGTGTCCGAGACGTTGGCGGACGCTATCAGAGGTAAGCCCTATTTTTCTTACTAAAATTGTAAAACTAGTGGTATAATAGAGGCTTATTAGTTAATTGTACTGAAATGAAATGTGTGCCAAATGATCAGTTTAGTCACTATTCACTACCAAACACAAAAATTATTCAATCTTACACCACAGTCCACAAATTTATTTGTTATTATGCAGACAATACATGAGTTATTGGTTAAAAGAAAGTAAATATGTGGTTTTTATAGGCTTCTCTTTTTGGAATAAAGCATTCAAAACAATCGGAATTTTCGAATGTCAACGAATATCGACGGCAAGAGAGCGCGTCAATAGAGCTGGTTGTTTTCCATTTACCCCAACAGTGTTTCTAGTACCTAAAACATGGCAACAACATTGATGAAGGATGCTAACTAATAATTATGCTAAAATATTGTCATGGGAATCAGGGATGATTCCCATGACAATATTATATACAATATACAACCGCTTCCCTAAAAAAAACACCGTCTCCCTCTCACCTTCTCTTTTCCTCTCTCTATCGGCGTCGCATATATAAGACTAAACCGTGTTATTATAACGCTAAGAAAATGATAAAATGTGCAAACATGTCTACAAATGCCACATTTTGACAGTTTGCTTTTGCGCGCAATCGTGGCTGCTTAGCTCTTTTCGTAGGAGCGCTTGGTGCTCGGATAGGAAGCGATCGGTATAGTCTGTGATTGTAATGGGAGCAGAACAAACTCTTGGTGTTATACCTGAACAGTAGTGTCATGTAGCGGACAGGTACTTTTTAGAATCAATAACCCTTTTCCAAATTCTTTACGCTTTGACAAGGGATGATGCTTGCTTTTCACACAGTCTTGGACAATTAGTTTTTAAAGGCCATCCCGTCGGTCATTGCCCGCGCGCTTTAGAAATACAGTCACTTATCAATCACACCTGCATTTAGGTATTTCAACTTGCACCCTCCCACCAAGTGTCTATTGAGTTAGCAATGTGAACCCTGATTTGAGGGCACAAAACATTGTCCAGCCAAAGCAAAAGACACTCTCTGCTCATCCTCGCTCTAAGACGGACGTGTCCTGATCTTCTAGAAAATGTAAGTCTTTTTACTCACTTGGTGTAGTTTTAGGATTGTGTCATTAAATAAATATCTCAGTTCACCAAATCATTTCTTATCAAGTATAGACTTTTCACAAAGTCGCCCACGAGCCTTCCGCCGATCATGTCTACCGACTTCTAAATTATCCCTTCAGGAGACAGGGTCCAGATCCCTTAACCTCTGATGGTGGCAGCATGGAACCGCTACCCAATCCACAACATTTGGTGGGCGCGATCCACAACAGTAGCCAGTTGGTACAACAACTCGTGATTAGAATATCTACTTAAATCTTTTTGGGTAAATTGTGTTGTGTTGTGCTGCTTTAGTATTTTATTTTTAAGACTTAGGCTATTCCCAAATGAGATTTGAGTCGTGGTCAATGATTGCAAGCATTGACCATACATCATTCCTAGAGACTGGAGGTTCTGGTTATGTTTCCAAGTGCAAGGTTTTATATTGTAAATTACTACGACTCCGATATGAGATACAGCATATCTGTGTTTATGTAGTTTCTCGAGTGGCTTTCATAAATGTTTCACGATTGTTTATAACAGTGGCTCTCAGTTTCAATCCACACTAATTCTCTCCTTCCTTGATCTACTTGCCATACTGATGGTGATGTTAAATGCTGCACGCTAGTATTTCCGAGATTAAACAAAGGAAAAATATTGGACTTCTATCATATTCTTAGATATTATTACTGGGGAAGAAATTATGTTTTTATGAGATCGGAGACTTCGATCACATTCTTTGAAGTGCACTGCCACCGGGACAGTAATATTTTAGCGTTTTGTGATCTTTCTAGCCAAATAGCGAACAGATTTGGCGATCTATCGCGGGATGGAAATAAATACCAACTAGAAATATATATATATATATATAGAAATGTAAAGTGATATTTACTGCACCCAAAGGTCGAGCAAAACACCACATTGAGTCCAAATGAGCAACCGATCTGCATCATTACATGGACAGGCCGAGGCTGCCTGCTTTCGCGCGCGTTGCATAACACTGCCTGAGGTTTATGACATCTCAAACAGGCAAATAATCGCTAATGTGATTTTTGTAGCAGAAAAAAAAAAAAAAAAAAAAAAAACGAGCTGTGTCCTTTAAAACCCATTGAATTGACACATTTTGGCACGCCGACCTCATGATACGCCTGTATGCTACCGGGGCAAGTAATGCAATCAGCACATGCTATTTTTTCCACTCACCTGCCGCGGGGGTAGCGAGGTTACATGCTGGTGCAAGCGATGGTTTGGGAAAGTTTAAAAACCAGGGGTCGGTTATACGGCTGGGGACTTGGTCAAAATGTCAGCCCTAATACCAAACTTATTTATTTGATGGGATAGCAATAATTTGTTCCTTGGCTAACTGTAATTTGTTTTCATTATTAGTTTAAGCTGAGTCTATTAATGTAATAATCAATTTTATTTTACTCTATGGGATATTTCTTTTGTTCCTTGCAGGTCCATCTGTCTGTGAGCGGGACTAACAAACCTATAAGGCTAATTGCCTTGAAATCAACTGAAAAAATCAACAATGGAAAATAACACACTGATGTGTTTTATATGCCAGGCGTCAGTAATTGGTGGAATTGCATAATTGAAAAAGCATTTTTCACACATTCATGACCTTACTTTGGAGAAGCCGAGCCAAAAATTAGTTTGCTACCAAAATGGTTGTTTTAATACTTACAATAGATTTGCCTCGTTGGCTAAACACATTGGAAAATGTCACAATATTTTGCTGGGTAGTGGGGGCGATGGCGATAACAATAATGATAATGATGGTGGTGGCGATGGCATTGATGGGGCCAACGTTAATTTTTCTGATGTGGGGGAGGAAGGTGAACACGATGACGGCAATAATGCAGTACACAAAGAAAAGCCGATTGATCTAGACAAATGTGCGGCACAAATGATTTGCACACTCCGTGCAAAAAGCTCTATGACAGGTGCATCGGTATTAAATGCCATAGAAGGCTGTGAAGTCATGGTAAATAGTACTGCGGCATATTTAAAAAGCGAACTGTTAGCATTTTTGAAAAATCAAGATATCGACATGAATTCAGAGCATGCTAAGAACCTTTTATCAAAGTTCGACATAAAAAATCCTTTCAAAAATTTAGAAACTTTGCACAGTCAAAAAGGGTATTTCAAAAAAGAATTTGGGTTAATCAAATCGCGGGAGATCCCTTTGGGATACCGAATGGAGCTAGTCCTCGATTCTACAACTGCTTCATACAGGCCTAAAAATGTCATGGAAAATTTACAGAGTGTTCCTCTCATAGACATTTTGAAACTAATATTATCGAAGAAAAATGTCAGAGATCTTATTAAAAATGAATCTTCAACAATGTAAGGAGCACCGGCTTATTTCACTGCACCCAAACGCCGTCAGGCTTCAGATTTACTATGACGACATTGAAATAGTGAACCCACTAGGCTCCAGAACAACAATTCATAAGCTTGGCGCATATTATTTTACTGTCCAGAACTTTCCGCCAGTTTAATTCTGTTCTAAGCAACTGTCCTCACCTAAGCGTCAGTCAAATCATTGCTGAGCTTCAGTGGGAACCGCTTTTCGTCAGAAGGAGTAATGCTACTCTGCGGTGCCTATTCAAGGTGCTGACTAAGTCCGATGCCTGGGTTGACATTTGCGCTCTTACGTCTCGAGCAAATTTCCACGGACGTCATGACCATCCATGGAAGATCCAGCTGCCACGCCACAACACGGACATTGGGCGTGACTCTTTCCTTGGGCGAGCCATCCGGACTTGGAACCAGCTCTCCGTTGAAGACATAAACGTCCTCGGAGATGTACAGTCGCTGGAGTTCAACCCTTGACTTATATTTATTGTCTAATTGTTCATTCCATTCATTCATTTCATTCTATTCTGTACATTATATTGTTCGCTTCATCTAGTTTCACATCACGTCTGGAATTCCATCTGGAATTCCATTTTGAAAACTCTGTAAACTACCTCAGCCACCGGCAATGTAAAAACTACCAAAGCTGAGTAAATAAAATAATAATAAATAACATTCATGTATTTGCTCTCTGCCACACGGAAGACAAGAAAAAGTATGGTATCAAAAAAATCCTAGCTCCTTTCATGGCTGATTTGGCGCAATTAGAGTCAGAAAACGGTGTTCCATGTGTTTTTGACGGTGAGCCATATACTTTACGTGCGACGATTACGTCTGTTTGTGCGGATGGATTGGCAGCCCACGAGTTATTCGGCCTCCTAGGACCGTCATCAACCAGATTTTGCCGAATGTGCATGGTGACTAGGCAGCAGTTACACGGATCTTGTGACAACTCAAACAGGGAGAGGCGAACAAGAGAGCTGTATAACGAACAAGTAAATTTAAACTCACCAACCGATACAGGACTTCGTGAAGCTAGTGCCCTGAATGATTCTAAGTTCTTCCATTGCGCGACAAACTACGTGTTTGACGCGATGCATGACTTTCTTGAAGGAATTTGTAAAATGGAGATTAAACTCGTGCTTCATCACTATGTTTGCGAGAAAAAATACTTCAAATTAGATCAGTTTAATGGCAGATTATCGTCATTTCAGTACGGTTACCCGGAAAAGCGGAATAAACCATCGGCTAATTTCAATATCGCCACTTTGCGCAATATTGCTGATCATAGCATTAAACAAACTGCTATGCAAACTTGGCTGCTCGTTCGCGTTTTCCCATTCATTGTCCACGATCTTGTGGAAGAAGATAATGAGAAACACATCAAACTGATATCTTTGCTCCTTCGAATAATGGAGATAGTATTTAGCCCTGTCGTCCGCTTTGGACAGCTACAACAGCTAAGGGAAATGGTAAAAGACCATCATCATTTGTTAAAAGAAAATTTTCCAAACGTGAATAAAATCAACAAACACCATCATATTGAGCACTATGCTGATTGCATGGAGCAGTTTGGACCTATGGTGCGATTTTGGTGTATGCGATATGAGGAGAAGCACCACCTTATTAAGAAATACAGTTCTAGCTGCTGCAATTTCAAAAATCCTCCAAAAACAATGATAAATATGTGTCAGATTAGTCAATGTGCATTTTGGGGAAAATACCAACAAGGGCTTAGGGAGAAGGTGGAAAGGAATATTGGCAATGTGCGGGAAATATCTTCATGTTTTGGGGTTGATTATCTCTTGAGTCTCGGCTTCAAAATAACTGACCACGTTTTCAAATCCACCTCCATTTTCGTGTATGGTACGGAATACAGACCTGGATTAATGGTGTGTACCGAAAGCCAGAGGAGCACGGAAACTGGCCTACCACGATTTGGTGAAATCGTCGAAATTCTGGTGTTCAATAAATCCGCCATTCATCTGATTGTGCGCAATTGGGAAACACTATACATGGAGGAAATTTGCAACGCATTCAGGGTGAAAAAGAGCTCACAAGACAGCGTGCATGGCCTTCCTCTTGAGAAGTTATGCGACTTCCACCCATTGGCTCTTTGGCGCGATTACAGCAAAAACAACAATATCAGTACTCGATATTGCATATTGTAGCGACTCGGTACGGTTTTAAAAATGCCAACAAGAGATTAATTATTGTTATCTAATGATATATTGTAGTATGCTTACATATACATGGTTTAATTTCAGGTGAAGAAGTTGATGATGGTAAATATTTTCTGGCATTGACCGAAGAAGATCTCAAAAACGATTTCCACGCCGAAGTTGGCCCCCGAAAACAAATCATGGCTCTAATAAAAGCAGCTATCGATCGATATCGTCGATATCGTCGTGAATACTGCAGGTGAAAGTAGTAGTGGAGCGGCACAAAATCCTGTGCTTGCTGGCGAAAGTTGTGATTCTACGCCATCAAAGGTCGTGGTACGAATAACATATATAGTAAAAATCTAATTTTTTATTTTTAAACGGAATTTGAACGGAATTTATTTTAAAATAATGTTTAATGTGACCTCCCACATTTTTAGGTCGATGCAAGCTCTCTGGGAAATTCGAAAGCGTCAGGCAGCCACAGTCTGGTAAGAAACTTTTGCACAGAGTACCTAACTGATATAAAATCGTTAATGCAATGTATTAACATGAGTTTTCTGTCGAGTTTCTTTGATTTGGTGACGTTGCTTCTTCCTCCTGGCTGCATAAGGAACATTTTTATTTATCCCTAAATTGGTCTCATCAAATTTAATTATCTATGAGATAAGCATCGATACACTCTGAATTGGGTGTCGATTGGCATTTCTGTCCTATCAAAAGCCACTCAGGTAATTTACGTAAGGCTTCACCACTTGCTCCACTTCTCCATCATTTGCTAAGGGAGTGGTAATGTGCACATCACATATCCAGTGCCCACTACAAATGTTAACATTTTCTACTTGGGGGTTTTCCGTGATTGCTACCTTGAGGGCGCATCCAGATGGCGAAAAAGTGTTAAACAAAATTGAGAATGACAAAGTCTTGGATGAGCCGTTGCGCCGTAAAATGACCAACATTTTAGTTTCGCGGCTAATCACTGCAGCAGGAAAGTAAGCATGGCATACTTTTAATGTTTTCAAAATTATTTTCTAAATTGGTATACATTTTCTAAAATTTTGTGAATTTTGTTTCAGTTATCCGACCACCGAGCAGAAAGTGCTCTTGGCAGAGGGGATCGTAGCTGTTTTTCCGAGCCTTGCTTGCAAAAGCGATAGCTCCGGTCGCTTGCGTTCGGTCAGTATTGCTTTTGTTTGATCTTTATCACCAATCTAATTACTACTGACTATCGCAATGTAAAACAATTTTTTTTATCTCACTCCTAATTCGCTTTGTTTTAGACACATTATTTTGACGCCTTGACAAATTCAGGCTTCATTGCCAATCGATTCCGAACGTTAAGAAAGACGCTGACTCCAACTAAAAAGCGATACAAAGAAGCTAAAACAAAAAGTTTGGCTGATGATTCAGTTTCCAACGACCTCGGCATCTCGGACTCCGACGAACAAACCTTCAAAGAAAAGGTACTCATCAAAGTGAAAAAAGTGGGAACTAAATTATTACTAAATTACTTAATTTATGTTTATTTATTATTTTATTGATTTTAGGTCACTTTACTGCAGTTCATAAATCCAACTATTTCCACGAAGAATGAAATAATTGGTAACATGGTGGACACATTTCAAGGGCGGCGAAAAGAAATTTCCAAAGGGACATTGTCTATTACTGATATTGTCGTGAAATATCCACGATTACTAGATTTTGAAGGCGAAATGGTAAGCAATATTTTTTCATTCTATAAGCCATGTGAGAAATTGACAAGTTATACTGTGCATATACCAGAACAATCAATTGTTTCAGATTGTCTGCGAATTTTTAAAGATGGAGCCTGACAAAGCAAACAATTTTTTGTCAATATTCCCCTGGAACTATTCTCGGCGAATTTTAAAATACTGCGAAAATTACAAACCTCACCTTTTTATAACAACAAATCATATCTCTGATGGTAAGCTGCATACCAATACCTATCCCTTGCTGACCTACTTCCTTTTTTATGCACCAATACAAACAGGTAGTACCTTAGAGAAAAGAATGGGTATAGGGGTAGTACCACTTTTTCATTGCCATCAGCCTGACTTGAGCCATGCTCGTTTATGTAAGTTTTAAGTTCAAAATACAGTAGGTATCTATTTCCATATACCTAATGAAATTTTTGTGAGACAACATGAACAATTTGCATTGTCTATTTTATACAGATAATTTGAGAGCAATTGTTCTCCTCGTCTCACTGCTGCCGCCCTGCAACGCTTTGAAGAACGTGAATAAGAGGCAGAAAACTCTCCCAGCTGATGCCTCACATAAAAGTTCACAGACAGCTGATCTTATCCAAAGCTTGTTGCAATTCGTTGAGGTATGTACACCCAATCATTTTATACCTCCTAGTGATATTAGCAACATACATCATTCTAACACACGAGTTTGGTGTGGCTATACAGACCCCGCCCACTACAAAATATGTCCACTATAGGCACCACGTTGAGTGGTTTTCCCTCCTCAACTTAGAAATGTCTATAAAGAAACTAATACTTCAAAATAAAACTTGAAAGCCTCTAATGTTTTCCCAAATACACCAATTTATTTTAGTTTTCCCTCCCCTTACTCCACCCCTCAATTTGGAATTTTCCTTCCCCCCCCCCCCCCCCATCTCTTTAAAAGTCCACGACATGAAGGACCTCCCTTAAAATTGTCTCCAATCTAACTGCAATGTACACTTTCAGGTAGGGACAGACATTGTGCACCTGGTCAAAACGAGGACACAAGACAATTTGCAGCCATCTCTCATCTGTATCGGCCCACCAAGCAGCGAAAACTGTACTTCATAATTGCTGATATGCACTGCATTCCAGCCGGTAGTTCATCTCTTATAGCCTTCGATACACTTTTCAAATCATTTTATGTCTTTAATGTCACATATCCATCTTTGCTAAGCCGTTTCTATAATTTCATACAAACTCAAATTTATGGCATGAATGTTAAGTCCCTTCCGGCAGTGGAGGGATTGCATGCCTCACTAATTAATTTAGATATTGCAGAGAAGATGGACTAGATTTTATTATTATCAACACTAAAACCGACTCAAAAATTGATGCCCAAACGGGGACTCGAACCCCTATCTCAATCTCTAACCACGACCCGCGGTTAGAGATTGCGATAGGGGTTCACCCGCGACAGGTGGAGATTGCGATTTGAGTCTCCATTTGGGGATCAATTTTTGAGATGGTTATAGCGTTGAGTGTAGGTTCTAGGTAGAGAAACAACGTCAATGTTACAGTCTCTGCGTGAAAGATAACCGGCAAATGACTACCTTACCGACAAAAATGCTGAGTACCGGAACGTCACGTTAAGTGGAGCCACTGTTGTATGAATTTTAATTTCAATATTTCTCGTAGGTTAACTCACTTTTGAGACTTTTCATGCTCAAAAAATCTCCATCGATGTTTACCTCAACGATTGATAAACACGTAACGATATTAAAAAGCGAGTAACCTACGATAAATATGAAATTAAATTTCATACGACAGTGGCTCCACTTAACGTGATGTTCCGGTACTCTGCATTTTTGTCGGTAAGGTAGTCATCTTTCACGCAGAGACTGTAACATTGACGTTGAAACTCTACCTAGAACCTGCACTCAACGGTTAAGACTCGAAATTACAATGTGTAGATAGCGATTGGTATTTGTTTTAGATAGAGTTATCTAGAGGATATGTGCTAGATAGTCATTTTTTGGGTATTACAATGTCTGGTTAGTGACTATCTAATAGATAAGTACGCACTATCTACTAGATAAGCTATCCAACGGTCCAGGTTATGGATAGGAGACTTATCTATCAGATAAGATAGAAAGATGGCCGCTTTGATTTGTTGTCTATTGTGTTTGACATAAGTTGTTGACAAATTTTAAACGAAATGTCTGATTTTGAGTTTGACAATTCCGATTCGGACGACGAGATGTTAATGTTTGTCGCTGCCCAAGGCAGAGCAGCAAAAAATATCAGACCAAGGCCTAATAACTTCGAGGTATGGACCGAAGACGAATTCTTCATGAGGTTCAGGCTCACCAGGCCCACAGTTTTACAACTTTTGGTGGAAATTGAACATGACTTGGAGTCACCGACTGACAGGTATGGTTAAACCTTTAGACCTTTTTGATCCTATGACTTTATTGCATTGGCGAACCTATTTTTTATCCACTAGGAACTCATCAGTGTCACCGATCAACCAGCTTTTGTTGACGTTGCGTTTTTACGCAACGGGCTGCATGCTAATCACCGCTGGGGACTTTGCGGGCATCCACAAGAGCACTGCAGGTGTCATCGTGAAGCGTGTCACAATGGCCATCGCTGGACTCTACAGAACGTACATCAAGTTCCCCAGCACGCCAGCTGGGCTGAGAGCAGTTCAAGAGGGTTTCTACATCAAAAGCAGCTTTCCTCGGGTGATTGGAGCCATCGACTGCACCCACGTCAAGCTACTGTCACCAGGCGGTGAAAATGCCGAAACATTTCGCAACCGCAAGGGCTATTTTTCCCTAAATGTACAGACAATCAGTGATCCGTGGCTGCGGATCACTGACGTGGTGGCAAGGTGGCCGGGGTCCTGCCACGACAAGACCATCTTCAGCAACTCTGCTATTGAGGCCCGCCTGCGAAGAGGAGAGTTTGGAGATGGTCTGATCGTGGGAGACTCTGGATACACCTTGTCATCCTACATGATCACTCCTCTTCGGAACCCTGTGCTCGCCGAGGAGGCGTTGTTTAACGAATCCCAAATTCGAACAAGGAACGTGGTCGAGCGGCAGTACGGTGTGTGGAAGCGGCGCTTTCCTGTGCTCTCCCTCGGCATCCGTCTCGCAGTGGAAACGGCTCAGGACATCATTGTCGCCTGTGCGGTCCTACACAACATAGCGATAAACTCGAAGGAAGCAGAGCCGCCGGTGGATCCCGAACTCCCCCCGCAGAACATCGAAGACGGGCAGATGCCACGCATTGAAGCAGCTGCAGCTCAGGGCGGGACTGGTGCCATGCAGCGATCTCTCATCGGGTATTTCAAAACACTACTCTAGGCCTTCGACCCTCAGCCAAAATCAAAGTGAACGAGCTCTGACTTCTTTGCCAATGCCAGAAAAAGATGGGCAGTTGCCACAGATCATCTACAGAGCCGCCGGTGGATCCCGAACTCCCCCCGCAGAACATCGAAGACGGGCAGATGCCACGCGTTTTTGGTTGAGCTGACTTTACCAGTGAAAATTTCTTCTCGTACTTGTAAATATTTATTAACGGAGGATAACAATAATTTCTTGAAAAACCTAATGACATGTGTCTTCTTTCAATCGTTTGAGTTTAAGCTCCTCCTGCTCCGCCAAAACAATTTTCATGCGCAGTTCCTGCTGCAAAATCTGGACATTGAGGGCATGCAGCTCCTCGTCCCGCCGCTCGGAGTTGGCGTTCTTTGCAATAGTTGCTGCAAGTTGCACCCTGACGAGCTCGGTCTTAACCTCAGCCAGTGTGACGAATTTGTTTGAAGTGCTCGACAGTGCCGGCGTCTTCTTCGGCCGCATTACTGGCCGCCGTCTGCTACGTAGTTTACCTGAAAATTAATACCACATTGTTTGATACAAAAAAACTGTAAGAATTGCAGCTATTGGACATAAACTTGGGCAAAAGCAGCCTATTTGTGGGATGATTGGTGGCATATCAGCTTTTGTCAGGTCTTCTCCAGAGAATTTTACACAAGCTAGAGATTGCTTTTGAGAAATTCACTTTTCTTCTACGTAAAAGAACTTTGTATCAATGCTCGTATCCCAGGCTCAAGCACAGAATTTAAAGCCAATGGAAAATGCCTATTATAAGTTATAACTCACCATGGGGGCTTAACCCTGGCTTGGCACCCAGCCCAGGACTCTGCTTGCCTTCTGGCTGGTTGTGACAGAAACAACTTTGCCCTCAATGTCGGCTGCTTCTTTGTTTTCTTGTCTAAATTCAATTGCAGTATTTTTTAAGCAGTCTTATAAACGTATGGATGTCTGGGAGAGAGTAAGCAAAGATGAACGTCACCGTTGCCTAAATGTTACAGGCGAAACACGTTGGTGGTCAAAAGACGCTGCTTTGATCAAAGTGTTTGGAAACTTTGTTAGTCCAGAAAACGGACGAGCTATGTACATTGACCTGATAATAACTTTGAATAACATTCAACATTCGTCGACTATTGCGCCTGATACAAGAGCTAAGGCGAGAAACCACAAGGAAGCCCTGTAGAAGTACGAAACAATTCTTACCGCGCAACTTTTCTTAAGAATTTTTGAGTTGACGTCAAAGTTGTCAAAATATCTCCAGACTAGCGGTATGGACTATCTCAAAGCCTATCACATGGTTTCAACGACTACTGAGCAATTGAGACAATTAGTAAGAGATTTTCAATCGATTACTACAGCAGCGTCAAATTTCGTCGAATGGGCAAACGGTAAATTATCCGATTTAGATATAGAAAATGGCGAAGATCTTGTTGTAGAAGATTCTCTCCCTGTTGTCCGGAAACGAAAATGTCCACAACTGTTAGGAGAGACAACGGCGGACGAACCAATTGCCGAGTCGTTGAAGAAGTACGAAGTTGAGGTCCACAACGTTATTTTGGACAAAGCATTAAAAAGTATGGAAACTCGGTTTCAAGGAAACGCCACGCTATTCGCAGACTTTTCATGCTTTGACCCTAGAAACTTTGAAGATATTCTGCAACACTTGCCGGACAACGCTTTAACATGTGTGAGCGCACTTCTCCTTAGGTTTGATAAGGATGCCACACCGGAAAACCTACGCATAGAATTGCTCAACTTTGCGTCAAACTGGAACAAGCTGAAACTTACAGTGCCGGAGGAGTATGCCGTTTCACAGACGACAGAAGCAATTGATGTCGACGGTGATGAGGACGAGATCGAGATCGAAGGCGGTATAATCAGTGAAACGATTGACAAGACTTACGATATGGAAGCAACGATGACATGCTAATCTTGTCGAAATTGTGCATCCTGCTGTTACCAATTTACTGCTTTCGTTATCTAAAAAACAAAAAATACAACCCTTTCAAGGGGTGGGGGGGGAGGGGCCGATTTTATTTGAAATGCCCGGGCCGGTTTTTTTCCCCAATCCAACCCTGCTTACAGCATTCGCGATTAAACGTAGGAAACACCATTGCACGCCGATATGCGTGCACCATCTCGCTTTTGAGACTTTTCATGCTCAAAAAATCTCCATCAATGTGAACCTCGACGATTGATATACACGTAACGATATTAAACTTATAAATAGTGAAAATTATAGTAGACAATTATAAAATAGTGACTTTTTCGGTTTTGTCTTTATTAGAGAGATGTAGATAGTAATTTAATTTGGCATTTCTAGTTTTGTGTTCATGAATATTACTAATTTTAACTAATTTATCACTTAAAAGATGTGAAAGATAACAGATTTATAAAAGATTTGATGTGAAGTTCGCTGGACCTGTCGAAATCAGAATTATTTATGATTTTATTTGTTTATGATACAGATTTCCGTGGCTGTTTAAAAACCTGTCACATCGATTCGTGGTGGCCGTTTCCATGTATGCTTTTCCTTCCAGTAAAACAATGCCCGTTCCGTTTCCTATGTAACAAGCTTCGGGATAGGCTGTACCCCTGGCGTCTTCCCTTTGACGGCTCGCTTGGTGGTCACGGCCGGCGTCTTCCCTTGAACTTCGCCCTATCCTAAGGCATCGTATGTATCTAACCAGGCTGGAAGCACCTCGAAGAGCTCATCGGATTTGACGCCCAAAAAGGGCGACCCAGCCGGCAAGGGATAGGGGTCGGCGTCGAAGTCCATGGCTACTGCTTATCGTCCGGCGTCGACATGCGCCAGTATTAGCGGGGATGCATGTATGCTAGATATGTAAGACTATATATTGCTAGGTTTGCAATTTGCAAAAAGTTCCCCGAAATTATATCATAGCTGCTGAACTCGTGACTTGTGCTAAGCCAGCTTGTGAGTATGACGTCATGGCTGTTCACATTGGCACAAGACTCACGATTGGTTTAGAATTTTTATCTAAATGCTGTGATTGGTTGAGTAAAATATTAGACCCGCCACCGGTGTTGAGTGTGCCGTTGTCCATACAGCCAGCTCATTCTGCAATGATGAGCGCTAGCAGTGGTAAGTCAATCATATACATCTACATCTCTACCTGTGGACCTCTTACTTCCTGGTGTAAATGTGGGTAAACCGTGTTTGCGTAATTAATAATACCTATTTATTTATTTTCTTTCAAGTTTCAAGCAATAATTATACAAGCCAGATGACCTCACCACCACCGCCGTCGCAGACAGAACCGTGGTGGTTCTGTCCACCACGAGGAACTGTACTATCCATCTATTTTTCAATCTATTAAGCGGATAAGAAAGACATATATTTCCCACTCTGCGGTGAATCTTCTAAGGTACCGCCTTCGGTGTGAATTACTTGAATATCATGCTAACTTATTGTTCGCAGGACCAAAGCCTAGTACCTGTGGACCTCTTACTTCCTGGTGTATATGTGGGTAAACCGTGTTTGCGTAATTAAAAATACCTATTTATTTATTTTCTTTCAAGTTTCAAGCAATAATTATACAAGCCAGATGACCTCACCACCACCGCCGTCGCAGACAGAACCGTGGTGGTTCTGTCCACCACGAGGAACTGTACTATCCATCTATTTTTCAATCTATTAAGCGGATAAGAAAGACATATATTTCCCACTCTGCGGTTAATCTTCTAAGGTACCGCCTTCGGTGTGAATTACTTGAATATCATGCTAACTTATTGTTCGCAGGACCAAAGCCCGAAAAAATCGGCAGACGCGCCGGGAGTCGAAGACCATCAAGCCGCATCACAAAAATCGGCAACGCCGACAACGGCAGTACCCTTAAGAGGGTATATCATGTTCGTGCCCTGGACAGTGTACCAACATGACGTACCCTGGACAGTGTACCAACATGACGTACCCTGGACAGTGTACCAACATGACGTACCCTGGACAGTGTACCAACATGACGAACCCTGGACAGTGTACCAACATGACGTACACTGGACAGTGTACCAACATGACGTACCCTGGACAGTGTACCAACATGACGTACCCTGGACAGTGTACCAACATGACGTACCCTGGACAGTGTACCAACATGACCCTGGACAGTGTACCGACATGACGTACCCTGGACAGTGTACCAACATG
Source organism: Protonemura montana (assembly GCA_947568835.1). Classification (NCBI taxonomy): domain Eukaryota; kingdom Metazoa; phylum Arthropoda; class Insecta; order Plecoptera; family Nemouridae; genus Protonemura; species Protonemura montana. The sequence continues at coordinate 28,191,798 of OX387603.1, read as the reverse complement.
ACGTACCCTGGACAGTGAACCAACATGACCCTGGACAGTGTACCAACATGACGTACCCTGGACAGTGTACCAACATGACGTACCCTGGACAGTGTACCAACATGACTTACCCTGGACAGTGTACCAACATGACGTACCCTGGACAGTGTACCAACATGACGTACCCTGGACAGTGTACCAACATGACGTACCCTGGACAGTGTACCAACATGACGTACCCTGGACAGTGTACCAACATGACGTACCCTGGACAGTGTACCAACATGACGTACCCTGGACAGTGTACCAACATGACGTACCCTAGACAGTGTACCAACATGACGTACCCTGGACAGTGTACCAACATGACGTACCCTGGACAGTGTACCAACATGACGTACCCTAGACAGTGTACCAACATGACGTACCCTGGACAGTGTACCAACATGACGTACCCTGGACAGTGTACCAACATGAACATACGCTTGTAAAGCAAAAATACATGATGAACATGATGTGTACAAACATGATGTACCCTGGACAGGGTACAACCATGATGAACCCTGGACAGTGTACCAACATGAACGTACGCATGTAAAGCCAAAATACTCATCACTTGTTCACTTGTTTAAAATTCACTTTTTTATATCTGGTAGTTTACCATGTACTTTTTTAATTCAATTGATTAGATAACTAACAATTATATGTGAGGTGTTTTTTTTTGCTGCAGTGATCTCTCCCCATCCTCGTCCTTCACAAAGTAGGTCTATTCAATAAATACGCACATTTTTTTCAAAAATTATATCAAAGTTAGCCTTTTTTTGTCCAGGGCTGGGCTAAAAAATTTAGACCATCACAGATCGAAAGCCTATCACGTACCTACTCTATCATCTGTGAAAATTTCAATGTTGTTTTTATTTGCTTTCATGCGTTATTAGGGGTGGAATATTTAGGTGCTGTTAGTTTGTACACACTTTTTTTACTGCGGTTTGTTCACTAAGTCTGCTAAGCAATTCCGAGCAATTCCGAGCTTTCGAAGGCGAAGGCTGAGGCTAACTTCCCACGAACCTACAAAAGTTAGCCCAATCCACGACCGCGTGGCTCGCCATCCAGCACTCCCGCTCCAGAATCTCATTTCGCCGGCCGCAATATCGCCCAATACATAGTAAAATGGCAAATACACTTTATGCTCAATTTTAGACGCCTCGAAGCAAGTGCCGCGACGAGCAGAGATGTTAAGATTACAACGCGTCTTCAATTCCTTCGTGCCTTTCTTCGTGGTCAGAGTTTACCCACAGACAAATCTGACATCTTTCATGAGAGAGCACACGGTCCCACACTTCCCGCACTCCATCTCTCTTGAGAGAGCACACGGTCCCACACTTCCCGCACTCCATCTCTCTTGAGAGAGCACACGGTCCCACACTTCCCGCACTCGCATCTCTCTTCGAAGCAACCCATGCGCCCTTAACCATTCCAACAGCGATTCCTCGTCAACGCACCTACTGATAAAGCCAACCATTGTCATCGAACACGATACGCAAGACATCTTGAACAAGGCTGATCCAGAAAGTTCCATCAACAAATTGATAGCAACAATCAGTAAACCGACGTCACTCCTCCCCAAACCACTAAAGTACCCACTACATTCACAATGAATTACCACATTAAGATCATCATTAAAACCAGCCATCATAATAATCAGAATAGATTTGCGTCGGTCGGTCGCCTGCCACCAACCACCAGCCATACTCTAGAAGACACTAACATTCAGGGAATTCACTAAACAGTTGGCATCAATGTTCAAGAAACCATAACAAACAACCACCTGTCAAAATAGCCACCATTATGCACAGTACAACCCGACTGACAACGCAAGAAACCATCAATTTCAAACAGCGACTACATCCAAATAAGACGTCGCCGCACATGTCTCCCAACCCATATCGACTCAAAATTGAACAAGGAATCCAAATATAACCACAAAAAAGCAATCCGAGCAGGATTAGCCGTGCGGCGGTGTACCACATAATTACCACAAATAGAAAATAAATAAAGAGTGTACTCACCGCCGTATGTAGCGCCGAGGACGCATCTGCATTCAAACAGGTCGAAGCTAGTCTGCAGCCACTGTTAGGCACTCGACAAACAACATCGACACGACACCATGGAACTCGCGAGGAGACTGAGCGGCAAGCAAGCTTGCGCGCGCAAGGAACACTAGTGACGCGCTAGTGCGGCAAAACGAGCAACCAAAACACTCAGAGTTCAATTCAAGGCATGTTTGAAATTATTCATGATGCTCGGGTACAAATTGTTAGCACAATTCACAGGGAAGCTTTAATATTATTTGACAACACATTTTGAGCAAAGGCTTGTTCATTGACAATAGTATCTCTCACAATGATTTCCGAAATGTCACACAAATACATAAAAAAAGCTTACAGTGGGGTGGGGATCTCTGCTTACTCAAAGATCCAGTTTTTTTTTCTCTAAGGAGGTTGTTTTAATGCTACATAATACTACTGACATTACAGTAAAATTGACTCGTGTTCATTTGACAGTCACGACTTGTGATAATCCTTCGAGTGCGATAAGCCTGGTAGTGTTTACAACATGATATAATTTTGCTCCTTGTCTAGACTGAATTCTAGCAGTGGAATGAGAAGCAAGGCGCACGTGGGCAAGAGCATGAGGTTTCAAGGGATTGGCCATCCATTGTGAATAACAATCTCAATTCCTGACTTCGGCAACAAATAAATCCGAGGTGTTTCCACGGAAACTTGCCTCTTTGCCTGGTTAGATTCGTTCCCCGGTGTAGACAGTTGTGCGTAATATTTACTCTTCATAAACCAAGAATAATGTTTCAAATCGTTGAGAAAACCAACATGCTGCGAGTTGTTTGTGGTGAGTTCAATCAATTGCATCATATGAATCGATAATTCATGCTTTTAAAAAGACGTTGGTCATTTCTCGGCAATGTAGGTCAACGTTGGACAACGGGTGGCACCATTGAATTGACCGCATCCACCAATTGCTCCTTCATCACAGAATCTACACTTTATATAATCTTTGTAAGACAAATAAATAATGCTAACTACCACCTACACAGGTTTATACAGTGCAAGATATTGAAGCAGCGAATCGTATCTCATGAGAGGGAGATTCTAGATGGGTTCAAGTTCAGATTTTAACAAAACTTTTAGCACAAACTTGATACTTTCACAACTAATTTAGTTTGATATTCAATTTGACAGCTGTCACCACGTATTACACTTGAAATAACAATATATTGGCCCCCTTGAACACTTCCACATCAATGAGACCTAATTGACTCTGCCAATACGGCCTTCTAACAAATTCATTGGGAAGGGATTCTTCTTTTATGAAATATTTTACCCGCCAAAGGACAAGTTCAAAAGTGGTCAGGCTTGTTTGGTTCTTAGAACATACTTTGGTTAGAAATAAAGTACATTCAGCAAATTTTAGGTCGTATTAACAATGGCCGTCGATGTGAATAAACGATTGTGAATAACAATCTCAATTCCTGTCTTCGGCAAGAAATAAATCCGAGGTGTTTCCACGGAAACTTGCCTCTTTGCCTGGTTAGATTCGTTCGCCGGTGTAGACAGTTGTGTGTAATATTAACTCTTCATAAACCAAGAATAATGTTTCAATTCGTTGAGAAAACCAACATGTTGCGAGTTGTTTGTGGTGAGTTCAATCAATTGCATCATATGAATCAATAATTCATTCATTTCAAAAGGGTTTTTTTTGTTTGTTTAGTTATGTAAGGGATCGGCATTGGACTGCACCTAGTTCCACCCAGATAGGTAGTTAGTTGCATGCAAATTCAAATCATTGTTCTGTACGCTGATGACAAAAACAGGCGATCATTTTCTTTCACCGTCAAGACTTATTTTTCAATAACCCGACTAAATCAGTACCTAAACGATGTTGACGCCCGAGTATGAACATTTCTCCTTCACCCACACTCGTCCAAGATTTCTCTTGTCCACAACACGCATGTAGCAGTTAGTAAACGCTGAAGATTCAAACCATCCCTGTCTTCAAATGGTGTTCTACGTACTTTTAGGCCGATACCATAGTGATAAACGCCCATTCAATGAATCTGCAATATATTTTATAAACCTAGCCTCATTTTTAAAACATCGTTCAGACAGAGCACATTGTTTCTCATAATAATCCCTGCTAATTGTAGTCTTTATACTGATACATTTTTAAATACTTACATAGCATTAAAATTTGACCAACCTGACAGCTGTCATGTCTAAAAAACAACGTGTCTTGGCCCACCTGAGACACAGCTTTTATTTACAACACTGATTGACTCTGCTTAGAAGGAATTCTAAAGTATTTTTATTTTTTCCAGTCGTTAACAAATGTGGATCTATATTATGATAATCTTCTTATTTCCACCCCAAACTTATTCTAAAAATACAGTAGGTGTAGCATGCCTTCATGAAGTGTAGCTAATTCAAGCCAGATATTATTTGTTTTACTGAGCACTGGCTTCTAGACTTAGAGCTGAACAGCGTTACGTTATAAGGTTATTGTCTCATGGGTGCTTACTGTAGAAAAATGTATACGAGCGGAGGAGTTACGATCTATGCTTAAAAATGTACAATTATATCTCCGTGACCACTTGGCGACGTGTTGAGAAGGTATTTGAGGCCACAGCAGTTGAATATGACTGTGTGTATCGTTCTCCCAGCTCGGATTTAAAAACATTTTTGGACAAATTAGAACAGACTCTCTTGAAGGTGTGACTGTTGAAATCTTATGTATTAATTTGTGGTGACTTAAATGTTAATTTTAGTACAAGGGGGACGGAGACTGCGTCACTAATCACAGATCTGTTGACAGTTTTCAAATTAAATAAATATATTAACGAAATGACGAGAATATCACGGACCACTAGCACATGTATCGATAATATTTCCTCTAACTTATCCATCGATCACCACACTACATCATAAGTACATGTCCTAGGACTGTCCGATCATCACTTTCAATCATTGGTAATTACCACTAATGTTAGCATCGGAGCGCTTCTTAATGAAATGGTACTTTAGTCGGTCAAACATTGATCAATTTACTGATTTTATTAGTAGAGTCAGCTGGGACTCAGTTTACGCCGCCTCATCGGTTGACGATCTGTTTGGTGAATTTCTGCGTATTTTCTTGCCATATTTTGATCAATCCTTTCCCATTAAGAAAGTAAAAATCTCAAATCACAGGAAACAAGCTGGTTCACACCCCAATTACAAGAACTAGGGAAGAAAGTCATTGATGCTTACAAAAGCTTTTAGACTACACGATGACCAGGTCCTAGGCAAACACTATATCTCACTTAGAGGGAAATACCGATCTAAAATTAAAGTGGCAAAAAAAGAGAGGAACGACCGTGTTATAAAAATGTTAAGACGCAAACAACGCAACGGTTGACGGAAGTTTGACTCATTGCGGCCATGAAGAAATCTCCGGCGTTGGCAACTGCCTGTAGAATAAACATTGAGGGTGGCCAGGACCTAGGATCGCACCAAACATATTTTAATGTCAATGTATTTTATTGCCACGGTTGACATGGATCCGATGGGAAACACCGTATCCTATTGCATCGATCCATTTTCACAAAGTGACTTGCCTTCAAGAAGTTAGGAAATCCCGACACAATCGTGGGTTCGGGAATATTGTTGAGGCTCTCTACAACAAAGCTTCTCTTGACAGGCGAAAAGTGTCTGAAAATAACGTCTTCGATTATTCAAATGGATTAAGAGTGTCCCTTAGTTGACGCCTGTACAATCGTAGCCTAGTGTTGCGTTGAGCATTCTCTGCACCTTGCACTTGTTGATAAAATGCCAGAAAAGCTAGTTCAGCGGCCATGGTGACTAAATCTAAATGTCAAAAAGTGGATATTTACACGATTTGTAGAAAAATAGCACCACGAAACTAAGCAACCCATACTCTCAAGGGCATAACCTACAAAAACTATTTTTTCTTAAAGTCTACACCTAGCTAATTGACTTATTAAAGTTCGTTTTGCTTAATAGATTCATTGTACAATTATTTTCTATGCATAAAGCCAATTATCTGACGCACCGTTAAACCGAAATCATCACAACTAATTATTAAACAAAGTAAACAAATCCATCTCACCTGGGAATACCCCATAATGGAGAAACAATTTAGCACGTGCAAAAATGGAATACCGGGAGCACTTGATTAGGACATGGGTTTCAGAATCAAAGAGGACTCACAAAGACGGTGTTAGCCTTCATCCATCTGGTTTTTTGAAATGCAAGACATCGCTTAGGTACAGACTCAATCTCACTGTTGGATGCCGGTCGTTTTGGCTACCCACTCGACATAGCTCTGCGTGCGGGTAAAGGCTGGTGGCCAGCCGACCTCGCAGCCGAAGACGGTGCCGAACGAGACGATGCCGATTTGGATTACCTTTGAGTCGTCCTTGATGACCAACGGGCCGCCCGAGTCGCCCTGTCCAGGAGACAGAAAGTTCTTGTGACATTGCTCATTTCGAGAATTCCATAGATTGTGAGGTATCATAAGACCCTTGGTTGATTATTTTTGATTATAATCATCTAATCCTCTCCGTTGATTCACAATGCAACATTTCGCTACAATTTCACATCTTTTGTTCACAGCTGCCGTATCGTTTGGCCTAAAAATATGATTCAAAATTCTTTGGATAGGTGCATGTGTTCTCCTACCGCCCTGTACGTTTCAATCGGTTCCAATCAATATTCTTTATGCAATTGACCGAAGAAGAAGGGACTGTTTTTCAGCTTATGCCAAGATTGCCACGAAACGACTTGAGCTACAAACTTGAAATTAAACACTTATGTTGTTGACACAGAAACCATGTTTTGTGCCCACGACTTTTTCGAAATTCGATTTGGTTCACACATAAATGCATTTTATATTTTTTTATCAAAATTGCTGATATCTTTTTTCGGAGTGCAAACTTAGTATAAAAACGAAGACTGAACACTAGATTATGTAAATATTTGTTTTGAAAAAAATCACGAACGCTCTATCTTTAATGAGCTAGGCGGTACACGAGCATTACCTAATTGTAAACATAGAGGTGAATCGATGCAATTCTCTGTCCAAAAACTGCTAGTTTTTCCCCTCTCGCGGCTGTCGAAGCAGCGTTATCGCATTCGAATTCCTAGCGCACGACGGAAATAGCTCGGGATTATAATAATTGCCGAGCGACTGCAGTGACTGAGCGAGCAACACATTCAATCCTTCCAGATTCAGAGGCTGCCCGAGTCTTGAGAAATATCATCGGCAAAATTTAGCGTCAACTTGTGCGGCATAATGGGATGGCAGTGGTCTGTTCAATTACTAACTTTATGCCTAATGTCGTCATGATACGTAAAATCCAATGAAAACGTTTGGACTTTCGGCCTGTTAGACTATTCAAATTGCCGGTCTTTCATTAGCGCCATGTGCATACAGTTTTGGTGCTGCGTGGTTCAATAAGAAATCAATAAAAAATAGTAATAAGTAGAGAAAGGGTGATTTCTTGTTCCCTGCTTTGTTGTATATTTTCATTATTAGTTACACCGTTAATTAGTTCAATTTCTTGCACCGAGAAGTTCAGTTCGGTACAGAAAGAATATTGTCACAATGCACCTCAGAGCGATGTCATGAACGAGTTTTCTTAGCATATAAATCGTACACGCGATATGTCAAATCTAGTCGGCTGCTTATTTCGGCAAGTAAAATGCTTGCTACTGAGCTAAATTGTAATACCAAATTGCAGCCCGATAAACTCGGTGGATATCGCTTATAAAAACACGTTTGGAAGTCGCTGGGAGCCTCTCGTTGCATAAATTCACGATCATGACCATGTCACATTGAAATTGTTGGGTGAGAAATTATGTCAAATCGCTAAATCTGGGGCTAGGATGTCGATCAAAAAATATTTCCGCATAGAAAATTTCGGAAAGTAATGTGGATTGTTTCAAATTTCGGAAATCGATCAAATGATAGGTACTTTCACTTGGCGGGTGCTTATCTCAATGTTGATTTTCTTGGAATTCCCGCATTACTAGGTTTTATAATAATATCGCCAGGCGATTACGATGGTTTGGCGAGATGGAGCACGAGCAGCCCAGTAACCTTGCTGATTGATCACGGTAAATTGATGCTAGAGAGGGTAGTTTCAACATTAGAACAAAAATTTAAACTGATTTGAAATCAGGTCTCAGAGCCGAATGTAATGGTGCTTTAAAAAATTTCAAAATTCAATTATTAGCATCAGATGGATTTTTGAGTTAAATGGCTCTGGTATTAGCGATTCTCGGAACATTTTTATCGCAAATCGGCTTATACATTCAGTATCTTATGGTTCCCAATCAAATCTCCAGACGCATAGCTAGACACCCACGTGATACACTCCCCTTGTGCCAAGGTAGAAAATGTGTGGAACGGGAAAATGCACACCGCGTCCCGTATTACTCCCCCGGATGCGTTTAACACTGCCCTCTATACAAGTAATGAACTAAATATTCAAAGCTGTGGCGGGTCCATCTCTATATACACAACGCGCGACGAATTATGAAGGCTTAACTGGATGAACGCAGCGAGCGAAGTGAACCTGACTTGTAATTGAACCTCTAATTGTAGTGTTTCTAGTTTGCTGTAAGTTCAGCGGGAAATCGATGTTATTAAAATTTCAATGTTCAGTCTCAGAGCAGCGAGTAATGCATGTTTATCACATTCTTTACTCGCGGCAGCAAGTGACGCTGCTTGCGATGCCAAACATAAGTGTGGCACCCATTGCAGGCCTGGGTGCTCTGCGGGACCGTGCAGAAGACAGTTAAAAGTACCACAAGGACGCAACTTTATTGGTTTTCGAGTGAAACATAGCCGGACTAAAGGAAGGAACCGGTGCATGGGAACCGGTGCGTTAGAACCGGTGCGTGGGAATCGGTGCGTGGGAACCGGTGCGTGGGAATCGGTGCATGGGAACCGGTGCGTGGGAACCGGTGCGTGGGAACCGGTGCGTGGGAACCGGTGCGTTAGAACCGGTGCGTGGGAACCAGTGCGTGGGAACCGGTGCGTGGGAACCGGTGCGTGGGAACCGGTGCGGACGTATGGTACTCACGTTGCAGGTGCTCTGTCCGTTGCTGCCGTCCGTGCAGATGTGCGCTTTGGCGTTAAGGGTCTGAGGGTAATATTTGCTGCAAGTTTCGAAGTCGATGACCGTCTTGTTCGCCGCCTGCAGAAACTCGGCGATGTCCGTGGCATCTGAGGAAAGCACCCGGTTAGTGAGTTGGAGGCCACTCCGCTTTTAAGCACTGAGAGCGCTGGAATTATTTCCTACCGGCAGCCGCCATGTTTTTATTATAGTATTAATAATGTTTCTAATGTCTGGCGGCGTATTTGGCTGGCTGCCCCGGTGCGCTGCACTGCGATGCACTGCGCTGCACTGGGTGCAAATTTATAACTTTCACGTGTTCAACTGGGCATGTAACTCTGCCCCAGTGCAACTTCCACGTGTTCGACTGGGCATGTGACTCTGTCCCAGTGCAACATTCACGTGTTCGACTGGGCATGTGACACTGCCTCAGTGCAACTTTCACGTGTTTGACTGGGCATGTGACTCTGCCCCAGTGCAACTTTCACGTGTTCGACTGGACATGTGACTCTGCCCCAGTGCAACTTTCACGTGTTCGACTGGGCATGTGACTCTGTCCCAGTACAACTTTCACGTGTTCGACTGGGCATGTGACTCTGTCCCAGTGCAACATTCACGTGTTCGACTGGGCATGTGACACTGCCTCAGTGCAACTTTCACGTGTTCGACTGGACATGTGACTCTGCCCCAGTGCAACTTTCACGTGTTCGACTGGACATGTGACTCTGCCCCAGTGCAACTTTCACGTGTTCAACTGGGCATGTGACTCTGTCCCAGTACAACTTTCACGTGTTCGACTGGGCATGTGACTCTGCCCCAGTGCAACTTTCACGTGTTCGACTGGGCATGTGACTCAGTCCCAGTGCAACTTTCATGTGTTCGACTGGGCATGTGACTCTGTCCCAGTGCAACTTTCACGTGTTCGACTGGGCATGTGACTCAGTCCCAGTGCAACTTTCATGTGTTCGACTGGGCATGTGACTCTGCCCCAGTGCAACTTTCACGTGTTCGACTGGACATGTGACTCTGCCCCAGTGCAAATTTCACGTGTTCGACTGGGCATGTGACTCAGTCCCAGTGCAACTTTCATGTGTTCGGCTGGGCATGTGACTCTGCCCCAGTGCAACTTTCAAGTGTTCGACTTGCACAGTTGCTTGCTCTAGGGTCACTCCCGATGCACTTTTCTAGCTCCAAGAATGTTGATGGTGCAATTGGAAAACAAAATGATGCACTGACAGCTAGATCCCGTGGGATTTTGTGGGATAATTATTTTAGGCTCTTGCAGTAAAATAAGTTTCACTGTTTCTGATTTCTAAAATGTCGTCTAGTTTTGTCCACATTTAAATGGAGCTCGTTGCTTGTGAATTGTGTGTGGGTGTAGCTCGATGTACTTGATTATTACATCTGGTTGTGTGAATGTGAATATCAAGGTGAGCGCATTGCAAAGCGAGGTCGAGTTTACTTGTGCAATGTTTGCACACAGGTTGGCTACCTTGAAACATGGCATGTTATTTTCTAAAAACAATCTTTGCTTGAATGCCGACAGCATGTTTACCATCAGACTCCAAGCCCCAACCGCTCTCGAGTGCCAGCACTCCCACGAAAGACTCGTTGACCTGACTCAGCGCAGGTAGGTGAATCACTTGGATGGCGGCTGCAACGGAAAGAGGCGTTTGTTGGTATCTTACCCCCGCGGTTAACTTAGCTAAGTTATGAATTTATAGAATTAAGAATTATTAATATTCATTATAGTATTTATAGAATTAAGTATCTAAAAATAATTATTTCTATAATCTAGATATATTGTGCCGCTGTCTGTGCCCGTAAAGAATCGTTCTATCTTATTTCTGACATTTTAAACGTAACATTGGTTCTTCAGTGTGGTGGCTATCAGCCCAAGATTTCACTTTCAACCCCCACCTGTGAGCGTGACCGGTTCGTCCAGTCGAAGCAGGGCGATGTCGTTCTGCAAAGTGATCCAGTTCCACTGGGGGTGCACCACCTTGTTTGTGGTCACGACACGCACCTGCGTAGACTCCGCCTCGTTGCGGATCTCGTGCGCACCGAGAACGACCAAGAAGCTGGTGCCACTAAGACACAAGATGGGACCGCGGTCAGCGGGGCAAAGAGGTAGACAACCTACTCGTCACATTATAGATAGGTCTTCAGCGGTCAACTGCAGGATACATTTGCAGCCATGGCAGTTGTCTCGACTGCCTCCTTCACCAAGAGTTGTGAAGTGTAGCAAAATTGCCAAGAAGTTTATTTCGAAAAGGAATGACAAGATAAAGACTTTATTATATCCTGTCATGTGAAACGGCACCACGAGACTGACTGCTGTATTTTTAGTGACATTCGTGCTCTGGTCGCTGTTGTTGCCCGCTTCAATAACGGCCACTAGAGACTCACTCTGCGGCGCAGTGAGCTGCAGTGAGGACCCACTCGGGCGAGATGAGCGAACCTCCGCAGAAGGCGGTGCCTCCCTCGACTTCGATGAACAGGCCAACCTGATGCGGCAGCGAGTGGGGCGGGACTTCAACGCCTCCCGTGATTCGATTGCTGGCTGCCAGGGGGCGGAACAATCCATCAATTAGCACATCAACAGGCATACGTTGCGTCATTTAGAGTGGGCCATGCTCGTCACTTGTTCTTATCGGGAATGGGGCAACGGGATGGATTAGCTTGCCAATTTTACGACACTGCACTTACATTGGAATTCATTTAAGTTTGCTACTTTCTGGTCTTCTCATACCAACCTAGAAAACATGATACCATGATGCTACAGTTACCTATCCGATTTAAAAGCAGAGCATAATGTTTTTCTGTTGTTGACACATTTCATAAGTTCAGTAAAAATAATATTTTAATGGAAAACAACAAATATTAATCAACCAAAGTTAAAATTAATATATTTTCAGTTACTTTTAACTTTTATCAGGTTTGGCATGCACCCAAGCTTGCAAACCACTCTTTGGCAGCCATTGCTAGAATCCACTAGTGTACGGCAGGTATTTAGCAGAAGTCGCTAGGACTTTTAGTTTTGTATTCAACTTCTTATTTTTCAATGGATTTAGTTTCACGTAAATGAACTGATCAATTCACAAAGAATTAAAATGCGAGATGTATTATTTCTTCATAATTTCCTGGTTAATTTTCAAACTCCCCGGTGAAGACTGGCTTTATTTTGCATTGAAAAGTTGGCAACATGTAGTTAGTGAGGTCAGAGTCCACCAGGCTGTGGTAAGGTAAGACTAACGCGACTATGGGACCAATGATGACAATTTGAGTTGCTTTGAAGAAAAGCTCCATCCTACTTTTTTCAGTATTTTCGAGTCACCAAAAACTTTTACGTAACATTTACTATTTAACCATTTTCTGCGAGTTTCAGCCTGGGCTTTCGGGAGTTTTTGATACAAATGTTGATGAACGTTTTCGTAATTTTTTTCGTAAACCTTAATTGGAGATCGAAGTTCAGGGATTTCAAATGTGTCTTGCAAGTTTCATCAAAATCGGTCCCAATAATTTTACATCTTTAAATATAGTGTAATTTTACAACACTCTTGAAAATGGAACATCTATTTCTTAAGGTAGCAAAATTAAGCCATCACTCGCTACGATAGCAATACGCTATTACTGCGCTATTTCGTTTATTAAAAAACATAAATAATAACTGAGAGTGAGAGACTTACAGCCTGAGGCGGACCGGATCGGAAGCTCCACCAGGTTGTCGTAGTCGATCGCCTACAACGTAGGGAACATCTTTGACATTCACATTGACATTTGTCTTCGGTGTACAACCAAAGAAATGGGATAAAGTCGAATATGTAAAGAACCCCCGTGGTCATGCTCATGCGTTGACATTAATGGCCGAAGAGTGCACGAAGTTTCTTGTTGGACAGCCAATGCACAGGCCGACCGTTCCTGAATTTCATTCACATGATCTTCGATTGATTGATTGATTGATTATTGTGTTTAATGACGCACAACGGGCCATGTGGCACTGCCGGTGTCGGTCAAGAGTAAATGGTGATAGAGAACCTAACCTAGCCTAGAAAGGAGAAGGGAAACAGGCACGTAGCCTACTCCTGTCGAAGAGCACCAAGGGGACACCGGTTTAACGTGCTTTCCAAAGAACGGTACAACGCGTTCTCCACAAATCCATGCTATCAAGAGGTTGATAAATAAGAAATTTGAAGGCCCATCCAATATCAGTGTTGATTAACTGCGGTCATCTCCCAAAAACCGATGTTTCCAACACACATTCAAAGGATTTGCCATATTGGTTCCTATTTGGGTTGTACAGTGAAAACCCAGTAACAAATGGACGCGCGTCATGTTTGAAAAAAGGAACATTGAAACTCTGGAGAGCGTTGGTTGGTCAGTGACTTCTGGAACATTGGCAGCAGGGACAGTGCCTTCTGGACAGCTGAGACAGTGACTGCTGGGACAGTGACTGTCCCTAAAACGACACTGACAAAATTACAATACTGACTCTAAAATGGTCAAGATTCTGTCCTGTCTTTAAATAAGGGTGAGTTTAATTCCTTGTATGTACCTGCTGAGAGGGCGTGACTGCTGACTGCTGACAGTGACTGCTGGGACAGTGACATGCTGGGACAGTCGACTGGTTTTACTGACCTGGGTGGCCGCGACGGCTAGACACAAGAAGACTGCAGTGAAGACCTTCATGATTGCGAGTGATGCCGTCCAATCACAGCGTACCTTTTTATACATGCACGATCGGTGATAAGATAATGAGTGGCGTCACGTGATGTGACATTATGACTGAGTTACGGGATGTGGGTTGGACTTGGTTTAACTGTCAGCAAAAATAAACATGACCGAAAAAAAAGTCTCAGAAACATGCAATTTTCAGACTTTTATCCTTGAATTAAGTGTATTTATGATGAACTCAAATTCTTTTTCTCTTCAACCCAGTGCTGTTTTTTTTGGCAAAAATCTTGCTACTATTTAGTTTCAAAGTTTTCATGGATGTCTCTTCGATTCTGTTTTTAAGCCAAACATTTTGCGAGCAACCAACGACTGAATTGTCTGGCAAAACGTCTTTCGACTGCTTTTACCGCTAATTAGTAAAGTCGGTAGATATTTTTTAAGAACACGTGTTACGGAGATCCGTAGATAGCAGTACTTTTTACTGTAGAAGATTAGACATGGCTTTATCTGTAAACAGAAAGTGAATCGCGCATTCTTATCCACATCAATTAGCTCAATGCAAGCGTCAACTAGTCCAAGTTGCTGCAAAACTTGCTTATGAGAACCAATGTAACAATTTTAATAGGGAAATCTCATTAAGATTATTATTTAATTATTATCACTGTGTTCAAATACGCGTTGAAAATAAAATCTGACGTATTTTTTCTTTTTATAATCCGATCATAACTTTTCTATTTATGTTTGTTTTAAGAATGGCTAAAATACAAAATTCTCGTGGTGGGATGAAAACGGGCTGTGGCGTCAGAAGCTTTGTTCTGACGTCATTTTGGGTCTCCTTTGCGTTCGCTTCTGTTTCTTGACGTTTTTTGACGTCATACTGACGTCAGATTTCACTATACGTCATAAAAAATGGCGACCCTCGTTTTCGTACGTGATTGAGACGCAAACATTTTAAACAGCTATATTTTATTCAAAATTGGATTTAGAAGAAAATAAAAGAATATGTGTTCATTATTTTCTCACAAAGAAATAAAATAAAAAAATAGTTTCAACTTTAAAGAGAATTCCCTATTATTTGGCTCTGAACGCATTTAAGACCAATTGAGTTGCGTTCCACACGAAAAACTCGAAGGATATCGAGCTGGAGGTTTGCATCCAAAATATGCCGTTGGTTGAAAAGCAGCATGTAAGTTCCTGGGAGTGGAGGCTCATGAGAACCAATGAGACGGCGATATTATATTCTTCCAGGTTTAATATACATTACATATTATTACTGGGACATCCTATCCTACGTCCTTCAATGGGTTGAAGAGTCGACGATGGTACCGTTGAGTGTAGGTTATAGGTAGAGTTTCAACGTCAATGTTACAGTCTCTGCGTGAAAAATGACTACCTTACCGACAAAAATGCAGAGTACCGGAACATCACGTTAAGTGGAGCCACTGTCGTATGAATTTCAATTTCGATATTTCTCGTAGGTTAACTCGCTTTTGAAACTTTTCATGCTCAAAAAATCTCCATCAATGTTTACCTCAACGATTGATATCCACGTAACGATATTAAAAAGCGAGTTAACCTACGATAAATATCGAAATTAAAATTCATACGGCAGTGGCTCCACTTAACGTGATGTTCCGGTACTCTGCATTTTTGTCGGTAAGGTAGTCATTTGGCGGCCATATTTCACGCAGAGACTGTAACATTGACGTTGTTTCTCTACCTATAACCTGCACACTCAACGATGGTACGCATCTTATCGAAGTTGAAATAGCTGGTTGATATCCGGGTGGAAAGAGTTGTGCTCTACCTTGCATGGCTACTTTGTCTTATTCAATGCTCAATGACACCTGCCCATCGAAATCAAAGCTGTTAAATGTTAAAAACTCTTTTAAAACATGACAATATGTTTTACAGCATAAATTATTTTACCCACTCTTGACCTTTCACATTTATCACCATTGAAATGACTATCACTAATGACTATTGACTCGGTATTGTCATAAAGTAACTAATTTACAGATTTTAATTAAATTAATTATATGATCACATGACGAAATTTCTCACTGAGACAACTAGCATCAGTGTGTGAGACAACTTGACCCACACGTGGGGTTAAAAATCTTAAACATTTTTAGGTCAACTAAGAGACATAGCAATTCAACTGACGGTCTAATAAATAGCAAAAAAATTCCTCTTTATAACCAAATGTGAAAAAAAATATGACGTAAGAATAACTTCATTTTTCTAGAAGATATGCACACAAAGGTAGATTTTGAGACAACTAGACCCCTCCTCCCCTACTATTGACCAAATAAAAATACAATACAATACATTTTTTTTTTAATACTGCTGCAAAATGCAAAATAATCTTGCAAAATCAGGGCAACGACGCAACTAAAAGACAAGGCGCCTTCTCGTACTAAAAATGACACATACCTACTCTAGGTACTCAATGGCAATCTCGGGGTGTTGCTTCATGCTACAGGTGGTACACCTTTCAACAGATCATCGCTTTATCACTGTGAGTGTGAGATTTTTACCTGCGACCTACGTCCACTTGAAACGTTGTAGAACAAAAGAGATACGAATTGCATCAACTACTCGCTGCACAAATGCCGATGCATCTTTGTGAAGAACCTTGCACTTGGATTAATTTATTCCAACGCATGTTTGTGCTGGATCATGTTGATGTCGTGGCAAATACTCTACGAACACAGGACCTCTATTCGGTAACTTTTGACGTGACTACGTCTTAGAGCGCATTATATAGCGCATAAGAGCATGTACGGATTTGCTCTCCAAAATGGCAAATGTGTAACAAGCCCTACAGCCCACAGGAAGCAAAGGACAAAGTGCGATTTATTATCATTCAATAGTTCAGATAATTCTCTAGAGTTTTTTTTTTTTTTTTTATTTCGCTAAACTAAATATTGGAGGTGTGAGAGGGGTTGGCGTTTTTAGCACTCGTCATTAGACTTGTTCAAAATAAAATATACATATCGCAAGATGACACTTCCATCTCAATCTGTATAGTCCTTCAGCATGTAAATTAGATATGAAAACACAACCCAAATAAAGAGAGACGTAAAACAGACATTTTTTCGAGGACTCCGTCCAGGGTTCCAGTCTTTGCGGGTATTGCTCTAAATCAATGAGCTTGTGGCGACTCTGACTCTGACAATCCACCAGGCAGGGTGGATGAGAAGAAAAGAGAGCGGGGCAACTGTTTTAGAGACTCACTCGGTTCTCGGACTCTCTAGGATAGACTTGTCGTCTGATCTTTTCATATATTAGATATTAAAGTAATATTGTACACTTGTAAATAAACATAAACTGTTCACGACTCGTGTGTACTACGTTACATTGGTGACCCCGACGTGATTTGCAACCGACCTACGATGGCTACAAACGAATCCGCATCGGTAGACCGAATTAGCTGCAAGATTCCATCGTTCTGGATCGAAGACCCTACACTTTGGTTTGCTCAGATAGAAAGCCAGTTCAAATTGAGTGGAATTACAAGCGATTCAACGAAGTTTTGCCAGGTTGCAAGTGCCCTGGAGCACAGATATGCTACCGCCGTACGCGACATCATAGTAAGTCCACCCGAGACAGGCAAATACGAACGTCTCAAATCGGAACTTATTCGTCGTTTCTCGAAGTCGTCTGAAGTTCAAATTAAGCGACTTCTTCAACATGAAGAGTTGGGTGATCGAAAACCATCAGAATTATTATTGCAATTGCGAAGCTTAGCGGACAAAGAAGTGACCGACAAAGTTTTAGGGATATTATGGCTCGAACGTTTGCCAATTAGGATGCGAGATGTCCTTTCCGCGTCGCCGCCTGACGACCTGGACGCCCTCTCCGAGATCGCCGATCGGATTCACGAGGACGCCTCATGTCCTATGCGCATAGCGGTAGTCAACGACGACAACCAACTTCGAATGCAGGTTGAAGAGTTGTCGCGCCAAATTGAAGCACTCTCAGGTAAACGACCATCGAATCGGGTGCGACTGCCGGCCAATCCACGTTCATTAACGGATGGTATGTGTTGGTATCACCATAAGTTTGGCGCACGAGCGAAAATGTGTCGTCAACCCTGTAGTTTTGACGGAAAAAACTCGAAGGACAGTCAGTAGACGCGACGGACGGCTGTCCAAATTCACGTCGCCTTTTCGTAACAGATATCACAACCCAGCAACAGTTCCTTGTTGACACCGGATCCGATTTATGTGTCTACCCGCGCAAGATGATTAAAGGAACTCGCGAAAGGTCCACATATGAGCTATTCGCCGCCAATGGTTCAATCATATCTACATTCGGTGCATTTAGCCTCAACTTAAATCTGGGATTTAAACGCAATTTCTCCTGGAGTTTCGTCGTCGCCGACGTATCCAAACCTATCATCGGTGTTGATTTCCTATCATTTTACAGTATAATGGTGGATATCCGAAACCATCGTCTTATCGACAGTCTCACATCTTTTGCTATCGCCGGCAAGTTGATCAACGACAACCAGCAACATGTCAAAGCAGTCAATGGTCACTCGCCATACCATGCCATTCTTGCTGAATTCCCGGATATCACGAGACCAGCAGGTATTTCGCGCAAAACTAAACACGAAACATTGCATCACATCCACACGACAGCTGGTCATCCAGTGTCGTGCAAACCTCGACGCCTAGCACCAGATCGACTACAAATCGCCAAGGCTGAATTCAACACTATGCTTAAGACAGGCATAGCTAGACGTTCATCCAGTAACTGGTCGGCTGCCCTTCATCTCGTTCCCAAAAAGGACAACCAATGGAGACCGTGTGGTGACTACAGAGCCTTGAACAGCAGGACCATTCCAGACCGGTATCCTGTTCCGCATATACAAGATTTTGCTCAAGCGCTTACCGGTAAGACCGTATTTTCAACAGTAGATTTAGTTCGGGCTTACAATCAAATTCCCGTCGCGCCAGAAGACATTGCCAAAACGGCGATAACGACCCCCTTTGGCTTATTCGAATTTCCGTTCATGAACTTTGGTTTGAGGAACGCAGCTCAAACTTTTCAAAGATTTATCGATGAAGCCCTTCGTGATTTGGATTTCGCCTACGCCTACATCGACGATATTCTTATAGCATCATCGTCACAAACGGAGCACGAACAACATCTTCGCCTGCTTTTTGCTAGGCTCTCCGAATATGGTGTTTTAATTAACTTTTCCAAGTGTGTCTTCGGCGCATCTGAAGTGAAATTTCTTGGCCACACTGTCAACGCTGATGGGACACGACCCCTTGACGACAAGGTCGAAGCAATCGTTTCGTTTTCACCGCCAAGCAATGTGAAACAATTACGACAATTTCTAGGGATGCTAAATTTTTACCGCCGTCAACTGGCTTTTTGAGAGGATTTTAGTGTATTTGATTAGAATGACGGATCTCCAAGGAGTAGAACCATGAGGCTGTGAATACTCACAGTCACTCTGATTCTAGTGACGCTATATCACGACACAACCTGTCAAACTCGAATAACTCCAATTTGACGTTGGATTCGTTGTATTTAGATGAAATCTTATTAAAATTGCATTCTACGCTCATTCGCTCATTTCCTTCATTCAGTTTATCTTGGACGAGTACAGTTGCGCGGCGATGTCGTCGAATATGTAAACGAATCGGTACGTGGAATGGGAAACCTGCATCGCGAGCTAAATAAGATGATGCAGGAGCATCCCGATCGCGACTATACAGGCCAGTTAAAAGCGCTTCGTGTAAAACTGCTGAACGCGGTAGAAATGTTGACCCAGGAGGCGGCGTGGTATCTACTGCGGCTGCCAATGAGCGAGACCAGTCACAAGGTTGTGTCCGTGCCCACGGTGTGGCAGTCGGAGCACCACAAGAGTCGCAAGCGTCGGCAGCAGATGCACCGGGAAAATCTTGACGCTGACTGCACCGACGTGTGGACCAAGAATATCGTCCATTGCATAACCCCTTGATTTTAGCCCCAATTGGAATCCACAGAGAGAGGTTATGCTTTTTCGAGGTTAAAATAGCCCCGTAATTTATCACCTGCTTCCGATTCGGGGTTATCGAAATAGCCCCATTATTTGTAACATCAATATGGCGGATCAAGTTACATAGAACTTCATTTTGAAATATAAAAATGTTTAAATACGAAATTATCCATTGACAACTTCATTGGTATTTTTTCTGCTAAGTGCACAAGAGGTTTTTGCATTGAGCGGCAAATTGCAAAGTGGGCGTACCAGTTCAGACTTTAGTGGTAGCAAGACACTGTCATGTCAGGTGAGGTGAGTCAGTGCGAGTAGATCACAAATACATCGTTGCGAAATGTTTGGCGCAGGAATTGCTCATCTGCACAACCGAAGAGAAAATAACCAAGAAGAAGTTCGGCCAGAGAGACTTTTTCGCCAAAGATTGGATTTTTTATCAAGATCAGACAACTATCTGATGCGATATTATCGCTTTCCAAGACATGTTATTGTGGAACTTTGTGAGGTATTGGAACCTGCGCTAGCAAGAAATACACTCAGATCGCACGCATTGCCTGTCATGACGCAGGTTCTTGTTTCTCTTCGTGTCATGGCCTCTTGTACATTTCAAAACGTGTTGAACTACGCTCTAGCGTTTGTACGACATCAGCGTCGATTTGTCGAGGCTGCCGTTGCCGCCGGTGTCAACAGTTGACTGCGATGGTTTGCGTATCGAAGAAATCTCATCTGACACCACCCCGGGAGTCGGAGATTCTCGCTGCGAGGCAACACGCAATGATGTGGAACGAAGAAGACTGCCTCCATATTGCACCGGGTCATCGAGCCACACCGCTAAAGAAGTTGGCCTAGCCTTCCGACTGCCATGGAGAGCCGAGTAGTTACAACATGGGTGTGTCGGCAACACCTAACATGATTGCGACTTGCGAGTTGCGAAGACGCGGGGCTACTCCACAGAAAATCTTATACGTCACCATGAAAATTCTTCGGTTGCGCGTGGTGGACGGCATCCACAATACATTTCGCAACCTGTCAAGTACAAAAACGATCACTCGGCGCGTGTTAGAGGACAAACAGTTTCTCGAGACTTGTCTGATAAGGAATTTGGCTTTCATGAAGACGGTGCCGAACTCAGTTCAATGCCGGGGAGAGCGCAAGCGAGACTTGTTCGGAATGATTCGGCAATTGGGCAAACCAAATGTCTGTCTTACCATGAGCGACTCTGGCCTACGCTTCTGAGCCTGTTGAACAAACTGAGTGGAAAGTATCCGGGAATAGTGGCAGAGGATCTAAACAGCGCTCAGCGCTGCTCTTTGGTTAGCGACGATCCGGTCACGTGCTGCGTCTACTTCCACAATCTCCTCGGCCGTCTGATGAACATGCTGAAAGCCAACAAGAGATATTATCCTTTCGGTCGGTATCGCGTGCTCGATTACTTCCTCCGAATCTAGTTTCAACATCGTGGCAGTCCACACGCGCACGTCCTGCTGTGGTTGAACGACGACCCACGAGAGACCGTGTCTAAAAATATGCCCGCGACGATAGAACTTGTCGAGCACTTGACTTCCGTCGCCCGTGCAGACGTGCCTAGTGTCGCAGTTCACGGCAACCAGGTACACTGACACACGTTCACTTGCACGAAGCGAGGCGAGGTGCAGGTTCGGCATTCCATACTGGCCGACGCCAGCCACTCGCGTCCTGATTCCAATATCGAAAACCGACTCACGACTCAAAACTCAGCAATCGAAGGCCAAGACGTTGCGCGTCAGTCTTGAGGAGCGCGCTTACTCGTGCCTCGACGATTTTCTCAAGCAGCATAACTTTGCGCAGGCCGGCGCTTGTGTTCAAACGAAACTTTGAGCAGATCATGACCAACACGTTCAACCCGTACATTGCCGGGGAGTTGAGCTCTAACATGGACATTCAGTTCATCTTGGACGAGTACAGTTGCGCGGCGATGTCGTCGAATATGTAAACGAATCGGCAAGCGGAATTGGAGATCTGCATCGCGAGCTAAATAAGATGATGCAGGAGCATCCCGATCGCGACTATACAGGCCACTTAAAAGCGCTTGGTGTAAAACTGCTGAACGCGGTAGAAATGTTGGCCCAGGAGGCGGCGTGGTATCTACTGCGGCTGCCAATGAGCGAGACCAGTCACAAGGTTGTGTCCGTGCCCACGGTGTGGCAGTCGGAGCGCCACAAGAGTCGCAAGCGTCGGCAGCAGATGCACCGGGAAAATCTTGATGCTGACTGCACCGACGTGTGGACCAAAAATATCGTCCAGCGCTAAGAGAAACGTCCTGGAAGCCTAGAGTCCGTGTATCTGGCCGAGTTCGCCCAATGGTATGCACACGCTCGAGAATGCATCGATACAGAAGACAGCGTCGATGTGATTCATGACGACAACAACGAGGTTGACGAGAGTCAGGTCAGCGCCGGACTAACGCTGTCGTCTCACAAGCGCGGCCGTCGAGACAGTATCGCAAGCGGCGGCAAGGACGTGTTATGCGATATCGTCACTACGACATAGATGACACCGTAAATTATCAACGGGAAATGGTGCTGTTTGTTCCGCAACGAAACGTCCGAAATTCTGGACTGTAACAAATTCCTGCAACTGTTCCATGAAAACGAGGGAACGATCATGGAGCGACGCAGCCTGTGCGAGTCAAATCTCGAGATCGACAAGGTAACCGCAGAGCTTTCAGCTTTAATGACGCGACGAGACAAGAACCGAGTTTGTCGAGCAGCTTCTGAGCGCTCAAGGCGCGGAGAATGTGGGTGACATCGAACACATTGAAGCGTACCACGGCTTGTCGGTTGTAAAGAAGCGCAGGAACGTGATGACAAAACTGCAGTATTGCGAGACAACAACCGTCTACACGCTCACGACGATGGAGGCGGTGACTTGTCGTTGCAAGTGTTCTTCACCGGCCCCGCGGGGTGTGGCAAGACCTACACGCTGAATACTCTGACGGAAACTTATAATCATTTCACTCAGCAGCACAACTCGCTTCGCAACGCGTACGTAGCACAGTCCACTCGGCGTTTCGTCTGACCCGTTCTCGAGTCACCACACCGTTGTCCACCGAAGCCATGCACACCTATCGAAACATGTTCGTCGGTGATCGTCGACGAGATCAGCATGCTGAGTTCAGCAGTACGGCAGAAAATCATCGCGGTCTACGATCAACCGTTTGGAGGCATGCACATGTTTCTGTGCGGTGACTTCCGACAACTCCCACCCGTGCGTGCCAGTCCTTGTTACAGCACACCACACGACCAACTCGGAGGATCGGTGTTGTGGCAAGGTGTGGACTACTTCCCGTTGACAAGACGTTCACATACATCCTAACCAAAATTGGTAACGGGGATCAACTGACCGCGGAAGAGCTCGTCATCATCGAGTCGAGACACAAGCCCGACAGCAAGGAGAACGTGCCGAACTCAGTTCGTTTGTACTTCACCAACCACGAAGTTGACTCGTACAACTGCGACACCATCAACAGCGCTCACGACTGTCTCGCCATCGACATTATGCTCAGCTACTCGAGCCCTTCTGAAAAAGCGCAAGAGTCGAGCCAAGGTGCACAAATTTACCGAAGCGGAAACAGACGACTTGCCTTACCTGCTGCCGTTGGCTGAAGGGCGTCCTTATATGATAACGACCAATATAGACGTCGCCGACGGGCTTGTGAACGGTGTCATCGGAATTTAAGACACATCGAACGCCGACAGTTCGAAACAGACAATTATTTTGTCGAAAAAACACCTTCGACCAGCACAGCGACACCATCATCTACCACAGACGGTATAACTCTGTGGTTCGAGATCCCGGAGAAGACGACGGGTGCTAGCGCCAAAAGAAAGTGTCGGCCGCACATGCTCAGCAAACCGGGCTCGCTGTCTGCCGAATGGGTGCCACTTAACAAGCGCGTAGTAAATATAGCGTTGTCCAAATCTGTAAAGTGGAAGCGCAAGGAGTTCCCTTGCGTGCCTGCTTGGGCTATCACACCCACAAGTCTCAGGGTGGGACATTTGACGAGATTGTCTACAAATACTCGCCAAAGCAGCCTCAACAACTCGTTTATGAGCAGGGTGATCAGTCTTTCGGGCCTACACATCACCACTGAGAACACCTTTACTCATGGCAGACACGGCAGCGACACACCGGCCACGAGAGAAATTCGCAATGAGTACAAGCGACTCCCAAGGAAGGACCCAAAGAAGGACTATAAGATGCCGGGCATCTGACAGTCACAAATCTGAATGTGCAGAGCTCGATCGCGCATGCGGCGGACGTGGAGACGGACGCAGTTTTACAACTGTTCGATTACTTGGCGTTAACAGAAACATAGTTGCGCGACGAACTTGACACAAAACAAATCAATAACTTCGAGGGTGTATCAAGGTGGAATAGTCGCAGCAATCGCACCTCGAATGCAGCCGGTGGCGTTGCTGTATATCGTCGGACGTCCTCGGAGTCAAAATGTAAAGAAATTGCGAGACCGCCATGTACCAACTGTGTGGGCGACGTTTGTTTGGTAGAGGTGTCCATGAAAATTATTATTTCATTTTGGTTGCCCTATATGTCCATCCGGAAACCAGCGTGGAGGACACAGGCAATTTGATCAGAAATGCTCTTTTCAAAAACAACCAGGACACTCTGTTGAAAAAAGACTGTAACACACCGATCCTCTTGTGTGGAGATTTCAAATCAAATATCCAAACTGAAAATAATTTTTGCGATTACATGAAGAAAATGTTCAACCTTAACTGTGCTTTAGACACCCATCAGTCGACCACATTAGGGGGCACAACAATCGCCAAACACTTCGACTTTAAAACTTTCGCCTTTGTGACATATTTTTCTTAACATCGCCCCATCTTAAATGAAGTTTCTTGTTCGGCCACAACGACACCAATATCCAGCGTCAGAGAAAATAGCATCACCACGCCTAGTATTCACCTTCGCCTAGTATTTGACGGTTCAATTCAACATACTGAGACTAATTAGGTCAAGAGGATAAGACTTGCCAATGACTACGTTAGTTACTAGCGTTTCGCGAACGCTATTTGAGATAGGTACGGTTTCTTTTCTCTTTAATTTCTCAACTTTTCTTTAAATATATCGCTTAATATAACTCGTAATGCTTCCAGGAAAGCTTGTGATGTGCGACGGCACCGAGTGTCGAGCTGCCGAACTCGTGCAGACGGGTGAGCCAACTCGGAGGACGCGACAAACCCATGACATACAGAATAACAATATTCACGAGGCATACCAGACCCTTGCAAATGGTCTACCATTGATAGCTTTCCTGGCAAGGAAGGCGCACACATTTGACTCCAGGTGTTTACGGCTCGAACTCCAATTAGCCGCCCAGAATCGGCTGGCAGGAGTAGCGGACGAAGAAGATGACGACCCCGACAACCCAGCAATCGTCCAACACGGCGTCGTTTCACCGGATATGCAAGCCAACCTGGTGCCGGGGATTGGGGGTACAGGTGCCCGTGAAGGAAAAAATAAAATAAAAAATGAAATATAGTTACAGTGGCGACTAGATATTTTATAAAATGTTTGTTGCTTTAAAAAACTCAAAGAATTTGTCGATTTGTTTGGGACCGTCGCCTAGGACTTGGGGACTTGGCTAGTATTGCGTTCTAGCTTAAGGCGCCTGCACACCCCTCTGTATAAGGATGTGTCGGACAGTTAACATCAGTCAGATCAGGATCTTGTTAGATGAGAATAGGAATGAGTGGGTCAGTAGTGTGTGTCCGATCCTCAGGCGTGCGAGGACGACCTCCTCCCGTCTCGTGGACCTGATTGACGAGTCCCAGGCTAGATCCCGTACTTCGTGTTTCAGGTGTTTAGGGTTGGGACGCAAATCATTAAAAGTCTACAGGAAGGGACACGTGATTACAAAAGTGCTTCTTCGGTCACGATCTGACGCCAACCCATTTGCCAATTCCCACGATGGCTTAATACACTGCAAATAAAAACGGTAAAAGGCAGATTAGAAAGAAACACAGAAGATAAAAGGGCATTTAAAATTGCAAAAGTTCGGCTCGAACGTCCGCACTTGGTTGTGTACAATGACGATGAAGCAGCAAGAGACGCCGCATTAGTGGTTTCAAAAACTTGATTCATGTACATGTATACATATTGCTGATAACGCAGGCAATACGCGAAGTGTCGGGTATCGACAATAGAAGAGACTTGGGTTCAGTAGAGGGAGATACCCGCGTTGCTTCAAAGACTCAAGCGACCCCAAATATACACAAACATCGACTTCTACATCACACCCGTTCCTCAAGTACCGAAGGTGCAATCAACTTGTAGAACATTACCGGAAGGCGCGCCAACGCCGAGCAAGCACCGGCGTATACTAGAAACTGTTGAACCTGCCGCCGAAAGCAAAGTAACAAAGACAGGGGCACGCGCGGATCATCGCTAATATGATTTCGGGCAACTACTGAAAATCCCTCAACCATGCATGGGAGAAAAACTATCATAGTAGACCTAGGGAAGAATTGTGAATAAAATTTTTAAATTACAGCGAATTTAGGATTCATGGCAGTTAGCATCGATCCTTGTGCGAAATATTGGAGTTAAGATATTCGCGTAGACAATTATTTTCACGTTTTAAAAACTGATCCTAAATTATTTGAAATCTCATTTAAATTGCAATTGCACTGCGGGGATTATTATTATGATATTCTTATTATTTATTAATAGTATCATTGTTTTTATTTAGAACGTATGTATGTTTAAAATTAAAAACGCCAAGGTACGGCCAGGATGGAATCTTATCAGACCAGGCAAGGAAATTGTTTCAAGCTTCAAAAGCCAAATTTGACAATTTAATAAAAATGACCCTTTTTAGCTCGATGCATACTTTACAATGTACTTCCAATAGAACAAAAAGGTAAGATTCACAATAATTTTAAACGTAAGCCTCCAAGTGTTACCGTGTTTAATATTGTCTATTGAAGAGTTTTAAGGCGCAAACTCAGAACATTGTCATTCCTATCAGCAAACTTTTTTAAGATGGAAATCAACAATATTATAACTATTTTATTAAATGATGTTTAATCCCGGAACAAGATTTATCGGGTGGCCGAGGTAGAAGAGCTCGTTGACACTGTATCCCGAAAGTGGAGTCCCGCAAAGTGGGTGGTGGCTGGCAAAAGACTGGCCCTATGACGGACTAAAGTGACTTTGCTGGGAAAGAGACGCAATTTTCTACAACCCTAACGCTAGCAGACTCCGCACACGAAGCGCCTACAATCGCAAAGGTTGCATTTGCTAAACCAACTCATTTTGAAGAAGTTAATGAAGCAGCGGCGAATGACAGGAGTTGTTGTTTCAACGAAAAAAAAACGTCTTCGGTAAACATTTGATGCCATGGTTAACGTGCATGAAGTTACTCTTCAAGATGACGAATCATACTCGCTGTGATCTGTTGGACGACCACGTTGACAAGAAATACAGTGGATTGACGTCGATTAACTAGAAATGCGAGAATGATCCTCTACCTGAAAGTGTTGTTCTTGTGACCTTTTTTATTTTTTCTGTCGGTACACTCTCTCTTAACTAAATCTATGTTCGATCGGAGAAAAATATTAAATAAACAAATTCGGCATGCCGGTATGGAAATTCGTGTAAACGAAGCCATGGTACAGTCTCTTACTGTTTTGAGAGTTTCACACTTAGAATGACGGAAGCTAAAAGTAAGAAGTAAAATAAAAACAAGCTTATATATTCTTACAAACGAAGCTAAACTAACAACCAATCCGTTGGCTCTCATATCACCGGCAGATGATATTGACGTTCCTGATTCAATTATTGCATATTCATGGAGAAATGACCATTAGTGAAGGAGAGAAGGAATTCATCGAGAAAATGTTTGTTACGTATGAAAAAAGTGCGCGTGTTCTATGCCTTGCGTTCCCTGGTTTGCAAAGCTAAGGATATATATGATGAGAAATCAAGGTGCATTGCCAAATCTAACCCAAGGGCAGGACAAAGATTGACAGAAGAAACGGTGAAATAAGTGCGTGGATTTTACAAGCATGATGCCAACAGTCGCATTGAGCCAGGACAATAGTGAAGGCAGATGGCCGCCGCGAGCAGAAGCGACTAACATTTATCAGCGTAAATCAATTTTATGTCAACATTTAAATCGAGTTCCCAGAGTTCGCCTAACTTTGGCTGCAACAGTTCTTGGCCGGTGCATCTGGCAGCAATCTACCAAAACGAAAAGTGTGTGGCCTAAGTTATCTTATATTACGAACAGATAGTCGAAAACACACCAGCAAATTGGGTTCGAAAATCGTGCTTTTTTCTTGCAAGATGCAGCCCAGATGTTGCACTGAAACAACAGAGCACGAACATCGTAGAACAGTCGTAAATCGTACGTGCATCGCTTTGTGGTTGATGATGGTTGTAACAAATGGACTGAGAGGTTGTACGATATATTTAACAACAGCATTGTATCTTGTGTAATGACATGCAATTAGAATTATGTACTCATCCAATCAACAAGTTATTCCTGATTCTCTGACTCGTGGCATACCGGTTGTGTAGGTACAGTTTTTACAAACTTGGAAGTATTCTTTGTACTCAAATCCCGAATATCGTTCATGGACTTCATTTTGCCGATGAAATGTCAGCTCAATAAATGAACAAGAGCAAATTCGCTAACCTCTGCTACCCTAAAATACTTGGGCTCTAGAATGCCATTATTACTAGCTCACATGACAAAGGGCCTTGTGGCGGCATCGGCTGCTCAGTGAAGCGACTTGTTGCGCTCGTCAGCCGTCTGATGGCCATATCATGACAAACATCTACGGACATGTTTCTCTAGGCACGAAGAATACATGGCATGGCATGGCATGGCATGGCATGGCACGGAGAATACATGGCATGGCATGGGATGGCATGGCATGGCACGGAGAATACATGGCATGGCATGGCATGGCATGGCATGGCACATATACAAGGCATGGTATCAAGAATACCACCGTTGTGTTCGTAGCAAGTGCAGACAGTATTACATAATCTGGCAAGAAGTTAAATCTACGATTAAACGGACCTGAAGACGGTGAAGGGCACTAGAGGCTGCCATGCGTTTTACCCAGCAGCACAGTCAAGACTCCGCGGTAATGAACATCCACTTTAATAATACAGCGCTCGTGCTGGATCCTACTAGGCACTTAGATTTTTAAAAAATTGTGAAGAAAATGAGTGTTGGGAACTACCGCTGGGCCTGCAAGAAGGCATCAATGCTGGGAATCTCGAGAGGATGGAGTTCCTACGATGGCAGGATCCTACGAGTATATGTCACTGCACTGTCAGTGTTTCCACCAAGATCAATTCGCCGCGATTTCCCACGTGATGGAAAAGCAAATAAAATGTAACTGGCTTAACCTTTCTTTACCTTTACTGCAAAATTACGGATTTGTTTTTCAATTTGCGTGCCTCGGTTTGTGATTTTCTTCATGGAAATCATCAAAGCTTTATAGTGTAGAATATATAAGGAAAGAAGATTTGGAGAATGCCATTAGTTATGACAGACGCTCACGACTGATTTCCTAGTAACTTCCTGGCTCTTAAAGCGAGCTCAACACATACAGTGTTAATCCAGACTAAGAACTCGAAGAATGTCGAGGTGGAGATTTCAGTAAGTTTTGAGTCCCGGCGCTAAATAACGAGGCAAATGGAAAGACTATGGAAGATAAATTTGCAAGAAACTTGCGTCAGCTTGTTTTGCTCTAAAATAAATTGCTAACCAATGTTGTGAGAATATTGTAAGAGAAGCATTCATTGCAAGTGTACAATCTCATAATTTGGATTGTTCCGCTTGGAGCAGTTCACCTTATAATAATGATATTCTTGTTGCAATTGCTAAATTGCTAAAACACACTTTTGACAAAATGATGGTTTTGACAATGCAGAGTATTTTAATATAACCTGTTAAAAATCAGGAAGTTTTAAAATGTAAGCCCAAGTGAAACTCCACCTGATTGTATCAACTAGAAAATAAAGAGATATTGATGTTAAAAAAAGTGGAATCTAGATGTTTGTACCACTACATGTTTTGCCATCCACTCTTCTGAACGCAGCATTGATGGCAAGCACAATGTGGTGCCAAACGATGATGAGCCGTAGCATCCATGAGGTAAGCCGAGCCACCATCATCTACTGCTCCCAGGATGGATCAAGTCTTGCCCCGGGATGCAAGATTGATCGTCGAGTGTATCAATAACACGAGGGCCGATGTGTCACGGACTCCAGTTTATCTTAACGAAACTTGGATTGATTATAAAGTTAGCCACTGAAGACATAGACTGACAATGCCGACTCCCGTGCCATTCCGAAAAATTGGCGAAGTAACAGCTCTACACCGAAGAATTACAGTTCACCAGAGAAGCTTTGAAAGTCGATAGAAGTCAAGATTCTGGGCCAGTCGATGTTTGCCCGCCGACGGACGCTGAGAGACTGAGCCACTGCACGGCAGTCGCTTGCTTTTATAGGCCACACTTACATCCATCTCTGAGTGCCAAGCCGTGCAATCAAATCAATTGTTTCCGACTTTGTTGCCAAGATCGTTTGATGAATTACTAGGGCTAAATGACGCATAGTTTTGACAACCGGTCATCATTTTCTTATTTTCTAAAAGTATAAAGAAATATTTTGTAAATACTGACAATATTTCTCTCTCTGACGAGCCCATTTCTTGGCAGAAGGAAGCTAAATATCTAGGCGTAACTATGGACTCGAAGCTTACTTGGCAGGCGCACACTTAACAGTAAAAAGTCTTCTACTTGTCAGTAGACAAAGTACACTTAGCACTAGGAATGGACTGGTTCTTTATTAGAGTCTAATTTTACCAATTATGACATACGCCAGTTCCGTCTGGAGTGCCATCTGAAAAGCGTTTTATCAAAGACACCCGATGGTCCAAATTGCAGCGCTTTGTCGCATAACACGATCACACTGGTAAGTTAGAAATAAGGGACATTCATAGACAACTTGGCATTGCACTCTTCAAGTGCTTGTCAAGGAACAGGCCAAGGACTTTCTCTTGAAAAAGCCCCCAATGAGCTTCTCAAAGAAATTCTATCGCATGACCACCTTGCCCCGACAAGGCACTAAACACCGAAGATTACTAATTATTAATTTACCTAATAAATTAATGTACCAGCAGAGAACTGGTACTAGGTTTCAATTAATTTAGCAGGCATAGCGCGTTAGCTCGGCTATTTGCTAATGGCACCATAGTTAACGGTTGGCTCTTAGGTTTGTAGTACCTACAGTAATATTGTCAAAATTTCTTGCAATTTTTTTTTTTCTTACATGAGGAAAAACCAACCAAAAATATATTTTCTCAATTATCAGGAGACTCTGCACATCCACTTCAAATGTGGATGATGACGCCGCTCCACAACCCTACAACCAATGCCGAGAGACAATACCAGGCTGCCCACACCAAAACCAGATGCTCTAATGAGAGGGCATTCGGATTGCTCAAGTCAAGGTACCGATGCCTGGATGACTTTGGAGGAATACTGTGTATTGCAACATCACCATCGCCTGCTGTTGTGCTACACAACCTCTGTCTGGAGCCGGCATTATTCACGAGATGGCTCCTGCGGTCGTAGAGCGCATCGCAGAGATGGCAGGCTGCACCACAGGCTGGCGTAGCAGCTGCCAGGCAACGACGGCTGATCGAAGAATCAGTTTGGCCTGAATTGCAATAACAAGAATGAACGGTTTGTACGTGACAAATTTGTTTTATTTCTTACAATGATTACGGAACATTTTGAATTTGGCACTTTATAAATGAGGTTCACTTAATTAAATCACATGGTAAGTAGTACAATCAGATGGGGAAAAGAAATAAATGTAGAAATTCAATTCGTTCCGGGTTGCCACTGAGCGTGGTCCCAAAAGAAGTTTCAATTCCTTCTAAGCAACAATTTTTTTGCTAAAAATATAATTTTTAAGTTTCAATTCCTTCATCATCATCAGATCAATCAGCCCTTTGGCATTAATAACTAACTGAAAAGTTGGCTCAAGTTAAAATAAGAAAATAAATAATATGAATAATAAAAATCATGAATATAATGTATTCAAATATGAATATATATATATATTTAAAATATTTAAAACAATGAAAACCTATCAACCGATGGGCACTTTGTGTGTTTATTTTTTATTTCAGCAAGTGAACTTGAAATCTTGCTTTGCATTACCATCGTCTCCCGATGCTGCGTTTCCTTTTGTCTCAGTGCCTCCCTCTATAATTCTAGGATGGACTCAGAAATATAATTTTGCCGCTTGATCTCCTTCGTCAGCTCCGCAACATTATCATTAAGTGTTGCCTGGTTGGACACTACGGCTAATTAGATCTCTTCTGCAGTGCGTCTCACCTGCGGTCTCTTTTTTAGTGGCGTCTTGATTCGATACTAGGTCGTCTTTGTTATTGTCATTGGCACCCAGCGGATCTAGTTCTGCGGCTGGTGCCGGCGCAGCAGCCAAGGTTTGTGGCTTGGCGGAGGAGAGTCTTCTATCACGGTCATGCAGTGGTGATCTGGGACCTGCTCGATCACTAGCCGGGTTATTGTTGCCGGGCACATTTTGTTATTGTTATCATTCTCCTTCCGGGGCTGCTGAAAAGAGGCTGAAATTTTTTTAATTGAGATTAACATGAATGCCTACATTCGATGTATTTTGTTCAGAGTAAGATTTCACAACATACCTACTCTTTGTAAAACTTGCAAAGATTTTTTGTTAGACCTAGATACACATTTTATTTGTTGTGTAGCACATGGCAATAAATATATTGCATATTTAAAACTGTTACTGACTGTCTTGAGACTGATCATAAACCAGTTAAATAGTATGTACAAGATTTTGGATATTTCACAGGCCTGTGGAATTGTATTTGAAAGTGTACAGATATTACATAGGTACTTGCTAAAAATAAAATGTAACCAGAATGTGGATTTGTGATTTAAATGTCCAAACGAAACTTCAAAGGGTGTCGATGCCACCCACTCTGTGGAGAGAGGCCTTGCCGATCATCATCTCGACTGACGAGAGTTCTAAGATTTTAGCGACACCGCCACCCGTCTTGGCCATCTCACGTTTGTTGCACCTTTTGTTTCACCTTTTTCTTCATCACTTTCCACTTCGATTTAAACTGTTGAGAAAATACATTATTACCAACCGGCTGGATTGGCTTTTCAGTCGAGACCCCTTGATATGACATTTTAAGTAAACGTTGATTTACTTCCAATCCACCCTCCAATTGCCTACAAAGATTGTTACCCTCGTCCCTTGCAGAACTTGTAAAACAGAGTTAAACTTACACTTTCTATGGACCCACAGCGTTGACAGCTTCTGTAACTTGTCCCCGTTTTTGTGATTTTCGTGAAAGTTCATCAAGTTGCTCAACTTTATTAAAGAAAATTATATATTATGTACCAATCAGCACGGGTTTCGCAAAGGGTTTTCAACGACGACTGCAGCGACCAGTCTAGTGTGTCTCGGAAGAAAAATAGCAGTAGGCGTTATTTTCTGTGACTTGTCTTGACACAATAAACCATTCGATTTTAATAGAAAAACTCAGATATTACGGCGTAAATGGGGTGGCTTTAAACTGGATCTGATAGTTTCTACCTATCAGACAGGAAACAGAAAGTGAAAATCAATTATGACGAGGAATCCCGCAGGGGACCTTGCTGGCAGTGGCGTAACTATCGGCAGTGCAGGCGGGACGACCGCCCCCGGGCCCAAAGCTTGTCAGGGACAAACGTGGTCGCGTGCTTACCTCGCGCCAGCCGACGAGCTCGTTTGGACGATCCACGTCGTGTGTAGAGTGAATAACGTGAATTTAATAGTTGCATTTCCGTCACTCACTACCTCATTTAAACATAAGACTGTGGAACTTCACAGAAATATACTAACGTACAAGCTAGCTCACTACTGACTATGGTTACATAGTTACTACGTTGCTGCGGCCTTACCCTTTGTCGGCGCAAATTCGTATCATCTCGGCTTTTAAAGGGTAATTTACTTTTCCCAATAGTGGGAAAACTGCGTTTACACAATTCAGTTAGTGGTTTAGTATTCACTGATCACTCGACTACGTTGGGTGACGGCAGTGAGCGCGGAGATATAATTTTTTTCTTTGTGAGTTAATGACTTCAAAGCCTAGCTTAAGCGGGGCCCAAAAAAGGCGTGTTAAATGTGAAAATGACAAGAAAGCGAACAAAATTCTCAAAATTAGCACCTTTTTCGCGGCTGCTCTTTCGAGTTTTCCAGTGGAAAATTCATATTTAAACAAAGTTCCCGTTAATATGATTGTATGCAGCGATAGTTTGGCCGTAGCAACAGAAATTTCTCATAACACTGGCACTTCGTCTGAAAGTGCACTACCAGAAACTACGGTAAGAATAAATAAGATTATACTAATATAGGCAAGCGTTAATTAAGAAACCCAGTTGTAGTTATTCTCATTCAAATTTGGCGCAAGCTGTTTTGTTTAATTTCCTTCCACATAAAGTACAGTTTATCTGCTTTTGCACTCTGTAATCACATTTGATGCTAATTTTAAGCTGTCTCAGCGCGTGTATGCGACTGAAATACTTGGGTTCTCTGACCGGATTTCATCAACGATACTGGTGTCGAGACAGACCAAATTTCTTGAAATGAAAATATAACTAACCATCCTACAGATCGAAAACATTTCCCTGACGTCGATGCCCGTACAAAAAAAAATATTTTATTGACAATGGCCCATGTCGTCCTTCAGGGCCTTTTCCAACTTTAAGCGAGTCCATGAGAAGCTTTTCTGCTAGCAACAATAACTAAAATGGGATTAACACTAGCAAGGTCGTGGCTCGGTTATTCACCGGCACTTGATGCTGCATATTGTCAACCATGTTGGAAGGGAAACTATCCTGGGCTAGTGGGATTCGTGACTGGAAGCATCTCTTGGAGAAAATCAAGCGCCATTAAGAGAGCGAGTCCCACTTGATCGCCTGCCTAGTTTACGAGCAGTTCAGGAAATCAACTTTCGTAGAGAGCATGGAAATAGAAATTCAAGCCGAGAAAATATTCTGGCAAAATGCTTTGCATCGGATACTTGCAACATTCCTTACACTTGCAAAAAATAATTTGCCTTTCAGAGGCCACCTAGAAGCTGTCGATTCAGCTAAGCGAGGGGTTTTCACGTCTATTCTTGAAGTTTTATCGATGTTCGACCAAGTGATGAAGCAAATAATGGAAATGCCCAAAGGATCAATCAGATATATTAGCCCTGCCATCCAGAACGAGCTAATAACTCTTGTAATTCCTAGTGATTTATCTGAGTCCATCAAAGCAGCTCTATTTTTTTCTATAATAGTAGACACAACACAGGATAGTAAATTGAAGACTGATCAGATGAGTGCTGTTTTCCGTTACACCAGCATTGAAAAAGACGATCAAGGGAAACCAACAAATATAAAAATCAATGAATCGTTCCTTGGTTTCGAGGTTGTGGAAGACCAATCAGCAGCTGGGATCAAAAGCTTGGTTTTAGAAAATCTTGAGAAAAGAGGAATGAGTTTTGACAACTGTCGTGGCCAAGGTTATGATGGAGCCGCAACTATGAGTGGAGCTTACACCGGGGTCCAAGCTCGACTCAAAGATCTCGACTTAATAGTAGTTTTCTTTTGTAAGAAGAGTTCACACTTGTTTCCCGGGTGACTTCATTTACTATGAACTTAAACTTTAAAGTTGCCATTTTAGATGTAGGAGCTTTGGCTTGACACGATATGTCATTTTCCTCCATGAATCATATTATTTGATCTCGATTTATCACATTGAATAACAAATAATTGTTAATTGCTAGTAACTAAAGTGTTTTTCCGGGTATCCATGTGTTATTTTAGCAGCACTCGCAAGTGAACGTATAAAAATGCATGCAATACAGAAAAATAAAAACTGTAAATTTTCTTCGTTCATCTTCCTTGGGGGGGGGGGGGGGGGGGGGCAACGAAAAATCTTGCCCCCGGGCCCAGGATTACCTAGTCACTGTACTGTCACTGCCACTGTCACTGTTCTTTTTAGTTTCTATGTTAACGACCTGGCCGCTGCCACAACGAATGCAAATACGGAAGTAATTTTATATGCGGACAATACTAGCTTAATAGTTGATAGACAAAATGACATTGACCTATTACGTAACTTGAAAAGAACATTTAGCACGGCAGAAAGATGGTTCAGTCCAAACCAACTTAAATTAAATCACGACAAGACGAACATAGTAATCTTCAAAGGGAAGGAAACGCAGGCATAACAGAAGTGACATGTGAAAACACTACTTTAAACACTAAAGAGGCGTGTGACTTTCTAGGTAACACAGTAGACCAAAGACTGAAATGGAAAGAACACACAAAGAACTTAGCGGCGCGTTAAACATGGCATGCTACGAACTATCGAATTTAACAAACCAAGTAAACGAGTCTACTGCAAAAATCGCTTTCCACGCCCTGATTCAAGATAAAATTAGATTTGGAATTCTCCTTTGGGGTAGCTCGCCAGCAGCATAAAAAAAATCTTCTTTAAACGAAAGAAGGCATTAAAAATAGTCTACAATTTACGAAATCAACAACCCTGTAAGCCGTTATTTATAAAACACCAGATTTTAACCATGACATGCATATATTTAAACCAGAAGTACTCTTATTTGTAGTAGATAATACCGGTGTTTTTACGAAAAATAATGATGTACATAACTTAAATACAAGACACAAAAATGTCTTGCGCCAACCTAGAATAAGATTAAACATAACAGAAGGGACCCCTAAAAACTTAGGGGCACGCATTTTTAATAATCTACCAGACAAACTCAAGTCACAAAGTGAAAAAAAAAAAAATTTTTAAAGAAATTACGAAAAAATTCCTTGTGAACCATGGATTTTATACCGTAGATGAATTGAGCGTAACAAAAGATTGCAAATGTAGTTATTGTGATATGTATTGGTTATTATAAGACTGTATTGATTATTATGTTTTAATCTTTATAAACACGGTGCTATAATATGGTATTGTAATAAGGGTGTGTTGTTGACTTTTTATTGAATCGAATTTAACCAATATTCAGTCTATACGAGCATTTGACTAAGATGTAGTTTACCAGCTAACCTACCTAAAACCTATGGCAACTTATTTCGATTGAAAAATACAAACCAATTGAATTGGGTACAACGATGAAAGAAACCAATACGATAGACTGTCAAAAGTTAAAGACTGGTCTTCACCACTGGACTGGACACTTCACCAGAAATGAGGAAAACTAGGTAGGTGTTGATGAATGTAAAACGGCAACTATGCAACTTTCAGCAGGACACGACGTGGGATTAAAAATGTTAACCAACTCCTAACAAACATTTCGCAAGCTGCATCCACAAATATGTTCTTAGAGAGGCTAAAAAATCTTTTGCTTGAGCAAGCATGCTTAAGTGTCAAAGAGTTCCTGGACTGCTTAAAATAAGTTTTAGTTCCACCTGACGTGCTGTAGAAAATATATGATTTTTAGTTTTGAATCTTCTCTGACAACATTATTTTTATGTATTATTTTTTAATTTAAAAAATGTTAAAAATGACAAACATCTTGTGTTTGAGATGTTTGCGAGTATGTTTGAAATGTGTCGCTAGGCAGCATAGAAAGACACATTTTACCATCTTGCCATCATTCTAGTCACGGACCATCATCAACTATTGCTCAGGATCTCGTGAATTTCCTCCACACGGGAACACAAACAACTCGGCAGGACACAGACGATATGGCCGAAAACCATCTGTACACGCCTGAAAATCTCTCACTATTGCGTGAGTGGAACTGGATGAAACCAGCTAAGATGGGCGTTGGTTGTTTCGTATTGTGCGTAAAAATATAAAATACTCAGCGGCCACTTACACCGTGATTATTGGTATTAGAACCAGGAACCCAAAACCGGAACCCAAAAAACCGAAATATTTTGAGAAACCGAAATCGGCACCGTAATTCGAGATTTTGCCAGAAGAGGGATCGGAACCGGAATCGTTATTGGGATCAAAAATATAGCGGTTCTTTTCGATTTGATTACGGTTCCGCCCAGAACTGCTGTCGACAACAACATCTTGCCATCGGATTCTGATAAACTAATCGCGAGGATTAAACATCTAACAAGTTTTTGTGTACAGAAATCAATTTACTTTGATTTGTGCGCGGTCCTGAACTTGGACAAAAAGTGTCATTTGAAGATTTTTAAACATTCTTTTTACCCGAAAAAATGTTTTGTCAGGGACTGAATGTGGGTTTCAAAGAAGGAAACCGACGGTAACTTGCAGCTTGTTCAAAATATTATCACTTTGGTGGACAATTTAGCTTCTTATCTATGGTTTTATCATGTGTGACCTAACCGAGGCTTTTGACCGTCAATCACAATATTCTATTTACCAAGCTTTACAAATGTTTCCATTTAATTTAAATCCAATTCAATTATTCAATAAAAAATTATTCAATTTAAAAGTAAGAAAGTAAGTTGATATATCACTTGAAATTGACGAAGTCTAGATTGAGACTGTGCCCCATGCTTGATTTCTTGGGCTTATCATTGATGAACATCCTAAATGAAATCAGCATGAAGAATAGGTACCCATGCAATAAACGTCGCACATCATGTATTTAAATTCAGAGATATCGTAACTAAAGCTAAATTCAAAGAAGTTTAATATCTAAGCTTATGGTATAAAAGTCTGGAGAAACTCGGTGTCAGTTTTGAAAAGGGTATTTTATTTACAGAAAAACACACTTTGAACTTAAACAGGTCCAGAAAGAGAAAATCAAATAGAAAACTATTTACCAAGGAAAAAATAATGTCAATACCTGGCACATATATTTTAAAATCGATTCTCTTTATATTTGAACAAAAATCAGACATTCGTAAACATTCCTACATGCATAACCACATGACTATAAGAAACAAGGCGCTTGCCGAAGGGTCAATGCGAGTCATTAAGCATTTTCGGTACGCTGAACGAAATTCCATGGGTGTAGGATAATTGTTGTTGCCGCTCCGGTTCCTTATCGACGAGAAAACAAGCTCAAGGTGGTCTTAGCTAAGCCTCCTCGTCAATAGAAAGCGCAACAGAGGCGTTTCACCCCAGACAAATTCCTCTGCTAAACCTTTCACTGACAAGAGGTCTAAAACAAAGCCATAAATGGGGTGTAATTCCAGGCGAGACTTCCATGGGAGAGCTTGATACCCTTGATATATTCTATGCTTGCTTTTCACTACCGTCGACCTATTTGATTTTCTAACAGGTGATTTTGTCCCAGCACCCATTGGATGGCACGAATTCAGAAGGTCGAAAGCCCGATCAATTTTCTTTCAAAATTCTACTGTAGCGTCGCAGTCTTTGAACTGATGCGGTCCCATGTTTTTGTAAATATCTTTGCATTTGCATCTGAATTACTAAGTGTATGTGCTGCAAGTGACACTTTCATCTTTTGTCTTTGCCACTCAATGTGCCTTCTCTTAAGCTTGTTATCTTCATGAAGTCCTTCTTTGTCTTGCAGAGCTTCCAACTCTTCAAAATAAATCCATCGGATTTTACCTCCGGAACTGTCCAGAAGAACCTTTCTTTCCCCAAGAAAATTTCTGAACAACTTCAGCTTCTGACATGCATCGAGAAGTGCATAGATTTTCTTCTGTGGGTCGGCAGGAAATCAGGGTTTATTCAATGAAATATTGACACCCAGCCCTTCAAGCATCGCTTTGTTCACTGCAGCACCATCACAGACTAGAGACACTACGACAGCCCCAGTTTAGTGGAGTTTTCTGATATACTGACTAATTAAATTTACTCTCACATCAGAACTCAACCCGTTAATTAATGCATAACCAACGGGAATCTTCCACGATCGATTTAATGCCGTAAACATGAAGACTAACGCGTCCTTTGCCATGGGGACATTGTCGTTATCAAGGCATTCATTGCCCAAGCTACACTGGCCTACTACTCTCTTTCCATTGTAGTCTAGTTGTTTCAACAGAGCAATCTCATCTGCCATGAGTGACCCAAGAATAACTCCTCCGCTTCTGGAAACCTTCGTTTGAATTTTCTGGTTTTGTCGATTTGTTTGGGATCGTCGCCCAAGATTTGGCTGATGGTGCTTTCGAGCTAATTTCCAAGGTGCAATTTCCAAGGTAAATTGTTGTCCAACATGCCATGGAACGATCGTGAATCTTAATGGCAGCTGCTGGGTTTCAAATTTCAATTGTCAACAACAACAAAAAACAAACACCAACAACGAACACCAAAAAAGCAACGACTGTGCAAACGATCGTGATCTTTTAAGCCATTTCAATTTATTTATTATTGTTTTTAACAAGAACATTGTTTTAACAATTTGTACAATACATACATAGTTATAATAATACAATAAAACACAATAATCCTTTACTCCCTTACCATGCCTAAATATGATTTAAATTCTTTGACGCTGTAAAAGGCATTCTTGATTAAAACATTTTTGATTTTAGTCTTAAAAATACATGTTGTCTGGTTTTTAAAATCAGTTGGCAGTGCATTGAACAATTGTTGACCTAAAAAATTTACAGTTTTTTTACCTTTCACCAGAGGCTGCATGTCAATGTATAAATCGTGCCGTTGTCTGGTTGCATGAGGATGTATTTCACTTGTTGTAGTAAAATCTTCAATATGTAATTTGATAAAAACAAGTATCTTATAGATAAAAAGGCATGGCATTGTCAGAATCAGTAAATCTTTAAATATTTCTTTACACGAGGTTCTCCTTGGTAAGTGTAACATATACCTTATGGCTCTTTTCTGCAGCTTGAAAATTGCCTTACACTCGGAAGCGTTGCCCCAAAAGACTATGGCATAGTCCATTGTGGATTGGAATAGTCCATAATATATAGTGCGCATTGTTTGGGGAGTGGAGATGTGTCCTTAAGACGTGAAGATGTGAAGACGATCCTTATAAAAAGATCGCGATCAGTCCGAAGATCACTAAAAAAAGATCCTTCCCCAACTAAGTTCACAGCCTTGTGGTTCTACTTCTTGGAGATTCGTCATTCTCATCAGATGCGCTAAAATCATATTAAAAAATTATGTGTCCAGGTAGCTTAATTGGATAGAGCAACACCCGCGACAGGTGGAGATCGGGGTCCAAGTAGCTCAATTGGTTAGAGCAACACCCACGACAGGTGGAGGTTGGGGTTTAAGTCCACGTTTGGGCATTAATTTTTGATAGTTTAGAAGTGTTCATAATATTAACATTCTATTATGTTTGCACGCTTTTTTAAATATTGCGTATTACATGTCTAGCGACTTTTAATCGATTTATGTAATTGTTTAATTTTCTTCCTAGCATTTGATAATTTTCTAGGTGTGACTACCTATTTGACGTTACCAAATCAGGCCTGTTCAAACTTTCCCTGCTGCTTTTTGCCGGCTACTTCGTCTACTCCACGTTAATGGTAACCAGCTGCAACCTGATGATCCTCTGCATGTTCATCAACGTGCGCTGTCAACTGAGGAACTTGAACCACAAGTTCGGCACTCTTCGGTCCTCTGCAGAGGCCGCGGTGCGCGATAAACGAGAAGTTGGTGCTGAGAGTCTGACGCCAATAGAAGAACAACAAGATGCGGTGGAAAATTGTTTTGTGGAGACACACGGAAGCTTGGAACACTTGGAGAGCAGACAAGGTAACCGATTTCCAAGATGGAGGCGATTGTGAGGCTTTTTACACTTATCAATTTAAACTTGGCTCTTACGGCATGAATACGCTGCACAGTTCAAAATGGCGTATTGCCAGAATTATAATGACGAGTAATAATGAGCACAATTTAGAAATTATTCCGGAAGTGGTCGCAGGACGTGAAAGTACCGAAGAGATCGAATACTCAAGGAATGCGTGGCCCACCACTGCGATATATTGAAGTAAGTTAACTCTAAACGGTTCTGAGCCGAAGTTTGATTTTAGTTCGGTCCTTTGTGCCTAGTCTCGAGTTTTCGCATCCACCATGCGAACTTGAACTTCCTCGCATGCCAAGTCCGATGGCGTTTTGCTAGATGCGAAAATGGAAGTCTCGAATCCAAATCGCACTTCGCGGATTGACAACCTTGCCCTCGCATAGCAACCGCAATAGCGCGATTCAAAAACGTCATGATAGTGACGTACTAAATAATCAGCCAATAGGAACGCTTCAAATTTCTCGGCCATAGTGGCTCTCATTTTCAAACAAGCGGTGACATCGCAATGAAATTCGAAAAGATGGCGAAGCAAATAACATATGACCAAAAGTTTCTAATGTTAGATTTTTTTGAAATCTTGTAGGCTCGTATGAATCTACAAAATTT
Source organism: Protonemura montana (assembly GCA_947568835.1). Classification (NCBI taxonomy): domain Eukaryota; kingdom Metazoa; phylum Arthropoda; class Insecta; order Plecoptera; family Nemouridae; genus Protonemura; species Protonemura montana. Next base: position 28,149,522 of record OX387603.1, on the reverse strand, counting down.
TGATAACGACTTTACAAACAAGAAACTGTCAGCTCAATGGGAAGAGCTTGCCGAAATTCTGAACGGTGAACTAGGTGCAAAGAAATCGGTTTGCCAGTGGAAGAGGGTGAGTGGTATTGTTTCTTTCCATGCATTAGTTTACCTATTCGAATTGCTACTAGCGACAATAAATTCCTTTTTACTGATAAATAATGCCCATTATTCGTCCTAATTACAGTCATGGATAGACATTAAGTCCAATGCTAAAAAGGCTGGAGCCGAGGCAAAGGCAAGCCTGGCAAGGACAGGCGGTGGGCCACCAGGAAAAAAAAAAAATTCTTTCCAACGGCGCGTTCTTGCCATTGTGGGGAAGACTCTGGTGGAAGGAGATGCTAGTGGTGCCCAAGAAGAAGGCATCCCGAATGATGTAAGAAAAACACAATATATTACTGATGGTTTTTAGACTCATTTCTACTTTATTTATTCTTAGCACAAGTTTTTCTACAATATATTTCGATTATCATTTTTTGAAATCATTGCGTAAGTAGAGCAATGTTAAGGTTAAGGTAATTTTAAGGTTGGTGAGGAAGAGTAGCAAAATTTTGAACTGCCAGTGGTGGAAGCCCAAGAAACAACACTGCATCTTGTCTTTGAACTGGCCGTGTTCAGTCTCCAAATCCCGCTTCATTTTGTTTGGCTTTTTGCCGAGAGTTTTAAAACAGATAACACGTCATAATGACAGTTGAATGTCATTTTGTATGTGAAATGTTAAATCAAACTGAATCTACGACGGATCGTATTTGTGTTTCGCGAACGTTGATAGTTTCTGCTTTCTATGATAATTTTGTTATCATCATCGGGTTACGTTTGTTTTTTGGACTTTGATGCACAAAAACCAACAGCACTCAAAGATCTCTGTCGCGACATGTTTCCCGTGTAAAAGTTTGAGTGTGACTGACCAAGCCGTGCATCATTTGAAACATCCTTTTGTTTTGTCAAGGGAGAACAGTTTGAGATTTTGCCGGGAATCTGGACAAATAACCCTTTGTCGGTGCTCTCAATACACCAAATACTGTCAGTAATAAATATGGGTTTATATTTCCACCGTGTCTATGCCTCGTATCAAAGCCGAAGCCACCATCGTGCCGGGATTGCAATATTTTGTGCTGGGTTTGTATACTATTTAGGAGTATTCACATTAAGTTACTTCACCGAATTCATATAGAAACCACACGAGTCATAGTATATCGTAGTCAAGGGCGGCTGATAGTGTTTTTGATAAAACTTGACCTGTTTTACGTCGAAACATTTCCTGGAAATGATAGGCTATCAAGCAATGGACACAAGCACGCTACGCTACCCTAGGCCACTTTAATATCTTATCGCTGCCCAATTACACGAGCTGTTTTAACATTTCTAGCCATTACGGAGTCAAAACTTGTCCAAGTTGAACGTTTCCAAATTTTGTTGAAATTTAGAGAGTAAAATCAGTGTTCAATTGTGCTTTGTCGTTTGTAAAATTCCTTAATCTCATTAAAAACAACAGGTAATTCAATATTCTTTGAGTTGACTCTTGATTTAAGTGGCAAGTTGTGCTTCCAGTGACCCTGGTAAGGTTATTATAAAACAAGTATGCTCTGGTATTCTATGACAGGTGCAGGTGAATTATTCAAGTTGTGAGTCAACTACTTGTCAAGTACGAGTAAAGTGCAGGCCAAGTTTTAAGTCCGGAACAAGCGATGCACACCGAAGTTCTGGTCGTGCTTTTGGCAGCCATCTTTGCCGATCCATGTCAATCGGAGGTCGGACGTTGTGTGGAACATCTGCAGGAGCTCGGCGCGGTCAAGATTGACCTTGAGAAGTCGGTTAACTGGACAGAAGCGTCTAAGGCTTGCTATAAACTTCACTTAAATATCTTGTTGGATTTCGAGAAGCTGAACGAAGAGGAGAGAGCGCTTTGTGGCGACCAGTTGGTACCATACGATGAGTCGAAGGAACATCTTAGTTGGTCATGGCTCGTGAGTATTTTTTTTTTCATATCTTCGACAAACGCAGTACACAAGTTTTGCCACAGAATGTGAAGTTAGTTTTCATCGTCGTTTAGGGTTTTTAAGAAAATTCGTTTCGTTTTTTCTCGCAGTTTACTCGTATTTGAGACTGGTTTACGCTAAATCGATATTTTTAACAACAATGATTGATAAACATGTGTCGATATTTAGAGTCACAATTATTTAATTTTAACGGTTTGTTAAAAAGGACCGCCGCAAGCTCCATCACGTGGCCACCGATGTTACTACTAAAAGTTGGCTTAGCAGAACGTGAAACAGAAATGCTAAGATTCAGTTTCCAGTGAATAAAATGATTTATATAGAGACAAATACAAAGAAAAAAATCCAATGGAACAGTACAGAAATGTCTTAAGATTTTCTCTTTATATACGAACTGTTGCTTTTTTTCAGAGTCAGATATTGTATTTATAAAAGGTTCTGTTAGGTCATTCCATATCAAGTGCCCGTCACTCAAAACCTTCACTATCAGGTCATTCCATATCAAGTGCCCGTCACTCAAAACCTTCACTATCAGGTCATTCCATGTCAACTGCCCGTCACTCAAAACCTTCACTATCAGGTAATTCCATGTCAACTGCCCGACACTCAAAACCTTCACTATCAGGTCATTCCATATCAAGTGCCCGTCACTCAAAACCTTCACTATCAGGTCATTCCATATCAAGTGCCCGTCACTCAAAACCTTCACTATCAGGTCATTCCATATCAAGTGCCCGTCACTCAAAACCTTCACTATCAGGTCAGTTCATGTCAATTGCCCGTCACTCAAAACCTTCACTATCAGGTCATTCCATGTCAAGTGCCCGTCACTCAAAACCTTCACTATCAGGTCATTCCATGTCAAGTGCCCGTCACTCAAAACCTTCACTATCAGGTCATTCCATGTCAAGTGCCCGTCACTTAAAACCTTCACTATCAGGTCATTCCATATCAAGTGCCTGTCACTCAAAACCTTCACTATCAGGTCATTCCATGTCAAGTGCCCGTCACTCAAAACCTTCACTATCAGGTCATTCCATATCAAGTGCATGTCACTCAAAACCTTCACTATTAGGTCATTCCATGTCAAGTGCCCGTCACTCAAAACCTTCACTTTTAGGTCATTCCATATCAAGTGCCCGTCACTCAAAACCTTCACTATCAGGTCATTCCATGTCAAGTGCCCGTCACTCAAAACCTTCACTATCAGGTCAGTTCATGTCAAGTGCCCGTCACTCAAAACCTTCACTATCAGGTAATTCCATATCAAGTGCCCGTCACTCAAAACCTTCACTATCAGGTCATTTCATGTCAAGTGCCCGTCACTCAAAACCTTCACTATCTCATAATTTGACAAAATTTTCAGGAGGTTTAAAACACCGGAAATAAAAATTCCTTTTAAATTGTTTTTGCCATACGCCCAGCGGTTTACCCGTGGCAGGGGATGAGAAAACCAAATAGTTTACTTTTTGCCCCGCACGGCCATTCACTCCATCACTCTAGCGTTTGAACAAATAAACTTAAAAGAATGGGACTGGTTCTAAAATGATAATCGTGCTTATATCAACAAGAAAAAATACATCAATTGCTTAGGGTAGGAGGGGTCTAAAAGTCTCAGGGGCTAGTTGTTGTCTTAGTGTTCAAATCTCGACTCCAAGGGTAGGAGGGGTCTAAAAGTCTCAGGGGCAAGTTGTCTCAGTGTTCAAATCTCGACTCCAAGGGTAGGAGGTGTCTAAAAGTCTCAGGGGCAAGTTGTCTTAGTGTTCAAATCTCGACTCCAAGGGTAGGAGGGGTCTAAAAGTCTCAGGGGCAAGTTGTCTTAGTGTTCAAATCTCGACTCCAAGGGTAGGAGGGGTCTAAAAGTCTCAGGGGCAAGTTGTCTCAGTGTTCAAATCTCGACTCCAAGGGTAGGAGGGGTCTAAAAGTCTCAGGGGCTAGTTGTCTCAGTGTTCCAATCTCGACTCCAAATGGTACCAGAAGCAAAATACTGATCCGGGCAGCTTCGACGTCTAAATATCTTACTATTTTGAAAATTTCATTCGTTTCGGTGCATAATTCACACTCCTGGAAGAGATTGTTTGTTTTGACAGGTGGTTAGTAACTTTTCTGCAGCTAAGTTATTTCATACTTTTCGTAAAAGTATCCATCTAATTGAATGTGCATATTTATATTCTTTTAAGCAAACATATTGTCTGTTTATAATTTTTCTTATATGATGAATTTATGCATGAGAAGTATATTTATTTTAAATGTAAAGCTGAAAGTCGATGATGGGTTTAGTTGTCACAAATGACAAAACCCCAGAAGTAGCTTTCAGTATAAGTTCATTTTGTTTGTTTTGTAAGTAATTGATTTTTTTTTACTTTTAACAGAACCACTTTACAAAAATTTACCAATTACGAGTTGATAACGAGTTTGTCAAAAAAAAATCTTATCAGTGGCTGGTAACACCCGATGTCATGTTACGCGCTGCTCAATTTGTGTTGCAGGAAAAAGTGGCAAAATATTTTGACATAAATTATCGAACATTGACTCGGTATTGTCATAAAGTAACTGATTTTGAGACAACTAGACCGACCCCTACTTATCAAGTTTAGAGGTGGCAAAAATCTACCCTTAAATGTCAACACATTTCAACAAATAATTTTTTTTCTTAACGTGTTTTTGTTTTTAAGCATTTTCAGCTTATTATTTCTTCATTATAAATAAAATTGATCATTATTTTAATCATTTTTAATAATTTTTTTATTATATAGATGTGTGTGCATTTAGTTGTGTTTCTGCAGCACGTCTATTAGCATGGTTCATACAAATCAACCGTCAATTGATAGATTATATAATTTTCCAATTCAAAAATTGTTTGTGCTTCAAAGATTTTTGTAATAACGCATATTTCGTGTCACTCAGACTTATCACTCTTGAAAATCCGAAGTTTGCTTAGCAGAACGTTCAACAGAAGTGTTAAGACAGAGATTTTTATAAATCAAATGATGTTTGGGTTGATATTAAGTTTTTTTTTCTTAAACAAACAATACAAGCTTATAAGGTGTCCAGCTTCAGTTTTACAAACGTACCTCTTGGCTTGCAGGCGAACAAGTCCACGTGGAAAGCCATGAATCCGACATCGGGGGTGGTTGAAAATGTCAGCAGCGACTTCATGTTCTCCTGCGCCTTGTGCCAACTTGACTACGTTGTGTTTCCACGTTACAAGAAACAAGTTCACTGTAAGCATAGATATAGTTTCTGACAATGTAGGCCGAATGGAAGGTGTTAAACGACGCATTGTTGTTTCATAGGATCCTGTGGAATCGGTCAAAATGTGGGTAAATAATTAGGTTTGATTTTGATTTTATTTGTTTGTTTACAAAGTAAATTGTTTAACAAATAACTAAATGTATCTAATACTAAATACAATTGTTACTAATCCTAGTTACATATGTTACATTTACAGTTTGTGTAAAAACCAATGGTGTAAAAATCAATGTTGCCAATGGTGTATACTTCTTACGTCATCGTTAAAAGTAACATCGAAACTATCTTTCATTTCTGATGGTTACAGATATATTTCTTATGCAATTTAATTAGGTCAAGATAAATCACGTCGTTAATTTAAAAACTGGGTTATTATATTTAATGAGGGCCGATTTAAATTCGTCGCAAGAATAAAATTCTCCTTCAATGAGAAATGATTTAATTGATAGCTTAAAGGTGTTGAAGTTTGATATTTTTAAATTATTTGGTAGCAAGTTAAATAGCATAAGGCCAGAGAGTTTAGTTTGACGTTTAATTTGAGTTAGTGCCATAGAATCTTTTTGTACTTCAAAGCCACCCCTGCTACGCGTATGATGCTTATGGTTACTGGTGGGAAAAGAGTTAGCGTTAAGTTTGATAAAAATTAAGAGTTTGAAAATATAAATGCTTGGCATCGTCATTACTTTCAGATTTTTAAATTGCTTGCGACACGTTGAATTTGGTTTCAAATGAAGAATAATTCTAATGACTCTTTTTTGTAGAGAAAAAATATATTTGGCGTTTGAAGCATTACCCCACAATATTATACCGTAGCTCATTAGAGACTCAAATAGTCCGTGATAGATAGATTTTAATGAGTTAGCTGGGACGACCCTTTTCAAAATACGAAAGGCAAAACATTGTTTTAAAAGTTTATTTTTTAGTCTAGTAATGTTCATTGCCCAATCAAGATTTTTATCTAATTCAAGTCCCAAAAAAGTTACATGGCTAGATAATTCCAAAACATCGTTGCCAGCAGAAATTTGAAGTTTATCTTGTGAAATAGATCTAGTGTTTTTCGTTTGAAAGTGAATCAATTTAGTTTTTTTGGTATTGAGGGAAAGCTGGTTTAATTTAAGCCACTCTGAAAGGTCTTTAATTGCAGAGTTAGCCTTCTCTAGCAGGCAATCAGTTGATATACCCTTTATCAGAAGACTGGTATCATCAGCAAACATTGTGACTTGCTAGCACGCAGTGTAGTTCCTAGATTTTTTTTTGATCTAGATAAAGATAATTGGGAATTTTTTTGATCTAGATAAGATAATAAATAATTCTCAAAAAAATAATCTATCTAAAATCTAATAGATAAAATAAAGTATCTGGATAATTTTCTTTGGATAATAGATGATTTTTTTTGTTATTTGAAATGGATTTTAGAATATTGGAAAGTATTTTCGTTGAATACCAATGCTGTGGGACCGCATCCTGACTTCCAATAGGTAGATGTTTTTACATAGAGGGTCCAGATTTACAAATCACGAGGCATTACTCTCAAGATTACACATTACTTGACAGAAGTAGTGGCTCTTCTGATTCTGAAGCGGCGGATTTTGTCTTGTTATCACGCGAAATACAAACATTATTATATATACATTAATATATTTTTTTTGAACCTTGATTGAAGTCTGAGCTGTAATGACTTGCGAAATGTCTGGACAGTCAAAGTTCAGAGGTGTTCAGTTACAATTACAGAACAAGTTATCTATTATCTAAACATTGCGTTTAGATAACTAATTTATTATCTAGTTAAAGATAACGACACAAAATATTATCTAGATAAAGATAATAGATGAAAAAGATGATCTAAGTAATTTTATGAAGATAAGTCACAACACTGATAGCACGCAGCCTGTTCATGTCGAAGATTACCAAGGGAACCACTTTCATCCCTCCAACCTATCTCCTGAACAGAACTGGTCATAAGTATAATGGTCACCCATCCAGTACCTGACTCAGCGCAGTGTTGCTTAACTTTCATCCCTCCAACCTCTCTCCCGAACAGAACTAGTCATGTGTATGATGGTCACCCATCCAATACCTGACCCAGCGCAGTGTTGCTTAACTTTCATCCCTCCAACCTCTCTCCCGAACAGAACTGGTCATGTGTATGGCCGGGAGTTCGGAGGAACGAACACATTTTTTTTGATAATGATAATTTTCGTATTAATTTTTTGCCAGTTGACGACCTGACAGCTAGCAACAGGTTCCGATTTCAATTGACTCGAACTGACGGCAACGTGAAAGACAAACTTACCCAAGAGAGAAAGAGCAAGCTCGTGTGGGATCTGTCCGAACTTGTCTGTAGTTTCTGCTATATCATGTACATCAACGAGAGCCTGGACGAAGCCCAACACTTGAACATTGAGTTCCGAGTCAACAGTCACATCTCAAGCTCGATACCAATCGGCCGCGACACTAAAACCAGCGTCTTCAACGACACTTACCTGATGCGGGTCGAGGACGTTAACTTCTGTCCCGAAGGAGAGACAATCGATGTCGATGGAGCCGTGACTTTGTGGCCACAGCTAGATTTGCCACGTAAATTGCTTTACAATTTGTTCTGGTGACGGATTTACATGTTTTCCTGATTGATTGTAGGTTTGTCATCTTGCACAGCACTTTAAAAAAAAGTAATATTTTTTTTATAATCTGCACAAACGATAAATCAAACAGATTTTTGTACAGAGCCAATCGCTTATTCTGCGCTTAACCACGTCATGAAAGTGACATAAAGTTTAAGATATGGTTTAACGACGCACTCTTTTGACTACTGGCCTCGTGGTACTTGCCTGGTGGCACTGGTCTGGTGGCACTGGTCTGGTGGCACTGGTCTGGTGGCACTGGTCTGGTGGCACTGGTCTGGTGGCACTGGTCTGGTGGCACTGGTCTGGTGGCACTGGTCTGGTGGCACTGGTCTGGTGACACTGGTCTGATGGCACTGGTCTGGTGGCACTGGTCTGGTGGCACTGGTCTGGTGGCACTGGTCTGGTGGCACTGGTCTGGTGGCACTGGTCTGGTGGCACTGGTCTGGTGGCACTGGTCTGGTGGCACTGGTCTGGTGGCACTGGTCTGGTGGCACTGGTCTGGTGGCACTGGTCTGGTGGCACTGGTCTGGTGGCACTGGTCTGGTGGCATTGGTCTGGTGGCACTGGTCTGGTGGCACTGGTCTGGTGGCACTGGTCTGGTGGCATTGCTGTGGTGGAACTTTTTACAAGTCCACTGGAACAGAACTCGTCATGTGTTTGGTGAGCACCCACCCAATTCCAGACCCAGCGCAGTGTTGCTTAACTTTCATCCCTCCAACCTCTCTCCCGAACAGAACTTGTCATGTGTATGATGGTCACCTATCCATTACCTCATCCAGGGTAGTTTTGTTAAACTTTCATCCCTCCAACTTCTCTCCCAAACAGAACTGGTCATGTGTATGATGGTCATCTATCTAATACCTAACTCAGCGCAGGGTTGCTTAACTTTTATCCCTCCAACCTCTCTCCTGAACATAATTGGCCACGTGTACGGTGGTCACCCATCCAATACCTGACCCAGCGCAGTGTTGCTTAACTTTCAACCCTCTACCCTCTCACCCGAACAGAACTGGTCATGTGTATGAAGGTCACCTATCCAATATCTGACCCGGCTCAGTGTTGCTTAACTTTCATCCCTCCAACCTCTCTCCCTAACGGGTCATTCCATATCAAGTGCCCACACTCAAAACCTTCACTATCTCAGAACTTGACGAAATTTTCAGGAGGGTTAGAACACCGGAAATAAAAAATCTCTTTTAAAGTTTTTTTCCATACGCCTAGCGGTTTGCCCGTGGCAGGGGATGGAAAAATAAAATATTTTACTTTTTGCCCCGCACGGCCATTCACTATATTCACTCTAGCGTTTGAACAAATAAACTTAAAACGATGGGATTAGTTCTAAAATGATAATCGTGCTTTCATTAACAAGAAAAAATGCATAAATTGCTTACTTATCAAGTTTAGGGGTAGAAAAAATCCACCCTTAAATTTCAACCCTTAATAACTCGAGAAGTAATTTTTTTTTTTTTTTTTGTTTTGTTGTGAAGCATCTCCTGTCTATTATCTTTCCATGAAAAAAAAATTAATCATTAACAGCCGTATGATCAGAAGTTATGAGATTTTTATTGTATAAATGTGTGTGCATTTAGTTGTGTTTCTGCAAGTCTGTTAGCATGGTCCATGCAATTCACCCGTAAATTGATAGATTATATAATTTTTCAGTTTAAAAATTGTGTGTAAGTACTACAAAGATTCTTTTTACTCACTCATTTCTTCGTTTCACTCTGACCTATCACTCTGGCTTCTTCGAACAACGGCGAGGAGGAGAACACCCGCGTGGCTACTGAGTGCTCAGACACGGGTACGAAGCAATGCAGTTTTTGCGTGCCGGGAATTGGCCGGGATGACGCAAATCGTGTGGCTAGCAGCTGTTCTGTGTCTTGGTGCTCCTCAATAGTTCCGAATGTGAAGTTGATGGTCGGGATGGCTTCGACCGCCCAATCGAAGAGTTGCCGGGGTGTTATTATTTGCGACTCGTAGGGGCGCTGAAGACTCGCCCGCGCTGCCAGCCGCTTGACCGTCCCTCCGACGCCGTCGCAGGCGCTCTTCCCATGTGACGTCGCCGTGAAATGCCACTCCACGTCGGCCCCAAAGTCTCTTTGATAGTGGCACAAGTTGGCAAAATTTTTCCTATTTTTATATTGCGAGGCTGCCCCATCAGAAAAAAAGAACATCTTCTTTATGGTCTGAAATTTATTGTGCAAAAAGCTCACGAGTTTTTTTATGAATAGATGCACTGCGACAGTGTTGTGGATCAAACTCTCGGAAATTACAACAAAGCTGATGTGGCGCTCTTCCCCGCCCTCTTTGTAATATGCCACGAAGGGGTGGATGGTGGCGGACGCATTGTTCCAGTGGAACCCCTGGGCCTCGTCTTGTAGCACGAACGCATAGTTTTCGGCAAAATCACAGATCACCAAAAACTCGCCGGGCAGGAGACCGCACTTGATGTCCGATTGGTGCGAAGATTGTTTTTTAGCAATAAAAGAGTGGCGGCACAGAGCAACTAATTTTGCACAAAAACTGTCCACGAATTCCTCGGATGAATCGATGTGCGTTTGCAGGGTGCATCGGTCGGTGCTCTCCCACTGCTTGTAGATAACATTGTCCACCATTTCGTCGTCCAGCAGTTGCGTGAGGCGCTCCTTTAACGGCTCGATGCCCGGGCACTCCTCACACTCGCCTAGATGGCATTCGGGGAGGGGACTGTCGCAGACCAACTGCTCAAGGCAGTCGTGGTAAGATGTTATCGGATAAGATTGGTCCACTGTCAACTTCGTCAAGTCGGCACCGATGATCATTAGCTTGACGTTTTGGTGGATAGTGCACACGCACACCGAATGAGTCCCACTGGCACCAGGCAACACACAGTTCTTCGGCCGCAGCTCTGCAAATTTTGAAAATCCTATTTTTTTATTAGGAAATTTGTCCTTGAATTGGGTATGGAGGTCCTTAAGGTTTGAGAGTACGAGCCTTTTCTGGATGTGCACTCGAGTGCCGCTCGCCTCCTTGACGGAAACATAGTCTTTCTTGCCCGGCATGGCTCGGCTCACATCGTCTGAATTGTAAAAAGATTTTACTCGGTCAACTGTGGCTCGGTCAATTGTTTTTCCTGGCTTTGGATTCGGGGTTGACAAAATTCCCTTTTCCAGGACGAGCTTCTTTGCCTTGCGGACCATGCGCTCTGACGCTTGAAACTCTGCCACTGTTCGCCGGACAGAGCAGCTCTTCGGGAGGACAGTTAGAACATGCACTTTCTCGCTGTTGGATGTGGACGAGTGAAACTTCTCTTTCAGCTGATTAATCATTTCGCGACCATCAGCTGAATCTTGGCCACTGTCGCTTTCAGCGTCGGAGGTAGTGGTTCTTTTAAGCGCACCTTCGAGTTTCTTCAATTTCTTCCTGGGATAACTGGATTGCGCCAACTTTTTCTTAACAATGGGCGATTGCCCTAGCTCCGCCAAGCCCACGTTGATGTTAGACAAAGCAGCGTCTTGTCGGAAAAAATATGCTTGACTCTCGGCGTTTGCACCACTGCAGCCGGGCTGCGAGTTGTCGCCATCGCTGGAGGTCGTCGTCGTCACTGGAGAGTCGCTGCTGATTGGTTTTACGTAGTTATTTAAATCTTTCCTACATTTGGCACAGATTTTGCTTCCTACTGGAATCGAGGAAATCTTTTCAATCATCCACGGCTGGACGTTGAGGAGAGACTTCAGCTGTGTGTGGGAAACGTGTTTAAAAGGATTGCAGCACTTCGCTCGAGTAAACGAGTCCATGATTAAATTACATAAAATATACAAAACTAAACGCTGTGATTATAACTATTAAATAAACTAGCTATTACTATACTATTGCTATTAATTAAAAATATGTTCACAAGACACTTCCAACGGTATTATTAACACCCCTCAATTCACGACGCACAAAAATAATGCAAAGAAAACTTCGAATCACTCGTCTACTTGCACTGAGCTAAGTGTTTTGCGACTGACCAAGAAACCAATGCAGAAACAACTGAATTCGCTGTCTCACGGCTAAACTTCCGGCCATAAGGGTTGAAAAGAGAAACAGGTAGCAAGGGCTGCACGTGTTCGTGGTGGGATTCTTTAAATAGAAGTAGGTAAAATATGAATTTCGTCAGATCCGTGGTCATAATGCACGGCAGAAACACAGACCTAGTATCGTGACCAGAGCCACATATTATCATGTTTATAGCACAAAGCCCAAAAATATCACATCCTTATAATAAAATTTTAATTGCTCGACTCCATCCCAAATTCAAATCTTTTCAAGCTTTATTTATGCTATGACAAACTTAGCATAATCGAATGCTTCTGAATTCAATTTGGTTCATGCTCAACAAACTATTTAGCAAAAGCACTTCTAAATTCATACACATCTATACAATAAAAATCTCATAACTTCTGATCATACGGCTGTTAATGATTAATTTTTTTTTCATGGAAAGATAATAGACAGGAGATGCTTCACAACAAAACAAAAAAAAAAAAAAAAATTACTTCTCGAGTTATTAAGGGTTGAAATTTAAGGGTGGATTTTTTCTACCCCTAAACTTGATAAGTAAGCAATTTATGCATTTTTTCTTGTTAATGAAAGCACGATTATCATTTTAGAACTAATCCCATCGTTTTAAGTTTATTTGTTCAAACGCTAGAGTGAATATAGTGAATGGCCGTGCGGGGCAAAAAGTAAAATATTTTATTTTTCCATCCCCTGCCACGGGCAAACCGCTAGGCGTATGGAAAAAAACTTTAAAAGAGATTTTTTATTTCCGGTGTTCTAACCCTCCTGAAAATTTCGTCAAGTTCTGAGATAGTGAAGGTTTTGAGTGTGGGCACTTGATATGGAATGACCCTAACAGAACTGGTCATGTGTATGATGGTCACCTATCCAATACCTGACCAAGCGTTGTATTTGCAAACCGCATTGCTTTGTTAATAATTAGGCATGTAAGCATATTTTTTATTATTATCATATTATTATCAATTCTTCACAAACTCGACCAATTAGCAGAAGGTCGGAAAGTACTTTTTTTTTGTTTTAGTTGACGAAGAGAATTATTATAAATTCTTCACAAACGCGACAACTGGTGCCATCAGCCGCCGCGACTGTCGCTTCAACTACGAGATCTTCCAAGCTGAATGGCTTCCAAGGATCTCCAGGTGGGAGCTCGTCTGGAATAAGAGCTGCACTCTCGACGAGCAGTTTATCAACGAGGAGTATTACATTCAGTTCCTGATCGCATCTGACATCAAACGTCACCATGAGGAAGTGTTAAATAACTTCACCACAACTTCTGTAGACACAAACACTTTCCAGGAGGTCGCACGCGTTGTCGAACGCGAGGTCACAATACACAACGAGTTGTCCGAACGTATCATTCTTGACCTCATCATCATCACTGCAAATCTCATCCTAGAAACTGACTTTATTGTGTCATCAGAGCTACACATCTTCCTGGTAGTTGCCGAACTAGAAGGCAGTGAGTCGGTTGAGGGGTTCACGTTAGACTTCGATCCCAAAAAAATAGGTGGGCGTGACAACATCACGGTGAATAGAAGGCCGACGACGCAAAGATTAGCCCCGTTTGCGTTGGACGTTTCGGCGAGGCTTTTGGAAGCTCACACGCGTGTAGCCTTTGTCGTTGTCTGGAAAAATACGCTTTCTGATCCCTATTTTCTAAAGAAGAACTACAATGAACAATATCCAGAAGTGACCGTGATGTTTCCTCGCAAGAACGAGGTGTCTGCGTGGTCGTTTTCGTCTTACGCCAACCACCACGTCGACATCACGTACGATCAATTCCGAATGGCTGGCTCAATTTATAACTATTTATCTTGCGTCGCGTGGAACAAGGACCTCCGTGATTGGTCGCGTGAGAGCTCCAGGATGTTGTTCAGTGGTATGAGTAATTTCAGCGCTTGTCGTTGCAGCGGCAAGTACTTTGTAATGCAGGACGGCGTTCCGATCGCAAGGTTTGCCTTGAAGAAAGGCTATGCAAATGATGAGCAAGCATTTGTCAACAACCCATGGACAGACTTCTTGAAGGACAAACCGGGTCTAATGACAGCTGCTGTCATCGAGTGTTTTCTGTCAGTACTTGGTTTGGGTTCCATCTTTGGCACGGCCATCTTCTTTAAACAATGGCGGGAAAACACGGGGCATAAGATCCTCCTGCACATGGTACTAGCACTGACTTGCAACCTAGTTCTCGGTTTCACCGCCAGCTTTGTGCGCATGACGACAGAGAGCGTTGTCTGTCTAGTTTACGGCGTGCTACGTCACTACTCGTTCCTCGCCATGTTCCTCTGGATGCTGGTGTTATCCTGCCTACAGCTAAAGAGGCTGACCACTGTGGCCGGTGCCAAGGCGACCTCTCACCTTATCCTGAAGGTGTCAGCGTTTGCTTGGGGCGTACCGTTAGTGCCTATCATCATCCTGCTGAGTTGCAACCCCGGCTTCTACCAGACCGACAGGTTCGACCGTGGATACTGCTATCCCGAGGGAATCGTCTTCCAGGTGACGGTCCAGGGACCGGCAGGATTCATCCTGTTCGTCAACGCCTGCATCTTCGCCAAGATTTTGATGCACATCTTTAAGAAAGATGGCGAGGGGGAAATAACGCGACACAGCAAGAACCAGAAGGCCGAGCAGTTGAACAAGCTCAAGACCAGCTTCTTCATCTTTTTTCTCTTCGGGTTCACCTGGGTCTTTCACATCTTCGCCGAGGAGCGCGTCGTCGTCAGCGACTTCCTCTTCGAGTATTTGTTTCTCATGACGGCCACCACGCACATCTTCACTTTGTCACTCTTCTTCGTGGTATTACAGGAATCTACGAGGAAGAATTGGTTGCAGTTGATCAGCAAGTCGGTCAGCAAACTTACGCGAAGGTCTTAAAGTTACGGCAATTAGTTAGACAAGCTGATGACCAGGCTGTGATGGAACGAAATCATGAAGGTGATGACCAGGCTGTGATGGAAAGAAATCATGAAGTTGATGACCAGGCTGTGATGGAAAGAAATCATGAAGGTGATGACCAGGCTGTGATGGAAAGAAATCATGAAGGTGATGACCAGGCTGTGATGGAAAGAAATCATGAAGTTGATGACCAGGCTGTGATGGAAAGAAATCATGAAGTTGATGACCAGGCTGTGATGGAAAGAAATCATGAAGTTGATGACCAGGCTGTGATGGAAAGAAATCATGAAGTTGATGACCAGGCTGTGATGGAAAGAAATCATGAAGTTGATGACCAGGCTGTGATGGAAAGAAATCATGAAGTTGATGACCAGGCTGTGATGGAAAGAAATCATGAAGGTGATGACCAGGCTGTGATGGAAAGAAATCATGAAGGTGATGACCAGGCTGTGATGGAAAGAAATCATGAAGTTGATGACCAGGCTGTGATGGAAAGAAATCATGAAGTTGATGACCAGGCTGTGATGGAAAGAAATCATGAAGTTGATGACCAGGCTGTGATGGAAAGAAATCATGAAGTTGATGACCAGGCTGTGATGGAAAGAAATCATGAAGTTGATGACCAGGCTGTGATGGAAAGAAATCATGAAGTTGATGACCAGGCTGTGATGGAAAGAAATCATGAAGGTGATGACCAGGCTGTGATGGAAAGAAATCATGAAGTTGATGACCAGGCTGTGATGGAAAGAAATCATGAAATTGATGACCAGGCTGTGATGGGAAGAAACCATGAAGTTGATGACCAGGCTGTGATGGAAAGAAATCATGAAGTTGATGACCAGGCTGTGATGGAAAGAAATCATGAAGTTGATGACCAAGCTGTGATGGAAAGAAATCATGAAGTTGATGACCAGGCTGTGATGGAAAGAAATCATGAAGTTGATCGCCAGGCTGTGATGGAAAGAAATCATGAAGTTGATGACCAGGCTGTGATGGAAAGAAATCATGAAGTTGATCGCCAGGCTGTGATGGAAAGAAATCATGAAGTTGATGACCAAGCTGTGATGGAAAGAAATCATGAAGTTGATGACCAGGCTGTGATGGAAAGAAATCATGAAGTTGATCGCCAGGCTGTGATGGAAAGAAATCATGAAGTTGATGACCAGGCTGTGATGGACAAGAGACATGTGTTTGTTGTTTGTGGGTTACGTTTTTATTTTGTCTTTTTGTTGCATTGTCTTTAAAGTCACAGATTTTTATTACCTTAATTTGATCGCCAACTGTTTTTTTTTTAATTCTTTAGAAATATTACTACGGCCTTATTTGCACCACTGGCAAATGTTTCAGCACAGGAATCAAGTGGCAGTGTTTTTCAATAACGAAATGTGCTACAATTAAGTCTGTCGTTACTTTTTCTCAGTGAAAAAATCGGATTTCAATCAAAATTCTACCAAAAAAAATCCGTTGAAGAGCAGAGTAGTTTTTGCGAATAATACATTATGTTAATTTTTGAGTTTTTTTTAGTATTTGTGCAGTTATATCCTTGAACATCTCCAAAATACCATTGAATCAGTAAACACAGACAAAGACACTTGACTTTTAAACCGAACCTCAGCCGAGTTTATCTTGAAGTTGGTGAAATCAGCTACCAATATTACTTACAGAAGCAGTTAATTAAAGGAAATCTTTTAATTTGGATTTAAAACTTGGCTTGCTTGCAGTCTTGATATGACAAGGCAGTGCGTTAAACATGGTATGTCCTGCATATGTCCTGCATATGTCCTGTATGTCTTTGGTAAACAACATCAATTGGTGCCAGGCGAGGGCAAGGTTATCCTTGTTTCTAGTTCCTTGTTGGCTCGGCAAGTCTGGGATCAACGATTTGTGATGAATAATAAAATAAATACAACTGTTAATGAACAAACATGTTACTGTAAGAATCGTCAACTTTTTAAACAATGGGCGACAGAAGTCTTTGTAAAAGACCGGAGCACAAGGGCGTCTTCGTCAGCGACTTTCTCTATGGGTATTTGTTTCTCATGACGGCCACCACGCACATCGCTACACGAAGATCTTGAAATTACGGTAATTAGTTAGACAAGAGTACAAAGATGATGAGTTTTAAATTGATAGTGTCTATTGAGGTTGATTGTTGTGTGTTTGATTATTTTTGTCTTTCAGCTGCGTTTGTTTTGGTTAAATGTTTGTTTTGTTCCATTGTTTTAAAAGTCACACATTTTTGTTTCCTTGGTTGATTGCCAACTGTTCTTTTAATGTTACAACGGCCTTATTTACATCGCTGGAAAATGTTTTAGCACAGGAATCAAATGGCAATGTTTTTCAATGAAGAAATATGCTACAGTTATGTCTGGCATTATTTTCTCTCATTTAAAAAATTAGATTTTAATCGAATTTAAACAAAATTATTATTTTTTTTTCAATAAGAAATTTTCTTTTTTTTTATTAAGTTAATATTTGAATGTTACTTTTTAGAGTTTTTTTACATTTGTCTAAATATCTCATTTATACCTATCCTTTAAACCAAACCTCAGCCAAGATAATAAACAAACAATAGAACTTCAAAAATTTTTATTTAAAAAAAATCTAAAGCTAAATTCACATGTTTTTCTCGGCACTTCTTCTTTCAGGAAGTCCAGAAACTCTGTGCAGCATTTGTTTTCGAAGTCTAATGTGTTTTTGGCCTCGCTTTACAAGCAAGTTTGCCAGACAGTTTGTTCTTAACTCTTCACAAGGTTTTGTCATCGAATCTACCAACTCTTGACCTCCAGACTCAACTCCATGCAAGAACGTATTGCTGCTCTTTGCAGCGATACCATGTTGTACCATCTTACTTATAATTAGCCAATTACCAGAACCAGATTAACAATTTACCTGAATAAAAGTTCTTGCGATCGCGTTGAGTGCTCAATAGAGGGATTGGATTTTACCGGATTGGAATGTGCGTAAGATTCTGGACATTTTTACCAGCGGCCCTTTCACGAGGTTTTATCCCTCGGTCAAAATTGATCTGAAATTCGTTCAAAAATCGATCATCAGTTACGAGTCGATGCAGTTACGATAGCAATTACCAAAGAATTGAAAACAAGAAATCAATCGATTTTAAAAGTTTTAATTTTTATCTCCTCTAAGAATTTTGCTGAGTATTTTATTGCCTCGCTTCAAGCGCAGAGCAATGTATCTTGTATCTTGAAATCTTGGACGAGTGTGGGTGAAGGAGAAATGTTCATACTCGGGCGTCAACATCGTTTAGGTACTGATTTAGTCGGGTTATTGAAAAATAAGTCTTGACGGTGAAAGAAAATGATTGGCTGTTTTTGTCATCAGCGTACAGAATAATGATTTGAATTTGCATGCAACTAACTACCTATCTGAGTGGAACTAGGTGCAGTCCAATGCCGATCCCTTACATAACCAAACAAACAAAAAAAAACCTTTTGAAATGAATGAATTATTGATTTATATGATGCAATTGATTGAACTCACCACAAACAACTCGCAGCATGTCGGTTTTCTCAACGATTTGAAACATTATTCTTGGTTTATGAAGAGTTAATATTACACACAACTGTCTACACCGGGGAACGAATCTAACCAGGCAAAGAGGCAAGTTTCCGTGGAAACACCTCGGATTTATTTGTTGCCGAAGTCAGGAATTGATATTGTTATTCACAATGGATGGTCATTGTTAATACGACCTTTTAGTTGCTGAATGTACTTTATTTCTAGCCAAAGTATGTTCTATGAACCAAACAAGCCTGACCACCAGGGACCCGAACCGGAACCGGAACCGGAACCGGAACCCGAAAAAACCCGTATTTTCTTGGAACCGAAACCGGAACCAGAACCGTTATTATTAATTTCCAAGAACCGGAACCAGAACCGGAACCCTTATTAAATTATGGGTTCTTTTCGGTTCCTTAAAGGTTCCATAAAGGTTCCGAAGTTATATTGAGATTTCAGAAATTCAGATTAAAATTATTTGCTTATTATGTTTACAACTTTTTTGTTTTTAATTTTTCCACACGAAAAAAAAATGTTTCACTGGTTTGTTCCGAAAACATCCATTGACTCATCTTGTATCCACGATTTTGTTTGGGGAAAACACAAGGCATTTTAAACAACAAATACGTCTTATGTATCTATAGCAACATTTTTAGGTACTATAATATTTACATTTACACTACAATTTTGCATTGTCTCTACCTTATACAATAAAAAATCTTTACAGTAGAAAAACATTTTTCAAGTAGAAAATTCTTGAGCACAATTTTGAATTTCTTGTCCTTTTTGATTTGAAGATCCGCCGGCAAGCTCACAACCCGCATAGGTGGGCCCCCTTTCATAATTTTGAAAAGCTGGTTCATCCAGTTTATAGTTAATTTTATGTCTAGTGTTAAATAACCCTTTGCCTGTCCCCATCAGAGTGTAACCGTAAATCCATTTCTTTACATTTTTTACTTGAAAGCCTCAAACAAACTTACCCCTTGTCGTGCATGCTTTGTCTTATAGAGATGGACTAGCCTGCCTTTTTTACTCCGTACATAGTAGTACTCTGTTACTCTACTGGTGCAGAGAAATTGAATCAAAAAAATTATTACGACTTCGTTACACCCCTATCTTTTATGCAACTGGCTTCGTGTGCTTTGAAACCCAATGTGAGGAAAAAGACCTGTCCCTGGCAGATGGAAAAACAAAACTAAATGTCACTAAAAACCACTAAAACTTGAACCTGTACAACAGCAAAATTTAAAAAAATAACGCTTTATTTATCAAGTGGAACCGGAACCTTTTTAAACTTAAAGCCGGAATCAGAACCCTTATTTGAGAAAATTAGGAACCGGAACCGGAACCGGAACCCCTCTTCACAATATGGAACCGGAACCGAAACCGGAACCTTTAAAAACGTAAAACCGGAACCAGAACCAGAACCCTAATTTGAAAAAATTGGGAACCGGAACCGGAACCAGAACCTTTAATCATTTCGGTTCGGGTCCCTGCTGACCACTTTTGAAGTGGTTCTATGGCGGGTAAAATATTTTATAAAAAAAAAAGAATCCATCACAAATACGGCCAGAGTGTTTTCCCTTGCTAATGAATTTGTGAGAAGGCCGTATTGGCAAAGTCAATTAGGTCTCTTTGATGTGGAAGAGTTCAAGGGGGCTAAGATATTGTTATTTTAAGTGTAATACGTGATGACAGCTGTCAAATTGAATATCAAACTAAATTAGTTGTGAAAGTACCTATCCTGTTTGTGCTAAAAGTTTTGTTGAAATCTGAACTTGAACCCATCTAGAAACTCTCTCATTTCATAACTTGAATATCTCTGATATCACTGCTACAATATCTTGCACTGTGTAAACCTGTGTAGGTTAGTTAGCATTATTTATTTGTCTTACAAAGATTATATAAAGTGTGGATTCTGTGATGAAGGAGCAATTGGTGGATGCGGTCAATTCAATGGTGCCACCCGTTGTCTAACATTCACCTATATTGCCGAGAAAATGACTAACCTCTTTTGAAATGAATGAATTATTGATTCATATGATGCAATTGATTGAACTCCCTACAAACAACTCGCAGCATGTTGGTTTTCTCAACGATTTGAAACATTATTCTTGGTTTATGAAGAGCAAATATTACACACAACTGTCTGCACCGGGGAACGAATCTAACCAGGCAAAGAGGCAAGTTTCCGTGGAAACACCTCGGATTTATTTCTTACCGAAGTCAGGAATTGAGATTGTTATTCATGATGGATGGCCAATCCCTTGAAACCTCATGCTCTTGCCCACTTACGCCTTGTAGTCCAGGCATAATAAGGTTTGAGGAAGACATGAATAGTGTCAAGCTGAATTTTGCAGGATATGTTCCTTACACCTCCCCGAACTTTGGCCAGAAAGTTGATAAAAATCTAACCATGGCGTCATTGTTTTTCACCCCTATTTAGGGGCGGCGTTGCTGAAATACGCCATTATTGGCGAAGATAAGGGAGGTATCAAAAAAGTTTCAACGGCAATGTTGTAGCTTATAAAATTACAAATCAAACAGTATCAATTACATTGCAAATCTATTCAGGAATGACCAAGATATTGCAGTTTAAAGATGACGCATTTTTTTGAATTTGCTTTTTCTGGGCTATCTCTTGGGTTTTGACTATAATATTTTGAGTTCTATCAACGAGGAAAGCTTATTAAGTGTAAATAATAACTAAAAGTACATAGTTACGGCAGATTCCATTTTAGTAGCGTATAAAACATCCCAATAGAAACTCTAATAACGGTGTATCGAACTAAACTATATGATTAACTATATAATTGTGTTACAAAATCTATGGTTTTTATTTTCACTTTTGTGAGAAAAATCTCATGCAAATTGAATAGGTAGTGCTTTTAGTTTTATGTAGTCTCTTAGTTTACAATGTTATGTGTAGATATATTTAAACAATTTGTTAGGGATGATTGGCATGTATCGCCTTTAAACGTAAAAACTATTCATACACAGAGCTGGAGTTAATATAAGCTGCAGGTTGCCAGCACATCTCTAGTACTTTCGATATTGGTCTAACTTTACATTTCGGTTCATCTCTGGGTCATCTGGGTCCTCTTCGAGTAAAATGTCGTTGTTGCACTTTGCTCCGTTGCACTGCCTGCACATATGGGAGCAGCGTAATCCATCTCGCTAACAGCTGCACTTTCCACTGCACGATGTCTTGCAATTGCAGCTCACTACATTTAATAACTGATCGGGAGCTGGCAGCTGCAGGGTTGGTACTGGATGAAGTTCGTCATTTTCCAGTTTTCATTCCCAGAGGGTGGCTGGAAGGTCATTCCCTCGCCACTGCTGCACTGGGTGGTAGACACGGAAGGAATGTTGTCACGCTGCAGCTGTTGTTGGCGGAAGGGTGGCCAAGTCGAAGTTGAAACTTAAAGCTTGCTTAGCCACCGTTCAGCGCATCGAGGGATGTGGAGGTGGAAGGAACCTCCGCATTGTTCCTTCGGGGCAAGAAAAAGACGCTCAAGATCTTTTCACGGAAGGAAAGCCTGCGCCAAACCTTAAAAGTTTTTAACTCTCCTGATGCTGACGCAGAAATGATCGCTGCTGCAGGGGAGTAGTTCCCGATAGCTCTCAATGGTGACACCACCTCCACATCCCTCGATGCGCTGAGGTTAATATCCTACAAGAGAACGGTGGCTAAGCAAGCTTTAAGTTCCAACTGCGACTTGGCCACCCTTCCGCCAACAACAGCTGCAGCGTGACAACATTCCTTCCGTGTCTACCACCCAGTGCAGCAGTGGAGAGGGAATGACATTCCAGCCACCCTCTGGGGATGGAAACTGGAAAATGACGAACTTCATCCAGTACCAACCCTGCAGCTGCCAGCTCCCGATCAGTTATTTAATGTAGTGAGCTGCAATTGCAAGACATCGTGCAGTGGAAAGTGCAGCTGTTAGCGAGATGGATTACGCTGCTCCCATATGTGCAGGCAGTGCAACGGAGCAAAGTGCAACAACGACATTTTACTCGAAGAGGACCCAGATGACCCAGAGTTGAACCGAAATGTAAAGTTAGACCAATATCGAAAGTACTAGAGATGTGCTGGCAATCTGCAGCTTATATTAACTCCAGCTCTGTGTATGAATAGTTTTACGTTTAAAGGCGATACATGCCAATCATCCCTAACAAATTGTTTAAATATATCTACACATAACATTGTAAACTAAGAGACTACATAAAAGCACTACCTATTGAATTTGCATGAGATTTTTCTCACAAAAGTGAAAATAAAAACCAATATAGTTTAGTTCGATACACCGTTATTAGAGTTTCTATTGGGATGTTTTATACGCTACTAAAATGGAATCTGCCGTAACTATGTACTTTTAGTTATTATTTACACTTAATAAGCTTTCCTCGTTGATAGAACTCAAAATATTATAGTCAAAACCCAAGAGATAGCCCAGAAAAAGCAAATTCAAAAAAATGCGTCATCTTTAAACTGCAATATCTTGGTCATTCCTGAATAGATTTGCAATGTAATTGATACTGTTTGATTTGTAATTTTATAAGCTACAACATTGCCGTTGAAACTTTTTTGATACCTCCCTTATCTTCGCCAATAATGGCGTATTTCAGCAACGCCGCCCCTAAATAGGGGTGAAAAACAATGACGCCATGGTTAGATTTTTATCAACTTTCTGGCCAAAGTTAGGGGAGGTGTAAGGAACATATCCTGCAAAATTCAGCTTGACACTATTCATGTCTAGGTATGGCTCTAAAAATCGCTATTACTATTGCTTCTCATTCCACTGCTAGAATTCAGTCTAGCCAAGGAGCAAAATTATATCATGTTGTAAACACTACCAGGCTTATCGCACTCGAAGGATTATTAATTATCAAGTAATTCCCCAACCAATGCAACAACAACAAAAAACCTACTAAATCGGGAGTTTCATTATTTTCTTGATATCATTGAGTTCGTGATAACATCAAGATTTCAAATCAATTTCAATCGATTTTCTAGCACAAGAAATGCGGAACGCCAAGTGCGTTCGCGCGCTGTAAAATAATGATTTCTCGTATCCTTGCAATGAGTCATCGCTATTCGCTAAGCCTTCTTATCGCAGGACTCATGTTTTCATTGCTCTGCGCATGAAGCGAGGCAATAAAATATTTAGCAAAATTCTTAGAGGAGATAAAAATTAATACATTTAAAATCGAGTAATTTCTTGATTTCAATTCTTTGATGATTTCTGTCATAACTGCATAGACTCGTAACTGATGATCGTTTTTTTAACAAACTTTAGAGTCAATTTTGACTGAGCGAAATAATTTATTTTTTAATAATTATTTCTTCGCTTTTAGTAACTAACGTTTTTAATCAATTATTTATTTTGGAAATCATAAAATTAAATATGCCAATTAAATAATGAAATCTGTCATTTTATTAAAATAAATACCAGCTTCTTTGTTGCGGTAAATACACAAGGTGTTCATGCAGTTACATTCTTTGTTTTAAGTGAAAATAATTCAGATTTACGTTATTGATAGCGTAATCATGAATGAAAAATACACACCTACTTGCCAAGTGGAGATAGTGTTTTGACAGAAAGTGTCAAACCATTATAATGACCCTGTGTCTTGCAGATTTAGCAGTTTAGCTTAGAGGAGTCAAGTTTGCTCTGCGGGTTGCGTCGAGAGGATGTCAGATGTACTTGGTTTATGCTCGATTCTGGAATTGGTCATGTGCTCAGTGCTCACTGCTCACTGCTCAGTGCTCAGTGCTCACTGCTCAGTGCTCAGTGCTCACTGCTCACTGCTCAGTGCTCAGTGCTCACTGCTCAGTGCTCAGTGCTCACTGCTCAGTGCAGCTGTACATATGCCATTCATAAACACATGAATAAATTATCTGCGGTTTTGGAAGTAAAAAGACCGGCTGGATCATTTTCTGAAGAAAAATTCGTCAGCTTCTAGGAGGAAAATCAATTTATTTAAAAATCGAAATGCCGGAAACAAGATTGAAAATTAAGATGCTTCAAGAAAGACACGAAGTCTTTCTAAGTAGATGTGTTAAAATATCAGTCGTTCTTGACGCATTTTTTATAAATATTTGCGAAAAGAATCAAATGAGACACTAAGTATAAAAAGTGCATAAAGTTTAAAAAAAACATTTGCTAGTGACTCTTAAAGTTAAATCTTCTCATAAAAACCAGTTTCTTGTAAGAATATTCCGTTCAGTAGTGGCAGAAGATATGACTTGGCTTCAGATGTGACGTGTACTTTGCTGAACGCAAAGCTGAATCCGACTCCCATTCGCTGAACAGTAGATTGTAGACCTCAAGATTGATCGAACAGAAGTCCAGCAGTTTTCTTTCCGCCGTTTGCTTGACGCTTTTAAAGGTCGCCGTGAAACTTGCAGAGCTGGAGGATGTCTGCGATCTGCAGTGGTTATTTTGTGCGTACGCTCACGCACCTCTTCTTGCAATAGCGTACGTCGATCACTCATTGCGGGAAAAGTTTGGTCTGCTCTAAATTTAAATTCAAGAAACACATGTTATTTTTACGTGTTGGTGAAAATTTTATTTGGAAATGTTATTCAGCAGAACGTAGGTATATTCACAGAATCTTAACATTCTGAAAAATAAATGCCAAATACACAAGCTCATAATTATGACAACGCAAAGCGATAGCAAGGCTAAGCTTAGCTAAGCTCAGGCAACGCTAGCCTTTGTCAGGCAGCGCCGACAAAGCATAGCGAGAGTAAAGAAATTGTTCCAATATTTTTCGCCTTTTTGCACAGCTCCTGATCTAGAACAGCACCTGAATTCAACTCACCTTTTTCGTTAGAAATGAACCACTGCGTAACGTCATTGAAAGAGATTTGTGCCTTCATTAGAGGACGAAGGAGTTTTTAAAGGTTGGTTGGGGTGGGGATTATGACAATCAATGGTAGCTATTGGTTGTATTTGGGGGAAATCCCCTCCAGCGCCCGGATACAGTGATAATCCTGTCAACCGGACATGAGAAGGAAAGAGCCAATTTTACACCCGGACACAGCGCGGGCGCAATCGACCTTCCCGGGCAGAGGGCACCGATATTGTCATACAGTTCTCCTGCCCAGCTATTGCAGCCGACGCAACCCGGGCAAGAGCTCTTCCTGTGTTCAGCATGAAACCAAGACACGAGCCGATGACTGGGGGTGGATGAGCACCCCAGCCTCCTGTTTTGGGTGAAGCAGAAACCAAAGAGGCAAATTGGCAAAATACTACACGTCTGTGTCCAGCAGTACAGGCAATACTTCCTCAGCTTCGAGATAAATCTTTACCCCCCTCACGGGTCTCCAAATACGCAAACATGTTGGTAAGCGTTTAGGCAAGGAATGAAACAAGAAATAAGAAGTAGAGGTGGTGAAAGGAAAGAGATGAAAGATGAAGATCGCACAGATCCTTCCCATCCAATGACAGTGTCTTGTGACAGTGACGGTGTTGGCTTACTTTGGTTTGGGTTCTCACTGGGAGCTCGTCTGGTATAGTAGACCTTGATGGGGAGTGAAACCTCCCCACCAGAATGGCCTGGCATGACAAACCACTTCACCAAGGTGAGGTACCAGCCTCGAAGGGGTCATTATCTCCATGTCAAAATAAGTCGAACAACAACTCTTAACACGACAACAAAACTTTATTAAAAACTCACGAGCTTTCAAAAACTATCATTCAAACGTACGGCCTGCACAGCGCCACGGAATGGTCAACACCGAGCGAGACTTTTAGTGCCGCCGCCCCAAGCGCTACCCTCAGCGGGAAGAACTGGTCGCGATCGTGGCCCAAGCCGAGGCAGCCCCATCGATTGCGACCCCACGCGAAAACATCGCCCGTCGAAGTGACAGCCATCATGTGGCTGAGACCTGCCGCTATGCTCGTCACTCTTACCTGTCAACGGCAAAAACTTGTTTCAGTTAACACGTAGACAGTCACCGAACTCTAGGTTCACTCCCAGCTCTGTTAGAGGAAAAAGAATTGGACTGAATCAAAACAAAATACAGTAAAAAGCTTCCCAGAAAGGTTCATCATTTTCAAAAGATTTATAATTTGACATCTCTTTACAGTATAAACCAGTGTATTGATTGGACTTGAGAGTTTTAACTGACGCCACCTTCTAGGCTGGTGCAGGAAGACGTGAACTATTTTGCTCAAATGCCATATATTGGGAGTGATCTTATTCAAACAAACAAACGCCCACTGAGTAGGATTAACCATAGGAGCAGAAATGATCAACATAACCTAACAAAGGATAATGATTACCAAGTCTTATCAATTACATTGTCTCTCAAAATACACAGAGCACAAACCTAAATTAGCATAAGCTTCAAATTTCTCACTCAAATTCGGAGAAAATAAGCGTTTGCGCCCATAATAATGACTCTACTTATACTGGATATCTCCGCTCGAAAAAAAATTAGAATTGTTTAGTTGTCAGAACGTTAATGTTAAACTTTCTGCGTAAAAGATGGCCGCCAAATGACTACTTTACCGACAAAAATGCAGAGTACCGGAACACATTGTTCAGTGGAGCCACTGTCGTATGAAATTTAATTTCGATGTTTCTCGTAGGTTAACTCGCTTTTGAATATCTTTACGTGTATATCAATCGTTGAGGTAAACATTGATGGAGATCATATGAGCATGAAAAGTCTCAAAAGCGAGTAACCTACGAGAAATATCAAAATTAAATTTCATACGACAGTGGCTCCACTTAACGGCGTGTTTCGGTACTCTGCATTTTGTCGGTAAAGTAGTCATTTGGCGGCCATCTTTCACGCAGAAAGTTTAACATTAACGTTCTGTCTCTACCTAGAACCTGCACACTCAACGGTTTAACATTAACGTTCTGTCTCTACCTAGAGCCTGCACACTCAACGGTTTAACATTAACGTTCTGTCTCTACCTAGAACCTGCACACTCAACGGTTTAACATTAACGTTCTGTCTCTACCTAGAACCTACACACTCAACGGTTTAACATTAACGTTCTGTCTCTACCTAGAACCTGCACACTCAACGGTTTAACATTACCGTTCTGTCTCTACCTAGAACCTGCACACTCAACGGTTTAACATTAACGTTCTGTCTCTACCTAGAACCTGCACACTCAACAGTTTAACATTAACGTTCTGTCTCTACCTAGAACCTGCACACTCAACGGTTTAACATTAACATTCTGCCTCTACCTAGAACCTGCACCTTCAACGGTTTAACATTAACGTTCTGTCTCTACCTAGAACCTGCACACTCAACGGTCTAACATTAACGTTCTGTCTCCACCTAGAACCTGCACACTCAACGGTTTAACATCAACGTTCTGTCTCTACCAAGAACCTGCACACTCAACGGTTTAACATTAACGTTCTGCCTCTACCTAGAACCTGCACACTCAACGGTTTAACATTAACGTTCTGTCTCTACCTAGAACCTGCACACTCAACGGTTTAACATTAACGTTCTGTCTCTACCTAGAACCTGCACACTCAACGGTTTAACATTAACATTCTGTCTCTACCTAGAACCTGCACTCAAAGGTTTAACATTAACGTTCTGTCTCTACCTAGAAACTGCACACTCAACGGTTTAACATTAACGTTCTGTCTCTACCTAGAACCTGCACACTCAACGGTTTTACATTAACGTTCTGTCTCTACCTAGAACCTACACACTCAACGGTTTAACATTAACGTTCTGTCTCTACCTAGAACCTGCACACTCAACGGTTTAACATTAACTTTCTGTCTCTACCTAGAACCTGCACACTCAACGGTTCTACCAACATCTGGTTTCAGAATACCTCTTGTAAGCCTCCCCTCAATGATTTCGTTACTTTCGGGGACTCGAACCCTGGATCTCCGCAGTTGCGTCTGGTTTTCCTTCCGTTACTCACGTCTGGACTGAACTGTGTGGTGCCGAGCAGCGTGGGTGGGATGAGTTGGGGCTCAGTGCTGCGCTCTAGTGCCGGGCCCTTGCCGAGGATTCCGAAGCCCCAGACGTGCACGCCGCCGTCCTCCGTGAGCACCGCACACGAGCTTCCGCCGGCAGCAACGTCGACGATACGACCGAGACCGTTCAGGTGCGACAAGTGCCGCGACTCACAAACCTGGACAACGACAGGTTAGATCATAGATTTTGATGTCAAGTTAAACACTTTAAATTTTGTTAACATCACCTCTATTTTATTATTATTATTATTAATTTATTCTCATACTTAGCCATGGTACATGTTCTCATGCAAGTTCTTAGAGTAATAGGAAAGTACATTTCTGTTAAATCATGATCGCCAGTTGTATGGTGTACGGTTAGTGTTACATTAAATTAAATTTAGTAATACAGTGAAGTTATGCAATGAAATTAGCCAAGTTATTTGAAGTTAGCTACGTTATTAACAGGACTTGTCTTTTTGATTGTTCCGTCTTTGATTTTCTTTTAACCGGAGTCTAAATTTCAACCTGTCGCGGGTGTTGCTCTAACCAATTGAGCTACTTGGACCCCGATCTCCACATGTCGCGGGTGTTGCTCTAACCAATTGAGCTACTTGGACCCCGATCTCCACCTGTCGCGGGTGTTGCTCTAACCAATTGAGCTACTTGGACCCCGATCTCCACCTGTCGCGGGTGTTGCTCTAACCAATTGAGCTACTTGGACCCCGATCTCTACCTGTCGCGGGTGTTGCTCTAACCAATTGAGCTACTTGGACCCCGATCTCTACCTGTCGCGGGTGTTGCTCTAACCAATTGAGCTACTTGGACCCCGATCTCCATCTGTCGCGGGTGTTGCTCTAACCAATTGAGCTACTTGGACCCCGATCTCCACCTGTCACGGGTGTTGCTCTAACCAATTGAGCTACTTGGACCCCGATCTCCATCTGTCGCGGGTGTTGCTCTAACCAATTGAGCTACTTGGACCCCGATCTCCACCTGTCGCGGGTGTTGCTCTAACCAATTGAGTTACTTGGATCCCGATCTCCATCTGTCGCGGGTGTTGCTCTAACCAATTGAGCTACTTGGACCCCGATCTCCACCTGTCGCGGGTGTTGCTCTAACCAATTGAGCTACTTGGACCCCGATCTCCACCTGTCGCGGGTGTTGCTCTAACCAATTGAGCTACTTGGACCCCGATCTCCACCTGTCGCGGGTGTTGCTCTAACCAATTGAGCTACTTGGACCCCGATCTCTACCTGTCGCGGGTGTTGCTCTAACCAATTGAGCTACTTGGACCCCGATATCTACCTGTCGCGGGTGTTGCTCTAACCAATTGAGCTACTTGGACCCCGATCTCCACCTGTCGCGGGTGTTGCTCTAACCAATTGAGCTACTTGGACCCCGATCTCTACCTGTCGCGGGTGTTGCTCTAACCAATTGAGCTACTTGGACCCCGATATCCATCTGTCGCGGGTGTTGCTCTAACCAATTGAGCTACTTGGACCCCGATCTCCACCTGTCGCGGGTGTTGCTCTAACCAATTGAGCTACTTGGACCCCGATCTCTACCTGTCGCGGGTGTTGCTCTAACCAATTGAGCTACTTGGACCCCGATATCCATCTGTCGCGGGTGTTGCTCTAACCAATTGAGCTACTTGGATCCCGATCTCCATCTGTCACGGGTGTTGCTCTAACCAATTGAGCTACTTGGACCCCGATCTTCACCTGTCACGGGTGTTGCTTTAACCAATTGAGCTACTTGGACCCCGATCTTCACCTGTCGCGGGTGTTGCTCTAACCAATTCAGCTACTTGAACACTGGCTTTTTGAGAATATTTTAGTTTATTAGACGAAAATGACGGATCTCCAAGGAGTAGAACAAGGGCATCAATTTTTGAAATGTTTCTAGTGTTCCTTGTAATAAATAACCCCGTGCATTGCAAGCGTTTGCATTTTAAATGAGATTTCATCGAACATCACCGAGCTTTTGATTTGTAAAGCGTGCTTGAAAAGTGGGATTGTGGATGTTATTGCTGCAGATTGCTAGATGTGGTTTTTGAAATGTTGCTGTCATACTTTCCTGTTTGCTCCGAGCTCTGTGTGCGCATAACTTACTCCCTTTTTGCACTGACAACATAAACATCATGCAATCATAAATGTCGAATAAGATTAACTTTAGATGAAATCTGATTGAAATTGCAAACGCTTGCAATGCGTAGGGTATTTTATTATTATCAACACTGCAACACACTAAATGAAAATATTTATATATTATTTTTTTATAACAATAATCATCAAATACACTAGAATAGTCTCAAAAAGCCAGTGTCCAAGTAGCTCAATTGGTTAGAGCAACACCCGTGACAGGTGGAGATCGGGGTCCAAGTAGCTCAATTGGTTAGAGCAACACCCGTGACAGGTGGAGATCGGGGTCCAAGTAGCTCAATGGGTTAGAGCAACACCTGCGACAGGTGGAGATCGGGGTCCAAGTAGCTCAATTGGTTAGAGCAACACCCGTGACAGGTGGAGATCGGGGTCCAAGTAGCTCAATTGGTTAGAGCAACACCCGTGACAGGTGGAGATTGGGGTCCAAGTAGCTCAATTGGTTAGAACAACACCCGTGACAGGTGGAGATCGGTGTCCAAGTAGCTCAATTGATTAGAGCAACACCCGCTACAGGTGGAGATCGGGGTTTGAGTAGCTCAATTGGTTAGAGCAACACCCGCGACAGGTGGAGATCGGGGTCCAAGTAGCTCAATTGGTTAGAGCAACACCCGCGACAGGTGGAGATTGGGGTCCAAGTAGCTCAATTGGTTAGAGCAACACCCGCGACAGGTGGAGATCAGGGTTTGAGTTCCCGTTTAGGCATCAATTTTAGTTATAGTGTTGATAATAATAAAAAATAAAATTAATTTTATTTATTGTGGAATCATTGGTTGGCCTGACCTGCTGAGAATCTCCAGTGGTGGGCAGTTGACTGTACTCTGAGTTGCCCCAACCGAAGACTTGACCCGACTCTGTTAGCGCAAGCACGCAGTCGGCGGCGCAGCTCAGCTTCACCACTCGTTCACCGACGACATCGCCCTGAAAACACAGACACAGTTACACTTCATGAAGTCACTCTTTGCTATGTAAAGTGCACTAACAGTTTTAACAAAAACTATTTCAACTGGGTTTTGAAAGCTAAGTGAAGAACAACTGAATTTCCCAACGTTTCGTAACTTGTACCTGTTACTTTATCAAGGGTAAGAGCAGTCCTGACAATTTTCCGATAACAAAAGAACCACACAAAATTATAACAATTACCAAGTTCAAGCATCCTACATACAACTATGAACCTACTGAACTTGGTAATTGTTATAATTTTATGTGGTTCTTTTGTTATTGGAAAATTGTCAGGACTGCTCTTACCCCTGAAGAAGTAACAGGTACAAGTTACGAAACGTTGGGAAAATTAGTTGTCCTTCACTTAGCATTCAAAACCCAGTTGAAATAGTTTTTGTTAAAACTAGTGCTAAGTTTAGATCAAGAAGACATGAGTCTAAAAACAATCATGAACATTCAGCTCAACACAATTAGCAACATTTCCTATCTTTATAAAGTGCTTTAACTTGTTTGAATATCAATGTTTAGAGGAGCGCCGATCGTTTCATCATTTTGCGAAATTCACTCTCAAAAAACTTGTCAAAACATAAATGCAAGAATATTCACCTTCTATGAACAGAACCTTTGCTGTAGGTCTCTGGCAGAGAGAAATGCAAGAATCTTTAAAAAGTCAATGTACACCTAGTTCAGAGGTAATACGCTCAAGACATAACCTACAAGTGACTGTTAAAAATAAATTATATCGAATAACCTATTTCCGATGCTAGTTTGTGAATTTGATTTCTACTACGACTTAATTTCCACCTTACTTCTCTAACTCGCCACAAAATGATTGCAGCAGGTGGAACTCATGGCTAACCTCAAACAATGACATGGACTTTCTATTTCAGCGCACCTGCACGGATCGGAGCTGGTAGTCTGAGTCGAACGTCCCGCGACCGGTCTGGCCATCGGCTGCCCAACCACACGTGTAGACAACGCCGTCCTCCGTTACCAGCATTGTATGGTCCTGGCCGCAGCATGCAGAAACCACACGCTTGCCCTCAAGAGATGGCACCACATTCACCATGTGGCTACCTGCAGAACCAAATGCACTGGCATCAGGGGTGGGCGGTTCAAATCGGCAAATGTAAAACACTCCTTTGCTAATTAAAGGAATCATCAGTATTTCACTGCAAGTGATTGGAAAGTGTTAAAGAAATTAACATTCAAAACTTAATTTGGAAATTCCGTGTTTTTTTTTAGAAATAAAAAAGAGCAAAGGCTAGATATATAGTAGACTTGGGTCTTAAAAACTTAATTTGAGATGAAATTTGAGATTACTTTGATGCCCAAAGCACCAGACTTGGTTTTTTTAGTACTTACCTGGGTTGAAAACACCTTGTTCTGCAAACCTACTCACCAGAGTACTTTTCCAAATTGACCACTCTTCGACCACACTGTCCATAAGCGTTGTTTCCCAGCAACATCACGCCGTCAACATCAGTAACAACTGCCAAATGTGCCCTGCCTGCGGCAAGTCCAACTATGTTGCTTTCAGAACTTAGGGGTAGTTCGATTGGAGCCGGGGACAGAAGCAAGTCCATGGGATGGTCAAGCGCAGCCGCTTGGTATCCTAGTTGTGAGTCTGTATTGATTCCACAGCCATACACCTCAGGGCAAGAAGTAAATGCACATTCATTTCTGGTTTTTGAGTTTATTATCGCTCTATAACTGATGCATAAAAGCCATTAGAAATACTGCAAGAAATCTACCTCTGATCTAGGCATAGGTAAGTACCTAGGTCAAAGAAGTAAAAGAAAGAAAGGCTGTGAATCTAACAACATTAAAAGAGTTAAAATTTACCTTGCGAGATTCTTTGGTATCTACAGCAAACACAGTGAACCCGTAGCCACAGGCAACATCCTTGATCCTTCGCTGCTCAGCAAAATGAAGCCGAAACGGTTTATGGTTATAAGCTTGTACTTTGACTTGATCCTTGTGACGAGTGTTTCCCAACGCTCCGTGATCAGCCAACCCCCAAGCGTAAACACGTCTATCGCTCTCACTCGATATGGGGTAGCGAACTTCTTCTAAATCTTTCTCCTCGCGTGGATATTTGTATTTTTGTTTCCAGTGAACTGCTGAAGTTGACAGTCGCGACTCGAAACAAATTGAATATTTATTACACTTACAGAGACATTTCAGTGTATTTAACATGCTGAACCAATCAATTCAACACTTAGTCTTCACTTATACATAAATATATCGCGATATTTGCTCTAATTGCGGTATTGAATGTTCAATTACACCACTTGTTACTCTTCATAACCTACAAATATTCACGTCGCTATGTATTCAACTTCCTCGCAAACACTACTGAACTTCAAGTTTCTCCCACATATGGATTGGCGCTACTACCGCAGATCCCTTCGAGCATGCCCGGCTGCCGCCTTCCCCAGCTGTGAGCCGTAGTCTGTTAGCAGAGCTGTTAGTTACCTTTCAAAAGCCAAAGGGGAAGGGCGTGCTCCATATGCAAGGTTTTATTAATATTCTTTTATAACGCCAGTGACAGTTCCTTGCCGCTTTTCAACTAGTCTGACAGAACGGAAGTGATCGCACGGCCAAGAAGTACATCCACTACATCCACTGTGAGTTTTGTTAGTGGTCTTGCTTTTTTAAAACAAAAATCGGGAAAACTCGAGGGCAAACATAAAGCATGGTTTTGCATGTTTGGAACACATGTTGCCTATTCGTTACTCTAAAATTCCGATGAAATCCCCCATGTTTTTGTTTTTTTAACGAGTGTTTCAGAAAATTAATCTTCGCAAAATTTTAAAGTAAATTGTGTGAATAGGTACGCATGCATACATTTATTAAATAAAGGTGTCATCTCTGTGACAGTTGACATTAGCATTTACAGTTCGCAGGCAGGTTTAGACTTGGTTTAGTCATCGATTGTAGCAAGCAAAGATCGGATGAGAGATAGCAGAGTGACATTACATATCGTCCAGCTATAGCGATAACGAATCTCATATCTGTGATGCAGAATCGGATAATTCTGAATGATCGCTTTATTACTACTTTTATCACAGAAAAGTGTAGTAAACACGTAGTGTGCCTATTTCAGTATGTGTATAGGAGACAACTGTAGCTTCCTTGATATGTGTTCTACATTATCCCGCCGAACAAAGGGAGTCAGGAGATGACTGTTTGCTGGTTGCTACTGTGGATATGCTGAATCAATACGGGTGCCTGGTTCCCGATTTGTTTGTCCCTTATCATCGAGGATATGTCAAAGTTTACTAAACCGTAGGTCATTAAAGTTTAACTTTGTAAACATCTCGATTAAAAGGAGCTCGTTTGACGCAATTAACGCGTTGTAATGTTCATGTACTCGACGTCTTGGTTCGGTCAGGAAATGTAACAGGGCGATCCTAATTGCATTGCGATCGAGTAGATGAATTGTTGAGCTGCAATATTTAGTGGTACTGATTCTATGAGGTTGCTTATTAAGGGAAAGTAAAGATGACAATTATGATTCCTGATGAAATTATGGAATTCTTAGACGCTTTTCTTGAGTAGCTCAACTCATCCTTCTTTTCAATCTCTCGACAGCAAGGGTCTGTGGATGAATCATATCACTCGAGTAGTACCGGCTTCTTGGTACCGGTACCGGGTATTTCCTGTCGTCCCGTTTAGGCTAGACTATGCTATTGTGCATTATCCGTCATATATCCGTCATATATCCGCCTACGTCATCAGTAAAGTTCCACTGGATCCATAATGTGATGCTAATTATCACTAACCAATCACAGCACGTTGCATCTGTTAGTTTTGTGGTCACCCTTCCGACAACTGTCTTCATCGAGTGTTGCTTAACTTTGCTGAAACTTTGAAGTCAGCAGGTGGAAATATTGACGGGAAGGAAGGAAGACATGTGTAGTTTGGCTGCTCAGACCAATCAACAACGAGGTGGGGTACTGAGGTGGGGTACTTACTACTAGCTTATCACATAGCAGATATATGTGCAGAGCTGTGGATCTGTGTGTTCTACTGAATCACCTCTAACCAAGGGAAGAACAAGGAATGATTGTCTTATAAAGAATTTCATAGATATTTCAAGTACAGGTCGGTTCAGTACGGTTTCCTATTTAGAGTATTTTCAAGCTGAATCTGACAGAGAAGTATGGAAGAATAAGAAATATAATTTGGCACAATCAAGTTATGTGCCAATATTTTCCACCCGTTTTAATTAATTGATGAAAAATGTAATCGATTTATAAACTTGTTTAAACTGTTGCCAGCACGTGATTCCGTGAGTTACGGCTATCAATTTCAAATGGGTTGAAATGGATTTTGTCACATAAATAGTGTTTGTTAAAACTTGTGCTAAGGATAAATCAAGTAGACATGAGTCTAAAAACCATCATACAGATTTTTATTTTGTGCCAGTATTGTTATAGAATTTCTAGAATATAATTTATTTGAAACTGTGGCTGAACGTTTGACAGGAAGTGTATCTACCCTCTCAGGAAGTGTTTTTAATGTTCTGTTGGAGAAGGTAATTACAAAGCTGTCTTGGTTTGAATCACATATTGCCGCTTGGCTAAATTCTGCTCGGTACTTCACACCCCCAAACATTCTAACGGCGTCCATGAAACTATCTTCCCTCGTCTTTGTCTT
Source organism: Protonemura montana (assembly GCA_947568835.1). Classification (NCBI taxonomy): domain Eukaryota; kingdom Metazoa; phylum Arthropoda; class Insecta; order Plecoptera; family Nemouridae; genus Protonemura; species Protonemura montana. The sequence continues at coordinate 28,113,429 of OX387603.1, read as the reverse complement.
TACGTTCTCACCAAAACAGTGTCATCGCTTCTCCCAGAAATCTTATCCATGGGCGAAAAGAAAATTTTAAATAAAATCACCTTTTAAAAAACTAGGTCATCATTTGCTACACTTTGTCCGCACGAAGTTCGGGAACACACAACTGTTATCCTGTGATAAGGCGTGGATTGAATGGTAGCGTGCAACGCCACTGGGCCGAACAAATCGAAACGAAAATAATAGAAAATACATTATTTGTGGAGACTTCGCACTTTCTAGATCAATAAAACCCGGTCACCACAGAGACGTGATTTCAAATCGGGCCCTGAACGTTGGGCCTGAACGTTGGGCCTGAACGTTGGGCCTGAACGTTGGGCCTGAACGTTGGGCCTGAACGTTGGGCCTGAACGTTGGGCCTGAACGTTGGGCCTGAACGTTGGGCCTGAACGTTGGGCCTGAACGTTGGGCCTGAACGTTGGGCCTGAACGTTGGGCCTGAACGTTGGGTCTGAACGTTGGCCCTGAACGTTGGGCCTGAACGTTGGGCCTGAACGTTGGGCCTGAACGTTGGGCCTGAACGTTGGGCCTGAACGTTGGGCCTGAACGTTGGGTCTGAACGTTGGGCCTGAACGTTGGGCCTGAACGTTGGGCCTGAACGTTGGGTCTGAACGTTGGCCCTGAACGTTGGGCCTGAACGTTGGGCCTGAACGTTGGGCCTGAACGTTGGGCCTGAACGTTGGGCCTGAACGTTGGGCCCTGAACGTTGGGCCTGAACGTTGGGTCTGAACGTTGGGCCTGAACGTTGGGCCTGAACGTTGGGTCTGAACGTTGGGCCTGAACGTTGGGCCTGAACGTTGGGCCCTGAACGTTGGGCCTGAACGTTGGGCCCTGAACGTTGGGCCTGAACGTTGGGTCTGAACGTTGGGCCTGAACGTTGGGTCTGAACGTTGGGCCTGAACGTTGGGCCTGAACGTTGGGTCTGAACGTTGGGCCTGAAAGTTGGGCCTGAACGTTGGGTCTGAACGTTGGGTCTGAACGTTGGGCCTGAACGTTGGGCCTGAACGTTGGGCCTGAACGTTGGGCCCTAAACGTTGGGTCTGAACGTTGGGCCTGAACGTTGGGCCTGAACGTTGGGCCTGAACGTTGGGCCTGAACGTTGGGCCTGAACGTTGGCCCTGAACGTTGGGCCTGAACGTTGGGTCTGAACGTTGGGCCTGAACGTTGGGCCTGAACGTTGGGTCTGAACGTTGGCCCTGAACGTTGGGTCTGAACGTTGGGCCTGAACGTTGGGCCCTGAACGTTGGGCCCTGAACGTTGGGCCTGAACGTTGGGTCTGAACGTTGGGCCTGAACGTTGGGCCTGAACGTTGGGCCTGAACGTTGGGTCTGAACGTTGGGTCTGAACGTTGGGCCTGAACGTTGGGCCCTGAACGTTGGGCCTGAACGTTGGGCCTGAACGTTGGGCCTGAACGTTGGGCCTGAACGTTGGGCCTGAACGTTGGGCCCTGAACGTTGGGCCCTGAACGTTGGGCCTGAACGTTGGGCCTGAACGTTGGGCCTGAACGTTGGGCCTGAACGTTGGGCCTGAACGTTGGGCCTGAACGTTGGGCCTGAACGTTGGGCCTGAACGTTGGGCCTGAACGTTGGGTCTGAACGTTGGGTCTGAACGTTGGGCCTGAACGTTGGGCCTGAACGTTGGGCCTGAACGTTGGGTCTGAACGTTGGGTCTGAACGTTGGGTCTGAACGTTGGGCCTGAACGTTGGGCCCTGAACGTTGGGCCCTGAACGTTGGGCCTGAACGTTGGGTCTGAACGTTGGGCCTGAACGTTGGGCCTGAACGTTGGGCCTGAACGTTGGGCCTGAACGTTGGGCCCTGAACGTTGGGCCTGAACGTTGGGTCTGAACGTTGGGCCTGAACGTTGGGCCTGAACGTTGGGCCTGAACGTTGGGCCTGAACGTTGGGCCTGAACGTTGGGCCTGAACGTTGGGCCCAAGCTGATAACAAAAATAAGTAAGGTTTAACGTGGAATATCGATTACGGGACAGGTTCCAGGGGAAGTTACCTCATTTCTTGGGGTTTATGCCTAAATGAATCGTCATCCAAAGTATAGCTAATCTAGGCCCAACCAATCTTTGAGGCCCAACCTTAAACTGTTTCTTAGAACGTGGAGTCGGCAAGTGAACCCCTAAAGAGACATCAGGCCCGACCCGACCCGACCCGACTTCAAAAAGGGCCGACTTCATTGCCCGAAAGTCGGGTCGGGTCGGGTCCGGTCTGTCAAATATCTCTTCTATCGTCTTGGTTATAATCATGGTTACACAGGTGGGAAGTTACGAGTGGTTTTATTGTGTTCAGATCTGACCCCGCTGCTACAGGTAGCTATGAAAAGGTCAATTATTCGCATCTGCTTACCGTGGTAACACATCGATTAATTTTACTAGTTTTGAAGAAAGTGCATTTGTTATCAATAGGAAACGCAATCAAGGTTAGATTTACTACTAGTGCACTGATTGCAATGCAATTACGCTAATTGTTTCCATTGATTTCGAATGGGGGTTTCTAAATGGGTGAGGGGAACGCGTAGCTAGCAGGCAAAGCGGAATCAGGGAATAATAAAGACGAAGCTTTCATGGATTAAACATTTGTAAGGCGACCGTCTCTTAAATCTGAAAGACATTGGTCAGGAGCAGCCAACACAGTGTGTCAAAGTGACAAGGCTAAGCGGTGGCCGGTCCTTGGTGCTGTTGGACAGGAGCAGCCAACACAGTGTGTCAAAGGGACAAGGCTAAGCGGTGGCTGGTCCTTGGTACTGTTAGACAGGAGCAGCCAACACAGTGTGTCAAAGTGACAAGGCTAAGTGGTGGCCGGTCCTTGGTGCTGTTGGTCAGGAGCAGCCAACACAGTGTGTCAAAGTGACAAGGCTAAGTGGTGGCCGGTCCTTGGTGCTGTTGGACAGGAGCAGCCAACACAGTGTGTCAAAGAGACAAGGCTAAGCGGTGGCCGGTCCTTGGTGCTGTTGGTCAGGAGCAGCCAACACAGTGTGTCAAAGTGACAAGGCTAAGCGGTGGCCGGTCCTTGGTGCTGTTGGACAGGAGCAGCCAACACAGTGTGTCAAAGTTACAAGGCTAAGCGGTGGCCGGTCCTTGGTGCTGTTGGACAGGAGCAGCCAACACAGTGTGTCAAAGTGACAAGGCTAAGAGGTGGCCGGTCCTTGGTGCTGTTGGTCAGGAGCAGCCAACACAGTGTGTCAAAGTGACAAGGCTAAGCGGTGGCCGGTCCTTAGTGCTGTTGGACAGGAGCAGCCAACACAGTGTGTCAAAGTGACAAGGCTAAGAGGTGGCCGGTCCTTGGTGCTGTTGGTCAGGAGCAGCCAACACAGTGTGTCAAAGTGACAAGGCTAAGCGGTGGCCGGTCCTTGGTGCTGTTGGACAGGAGCAGCCAACACAGTGTGTCAAAGTGACAAGGCTAAGAGGTGGCCGGTCCTTGGTGCTGTTGGACAGGAGCAGCCAACACAGTGTGTCAAAGTGACAAGGCTAAGAGGTGGCCGGTCCTTGGTGCTGTTGGACAGGAGCAGCCAACGCAGTGTGTCAAAGTGACAAGGCTAAGCGGTGGCCGGTCCTTGGTGCTGTTGGACAGGAGCAGCCAACACAGTGTGTCAAAGTGACAAGGCTAAGCGGTGGCCGGTCCTTGGTGCTGTTGGACAGGAGCAGCCAACACAGTGTGTCAAAGTGACAAGGCTAAGCGGTGGCCGGTCCTTGGTGCTGTTGGACAGGAGCAGCCAACACAGTGTGTCAAAGTGACAAGGCTAAGCGGTGGCCGGTCCTTGGTGCTGTTGGACAGGAGCAGCCAACACAGTGTGTCAAAGTGACAAGGCTAAGCGGTGACCGGTCCTTGGTGCTGTTGGTCAGGAGCAGCCAACACAGTGTGTCAAAGTGACAAGGCTAAGCGGAGGCCGGTCCTTGGTGCTGTTGGACAGGAGCAGCCAACACAGTGTGTCAAAGTGACAAGGCTAAGAGGTGGCCGGTCCTTGGTGCTGTTGGACAGGAGCAGCCAACACAGTGTGTCAAAGTGACAAGGCTAAGAGGTGGCCGGTCCTTGGTGCTGTTGGACAGGAGCAGCCTGCCCAACAGCTTGGATCGGCTCCACATTTGATCAACCTAAAATGTCCCTACGCTCATCATCCGCCGCACCTGACATTGTGTTAGCGCAGCTCTGGTATTATCAAGGCACATAGACTCAATCTGATGGTTTTTAGACTCACGACTACTTGATTTATCCTTAGACTTAGACTTATCAGACTCAATATCATTTTTAGAGCAAGGTCAGTTTTGAAAAGACGCACTCGACATGGATCGTATCTGGGTTTATCTCCGTCGTCGGCGTCATTGCGTCGTGCGGTTCACGTTAAACGGTTCGACGACGCCGACGCCGACGCCGCGCGACGTCGCTATTTCGGTACGCGAAGGTGGCATCGGTCAGTAAAAATATCGCATTGGATTCAATGAGTGTCGGACGTGAAGACTTAAATTTAGCAAGAGTTTTTTTGGTCGCGACGTTGTCGCGGGTGAGGGGGTGACGAGGGGACGACGAGGGGTGACGAGGGGGCGACGGGGAGGTTATTTCCATGTCCCGTAGGAGGATGATTTAGATTTTAATAACCCGCGCTAGAAAGTCGAGCGGGGACGTGTTTAATTTTAGATCGGAAGGTTAGATTTTGCCGACGGTGATTTCAGTCATTTGAAGGGCGTTTTTCTTTTTTATGTTTTTCCCGTTATTTATGTTTTCACTTATGAAGGCCACTGGTGACGAGAACTTAGTCCCACTTTTGCAGCTGGTTTGTGTTATTAACTCGCCCTTTGGCTGCAAGACCCTTTCGGCTGCATGCATTGTCAAACCAATATTCGCTCTGGACACTTATATGCAGTTTGTAATTATATTTTGATCGAACTGATCTGTTTGACGTCATAGCTTTCATGTGCTCTTGCTGTTATTAACAGATTTCATAATATCGCTTCCAATTTACATGAATTTCATCAACAACCAATCTATCTAAACTCTCTCAAGCACGACTCAAAAATACTAAAATAGACTTGTGAATTGAGAAGTTATTTGAAAGCAGCATGGTGTGGTCTTCAGTGCTGGGTTTAGGAACAACTTGATATGCAATCAATGTTCTGCATTGAAGCAATGAGGAACATTGAAGACAAGAAGCCCCATTGCGGTCGTCTGTAGCTTCGTTCAATGTCCGGGAGATATTCAATGATGGGTCTGATCTTGCGTATGGAGTGTGCAGTTCAGAATCCACAACTAATCCGTTTGCAATTTAAATCATATTTCATCCTAATACAGCAACGCATCTGACGTCAAATTGGAGTTATTCGAGATTGACAGGTTGTGACGTGATATAGCGTCACTAGAATCAGAGTGACTGTGAGTATTCACAGCCTCTTGGTTCTACTCCTTGGAGAACTGTCATTCTCATCAAATACACTGAAATCGTCTCAAAAAGCCAGTGTCCAAGTAGCTCAATTGGTTAGAGCAACACCCGCGACAGGTGGAGATCGGGGTCCAAGTAGCTCAATTGGTTAGAGCAACACCCGCGACAGGTGGAGATCGGGGTCCAAGTAGCTCAATTGGTTAGAGCAACACCCGCGACAGGTGGAGATCGGGGTCCAAGTAGCTCAATTAGTTAGAGCAACACCCGCGACAGGTGGAGATCGGGGTCCAAGTAGCTCAATTAGTTAGAGCAACACCCGCGACAGGTGGAGATCGGGGTCCAAGTAGCTCAATTGGTTAGAGCAACACCCGCGACAGGTGGAGATCGGGGTCCAAGTAGCTCAATTGGTTAGAGCAACACCCGTGACAGGTGGAGATCGGGGTCCAAGTAGCTCAATTAGTTAGAGCAACACCCGCGACAGGTGGAGATCGGGGTTCGAGTCCCTGTTTGGGCATCACTTTGCAAGCGTTTGCAATTTAAATCACATTTCACAAAACCAAAACATTAATTTGAAGCGTTATTAATCGTGTGGTCGCCCATCAAACGAGCAACACGAGAGAAATGTTGCTTAACGTCAGTTGCAACGGAATATCGCGCGATGCTGATTGGCATTCTTGCGTCACAGAGAGCCAAGCGACTAATTGAGCCTGTGATTGGTCATCAAGGATTTTGAGGGTCGCAGGGCAAACGGTTGACACCAGTTGATCTCGAGGACTTGTGTTACTGTCAGAGCTGAAAACAATGTCTGGACATCTTGCGATCACAAAACATCTGCCGCACGGGATTATATTAGCTTTACATGGAACACTTCGGCTATGTTCGGAACACTTCGGCTATGTTCGGAACACTTCGGCTATGTTCGGAACACTTCGGCTATGTTAGGAACACTTCGGCTATGTTAGGAACACTTCGGCTATGTTCGGGACACTTCGGCTATGTTAGGAACACTTCGGCTATGTTCGGAACACTTCGGCTATGTTCGGAACACTTCGGCTATGTTAGGAACACTTCGGCTATGTTCGGAACACTTCGGCTATGTTAGGAACACTTCGGCTATGTTCGGAACACTTCGGCTATGTTCGGAACACTTCGGCTATGTTCGGAACACTTCGGCTATGTTAGCAACACTTCGGCTATGTTAGGAACACTTCGGCTATGTTCGGAACACTTCGGCTATGTTCGGAACACTTCGACTATGTTAGGAACACTTCGGCTATGTTCGGAACACTTCGGCTATGTTAGGAACACTTCGGCTATGTTCGGAACACTTCGGCTATGTTCGGAACACTTCGACTATGTTAGGAACACTTCGGCTATATTCGGAACACTTCGACTATGTTAGGAACACTTCGGCTATGTTCGGAACACTTCGGCTATGTTCGGAACACTTCGGCTTTGTTCGGAACACTTCGGCTATGTTCGGAACACTTCGGCTTTGTTCGGGACACTTCGGCTATGTTTGGAACACTTCGGCTATGTTAGGAACACTTCGGCTATGTTCGGAACACTTCGGCTATGTTCGGAACACTTCGGCTTTGTTCGGGACACTTCGGCTTTGTTCGGAACACTTCGGCTTTGTTCGGAACACTTCGGCTATGTTCGGAACACTTCGGCTTTGTTCGGGACACTTCGGCTATGTTCGGAACATGTAACAGCTTGGAAATCTAACGATACGACTAGAAACGGGCGTTAATTGCCACGTACTTGACGTTAAGAAATCACTTTGGCTAAATTTGGTTTGCGAATTGCCAATTGTTTTAGGTAATGTTTGAAAATAGGTTGACTGGATACCCAACCTAAGCCTTTAGATTTGACAAAGACACAAGTTTAGTATAGCAAGACGGTATTATCTGATGTCTGGAGCTCATAGTAAGGAATCGATTCACCCTCAACAATATCGGTAAACACAATGTATCGTCTGTGATTTGTTCACACAGATTAAATAATAAATAAACACAACAATGATGACAAACTCGTTTCCTCGGCCAAACAATGTGTCACGCATTCACTAGCATTTGCCGACAAAGCATCTACAGAGGCGATTCACAATCAATCATTCATGTTCCACGAATCCAACCAATCATACAAACCAACCAATAAGTCGAAGGTTTGCCCTTTATATTAAAAATGAGACAAATCACAAGTCACCAATTATAGGCCGTTCTGTCAGTTTCCTTGAAATTAATTGAAAATGCGTTCTGTAAGCGGTTTGTTCCAGCGTTGGAAAGTATTTAACTGCAACCTAAATGTAACTATGAACCAACTGAACTTGGTAATTGTAATAATTCTGTGTGGTTCTTTTGTTATCGGAAAATTGTCAGGACTGCTCTTACCCTTGAAGAAGTAACAGGTACAAGTTACGAAACGTTGGGAAATTCAGTTGTTCTTCACTCAGCATTCAAAACCCAGTTGAAATAGTTTTTGTTAAAATAATTGTTATTGTTATTATTATAAGTAGCACCAAGTTTTCATAAATCATAGCGTTTAGATTGCAGGTCTCAGGCCGGTGCCATGTGTCAGCCAATGATTCCTTTTGTGCTTTTAGTGGTTGACTAACCCCCCTCCCCTCCCCCCTCCCCTGCCCACCCCTGCCCTCCCCTGCCCACCCCAGCCCACCCCTGCCCTCCCCTGCCCACCCCAGCCCACCCCTGCCCTCCCCTGCCCTCCCCAGACAGACCATGGTCACATATCTAGCGTGCACCACATGCTAAGGGTGGGGGCTAGAGGCCCATTCCTGAATTACGTAACATACAAAAATGTCATATACATTTGCCAGCAGCTCTAAATTTCAGCCTAAAGTTGTAACCATTGTTGGCGTCCGCTAACTTATTGACAGAATCTCTATAGAATTTACAATTTTTCCTGTTAGGAAATTCGGTGGTAGACTTATTTTGCATTGAAATTACTGCAATCAGCTGGCTTGGTCGCGGGTTGTATTGAATTAGGTTATGTTTGTTAAACAATTTCCATTACCGTTCCATACATATCGTAGAACAGTACTAGAAAAACTAATAACTTAGCACACCGTTGTGTTGTCCTGGGTGTCAGCTACAACTTTGCCGCTGGTCAGACTCTGAAATGTAAACTTGATCAGTTTTTGCAAAAGTTTGCTCAATTTGCTGCGTTGGTACCCCCGAGTTTACACTTATTGAGGCCGAGAATACAGAGTCCAACTTTATGCGTTTCCGCAAGTACTCCATGTATTGGAGCCGCTCATATTGGGTTTGTTTCTAAATATCAATCCAACTGGTATTGCGTGACAAAGCTGAGGAAGTTCTGAGATTTCTGTCCAGTATTGTACATTTCGTAGACGTCTTGAATTGCCTGGGCGTTTTGAGAAGCGACCAGTCGATCGATCTGTCAGTCGCAACGCTTTCCAACGTGCTTGTGTTCGACCTATTTACCTGAATACCTCTCCCTAAGAGCCGACACTGGGTACATTACCACCACAACTCTGTTGGTTACATTCATCATGATAGCGACTGCGAAACGTAGAGGTGACTTTTCACTTTATAACTCATTTTGAAAACAAAACGCTTGTCTTCCTTATCGATTCATTTTATCAGTCAAAATTCAAATTTGCAGAAGAATGCACGTGTAAAACCCCGTACTTTGTCCCACCCCCTTCCCGTGGAAATGAAATACCTTGCCTTTATCAATGTCCGCGATGGAATTTCCATGCATGCACATTTCCGTTTTTTGTATCAGACAAGTCAATTTTCTTCTGAAAGGGCAGTTCTCTTTTGAAATGAAATTGTGAAACTGACCCCTTTTTGTCCGTGCTTGGCCACTCTTCAAGGCAATACAATACCACCGTGCAGACATGCCAGGCATTAACAATTCAACGACGAGGCGAGTCGAGCCCCACAGTTGTCGCGTCCGCCCTATACGTTGACCTGTCCTATATGTCCGCCCTATACGTTGACCTGTCCTATATGTCCGCCCTATGTCCACCCTATGTCCGCCCTATGTCCACCCTATGTCCGCCCTATGTCCACCCTATGTCCACCCTATGTCCACCCTATGTCCGCCCTATGTCCACCCTATGTCCACCCTATGTCCGCCCTATGTCCAACCTATGTCCACCCTATGCCCACCCTATGTCCGCCCTATGTCCATCCTATGTCCGCCCTATGTCCACCCTATGTCCGCCCTATGTCCGCCCTATGTCCACCCTATGTCCACCCTATGTCCGCCCTATGTCCACCCTATGTCCGCCCTATGTCCACCCTATGTCCACCCTATGTCCACCCTATGTCCACCCTATGTCCACCCTATGTCCACCCTATGTCCACCCTATGTCCGCCCTATGTCCACACTATGTCAACCCTATGTCCACCCTATGTCCACCCTATGTCCACCCTATGTCCACCCTATGTCCACCCTATGTCCACCCTATGTCCGCCCTATGTCCACCCTATGTCCGCCCTATGTCCACCCTATGTCCACTCTATGTCCACCCTATGTCCGCCCTATGTCCACACTATGTCCACCCTATGTCCACCCTATGTCCGCCCTATGTCCGCCCTATGTCCGCCCTATGTCCACCCTATGTCCACCCTATGTCCACCCTATGTCCACCCTATGTCCGCCCTATGTCCGCCCTATATAAACCTTCCGAAGCGCACCGCCAGGACAAAATTGCGATTCTCGGCAGCCGGTTTTTTTTTTTCTAAGAACAAAGCGAAATAATATTTAAATCTTGTGACCAATCACAATTCGTCATGACACAATTTTCTTGCTGGTTAATGTTTTTCCTTCTTTCCATTCTTGTCCATTTTTCTATTGAAGCACGAGTTTTTCAGTAAAATCGGAAAAATGCAAGAACACTTTAGTATTTTCGCCGCGCGTCAAGCGATTGGATGCAACAAACTGAATGTACTTTCTGAATTGTTCGAGTGATTTTACGCAAAGCAGGTGAAATTATATGCCTAGTTCCAAGACTAGTTTCAAACATTTGTACATTTCTTTGAAAACCCTTTGACACTTTGAAGATTTTGTCGAGAAACAAGCGTCAATTTCAACTGTCGAGCTGTCATTGGTGCAACCAGACGTCATCAGCTTTGTGCCAGAGAAATATCCAGGGGCGGCGATTGGTTCCTTGCGCTCTGTGGGGTCGCAGTCGTCAGCTGTTTAGCTGTCAGCTGTCAGCTGTCAGCTGTCAGCTGTTTAGCAGCTGTTCAACAGGGCACTGGGTCAAAATGGTGGCCGCTTAGTTGTTCAACTCACGGCACGTTTCACAGAGGCGTGATTGAGATTCTCTTTCACTTTTGATACTGGGTCATGATTTGTGTATTATTTTTAGAAAGGGTGCATCGCTATACGTGTTTTACGCTTTAGGCTTCATTTTCACGGCCAGTTCTTTGATTTAGTAACCTCGTTGTTTTCGTAAGATGCATTTAGGATGCCTGGAAGAGGTTTATATTTTTGTAGTTGTTTTGTTTTCGGAGAAACGTCACAACTGCTTGCATCCTTGCACAAGTTGCGAAACGTGGAAAAAATCAATTGTTTTTTACTTAGTATTCAAAAACGTGATTTGTAAATAGTTGTTTTTTTCGAGCAATGTCCAATCTGACGTCATCTTAGCACAGAAATATGAAAAAAAATTGTTCTCGAAAACTTTTGAGATCGACGCTCGTATTGACATGGAGATCAAACACTGACCACGAAGATAAGGAAATTATCAAATATTCCAGTGAAGGCAAAACAAAAATATCCGTTTGTAAAAGAGTTAGTTAGTAATTAGTTTTTAAGTTATCGACCCTGATTATTTTATTTAGATGCATTTAGGAAGCTTGAACTTGGTAATTGTTATAATTTTATGTGGTTCTTTTATTATCGGAAAATTGTCAGGACTGCTCTTAACCTCTGAGGAAGTAACTAGTACATGTTGCGAAACGTTGGGAAATTTAGTAGCCCTTTACTTAGCATTCAAAACCCAGTTGAAATAGTTTTTCTTAAAAGACTATTTAGTGTTTGGAAACTAGTTGAAGACGCTAACGACCAGTGGTGTAGTCCTATTTTATTTTGGGTATACGCTAGGTTATCAGGCTGTGAGTTCCAAATGCCGTGGTCATCACTAGGTTAGGTACTGGATGGGGGGGTGTTTCTAATTCTTTACCTTTAGTCTATTCACTAGTTAGTTCATAGATAGTTCATTCCTATCAACACTAAAACTACTACTTGGTGTTGGGGTAGCTACAATCGCGCTTTCCTCGGGTGGGTTGAATGAGTACGTTGACTGCTTGGAAAAACCATTGCATACCCATCCAGATCATACGAACCGCTACCATACACGGACTACCCACTTTTCGGAATAAACTTTGCTTTTCGAGTTTTTCTAGTGCAGGTTGTAGGGAGATTAAGAATTGTCGTTGCAAAACGCATTTTAAAGTTTTGCAAAGAGTATTTATCGGGCGTATACCCTGTATATTATTTTTGGGTATACGCTCGGTGTGAAAAAGTGTTTTGGGTATACGGCGTATACCCTTGACTACATCACTGAACAAGAATGACGACCTGGTGTATGAAGTGAACGACTGGCATACAATATTTAGACACAAAAAGGTTCGCTGCGCCGAGTCATCAATTCTAGAGCGCGGATCGCCGGGGCGCAAGACCAACACTGGAAACATTGTCTGCAAATTTTGATGCCGCGAGCGAAATGTTTTAGACGCCTCTTGATTTATTCAGTTCCATTTGCTGCGGGAAAACGATTTCCGTGACTCACCTGGTTCTCGTCTGTATTATTTCGTCAAACGCTTTCAGAGACCGAGTGAGACGAGAATAATTTAATGATGGCCTCCCCGTATTTTTCATAAACGTGATGCGAGAATTTGTTTTCAATTTCATGAAAATTCTGCGTGTTTTCCATCCGTAATTCAAGATATCCACGAAACATTGAATTATGGTAACGTTGGTTTTATTTTATTCACGATACCGATCATCGAAAAGTAATAAAACTGCTCCGAAATACGATAAAATGTTCAAGTGCATTTTGATTTATAGGTGTAGGTCATGTTCCGGTAGTAATATTGTCATTATTACTTCATTACCTAACTGTCAGGTAAGATTTAGCTTTCAAACCGCATAACTTCCCAATCTCTTCCCAATCTCTTCCCAATCCCTGTTCTCTCTCATCATATAAACGCAGTGAGGTACAAACACATAAACTTGCTAAAAATAGAAAATGTCGTTGCCGACTCGCGAATCTTTCTCGTGTTTTTCTTTGGAAAACCCGCACCGAAGACAGCGATCCCAGCCCCAACTCGTAACCACGATTTCAGACCGCGGCGTCGCCTGGAGGTCCCGTCGAACAACGCAAATAATCTAGCAGAAGCCGTACACCCCAATGTACACCCCAATGTACACCCCAATGTACACCCCAATGTACACCCCCCAATGTACACCCCCCAATGTACACCCCAATGTACACCCCAAAGTACACCCCAATGTACACCCCAATGTACACCCCAATGTACACCCCAATGTACACCCCCCCCAATGTACACCCCCCAATGTACACCCCAATGTACACCCCAATGTACACCCCCCAATGTACACCCCCCAATGTACACCCCCCAATGTACACCCCCCAATGTACACCCCAATGTACACCCCAATGTACACCCAATGTTCACCCCAATGTACACCCCAATGTACACACCCCAATGTACACCCCAATGTACACCCCAATAAACACCCCAATGTACATCCCAATGTACACCCCAATGTACACCCCAATGTACACCCCAATGTAAACCCCAATGTACACCCCAATGTACACCCCCCCAATGTACACCCCCCAATGTACACCCCCCAATGTACACCCCAATGTACACCCCAATGTACACCCCAATGTACACCCAATGTTCACCCCAATGTACACCCCAGTGTACACCCCCCAGTGTACACCCCAATGTACACCCCAATGTACACCCCAGTGTACACCCCCCAATGTACACCCCCCAATGTACACCCCCCAATGTACACCCCCCAATGTACACCCCAATGTTCACCCCAATGTACACCCCAATGTTCACCCCAATGTACACCCCAATGTACACCCCAATGTACACCCCAATGTACACCCCCCCAATGTACACCCCAATGTACACCCCAATGTACACCCCAATGTACACCCCAATGTACACCCCAATGTACACCCCCCCAATGTACACCCCAATGTACACCCCCCAATACCGAACGGTTTGGCGTGTTGGAAACACCGGTTCTCGTTAGATCACCGAAGTTAAGCAACACTGCGCTGGGTCAGGTATTGGATGGGTGACCATCATACACATGACCAGTTCTGTTTGGGAGAGAGGTTGGAGGGATGAAAGTTAGTACAGCAACTTCACTCGCCATTGCTTATCAACCTCTCGACAGCATGGATTTGTGGAGGAATCCTGCTGTTCGCGTTGTACCGTCCTTCCTTCGGAAGGGAAGTTAAGCCGGTGGTCCCCTTGGTGCTCTTCGACAGGAGTAGGCTACGTGCCGGCACCGGGTTTCCCCTCCTGCCTTCTAGACTAGGTTAGGTTCATCATCATCCTCATCATCATCCACTCATTCACCGACGCCATTAGACCAGTGCCGCAGGGCCAGTTGTCATAACAGTGCGTCGTTAAACACCACAAATAATAATAATAATAATACACCCCTATTATACACCCCTAATGTACACCCCCAATGTACACCCCCCAATAAGCCACCCCCCCAATAAGCCACCCCCCCCCAATAAGCCCCCCCCCCCCCCCCCCCAATAAGCCACCCTCTGTCCGTCCGTACCCCGTGGCATGTTCCAACTCACGTCAGTACTCGATTCAATCGTAAAAGGAGCTTAGTGTCCGGCTTATGCTGTTAAATCACATGTCATGACCAAGAATGTTGCGGAACTTGTAGCATTCTACCTGGACTGCACTTGTATCTCTTCTCAAGGTTTAAGTTGACAAGCAAAGCTTCTTGCCGTGGGACATGGGACACGTATGCACCTACACCAGCACTCGGTAAGCGGAGTTAAGCAACACCGCGTGTTGGATGGGTGTCCACACTTCAGAATACACGGGAGACAAGTTGGTTGGACATACTTCACTCGCCTTGCTTATCAACCTCTCGACAGCATGGATTTGTGGAGGAATCCTGTTGTTCGTGTTGTACCGTCCTTCGAAAGGGACGTTAAGCCGGTGGTCCCCTTGGGTCTACGCGCCGGTACCGGCTGTCCCTTCTTCCTTCTAGGCTAGGTCAGGATAATCTTTCTAATCCCCATCACTTAATCATTCACGGACGCTATTAGACCAGTGCCGCAAGCCCGTTGTCAAACACAGCTAATCAATCAAAGTCAGTTAATTTTGGGAGATAGGTCGTAGAACGTCGAGTCAGGTACGGGATATCCCGCCCATAATACGATAGAAAATTCAGGGAGGTTGGAGGAGAATTTAGAACTGTCAGCGTCTATTAAACTGCAAACCGCATTGTTGTCCTGTTCCTCAGGGAATATGTTACCCAGCAAAGGCTACAAAGCGTCTGTCCAGTGCCTGCTGCCGTAGATAAGGAACGTCTTAAAAGAACCTGCTGGTCTTGCGTTATCACGTGTAGCCAGGGGTACGCACGAACACAAGCACATGTCAATAAGCCCAGGGTGGGCTTTGCTTTCTGTTCTCCTGTTATTTATGACAGTGTATGGCCTCGCCGGGGATCAAGATTTGCTCTGCGGGAACGTGCCTAAAGTTCGACTGACATTTTAAAGCCCGGCAAAATTTGTTTTCCAAAAGAGAATTTACTGAAATGTGTAATTAACTAATAATGGGTCACAAGAGTATTGGATAATTCAATGAACTTTTCTTATCCACGCGTGAATCAAGGTAGTTTGCGCATCTAAGTTAATCAATATTTTTTCGAGACTGTTTTTGAGTTGATAAATAGTATTATACTTTCAAAAATATGTTGTTTATCGATAGTGAAAATGAACTTTATCAACGCATTTTGTGCGGAGAGAAACTGGAAAGCAATAAAACGACGTGTGCTTTAGTAATCGTTAGTCATCTTCACCGTTTGGTAGCCGCTTGATCACCCAAACAAACCTTCCCCGACAACACAAGCGACCTTGACGAGGTCACACTTGTAGGCGGCCACCCAACGCAACAACCTTGCCCGTGAGTCCCCCTTGCCTGACCTCTCAACCAATTAACATGGTGTCCGACAACAGGCCGTTAGCCTTCACCACGCTGAGAGGGAGTTCAAGTAGCCTCCACTTTGGCCTTCCGGTCGTCGACTCAGCGGCCAAGGGCACCCCAACCCCAACCCCCTACCCCCTTCCCGGCTAGTACCTAGGGAAACGAGTCAACCCCTTCGCTGCCCCCCCCCCCCTCCATTAAGGGAATGAGGGGTGGAGGGGGGATCGATATGTCATGCCACGCGGTCTAAATCACTCAGCAATCGCATTCATCACGTTGCAAGTAAGCACCATTTAGTGCGGTTTTCCACCCTCGGCTCTTATCCGAACTTGACGCCAACTTTCAAGTTACTTCATTTCGTATCATGCCGCAACTCGCGCTAATCATATTTCTTTAAATACTTATTTCACAACATGCTAGTCCCAGACACATGCTCGTTGTCTGGGGCTGATACGCACGCACGATCGCACGCACGATCGCACGCACGTTGATGTAGTTTGTGACTAGCGAGGTTTGATATCGAGCTAAATTAACATGTTTGTTTTATTATTGATTGACTTTGATTGATGCCGTTTTATTTGGCCCTGGCCGTTTGATGACAAGACCGCCCCGGATGATATCGGACTCGACCATCAGTGAAGTGCGGCCACGGTTTGACATTGTCCTTGTGTCACACTGCATTAGTGGTGTCCTTGCATCGAGACCTGATGGATTATCAGTGAACGACAGGTTGATGATGAAGCGAACTATTGGTCTCTTAGCAGAGATGTCAAACAAATGTGGTAGCCACTCCTCAACCTTGACAAAAACTCGACTCCTCAACCTTGGTGTGTGGGGTTGATTTCACTTTTCCACCTGTTTTCATGAGACCACACGAAGTTTAGAAAGATTTCATGAAGTTCTGTTTTAGATAGGTTACCTCATATCAATTCGGGAGTTTGAATAGCTAATCTGGGTGCTGAATCGGGCTTGCAAATCACGAGAAAACACAACTCGAAACAAACTAACAAACAACAAAGAAACTAATGAGCTTTACCAACTTGGTACCGGAGTCTCCGGGTTGTTCAACTAAAAGGTTATTAACATTTGAATGGCACGCAAGTTCTAGTCGGGGTGTAAATCACCAGGTAAATGGATTGTGTAAAACGGCGATGATTGTATCATTTGTTTGGTCACAGATGAAACAGTTGGCGCGCTTTCATCTCATAAAACATACTGACGAGCTGAGATCGCCGAGATGAGAGGTCGGTTTTACGCGAGTTGTGCAACCTGATGTGAGAACCACGGTGTGTTTAGTATTTTCTCTCGAATTGATCAATACAATTATATTTCAACAATAGAAGGGGTGCCGATGTTAGATGCACGCAGCTTCTTCCGAGTGGTGTCTGATGCATACAGCCTAGGATTTAGCGAGCACAAACATGTACCACACATAACAACAACTAAAAGAATAAGACATTCTTTTATAGTTTCAAATATCTTCTTAAATAATCTTCAGACAATTATGTGTAAATATTTTGCTTCGTTTTTGCAACTTTGCGCCGTATTAAATATTGAAAATTGCTTGCAATTATGCGGTTGCTTTGGTAATTAGCGGCCAGTCGATAGCTGGCCTAGGAAAACGTGGCCAAGATTCGTAATTACCCCTGAGTTGTTAACACTTAACAACCCCATTTAACTGCGGTGTGTACAGCCGGCTCATTGTAGGAAAGTCTGTAAAAGCTGCTATAAACTACTTTATGATAAATGGATCAAAGGCGTCGCTGTCCGCAATGTCCTATATTTGTTAATCGACCCTAAGACGCCAAGATAAAAACGAATATATAAATGGATTGGTCGCCTTTTTTTGATCTGAAATGATTGGTTAAGAGTCACCCAATGGAATGCGTCTCTCTGTGATTTCTACTGGGTGATCCGAACTGATGCAGGCCTCGTCTAGTTTAACAAATTAACTTGGGTAGAGTCAAGAAAACTAAAACACACTCGAAAGTAAATGCTATCAGCTGAAACTCGGCACGCGTGAGTCACCGTCATTTCGAGGGTTGCACCTTTTCATTTTCACTCTTCTCGAAGGTCGATCGCATTTCAGTACCATTAACTCACAACTTATCTTTGTTAATGCTAACCTCAATGATTGTTACGTATGTAGTATTAATGATTAGGAGATATAATCATTTAATTGATCATCATTTAATTAGATTTGTTATCGACTGGTAACCACCGGTGCCACGTGTTGGAGACTGTAAAACGTTCAGCATTCGCACTCTGCCAGTTTAAAAAAGAACAGTATTTGCAGGACAACTCTGAGCGGATAAGAGACCAACAAGCCAGTTGTCAGAACTCCGCTAGGACTGGGTAATGAACATTCGTGCGACAGTGATTGCAAACCACGACGTCCCGGCGGCAGCGTCCAAGCAATGTCAGCAAGTCACGATACTTCCGCGTGTTCTACCACGGGTTAGAATAGTCACGGCCTTCGCGGCAGCCGGCACGCCAACTGTCAAGGTCACGGCACCACCGCCCTCTCTAGACATTCTAGCATTCTCAGAGTCGCCGAAGATAACATCTCGAAAGCAAAGTATTTTCAGAGGGCTGTGTTACTTGCATTGCGAACTTGTTGATAAAGAGTTTCAAAGTCGCGCTCAATGTCGGCCAGGACACGATAGGAAAATAAAAAATAGTTTGTTTGGTATTCGTGTCTTAGACGCGGCAATTGAGATCGTCTCAGACCGCACAGCTGTGTTTCTGTGTCATAATGCCCCTGATCTCCTCAATCTCTGGCAAGTCACAAGGGAAAATAAAATTGGTCCATCGGCAGAGGCGATGGACCAATATTTGGTCTTGGGTGTATTTGGGTGATTTTATTTTATTCAGTACTTATTAGCTTTTTAGTACAGCCGTTGAGTATGCAGGTTCTAGGTAGAGACAGAACGTTAATGTTAAACCGTTGAGTGTGCAGGTTCTAGGTAGAGACAGAACGTTAATGTTAAACCGTTGAGTGTGCAGGTTCTAGGTAGAGACAGAACGTTAATGTTAAACCGTTGAGTGTGCAGGTTCTAGGTAGAGACAGAACGTTAATGTTAAACCGTTGAGTGTGTACGTTCTAGGTAGAGACAGAACGTTTATGTTAAACCGTTGAGTGTGCAGGTTCTAGGTAGAGAGAGAACGTTAATGTTAAACCGTTGAGTGTGCAGGTTCTAGGTAGAGACAGAACGTTATTGTTAAACCGTTGAGTGTGCAGGTTCTAGGTAGAGACAGAACGTTAATGTTAAACCGTTGAGTGTGCAGGTTCTAGGTAGAGACAGAACGTTAATGTTAAACCGTTGAGTGTGCAGGTTATAGGTAGAGACAGAACGTTAATGTTAAACCGTTGAGTGTGCAGGTTCTAGGTAGAGGCAGAACGTTAATGTTAAACCGTTGAGTGTGCAGGTTCTAGGTAGAGACAGAACTTTAATGTTAAACCGTTGAGTGTGCAGGTTCTAGGTAGAGGCAGAACGTTAATGTTAAACCGTTGAGTGTGCAGGTTCTAGGTAGAGACAGAACGTTAATGTTAAACCGTTGAGTGTGCAGGTTCTAGGTAGAGACAGAACGTTGATGTTAAACCGTTGAGTGTGCAGGTTCTAGGTAGAGACAGAACGTTAATGTTAAACCGTTGAGTGTGCAGGTTCTAGGTAGAGACAGAACGTTAATGTTAAACCGTTGAGTGTGCAGGTTCTAGGTAGAGACAGAACGTTAATGTTAAACCGTTGAGTGTGCAGGTTCTAGGTAGAGACAGAACGTTAATGTTAAACCGTTGAGTGTGCAGGTTCTAGGTAGAGACAGAACGTTAATGTTAAACCGTTGAGTGTGCTGGTTCTAGGTAGAGACAGAACGTTAATGTTAAACCGTTGAGTGTGCAGGTTCTAGGTAGAGACAGAACGTTAATGTTAAACCGTTGAGTGTGCAGGTTCTAGGTAGAGGCAGAACGTTAATGTTAAACCGTTGAGTGTGCAGGTTCTAGGTAGAGACAGAACGTTAATGTTAAACCGTTGAGTGTGCAGGTTCTAGGTAGAGACAGCACGTTGATGTTAAACCGTTGAGTGTGCAGGTTCTAGGTAGAGACAGAACGTTAATGTTAAACCGTTGAGTGTGCAGGTTCTAGGTAGAGACAGAACGTTAATGTTAAACCGTTGAGTGTGCAGGTTCTAGGTAGAGACAGAACGTTAATGTTAAACCGTTGAGTGTGCAGGTTCTAGGTAGAGACAGAACGTTAATGTTAAACCGTTGAGTGTGCAGGTTCTAGGTAGAGACAGAACGTTAATGTTAAACCGTTGAGTGTCCTGGTTCTAGGTAGAGACAGAACGTTAATGTTAAACCGTTGAGTGTGCAGGTTCTAGGTAGAGACAGAACGTTAATGTTAAACCGTTGAGTGTGCAGGTTCTAGGTAGAGGCAGAACGTTAATGTTAAACCGTTGAGTGTGCAGGTTCTAGGTAGAGACAGAACGTTAATGTGAAACCGTTGAGTGTGCAGGTTCTAGGTAGAGACAAAACGTTGATGTTAAACCGTTGAGTGTGCAGGTTCTAGGTAGAGACAGAACGTTAATGTTAAACCGTTGAGTGTGCAGGTTCTAGGTAGAGACAGAACGTTAATGTTAAACCGTTGAGTGTGCTGGTTCTAGGTAGAGACAGAACGTTAATGTTAAACCGTTGAGTGTGCAGGTTCTGGGTAGAGACAGAACGTTAATGTTAAACCGTTGAGTGTGCAGGTTCTAGGTAGAGGCAGAACGTTAATGTTAAACCGTTGAGTGTGCAGGTTCTAGGTAGAGACAGAACGTTAATGTTAAACCGTTGAGTGTGCAGGTTCCAGGTAGAGACAGAACGTTAATGTTAAGCCGTTGAGTGTGCAGGTTCTAGGTGGAGACAGAACGTTAATGTTAAACTGTTGAGTGTGCAGGTTCTAGGTAGAGACAGAACGTTAATGTTAAACCTTTGAGTGTGCAGGTTCTATGTAGAGACAGAACGTTAATGTTAAACCGTTGAGTGTGCAGGTTCTAGGTAGAGACAGAACGTTAATGTTAAACCGTTGAGTGTGCTGGTTCTAGGTAGAGACAGAACGTTAATGTTAAACCGTTGAGTGTGCAGGTTCTGGGTAGAGACAGAACGTTAATGTTAAACCGTTGAGTGTGCAGGTTCTAGGTAGAGGCAGAACGTTAATGTTAAACCGTTGAGTGTGCAGGTTCTAGGTAGAGACAGAACGTTAATGTTAAACCGTTGAGTGTGCAGGTTCCAGGTAGAGACAGAACGTTAATGTTAAGCCGTTGAGTGTGCAGGTTCTAGGTGGAGACAGAACGTTAATGTTAAACTGTTGAGTGTGCAGGTTCTAGGTAGAGACAGAACGTTAATGTTAAACCTTTGAGTGTGCAGGTTCTATGTAGAGACAGAACGTTAATGTTAAACCGTTGAGTGTGCAGGTTCTAGGTAGAGACAGAACGTTAATGTTACACTTTCTGCGATGGCCGCCAAATGACTACTTTACCGACAAAAATGCAGAGTACCGGAACACGCCGTTAAGTGGAGCCACTGTCGTATGAAATTTAATTTTGATTTTTCTCGTAGGTTAACTCGCTTTTGAATATCGTTACGTGCATATCAATCGTTGAGGTAAAAGTTGATAGAGGTCTTTTGAGCATGAAAAGTCTCGACGGTACACCAATGCAACCAAACAGCTTGACACAAATTAAATACATCGGATGGATACATAGAATTATTTCGTTGCTGAATAACTTGAAGCTTTTGTCTGCTCTGTTTTTAGTGTTTAGCTTAATTCCCATCCCCCTTTTCGACTCAGCAGTCAGTATTTTCACCGACCACGTGTTTCTCTTCCTTTCCAGCCGCAGCGATGGTAGCGCTGCCGATCTTGAATCGACTCGAGCGGCAAAACGTGGCAACATGAGGTCGAGATCGACCGACCGAGCCGCCGAGGCGGCCGATCTCAAGGTCGTGCCAGGTCAAGTCGGCGCAAATCACGGCCCGTCCGATGCTTCAGGTGATTATTAATCGCTCTTAATTATCAGCAATTACCGGCAAAGTGCGTAATTTGCCTTGCTAATTCGGCGGCGCCCTTGTCCTGGCGCCCTTGAGATCGCATTTACGCAGCGGGGTCGATTTTTTTATGGCGGACACGTGGTAAGACTGTGGGGGGGGGCGAGCACGCTACTGAGCCTGTATTCCACTTGGCAGATTTTTCATCTATCAAACAGTCCGTGCGTTTTATGACTTAGACATCAAACGTTCAGTAATTAAAGCAAATGTAACAACACACTTTGGTGGTGGTGAAACGCAGCCCGCGGATTCCGACAATATTACCAATGTTTCCACCGGACTGCGATTACAAATTTTCACTTTGCCTGAAATTCCAGGAGCTCCCGCCCAACGTTTGACGGACAAGTTACCTTCTGGGCAACTCGAATCAGGACATTTAATCCCGATACCCTGCAGGTGTCCCGTCTCTATTGAAACTTGAGGCAGTTTAGATGAAATCATGCAATATCGCGATTTTCGGTTGACCCTTGACGAGCTAGAAGAACAGTAGTGAGTGTTGACTTCGAGCCGTGCAGTTGCCTATCAGCGCCATCTATTGAAGTCCATCTTGACTTGCAGGTCGCGAGGGCACGCCGTACCAGCGACTCCTGTACGCGATCCACAACGACCAGCGCTGGCTACAAGACGTTAGCCTTGGCAAACGTGTCGGCTTCTACCGGTTCCGTGGGGAACTCGGCAGTGGGAACTTCTCACAAGTCAAAATGGCGGTGCACCAGCTCTCCAGAGGTAAGTTGCCGTCTTGTGGACGCCACAGGGATCGATTTATCAAGAGTATTAGTTGCAAGATTGGACTCTGTCTTATCGAAAAATTAGTGGGATTGGTCGTAGCACATTTTCGAGAATCGTCTCTCGCAAAGAAATGCCGCAAAGAAATGTTTTTTCTTGAAAGAGAGAAGAAAATAAGAAAGAGAGGCCGAACAGCGTGCTCTTCAATGGTGCAGATACAATGAGTGTGGAAAGTACGAAAATTTATTGGCCAAATCGTGGTCCAGCCCAATTTATTGCTTAGTGGAAAATGTTCAGTTTCGAATCGTATGATTTCCCTAAGTATCTACACTTGCATGGATATGCTGATATCTTTCTAAATACATGTGCCGTTTTAGTTGTGTAAATATGGCGGGTGATATTTAATACGTGTGAGACATTGCGCTACGTTTAATCGACAATTCTGAGAGCAATTAAGCGTTTACCTACAGTTCACTGTTACTTGGCCAACATCCCATTAGACAATTGTTACGAAGCCACTAAATCGTTGACGTCGGTGATACGTTGATCGAATTTTTTAAAAGCACTGCGCCAAATTATCCGAGGTTTTCGCCATGGCAATAATTGGTTGTCTCGTGAGACAACCGTGCTCCTGATCATCTAAATTCTAAACCACTCCCAAATTGAAGTTGCATCCAAACAAATTATATCCGAAATAAATGCAGATGTACCAATATGTCAAAAAGAAATCATGCGTCTACTGAAGAGGACATCTTTGAGCAGCTCTGAATGTGATTTCAAGGAAGTTCACTCTTGTCTGAGTCGTGGGACAATGGGACAAATGTT
Organism: Protonemura montana; assembly: GCA_947568835.1. NCBI lineage: Eukaryota > Metazoa > Arthropoda > Insecta > Plecoptera > Nemouridae > Protonemura > Protonemura montana. The sequence goes on along the minus strand of OX387603.1, from coordinate 28,090,150 downwards.
CACATACATTTTTTCCAGATTTACAGATTGATTATTGTGTTTAACGACGCACTGTTTTGACAATGGGTCCTGTGGATCTGGCCTAATGGCGTCGGTGAGTGAGTGGATGGTGATGAGGATAATGATGAACCTAACCTAGCCTAGGATTATAAAACCATGATAGAACCATGAAAAAAATTACACTTTTGGGTAATTTTTTTCGGTAATTTTGATTGGCTGTTTACTTCCTGAAACGTCCGCGTAGCCCCCCCCCCCTCTCTCTCCCCCTCCCTCTCCCTTCTGTAACATGACTTGCTTGGGAGTCGTGGGATTTTATTCCCACCACAAGGCTGTGTCTCGGTCGTCTGTCGTGCAATGCTTCACGCGGACCTCTGCACAGGTCTTGCAATGCCATGGCCGTCGATTGCAAACCCTGATAATAGATGCTTACAAAAGTTAACACCACCTTTAATCCGAAAAGAAATTGGACTCGAGTCAAAAAATTCCACACCCTGCGGCCCATTTCGATTGGCACGTGCCAAAATAGTTTTGATCCGTTCACACTTTGGGAATGCTCCCATCGCTGTGCAGCTGTCTTCGCTCGATGCTACATTTCCAATGAGCGGAGAAGTCTTAGGTTATAAGTTCAAATATGACCTCTGTCTGCTGCTTAAATGTTGCTTGAACTTATGGCAATCAACCAGTGTAACGCTGAGCTTACTTTTATCATTTTCAAAATCTATAACTTTTTTTGGTTAAGAATCGGCGATGAATGCAGGAAATGGGGAGCCTGGTGTTTAAAGCCTATTGTTTCTGTTTTGCATTTCTTGGTCAGTCAAGCCGGTCTGCCCTGTTCCCTGCGGCACGGGGCACAAAAACGCCAACTCAAACCAAGATGTCCCCGTAAATCAAGCAATCAATCAGCATCCCATGAAACCGTATCGTCACTCTACTGGAGACAGTTACCTACTGTAACCAATCAATTCTGGCCATAGCGTATAATTATTTTTAAATCCTAGCCAGCTCGCGCTATCGCAGAGAAGTACCATTGTGCTGCTAACAGCGGCCCACATTTCAAACTTTCAGTGGATTGTTGTTCTTCTTTTGGCCTGCCCCTCGGCCAATTAAATCTCGCCGTGCTTTTAGTTTGTTGGATGGTCGCCAGGGTTCGCGGGAAGACGCAGGCTTCGTCGGCGATGAAAGAACGAATTGATTACTAAACGTGTCATTGTTTGAATTCTTTCACCGGTCAACACAGATTTGTTTAATTGATACAAATATTTCGGTCCTGGGACAGTAATGGATTCCTCTGAATTTTTATAATATTTATCTTCTAGCATCTTAATGAAGAAGGATCTTCATGCCACTGTAACTTATTGTTTTATTCTGATAAGCAAATCTTTCTTCATCAGCTTTCTTCGCTGAGAATTTTAATGGGCAATGTTTTTAGTAGAATTTATTGCCAGGTTGTGAACCATCCGAAAAGATTTGTTTCCCGTGGACCTATAGCATGACATTAAATCTGTGACTTCCTCCGTACAGCTCTCAAGAATTGGAAAACTTGCCTATCAATCTTGTCTCTCTTTCCCATTCATTCGGTATCTGATGTTACATTTCGTATTTGAGTGAGACCGAACGGTTTGACGTGTTGGAAACACTGGTTCTCGTGAGATCACCGAAGTTAAACAACACTGCGCTCGGTCAGCTATTGGATTGATTGATTTGTGGTGTTTAACGACGCCCTGTTTTGACGACTGGCCCTACGGCACTGGTCTAATGGCGTTGGTGAATGAGTGGATGATGATAAAGATGATGATGAACCTAACCTAGGCTAGAAGGGAGAAGGGGAAACCCGGTGCCGGCACGTAGCCTACTCCTGTTGAAGAGCACCAAGGGGACCACCGGCTTAACGTCCCTTCTGAAGGACGGTACAACACGAACAACAGGATTCCTCCACAAATCCATGCTGTCGAGAGGTTGATAAGCAATGGCGAGTGAAGTTGCTGTACTAACTTTCATCCCTCCAACCTCGCACTGAACGGTTTGGCATGTTGGAAACACCGGTTCTCGTTAGATCACCGAAGTTAAGCAACACTACGCTGAGTCAGGTATTGGATGGGTGACCATCATACACATGACCAGTTCTGTTCGGGAGAGAGGTTGGAGGGATGAAAGTTAAGCAACACTGCGCTGAGTCAGGTATTGGATGGGTGACCATCATACACATGACCAGTTCTGTTCGGGAGAGAAATTGGAGGGAGGAAAGTTAAGCAACACTGCGCTGAGTCAGGTATTGGATGGGTGACCATCATACACATGACCAGTTCTGTTCGGGAGAGAGGTTGGAGGGATGAATCTCTGGAAGGTTTGAGATCAGTGCCTGGGGCAGGTCACGAAATGTTTTTGCGTCTAATGGCTGGGAGTGGTTTGCTGTTGTAGCACTTGCCGTTCCGCCAGTATTTTATTTTTAACCTTTTAATTTAATTATACCGTCTAAATGAAGTGTTGGACTTACGCCCTTTGTGCTAGAGGTCAACGTATCCACCGCGGCGCTGTCGTCGCCGCTGCTCGTTCGCATTCTCTTCGCATTCAGCTTTCGTGTACATGCAAGCGTATCATTTTGAAGATGAGTCACACGTGACTTTCTCTTGAAAGTATGCTTTAAAAATGCCTTAAAAAACAACCGTAAAAATAGTAAAAAATCGTGAATTTGAAAAATTCGAACAAAAAAAATTCTTGGCAACATTTTCGGCAATCGCGCTTTGTTTATACAGATTGACTTACAAGCAAAGTTTGGTTGGGATTTATAGAACTTTACATTTTTGCTCACTTTTTTGTGATAATAGATTTCACAGTTCTGTGAAATCTAAACCATTCTGCCGGTATTTTTTTAAAAAAGAAAAATGTACAGATTTCTAAGATTTAAGTTTTTGAAAAGGCCATGCAATTTTCGCTTGGCTCTCTCAAGACGTTGGGTCCGGATAGAGCGACCAAACACACGGAAAAGAATGCCAAAGATCTAACCCAAGTTTCGTCGCTGTATGGTACGTGGGTTTCCCATGGGAACCCATGACAGCCAATAAGTGCATAACCAAGATGTCGCAATTATTCCTTCACAGAAACAGTGGCGGTGAAGATCCTGGACAAGTCCAAGCTGGACGCCAAGACGAGGAAGATGCTGACACGAGAGATTGCTACCATGGAGACAATCCACCACCCAAACATCATCAGGTATTGGAAATAACTCTTAAATTGGAACCCATATCTATATAACGGTCTCCCCAACTACCTCAAACCACTTGACATAAGTAGGGACTTACATCAAAGTCAAATAAATAACTACCTACTAAACCACGCATTCTATAGGGTCAAATAATATCTAAAGAAATAAACTGTAGGTACGTGTAATGAACGACAGAGTTGTGTATTGTGATTTGTATTTTAAAACCTGGCAATTTCCAAAACTTCGGTTTTATTCTTAAAACCATGATGGAGTGAGCTTTTATCTTTTACCATATAAATTGTGTTATCACATACGTCCAATAGAAAGTAAATATAAATTGTAAAAAGTGACCATCCCTTGGCGTTTTCAGAGGTAAAATAGTAGCAGGCCAGCACTGGTCGTAACCCTTGGGGTTAAATCTAAGCTACAGCAGCATCACCGAACGGTTTGGCGTGTTGGAAACACCGGTTCTCGATAGATCACCTAAGTTAAGCAACACGGCGCCGGGTCAGGTATTGGATGGGTGACCATCATACACATGACCACTTCTGTTCGGGAGAGAGGTTGGAGGGATGAAAGTTAAGCAACACTGCACTAGGTCAGGTATTGGATGGGTGACCATCATATACATGACCAGTTCTGTTCGGGAGAGAGGTTGGAGGGATGAAAGTTAAGCAACACGGCGCCGGGTCAGGTATTGGATGAGTGACCATCATACACATGACCAGTTCTGTTCGGGAGAGAGGTTGGAGGGATGAAAGTTAGTACAGCAACTTCACTCACCTTGCTTTTCAACCTCTCGACAGCATGGATTTGTGGAGGAATCCTGTTGTTCGCGTTGTACCGTCCTTCGGAAGGGACGTTTAAGCCGGTGGTATCCTTGATGCTCTTCGACAGGAGTAGGCTACGTGCCGGCACCAAGTTTCCCATCCTCCCTTCTAGACTAGGTTAGGTTCATCATCATCCACTCATTCACCGACGACATTAGACCAGTGCCGCATGGCCAGATGTCAAAACAGTGCGTCGTTAAACACCACAAATAAATAAAATAAATACACTAGCAGCAGTACGCTGATGCTCGGTGCTTGTGCGGTGGTTGCAGATTGTACGAGGTGGTAGAAACGTACAGCAAGATTCATCTCGTGATGGAGTACGCCGGCGGCGGCGAGCTGTTCAACAAGATCACATCGACGGGGAAGCTGTCCGAGGACGAGGCCAAGGTGCTGTTCCGGCAAGTGGTCGCCGCCGTCAAGTACATGGTGAGATTCCTGCGAACTTTACCGTAAACATGCGACCTTCTAGGTATTGAGCAAGCCTCCATCCTCACTCCGATTAAAGATACTTTGCGTGGTCATTTATCAAAGGTCTGGGTTTTCCTTAAAATAAGCTGCTTTGGAAATTACGAATGTTTTTTCCATTTCCTTCCAACGATTCGAGCACAATACTCAAAAGCTCACCTTAAAGAAAATATTTTTTGGACTTTAGAATTATTTTTTATAGCAACACACATCTTTCGATTATACATCAAACATACATTTTAGTTGTTCTTTACTTAGCATTCAGTTGAAATAGTTTTTGTTAAAACTAGTGCTAAGGCTAAATCAAGTAGACATGAGTCCAAAATCCATCAGGTATCAAACATATTTGATTGAGGGGCTAAAAAAGTGATCGCTTTCGGGGGACAATTGTCAAGAAGCATCGGCTCCCTTTTACTCTTTACAATACAACCAATACTATACCATTAAGCCACTATTATACTGAAAATAAGACTTTATATAAATATTATATAATATATAGGGTAAAGGCACGGTTCTGGATGGGGGTTGGATTTATTTTATTTGTGGTCTCACCTACAACGCCGAAAAAATAAGATATTTTTTTGTAAGTAAGAAACACATTATATTTCAAGGAAAAAAATATATACATGACATTTACGACAAATTTTCAAATCTATGATGAATTTGAAAAACGATTAAATTATCCAGAACCGGGCAGGCCTTCCCGGTTTTGGATTTTTGACTACATATTTTTGAAAAAATTTGACATTGTTGCCCAAACGACAGGAAATACATTTCTGGAAGGCGGAATAAAATCAAATCAAATTTGAAAGAGTTATGGATAAAACAAAAAATCTACTCTTGTGCCAGTTCTGGATAGTTTTTTTATATGGGCTTCACAAGTCTGTTTTTGGTGTGAAACTGTTACTGACACTTCCTTATTTTTTTTTACATTTCAAACAAACAATCTGTTTGCGCTTAGAATCATTTGGGAAATTTTGACATGTTAGGTGATACCACGTTTTGCATTTGAGGACCGAACACTGAAACCAATTTTCGCCGTTGACATCGGTACTGAACCTTTTCTTACAAGAGCCACAAGGCACGTGGCCACCTTCATTTTCATCGTTGTCATCCGTCGACTCTGTAAGTAGCTCCGCCACATCATCGGCGTAGATGCTGTCATCGTCCGATTCCGCTCGCTTACGCTTTTGTTTCCCCTTTTTCTTTGAAGTTTCTCGGTCATCTTTTGCCGCTTGTTTCAAATCCATTTCCATCAGATATTCGTCCGAGGTGAGGCATCTGGTCTTGGTAATTGCTCTTGATTTCTTTCCTTCATTCTCTGGGATGGGTATTGGAGAAAAAAGCTCCCGGATTGCAGAAACGACTGGCGATACTTTCGAGGTTGACACAGCAGATCCAGCATCGCCTTCATTCCCGATAGAGCCTACAAGACGCTCCGGCCTGATTGCTTCTCGGTCTATTGGCCACACACCACTGCCTCGAAAGCCTCCCACAACATTGCAAGGGTTGACACCCTTCAACCATGCTGGTCCAAGAATTTGGCAAAAGTCGTACCTATTCATTTTTAGTTTCCGAGTGCGTCGCATTCTTTTATCGCACTCCTCCTTAAAAGCATCTTTCAATGGTTTGTATACCCCCACATCCATAGGTTGGTACAACTGAGTTGTGTGTGGTGGAAAGCATAAAAATGTTATCTGGTTTTCTCGTGCTAGCAGTAACACTTCGCGTGACATATGGGTGGCATGACCGTCTAACAGCAATAGCACTGGTCGTTTTGGTGGAATGTGACTGAGAAACTTCACAAACCAATAAAAAAACAGCTCCGATATCATGTAACCCCTAGGGGCTGATGCAAAAATCGTGCCTTCAGGGGCTCCAGTCATTAGCTCATTGTTGAGGGAGGCTCCCTTGAAAATCACCATAGGTGGCAAGATTATGGTCCCCGTTGCATTAGCGCAACCAACCACCGTGATGTTCTCACTTCTTTCGCCACTCTTTTTAACGAAAACGCTCTTTGAACCTCTAGATGCGACAACCTTCCTTCCTTTCATAACCACTTGCATCCCGGATTCATCCATGTTAAATATTCGACTCCCATCGACCTTCAGCTCGGTCACAATTTCCGTTAATTTATCAAAAAATTCATCTCTCACAGCCTCCGTTGCCATTTGAATGCGGGCAACTGACAAGTTCTCAGGTGTTCTAAGGCTTAAATTGTGCCTTTTAAAAAATCTCTGGTACCATCGGGTGCTTGGTAATCCATTCTTGAAGACGGGATTATTGCTAGCAGCATCCACCTTTCCGGCCAGCTCCAGAACCTCTGACACCGTTACCCCGTGACCCATCTTCTGAAGCTCGATAATTGTTTCCTTTATCTCTAATTCTGTATCCCATCCGAGAATGGGTCTTGGTCCAGAAGAAAAGACGTCTTCACTAACTTGCCCACTTACTCTTCGATGCAAAGTACCATAGGGGACCCCATACTCCTTAGATGCCATGGAAAGAGACGCACCCGTATTTTGAACCGCATTCACTGCCATGTCTAAGGCCTCCTTAGTGTACTTTCGAGGCATACTACCGATTTCCTGCAGGTAAAACGGATAAAAATAGAGTGTTTACATTGCAAGCGTTAACGTAACATCACTAAAATCGAGAAAAAAGTTGCAATAACGTTTCAAATTTCATTCTTTTCAAATCATCTGCGTTAAATGTAGGATACTCAAAAAAATACGATGATGTAATCATCTTCATAATTGGTTCTCTAGCTATCTTATGATAAAAAGAGCATGATAGTATATTTAATACTTACTTATTCACGAGTATTATGGGCGAACACTGCAAATTGTCAATTGCGACCACCATCAAAAATGACAAGTCTGACAGATTTGGACCAAATTACTAGCTTTTGTTCCAGCGGGAGGTAATGCCACCTAGCTGCGTGGTAGGGAATGAAAGCTTATCGACTGAGCTATCGATGCAGACCAACAGCATTGTACTAGCAGTGAAACTAGGATCGCTACGGCACGCAGAAAAAACCTATCCACAAATGGGCACGATATCCAGAACCGTTCTTTTACAATAATAACTCTACCATTATGACTGTTTTACCACCTTTATATTCATGTTAGAAACGGTACAATCTTACCTACCTTGAAACCTACATATGAAAATCTTTACTAGAATAGTCCCATACAACTACAATGTAATTGTCAGCAGCCAATAAACAAATAAACAAAAAAATAAACAAAAGTTCCATCGCTGGTGACATTGTTTGTTTGTACACAGCACGATCACAACTTTATCCACCGCGACATCAAGGCCGAGAATGTGTTCTACGCTGGAAATGGTCTCGTCAAGCTTGGCGACTTCGGTTTCAGCACGCAGCTCGCTTCCGGTGAGACAACTTGCTTGACTCACTGCGTTCTTCTGACAGCGAACTGAAACAGAGACCAGAACCCGATATCGGTAGACTGGGACTCTGTTTCATGTTTTTATTTTGTGTTTCTTAACTAAACCTGGATGTCAAGAACCTAATGGTGAACCAGAATGTCTTAATATTGTATGCTTGGTAACAATAGTGGAAAAGTCGGGAAAAGTCGGGAAATTTAGTTGCCCTTTACTTAGCATTCAAAACCCAGTTCAAATAGTTTTTCTAAAAACTTGTGCTAAGGATAAATCAAGTAGACATTAGTCTAAAAACCATCATAAACAGAGGAAATGTGGTCCATCGTAAGCTTCTTTCTGCAACTCTGAAATATTGAAACAATATCGTTCGTACATTTTAAAATACCAGCAAGTTTTCAAATAGATTGTAGTCGAACGAGGACCTCGAATTCATGTAAAGCTAGAGACGTGAAATCTTCAGCTGAGCAAACGGGCATTAAAATGTTTAATTTAATTTTCTTATTGTGAACGCTATTTTTAAGCATCAATTTTTGAGACGGTTATATTGTTGTTAATAATAAAATACCCCGCGCTTTGCAAGCGTTTGCAATTTAAGCAAGATATCATGTAAAAGCTCGCCTGTTGATCGCGCAGGGAGCTCTCAGCTGCTGCGCACGTTCTGCGGGTCACCGCCGTACGCCGCGCCGGAGTTGTTCCGCGATGACAGCTACCTCGGCGCGCCCGTAGACGCGTGGGCCCTCGGAGTCTTGCTGCACCTCGTGGTCACCGCGCAGATGCCGTTCCGAGCGCAGACAGTCGCTGCTCTCAAGCAACGCATCCTGCTCGGCCAGTTCGCCCCGCCGTCAGTCTCGCAGTCCTGCGCCCAGCTGATCGGTAAGTCTACACCTCGAGAGGCAAGCAATGTTCTTCAGAAAGCAGCGTTAATGATAACCTACCTTCTTTTTCTGCTTCCAGAGGGTCTTCTGAGACAGACACCGAAAGACCGGCTTTCCCTCGCGGCCGTGGCGTCCTCTGATTGGCTCGACAGCGTTCCCATCCTCCCGCCGCCCGGCCCTTACGAGACCTACATCCTCGCCCCGACGCCTCTCCCCCGTCGCGGCTCCCTCCTCTCCCTCGGCCCTTTCGAGCCGCGTAAATCCGTCGACTTTGTCCGCGACACAATCCTCCTGTCGCCCAAGATCGACTCCGAGCCGTGGTCGAACGGCATCAAGGACGTTCACACGAACGGTGACTTTGTCAACTACGTCCCGTCCGACGTGATCCGTGATAGCCGAGTCGACGACGCCAACGGCAGGAACCGAAGTCCGCGCTCGACTTCGCCGTTTCGCAAGCAGCTGGACGCAGGCGTGAACAAGATTGCCGAACCGTTCTACAAAGATGGCCGCCTGGAGGAGGAGCGACGTGGCTCCGTCGTGGTAGGCGTGGCGACGGCGTGGACCGAGGCCGAGTACAGGGCGGTCGGGCTGAGTGAGACGGAGATCAAGGCTCGCGAGCGGCTGGGAAGTCTCGGCGTGACGCCGGCGTTGTTGGCCGAGCATGGAAGCAGAGGCGCGAGGAGCTCCGTCATCGGTGCGTACCGGATTGCCGTGCATCGCGTTCAACGGGCGGCGGTGGCCGAGGATTGCGAGGAACCTCCGGAGGAGCAGCCGCCGCAGGAGGAAGAGCGGACGATCTTGGGCAGGCGCAAGTCGAAATCGGCGACGTATAAAACTAAGTCGGGGGCGAAAGTGTTGGTGAGGCATCGATCCAAGACTTGCGTCATCATCTGAAGGGGAGCCGAGCGGTCGACGGGTATGTCACGATCGCCGTGTGCGATGTTTTAAGCTTGGCAGCTTGTGGGTCGAGTTTGTTGGAGTTACCACTGACAGCGGCTTGGCTGAAGTCTCGGAGATAATGCCACTTGCAGAGGAAACGTTACTGAGGCTGGTCTTTGTGTTGAGAAGCCTAATCGTTCTCGTCAAGTAGAGGACACTTACCACTTATCGTGGTACCTTATCTTATCACTTCGTGGAAAGAAACGGACGACTCTGTAGATACCAGGTTTTATAAATAGGTAGACAATGCATGAGCAAAGAATTGTTCTGCGACAGTGTCCTAGGACCTAAATATTAGGTGTCACTGGATAAAGTTATCTTTTGTTGCCCGTTACGTTTCCATGCGATATCTGTTATGAGAAACGGACGACTGCTAGCGGTGAATCACTGCAAGTCCAGTCTCGTTTTGCACGCTATGCTCAACACAGATAAAGCAGCTACGAAGCTGCGAAATCTGTATGCCTGATGAAATCTTGGTCGAGAGCGAATGAATAGCTTCGCCAGGGATGAAGCTTGCAATGGTTATTTAAATTGTTGTGTAAATGGAAATCCTATTCAACGTTTTACATTACGAAATGTGAAGATATTTTACTACTACACTTTGTGTGTAGCCCTACTACTACTGGATGGATAAATCTATACTTTACTATGCAAACCTAAGTACGTACAAATATTTTACCCTTTACTTAGCAAATATTTCAGACTATTCGATTTAATCATCGAGACATTGGTACCAGAGGTCCGAATTCTTGCAGACACTTGGCAAAGCCGACTGATTTCAGAGTCATGTGTAACTAATCTAAGGTTCCACGCAACCGCTCTGTCCAGTCAGTACCAAGTCGGAGCATGTTGTGGCACTTCAACTCCTACCGCTGGCCTCAAAACCAGTCCATGTGATTGGAAATACAGTGGTCAAGGGCCAGATCCCTTTAACAGGGGTCTTAAACACCTCAGGGGTGATTTATACTCTTTCTGGTTTGTACAGCCAATAGGCAATGGTGCACTGAATGCTCGGTGCGAGCAGCATGAATGAAAATTATGTCCTACGTGAACTTCAATCGCGGTATTCGGGAAACGAGGACGTAAGGCCCAGCTCCAACCGTCACCTTTGGGTAATTTTTGTTGTGAAAAGTCGTTTTAAAGAATTGAAAGAATGGGATGCCTTGGGGCATTTATAGCTAAGATTCTAGATTTGAGACCATTACCAAATAAACCCTCTAGTAATTTAAAGTTCCTAAATCCCACTAACCAAAGTGTAACAAGCATAAAGTAGATAGGTGGGTTTTTATTCTCCAATGCATTTATTATACCAAAGCGTACCCTGAAAATAAACAATCATAGTGTATTCCTTTTGGATATGTGGATTGATTTTGCAAACGTTTCGCACAATAATGGTACAGAAATATTCATTACCTATCCTTCGTTTAGGAACGTCTGACAGGTAAATCGTTCAGGAACTGAAGGATTGCTTGACAATATATTGTATTGCAATTGCTTTTCAATGCTTTTCTGCATAAGTGGTACTTTTAGGTTTGTGCAGAGGAGACAAGCCTATTGATTACTTCAAGGTATATCACAAGACCAAAAATATCAGACCAAATTGGATATTCAGGGCAACTAAAAAATGAATGCTTTTTTTACATTGTTCACCTTCACAACATTTGAAACAATTGCTTAGTTCGAACAAGACTAACCCAAATCGCTACATGTTTCTCTCATTTCGAATGAGGGTTAAAAATAAAATATAATAGATAATCTATTAAAGTGACAAACTGGCTTTGTAACACAGGAATTGGGAATAATAACATCACCGTTTTGTACCGTTTAAATTTGGACAAATCTCAACAACAATTATTATGATGCAGTTGAATCTCTGAAAAAAAATGTATAGGATGTAAGAAATCTTTGTACCTGTGTTTCTTGAAGCTGAAAATTCTGATATTTCCCCAAATGTCACACTTTCTTGTTGTGCTGTTGTGAATAGATACTTCAAGTTAACATTCTAAGCAAAAGCTGGCAAATATCTAGTAGTCTATATCAAGTGGCATCTATTTGTGTATAAGTAATAACATGTCCGCTGTACCTACCTAATAACTTTCCTATTATGCAAACGTCGATAACTATGTTCAGATTAAGTCGTTATGCTGGCATGCGGCAATACTATAATAGATAATGTGAAATGTTACTATAGATTAAATTTTACACAATTACCTGTCCTCGTACTACATTATGCATGGATTTTTTCCCAAAATCCTTAAATCTTTCAGTCTGTTTATGACAGGAAATTGGAGCTTTGGCTATCAATTAGTGATTACTCTTTGAGTTGAGAATAGATTATTTCAATGTTAACTGTTTTATAATACCATCTGGTTGCCAACCACACCAGGAACAGAACCATGGGATATTATTATGAAGATCAAGTCAAAATTCTATACTACAAACATTACATCAAAGAGCTGCAAAATACAAGAGATTGTAATTATTTTTGAAAACCCAAAAGTTTGCTCTTATCAGCGTATTTCTTCAATACGGGTGACTGTACGCAATATTCCCGCCTAGGACTATCACGAACTTCAAGAACTACCAACCCAAAGAACATTTCGGGTCAGGAACGACCGTGAAAAAAATTCCAGTGCCTCGATTTTTAAGCTCAAATTGGAAGCGGGCTGTCAAAAAATATATATATCGCCTCTCTAAATCATAGATGGATGTCCAATCTTTAGTAGAAAAGAATTCGAAAAAATCAAGATTGTCTCCTGTTCAAAGGTAGGTTAGATAGAGTTTTTAACAAAGCGGTTGGGGAAAGTAGAAAATCTTTGCGATTCAAATGCTGTGAGTTGACAGGTTACTACCAAGTAATTCTTATTGTACTCTCTGTACAATATGTGCATTACGTGCTAACTAATGCACCGTGAAGGAAAAAAAGCGCAATGAAATTAAAAAGCCTATCGTGTAGGTGTACAAATATCGTTTGGTGTTTCAAATGCATTCAAAATTACTAATGCGTTGGCTCGCCTGTCACTAAAATCAACATAAAGCAAAGTATATTTAAATGTACTTACACCTAAGATAAGTCTATGAAAATAAATAAGTATGTACAAGTTCTCAACCGGTGATAGGGTTACTTACGTTACGCAAGTACACATTTGCAGATTAAAAAAACCTATCTAAGATCTAATACACAGAAAGCAAATCGAGAGGACAAAAAAACACGACCCCAAGTTATACAAGTACAGCGATACCATCGAAAACTTACAGTCTTAGCACACAGTAAATTAAAAATGGAAAGTGTGTACCTTTGTGTACCTCTGACACGCTCTGACATGCTAGTAAATTAATCCGTACTTCGTGTGGCTTTTGACACACCAAACGATGTTTGGCTATTCATTTTCACCGCGCCTGTATCCATGACCGCTGTATTAGTTTGGACATTGAATCCAGAGAGAAGCAGCAGCACAGTACAAATTCCAAAGATGGCGCCGACGGCACGTCGAAAAGCCGACAATTCTAGTTCTATTTCTAAATTCTACAAATCATTTAAAGAACATGTCAATTTATACTTTTCCAAACCATTTTTACATGCTCTTGTTTTCGATCCACAAAAATTGCCCATTGTTGCTGTTTTCTTACTCGCCCTGGAGGCTGCAGTCAACGTGCTGGTTATCCACAAAGTGCCTTACACAGAAATTGACTGGATTGCATACATGCAAGAAGTAGGAGGATTTCTTAATGGGACTATGGATTACCATGAATTAAAGGGAGACACTGGCCCACTTGTCTACCCAGCTGGATTTGTTTTTGTTTATTCTGCACTTTACCATCTGACAGACGAGGGCAAGGACATACGCTTAGCGCAGTACATATTTGCGTTCATCTATGTCACATTCCTTGCGCTGGTCTTTAGAATCTACTGCAAAGCCAAGAAAATCCCTCCATACGTTCTGGTTATTGCTTGTTGTACTTCTTATCGTATCCATTCAATCTTCATATTGAGACTATTCAACGACACAATAGCCATGTGGCTTCTGTACGCAAGTCTCAATCTTTTCCTCGATACACGGTTAGTGTTCCTATAATTAAGGTACTTAATATTCATTTTAATCTATATTGCTTGTGCTTATTGACTTAATTCCAAATTTCATTTTCTCACATGTTGGCTAGTAATTTAAACCCAGGATGTTTTAAATTTTTCCACCCAATACGCAAAATCTCATAGAAAGCAAAGCTGAATTTGTTAGCTTTTTACCTCTTTTGTTCTCTTTATTTTATTTCCAGAGCATTTTTGGTAAAACTTTGAGCTTTCTTGAGCTTTCAAATTGCTTTTTCTCAAACTATTCCTGCTCCTTGCGTTTGCTTGCCCTCACTTTTAATTTACTGCCAGCAAATAGCTACGATCATGCGCAACTCAACTAAAACTCCTTCATTTCAAAGTCCTCTGTAAGATTTTGTTTTCAAGTTAGCTCTTATATCAAAATTGGGTTCAGAGGGCATTGGTATGGTGTATTCTCTCACTGAATGAACTAGTTACTATTAAAGTAGAAAATTAAATATTTTAGCTTATCAGTGTTCATCACTATAGGCTTATGAGATGAGAGCATACCCAATGAGAAATCTAAACAATATTCTGTATCACTTTTTCAGGTGGAATATTGCTAGCGTGATTTTCAGCCTGGCTGTTTCTGTTAAGATGAACGTTCTGCTCTATGCACCTGCGTTACTCTTGGTTTATCTTACAAGTCTTGGACTTTGGGGGACAATCAAACAACTCTTGATCTGTGCTTCTATACAGCTCTTCCTGGGTGCTCCATTCCTGTTGACAAATCCACTTGCATATCTACAAGGTCAGTTTGTCAAGTAGCAAACATCATTAATATGATTAACTGTCATCAATCTATCAAAAGCCTTCAGTATCTTTTCCAATATTAACAGTTTTCAAATGCTTGTGGATTTTTCAGGGGCTTTTGATCTTGGTAGAGTGTTCAAGCACGAGTGGACCGTCAACTACAGATTCCTTCCTGAAGACATTTTCACAAATGGGTATTTCCATCTGGGTCTACTGGCCGTTCATCTAGTGTTGTTGGCAGCATTCTTTGGTTCTTCAAAGGTAGGCATTAATTACCAAAAAAATCTGATTCGCTTGTCAAACCCTTTTGTAAGATAACTGTATGATGTTCTCGAAGTAGGTACACGAGATGTGTAGGCAGTTTTGTCAAAGATTGTTTTACGGAAGGATTGAGGCCATGCAACGCTTGATGAAAGGAGACAATATTTTCATTCTTAAATACTTATGTTTCAGCTGCGTCTGGGAAGCTGGTCGCGTCTTAATACTATCGGCATCGACATTGCCAAGCAGCTGCGCGAACGGAAACAATCAATCGACATGGGCAGCAAGGCACAGCTCTTCCTACTGCCACTCTTCACTGCAAACTTGATCGGAATCGCATGCTCGCGTTCTCTCCACTATCAGTTCTACGTCTGGTGAGATCTGTCCCCAAAATCAGTCATGAACTTGCTATTTGGCTAGATATTGACCAGCAATGGTTTATAAGATGAGGTCTTTATCTTCTTATTAGACCCACATGTGCTAGAAATTATCAAAGTGTTCAAACCAGCTTGGAGTAACACACATATTTGTCTTCGATCCCAAGGCATAAGTTGCAAGTTTTTTTTTAACTTGCTTACCTTTGAATATGTCAATCCCAACTGATCTCTAAGGCAAAATAGATTTGCATGCTATGATTTCTCTAACCACCTGATTTTTATGGCACGGGGTAAAAAGTTTAAAGCAGCTATCTAAAGTTGATCATTTTCCTGATATGAGTGCTTCAAACACAGCTGATTGGTCAAAATACCAGACCTGAGCAGCACCAATTGACAAAAACTCAAATCTCCCTCCAGAGATCCCTTACCCCACCCACCCTGCAAGGTCTGGTCAGCTCAGTGCGCTGATTGCTCGTACAGCAATTGGAAGGTTAGGTTCAGCCTTGCTCCCTTATCACTTGCTTGGGAGTTGAAACCATCAAAGAAACAAAAAATTCTGCAAACACACGGTTTCCTCTAACGATGAACATAGACTTGTGTTCCGTTGCTTGAATCCGATGGATGTTTTTCCATAGGTACTTCCACACGCTGCCGTACCTGACGTGGTGCTGCCCGTGGTCTCCGGTCGTGAAACTCGTAATCCTGGGCGTCATCGAGAGCTCGTGGAATGTGTTTCCGTCAACGTTCCTTAGCAGCGCCTTGCTGCACGTCGCCCACGTCTCGCTGCTCTACGGGCTTTGGAAAACACGGGACGCTAGGGTCCACGCAGTGGAGGTGAAACGGAACAAACAAACCAAGGAACAGTGATGGCAAATGCTTATGCCAGATATTATTTTTAGACTCATGTCTACTTTGTTTAACCATGGCACTAGTTTTGACAAACACTATTTAAACTGGGTTTTGAATCCTTAGTAAAGAAGAGCTAAATTTCCTGACGTTTCGTAACTTGTACCTGTTACGTTATCAAGGGTGAACAAGCGGTAAAAAAAAAAACCAAAAAAAAAACTGAAACACATACCTTGTTGAAATAATCAAGATTAATAATTCAAAGAACCTACATTTGCTTTGCATTCAAAACCCAGTTTTTGACAGTTTTTTTTTTTTCAAAATTAAGAGCGGTCAGTTGATTTTTGTAGTTTTTGTTGAGGTTTGTTCCTGACTATCGCACTGCAAGTTAAAAATGCGATTGTATTTAACTCTTCTTTGATTACCCGATGTTGGTTAAAGGCAGGACATATTTTAGCAGGTTCATAATGGTAAGTTGCAGGGGGGTAGGTTATGAGAGGGATCATATCAGGTTGGCATTGAGGTCAGTTGGGAATAAATTAAGTTAAATTAGTGCTGAAACATAAAATCAGTGGAGGCTGAAGCAACCTGTTGACAAGGTTCTCATTTAGGCTCCTTCAGGCACTTGCCATAAATGCTGTGAAATCTTACTTTAATTGTAAATGCTTGCAATGGGCAGAGTACTCTTCACAATAAATTGTACCCAAACAAGGAATCAAACCCTGGTCACCAACTTTCACTGATGCAATTGGGCACAACTTCTTTTCAAGGATTTTAGCGTAGGTACTTGATGAGAATGAAAGAAATCAAATTCACCGAAATCTTGTCATAAAAGTCGTGGCGCAGATATAGCACAATGTCTAGAAAAGGTGAAACTAACCGTGCTCATTATAATACCATTGCCACATATGTGCCGAGCTTAAAATGTCCTATTGCTTGCTCAAATATGTGGGACAGACGTAGTACAAAGATCTGTTCTTGTCGTTTTAGAAGGGACTAGCGACTCGGTTCCGCAAACACAATTTGAGTTGCCTTGTTGTTGAGCATCGCTGTTTACTTTTCATTGTCTATTTTTTCTCCTGTCCCTGCTCATGTAATCCAACTTTTATTGGAGCTGTCAGTGATTGCAGCTGAAAACAACAATCAGGCTTGTTATGAAGCTTGAAGCTTGATTTCTTTGAATGAAATTGAAGGTTATGAATGTTCTCATCTTAACAATTGGGCAGATTATTAAGATCAAGTCTCTGAGACCACATTGTTTTAGTCTTTGAGTCTCACTGCTGCAGACTCGTGGCTTTGGGCAATGCCAAGTTTGTGAGACTTCGTAAAATAGTCCTTAGATTTAGTTGAAGCTTTGCAACTTTGTCTTCAACTTTTTCCTTGCCGCTGTCCCCCCATGCCGTGTGCATCTTGATATGGAGCTTGCTCATCTGATGTAGAGAATGCTGGTCTAAAATGGGTTATTACCCCAGTTTTTTTACCTGCAATTTTACCTATCAATAAACTTTGTCAACCAATCCAGCTGGATTTATCCTGCTTGGATTACACCAAGTAGCATGTGCACCAATTTTCTTCATCGGTAAGTTGTGCTTTCTCTCTTTCTTTCCTCCTTCGCCACAATTGGTAAACAATTTGTAAGTAAGCTCGGTGGGTTTAAATGCCAATCGATATCAATGATATTGTCATACTCACCTCCATGCCTTGGGGAGCAACAGGTGATTGCCCAACCTTTAAAAAGCAGAAAATTGCATAGAAATCTCGGCAAGTGTTTTCCCTTAAGTAGCCCGTTTTAACCCGTCTTCCCTCTAACTTCATGTTTTGTTAATTTCTCTGCGTTGCCTGGGAAATATCAGTAATATGACGTGACCGTGTAAATGACTATCTTTTTCTTGTTTAAGTATGGATGTCTATTTTGGGATTGTTTGTTGTAGTTATTAATTGTGTTTTTGAGGACAAATACTTTAAATTTGCTAGTCTGTGCATCATAATTATGTTTTTATAATCTATGTGTTAATGTGCTTTTACTTAATCTATCATTATTTGCAATGGTTATTTTTTAGAGTTGGAAAAATCCTGCCCAAATGATACTTTGGAACTGGCCTTTTGAATTTCCCAAACAAAGCAATAGAAGGATTGCAATCAGTTTTTGTTTTCATACATCTAATTGTGAACTGAGTGTCGGGTTTTTGGTGACACATCAAGTATTTAACAAACAAACATCAAATAAGAAAATCTGGTTGGCTGTTCTGGAAGAAACGAATAACAAATTAACAGATGGTTGGGTCATTAATAGGCCACTGAAAATCCTGCACTTTTTCTATTATTAATGTATACGTGGGGTAGTCCGGATTTATAATCTCTCTACTCGTGGCAGTGTATCTCTTGTACATTGATTTGATGTTAAAATACATTTTGTGGTTTTACAGAACTAGCTTTAATTCTACCCATTTTTTATCAATCCATTCCCAATTTCTGTTAATTTTGACTGTTATTTTAACTGTTGCTATGGCAATATGTTAGGACATGCTGGTAACGTCTAAATTAATTAGAAGTGCGCTATCTGAGTTGCACTGCAGATGAGCGTATTTTGCAGTTTAAATTTTATTGAGTGATTTAATCGGCGCCATTCTTGCCAGAAATTACTACACTCTGGAATTGTTTACATTCATTATGACAGGTGACTTTTTATCGATTACACTAAGTATATAATTTCAAGTATCCCAAAAAAGCTGCCTCCTGCATGGCAGTCGTTTTGTTCAAGTGGTACCTACTGCTTCTTGAACCACATCCTGGGGAGACAGAGTTCAAATCCTGCCCATGGACACTATGGATTAATTTTATTCCAAACACCTAGCATAAAAATTCGATAATTTAAGCAAGTGCTTTAGTATTTGCTATAGAAGTGAATACACATACAGCGATAGAAAATGCTATAGTAATGCACTATAGACGTTGAAATTGATCGTGCATGGGACCCAGTAGGTTGTAGTCGTATCTACAGGCCCAGACCTCAGCAGGTTGCGTCCTGCAGCCATGGAAGATGCACCATGTCAACGCTATGATGACAAGCAACGCAAGTTTGCAAGTTTGGCTGCTAAAAACTTCTGGGAACTTGAGGTAAAAGGACGCTAACTTAGTTTAATCAATGTTGGCCTCTCATTGCCAATTGCACCAATCTTGCTTACTCAGCGTTCAGCGAAGGTTTTAGGACATGATTAATTAAATTAATTTCCCTCGTTTATCTGATATTTTAAATGTTAAAATGAGGGCTTTTAGATAAATACTTAAAAAAAGACGAACATTTAAAATTGAATCTATTGATGATTTAGGATGGCTTTGTCCAGTAAAAAAAAGAAATTCCATTCAGCAGCTTTCACTATTTTCTCTTTAAACCTATAAACCTTGCTTTAAGATAATTATTTTTGTTTTGTATGTTTAAATTGCCTCGTCAACTTCAATTGATACGAGCGTAATTGCAGGACCAACAAAAGCGCCGATGGACGTGAGGCGGTCCTTTGTAAAAGGGGATCCAGGGCAGTGTTTTGGTAGCAATTTTTTTGGATTCCACCAGAAGGCCACATAATTGCTGGGAGAGGTGAATCGATGACATTGTCGAGAAACTGAACAGCAAGGCATATCTAAAACAAGATGCACCCAACAGTAGGTATAGACAAAAAAGAGCTAGTGAATCAAATTTTGTAGCAAATTTGCATTTATTTTCATCCTGGGATCAGGGTTCAGGGTGTATAATAAAGTTCATTATAGCAGAGACGTGGAAAGGAAATTTTCAAAGGGAAATTGATAAATTTCAGATAATTTGGCCAGGCTTTAAAATCCTGACCCATGGTACAAATGCCCTCATAAACTCTGCCATTGTAATCGTCCTGGTTGTTTTAGGTGTTTTCGTCGGAGAGTCTAGAACAATCCTGAACACTTCTGGACTGGTTCGTTTGAGTTCGAAACAGTATATTCTACACCTGAACAGAACACCTGTTAAAACGGCGGTGTATAGCTTCGGACTGGTCTATAAATGGCAGTATTGCCAGTAATATTGCCAGTGGAGTATTTGAAATAGCTTTTGAAAGAATGGACCGAAATTTGGTCAAATATACATCTCCTACAGTTCTAATGTAATATGTTACCATATATTTATGTAATTATGTACTTATGACCAGGAATATGTCTCATAATGATGTTCCTATGTTTTTTATGATTCTATGTTTTTAATGTTTTAATGTATACCTACCCTGACAATTTCCAACGCCTGTTTTACCAAATTTGTGAAAAACATTATGGCATGTGTAAAAAAACAAAGGAAAATAAAAAAAAATAAAAAAAAATACAAAAATAATTACATTTATCCAATCAAGACTATCTCCTTAAGAAACACTCGAGTTAGGAGTCATCCTTGTATCGTGTTTCTATTCATTTCTCAGTGCTTGGTTAAGGCTCTAAGGTTAAGGAGTCTTTCTTATAGAACGCTATTTCTAAGACCGTCGATCTCTATTCGTTTGACTTACGCTTCAAATTGTACCTTTACTACCTTCAGTGATTCTTACAATAAGTTTGTACTTCCAAATTGATTACAATAAACTGTGTTAACTTCACATACTGTGTCTACTCCTGATTCTTTCCGACAAGGGCAAGCCATTATTAAGCTTCTCTTTTTACTGGCGCAGAACCAGCCCAGCGACCAAACGCCAGACTCTGCGAGCTTTTGCGAGTCTGTGGCAGCATATCGGAACTAACTTTTAATCTCAAAATTTATTCTCTTATGTACCAGCTTATCACCCAATAATGGCAGCCCTAGAGAGCTCCATTACACTCTGATAAGAAACCAACTGATAACTCCCTAAACCACTGAATCACCCCCGAACTCTGGACAGCGGGAAAAACCTCAGAAATATGCATGCCCTCGTCCAAGACTCTCCCAACCCCCTCCTTAAATCCTGCGTTGCCTCATGTGTTGGACCACTGCATGGTCCACGCCGCCGCCTACACGCGGCGCCACAACGCGGTCCTGGACCGGCTTGCGCAAGCCGTGCCAGCCCGCGGCGGGGTGCTGCTTAAAAACCTCACCGTTGCCATCGGCGATGTTAGGTCGGCTCTTCGTCCGGATCTGGTGCTCGTCGACGCTGACAAGAAGGTTGTTACCGTCGTCGATGTCACCATTCCGTTCGAGAACCGGCCGGAAGCTTTCCACCTGGCGAGGCTAGCCAAGGTGGAAAAGTACGCAGACCTCGCCATGGAACTGACGCGTGCTGGTCGGGCCGTTCGGCTGGATGCGTTCATCGTGGGGGCCCTGGGATCCTGGGATGCAGACAATAGGCCGGTTCTGAAGGCGCTTGGTATCAGTGCTCGATACAGCGCCCTGATGAGCCGGCTCATGGTCTCGGACATCATCCATTGGTCCCGGGACGTCTACGTTGAGCACTTGTCAGGTTATCGCCAGTATACTTAGACCCGAGTCCCTGGAGTTCGTGGGCGCCGCTGTAGACGTCGGGCGCGGCGCTGCTCCGAGGTACGCTGCTGTCGCGGGACGGGTCCGGCGTCGGGTCGTCGGGCTGGCGGCGGCTGGCACTCGCCGAAATGAAGACTGAGAACGCGACTTGATATTTTATTATTTTACTAGTGCCATTTTGTCGGCCTTTTAATGTATATGTTTTTTTTTAAATTTTAATGTGTAATCTTTTAATGACTACAATTTATATAAATATGTGCTAAAACAATAAAGAAGTTATCCTTTCACCTTTTCTTTGAATCATCGAAGAACTATCGCTTTTCGGCCTTTTGGCAGAGAAAGTTTTCAGTATCCGCACGTAGGATTCTCCTCTCTAAGAGTACCAAGTACCGATGGTATGCGCCGGTTTAACGTCCCTTCTGAAGGGCGGTACAAAAAGATTCCTCCACAAATCCGTGCTATCGAGAGGTTGATAAGCAAAGCGAATGAAGTTCCTGTACTAACTTCAATCCATATAACCTCTCTCCCGAACAGAACTGGTCATGAGTATGATGGTCACCCATCCAATACCTGACCCAGCGCAGTGTTGCTTAACTTTCATCCCTCCAACCTCTCTCCCGAACAGAACTGGTCATGTGTATGATGGTCACCCATCCAATACCTGACCCAGCGCAGTGTTGCTTAGCTTTCGTCCCTCCAACCTCTCTCCCGAACAGAACTGGTTATGTGTATGATGGTCACCCAATACCTGACCCAGCTCAGTGTTGCTTAGCTTTCGTCCCTCCAACCTCTCTCCCGAACAGAACTGGTTATGTGTATGATGGTCACCCAATACCTGACCCAGCTCAGTGTTGCTTAACTTCAGTGATCTCACGAGATCCAGTGAATACGAGAATACGCAGTTAATGTTCTATTATTATCAACACTATAACCGTCTCAGAAATTGATGCCCAAACGGGGACTCGAACTCCACCCGATCTCCCCCTATTGGGGGTGTTGCTCTCTAACCCATTTAGCTACTTGGACACTTGCTTTTTGAGACGATTTTAGTGTATTTTCAGAAATGTTCAGCTAGGCGTCATTTTTAGTCTGAAATTATTTGTGTTTGATGCACGTGGTTCACTTCATATTACGTACTACAATGGAGTATTGGCAAATTGAAATATTTAAAAGTGTCTTTAAGAAGTTCTCAAGTCTTATTCGACAATGTCTCACCACCCTTATCAATGTCACATTACGTCACGCGTGAGATATGTGCGCAACAATAGCATGATAAGATAGCACATGCGTCACCAATACCAGTCAAAAAACCTTTGTACTCATAGCGTTTCTGTGCCCAGCCGAAGCCGGGCTTCCAAAAATTATCATATAGACTCATCATGTGTCCCTCTCCACGGAAATCTTTAGTAAAAGGCGAAAGATTTTTGCGTTTTGAAGAGAGACCAGAGTGACGACCTAAAGCCTACCTAATGAATATAACTGGCAGGTTTCGATTAATGCGCAGTCGAGTTAACTCGTGTGCGCTGCCCCAGCGCTACCTAGCGCTGCACCGGGAACTTGCGAAGTCGCACAAGGTATTGATTATTTAAAGGCGGGCATGCGTAGAGTTCATGGCTTGTATAATATTTTTATTTGACCAGTGAGGCCAGTAACACGTACGTACCTTCAGACTATATATAGAAAACAAAACTATAAGTTACCATGGAAATCAATCATATAAATATATACACATCTTAAAGGATAAGCCTGAATATCACGTGACCAAGAATGAAAAGAAAGAATTCATAAATGAAAAGCCCACAGATAATGCAAATGTTTTTTTTTTTGGTATCGACTACGTACGTACTTACTTTCAATCGGCTTGAAGGTATACTTTTCCGAGATAAATAAAATACATATTTCAACGGAAAACCTTGACAATTGTAAGAAATAAATGAACAGATATAGTTGCCATGGCAATATTTTTCAATTCGAATTTAATAAAACATTTAGTAAACCGGAAGCAGAGAAAGAAGAAATTAAGAAAGCAAGAATCACAGATAATAAACACTTTTAAAAGAAACGGCTAGAAAATACTGACACTTTCATCTAAACAAAAAGTGGTAAAAAGCGATAAAACTGTATGCAAAACCAAAGGAAAAAGCGATTAAATTGTTTACAACAACAAAAGACCGGATCAATTCGCACAACATTTTAGAATATTTTTATGCAAACAGCAAACCTCCCCAAAAGTGGCTTTTTGCACATGAAAATAACAAATTTTTCGAAAATATAAGTTGCCGGAACGATATTTGAAAGAAATGCACAAAATACTCGTGAATGTTATTTTTCACAATGCTACTAACACAAAAATTGTCTTGTCTCAAGTGCTAGCAGCTAGCACCGGTTTCCTAAAAAAACCTGTGACCAAAAAAACCTAACATTAATTCCAATGAGCGAAAAGCACAATGGAAACTTCCTTAAAAAAAGTGTGGACACCTAAATAAACAAGCAACCTACAAGAGTGTTTGATAGTCAGGCGACTACCAGGGGATTGTGTTACAATACTCGACGCCAGCACAAAGGACAAAGCGACGAACACTATTATTTCATGCACAACGCCCTCCCTAGCGGCATAGACGCAACGTTCATGAACACGGTTACAAACCTCACCAACCGCGAATTATCATAGCCAAAAAGCCGCGAAGCGATAGATTTTCGATGATTTCAAGCAAAGAAGAAAGGTAACTGAAAATTAACTCAGCTAAAAGGCCGAAAAGCGATTAGCTTCTAAACTAAGTGTTTAAAGCTAAAAGACAGAGAAGCGATAGTTTTTCGATGATTCAAAGCAAAGGTGAACGGTAATTAAAAATAACTATAACCAATAGGTCGGGAAGCGATAGTTATTCGATAATTAAAGGAAAGGTGAACGGTTACTGGAATTTATCTCAGCCAAAAGGCCGAGAAGCGATAAATTTTCGATTACTCAAAACAAAGGTGAATGGTTACTGAAAATAACTTTAGCTTAAAGGCCAAGAAGCGATAAGGTTCTTAAATTAGTGTTTTTAGCCAAAAGGCCGAGAAGCGAAAGTTTTTCGATGATTCAAAGCAAAGGTAAACGGTAACTGAAAATTAACTCAGCCAAAAGGCCGAGAAGCGATAAGGTTCTTAACTAAGTGTTTTTAGCCAAAAAGCAAACAGGCGATATTTTTGATGGTTCAAAGCAAAGATGAACGGTTACTGGAATTTCTCTCAGCCAAAGGCCGGGAAGCGATAAATTTTCGATTATTTAAAACAAAGGTGAATGGTTACTGAAAATAACTTTAGCTTAAAGGCCGAGAAGGGATAAGGTTCTTAAATTAGTGTTTTTAGCCAAAAGGCCGAGAAGCGAAAGTTTTTCGATGATTCAAAGCAAAGGTGAACGGTTACTGAAAATAAACTCAGCCAAAAGGCCGAAAAGCGATTGTTATTCGATGATTTCAAGCAAAGAAGAATGGTAACTGGAATTTATCTCAGCCAAAAGGCCGAGAAGCGATAGTAATTCGATGATTTCAAGCAAAGAAGAATGGGTATTGTAAATTATCTCAATTTAAAGGCCGAGAAGCAATAGATTTTCAATAATTCAAAGAAAAGGTGAACGGTAACTGAAAATTAACTCAGCCAAAAGGCCGAGAAGCAATAAGGTTCTTAACTAAGTGGTTTTAGCCAAAAAGCCGACTTGCGATAGAATTTTGATGGTTCAATGCAAAGATGAACGGTTACTGGAATTTCTCTCAGCCAAAAGACCGAGAAGCGATAGTTTTTCGATAATTCAAAGCAAAGGTGAACGGTTACTGTAAATTAACCTAGCTAAAAGGCCGAGAAGCGATAGTTTTTCGATGATTTCAAGCAAAGGTGAACGGTAACTGGAAATCATCTCAGCTAAAAATCCGAGAAGCGATAGTTTTTCGATGATTCAAAGCAAAGGTGAACGGTTACTCAAAATACCCATAGCCAAAAGGCCAAGAAGCGATAGTTATTCGATGATTCAAAGCAACCGTAAACTGTTACTGAAAATTAACCCAGCTAAAAGGCCGAGAAGCGATAAGGTTCTTAACTAAGTTTTTGTAGCCAAAAAGCCGAGAAGCGATAGATTTTTGATGGTTCAAAGCAAAGATGAACGGTTACTGGAATTTCTCTCAGCCAAAAGGCCGGGAAGCGATAGTTTTTCGATGATTTCAAGCAAAGGTGAACGGTAAATGGGAATTATCTCAGCCAAAAATCCGAGAAGCGATAGTTTTTTGATGATTCAAAGCAAAGGTGAAAGGTTACTAAAAATACCCATAGCCAAAAGGCCCAGAAGCGATAGTTATTCGATGGTTCAAAGCAAAGATGAACGGTTACTGGAAGTTCTCTCGGCCAACAGGCCGAGAAGCGATAAATTTTCGATTATTCAAAACAATGGTGAATGGTTACTGAAAATAAACTCAGCTTAAAGGCCGAGAAGCGATAAGGTTCTTAACTTAGTGTTTTTAGCCAAAAGGCCGAGAAGCGATATTTTTTCGATGATTGACAGCAAAGGTGAACGGTTACTGAAAATTAACTCAGCCAAAAGGCCGAGAAGCGACAAAGTTCAAAACTAAGTGTTTTTAGCCAAAAAGCCGAGAAGCGATAGTTTTTCGATGAATTAAAGCAAAAAAAAACGGTTACTAAAAACTATCATAGCCAAAAGGCCGGGAAGCGATAGTTTTTCGATGATTTCAAGCAAAGGTGAACGGTTACTGGGAATTATCTCAGCCAAAAATCCGAGAAGCGATAGTTTTTTGATGATTCAAAGCAAAGATGAACGGTTACTGGAAGTTCTCGCGGCCAAAATGCCGAGAAGCGATAAATTTTCGATTATTTAAAACAATGGTGAGTGGTTACTGACAATAAACTCAGCTTAAAGGCCGAGAAGCGATAAGGTTCTTAACTTAGTGTTTTTAGCCAAAAGGCCGAGAAGCGAAAGTTTTTCGATGATTCAAAGCAAAGGTGAAAGGTTACTAAAAATTATCGTAGCCAAAAGGCCGAGAAGCGATAAGGTCCTAAACTAAATGTTTTTAGCTAAAAGGCCGAGAAGCGATAGTTTTTCGATGAATTAAAGCAAAATAAAACGGTTACTAAAAAATATCATAGCCAAAAGGCCGGGAAGCGTTAGTATTTTGTTGATTGAAAGCAAAGAGGAATGGTTACTGGAAATAATCTCAATCGAAAGGCCGGGAAGCGATAGTTTTTCACTAGAGCAAAGGTGAACGGTTACTAAAAATACCAATAGCCAAAAGGCCGGGAAGCGATAGTTTTTCGATGATTTCAAGCAAAGGTGAACGGTTACTGGAATTGATCTCAGCCAAAAGGCCGAGAAGCGGTAAGGTTCTAAACTAAATGTTTTCAGCTAAAAGGCCGAGAAGCGATTTTTTTTCCGATGATTTAAAGCAAAGGTGAACGGTTACTGAAAATTAACTCAGCCAAAAGGCCGAGAAGCGACAAAGTTCAAAACTGAGTGTTTTTAGCCAAAAAGCAGAGGAGCGATAGTTTTTCGATGAATCAAAGCAAAATAAAAAGGTTACTAAAAATTATCATAGCCAAAAGGCCGGCAAGCGATGGTTTTTTGTTGATTGAAAGCAAAGAGGAACGCCTACAGGAAATAATCTCAATCAAAAGGCCGAGAAGCGATAGTTTTTCACTAGAGCAAAGGTGAACGGTTACTAAAAATTAACTCAGCCATAAGGCCGAGAAGCGATAAGGTTCTTAACTAGATGTTTTTAGCTAAAATGCCGAGAAGCGATATTTTTTCGGAGATTTCATGCAAAGGTGGACGGTTACTGGAATTTATCTCAGCCAAAAGGCCGAGAAGCGATAGTTTTTCGATGATTCAAAGCAAAGGTGAGCGGTTACTAAAAATTATCATAGCCAAAGGGCCGAGAAGCGAAAGTTTTTCGATCATTGAAAGCAAAGGTGAACGGTAACTGGATTTTATCTCAGCCAAAAGGCCGAGAAACGATAGTTTTTCGATTATTTAAAGCAAAGGTGAACGGTTACTAAAAATTATTATAGCCAAAAGGCCGACAAGCGATAGTAATTCGATGATTTCAAGCAAAGAAGAACGGAATCTGTTAATTATCTCAATCGAAAGGCCGAGAAGCGATAGTTTTTCGATGATTTCAAGCAAAGGTGAACGGTTACTGGAATTGATCTCAGCCAAAAGGCTGAGAAGCGATAAATTTTTGATTACTCAAAACAAAGGTGAATGGTTACTGAAAATAAACTCAGCTTAAAGGCCGAGAAGCGATAACGTTCTTAGCTTAGTGTTTTTAGCCAAAAGGCCGAGAAGCGATAGTTTTTTGATGATTTCAAGCAAAGATGAACGGTTACTGGAATTTATCTCAGCCAAAAAGCCGAGAAGCGATAAGGTTCTAAACTAAATGTTTTTAGCTAAAAGGCCGAGAAGCGATTTTCTTCCGATGATTTAAAGCAAAGGTAACGGTTACTGAAAATTAACTCAGCCAAAAGGCCGAGAAGCGACAAAGTTCAAAACTAAGTGTTTTTAGCCAAAAAGCCGAGAAGCGATAGTTTTTCGATGAATCAAAGCAAAATAAAAAGGTTACTAAAAATTATCATAGCCAAAAGGCCGGGAAGCGTTGGTTATCCGATGGTTCAAAGCAAAGATGAACGGTTACTGGAATTTCTCTCAGCCAAAAGGCCGGGAAGCGATAGTTTTTCGATAAAGTCAAGCAAAGAAGAACGGAATCTGTAAATTATCTCAATCGAAAGGCCAAAAAGCGATAGTTTTTTGATGATTTCAAGCAAAGGTAAACGGTTACTGGAATTGATCTCAGCCAAAAGGCCGAGAAGCGATAAGGTTCTAAACTTAATGTTTTTAGCTAAAAGGCCAAGAAGCGATTTTTTTTCCGATGATATAAAGCAACGGTGAACGGTTACTGAAAATTAACTCAGCCAAAAGGCCGAGAAGCGACAAAGTTCAAAACTAAGTCTTTTTAGCCAAAAAGCCAAAAAGCGATAGTTTTTCGATGAATCAAAGCAAAATAAAACGGTTACTAAAAATTATCATAGCCAAAAGGCCGGGAAGCGATAGTTTTTTGTTGATTGAAAGCAAAGAGGAACGGTTACTGGAAATAAACTCAATTGAAAGGCCGAGAAGCGATGGTTTTTCGCTAGAGCAAAGGTGAACGGTTACTAACAATTAATTCAGCAATAAGGCCGAGAAGCGGTAAGGTTCTTAACTAGATGTTTTTAGCTAAAAGGCCGAGAAGCGATATTTTTTCGATGATTTCATGCAAAGGTGGACGGTTAATGGAATGTATCTCAGCCAAAAGGCCGACAAGCGAGAGTTTTTCGATGATTCAAAGCAAAGGTGAGCGGTTACTAAAAATTATCATAGCCAAAGGGCCGAGAAGCGATAGATTTTCGATGATTGAAAGCAAAGGTGAACGGTTACTGGATTTTATCTCCGTCAAAAGGCCGAGAAACGATAGTTTTTTGATGATTTAAAGCAAAGGTGAACGGTGACTGGAAATAATCTCAATCGAAAGGCCCCGAAGCGATAGTTTTTCGCTAGAGCAAAGGTGAAAGGTACCTAACAATTAACTCATCTAAAAGGCCGAGAAGCGATAAGGTTCTAAACTAGATGTTTTTAGCTAAAAGGCCGAGAAGCGATATTTTTTCGATGATTTTATGCAAAGGTGGACGGTTACTGGAATTTATTTCAGCCAAAAGGCCAAGCAGCGATAGTTTTTCGATGATTCAAAGCAAAGGTGAGCGGTTACTAAAAATTATCATACCCAAAAGGCCGACAAGCGATAGTAATTCGATGACTTCAAGCAAAGAAGAACGGAATCTGTTAATTATCTCAATCGAAAGGCCGAGAAGCGATAGTTTTTCGAAGATTTCAAGCAAAGGTGAATGGTTACTAAAAATACCCATAGCCAAAAGGCCGAGAAGCGTTGGTTATCCGATGGTTCTAAGCAAAGATGAACGGTTATTGGAATTTCTCTCAGCCAAAAGGCCGGGAAGCGATAGTTTTTCGATAAAGTCAAGCAAAGAAGAACGGAATCTGTAAATTATCTCAATCGAAAGGCCGAGAAGCGATAGTTTTTCGATCATTTCAAGCAAAGGTGAACGGTTACTGGAATTGATCTCAGCCAAAAGGCTGAAAAGCGATAAATTTTCGATTACTCAAAACAAAGGTGAATGGTTACTGAAAATAAACTCAGCTTAAAGGCCGAGAAACGATAACGTTCTTAACTTAGTGTTTTTCGCCAAAAGGCCGAGAAGCGATAGTTTTTCGATGATTTCAAGCAAAGATGAACGGTTAATGGAATTTATCTCAGCCAAAAGCCCGAGAAGCGATAAGGTTCTACACTAAATGTTTTTAGCTAAAAGGCCGAGAAGCGATTTTTCTTCCGATGATTTAAAGCAAAGGTGAACGGTTATTGAAAATTAAGTCAGGCAAAAGGCCGAGAAGCGACAAAGTTCAAAACTAAGTGTTTTAAGCCAAAAAGCCGAGAAGCGATAGTTTTTCGATGAATCAAAGCAAAATAAAAAGGGTTCCAGCCAAAAGGCCGGGAAGCGATAGTTTTTTGTTGATTGAAAGCAAAGAGGAACGGTTACAGGAAATAATCTCAATCGAAAGGCCGAGAAGCGATAGTTTTTCACTAGAGCAAAGGTGAACGGTTACTAAAAATTAACTCAGCCATAAGGCCGAGAAGCGATAAGGTTCTTAACTAGATGTTTATAGCTAAAAGGCCGAGAAGCGATATTTTTTCGGAGATTTCATGCAAAGGCGGACGGTTACTGGAATTTATCTCAGCCAAAAGGCCGAGAAGCGATAGTTTTTCGATGATTCAAAGCAAAGGTGAGCGGTTACTAAATATTATCATAGCCAAAGGGCCGAGAAGCGATAGTTTTTCGATGATTGAAAGCAAAGGTGAACTGTTACTGGATTTTATCTCAGCCAAAAGGCCGAGAAACGATAGTTTTTCGATAAAGTCAAGCGAAGAAGAACGAAATCTGTAAATAATCTCAATCGAAAGGCCGAGAAGCGAAAGTTTTTTGATGATTTCAAGCAAAGGTGAACGGTTACTAGAATTGATCTCAGCCAAAAGGCTGAGAAGCGATAAATTTTCGATTACTCAAAACAAAGGTGAATGGTTACTGAAAATAAACTCAGCTTTAAGGCCGAGAAGCGATAACGTTCTTAATTTAGTGTTTTAAGCCAAAAGGCCGAGAAGCGATAGTTTTTCGATGATTTCAAGCAAGGATGAACGGTGACTGGAATTTATCTCAGCCAAAAGGCCGAGAAGCGATAAGGTTCTAAACTAAATGTTTTTAGCTAAAAAGCCGAGAAGCGATAGTTTTTCGATGAATCAAAGCAAAATAAAAAGGTTACTAAAAATTATCAGAGCCAAAAGGCCGGGAAGCGATAGTTTTTTGTTGATTGAAAGCAAAGAGGAACGGTTACTGGAAATAATATCAATCGAAAGGCCGAGAAGCGATAGTTTTTCGCTAGAGCAAAGGTGAACGGTTACTAAAAATTAATTCAGCCATAAGGCCGAGAAGCGATAAAGTTCTTAACTAGATGTTTTTAGCTATAAGGCCGAGATGCGATATTTTTTCGGAGATTTCATGCAAAGGTGGACGGTTACTGGAATTTAACCCAGCTAAAAGGCCGAGAAACGCTAGTTTTTCGATGATTTCAAGCAAAGGTGAACGGTTACTAAAAATACCCATAGCCAAAAGGCCGAAAAGCGTTGGTTATCCGATGGTTCTAAGCAAAGATGAACGGTTACTGGAATTTCTCTCAGCCAAAAGGCCGGAAAGCGATAGTTTTTCGATAAAGTCAAGCAAAGAAGAACGGAATCTGTAAATTATCTCAATCGAAAGGCCGAGAAGCGATAGTTTTTCGATGATTTCAAGCAAAGGTGAACGTGAACGGTTACTGGAATTGATCTCAGCCAAAAGGCTGAGAAGCGATAAATTTTCGATTACTCAAAACCAAGGTGAATGGTTACTGAAAATAAACTCAGCTTAAAGGCCGAGAAGTGATAACGTTCTTAACTTAGTGTTTTTAGCCAAAAGGCCGAGAAGCGATAGTTTTTCGATGATTTCAAGCAAAGATGAACGGTTACTGGAATTTATCCCAGCCAAAAGGCCGAGAAGCGATAAGGTTCTAAACTAAATGTTTTTAGCTAAAAGGCCGGGAGCGATTTTTCTTCCGATGATTTAAAGTAAAGGTGAACGGTTACTTAAAATTAAGTCAGCCAAAAGGCCGAGAAGCGACAAAGTTCAAAACTAAGTGTTTTTAGCCAAAAAGCCGAGAAGCGATAGTTTTTCGATGAATCAAAGCAAAATAAAAAGGTTACTAGCCAAAAGGCCGGGAAGCGATAGTTTTTTGTTGATTGAAAGCAAAGAGGAACGGTTACAGGAAATAATCTCAATCGAAAGGCCGAGAAGCGATAGTTTTTCACTAGAGCAAAAGTGAACGGTTACTAAAAATTAACTCAGCCATAAGGCCGAGAAGCGATAAGGTTCTTAACTAGATGTTTTTAGCTAAAAGGCCGAGAAGCGAAATTTTTACGGAGATTTCATGCAAAGGTGGACGGTTACTGGAATTTATCTCAGCCAAAAGGCCGAGAAGCGATAGTTTTTCGATGATTCAAAGCAAAGAGGAACGGTAACTGGAAATAATCTCAGCCAAAAGGCCGAGAAGCGATAAGGTTCTTAACGAAATGTTTTTAGATAAAAGGCCGAGAAGCGATTTTTTTTCCGATGATTTAAGGCAAAGGTGAACGGTTACTGAAAATTAACTCAGCCAAAAGGCCGAGAAGCGACAAAGTTCAAAACTAAGTGTTTTTAGCCAAAGGGCCGAGAAGCGATAGTTTTTCGATGATTGAAAGCAAAGGTGAACTGTTACTGGATTTTATCTCACCAAAAGGCCGCGAAACGATAGTTTTTCGATGATTTAAAGCAAATGTGAACGGTTACTGGAATTTCTCTCAGCCAAAAGGCCGGAAAACGATAGTTTTTCGATAAAGTCAAGCAAAGAAGAACAGAATCTGTAAATTATCTCAATCGAAAGGCCGAGAAGCGAAAGTTTTTTGATGATTTCAAGCAGAGTTGAACGGTTACTAGAATTTATCTCAGCCAAAAGGCTGAGAAGCGATAAATTTTCGATTACTCAAAAAAAAGGTGAATGGTTACTGAAAATAAACTCAGCTTTAAGGCCGAGAAGCGATAACGTTCTTAATTTAGTGTTTTAAGCCAAAAGGCCGAGAAGCGATAGTTTTTCGATGATTTCAAGCAAGGATGAACGGTGACTGGAATTTATCTCAGCCAAAAGGCCGAGAAGCGATAAGGTTCTAAACTAAATGTTTTTAGCTAAAAAGCCGAGAAGCGATAGTTTTTCGATGAATCAAAGCAAAATAAAAAGGTTACTAAAAATTATCAGAGCCAAAAGGCCGGGAAACGATAGTTTTTTGTTGATTGAAAGCAAAGAGGAACGGTTACTGGAAATAATATCAATCGAAAGGCCGAGAAGCGATAGTTTTTCGCTAGAGCAAAGGTGAACGGTTACTAAAAATTAATTCAGCCATAAGGCCGAGAAGCGATAAGGTTCTTAACTAGATGTTTTTAGCTAAAAGGCCGAGAAGCGATATTTTTTCGGAGATTTCATGCAAAGGTGGACGGTTACTGGAATTTCTCTCAGCCAAAAGGCCGAGAAGCGATAGTTTTTCGATAAAGTCAAGCAAAGAAGAACGGTATCTGTAAATTATCTCAATCGAAAGGCCGAGAAGCGATAGTTTTTCGATGATTTCAAGCAAAGGTGAACGGTTACTGGAATTGATCTCAGCCAAAAGGCTGAGAAGCGATAAATTTTCGATTACTCAAAACAAATGTGAATGGTTACTGAAAATAAACTCAGCTTAAATGCCGAGAAGCGATAACGTTCTTAACTTAGTGTTTTTAGCCAAAAGGCCGAGAAGCGATAGTTTTTCGATGATTTCAAGCAAAGATGAACGGTTACTGGAATTTATCCCAGCCAAAAGGCCGAGAAGCGATAAGGTTCTAAACTAAATGTTTTTAGCTAAAAGGCCGAGAAGCGATTTTTCTTCCGATGATTTAAAGCAAAGGTGAACGGTTACTTAAAATTAAGTCAGCCAAAAGGCCGAGAAGCGACAAAGTTCAAAACTAAGTTTTTTTAGCCAAAAAGCCGAGAAGCGATAGTTTTTCGATGAATCAAAGCAAAATAAAAAGGTTACTAGCCAAAAGGCCGGGAAGCGATAGTTTTTTGTTGATTGAAAGCAAAGAGGAACGGTTACAGGAAATAATCTTAATCGAAAGGCCGAGAAGCGATAGTTTTTCACTAGAGCAAAAGTGAACGGTTACTAAAAATTAACTCAGCCATAAGGCCGAGAAGCGATAAGGTTCTTAACTAGATGTTTTTAGCTAAAAGGCCGAGAAGCGATATTTTTTCGGAGATTTCATGCAAAGGTGGACCGTTACTGGAATTTATCTCAGCCAAAAGGCCGAAAAGCGATAGTTTTTCGATGATTCAAAGCAAAGGTGAGCGGTTACTAAAAATTATCATAGCCAAAGGGCCGAGAAGCGATAGTTTTTCGATGATGAAAGCAAAGAGGAACGGTAACTGGAAATAATCTCAATCGAAAGGCCGAGAAGCGATAGTTTTTCGCTAGAGCAAAGGTGAACGGTTATTAAAAATTAATTCAGCCATAAGGCCGAGAAGCGATAAGGTTCTTAACTAGATGTTTTTAGCTAATAGGCCGAGAAGCGATATTTTTGCGATGATTTCATGCAGAGGTGGACGGTTAATGGAATTTATCTTAGCCAAAAGGCCGAGAAGCGATAGTTTTTCGATGATTCAAAGCAAAGGTGAGCGGGACTAAAAATTATCATAGCCAAAAGGCCGGAAAGCGATAGTTTTTTGTTGATTGAAAGCAAAGAGGAACGGTTACGGGAAATAATCTCAATCGAAAGGCCGAGAAGCGATAGTTTTTCGCTAGAGCAAAGGTGAACGGTTACTAAAAATTAATTCAGCCATAAGGCCGAGAAGCGATAAGGTTCTTAACTAGATGTTTTTAGCTAAAAGGCCGAGAAGCGATATTTTTTCGATGATTTCATGCAAAGGTGGACGGTTAATGGAATTTATCTCAGCCAAAAGGCCGAGAAGCGATAGTTTTTCGATGATTCAAAGCAAAGGTGAGCGGTAACTAAAAATTATCATAGCCAAAGGGCCGAGAAGCGATAGTTTTTCGATGATTGAAAGCAAAGGTGAACGGTTACTGGATTTTATCTCAGTCAAAAGGCCGAGAAACGATAGTTTTTTAATGATTTAAAGCAAAGGTGAACGGTTACTAAAAATTATCATACCCAAAAGGCCGACAAGCGATAGTAATTTGATGATTTCAAGCAAAGAAGAACGGAATCTGTTAATTATCTCAATCGAAAGGCCGAGAAGCGATAGTTTTTCGGTGATTTCAAGCAAAGGTGAACGGTTACTAATAATACCCATAGCCAAAAGGCCGAGAAGCGTTGGTTATTCGATGGTTCAAAGCAAAGATGAACGGTTACTGGAATTTCTCTCAGCCAAAAGGCCGGGAAGCGATAGTTTTTCGATGATTTCAAGCAAAGGTAAACGGTTACTGGAATTGATCTCAGCCAAAAGGCCGAGAAGCGATAAGGTTCTTAACTAAATGTTTTTAGATAAAAGGCCGAGAAGCGATAGTTTTTCCGATGATTTAAGGCAAAGGTGAACGGTTACTGAAAATTAACTCAGCCAAAAGGCCGAGAAGCGATGGTTTTTTGTAGATTGAAAGCAAAGAGGAACGGTTACAGGAAATAATCTCAATCGAAAGGCCGAGAAGCGATAGTTTTTCACTAGAGCAAAGGTGAACGGTTACTAAAAATTAACTCAGCCATAAGGCCGAGAAGCGATAAGGTTCTTAACTAGATGTTTATAGCTAAAAGGCCGAGAAGCGATATTTTCTCGGAGATTTCATGCAAAGGCGGACGGTTACTGGAATTTATCTCAGCCAAAAGGCCGAGAAGCGATAGTTTTTCGATGATTCAAAGCAAAGGTGAGCGGTTACTAAAAATTATCATAGCCAAAGGGCCGGGAAGCGATAGTTTTTCGATGATTGAAAGCAAAGGTGTACTGTTACTGGATTTTATCTCAGCCAAAAGGCCGAGAAACGATAGTTTTTCGATGATTTAAAGCAAAGGTGAACGGTTACTGGAATTTCTCTCAGCCAAAAGGCCGGAAAACGATAGTTTTTCGATAAAGTCAAGCAAAGAGGAACGGTTCCTGGAAATAATCTCAATCGAAAGGCCGAGAAGCGCTAGTTTTTCGCTAGGGCAAAGGTGAACGGTTACTAAAAATTATTTTAGCTAAAAGGCCGAGAAGCGATATTTTTTCGATGATTTCATGCAAAGGGGGACGGTTAATGGAATTTATCTCAGCCAAAAGGCCGAGAAGCGATAGTTTTTTGATGATTCAAAGCAAAGGTGAGCGGTTACTAAAAATTATAATAGCCAAAGGGCCGAGAAGCGATAGTTTTTCGATGATTTCAAGCAAAGATGAACGGTTACTGGAATTTATCTCAGCCAAAAGGCCGAGAAGCGATAAGGTTCTAAACTAAATGTTTTTAGCTAAATGGCCGAGAAGCAATTTTTTTTCCGATGATTTAAAGCAAAGGTGAACGGTTACTGAAAATTAACTCAGCCAAAAGGCCGAGTAGCGACAAAGTTCAAAACTAAGTGTTTTTAGCCAAAAAGCCGAGAAGCGATAGTTTTTCGATGAATCAAAGCAAAATAAAACGGTTACTAAAAATTATCATAGCCAAAGGCCGGGAAGCGTTGGTTATCCGATGGTTCAAAGCAAAGCTGAACAGTTACTGGAATTTCTCTCAGCCAAAAGGCCGGGAAGCGATAGTTTTTCGATAAAGTCAAGCAAAGAAGAACGGAATCTGTAAATTATCTCAATCGAAAGGCCGAGAAGCGATAGTTTTTTGATGATTTCAAGCAAAGGTAAACGGTTACTGGAATTGATCTCAGCCAAAAGGCCGAGAAGCGATAAGGTTCTAAACTAAATGTTTTTAGCTAAAAGGCCGAGAAGCCTTTTTTTTTTCCGAAAATTTAAAGCAAAGGTGAACGGTTACTGAAAATTAACTCAGCCAAAATGCCGAGAAGCGACAAAGTTCAAAACTAAGTGCTTTTAGCCAAAATGCCGAGAAGCGATAGTTTTTTGTTGATTGAAAGCAAAGAGGAACGGTTACTGGAAATAATCTCAATCGAAAGGCCGAGAAGCGATAGTTTTTCACTAGAGCAAAGGTGAACGGTTACTGAAAATGAACTCAGCCATAAGGCCGAGAAGCGATAAGGTTCTTAACTAGATGTTTTTAGCTAAAAGGCCGAGAAGCGATATTTTTTCGATGATTTCATGCAACGGTGGACGGTTACTGGAATTTATCTCAGCCAAAAGGCCGAGAAGCGATAGTTTTTCGATGAATGAAAGCAAAGGTAAACGGTAACTGGATTTTATCTCAGCCAAAAGGCCGAGAAACGATAGTTTTTCGATGATTTAAAGCAAAGGTGAACGGTTACTAAAAATTATCATAGCCAAAAGGCCGACAAGCGATAGTAATTCGATGATTTCAAGCAAAAAAGAACGGAATCTGTTAATTATCTCAATCGAAAGGCCGAGAAGCGATAGTTTTTCGATGATTTCAAGCAAAGGTGAACGGTTACTATAAATACCCATAGCCAAAAGGCCGAGATGCGTTGGTTTTCCGATGGTTCTAAGCAAAGATGAACGGTTTCTGGAATTTCTCTCAGCCAAAAGGCCGGGAAGCGATAGTTTTTTGATAAAGTCAAGCAAAGAAGAACGGAATCTGTAAATTATCTCAATCGAAAGGCCGAGAAGCGATAGTTTTTTTATGATTTCAAGCAAAGGTGAACGGTTACTGGAATTGATCTCAGCCAAAAGGCTGAGAAGCGATAAATTTTCGATTACTCAAAACAAAGGTGAATGGTAACTGAAAATAAACTCAGCTTAACGGCCGAGAAGCGATAACGTTCTTAACTTAGTGTTTTTAGCCAAAAGGCCGAGAAGCGATAGTTTTTCGATGATTTCAAGCAAAGATGAACGGTTACTGGAATTTATCTCAGCCAAAAGGCCGAGAAGCGATTAGGTTCTAAACTAAATGTTTTTAGCTAAAAGGCCGAGAAGCGATTTTTTTTCCGATGATTTAAAGAAAAGGTGAACGGTTACTGAAAATTAACTCAGCCAAAAGGCCGAGAAGCGACAAAGTTCAAAACTAAGTGTTTTTAGCCAAAAAGCCGAGAAGCGATAGTTTTTCGATGAATCAAAGCACAATAAAACGGTTACTAAAAATTATCATAGCCAAAAGGCCGGGAAGCGATAGTTTTTTGTTGATTGAAAGCAAAGAGGAACGGTTACTGGAAATAATCTCAATCGAAAGGCCGAGAAGCGATAGTTTTTCGATGATTTCAAGCAAAGGTGAACGGTTACTAAAAATACCCATAGCCAAAAGGCCGAGAAGCGTTGGTTATCCGATGGTTCAAAGCAAAGATGACCGGTTACTGGAATTTCTCTCAGCCAAAAGGCAGGGAAGCGATAGTTTTTCGATAAAGTCAAGCAAAGAAGAACGGAATCTGTAAATTATCTCAATCGAAAGGCCGAGAAGCGATAGTTTTTTGTTGATTTCAAGCAAAGGTAAACGGTTACTGGAATTGATCTCAGCCAAAAGGCCGAGAAGCGATAAGGTTCTAAACTAAATGTTTTTAGCTAAAAGGCCGAGAAGCGATTTTTTTTCCGATGATTTTAAGCAAAGGTGAACGGTTACTGAAAATTAACTCAGCCAAAAGGCCGAGAAGCGACAAAGTTCAAAACTAAGTGTTTTTAGCCAAAAAGCCGGGAAGCGATAGTTTTTCGATGAATCAAAGCAAAATAAAAAGGTTACTAAAAATTATCATAGCCAAAAGGCCGGGAAGCGATAGTTTTTTGTTGATTGAAAGCAAAGAGGAACGGTTACTGGAAATAATCTCAATCGAAAGGCCGAGAAGCGATAGTTTTTAACTAGAGCAAAGGTGAACGGTTACTAAAAATTAACTCAGCCATAAGGCCGAGAAGCGATAAGGTTCTTAACTAGATGACTTTAGCTAAAAGGCCAAGAAGCGATATTTTTTCGATGATTTCATGCAAAGGTGGACGGTTACTGGAATTTATCTCAGCCAAAAGGCCGAGAAGCGATAGTTTTTCGATGATTGAAAGCAAAGGTGAACGGTTACTGGATTTTATCTCAGACAAAAGGCCGAGAAACGATAGTTTTTCGATGATTTAAAGCAAAGGTGAACGGTTACTTAAAATTATCATAGCCAAAAAGCCGACAAGCGATAGTAATTCGATGATTTCAAGCAAAGAAGAACGGAATCTGTTAATTATCTCAATCGAAAGGCCGAGAAGCGGTAGTTTTTCGATGATTTCAAGCAAAGAAGAACGGAATCAGTTAATTATCTCAATCGAAAGGCCGAGAAGCGATAGTTTTTCGATGATTTCAAGCAAAGGTGAACGGTTACTAAAAATACCTATAGCCAAAAGGCCGAGAAGCGTTGGTTATCTGATGGTTCAAAGCAAAGATGACCGGTTACTGGAATTTCTGTCAGCCAAAAGGCCGGGAAGCGATAGTTTTTCGATAAAGTCAAGCAAAGAAGAACGGAATCTGTAAATTATCTCAATCGAAAGGCCGAGAAGCGATAGTTTTTTGATGATTTCAAGCAAAGGTAAACGGTTACTGGAATTGATCTCAGCCAAAAGGCCGAGAAGCGATAAGGTTCTAAACTAAATGTTTTTAGCTAAAAGGCCGAGAAGCGATTTTTTTTCCGATGATTTAAAGCAAAGGTGAACGGTTACTGAAAATTAACTCAGCCAAAAGGCCGAGAAGCGACAAAGTTCAAAACTAAGTGTTTTTAGCCAAAAGCCGAGAAGCGATAGTTTTTCGATGAATCAAAGCAAAATAAAAAGGTTACTAAAAATTATCATAGCCAAAAGGCCGAGAAGCGTTGGTTATCCGATGGTTCAAAGCAGAGATGAACGGTTACTGGAATTCCTCTCAGCCAAAAGGCCGGGAAGCGATAGTTTTTCGATAAAGTCAAGCAAAGAAGAACGGAATCTGTAAATTATCTCAATCGAAAGGCCGAGAAGCGATAGTTTTTTGATGATGTCAAGCAAAGGTAAACGGTTACTGGAATTGATCTCAGCCAAAAGGCCGAGAAGCGATTTTTTTTCCGATGATTTCAAGCAAAGGTGAACGGTTACTGGAATTGATCTCAGCCAAAAGGCTGAGAAGCGATAAATTTTCGATTACTCAAAACCAAGGTGAATGGTTACTGAAAATAAACTCAGCTTAAAGGCCGAGAAGCGATAACGTTCTTAACTTAGTGTTTTTAGCCAAAAGGCCGAGAAGCGATAGTTTTTCGATGATTTCAAGCAAAGATGAACGGTTACTGGAATTTATCCCAGCCAAAAGGCCGAGAAGCGATAAGGTTCTAAACTAAATGTTTTTAGCAAAAGGCCGAGAAGCGATTTTTCTTCCGATGATTTAAAGTAAAGGTGAACGGTTACTTAAAATTAAGTCAGCCAAAAGGCCGAGAAGCGACAAAGTTCAAAACTAAGTGTTTTTAGCCAAAAAGCCGAGAAGCGATAGTTTTTCGATGAATCAAAGCAAAATAAAAAGGTTACTAGCCAAAAGGCCGGGAAGCGATAGTTTTTTGTTGATTGAAAGCAAAGAGGAACGGTTACAGGAAATAATCTCAATCGAAAGGCCGAGAAGCGATAGTTTTTCACTAGAGCAAAAGTGAACGGTTACTAAAAATTAACTCAGCCATAAGGCCGAGAAGCGATAAGGTTCTTAACTAGATGTTTTTAGCTAAAAGGCCGAGAAGCGATATTTTTTCGGAGATTTCATGCAAAGGTGGACGGTTACTGGAATTTATCTCAGCCAAAAGGCCGAGAAGCGATAGTTTTTCGATGATTCAAAGCAAAGGTGAGCGGTTACTAAAAATTATCATAGCCAAAGGGCCGAGAAGCGATAGTTTTTCGATGATTGAAAGCAAAGATGAACGGTTACTGGAATTTATCTCAGCCAAAAGGCCGAGGAGCGATTAGGTTCTAAACTAAATGTTTTTAGCTAAAAGGCCGAGAAGCGATTTTTTTTCCGATGATTTAAAGAAAAGGTGAACGGTTACTGAAAATTAACTCAGCCAAAAGGCCGAGAAGCGACAAAGTTCAAAACTAAGTGTTTTTAGCCAAAAAGCCGAGAAGCGATAGTTTTTCGATGAATCAAAGCACAATAAAACGGTTACTAAAAATTATCATAGCCAAAAGGCCGGGAAGCGATAGTTTTTTGTTGATTGAAAGCAAAGAGGAACGGTTACTGGAAATAATCTCAATCGAAAGGCCGAGAAGCGATAGTTTTTCGATGATTTCAAGCAAAGGTGAACGGTTACTAAAAATACCCATAGCCAAAAGGCCGAGAAGCGTTGGTTATCCGATGGTTCAAAGCAAAGATGACCGGTTACTGGAATTTCTCTCAGCCAAAAGGCAGGGAAGCGATAGTTTTTCGATAAAGTCAAGCAAAGAAGAACGGAATCTGTAAATTATCTCAATCGAAAGGCCGAGAAGCGATAGTTTTTTGTTGATTTCAAGCAAAGGTAAACGGTTACTCGAATTGATCTCAGCCAAAAGGCCGAGAAGCGACAAAGTTCAAAACTAAGTGTTTTTAGCCAAAAAGCCGAGAAGCGATAGTTTTTCGATGAATCAAAGCAAAATAAAAAGGTTACTAAAAATTATCATAGCCAAAAGGCCGGGAAGCGATAGTTTTTTGTTGATTGAAAGCAAAGAGGAACGGTTACTGGAAATAATCTCAATCGAAAGGCCGAGAAGCGATAGTTTTTAACTAGAGCAAAGGTGAACGGTTACTAAAAATTAACTCAGCCATAAGGCCGAGAAGCGATAAGGTTCTTAACTAGATGACTTTAGCTAAAAGGCCAAGAAGCGATATTTTTTCGATGATTTCATGCAAAGGTGGACGGTTACTGGAATTTATCTCAGCCAAAAGGCCGAGAAGCGATAGTTTTTCGATGATTGAAAGCAAAGGTGAACGGTTACTGGATTTTATCTCAGACAAAAGGCCGAGAAACGATAGTTTTTCGATGATTTAAAGCAAAGGTGAACGGTTACTTAAAATTATCATAGCCAAAAAGCCGACAAGCGATAGTAATTCGATGATTTCAAGCAAAGAAGAACGGAATCTGTTAATTATCTCAATCGAAAGGCCGAGAAGCGGTAGTTTTTCGATGATTTCAAGCAAAGAAGAACGGAATCAGTTAATTATCTCAATCGAAAGGCCGAGAAGCGATAGTTTTTCGATGATTTCAAGCAAAGGTGAACGGTTACTAAAAATACCTATAGCCAAAAGGCCGAGAAGCGTTGGTTATCTGATGGTTCAAAGCAAAGATGACCGGTTACTGGAATTTCTGTCAGCCAAAAGGCCGGGAAGCGATAGTTTTTCGATAAAGTCAAGCAAAGAAGAACGGAATCTGTAAATTATCTCAATCGAAAGGCCGAGAAGCGATAGTTTTTTGATGATTTCAAGCAAAGGTAAACGGTTACTGGAATTGATCTCAGCCAAAAGGCCGAGAAGCGATAAGGTTCTAAACTCAATGTTTTTAGCTAAAAGGCCGAGAAGCGATTTTTTTTCCGATGATTTAAAGCAAAGGTGAACGGTTACTGAAAATTAACTCAGCCAAAAGGCCGAGAAGCGACAAAGTTCAAAACTAAGTGTTTTTAGCCAAAAAGCCGAGAAGCGATAGTTTTTCGATGAATCAAAGCAAAATAAAAAGGTTACTAAAAATTATCATAGCCAAAAGGCCGAGAAGCGTTGGTTATCCGATGGTTCAAAGCAGAGATGAACGGTTACTGGAATTCCTCTCAGCCAAAAGGCCGGGAAGCGATAGTTTTTCGATAAAGTCAAGCAAAGAAGAACGGAATCTGTAAATTATCTCAATCGAAAGGCCGAGAAGCGATAGTTTTTTGATGATGTCAAGCAAAGGTAAACGGTTACTGGAATTGATCTCAGCCAAAAGGCCGAGAAGCGATTTTTTTTCCGATGATTTAAAGCAAAGGTGAACGGTTTCTGAAAATTAACTCAGCCAAAAGGCCGAGAAGCGACAAAGTTCAAAACTAAGTGTTTTTAGCCAAAAAGCCGAGAAGCGATAGTATTTCGATGAATCAAAGCAAAATAAAAAGGTTACTAAAAATTATCATAGCCAAAAGACCGGGAAGCGATAGTTTTTCGTTGATTGAGAGCAAAGGTGAACGGTTACTAAAAATTA
Source organism: Protonemura montana (assembly GCA_947568835.1). Taxonomy (NCBI): domain Eukaryota; kingdom Metazoa; phylum Arthropoda; class Insecta; order Plecoptera; family Nemouridae; genus Protonemura; species Protonemura montana. Next base: position 28,047,196 of record OX387603.1, on the reverse strand, counting down.
ATTCAGCCATAAGGCCGAGAAGCGATAGGGTTCTTAACTAGATGTTTTTAGCTTAAAGGCCGAGAAGCGATATTTTTTCGATGATTTCATGCAAAGGTGGACGGTTAATGGAATTTATCTCAGCCAAAAGACCGAGAAGCGATAGTTTTTCGATGATTCAAAGCAAAGGTGAGTGGTTACAAAAAATTATCATAGCCAAAAGGCCGGGAAGCGATAGTATTTTGTTGATTGAAAGCAAAGAGGAACGGTTACCTGGAATAATCTCAATCGAAAGGCCGAGAAGCGCTAGTTTTTCGCTAGAGCAAAGGTGAACGGTTACTAAAAATTAATTCAGCCATAAGGCCGAGAAGTGATAAGGTTCTTAACAAGATGTTTTTAGCTAAAAGGCCGAGAAGCGATATTTTTTCGATGATTTTATGCAAAGGGGGACGGTTAATGGAATTTATCTCAGCCAAAAGGCCGAGAAGCGATAGTTTTTCGATGATTCAAAGCAAAGGTGAGCGGTTACTAAAAATTATCATAGCCAAAGTGCCGAGAAGCGATAGTTTTTCGATGATTGAAAGCAAAGATGAACGGTTACTGGAATTTCTCTCAGCCAAAAGGCCGGAAAGCGATAGTTTTTCGATAAAGTCAAGCATAGAAGAACGGAATCTGTAAATTATCTCAATCGAAAGGCCGGGAAGCGATAGATTTTTTATGATTTCAAGCAAAGGTAAACGGTTACTGGAATTGATCTCAGCCAAAGGCCGAGAAGCGATAAGGTTCTAAACTAAATGTTTTTAGCTAAATGGCCGAGAAGCGATTTTTTTTCCGATGATTTAAAGCAAAGGTGAACGGTTACTGAAAATTGACTCAGCCAAAAGGCCGAGAAGCGACAAAGTTCAAAACTAAGTGTTTTTAGCCAAAAAGCCGAGAAGCGATAGTTTTTCGATGAATCAAAGCAATATAAAACGGTTTCTAAAAATTATCATAGCCAAAAGGCCGGGAAGCGTTGGTTTTCCGATGGTTCAAAGCAAAGATGAACGGTTACTGGAATTTCTCTCAGCCAAAAGGCCGGGAAGCGATAGTTTTTCGATAAAGTCAAGCAAAGAAGAACGGAATCTGTAAATTATCTCAATCGAAAGGCCGAGAAGCGATAGTTTTTTGATGATTTCAAGCAAAGGTAAACGGTTACTGGAATTGATCTCAGCCAAAAGGCCGAGAAGCGATAAGGTTCTAAACTAAATGTTTTTAGCTAAAAGGCCAAGAAGCGATTTTTTTTCCGATGATTTAAAGCAAAGGTGAACGGTTACTGAAAATTAACTCAGCCAAAAGGCCGAGAAGCGACAAAGTTCAAAACTAAGTGTTTTTAGCCAAAATGCCGAGAAGCGATAGTTTTTCAATGAATCAAAGCAAAATAAAAAGGTTACTAAAAATTATCATAGCCAAAAGGCCGGGAAGCGATAGTTTTTTGTTGATTGAAAGCAAAGAGGAACGGTTACTGGAATAATCTCAATCGAAAGGCCGAGAAGCGATAGTTTTTCACTAGAGCAAAGGTGAACGGTTACTGAAAATTAACTCAGCCATAAGGCCGAGAAGCGATAAGGTTCTTAACTAGATGTTTTTAGCTAAAAGGCCGAGAAGCGATATTTTTTCGATGATTTCATGCAAAGGTGGACGGTTACTGGAATTTATCTCAGCCAAAAGGCCGAAAAGCGATAGTTTTTCGATGATTCAAAGCAAAGGTGAGCGGTTACTAAAAATAATCATAGCCAAAAGGCCGACAAGCGATAGTAATTCGATGATTTCAAGCAAAGAAGAACGGAATCTGTTAATTATCTCAATCGAAAAGCCGAGAAACGATAGTTTTTCGATGATTCAAAGCAAAGGTGAGCGGTTACTAAAAATTATCATAGCCAAAAGGCCGAGAAGCGATAGTTTTTTGATGATTTCAAGCAAAGGTAAACGGTTACTGGAATTGATCTCAGCCAAAAGGCCGAGAAGCGATAAGGTTCTTAACTAAATGTCTTTAGCTAAAAGGCCGAGAAGTGATTTTTTTTCCGATGATTTAAAGCAAAGGTGAACGGTTACTGAAAATTAACTCAGCCAAAAGGCCGAGAAGCGACAAAGTTCAAAACTAAGTGTTTTTAGCCAAAAAGCCGAGAAGCGATAGTTTTTCGATGAATCAAAGCAAAATAAAAAGGTTACTAAAAATTATCATAGCCAAAAGGCCGGGAAGCGATGGTTTTTTGTTGATTGAAAGCAAAGAGGAACGGTTACTGGAAATAATCTCAATCGAAAGGCCGAGAAGCGATAGTTTTTCACTAGAGCAAAGGTGAACGGTTACTAAAAATTAACTCAGCCATAAGGCCGAGAAGCGATAAGGTTCTAAACTAGATGTTTTTAGCTAAAAGGCCGAGAAGCGATATTTTTTCGATGATTTCATGCAAAGGTGGACGGTTACTGGAATTTATCTTAGCCAAAAGGCCGAGAAGCGATAGTTTTTCGATGATTGAAAGCAAAGGTGAACGGTTACTGGATTTTATCTCAGACAAAAGGCCGAGAAACGATAGTGTTTCGATGATTTAAAGCAAAGGTGAACGGTTACTTAAAATTATCTTAGCCAAAAGGCCGACAAGCGATAGTAATTCGATGATTTCAAGCAAAGAAGAACGGAATCTGTTAATTATCTCAATCGAAAGGCCGAGAAGCGGTAGTTTTTCGATGATTTCAAGCAAAGAAGAACGGAATCTGTTAATTATCTCAATCGAAAGGCCGAGAAGCGATAGTTTTTCGATGATTTCAAGCAAAGGTGAACGGTTACTGGAATTGATCTCAGCCAAAAGGCCGAGAAGCGATAAGGTTCTAAACTAAATGTTTTTAGCTAAAAGGCCGAGAAGCGATTGCTTTTCCGATGATTTAAAGCAAAGGTGAACGGTTACTGAAAATTAAGTCAGCCAAAAGGCCGAGAAGCGACAAAGTTCAAAACTAAGTGTTTTTAGCCAAAAAGCCGAGAAGCGATAGTTTTTCGATGAATCAAAGCAAAATAAAAAGGTTACTAAAAATTATCATAGCCAAAAGGCCGAGAAGCGTTGGTTATCCGATGGTTCAAAGCAAAGATGAACGGTTACTTGAATTTCTCTCAGCCAAAAGGCCGGGAAGCGATAGTTTTTCGATAAAGTCAAGCAAAGAAGAACGGAATCTGTAAATTATCTCAATCGAAAGGCCGAGAAGCGATAGTTTTTTGATGATTTCAAGCAAAGGTGAACGGTTACTAAAAATTATCATAGCCAAAAGGCCGACAAGCGATAGTAATTCGATGATTCCAAGCAAAGAAGAACGAAATCTGTTAATTATCTCAATTGAAAGGCCGAGAAGCGATAGTTTTTCGATGATTTCAAGCAAAGGTGAACGGTTACTAAAAATACCCATAGCCAAAAGGCCGAGAAGCGTTGGTTATCCGATAGTTCTAAGAAAAGATGAACGGTTACTGGAATTTCTCTCAGCCAAAAGGCCGGGAAGCGATAGTTTTTCGAGAAAGTCAAGCAAAGAAGAACGGAATCTGTAAATTATCTCAATCGAAAGGCCGAGAAGCGATAGTTTTTTGATGATTTCAAGCAAAGGTGAACGGTTACTGGAATTGATCTCAGCCAAAAGGCTGAGAAGCGATAAATTTTCGATTACTCAAACCAAAGGTGAATGGTTACTGAAAATAAACTCAGCTTTAAGGCCGAGAAGCGATAACGTTCTTAACTTAGTGTTTTTAGCCAAAAGGCCGAGAAGCGATAGTTTTTCGATGATTTAAAGCAAAGGTGAACGGTTACTGAAAATTATCTCAGCCAAAAGGCCGAGAAGCGACAAAGTTCAAAACTTAGTGTTGTTAGCCAAAAAGCCGAGAAGCGATAGTTTTTCGATGAATCAAAGCAAAATAAAACGGTTACTAAAAATTATCATAGCCAAATGGCCGGGAAGCGATAGTTTTTTGTTAATTGAAAGCAAAGAGGAACGGTTACTGGAAATAATCTCAATCGAAAGGCCGAGAAGCGATAGTTTTTCGCTAGAGCAAAGGTGAACGGTTACTAAAAATTAATTCAGCCATAAGGCCGAGAAGCGAAAAGGTTCTTAACTAGATATTTTTAGCCAAAAGGCCGACAAGCGATAGTAATTTGATGATTTCAAGCAAAGAAGAACCGAATCTGTTAATTATCTCAATCGAAAGGCCGAGAAGCGATAGTTTTTTGATGATTTCAAGCAAAGGTGAACGGTTACTGGAATTGATCTCAGCCAAAAGGCCGAGAAGCGATAAATTTTCGATTACTCAAAACAAAGGTGAATGGTTACTGAAAATAAACTCAGCTTAAAGGCCGAGAAGCGATAACGTTCTTAACTTAGTGTTTTTAGCCAAAAGGCCGAGAAGCGAAAGTTTTTCGATGATTCAAAGAAAAGGTAAAAGGTTACTAAAAATTATCGTAGCCAAAAGGCCGAGAAGCGATAGTTTTTCGATGATTTCAAGCAAAGATGAACGGTTACTGGAATTTATCTCAGCCAAAAGGCCGAGAAGCGATAGTTTTGCGATAATTTAAAGCAAATGTGACCGGTTACTGTAACTTTACCTAGCTAAAAGGCCGAGATGCGATAAAGTTCAAAACTAAGTGTTTTTAGCCAAAAATCCAAAAAGCGATAGTTTTTCGATGAATCAAAGCAAAATTGAACGGTTACTAAAAATTATCATAGCCGAAAGGCCGAGAAGCGATAGTTTTTCATTAGAGCAAAGGTGAACGGTTACTGAAAATTATCTCAGCCAAAAGCCTGAGAAGCGAGAAAGTTCAAAACTAAGTGTTTTTAGCCAAAAAGCCGAGAAGCGATAGTTTTTCGATGAATCAAATCAAAATTAAATGGTTACTAAATATTATCATAGCCAAAAGGCCGGGAAGCGATAGTTTTTTGTTGATTGAAAGCAAAGAAGAACGGTTACTGGAAATAATCTCAATCGAAAGGCCGAGAAGCGATAGTTTTTCGCCAGAGCAAAGGTGAACGGTTACTAAAAATTAACTCTGCTAAAAGGCCGAGAAGCGATATTTTTCGATGATTTCATGCAAAGGTGAACGGTTACTGGAATTTATCGCAGCCAAAAGGCCGAGACGCGATAGTTTTTCGATGATTCAAAGCAAAGGTGAACGGTTACTAAAAATTATCATAGGCAACGGGCCGAGAAGCGATAGTTATTCGATGATTGAAAGCAAAGGTGGACGGTTACTGGATTTTATCTCAGCCAAAAGGCCGAGAAACGATAGTTTTTCGATGATTCAAAGCAAAGGTGAGCGGTTACTAAAAATTATCATAGCCAAAAGGCCGAGAAGCGATATTTTTTCGATGATTACAAGCAAAGGTGAACGGTTACTAGAATTTATCTCAGCCAAAAGGCCGAGTAGCGATAAGGTTCTAAACTAAGTGTTTTCAGCCAAAAGGCCGAGAAGCGATAGTTTTTTGATGATTTGATGTTAAGTTGGACTGTTATTGTCACGACCAGAATGTGTACTATTATTTGAGTTAGACTGAAAGATCTCGCTTTCAATGTGAGAGGTCGTAACTTGCTGGGATATAATTTAAGTCCTATTTGGAAAGAAAGGAATATAATAATGCGTTTACCAATTCTGTAGTACTCAATCAGAACCGTTCAACCCGGGAGCTGGTTTCTCTCTGATGCACTTCCTGACCAAATGAATCCAGCCGGGCAGTGTGGATTCCTACCTGCACGCGACAGCTCACCTAAAGCATCAAATGCAATCATGCAGTTCGCAACACTCCCTCATTTTTGATTAAATTCTTCCCGATTTGAGGATCAGTTACATCCAAAAATAAGGGAAAGTAATGGGGGGGGGGGGCTTCTCAGAAAATGCACCCCAAAGTCCTCGTCCCACCATGCACTTTCCTTTTTTTGTTTGCTTCCATTTACAGTTTATACAATTTAAATACTGACCCAAAGTAATAACTTAACAAAATATAAAAACTACAGAACATATAAGTCCAAAAATAATTAATCAAAATACCCTTCTAAAATCCTATCTCCCTGTCACGCTAATGCCTGATCACTGTACGACCTCTTACTACTTTCTAGCTGCTCCCTTAACAAAACCAGGTCACATACCAACGTTTTTATACCAAGATATTTATCTTGAATTGACCTTTATCTTGATTTGGCCTTTAATTTGATTTAGGAATCGTGTATTTTTATTATAGTTTTACGTCAGATTAAACTTTATTTTGCACGATATTATCTCAGGTATAACAAAAATTATAATTCCTTATTTTAATTAAATCAAATTTTCCACAATTGAACTGATAACACGTGATGACATGAAGTCACTTTTGATTATGAGATGATTTCGACTTGCTTTTAATAATAATAAGTTTATTCAGGGAACATCCATGTACAGGTTATACATAGTACGTTATAGAATATGTCATGATGTAAAATAGATTAAGAATAACAACAGCAGATTAGTGTAGATACAATACAGTACATATAATATGTTTAAATAAAAACGATATTATGCTTCTTTGATGGCGTAGAATTCGTTTAATGAATATGGGCAGAGATCGCAGAGAAATTTCTTTAGTTTGCTCTTTAGGCTGCTTGTTCCTCGACGATCTTTGATTGATTTCGGAAGGTTATTTAACAATGCTTGCCCCAGATATAACGGACTTTTCTCGTATGCTCGCGTGCTATGTTTGGGCTGCGTGTAGTAAGTCTTGTTCCTGGTGATCATTTGTTCAGTGGCTGGTGTTGAGGGCAGCGTGTTGTTAGTCACTGTGTGCAGTATACTGCAGTAGATAAATATACCATAGTAGGTTAGTAATTTTCTTTTTTTAAAGATTGGTCTGCCTGACGCTTTGATTTTGATTATATTTGGTTTTGACTTCGGTTGACCCGCAATGTCTTTATTATGTTCCTGGCACAAGTTGTAAGTAAAAAGCAGTATTTTTTGTTATCTTTGACAGTTGATTATTATTTTGATTAATTTAACTTTTGAATTAACAATTCCTTCCCATCCGAGGTGATCCATGTCGCGGTGCATGTGGTGACGTTTCATTAACCTTATATAAAAGCCTTAAATCTGCGATGCTCAACTTTTTAGTTTGTCTCTGGCTGGGGTAACATTTTTCTGTACATGTTGATTTAAATTGCGAAATTTGGTTAAAAACGTGTGCAATTGGGTTATAATTGTTCAAAATTAAAATCTCTATCCTATTGTGACACTTTGAGGGTGATTTGAAAGCGTTTTTTTGGTGAAATATTGATAATTGTGTTTGAAATTTCCTGCCTAGGAAAATTGGAGCCATGTCTCACAGTTCGATTTTTATTTCATTCAAAACTTGCCTTTAAATGACCTGCAGCATCTCGGTAATACTGTTTATGCATGCCTATGAAAGTTATTGAAGAAATTGAGCACAAACGCTGTTAATTAAGTTCGTTTTACGTGAAATAGAAATAATTTTGCAAAAAGAGTGACAGATGCATTCATTTGTTTGGTTTTTTGACCACTGCAGGGTGAACGAATTCTTAAACTTATCTTTGTGGCAGTGCATTCAGGATATTAAAACGTCAATGTCAATGTCAACGTCAATGTCAAATTCTTTTCAATATCTCTAAAACTGAAGGGAAATAAATGACAGAACTGAAATATTGTTGGTGTCTTGGCTAGCAAGATTGGTAAGCCCAGATTGTAAAAGGTATTTCACAAGTTTCACTCTCTAAAAAATATTTCAAGAAATCATACACGGAAATCTTTTGACAGCCAACTTCGTTTGTTTTCGAAATTGTCATCGTGGTCTCTTTGGAATTCACAGAGTTTCCACAATGCAGTGACCCCAAGTGAAATAAGCGGCAAATTTCAAATAAAATAAATGGGGGTACTTTTGGTTGTGGTCCCATTAGAGGCTTTACATTAAAACCAAAATGCACAATTCCTCAAAATCTTAAGGTGCCGTTAGGCATCGGGTTCTGCTAGTCACCTTTGATAATAGCTCTTGGTTATCTTTGACAATTGCTTTTGATTTTGATTAACTTTTGATTAATTAAACTTTCGATTAAACAATTCAACCCCTTTTTGTTTACATATAGTATGAACATGTTCTTTGAGCACATTCAGAGCGTAGTGAAATGTCTCACAAAGATTTTCATCGACTGTTTCGAAACGCATTTTCCGATTAATTTAATCGAGGGGTTGGATATTAAATTAATCAACTTTCCGATTAAACAATTTAAAGAACCGTTTTCTTCAAATACCATGAGTTATTAATGTGGGCCGATCTCAGCTGTACTGCAATGCCGAGCCAACCCGTGACAGAGGAAGAGCAAGCCCTTATCACTCCGTCATTTTCCAAAAATCAGTTTAATATACTGGGTACACGATGTGTACCGTACCAGATATTAAGCTGATAAGAACAGATAAATTGTTTATTTATTAGCACATATTTGCAATACAGTTCAGTCATAAAAAGTTGGTTATACATTAAAAATGTTAAAAAACAAATACATTAAAAGGCCGACAAATGGCATTTGTAGAATAATAAAAATAATCAGTCGTTTCTCAGTCTTTTTTCGGCGAGTGCCAGCCGCCGCCAGCCCGACGACCCGACGCCGGACCCGTCCCGCGACAGCAGCCCACCTCGGAGCAGCGCCGCGCCCGACGTCCACAGCGGCGCCCACGAACTCCAGGGACTCGGGTCTAAGTATACTGGCGATAACCTGACAAGTGCTCAACGTAGACGTCCCGGGACCAATGGATGGTGTCCGAGACCATGAGCCGGCTCATCAGGGCGCTGTATCGAGCACTGATACCAAGCGCCTTCAGAACCGGCCCATTGTCTGCATCCCAGGATCCCAGGGCCCCCACGATGAACGCATCCAGCCGGACGGCCCACCCAGCGCTCGTCAGTTCCATGGCGAGGTCTGCGTACTTTTCCACCTTGGCTTGCCTCGCCAGGTGGAAAGCTTCCGGCCGGTTCTCGAACGGAATGGTGACATCGACGACGGTAACAACCTTCTTGTCAGCGTCGACGAGCACCAGATCCGGACGAAGAGCCGACCTAACATCGCCGATGGCAACGGTGAGGTTTTTACGCAGCACCCCACCGCGGGCTGGCACGGCTTTCGCAAGCCGGTCCAGGACCGCGTTGTGGCGCCGCGTGTAGGCGGCGGCGTGGACCATGCAGTGGTCCAACACATGAGGCAACGTCTCAGTGTGGTACCCGCACCGTCGACACCGCCTATCCCCATCACCCCACCGCCGCGCACCGTTGACCTGAACACAGTCCAGCCGAGCCCTGTGGATGAAGCGCCATTCGGCAAAACGAGTGAAGCCGCCTGCCCTGAGGAAGTGGTTGGACACCGGACAGCGCGAGGACACCGCGAACACCTTTCCCTGATCGGGCTTTGCCACAAGTGACTCGAAATAACGCCCTCTCAGGGAAGCATGCAACTTCTGGCTCAGCAAGCGCCTCGCCCCCTCCGGTATCCTCAGGTCTCCCCCAGCGTGGCCGGGACGCGGGACGACCACCTGAACCTCCTCGAGGGCCTCGCACCAGGCAGAGGACACCCCGACTCGGCCAGACAATCGCCGCGTAGCCTTGCGAGCGACCGACCAGACGCTCTCGATGTCGCCGCCATCCCGACCGAACTCACCCTCCAGACTCCCGCTCAAATATTGAACGAGATCCGCCCTAGAGGGGGGCCGGCCGATCCGGTGACGCACCACGTCTGAAAGGCCACTCCAGGCCAACTCACGAACCACTTGATCCTTGCAGGTCAGGAGCCGGAAGCTGTGGACCAAGCTGGACACATCAACCCGGTCGCTGAGCGGCATGAGTCCTGCGCCCCCCGATCGACAGGGGAGCCACAGGAGCTCAGGACTCGCCCGCTGTGGGAGGTGCATCCAGGACTTACCCAGGCGCTTGACCACTTTGTCCAGCGCCAGCAGGGGTCCCTTCTTCACCTTCCCACCTCGGAGGATGAAATCCAGCCGGGGGAGTAGAAATACTCCCACAGCCTCCAGCTTCTGCCAGGGAGCCAAGAGAGACCTGTCCAACTTAAACAGGTCCTGCCTGATCTGCTCAATGTCTAGCAGGGGCGTCTGGGCAACCCTAAACCCAGTCGGGATGCCCAAGTGCCGGTATTCCTCCCCGTCAGCGAGCGCTGTCATGTTGTCACCCTGGACAACAAATTGGGTGGGCAGGGTCTTGCGTCCGTTCCTGCAATCAATATGCAGGGACGCACACTTCCGGGCGTTAAACCCAAACCCACACCATCGAGCGCTCGCCGACACCAGGTCCAGGAGGACCTGCAGGGAGGCAGGGTTATCGGCCACCAGGGCCAGATCATCGGCATAGGCCAGGATGTTGACATCTCTGCCATACAACCTGGCCGAATGCGCCTCACTGACCTCAGTGACCGCCCTGATTAACGACTCAATGGCCAGATTAAAAATAACCGGGCTCAAGGGACACCCCTGTTTCACCCCTGCCAGGATGTCGATGTCCTCAGACTCCCCCTGCTGCGTACGGATGTTCGTTGTACACCCCGCGAACAAGTCCCGTACGATTTCTCGCAAATGCAGGGGGAGCCCGAAGACCTCGAGCATCCTGTGGATATGCCCGTGAGGGACAGATCCAAAGGCATTGGACAGGTCAAGCCAGGCAGCACACACTGTCCTGTTGTTCCGACGGGCCGCATCCAATGCAGACTGTAGGACGAAGTTGTGCTCGAAGCACCCCTCGTGCTCCATGAAGCCCTTCTGAGCCGGAGAGATTTGAATGCAATTCAAGATGGCGGATGCGAGCGTAGTGTGGCAAAGTGAGCTCGTAAATAGTAGTGAATATTCAAAGAAACTGAACAAGCTCAATGTTGGTGACTTAAGAGAAGAACTGGACAAGCTTGGACTGAACAGAGTTGGCATTAAAGGAGAACTCATCGAGCGACTAATGGCAGCAAGAAAGGAATTACTTTCAGGACTGGCGAAGGGAACTGTCAACGAACAAACAGCTGATATGGTGAGTCCTAACCTAACTAAAACGGACAAAGACTTGCTCATAGAGGAAAAAGACAAGAGAATAAAAAATTTGGAAGAGATAAACTACCTGATTCGAACAAGAGTAAGTGACTTAACTGAAGAGATTAAAAAGCTGAAGGAAATGCTAGGGCATACAGAAAATGAGGCGGCACCATGGAAGGCGGGAACATCACAAGTGAACATGATGGTGAAATTATTTGACTCTCCCGGAAAAGTGAACAAAAATATTAGAAATACAACCCAAGATCAGGAAGAAAAAGATGATGCACATAATGCAGAAGAGAGAAAAACAGAAGGTAATGAATGCAACGAGGCACACACGAAAGTCGAATCCAGACAAGAAATGTACAGGAGACTGCTTAAAGGAAATCAAAAGACTGAACAGCAAATAAAAGAGCACGTGCCAAGCCGAAATGTTTTAGTGATTGGAGACTCGATGATTAGGGGTGCAGGAGAAGTATGCAAAAGTATGGGCTGCGAAATCCAGGTATATCCTGGTATCAGAGTGCATGAACTTGAAACAAAGCTGACAAACAGAGAAGAATCACGACCTAACCCATCTATTGTTGTGGCTCATGTTGGTACCAATAACCTTAAATCTAGGTCAGGAATGCACCTGATGGTGGAGGTCGACCACATGATCGAAGCCGGCAAAAAAAGGTTCCCCCTCGCTAAATGGATTATTGGTGGACTAGTGTACAGGGATGACACATTTAGTGACACTATCGACAAGCTCAATGATAGCTTGGAATGGCTGTGCCAAGAAAAGGGAGCATCATACTATGATCCAAACTCGAGGCTATCTGAACACGAGGCAGCAAGAGATGGGATCCATCTCAACTACAGAGGTGGACAATTTCTTGGACAACTCATAATGGAAAAAGTCATGGAACAAAGTGAGTCAAAAAACTGAAATATCCTGGGGGCAGAGACGACATGAACAGTAAACTTGACTATGAAATAAGATGGAAGCAAGATTGCAACAAAACAGTCAAAGCAGATGGAGAATGCAACGCAAAACAAGTAAAGCACACCATAATGCAGATGAACATACAATCATTAAGAAGTAAAATAGATATGGTTGAAGCCCTTGCATTGAAGAAAGACGCAGACGTCATATGCATATCGGAGCACTGGGCGCGAAACGAGGAGATAAGAAGCCTTCAAATAGAAAACTACAATCAAGTGAACTATTTCTGCAGAAATGTATACAAAAATGGTGGGGTAGCAATCTATGCAAAGACGAGATACACGAACACTAGCGAAATTGCATCCATAGATGCACTGAGTGTAGAGAAGACATTAGAATGTACGACTATGTTGGCACAGGATGATATCCAAAAGCTCTGCATAGTTAGTCTATACCGCTCGCCCTCAGGTGATTTCCAAAAATTCCTACAGATTCTTGAAGAAATATTGCAAAAACTGACGAATATAACTGCAGATTATAAGATCGTGTGTGGAGACTTCAATGTACATTTCATGGAAGAAAGTAATAGGAGCTCAGCGGTGACTGACTTGTTTGAAACTCATGGTCTACACATTACAGTGGAGGAGCCGACGCGAATTACGAGCACAACAAGTTCCTGCATTGACAATATTTTTACAAATGTAAAGATATTGAAAGCAAACATTGAAACAGAAAACAATGGCATGTCGGACCACAGCACACAAACGGTAACTATAAAAGAACAGCGATCAACAAAAACACAGAAATATGAAATAAAAAGATCGTTTAACGAAAAGCAAGTAACATCGTTCATAAAAACCATGAGTGAAATAAAATGGACAACAGTCACAAGCAAGAAATTGGTTGATGAAAAATACAGTGAATTTATGGAAATATTCAAAAGAGAATTCAACAAAGCTTTCCCATATAGAAAACAGAAGGTGAATATGACAAGAAGATACCTAGGAAGAAACCAATGGTACACTGAAGAAATGAAAGAAATGGCCTCCCGGATCACACAACTTGTCACGGCGCAAAAGCATGGTCAAGACCCAAGAAACCGAATAAAACTGAGAGAAGCTAGAAGGAAGTACAGGAAGACGCTGAGAGATGCAAAGAAGAAAGATAACGAAAGGAAAATCCGTGAAGCAAGCAATAAAGGAAAAGCATCATGGGCACTAATCAAAACGCACAAGGAAAAGAAGAAAGAAGAAAACCACAGTGGGATCAAATTGCAATCTGGCGGAAATGCTATAGAGTCAGCGGAAGAAATTGCAAATATCCTAAATGAATACTTTGTTAACATCGCAAAAAATGAAGAAAAGAAGTTAAACCACACTGAACACCAGACTACATCGACAAAGCTCACTGAAAATACCATTTTTCTAGTACCCGTGACTGCAAAAGAAATCATGGAAATAGTGGATAGTGTCTGTAAGAAAATGTCGGCCGGCTACGACGAAATACCGTGTGCTATAATAAGAAGTGTAAAAAACCAAATAGTGGAACCGCTAATTAGTATAATAAACGCATCCTTTGTGCAAGGAACCTTCCCAACAGCTCTCAAGAAATCGATAGTAAAACCAATATATAAGAAAGGAGATAAAACGGACTCAAAAAACTACAGACCGATAAGCATTCTAAGTGGATTCTCTAAAATTCTAGAAAAGGCAATGGGAAACAGAATGGTATCCTTCCTGAAACAAAACAATGTCATTGATAATTGCCAGCACGGGTTCACAGAAGGAAAATCCACGCAAACCGCCCTAATAAAACTCATTCATGAGGTAACAAAATCAATTGAAGAAAAAACAAATTCAGTTGGCCTTTTCTACGACTATACAGCTGCTTTTGATTGCGTGGCCCACAGCAAACTTAAAGAAAAACTGAAAAACTTTGGCATCCGAGGAAACGCACTATCGTGGATTAGCTCTTATATAGAAGATAGAAAGCAGGTAGTGTGCATCAAAGACCGAAATAACAAGCTGTGCTACTCTCGCGAAGCGACAATTAAAGTAGGTGTCCCACAAGGCGGGACGATTGCCCCGCTACTGTACCTGCTATTTATTAATGACCTCAAGAAAAACGTCCCGACTGGTGACCTCACGGTGTTCGCAGATGACACAACACAACATGTGACGGGCTCAGCTATTAGCAGTGAGGGCATTTGTGAACAATTTGTATCAAAATGTAATGTGGCGGTCGCGGAAATGAAAAAATACAGCCTAAGAAACAATCTAGCCATCAATAGGGAAAAAACTGTCTACATGCAGTTCCATCACAGCAAGAGAAAACTAATATCTAGTCCACTAATAATGATGGAAAAAGCGGTAATCCAAGAGGTGGAAGACACAAAATACTTGGGAGTCCATCTTAATAATACCTTAAACTGGAATGTCCACATCAACAAGTTAGCACCACAAATAACCTCAAGTTGCTTCCTTATTAGGAGACTGATGCAGATAGCCACAGTGGAAACTGCTCGATTAGTCTACTTCAGCTACATACAGTCCAAACTACAATATGGAATTTCACTCTGGGGGCATAGCAAAGAAACGAAAAGACTCTTTACACTCCAAAAACGTGCACTGAGATATATGGCAGGCGCGAGTGCAAACCCAACAGCAGTAATATATACCAAAGACTCGTGCAAACCACTCTTTAGGAGTTTTAAAATATTGACTTTACCCTGCTTATATATATATGACACAATTCTGTATACTGTAAATGATCTTAATGAGGATAATAACCTAACACATAACTATTCAACTAGAGACAAAGGTTATATAAAAACATCGAGGCCGATCTTAAAATTGACGAAACAGGATCCAGTGTATGCGGGGGCGAAACTATATAATGCGCTACCGGCAAAAATTAAAAACATTAAAGGAAGACAGAAATTTGCAAATAGCTTAAAACAATTTTTAATTGAGAAATGCTTTTACTCTGTGTCGGAATACTGTCATCATCTGTGAAAATTGTATGTATTGTATTGTAAATGTATCATAAACTCTGACTGTCCTGTAACATTTTATGTTGATCTCGACAATAAACTTATTATTATTATTATTATTATTATTATTATTATTATTATTATTATTTTCCCTCCTTCAGAGGCCCAACCCGAGATGCGCAGTGCGAGAATTCCGCTGTAGAGCTTGGCTATGGTGTCCGACAGCGAGAGGGGCCGCCAGTTCGATGGATCATCCCGAGGACCTTTTTTATGGATCAAGACAGTCCTCGAGCGTTTCCACGAACCGGGCACCCTCCGCTCAGCCGGATCTGGTGCTCGTCGACGCTGACAAGAAGGTTGTTACCGTCGTCGATGTCACCATTCCGTTCGAGAACCGGCCGGAAGCTTTCCACCTGGCGAGGCAAGCCAAGGTGGAAAAGTACGCAGACCTCGCCATGGAACTGACGAGCGCTGGGTGGGCCGTCCGGCTGGATGCGTTCATCGTGGGGGCCCTGAGATCCTGGGATGCAGACAATAGGCCGGTTCTGAAGGCGCTTGGTATCAGTGCTCGATACGGCGCCCTGATGAGCCGGCTCATGGTCTCGGACATCATCCATTGGTCCCGGGACGTCTACGTTGAGCACTTGTTAGGCTACTAATGAGCCGGCTCATGGTCTCGGACATCATCCATTGGTCCCGGGACGTCTACGTTGAGCACTTGTCAGGTTATCGCCAGTATACTTAGACCCGAGTCCCTGGAGTTCGTGGGCGCCGCTGTGGACGTCGGGCGCGGCGCTGCTCCGAGGTACGCTACTGTCGCGGTACGGGTCCGGCGTCGGGCTGGCGGCGGCTGGCGGCGGCTGGCACTCGCCGAAATGAAGACTGAGAACGCGACTTGATATTTTATTATTTTACTAGTGCCATTTTGTCGGCCTTTTAATGTATATGTTTTTTTTTTATTTTAATGTGTAATCTTTTAATGACTACAATTTATGTAAATATGTGCTAAAACAATAAACAAGTTATCCTTTCACCTTTTCTTTGAATCATCGAAGAACTATCGCTTTTCGGCCTTTTGGCAGAGATAGTTTTCAGTATCCGCACGTAGGATTCTCCTCTCTAAGAGTACCAAGTACCGATTGTATGCGCCGGTTTTTACGTCCCTTCCGAAGGACGGTACAAAAAAGATTCCTCCACAAATCCGTGCTGTCGAGAGGTTGATAAGCAAAGCGAATGAAGTTCCTGTACTAACTTCAATCCATATAACCTCTCTCCCGAACAGAACTGGGCATGTGTATGATGGTCACCCATCCAATACCTGACCCAGCGCAGTGTTGCTTAACTTTCATCCATCCAACCTCTCTACCAAACAAAACTGGGCATGAGTATGATGGTCACCCATCCAATACCTGACCCAGCGCAGTGTTGCTTAACTTTCATCCCTCCAACCTCTCTCCCGAACAGAACTGGTTATGTGTATGATGGTCACCCAATACCTGACCCAGCTCAGTGTTGCTTAACTTCAGTGATCTCACGAGATCCAGTGAATACGAGAATACGCAGTTAATGTTCTATTATTATCAACACTATAACCGTCTCAGAAATTGATGCCCAAACGGGGACTCGAACTCCACCCGATCTCCCCCTATTGGGGGTGTTGCTCTCTAACCCATTTAGCTACTTGGACACTTGCTTTTTGAGACGATTTTAGTGTATTTTCAGAAATGTTCAGCTAGGCGTCATTTTTAGTCTGAAATTATTTGTGTTTGATGCACGTGGTTCACTTCATATTACGTACTACATCCGAGTATTGGCAAATTGAAATATTTAAAAGAGTCTTTAAGAAGTTCTCAAGTCTTATTCGACAATGTCTCACCACCCTTATCAATGTCACATTACGTCACGCGTGAGATATGTGCGCAACAATAGCATGATAAGATAGCACATGCGTCACTAACACCAGTCAAAAAACCTTTGTGCTCATAGCGTTTCTGTGCCCAGCCGAAGCCGGGCTTCCAAAAATTGTCGTATAGACTCATCATGTGTCCCTCTCCACGGAAATATTTAGTAAAAGGCGAAAGATTTTTGCGTTTTGAAGAGAGACCAGAGTGACGATCTAAATCCTCCCTAATGAATATAACTGGCAGGTTTCGATTAATGCGCAGTCGAGTTAACTCGTCTGCGCTGCCCCAGCGCTACCTAGTGCTGCACCGGGAACTTGCGAAGTCGCACAAGGTATTGATTATTTAAAGGCGGGCATGCGTAGAGTTCATGGCTTGTATAATATTTTTATTTGATCACTGAGGCCAGTAACACGTACCTTCAGACTACATATAAAAAAACAAAACGATAAGTTACCATGGAAATCAATCATATAAATATATACACATCTTATAAAGTATAAGCCTGAATATCACGTGACCAAGAATGAAAAGACGGAATTCATAAATGAAAAGCCCACAGATAATGCAAATGTTTTTTTTTTTGGTATCGGCCACGTACGTAGGTACTTACTTTCAATCGGCTTGAAGGTATACTGTTCCGAGATAAATAAAATACATATTTCAACGGAAAACCTTGACAATTGTAATAAATAAATGAACAGATAAAGTTGCCATGGCAATATTTTTCAATTCGAATTTAATAAAACATAACACGGAATCAGAGAAAGAAGAAATTAAGAAAGCAAGAATCACAGATAATAAACACTTAAAAAAGAAACGGCTAGAAAATACTGACACTTTCATCTAAACAAAAGGTGAACAAGCAATAAAACTGTATGCAAAGCCAAAGGAAAAAGCGATTAAATTGTTTACAACAACAAAAGACCGGATCAATTCGCACAACATTTTAGAATATTTTTATGCAAACAGCAAACCTCCCCAAAAGTGGCTTTTTGCACATGAAAATAACAAATTTTTCGAAAATCTAAATTGCCAGAACGATATTTGAAAGAAATGCACAAAATACTCGTGAATGTTTTTTTTCACAATGCTACTAACACAAAAATTGTCTTGTCTCAAGTGCTGGCACCTAGCACCGGTTTCCTAAAAAAACCTGTGACCAAAAAAACCTAACATTAATTCCAATGAGCGAAAAACACAACAGAAACTTCCTTAAAAAAAGTGTGGACACCTAAATAAACAAGACACCTACAAGAGTGTTTGATAGTCAGGTGACTACCAGGGGATTGTGTTACAATACTAGACGCCAGCACAAAGGACAAAGCGACGAACACTATTATTTCATGCACAACGCCCTCCCTAGCGGCATAGACGCAACGTTCATGAACACGGTTTATAAAACCTCACCAACCGCGAATTATCATAGCCAAAAAGCCGAGAAGCGATAGTTATTCGATGATTTCAAGCAAAAGTGAACGGTTACTGAAAATTAACTAAGCCAAAAGGCCGAGAAGCGATAAGGTTCTAAACTAAGTGTTTTTAGCCAAAAGGCCAAGAAGCGATAGTTTTTCGATGAATCAAAGCGAAAGTGAGCAGTAACTAAAAATTATCATAGCCAAAAAACCGAGAAGCGATAGTTATTCGATGATTTCAAGCAAAGAATAACGGTAACTGTAAATTATCTCAATCGAAAGGCCGAGAAGCGATAGTTATTCGATGGTTCAAAGCAAAGATAAACGGTTACTGGAATTTCTCTCAGCCGAAAGGCCGGAAAGCGATAGTTTTTCGATAAAGTCAAGCAAAGAAGAACAGAATCTGTAAATTATCTCAATCGAAAGGCCGAGAAGCGATAGTTTTTCGTTGACTCAAAGCTAAGGTGAACGGTTACTGGAATTTATCATAGCCAAAAGGCCGAGAAGCGATAGTTATTCGATGATTGAAAGCAAAGGTGAACGGTTACTGGATTTTATCTCAGCCAAAAGGCCGAGAAACGATAGTTTTTTGATGATTCAAAGCAAAGGTGAGCGGTTACTAAAAAATATCATAGCCAAAAGGCCGACAAGCGATAGTTATTCGATTATTTCAAGCAAAGAAGAACGGAATCTGTAAATTATCTCAGCCAAAAGGCCGAGAAGCGATAGTTTTTCGATGATTCAAAGCAAAGGTGAACAGTTACTGGAAATTATCTCTGCTAAAAATCTGAGAAGCGATAGTTTTTTGATGATTCAAAGCAAAGGTGAACGGTTACTAAAAATACCCATAGCCAAAAGGCCGAGAAGCGATAGTTATTCGATGGGTCAAGGCAAAGAAGAATGGTTACTGTAAAAACTCGCAATCGAAAGGCCGAGAAGCAATAGTTTTACGTTAGAGCAAAGGTGAACGGTTACTAAAAATTATGTCAGCCAAAAGGCCGAGAAGCGATAAGGTTCTAAACTAAGTGTTTTTAGCTAAGTGGCCAAAAAGCGATATTTTTCGATTATTTCATGCAAAGGTGAACGGTTACTGGAATTTATCTCAGCCAAAAGGCCGAGAAGCGATAGTTTTTCGATGATTCAAAGCAGAGGTGAGCGGTAACTAAAAATTATTATAGCCAAAAGGCCGAGAAGCGATAGTTTTTCGATGATTTCAAGCAAAGGTGAAGGGTTACTGGAAATTATCTAAGCCAAAAATCCGAGAAGCGATAGTTTTTTGATGATTCACAGCAAAGGTGAACGGTTACTCAAAATACCCATAGCCAAAAGGCCGAGAAGCGATAGTTTTTCGATAAAGTCAAGCAAAGAAGAACGGAATCTGTAAATTATCTCAGCCAAAAGGCCGAGAAGCGATAGTTATTCGATGATTCAAAACAAAGGGGAACGGTTACTGGAATTTATCTCAGCCAAAAGGCCGAGAAGCGATAAATTTTCGACTTCTTAAAACAAAGGTGAATGGTTACTGAAAATAAACTCAGCTTAAAGGCCGAGAATCGATAAGGTTCTTAACTTAGTGTTTTTAGCCAAAAAGCCGAGAAGCGAAAGTTTTTCGATGATTCAAAGCAAAGGTAAAAGGTTAGTAAAAATAACCGTAGCCAAAAGGCCGAGAAGCGATTGTTGTTCGATAATTCAAAGCAAAGGTGAACGGTTACTGTAAATTAACCTAGCTAAAAAGCCGAGATGCGATAAAGTTCAAAACCAAGTGTTTTTAGCCAAAAATCCAAAAAGCGATAGTTTTTCGATGAATCAAAGCAAAATTGAACGGTAACTAAAAATTATCATAGCCGAAAGGCCAAAAAGCGATAATTATTCGATGATTGAAAGCAAATAAGAACGGTAACTGTAAATAACCTCAATCAAAAGGCCGAGAAGCGATAGATTTTCGATAGAGCAAAGGTGAACGGTTACTGAAAATTAACTCAGCCAAAAGGCCGAGAAGCGATAAGGTTCTAAACTAAATGTTTTTAGCCAAAAGGCCGAGAAGCGAAAGTTTTTTGATGATTTGAAGCGAATGTGAACGGTTACTGAAAATTAACCCAGCCAAAAGGCCGAGAAGCGATAAAGTTCAAAACTAAGTGTTTTTAGCCAAAAAGCCGAGAAGCGATAGTTTTTCGATAATTGAAAGCAAAGAAGAACGGTTACTGTAAATAATCGCAATCGAAAGGCCGAGAAGCGATAGGTTTTCGTTAGAGCAAACGTGAACGGTTACTGAAAATTATCTCAGCCAAAAGGCCGAGAAGCGAGAAAGTTCAAAACTTAGAGTTTTTAGCCAAAAAGCCGAGAAGCGATAGTTTTTCGTTGAATCAAAGCAAAATTAAACGGTGACTAAAAATTATCATAGCCAAATAGCCGGGAAGCGATAGTTTTTTGTTGATTGAAAGAAAAGAGGAAAGGTAACTGGAAATTATCTCAATCGAAAGGCCGAGAAGCGATAGTTATTCGATGATTCAAAGCAAAGGTGAACGGTTACGGGAATTTATCTCAGCCAAAAGGCCGAGAAGCGATAAATTTTTGACTACTTAAAACAAAGGTGAATGGTTACTGAAAATAAACTCAGCTTAAAGGCCGAGAATCGATAAGGTTCTTAACTTAGTGTTTTTAGCCAAAAGGCCGAGAAGCGAAAGTTTTTCGATGATTCAAAGCAAAGGTGAAAGGTTATTACAAATTATCGTAGCCAAAAGGCCGAGAAGCGATAGTTTTTCGATGATTTCAAGCAAAGGTGAACGGTTACTGGAATTTATCTCAGCCAAAAGGCCGAGAAGCGATAGTTTTTCGATGATTCCAAGCAAAGGTGAACGGTTACTAAAAATTATTATAGCCAAAGGGCCGAGAAGCGATAGTTCTTCGATGATTGAATGCAAAGGTGAACGGTTACTGGATTTTATCTCAGCCAAAAGGCTGGGAAGCGATAGTTTTTCGATAAAGTCAAGCAAAGAAGAACGGAATCTGTAAATTATCTCAATCGAAAGGCCGAGAAGCGATAGTTTTTCGATGATTTCAAGCAAAGGTGAACGGTTACTGGAATTGATCTCAGCCAAAAGGCCGAGAAGCGATAAATTTTCGACTACTTAAAATAAAGGTGAATGGTTACTGAAAATAAACTCAGCTTAAAGGCCGAGAAGCGATAAGGTTCTTAACTTAGTATTTTTAGCCAAAAGGCCGAGAAGCGATAGTTTTTCGATAAAGTCAAGCAAAGAAGAACGGAATCTGTAAATTATCTCAGCCAAAAGGCCGAGAAGCGATAGTTATTCGATGATTCAAAGCAAAGGTGAACGGTTAGTAAAAATTACCGTAGCCAAAAGGCCGAGAAGCGATAGTTTTTCGATGATTTCAAGCAAAGATGAACGGTTACTGGAATTTATCTCAGCCAAAAGGCCGAGAAGCGATTGTTTTTCGATAATTCAAAGCAAAGGTGAACGGTTACTGTAAATTAACCTAGCTAAAAAGCCGAGATGCGATAAAGTTCAAAACCAAGTGTTTTTAGCAAAAAATCCAAAAAGCGATAGTTTTTCGATGAATCAAAGCAAAGTTGAACGGTAACTAAAAATTATCATAGCCGAAAGGCCAAAAAGCGATAATTATTCGATGATTGAAAGCAAAGAAGAACGGTAACTGTAAATAATCTCAATCAAAAGGCCAAAAAGCGATAGTTTTTCGATGATTTGAAGCAAATGTGAACGGTTACTGAAAATTAACCCAATCAAAAGGCCGAGAAGCGATAAAGTTCAAAACTATGTGTTTTTAGCCAAAAAGCCGAGAAGCGATAGTTTTTCGATAATTAAAAGCAAAAAAGAACGGTTACTGTAAATAATCGCAATCGAAAGGCCGAGAAGCGATAGTTTTTCGATGATTTCAAGCAAAGGTGGACGGTTACTGGAATTGATCTCAGCCAAAAGGCCGAGAAGCGATAGTTTTTCGTTAGAGCAAAGGTGAACGGTTACTGAAAATTAACTCAGCCAAAAGGCCGAGAAGCGAGAAAGTTCAAAACTAAGTGTTTTTAGCCAAAAAGCCGAGAAGCGATAGTTCTTCAATGATTGAATGCAAAGGTGAACGGTTACTGTTTTTTATCTCAGCCAAAAGGCCGGGAAACGATAGTTTTTTGAAAAAGTCAAGCAAAGAAGAACGGAATCTGTAAATTATCTCAGCCAAAAGGCCGAGAAGCGATAGTTATTCGATGATTCAAAGCAAAGGTGAACGGTTACTTGAAATTATCTCAGCCAAAAGGCCGAGAAGCGATAAATTTTCGACTACTCAAAACAAAGGTGAATGGGTAATGAAAATAAACTCAGCTTAAAGGCCGAGAATCGATAAGGTTCTTAACTTAGTGTTTTTAGCCAAAAGGCCGTGAAGCGAAAGTTTTTCGATGATTCAAAGCAGAGGTGAAAGGTTATTAAAAATTATCGTAGCCAAATGGCCGATAAGCGATAGTTTTTCGATGATTTCAAGCAAAGATGAACGGTTACTGGAATATATCTCAGCCAAAGGGCCGAGAAGCGATTGTTTTTCGATAATTCAAAGCAAAGGTGAACGGTTACAGTAAATTAACCAAGCTTAAAGGCCGAGATGCGATAAAGTTCAAAACCAAGTGTTTTCAGCCAAAAATCCAAAAAGCGATAGTTTTTCGATGAATCAAAGCAAAATTGAACGGTAACTAAAAATCATCATAGCCGAAAGGCCGAGAAGCGATAATTATTCGATGATTGAAAGCAAAGAAGAACGGTTACTGTAAATAAACTCTATCGAAAGGCCGAGAAGCAATAGTTTTTCGTTAGAGCAAAGGTGAACGGTTACTGAAAATTAACTCAGCTAAAAGGCCGAGAAGCGATAAAGTTCAAAACTAAGTGTTTTTAGACAAAAATCCGAGAAGCGATAGTTTTTCGATAATTGAATGCAAAGAAGAACGGTTACTGTAAATAATCGCAATCGAAAGGCCGAGAAGCAATAGTTTTTCGTTAGAGCAAAGGTGAACGGTTACTGAAAATTATCTCAGCCAAAAGGCCGAGAAGCGAGAAAGTTCAAAACTAAGTGTTTTTAGCCAAAAGGCCGAGAAGCGAAAGTTTTTCGATAAAGTCAAGCAAAGAAGAACGGAATCTGTAAATTATCTCAGCCAAAAGGCCGACAAGCGATAGTTATTTGATGATTCAAAGCAAAGGTGAACGGTTACTGGAATTTATCTCAGCCAAAAGACCGAGAAGCGATAAATTTTCGACTACATAAAACAAAGGTGAATGGTTACTGAAAATAAACTCAGCTTAAAGGCCGAGAATCGATAAGGTTCTTAACTTAGTGTTTTCAGCCAAAAGGCCGAGCAGCGAAAGTTTTTCGATGATTCAACGCAAAGGTGAAAGGTTATTAAAAATTATCGTAGCCAAAAGGCCGAGAAGCAATTGTTTTTCGATAATTCAAAGCAAAGGTGAACGGTTACTGTAAATAAACCTAGCTAAAAAGCCGAGAAGCGATGGTTCTTCGATGATTGAATGCAAAGGTGAACGGTTACTGGATTTTATCTCAGCCAAAAGGCTGGGAAGCGATAGTTTTTCGATAAAGTCAAGCAAAGAAGAACGGAATCTGTAAATTATCTCAATCGAAAGGCCGAGAAGCGATAGTTATTCGATGATTTAAAGCAAAGGTGAACAGTTACTGGAATTTATCTCAGCCAAAAGGCCGAGAAGCGATAAGGTTCTTATCTTTGTGTTTTTAGCCAAAAGGCCGAAAAGCGAAAGTTTTTCGATGATTCAAAGCAGAGGTGAAAGGTTATTAAAAATTATCGTAGCCAAATAGCCGATAAGCGATAGTTTTTCGATGATTTCAAGCAAAGATGAACGGTTACTGGAATTTATCTCAGCCGAAAGGCCGAGAAGCGATAGTTTTTCGATGATT
The DNA here is from genome assembly GCA_947568835.1 of Protonemura montana. NCBI lineage: Eukaryota > Metazoa > Arthropoda > Insecta > Plecoptera > Nemouridae > Protonemura > Protonemura montana. The sequence continues at coordinate 28,022,987 of OX387603.1, read as the reverse complement.
TTGAACAAAGAGGAACGGTTACTGGAAATTATCTCAGCCAAAAGGCCAAGAAGCGATAGTTTTTCGATAATTCAAAGCAAAGGTGAACGGTTACTGTAAATTATCATAGCCGAAAAGCCGAGAAGCGATAATTATTCGATGATTAAAAGCAAAGAAGAACGGTTACTGTAAATAATCGCAATCGAAAGGCCTAGAAGCGAAAGTTTTTCGTTAGAGCAAAGGTAACGGTTACTGAAAATTATCTCAGCCAAAAGGCCGAGAAGCGAGAAAGTTCAAAACTAAGTGTTTTTTGCCAAAACGCCGAGAAGCGATAGTTTTTCGATGAATCAAAGCAAAATTAAACGGTTACTAAAAATTATCATTGCCAAAAGGCCGGGAAGCGATAGTTGATGCGATAGTTGATGAGTAGCGATGATTGAATGCAAAGGTGAACGGTTACTGGAATTTATCTCAATCAAAGGGCCGAGAAGCGATAGTTCTTCGATGATTGAATGCAAAGGAGAAGGGTTACTGGATTTTATCTCAGCCAAAAGGCCGAGAAGCGATAGTTTTTTGTTGATTGAAAGCAAAGAGGAAAGGTTACTGGAAATAATCTCAATCGAAACTCGAAAGGCCGAGAAGCGATAATTTTTCGATAGAGCAAAGGTGAACGGTTACTGGAATTTTCTCAGCCAAAAAGCCGAGAAGCGATAGTTTTTCGATGATTCAAAGCAAAGGTGAACGGTTACTAAAAATTATCATAGTTTAAGGGCCGAGACGCGATAGTTATTCGATGATTGAATGCAAAGGTGAACGGTTACTGGATTTTATCTCAGTCAAAAGGCTGGGAAGCGATAGTTTTTCGATAAAGTCAAGCAAAGAAGAACGGAATCTGTAAATTATCGCAATCGAAAGGCCGAGAAGCGATAGTTTTCCGATGAATTCAAGCAAAGGTGAACGGTTACTGGAATTGATCTTAGCCAAAACGCCGAGAAGCGATAAATTTTCGACTACTTAAAACAAAGGTGAATGGTTACTGAAAATAAACTCAGCTTAAAGGCCGAGAAGCGATAAGGTTCTTAACTTAGTATTTTTAGCCAAAAGGCCGAGTAGCGAAAGTTTTTCGATGATTCAAAGCAAAGGTGAAAGGTTACTGTAAATTAACCTAGCTAAGAGGCCGAGATGCGCTAAAGTTCAAAACTAAGAGTTTTTAGCCAAAAAATACAAAAAGCAATAGTTTTTCGATGAATCAAAGCAAAATTGAACGGTTACTAAAAATTATCATAGCCGAAAGGCCAAGAAGCGATAATAATTCGTTGATTGAAAGCAAAGAAGAACGGTTACTGTAAATAATCGCAATTGAAAGGCCGAGAAGCGATAGATTTTCGATAGAGCAAAGGTGAACGGTTACTGAAAATTAACTCAGCCAAAAGGCCGAGAAGCGATAAGGTTCTAAACTAAATGTTTTTAGCCAAAAGGCCGAGAAGCGAAAGTTTTTTGATGATTTGAAGCAAATGTGAACGGTTACTGAAAATTAACCCAGCCAAAAGGCCGAGAAGCGATGAAGTTCAAAACTAAGTGTTTTTAGCCAAAAAGCCGAGAAGCGATAGTTTTTCGATAATTGAAAGCAAAGAAGAACGGTTTCTGTAAATAATCGCAATCGAAAGGCCGAGAAGCGATAGGTTTTCGTTAGAGCAAAGGTGAACGGTTACTGAAAATTATCTCAGCCAAAAGGCCGAGAAGCGAGAAAGTTCAAAACTTAGAGTTTTTAGCCAAAAAGCCGAGAAGCGATAGTTTTTCGTTGAATCAAAGCAAAATTAAACGGTTACTAAAAACTATCATAGCCAAAAGGCCGGGAAGCGATAGTTTTTTGTTGATTGAAAGCAAAGAGGAAAGGTCACTGGAAATTATCTCAATCGAAAGGCCGAGAAGCGATAGTTATTCGATGATTCAAAGCAAAGGTGAACGGTTACGGGAATTTATCTCAGCCAAAAGGCCGAGAAGCGATAAATTTTTGACTACTTAAAACAAAGGTGAATGGTTACTGAAAATAAACTAAGCTTAAAGGCCGAGAATCGATAAGGTTCTTAACTTAGTGTTTTTAGCCAAAAGGCCGAGAAGCGAAAGTTTTTCGATGATTCAAAGCAAAGGTGAAAGGTTATTACAAATTATCGTAGCCAAAAGGCCGAGAAGCGATAGTTTTTCGATGATTTCAAGCAAAGGTGAACGGTTACTGGAATTTATCTCAGCCAAAAGGCCGAGAAGCGATAGTTTTTCGATGATTCAAAGCAAAGGTGAACGGTTACTAAAAATTATTTTAGCCAAAGGGCCGAGAAGCGATAGTTCTTCGATGATTGAATGCAAAGGTGAGCGGTTACTGGAATTTCTCTCAGTCAAAAGGCTGGGAAGCGATAGTTTTTCGATAAAGTCAAGCAAAGAAGAACGGAATCTGTAAATTATCGCAATCGAAAGGCCGAGAAGCGATAGTTTTCCGATGATTTCAAGCAAAGGTGAAAGGTTATTGTAAATTAACCTAGCTAAAAGGCCGAGATGCGATAAAGTTCAAAACTAAGAGTTTTTAGCCAAAAAATCCAAAAAGCGATAGTTTTTCGATGAATCAAAGCAAAATTGAACGGTAACTAAAAATTATCATAGCCGAAAGGCCGAGAAGCGATAATTATTCGATGATTGAAAGCAAAGAAGAACGGTTACTGTAACTAATCTCAATCGAAAGGCCGAGAAGCGATAGTTTTTCGATAGAGCAAAGGTGAACGGTTACTGAAAATTAACTAAGCCAAAAGGCCGAGAAGCGATAAGGTTCTAAACTAAATGTTTTTAGCTAAAAGGCCGAGAAGCGATAGTTTTTCGATGATTGGAAGCAAATGTGAACGGTTACTGAAAATTAACCCAGCCAAAAGGCCGAGAAGCAAAAAAGTTCAAAACTAAGTGTGTTTAGCCAAAAAGCCGAGAAGCGATTGTTTTTCGATAAATCAAAGCAAAATTAAACGGTTACTATAAATTATCATAGCCAAAAGGCCGGGAAGCGATAGTTTTTTGTTGATTGAAAGCAAAGAGGAAAGGTTACTGGAAATAATCTCAATCGAAAGGCCAAGAGGCGATATTTTTTCGATGATTTCAAGCAAAGGTGAACGGTTACTGGAATTTATCTCAGCCAAAAGGCCGAGAAGCGATAGTTTTTCGATTATTCAAAGCAAAAGTGAACGGTTACTGGATTTTATCTCAGGCAAAAGGCTGGGAAGCGATAGTTTTTTGATAAAGTCAAGCAAAGAAGAACGGAATCTGTTAATTATCTCAGCAAAAAGGCCGAAAAGCGATAGTTATTCGATGATTCAAAGCAATGGTGAACGGTTACTGGAATTTATCTCAGCCAAAAGGCCGAGAAGCGATAAATTTTCGACTTCTTAAAACAAAGGTGAATGGTTACTGAAAATAAACTCAGCTTTAAGGCCGAGAATCGATAAGGTTCTTAACTTACTGTTTTTAGCCAAAAGGCCGAGAAACAAAAGTTTTTCGATGATTCAAAGCAAAGGTAAAAGACCCGTATTATTTTCTCTAAGGTAAAAGGTTATTAACAATTATCGTAGCCAAAAGGCCGAGAAGCGATAGTTTTTCGATTATTTCAAGCAAAGATGAACGGTTACTGGAATTTATCTCAGCCAAAAGGCCGAGAAGCGATTGTTTTTCGATAATTGAAAGCAAATGTGAACGGTTACTGTAAATTAACCTAGCTAAAAAGCCGAGATGCGATAAAGTTCAAAACCAAGTGTCTTTTGCCAAAAATCCAAAAAGCGATAGTTTTTCGATGAATCAAAGCAAAATTGAACGGTAACTAAAAATTATCATAGCCGAATGGCCGAGAAGCGATAATTATTCGATGATTGAAAGCAAAGAAGAACGGTTACTGTAAATAATCGCAATTGAAAGGCCGAGAAGCGATAGATTTCCGATCGAGCGAATGTGAACGGTTACTGAAAATTAACCCAGCCAAAAGGCCGAGAAGCGATAAAGTTCAAAACTAAGTGTTTTTAGCCAAAAAGCCGAGAAGCGATAGTTTTTCGATAATTGAAAGCAAAGAAGAACGGTTACTGTAAATAATCGCAATCGAAAGGCCGAGAAGCGATAGGTTTTCGTTAGAGCAAAGGTGAACGGTTACTGAAAATTATCTCAGCCAAAAGGCCGAGAAGCGAGAAAGTTCAAAACTTAGAGTTTTTAGCCAAAAGCCGAGAAGCGATAGTTTTTCGTTGAATCAAAGCAAAATTGAACGGTTACTAAAAATTATCATAGCCAAAAGGCCGGGAAGCGATAGTTTTTTGTTGATTGAAATAAAAGAGGAAAGGTAACTGGAAATTATCTCAATCGAAAGGCCGAGAAGCGATAGTTATTCGATGATTCAAAGCAAAGGTGAACGGTTACGGGAATTTATCTCAGCCAAAAGGCCGAGAAGCGATAAATTTTTGACTACTTAAAACAAAGGTGAATGGTTACTGAAAATAAACTCAGCTTAAAGGCCGAGAATCGATAAGGTTCTTAACTTAGTGTTTTTAGCCAAAAGGCCGAAAAGCGAAAGTTTTTCGATGATTCAAAGCAAAGGTGAAAGGTTATTACAAATTATCGTAGCCAAAAGGCCGAGAAGCGATAGTTTTTCGATGATTTCAAGCAAAGGTGAACGGTTACTGGAATTTATCTCAGCCAAAAGGCCGAGAAGCGATAGTTTTTCGATGATTCAAAGCAAAGGTGAACGGTTACTAAAAATTATTATAGCCAAAGGGCCGAGAAGCGATAGTTCTTCGATGATTGAATGCAAAGGTGAACGGTTACTGGATTTTATCTCAGCCAAAAGGCTGGGAAGCGATAGTTTTTCGATTAAGTCAAGCAAAGAAGAACGGAATCTGTTAATTATCTCAATCGAAAGGCCGAGAAGCGATAGTTTTTCGATGATTTCAAGCAAAGGTGAACGGTTACTGGAATTGATCTCTGTCAAAAGGCCGAGAAGCGATAAATTTTCGACTTCTTAAAACAAAGGTGAATAGTTACTGAAAATAAACTCAGCTTAAAGGCCGAGAAGCGATAAGGTTCTTAACTTAGTATTTTTAGCCAAAAGGCCGAGAAGCGATAGTTTTTCGATAAAGTCAAGCAAAGAAGAACGGAATCTGTAAATTATCTCAGCCAAAAGGCCGAGAAGCGATAGTTATTCGATTATTCAAAGCAAAGGTGAACGGTTACTGGAATTTATCTCAGCCAAAAGGCCGAGAAGCGATAAATTTTCGACTTCTTAAAACAAAGGTGAATAGTTACTGAAAATAAACTCAGCTTAAAGGCCGAGAATCGATAAGGTTCTTAACTTAGTGTTTTTAGCCAAAAGGCCGAGAAGCGAAAGTTTTTTGATGATTCAAAGCAAAGGTGAAAGGTTAGTAAAAATTACCGTAGCCAAAAGGCCGAGAAGCGATAGTTTTTCGATGATTTCAAGCAAAGATGAACGGTTACTGGAATTTATCTCAGCCAAAAGGCCGAGAAGCGATTGTTTTTCGATAATTCAAAGCAAAGGTGAACGGTTACTGTTAATTAACCTAGCTAAAAAGCCGAGATGCGATAAAGTTCAAAACCAAGTGTTTTAAGCAAAAAATCCAAAAAGCGATAGTTTTTCGATGAATCAAAGCAAAGTTGAACGGTAAGTAAAAATTATCATAGCCGAAAGGCCAAAAAGCGATAATTATTCGATGATTGAAAGCAAAGAAGAACGGTAACTGTAAATAATCTCAATCAAAAGGCCGAGAAGCGATAGTTTTTCGATGATTTGAAGCAAATGTGAACGGTTACTGAAAATTAACCCAATCAAAAGGCCGAGAAGCGTTAAAGTTCAAAACTATGTGTTTTTAGCCAAAAAGCCGAGAAGCGATAGTTTTTCGATAATTGAAAGCAAAAAAGAACGGTTACTGTAAATAATCGCAATCGAAAGACCGAGAAGCGATAGTTTTTCGATGATTTCAAGCAAAGGTGGACGGTTACTGGAATTGATCTCAGCCAAAAGGCAGAGAAGCGATAGTTTTTCGTTAGAGCAAAGGTGAACGGTTACTGAAAATTAACTCAGCCAAAAGGCCGAGAAGCGAGAAAGTTCAAAACTAAGTGTTTTTAGCCAAAAAGCCGAGTAGCGATAGTTCTTCAATGATTGAATGCAAAGGTGAACGGTAACTGTTTTTTATCTCAGCCAAAAGGCCGGGAAACGATAGTTTTTTGAAAAAGTCAAGCAAAGAAGAACGGAATCTGTATATTATCTCAGCCAAAAGGCCGAGAAGCGATAGTTATTCGATGATTCAAAGCAAAGGTGAACGGTTACTGGAAATTATCTCAGCCAAAAGGCCGAGAAGCGATAAATTTTCGACTCCTCAAAACAAAGGTGAATGGTTAATGAAAATAAACTCAGCTTAAAGGCCGAGAATCGATAAGGTTCTTAACTTAGTGTTTTTAGCCAAAAGGCCGAGAAGCGAAAGTTTTTCAATGATTCAAAGCAGAGGTGAAAGGTTATTAAAAATTATCGTAGCCAAATGGCCGATAAGCGATAGTTTTTCGATGATTTCAAGCAAAGATGAACGGTTACTGGAATATATCTCAGCCAAAGGGCCGAGAAGCGATTGTTTTTCGATAATTCAAAGCAAAGGTGAACGGTTACAGTAAATTTACCAAGCTAAAAGGCCGAGATGCGATAAAGTTCAAAACTAAGTGTTTTCAGCCAAAAATCCAAAAAGCGATAGTTTTTCGATGAATCAAAGCAAAATTGAACGGTAACTAAAAATTATCATAGCCAAAAATCCGAGAAGCGATAGTTTTTCGATAATTGAAAGCAAAGAAGAACGGTTACTGTAAATAATCGCAATCGAAAGGCCGAGAAGCAATAGTTTTTCGTTAGAGCAAAGGTGAACGGTTACTGAAAATTATCTCAGCCAAAAGGCCGAGAAGCGAGAAAGTTCAAAACTAAGTTTTTTTAGCCAAAAGGCCGAGAAGCGAAAGTTTTTCGATAAAGTCAAGCAAAGAATAAACGGAATCTGTAAATTATCTCAGCCAAAAGGCCGACAAGCGATAGTTATTCGATGATTCAAAGCAAAGGTGAACGGTTACTGGAATTTATCTCAGCCAAAAGGCCGAGAAGCGATAAATTTTCGACTACATAAAACAAAGGTGAATGGTTACTGAAAATAAACTCAGCTTAAAGGCCGAGAATCGATAAGGTTCTTAACTTAGTGTTTTCAGCCAAAAGGCCGAGCAGCGAAAGTTTTTCGATGATTCAAAGCAAAGGTGAAAGGTAATTAAAAATTATCGTAGCCAAAAGGCCGAGAAGCAATTGTTTTTCGATAATTCAAAGAAAAGGTGAACGGTTACTGTAAATTAACCTAGCTTAAAAGCCGAGATGCGATAAAGTTCAAAACCAAGTGTTTTTAGCCAAAAATCCAAAAAGCGATAGTTTTTCGATGAATCAAAACAAAATTGAACGGTAGCTAAAAATAATCATAGCCGAAAGGCCGAGAAGCGATGGTTCTTCGATTATTGAATGCAAAGGTGAACAGTTACTGGATTTCATCTCAGCCAAAAGGCCGTGAAGCGAAAGTTTTTCGATGATTCAAAGCAGAGGTGAAAGGTTATTAAAAATTATCGTAGCCAAATGGCCGATAAGCGATAGTTTTTCGATGATTTCAAGCAAAGATGAACGGTTACTGGAATATATCTCAGCCAAAGGGCCGAGAAGCGATTGTTTTTCGATAATTCAAAGCAAAGGTGAACGGTTACAGTAAATTAACCAAGCTTAAAGGCCGAGATGCGATAAAGTTCAAAACCAAGTGTTTTCAGCCAAAAATCCAAAAAGCGATAGTTTTTCGATGAATCAAAGCAAAATTGAACGGTAACTAAAAATTATCATAGCCGAAAGGCCGAGAAGCGATAATTATTCGATGATTGAAAGCAAAGAAGAACGGTTACTGTAAATAAACTCTATCGAAAGGCCGAGAAGCAATAGTTTTTCGTTAGAGCAAAGGTGAACGGTTACTGAAAATTAACTCAGCTAAAAGGCCGAGAAGCGATAAAGTTCAAAACTAAGTGTTTTTAGACAAAAATCCGAGAAGCGATAGTTTTTCGATAATTGAATGCAAAGAAGAACGGTTACTGTAAATAATCGCAATCGAAAGGCCGAGAAGCAATAGTTTTTCGTTAGAGCAAAGGTGAACGGTTACTGAAAATTATCTCAGCCAAAAGGCCGAGAAGCGAGAAAGTTCAAAACTAAGTGTTTTTAGCCAAAAGGCCGAGAAGCGAAAGTTTTTCGATAAAGTCAAGCAAAGAAGAACGGAATCTGTAAATTATCTCAGCCAAAAGGCCGACAAGCGATAGTTATTTGATGATTCAAAGCAAAGGTGAACGGTTACTGGAATTTATCTCAGCCAAAAGGCCGAGAAGCGATAAATTTTCGACTACATAAAACAAAGGTGAATGGTTACTGAAAATAAACTCAGCTTAAAGGCCGAGAATCGATAAGGTTCTTAACTTAGTGTTTTCAGCCAAAAGGCCGAGCAGCGAAAGTTTTTCGATGATTCAACGCAAAGGTGAAAGGTTATTAAAAATTATCGTAGCCAAAAGGCCGAGAAGCAATTGTTTTTCGATAATTCAAAGCAAAGGTGAACGGTTACTGTAAATAAACCTAGCTAAAAAGCCGAGAAGCGATGGTTCTTCGATGATTGAATGCAAAGGTGAACGGTTACTGGATTTTATCTCAGCCAAAAGGCTGGGAAGCGATAGTTTTTCGATAAAGTCAAGCAAAGAAGAACGGAATCTGTAAATTATCTCAATCGAAAGGCCGAGAAGCGATAGTTATTCGATGATTTAAAGCAAAGGTGAACGGTTACTGGAATTTATCTCAGCCAAAAGGCCGAGAAGCGATAAGGTTCTTATCTTTGTGTTTTTAGCCAAAAGGCCGAAAAGCGAAAGTTTTTCGATGATTCAAAGCAGAGGTGAAAGGTTATTAAAAATTATCGTAGCCAAATAGCCGATAAGCGATAGTTTTTCGATGATTTCAAGCAAAGATGAACGGTAACTGGAATTTATCTCAGCCGAAAGGCCGAGAAGCGATAGTTTTTCGATGATTTCGAACAAAGAGGAACGGTTACTGGAAATTATCTCAGCCAAAAGGCCAAGAAGCGATAGTTTTTCGATAATTCAAAGCAAAGGTGAACGGTTACTGTAAATTATCATAACCGAAAAGCCGAGAAGCGATAATTATTCGATGATTAAAAGCAAAGAAGAACGGTTACTGTAAATAATCGCAATCGAAAGGCCTAGAAGCGAAAGTTTTTCGTTAGAGCAAAGGTAAACGGTTACTGAAAATTATCTCAGCCAAAAGGCCGAGAAGCGAGAAAGTTCAAAACTAAGTGTTTTTTGCCAAAACGCCGAGAAGCGATAGTTTTTCGATGAATCAAAGCAAAATTAAACGGTTACTAAAAATTATCATTGCCAAAAGGCCGGGAAGCGATAGTTGATGCGATAGTTGATGAGTAGCGATGATTGAATGCAAAGGTGAACGGTTACTGGAATTTATCTCAATCAAAGGGCCGAGAAGCGATAGTTCTTCGATGATTGAATGCAAAGGAGAAGGGTTACTGGATTTTATCTCAGCCAAAAGGCCGAGAAGCGATAGTTTTTTGTTGATTGAAAGCAAAGAGGAAAGGTTACTGGAAATAATCTCAATCGAAACTCGAAAGGCCGAGAAGCGATAATTTTTCGATAGAGCAAAGGTGAACGGTTACTGGAATTTTCTCAGCCAAAAAGCCGAGAAGCGATAGTTTTTCGATGATTCAAAGCAAAGGTGAACGGTTACTAAAAATTATCATAGTTTAAGGGCCGAGACGCGATAGTTATTCGATGATTGAATGCAAAGGTGAACGGTTACTGGATTTTATCTCAGTCAAAAGGCTGGGAAGCGATAGTTTTTCGATAAAGTCAAGCAAAGAAGAACGGAATCTGTAAATTATCACAATCGAAAGGCCGAGAAGCGATAGTTTTCCGATGAATTCAAGCAAAGGTGAACGGTTACTGGAATTGATCTTAGCCAAAACGCCGAGAAGCGATAAATTTTCGACTACTTAAAACAAAGGTGAATGGTTACTGAAAATAAACTCAGCTTAAAGGCCGAGAAGCGATAAGGTTCTTAACTTAGTATTTTTAGCCAAAAGGCCGAGTAGCGAAAGTTTTTCGATGATTCAAAGCAAAGGTGAAAGGTTACTGTAAATTAACCTAGCTAAGAGGCCGAGATGCGCTAAAGTTCAAAACTAAGAGTTTTTAGCCAAAAAATACAAAAAGCAATAGTTTTTCGATTAATCAAAGCAAAATTGAACGGTTACTAAAAATTATCATAGCCGAAAGGCCAAGAAGCGATAATTATTCGATGATTGAAAGCAAAGAAGAACGGTTACTGTAAATAATCGCAATTGAAAGGCCGAGAAGCGATAGATTTTCGATAGAGCAAAGGTGAACGGTTACTGAAAATTAACTCAGCGAAAAGGCCGAGAAGCGATAAGGTTCTAAACTAAATGTTTTTAGCCAAAAGGCCGAGAAGCGAAAGTTTTTTGATGATTTGAAGCAAATGTGAACGGTTACTGAAAATTAACCCAGCCAAAAGGCCGAGAAGCGATAAAGTTCAAAACTAAGTGTTTTTAGCCAAAAAGCCGAGAAGCGATAGTTTTTCGATAATTGAAAGCAAAGAAGAACGGTTTCTGTAAATAATCGCAATCGAAAGGCCGAGAAGCGATAGGTTTTCGTTAGAGCAAAGGTGAACGGTTACTGAAAATTATCTCAGCCAAAAGGCCGAGAAGCGAGAAAGTTCAAAACTTAGAGTTTTTAGCCAAAAAGCCGAGAAGCGATAGTTTGTCGTTGAATCAAAGCAAAATTAAACGGTAACTAAAAACTATCATAGCCAAAAGGCCGGGAAGCGATAGTTTTTTGTTGATTGAAAGCAAAGAGGAAAGGTCACTGGAAATTATCTCAATCGAAAGGCCGAGAAGCGATAGTTATTCGATGATTCAAAGCAAAGGTGAACGGTTACGGGAATTTATCTCAGCCAAAAGGCCGAGAAGCGATAAATTTTTGACTACTTAAAACAAAGGTGAATGGTTACTGAAAATAAACTCAGCTTAAAGGCCGAGAATCGATAAGGTTCTTAACTTAGTGTTTTTAGCCAAAAGGCCGAGAAGCGAAAGTTTTTCGATGATTCAAAGCAAAGGTGAAAGGTTATTACAAATTATCGTAGCCAAAAGGCCGAGAAGCGATAGTTTTTGGATGATTTCAAGCAAAGGTGAACGGTTACTGGAATTTATCTCAGCCAAAAGGCCGAGAAGCGATAGTTTTTCGATGATTCAAAGCAAAGGTGAACGGTTACTAAAAATTATTATAGCCAAAGGGCCGAGAAGCGATAGTTCTTCGATGATTGAATGCAAAGGTGAGCGGTTACTGGAATTTCTCTCAGTCAAAAGGCTGGGAAGCGATAGTTTTTCGATAAAGTCAAGCAAAGAAGAACGGAATCTGTAAATTATCGCAATCGAAAGGCCGAGAAGCGATAGTTTTCCGATGATTTCATGCAAAGGTGAAAGGTTACTGTAAATTAACCTAGCTAAAAGGCCGAGATGCGATAAAGTTCAAAACTAAGAGTTTTTAGCCAAAAAATCCAAAAAGCGATAGTTTTTCGATGAATCAAAGCAAAATTGAACGGTAACTAAAAATTATCATAGCCGAAAGGCCGAGAAGTGATAATTATTCGATGATTGAAAGCAAAGAAGAACGGTTACTGTAACTAATCTCAATCGAAAGGCCGAGAAGCGATAGTTTTTCGATAGAGCAAAGGTGAACGGTTACTGAAAATTAACTAAGCCAAAAGGCCGAGAAGCGATAAGGTTCTAAACTAAATGTTTTTAGCTAAAAGGCCGAGAAGCGATAGTTTTTCGATGATTGGAAGCAAATGTGAACGGTTACTGAAAATTAACCCAGCCAAAAGGCCGAGAAGCAAAAAAGTTCAAAACTAAGTGTGTTTAGCCAAAAAGCCGAGAAGCGATTGTTTTTCGATAAATCAAAGCAAAATTAAACGGTTACTATAAATTATCATAGCCAAAAGGCCAGGAAGCGATAGTTTTTTGTTGATTGAAAGCAAAGAGGAAAGGTTACTGGAAATAATCTCAATCGAAAGGCCAAGAGGCGATATTTTTTCGATGATTTCAAGCAAAGGTGAACGGTTACTGGAATTTATCTCAGCCAAAAGGCCGAGAAGCGATAGTTTTTCGATTATTCAAAGCAAAAGTGAACGGTTACTGGATTTTATCTCAGGCAAAAGGCTGGGAAGCGATAGTTTTTTGATAAAGTCAAGCAAAGAAGAACGGAATCTGTTAATTATCTCAGCAAAAAGGCCGAAAAGCGAAAGTTATTCGATGATTCAAAGCAATGGTGAACGGTTACTGGAATTTATCTCAGCCAAAAGGCCGAGAAGCGATAAATTTTCGACTTCTTAAAACAAAGGTGAATGGTTACTGAAAATAAACTCAGCTTTAAGGCCGAGAATCGATAAGGTTCTTAACTTACTGTTTTAAGCCAAAAGGCCGAGAAACAAAAGTTTTTCGATGATTCAAAGCAAAGGTAAAAGGTTATTAACAATTATCGTAGCCAAAAGGCCGAGAAGCGATAGTTTTTCGATTATTTCAAGCAAAGATGAACGGTTACTGGAATTTATCTCAGCCAAAAGGCCGAGAAGCGATTGTTTTTCGATAATTGAAAGCAAATGTGAACGGTTACTGTAAATTAACCTAGCTAAAAAGCCGAGATGCGATAAAGTTCAAAACCAAGTGTCTTTTGCCAAAAATCCAAAAAGCGATAGTTTTTCGATGAATCAAAGCAAAATTGAACGGTAACTAAAAATTATCATAGCCGAATGGCCGAGAAGCGATAATTATTCGATGATTGAAAGCAAAGAAGAACGGTTACTGTAAATAATCGCAATTGAAAGGCCGAGAAGCGATAGATTTCCGATCGAGCGAATGTGAACGGTAACTGAAAATTAACCCAGCCAAAAGGCCGAGAAGCGATAAAGTTCAAAACTAAGTGTTTTTAGCCAAAAAGCCGAGAAGCGATAGTTTTTCGATAATTGAAAGCAAAGAAGAACGGTTACTGTAAATAATCGCAATCGAAAGGCCGAGAAGCGATAGGTTTTCGTTAGAGCAAAGGTGAACGGTTACTGAAAATTATCTCAGCCAAAAGGCCGAGAAGCGAGAAAGTTCAAAACTTAGAGTTTTTAGCCAAAAGCCGAGAAGCGATAGTTTTTCGTTGAATCAAAGCAAAATTGAACGGTTACTAAAAATTATCATAGCCAAAAGGCCGGGAAGCGATAGTTTTTTGTTGATTGAAAGAAAAGAGGAAAGGTAACTGGAAATTATCTCAATCGAAAGGCCGAGAAGCGATAGTTATTCGATGATTCAAAGCAAAGGTGAACGGTTACGGGAATTTATCTCAGCCAAAAGGCCGAGAAGCGATAAATTTTTGACTACTTAAAACAAAGGTGAATGGTTACTGAAAATAAACTCAGCTTAAAGGCCGAGAATCGATAAGGTTCTTAACTTAGTGTTTTTAGCCAAAAGGCCGAGAAGCGAAAGTTTTTCGATGATTCAAAGCAAAGGTGAAAGGTTATTACAAATTATCGTAGCCAAAAGGCCGAGAAGCGATAGTTTTTCGATGATTTCAAGCAAAGGTGAACGGTTACTGGAATTTATCTCAGCCAAAAGGCCGAGAAGCGATAGTTTTTCGATGATTCAAAGCAAAGGTGAACGGTTACTAAAAATTATTATAGCCAAAGGGCCGAGAAGCGAAAGTTCTTCGATGATTGAATGCAAAGGTTAACGGTTACTGGATTTTATCTCAGCCAAAAGGCTGGGAAGCGATAGTTTTTCGATTAAGTCAAGCAAAGAAGAACGGAATCTGTAAATTATCTCAATCGAAAGGCCGAGAAGCGATAGTTTTTCGATGATTTCCAGCAAAGGTGAACGGTTACTGGAATTGATCTCAGTCAAAAGGCCGAGAAGCGATAAATTTTCGACTACTTAAAATAAAGGTGAATGGTTACTGAAAATAAACTCAGCTTAAAGGCCGAGAAGCGATAAGGTTCTTAACTTAGTATTTTTAGCCAAAAGGCCGAGAAGCGATAGTTTTTCGATAAAGTCAAGCAAAGAAGAACGGAATCTGTATATTATCTCAGCCAAAAGGCCGAGAAGCGATAGTTATTCGATTATTCAAAGCAAAGGTGAACGGTTACTGGAATTTATCTCAGCCAAAAGGCCGAGAAGCGATAAATTTTCGACTTCTTAAAACAAAGGTGAATAGTTACTGAAAATAAACTCAGCTTAAAGGCCGAGAATCGATAAGGTTCTTAACTTAGTATTTTTAGCCAAAAGGCCGAGAAGCGAAAGTTTTTTGATGATTCAAAGCAAAGGTGAAAGGTTAGTAAAAATACCGTAGCCAAAAGGCCGAGAAGCGAAAGTTTTTCGATAATTTCAAGCAAAGATGAACGGTTACTGGAATTTATCTCAGCCAAAAGGCCAAGAAGCGATTGTTTTTCGATAATTCAAAGCAAAGGTGAACGGTTACTGTTAATTAACCTAGCTAAAAAGCCGAGATGCGATAAAGTTCAAAACCAAGTGTTTTAAGCAAAAAATCCAAAAAGCGATAGTTTGTCGATGAATCAAAGCAAAGTTGAACGGTAACTAAAAATTATCATAGCCGAAAGGCCAAAAAGCGATAATTATTCGATGATTGAAAGCAAAGAAGAACGGTAACTGTAAATAATCTCAATCAAAAGGCCGAGAAGCGATAGTTTTTCGATGATTTGAAGCAAATGTGAACGGTTACTGAAAATTAACCCAATCAAAAGGCCGAGAAGCGATAAAGTTCACAACTATGTGTTTTTAGCTAAAAAGCCGAGAAGCGATAGTTTTTCGATAATTGAAAGCAAAAAAGAACGGTTACTGTAAATAATCGCAATCGAAAGGCCGAGAAGCGATAGTTTTTCGATGATTTCAAGCAAAGGTGGACGGTTACTGGAATTGATCTCAGCCAAAAGGCCGAGAAGCGATAGTTTTTCGTTAGAGCAAAGGTGAACGGTTACTGAAAATTAACTCAGCCAAAAGGCCGAGAAGCGAGAAAGTTCAAAACTAAGTGTTTTTAGCCAAAAAGCCGAGTAGCGATAGTTCTTCAATGATTGAATGCAAAGGTGAACGGTAACTGTTTTTTATCTCAGCCAAAAGGCCGAGAAGCGATAGTTTTTCGATAAAGTCAAGCAAAGAAGAACGGAATCTGTAAATAATCGCAATCGAAAGGCCGAGAAGCAATAGTTTTTCGTTAGAGCAAAGGTGAACGGTTACTGTTAATTAACCTAGCTAAAAAGCCGAGATGCGATAAAGTTCAAAACTAAGTGTTTTAAGCAAAAAATCCAAAAAGCGATAGTTTTTCGATGAATCAAAGCAAAATTGAACGGTAACTAAAAATTATCATAGCCAAAAATCCGAGAAGCGATAGTTTTTCGATAATTGAAAGCAAAGAAGAACGGTTACTGTAAATAATCGCAATCGAAAGGCCGAGAAGCAATAGTTTTTCGTTAGAGCAAAGGTGAACGGTTACTGAAAATTATCTCAGCCAAAAGGCCGAGAAGCGAGAAAGTTCAAAACTAAGTTTTTTTAGCCAAAAGGCCGAGAAGCGAAAGTTTTTCGATAAAGTCAAGCAAAGAATAAACGGAATCTGTAAATAATCTCAGCCAAAAGGCCGACAAGCGATAGTTATTCGATGATTCAAAGCAAAGGTGAACGGTTACTGGAATTTATCTCAGCCAAAAGGCCGAGAAGCGATAAATTTTCGACTACATAAAACAAAGGTGAATGGTTACTGAAAATAAACTCAGCTTAAAGGCCGAGAATCGATAAGGTTCTTAACTTAGTGTTTTCAGCCAAAAGGCCGAGCAGCGAAAGTTTTTCGATGATTCAAAGCAAAGGTGAAAGGTAATTAAAAATTATCGTAGCCAAAAGGCCGAGAAGCAATTGTTTTTCGATAATTCAAAGCAAAGGTGAACGGTTACTGTAAATTAACCTAGCTAAAAAGCCGAGATGCGATAAAGTTCAAAACCAAGTGTTTTTAGCCAAAAATCCAAAAAGCGATAGTTTTTCGATGAATCAAAACAAAATTGAACGGTAGCTAAAAATAATCATAGCCGAAAGGCCGAGAAGCGATGGTTCTTCGATTATTGAATGCAAAGGTGAACAGTTACTGGATTTCATCTCAGCCAAAAGGCTGGGAAGCAAAAGTTTTTCGATAAAGTCAAGCAAAGAAGAACGGAATCTGTAAATTATCTCAATCGAAAGGCCGAGAAGCGATAGTTATTCGATAATTTAAAGCAAAGGTGAACGGTTACTGGAATTTATCTCAGCCAAAAGGCCGAGAAGCGATAAGGTTCTTATCTTAGTGTTTTTAGCCAAAAGGCCGAGAAGCGAAAGTTTCTCGATGATTCAAAGCAGAGGTGAAAGGTTATTAAAAATTATCGTAGCCAAATGGCCGATAAGCGATAGTTTTTCGATGATTTCAAGCAAAGATGAACGGTTACTGGAATTTATCTCAGCCGAAAAGCCAAGAAGCGATAGTTTTTCGATGATTTTGAACAAAGAGGAACGGTTACTGGAAATTATCTCAGCCAAAAGGCCAAGAAGCGATAGTTTTTCGATAATTCAAAGCAAAGGTGAACGGTTACTGTAAATTAACCTAGCTAAAAAGCCGAGATGCGATAAAGTTCAAAACCAAGTGTTTTTAGCCAAAAATCCAAAAAGCGATAGTTTTTCGATGAATCAAAGCAAAATTGAACGGTAACTAAAAATTATCATAGCCGAAAAGCCGAGAAGCGATAATTATTCGATGATTAAAAGCAAAGAAGAACGGTTACTGTAAATAATCGCAATCGAAAGGCCTAGAAGCGATAGTTTTTCGTTAGAGCAAAGGTGAACGGTTACTGAAAATTATCTCAGCCAAAAGGCCGAGAAGCGAGAAAGTTCAAAACTAAGTGTTTTTAGCCAAAAAGCCGAGAAGCGATAGTTTTTCGATGAATCAAAGCAAAATTAAACGGTTACTAAAAATTATCATAGCCAAAAGGCCGGGAAGCGATAGTTGATGCAATAGTTGATGAGTAGCGATGATTGAATGCAAAGGTGAACGGTTACTGGAATTTATCTCAATCAAAGGGCCGAGAAGCGATAGTTCTTCGATGATTGAATGCAAAGGAGAAGGGTTACTGGATTTTATCTCAGCCAAAAGGCCGAGAAGCGATAGTTTTTTGTTGATTGAAAGCAAAGAGGAAAGGTTACTGGAAATAATCTCAATCGAAACTCGAAAGGCCGAGAAGCGATAGTTTTTCGATAGAGCAAAGGTGAACGGTTACTGGAATTTTCTCAGCCAAAAGGCCGAGAAGCGATAGTTTTTCGATGATTCAAAGCAAAGGTGAACGGTTACTAAAAATTATCATAGTTAAAGGGCCGAGAAGCGATAGTTATTCGATGATTGAATGCAAAGGTGAACGGTTACTGGATTTTATCTCAGCCAAAAGGCCGGGAAGCGATAGTTTTTTGAGAAAGTAAAGCAAAGAAGAACGGAATCTGTCAATTATCTCAGCCAAAAGGCCGACAAGCGATAGTTATTCGATGATTCAAAGCAAAGGTGAACGGTTACTGGAATTTATCTCAGCCAAAAGGCCGAGAAGCGATAAATTTTTGACTACTTAAAACAAAGGTGAATGGTTACTGAAAATAAACTCAGCTTAAAGGCCGAGAATCGATAAGGTTCTTAACTTAGTGTTTTCAGCCAAAAGGCCGAGAAGCGAAAGTTTTTCGATGATTCAAAGCAAAGGTGAAAGGTTATTACAATTTATCGTAGCCAAAAGGCCGAGAAGCGATAGTTTTTCGATGATTTCAAGCAAAGGTGAACGGTTACTGGAATTTATCGTAGCTAAAAGGCCGAGAAGCGATAGTTCTTCGATGATTGAATGCAAAGGTGAACGGTTACTGGATTTTATCTCAGCCAAAAGGCTGGGAAGCGATAGTTTTTCGATAAAGTCAAGCAAAGAAGAACGGAATCTGTTAATTATCGCAATCGAAAGGCCGGGAAGCGATAGTTTTCCGATGATTTCAAGCAAAGGTGAACGGTTACTGGAATTGATCTCAGCCAAAACGCCGAGAAGCGATAAATTTTCGACTACTTAAAACAAAGGTGAATGGTTACTGAAAATAACTCAGCTTTAAGGCCGAGAAGCGATAAGGTTCTTAACTTAGTGTTTTTAGCCAAAAGGCCGAGAAGCGAAAGTTTTTCGATGATTCAAAGCAAAGGTGAAAGGTTACTGTAAATTAACCTAGCTAAAAGGCCGAGATGCGATAAAGTTCAAAACTAAGAGATTTTAGCCAAAAAATCCAAAAAGCGATAGTTTTTTGATGAATCAAAGCAAAATTGAACGGTAACTAAAAATTATCATAGCCGAAAGGCCGAGAAGCGATAATTTTTCGATGATTGAAAGCAAAGAAGAACGGTTACTGTAAATTACTCAATCGAAAGGCCGAGAAGCGATAGTTTTTCGATAGAGCAAAGGTGAACGGTTACTGAAAATTAACTCAGCCAAAAGGCCGAGAAGCGATAAGGTTCTAAACTTAATGTTTTTAGCTAAAAGGCCGAGAAGCGATAGTTTTTCGATAATTGAAAGCAAAGAAGAACGGTTACTGTAAATAATCGCAATCGAAAGGCCGAGAAGCGATAGTTTTTCGTAAGAGCAAAGGTGAACTGTTACTGAAAATTAACTCAGCCAAAAGGCCTAAAAGCGATAAGGTTCAAAACTAAGTGTTTTTAGCCAAAAATCCAAAAAGCGATAGTTTTTCGATGAATCAAAGCAAAATTAAATGGTTACTAAATATTATCATAGCCGAAAGGCCGAGAAGCAATAATTATTCGATGATTGAAAGCAAAGAAGAACGGTTACTGTAAATAATCGCAATCGAAAGGCCGAGAAGCGATAGTTTTTCGTTAGAGCAAAGGTGAACGGTAACTGAAAATTAACCCAGCCAAAAGGCCTAGAAGCGATAAGGTTCTAAACTAAGTGTTTTTAGCCAAATATCCGAGAAGCGATAGTTCTTCGATGATTGAATGCAAAGGATAACGGTTACTGGATTTTATCTCAGCCGAAAGGCCGAGAAGCGATAGTTTTTTGTTGATTGAAAGCAAAGAGGAAAGGTTACTGGAAATAATCTCAATCGAAAGGCCGAGAAGCGATAGTTTTTCGATAGAGCAAAGGTGAAAGGTTACTGGAATTTATCTCAGCCAAAAGGCCGAGAAGCGATAGTTATTCGATGATTGAATGCAAAGGTGAACGGTTACTGGATTTTATCTCAGTCAAAAGGCCGGGAAGCGATAGTTTTTTGAAAAAGTTAAGCAAAGAAGAACGGAATCTGTAAATTATCTCAATCGAAAGGCCGAGAAGCGATAGTTATTCGATGATTCAAAGCAAAGGTGAAAGGTTATTAAAAATTATCGTAGCCAAAAGGCCGAGAAGCGATTGTTTTTCGATAATTCAAAGCAAAGGTGAACAGTAACTGTAAATTAACCTAGCTAAAAAAAACCGGGTGTAGCTGTATCTTATTGTTACGGCCGATATTTAAGCGTGACTACGTTCAACTACCGCGTAGGCACGTAGGTCAACTACAGTACTGACCATACTTCACTTGCAAGTTTTACATCTCTCTTTATTTGAGTTGTGTTTTCATATCTAATTTACATGCTGAAGGACTTTACAGATTGGGATGGAAGTGTCATCTTGCGATATATATCATTTTCGTTCCATTAGTCTAATGGCGAGAGCATTAAAAACGCCAACCCCTCTAACGCCTCCAATATTTATTTTATCGAAAATCAAAAAAAGTACTTCTAGAGAATTGTTTGAACTATTGAATGATAATAAATCGCATTCTGTCCTTTGTTTTCTGTAGGCTGTAGGGGTTGTTACACATGTGCCATTTTGCGTAATTTAACATTGGTCTTATGGAGAGCATTAAAAACGCCAACCCCTCTAACGCCTCCAATATTTATTTTATCGAAAATCAAAAAAAAGTACTTTTAGAAAATTGTCTGAACTATTGAATGATAATAAGTCGCATTCTGTCCTTTGTTTCCTGTAGGCTGTAGGGGTTGTTACACATTTGCCATTTTGCGTAATTTAACATTGGTCTTATGGAGAGCATTAAAAACGCCAACCCCTCTAACGCCTCCAATATTTATTTTATCGAAAATAAAAAAAAAGTACTTTTAGAAAATTGTCTGAACTATTGAATGATAATAAGTCGCATTCTGTCCTTTGTTTCCTGTAGGCTGTAGGGGTTGTTACACATTTGCCATTTTGCATAATTTAACATTGGTCTTATGGAGAGCATTAAAAACGCCAACCCCTCTAACGCCTCTAATATTTATTTTATCGAAAATCGAAAAAAAGTACTTTTAGAAAATTGTCTGAACTATTGAATGATAATAAGTCGCATTCTGTCCTTTGTTTCCAGTAGGCTGTAGGGGTTGTTACACATTTGCCATTTTGCGTAATTTAACATTGGTCTTATGGAGAGAATTAAAAACGCCAACCCCTCTAACGCCTCCAATATTTATTTTATCGAAAATAAAAAAAAAGTACTTTTAGAAAATTGTCTGAACTATTGAATGATAATAAGTCGCATTCTGTCCTTTGTTTCCTGTAGGCTGTAGGGGTTGTTACACATTTGCCATTTTGCGTAATTTAACATTGGTCTTATGGAGAGAATTAAAAACGCCAACCCCTCTAACGCCTCCAATATTTATTTTATCGAAAATCAAAAAAAGTACTTTTAGAAAATTGTCTGAACTATTGAATGATAATAAGTCGCATTCTGTCCTTTGTTTCCTGTAGGCTGTAGAGGTTGTTACACATTTGCCATTTTGCGTAATTTAACATTGGTCTTATGGAGAGCATTAAACACGCCAACCCCTCTAACGCCTCCAATATTTATTTTATCGAAAATAAAAAAAAGTACTTTTAGAGAATTGTCTGAACTATTGAATGATAATAAGTCGCACTCTATACTTAGCTTTCTGTAGGCTGTAGAGCTTGTTACACATTGGCTATTTTGGAGAGCAAATCCGTACATGCCTCCCTATATAATGCGCTTTAAGACGTAGTCACGTCAAAAGCCGAGATGCGATAAAGTTCAAAACCGAGTGTTTTTAGCCAAAAATCCAAAAAGCGATAGTTTTTCGAGGAATCAAAGCAAAATTGAACGGTAACTAAAAATTATCATAGCCGAAAGGCCGAGAAGCGATAATTATTCGATGATTGAAAGCAAAGAAGAACGGTTACTGTAACTAATCTCAATCGAAAGGCCGAGAAGCAATAGTTTTTCGATAGAGCAAAGGTGAACGGTTACTGAAAATTAACTAAGCCAAAAGGCCGAGAAGCGATAAGGTTCTGAACTAAATGTTTTTAGCTAAAAGGCCGAGAAGCGATAGTTTTTCGATGATTGGAAGCAAATGTGAACGGTTACTGAAAATTAACCCAGCCAAAAGGCCGAGAAGCAAAAAAGTTCAAAACTAAGTGTTTTTAGCCAAAAAGCCGAGAAGCGATTGTTTTTCGAGAAAGTAAAGCAAAGAAGAACGGAATCTGTCAATTATCTCAGCCAAAAGGCCGACAAGCGATAGTTATTCGATGATTCAAAGCAAAGGTGAACGGTTACTGGAATTTATCTCAGCCAAAAGGCCGAGAAGCGATAAATTTTTGACTACTTAAAACAAAGGTGAATGGTTACTGAAAATAAACTCAGCTTAAAGGCCGAGAATCGATAAGGTTCTTAACTTAGTGTTTTCAGCCAAAAGGCCGAGAAGCGAAAGTTTTTCGATGATTCAAAGCAAAGGTGAAAGGTTATTACAATTTATCGTAGCCAAAAGGCCGAGAAGCGATAGTTTTTCGATGATTTCAAGCAAAGGTGAACGGTTACTGGAATTTATCGTAGCTAAAAGGCCGAGAAGCGATAGTTCTTCGATGATTGAATGCAAAGGTGAACGGTTACTGGATTTTATCTCAGCCAAAAGGCTGGGAAGCGATAGTTTTTCGATAAAGTCAAGCAAAGAAGAACGGAATCTGTTAATTATCGCAATCGAAAGGCCGGGAAGCGATAGTTTTCCGATGATTTCAAGCAAAGGTGAACGGTTACTGGAATTGATCTCAGCCAAAACGCCGAGAAGCGATAAATTTTCGACTACTTAAAACAAAGGTGAATGGTTACTGAAAATAACTCAGCTTTAAGGCCGAGAAGCGATAAGGTTCTTAACTTAGTGTTTTTAGCCAAAAGGCCGAGAAGCGAAAGTTTTTCGATGATTCAAAGCAAAGGTGAAAGGTTACTGTAAATTAACCTAGCTAAAAGGCCGAGATGCGATAAAGTTCAAAACTAAGAGATTTTAGCCAAAAAATCCAAAAAGCGATAGTTTTTTGATGAATCAAAGCAAAATTGAACGGTAACTAAAAATTATCATAGCCGAAAGGCCGAGAAGCGATAATTTTTCGATGATTGAAAGCAAAGAAGAACGGTTACTGTAAATTACTCAATCGAAAGGCCGAGAAGCGATAGTTTTTCGATAGAGCAAAGGTGAACGGTTACTGAAAATTAACTCAGCCAAAAGGCCGAGAAGCGATAAGGTTCTAAACTTAATGTTTTTAGCTAAAAGGCCGAGAAGCGATAGTTTTTCGATAATTGAAAGCAAAGAAGAACGGTTACTGTAAATAATCGCAATCGAAAGGCCGAGAAGCGATAGTTTTTCGTAAGAGCAAAGGTGAACGGTTACTGAAAATTAACTCAGCCAAAAGGCCTAAAAGCGATAAGGTTCAAAACTAAGTGTTTTTAGCCAAAAATCCAAAAAGCGATAGTTTTTCGATGAATCAAAGCAAAATTAAATGGTTACTAAATATTATCATAGCCGAAAGGCCGAGAAGCAATAATTATTCGATGATTGAAAGCAAAGAAGAACGGTTACTGTAAATAATCGCAATCGAAAGGCCGAGAAGCGATAGTTTTTCGTTAGAGCAAAGGTGAACGGTAACTGAAAATTAACCCAGCCAAAAGGCCTAGAAGCGATAAGGTTCTAAACTAAGTGTTTTTAGCCAAATATCCGAGAAGCGATAGTTCTTCGATGATTGAATGCAAAGGATAACGGTTACTGGATTTTATCTCAGCCGAAAGGCCGAGAAGCGATAGTTTTTTGTTGATTGAAAGCAAAGAGGAAAGGTTACTGGAAATAATCTCAATCGAAAGGCCGAGAAGCGATAGTTTTTCGATAGAGCAAAGGTGAAAGGTTACTGGAATTTATCTCAGCCAAAAGGCCGAGAAGCGATAGTTATTCGATGATTGAATGCAAAGGTGAACGGTTACTGGATTTTATCTCAGTCAAAAGGCCGGGAAGCGATAGTTTTTTGAAAAAGTTAAGCAAAGAAGAACGGAATCTGTAAATTATCTCAATCGAAAGGCCGAGAAGCGATAGTTATTCGATGATTCAAAGCAAAGGTGAAAGGTTATTAAAAATTATCGTAGCCAAAAGGCCGAGAAGCGATTGTTTTTCGATAATTCAAAGCAAAGGTGAACAGTAACTGTAAATTAACCTAGCTAAAAAAAACCGGGTGTAGCTGTATCTTATTGTTACGGCCGATATTTAAGCGTGACTACGTTCAACTACCGCGTAGGCACGTAGGTCAACTACAGTACTGACCATACTTCACTTGCAAGTTTTACATCTCTCTTTATTTGAGTTGTGTTTTCATATCTAATTTACATGCTGAAGGACTTTACAGATTGGGATGGAAGTGTCATCTTGCGATATATATCATTTTCGTTCCATTAGTCTAATGGCGAGAGCATTAAAAACGCCAACCCCTCTAACGCCTCCAATATTTATTTTATCGAAAATCAAAAAAAGTACTTCTAGAGAATTGTTTGAACTATTGAATGATAATAAATCGCATTCTGTCCTTTGTTTTCTGTAGGCTGTAGGGGTTGTTACACATGTGCCATTTTGCGTAATTTAACATTGGTCTTATGGAGAGCATTAAAAACGCCAACCCCTCTAACGCCTCCAATATTTATTTTATCGAAAATCAAAAAAAAGTACTTTTAGAAAATTGTCTGAACTATTGAATGATAATAAGTCGCATTCTGTCCTTTGTTTCCTGTAGGCTGTAGGGGTTGTTACACATTTGCCATTTTGCGTAATTTAACATTGGTCTTATGGAGAGCATTAAAAACGCCAACCCCTCTAACGCCTCCAATATTTATTTTATCGAAAATAAAAAAAAAGTACTTTTAGAAAATTGTCTGAACTATTGAATGATAATAAGTCGCATTCTGTCCTTTGTTTCCTGTAGGCTGTAGGGGTTGTTACACATTTGCCATTTTGCATAATTTAACATTGGTCTTATGGAGAGCATTAAAAACGCCAACCCCTCTAACGCCTCTAATATTTATTTTATCGAAAATCGAAAAAAAGTACTTTTAGAAAATTGTCTGAACTATTGAATGATAATAAGTCGCATTCTGTCCTTTGTTTCCAGTAGGCTGTAGGGGTTGTTACACATTTGCCATTTTGCGTAATTTAACATTGGTCTTATGGAGAGAATTAAAAACGCCAACCCCTCTAACGCCTCCAATATTTATTTTATCGAAAATAAAAAAAAAGTACTTTTAGAAAATTGTCTGAACTATTGAATGATAATAAGTCGCATTCTGTCCTTTGTTTCCTGTAGGCTGTAGGGGTTGTTACACATTTGCCATTTTGCGTAATTTAACATTGGTCTTATGGAGAGAATTAAAAACGCCAACCCCTCTAACGCCTCCAATATTTATTTTATCGAAAATCAAAAAAAGTACTTTTAGAAAATTGTCTGAACTATTGAATGATAATAAGTCGCATTCTGTCCTTTGTTTCCTGTAGGCTGTAGAGGTTGTTACACATTTGCCATTTTGCGTAATTTAACATTGGTCTTATGGAGAGCATTAAACACGCCAACCCCTCTAACGCCTCCAATATTTATTTTATCGAAAATAAAAAAAAGTACTTTTAGAGAATTGTCTGAACTATTGAATGATAATAAGTCGCACTCTATACTTAGCTTTCTGTAGGCTGTAGAGCTTGTTACACATTGGCTATTTTGGAGAGCAAATCCGTACATGCCTCCCTATATAATGCGCTTTAAGACGTAGTCACGTCAAAAGCCGAGATGCGATAAAGTTCAAAACCGAGTGTTTTTAGCCAAAAATCCAAAAAGCGATAGTTTTTCGAGGAATCAAAGCAAAATTGAACGGTAACTAAAAATTATCATAGCCGAAAGGCCGAGAAGCGATAATTATTCGATGATTGAAAGCAAAGAAGAACGGTTACTGTAACTAATCTCAATCGAAAGGCCGAGAAGCAATAGTTTTTCGATAGAGCAAAGGTGAACGGTTACTGAAAATTAACTAAGCCAAAAGGCCGAGAAGCGATAAGGTTCTGAACTAAATGTTTTTAGCTAAAAGGCCGAGAAGCGATAGTTTTTCGATGATTGGAAGCAAATGTGAACGGTTACTGAAAATTAACCCAGCCAAAAGGCCGAGAAGCAAAAAAGTTCAAAACTAAGTGTTTTTAGCCAAAAAGCCGAGAAGCGATTGTTTTTCGATAAATCAAAGCAAAATTAAACGGTTACTAAAAATTATCATAGCCAAAAGGCCGGGAAGCGATAGTTTTTTGTTGATTGAAAGCAAAGAGGAAAGGTTACTGGAAATAATCTCAATCGAAAGGCCAAGAGGCGATATTTTTTCGATGATTTCAAGCAAAGGTGAACGGTTACTGGAATTTATCTCAGCCAAAAGGCCGAGAAGCGATAGTTTTTCGATTATTCAAAGAAATAGTGAACGGTTACTAAAAATTATCAAAGCAAAAGGTCCGAGAAGCGATAGTTCTTCGATGATTGAATGCAAAGGTGAACGGTTACTGGATTTTATCTCAGCCAAAAGGCTGGAAAGCGATAGTTTTTTGATAAAGTCAAGCAAAGAAGAACGGAATCTGTTAATTATCTCAGCCAAAAGGCCGAGAAGCGATAGTTATTCGATGATTCAAAGCAGAGGTGAACGGTTACTGGAATAATTCTCAGCCAAAAGGCCGAGAAGCGATAAATTTTCGACTTCTTAAAACAAAGGTGAATGGTTACTGAAAATAAACTCAGCTTAAAGGCCGAGAATCGATAAGGTTCTTAACTTACTGTTTTAAGCCAAAAGGCCGAGAAGCGAAAGTTGTTCGATGATTCAAAGCAAAGGTAAAAGGTTATTAACAATTATCGTAGCCAAAAGGCCGAGAAGCGATAGTTTTTCGATGATTTCAAGCAAAGATGAACGGTTACTGGAATTTATCTCAGCCAAAAGGCCGAGAAGCGATTGTTTTTCGATAATTGAAAGCAAAGGTTAAAGGTTACTGTAAATTAACCTAGCTAAAAAGCCGAGATGCGATAAAGTTCAAAACCAAGTGTTTTTTGCCAAAAATCCAAAAAGCGATAGTTTTTCGATGAATCAAAGCAAAATTGAACGGTAACTAAAAATTATCATAGCCGAAAGGCCGAGAAGCGATAATTATTCGATGATTGAAAGCAAAGAAGAACGGTTACTGTAAATAATCGCAATTGAAAGGCCGAGAAGCGATAGATTTTCGATAGAGCAAAGGTGAACGGTTACTGAAAATTTACTCAGCCAAAAGGCCAAGAAGCGATAAGGTTCTTAACTAAATGTTTTTAGCCAAAAGGCCGAGAAGCGATAAGGTTCTTAACTAAATGTTTTTAGCCAAAAGGCCGAGAAGCGAAAGTTTTTTGATGATTTGAAGCAAATGTGAACGGTTACTGAAAATTAACCCAGCCAAAAGGCCGAGAAGCGATAAAGTTCAAAACTAAGTGTTTTTAGCCAAAAAGCCGAGAAGCGATAGTTCTTCGATAATTGAAAGCAAAGAAGAACGGTTACTTTAAATAATCGCAATCGAAAGGCCGAGAAGCGATAGGTTTTCGTTAGAGCAAAGGTGAACGGTTACTGGAATTTATCTCAGCCAAAAGGCCGAGAAGCGATAGTTATTCGATGATTGAATGCAAAGGTGAACGGTTACTGCATTTTATCTCAGTCAAAAGGCCGGGAAGCGATAGTTTTTTGAAAAAGTTAAGCAAAGAAGAACGGAATCTGTAAATTATCTCAATCGAAAGGCCGAGAAGCGATAGTTATTCGATGATTCAAAGCAAAGGTGAAAGGTTATTAAAAATTATCGTAGCGAAAAGGCCGAGAAGCGATTGTTTTTCGATAATTCAAAGCAAAGGTGAACGGTAACTGTAAATTAACCTAGCTAAAAAGCCGAGATGAGATAAAGTTCAAAACCGAGTGTTTTTAGCCAAAAATCCAAAAAGCGATAGTTTTTCGAGGAATCAAAGCAAAATTGAACGGTTACTAAAAATTATCATAGCCGAAAGGCCGAGAAGCGATAATTATTCGATGATTGAAAGCAAAGAAGAACGGTTACTGTAACTAATCTCAATCGAAAGGCCGAGAAGCGATAGTTTTTCGATAGAGCAAAGGTGAACGGTTACTGAAAATTAACTAAGCCAAAAGGCCGAGAAGCGATAAGGTTCTAAACTAAATGTTTTTAGCTAAAAGGCCGAGAAGCGATAGTTTTTCGATGATTGGAAGCAAATGTGAACGGTTACTGAAAATTAACCCAGCCAAAAGGCCGAGAAGCAAAAAAGTTCAAAACTAAGTGTTTTTAGCCAAAAAGCCTAGAAGCGATTGTTTTTCGATAAATCAAAGCAAAATTAAACGGTTACTAAAAATTATCATAGCTTAAAGGCCGGGAAGCGATAGTTTTTCGATAAAGTCAAGCAAAGAAGAACGGAATCTGTAAATTATCTCAATCGAAAGGCCGAGAAGCGATAGTTATTCGATGATTTAAAGCAAAGGTGAACGGTTACTGGAATTTATCTCAGCTCAAAGGCCGAGAAGCGATAAGGTTCTTATCTTAGTGTTTTTAGCCAAAAGGCCGAGAAGCGAAAGTTTTTCGATGATTCAAAGCAGAGGTGAAAGGTTATTAAAAATTATCGTAGCCAAATGGCCGATAAGCGATAGTTTTTCGATGATTTCAAGCAAAGATGAACGGTTACTGGAATTTATCTCAGCCAAAAGGCCGAGAAGCGATAGTTTTTCGATGATTTTGAACAAAGAGGAACGGTAACTGGAAATTATCTCAGCCAAAAGGCCAAGAAGCGATAGTTTTTCGATAATTCAAAGCAAAGGTGAACGGTTACTGTAAATTAACCTAGCTAAAAAGCCGAGATGCGATAAAGTTCAAAACCAAGTGTTTTTAGCCAAAAATCAAAAAAGCGATAGTTTTTCGATGAATCAAAGCAAAATTGAACGGTAACTAAAAATTATCATAGCCGAAAAGCCGAGAAGCGATAATTATTCGATGATTAAAAGCAAAGAAGAACGGTTACTGTAAATAATCGCAATCGAAAGGCCTAGAAGCGATAGTTTTTCGTTAGAGCAAAGGTGAACGGTTACTGAAAATTATCTCAGCCAAAAGGCCGAGAAGCGAGAAAGTTCAAAACTAAGTGTTTTTAGCCAAAAAGCCGAGAAGCGATAGTTTTTCGATGAATCAAAGCAAAATTAAACGGTTACTAAAAATTATCATAGCCAAAAGGCCGGGAAGCGATAGTTGATGCGATAGTTGATGAGTAGCGATGATTGAATGCAAAGGTGAACGGTTACTGGAATTTATCTCAATCAAAGGGACAAGAAGCGATAGTTCTTCGATGATTGAATGCAAAGGAGAAGGGTTACTGGATTTTATCTCAGCCAAAAGGCCGAGAAGCGATAGTTTTTTGTTGATTGAAAGCAAAGAGGAAAGGTTACTGGAAATAATCTCAATCGAAACTCGAAAGGCCGAGAAGCGATAGTTTTTCGATAGAGCAAAGGTGAACGGTTACTGGAATTTTCTCAGCCAAAAGGCCGAGAAGCGATAGTTTTTCGATGATTCAAAGCAAAGGTGAACGGTTCCTGGATTTTATCTCAGTCAAAAGGCCGGGAAGCGATAGTTTTTTGAAAAAGTCAAGCAAATAAGAACGGAATCTGTAAATTATCTCAATCGAAAGGCCGAGAAGCGATAGTTATTCGATGATTCAAAGCAAAGGTAATCGGTAACTAAAAATTATCATAGCCAAAGGGCCGAGAAGCGATAGTTCTTCGATGATTGAATGCAAAGGTGAACGGTTACTGGATTTTATCTCAGCCAAAAGGCTGGGAACGGATAGTTTTTTGAGAAAGTCAAGCAAAGAAGAACGGAATCTGTCAATTATCTCAGCCAAAAGGCCGACAAGCGATAGTTATTCGATGATTCAAAGCAAAGGTGAACGGTTACTGGAATTTATCTCATCCAAAAGGCCGAGAAGCGATAAATTTTCGACTACTTAAAACAAAGGTGAATGGTTACTGAAAATAAACTCAGCCAAAAGGCCGAGAAGCGAAAGTTTTTCGATGATTCAAAGCAAAGGTGAAAGGTTATTACAATTTATCGTAGTCAAAAGGACGAGAAGCGATAGTTTTTCGATGATTTCAAGCAAAGGTGAACGGTTACTGGAATTTATCGTAGCTAAAAGGCCGAGAAGCGATAGTTCTTCGATGATTGAATGCAAAGGTGAACGGGTACTGTAAATTAACCTAGCTAAAAAGCCGAGATGCGATA
This sequence comes from Protonemura montana, assembly GCA_947568835.1. Taxonomy (NCBI): domain Eukaryota; kingdom Metazoa; phylum Arthropoda; class Insecta; order Plecoptera; family Nemouridae; genus Protonemura; species Protonemura montana. Next base: position 27,993,113 of record OX387603.1, on the reverse strand, counting down.
AAGTTCAAAACCAAGTGTTTTTTGCCAAAAATCCAAAAAGCGATAGTTTTTCGATGAATCAAAGCAAAATTGAACGGTAACTAAAAATTATCATAGCCGAAAGGCCGAGAAGCGATAATTATTTGATGATTGAAAGCAAAGAAGAACGGTTACTGTAAATAATTGCAATTGAAAGGCCGAGAAGCGATAGATTTTCGATAGAGCAAAGGTGAACGGTTACTGAAAATTAACTCAGCCAAAAGGCCGAGAAGCGATAAAGTTCAAAACTAAGTGTTTTTAGCCAAAAAGCCGAGAAGCGATAGTTTTTCGATAATTGAAAGCAAAGAAGAACGGTTACTGTAAATAATCGCAATCGAAAGGCCGAGAAGCGATAGGTTTTCGTTAGAGCAAAGGTGAACGGTTACTGAAAATTATCTCAGCCAAAAGGCCGAGAAGCGAGAAAGTTCAAAACTTAGTGTTTTTAGCCAAAAAGCCGAGAAGCAATAGTTTTTCGTTGAATCAAAGCAAAATTAAACGGTTACTAAAAATTATCATAGCCAAAAGGCCGGGAAGCGATAGTTTTTTGTTGATTCAAAGCAAAGAGGAAAGGTTACTGGAAATTATCTCAATCGAAAGGCCGAGAAGCGATAGTTATTCGATGATTCAAAGCAAAGGTGAACGGTTACGGGAATTTATCTCAGCCAAAAGGCCGAGAAGCGATAAATTTTTGACTACTTAAAACAAAGGTGAATGGTTACTGAAAATAAACTCAGCTTAAAGGCCGAGAATCGATAAGGTTCTTAACTTAGTGTTTTTAGCCAAAAGGCCGAGAAGCGAAAGTTTTTCGATGATTCAAAGCAAAGGTGAAAGGTTATTACAAATTATCCTAGCCAAAAGGCCGAGAAGCGATAGTTTTTCGATGATTTCAAGCAAAGGTGAACGGTTACTGGAATTTATCTCAGCCAAAAGGCCGAGAAGCGATAGTTTTTCGATGATTCAAAGCAAAGGTGAACGGTTACTAAAAATTATTATAGCCAAAGGGCCGAGAAGCGATAGTTCTTCGATGATTGAATGCAAAGGTGAACGGTTACTGGATTTTATCTCAGCCAAAAGGCTGGGAAGCGATAGTTTTTCGATAAAGTCAAGCAAAGAAGAACGGAATCTGTAAATTATCTCAATCGAAAGGCCGAGAAGCGATAGTTTTTCGATGATTTCAAGCAAAGGTGAACGGTTACTGGAATTGATCTCAGCCAAAAGGCCGAGAAGCGATAAATTTTCGACTACTTAAAATAAAGGTGAATGGTTACTGAAAATAAACTCAGCTTAAAGGCCGAGAAGCGATAAGGTTCTTAACTTAGTATTTTTAGCCAAAAGGCCGAGAAGCGAAAGTTTTTCGATGATTCAAAGCAAAGGTGAAAGCTTACTGTAAATTAACCTAGCTATAAGGCCGAGATGCGATAAAGTTCAAAACTAAGTGTTTTTAGCCAAAAATCCAAAAAGCGATAGTTTTTCGATGAATCAAAGCAAAATTGAACGGTAACTAAAAATTATCATAGCCGAAAGGCCGAGAAGCGATAATTATTCGATGATTGAAAGCAAAGAAGAACGGTTACTGTAAATAATCGCAATCGAAAGGCCGAGAAGCGATAGTTTTTCGTTAGAGGAAAGGTGAACGGTTACTGAAAATTAACTCAGCCAAAAGGCCTAGAAGCGATAAGGTTCAAAACTAAGTGTTTTTAGCCAAAAATCCAAAAAGCGATAGTTTTTCGATGAATCAAAGCAAAATTAAATGGTTACTAAATATTATCATAGCCGAAAGGCCGAGAAGCGATAATTATTCGATGATTGAAAGCAAAGAAGAACGGTTACTGTAAATAATCGCAATCGAAAGGCCGAGAAGCGATAGTTTTTCGTTAGAGCAAAGGTGAACGGTTACTGAAAATTAACTCAGCCAAAAGGCCTAGAAGTGATAAGGTTCTAAAGTAAGTGTTTTTAGCCAAATATCCGAGAAGCGATAGTTTTTCGATGAATCAAAGCAAAATTAAATGGTTACTAAATATTATCATAGCCAAAAGGCCGGGAAGCGATAGTTTTTTGTTGATTGAAAGCAAAGAGGAACGGTTACTGGAATTAATCTCAATCGAAAGGCCGAGAAGCGATAGTAATTCAATGATTTCAATCAAAGAAGCACGGTTACTGTGAATTATCTCAATCGAAAGGCCGAGAAGCGATAGTTTTTCGATGATTTTAAGCAAAGGTGAACGGTTACTGGAATTAATCTTAGCCAAAAATCCGAGAAGCGATTTTTTTTTGATGATTTGATGTTAAGTTGGACTGTTATTGTTACGACCCGAATGTGTACTATTATTTGAGTTAGACTGAAAGATCTCGCTTTCAATGTGAGAGGTCGTAACTTGCTGGGATATAATTTAAGTCCTATTTGGAAAGAAAGGAAGTATAATAAATAATAATGCGTTTACCAATTCTGTAGTACACAATCAGAACCGTTCACCCCGGGAGCTGGTTTCTCTCTGATGCACTTCCTGACCAAATGAATCCAGCCGGGCAGTGTGGATTCCTACCTGCGCTCGACAGCTCACCTAAAGCATCAAATGCAATCATGCAGTTCGCAACACTCCCTCATTTTTGATGAAATTCTTCCCGATTTGAAGATCAGTTACATCCAAAAAGAAGGGAAAGTAATGGGGGGGGGGGAGGCTACTGAGAAAATGCACCCCAAAGGCCTCGTCCCACCATGCACTTTCCTTTTTTTTGTTTGCTTCCATTTACAGAAAACTGACCCAAAGTAATAACTTAACAAAATACAAAAACTACAGAACATATAAGTCCAAAAATCATTAATCAAAATACCCTTCTAAAATCCTATCTCCCTGTCACGCTAATGCCTGATCACTGTACGACCTCTTACTACTTTCTAGCTGCTCCCTTAACAAAACCAGGTCACATACCAACGTTTTTATACCAAGATATTTATCTTGATTTGGCGTTTAATTTGATTTAGGAATCGTGTATTTTTATTATAGTTTTACGTCAGATTAAACTTTATTTTGCACGATATTACCTCGGGTATAACAAAAATTATAATTGCTTATTTTAATTAAATCAAATTTTCCACAATTGAACTGATAACACGTGATGACATGAAGTCACTTTTGATCATGAGATGATTTCGACTTGCTTTTGATTTTGATTATATTTGGTTTTGACTTCGGTTGAGCCGCAATGTCTTTATTATGTTCCTGGCACAAGTTGTAAGTAAAAAGCAGTATTTTTTGTTATCTTTGACAGTTGATTATTATTTTGATTAATTTAACTTTTGAATTAACAATTCCATCCCATCCGAGGTGATCCATGTCGCGGTGCATGTGGTGACGTTTCATCACCTTTGATAATAGCTCTTGGTTATCTTTGACAATTGCTTTTGATTTTGATTAACTTTTGATTAATTAAACTTTCGATTAAACAATTCAACCCCTTTTTGTTTACATATAGTATTAACATGTTCTTTGGGCACATTCAGAGCGTATTGAAATGTCTCAGAAAGATTTTCATCGACTGTTTCGAAACGCATTTTCCGATTCATTTAATCGAGGGGTTGGATATTAAATTAATCAACTTTCCGATTAAACAATTTAAAGAACCGTTTTGTTATCTAACCATGAGTTATTAATGTGGGCCGATCTCAGCTGTACTGCAATGCCGAGCCAACCCGTGACAGAGGAAGAGCAAGCCCTTATCACTCCGTCATTTTCCTAAAATCAGTTTGACCTATATCTTGATTTGACCTATATCTTGATTTGACCTATATCTTGATTTGACCTATATCTTGATTTGACCTATATCTTGATTTGACCTATATCTTGATTTGAATTATATTTTGCTTATAACTACTTTATTTATTAATTAGACATTCGATTAAAAATATCAGCCCATCCGTGGTTTTGCATGTGCAGTTACACGTAGGCTCGTGTAACGCGTTTTAATTGCATCAGATAGTGGTCCTAAGTTATCTTTGACTGCTTTTGATTAATTAAACTTTCGATTAAACAATTCAACCCCTTTTTGTTTACATATAGTATTAACATGTTCTTTGGGCACATTCAGAGCGTATTGAAATGTCTCAGAAAGATTTTCATCGACTGTTTCGAAACGCATTTTCCGATTCATTTAATCGAGGGGTTGGATATTAAATTAATCAACTTTCCGATTAAACAATTCAGAGAATCGGTTTGTTATCATACCATGAGTTATTAATGTGGGCCGATCTCAGCTGTACTGCAATGCCGAGCCAACCCGTGACAGAGGAAGAGCAAGCCCTTATCACTCCGTCATTTTCCAAAAATCAGTTTAATATACTGGGTACACAATGTGTACCGTACCAGATATTAAGCTGATAAGAACAGATAAATTGTTTATTTATTAGCACATATTTGCAATACAGTTCAGTCATAAAAAGTTGGTTATACATTAAAAATGTTAAAAAACAAATACATTAAAAGGCCGACAAATGGCATTTGTAGAATAATAAAAATAATCAGTCGTTTCTCAGTCTTTTTTCGGCGAGTGCCAGCCGCCGCCAGCCCGACGACCCGACGCCGGACCCGTCCCGCGACAGCAGCCCACCTCGGAGCAGCGCCGCGCCCGACGTCCACAGCGGCGCCCACGAACTCCAGGGACTCGGGTCTAAGTGTACTGGCGATATCCTGACAAGTGCTCAACGTAGACGTCCCGGGACCAATGGATGGTGTCCGAGACCATGAGCCGGCTCATCAGGGCGCTGTATCGAGCACTGATACCAAGCGCCTTCAGAACCGGCCCATTGTCTGCATCCCAGGATCCCAGGGCCCCCACGATGAACGCATCCAGCCGGACGGCCCACCCAGCGCTCGTCAGTTCCATGGCGAGGTCTGCGTACTTTTCCACCTTGGCTTGCCTCGCCAGGTGGAAAGCTTCCGGCCGGTTCTCGAACGGAATGGTGACATCGACGACGGTAACAACCTTCTTGTCAGCGTCGACGAGCACCAGATCCGGACGAAGAGCCGACCTAACATCGCCGATGGCAAACGGTGAGGTTTTTACGCAGCACCCCACCGCGGGCTGGCACGGCTTTCGCAAGCCGGTCCAGGACCGCGTTGTGGCGCCGCGTGTAGGCGGCGGCGTGGACCATGCAGTGGTCCAACACATGAGGCAACGTCTCAGTGTGGTACCCGCACCGCCGACACCGCCTATCCCCATCACCCCACCGCCGCGCACCGTTGACCTGAACACAGTCCAGCCGAGCCCTGTGGATGAAGCGCCACTCGGCAAAACGAGTGAAGCCGCCTGCCCTGAGGAAGTGGTTGGACACCGGACAGCGCGAGGACACCGCGAACACCTTTCCCTGATCGGGCTTTGCCACAAGTGACTCGAAATAACGCCCTCTCAGGGAAGCGTGCAGCTTCTGGCTCAGCAAGCGCCTCGCCCCCTCCGGTATCCTCAGGTCTCCCCCAGCGTGGCCGGGACGCGGGACGACCACCTGAACCTCCTCGAGGGCCTCGCACCAGGCAAAGGACACCCCGACTCGGCCAGACAATCGCCGCGTAGCCTTGCGAGCGACCGACCAGACGCTCTCGATGTCGCCGCCATCCCGACCGAACTCCCCCTCCAGACTCCCGCTCAAATATTGAACGAGATCCGCCCTGGAGGGGGGCCGGCCGATCCGGCGACGCACCACGTCTGACAGGCCACTCCAGGCCAACTCACGAACCACTTGATCCTTGCAGGTCAGGAGCCGGAAGCTGTGGACCAAGCTGGACACATCAACCCGGTCGCTGAGCGGCATGAGTCCTGCGCCCCCCGATCGACAGGGGAGCCACAGGAGCTCAGGACTCGCCCGCTGTGGGAGGTGCATCCAGGACTTACCCAGGCGCTTGACCACTTTGTCCAGCGCCAGCAGGGGTCCCTTCTTCACCTTCCCACCTCGGAGGATGAAGTCCAGCCGGGGGAGTAGAAATACTCCCACAGCCTCCAGCTTCTGCCAAGGAGCCAAGAGAGACCTGTCCAACTTAAACAGGTCCTGCCTGATCTGCTCAATGTCTAGCAGGGGCGTCTGGGCAACCCTAAACCCAGTCGGGATGCCCAAGTGCCGGTATTCCTCCCCGTCAGCGAGCGCTGTCATGTTGTCACCCTGGACAACAAATTGGGTGGGCAGGGTCTTGCGCCCGTTCCTGCAATCAATATGCAGGGACGCACACTTCCGGGCGTTAAACCCAAACCCACACCATCGAGCGCTCGCCGACACCAGGTCCAGGAGGACCTGCAGGGAGGCAGGGTTATCGGCCACCAGGGCCAGATCATCGGCATAGGCCAGGATGTTGACATCTCTGCCATACAACCTGGCCGAATGCGCCTCACTGACCTCAGTGACCGCCCTGATTAACGGCTCAATGGCCAGATTAAAAATAACCGGGCTCAAGGGACACCCCTGTTTCACCCCTGCCAGGATGTCGATGTCCTCAGACTCCCCCTGCTGCGTACGGATGTTCGTTGTACACCCCGTGTACAAGTCCCGTACGATTTCTCGCAAATGCAGGGGGAGCCCGAAGACCTCGAGCATCCTGTGGATATGCCCGTGAGGGACAGATCCAAAGGCATTGGACAGGTCAAGCCAGGCAGCACACACTGTCCTGTTGTTCCGACGGGCCGCATCCAATGCCGACTGTAGTACGAAGTTGTGCTCGAAGCACCCCTCGTGCTCCATGAAGCCCTTCTGAGCCGGAGAGATTTTCCCTCCTTCAGAGGCCCAACCCGAGATGCGCAGTGCGAGAATTCCGCTGTAGAGCTTGGCTATGGTGTCCGACAGCGAGAGGGGCCGCCAGTTCGATGGATCATCCCGAGGACCTTTTTTATGGATCAAGACAGTCCTCGAGCGTTTCCACGAACCGGGCACCCTCCGCTCAGCCCTACAGCGGTTGAAAATCTCGGCTAATACCACACACCCCGGGTCGGCCCTCCGAAGGTCTCCGTAAGACACCGAGTCCCTGCCCGGGGCAGAGTTCCCGCACTTCCGAAGTCGACTCTCAACCTCGGCAGGGGAAAACTCCCGGACAAGGATCTCGGTATCCAACTCAGGTAGGACCTCATTACGAGCTTCGGGGAGCCCCGAGGGAGGAGGAAGCCTTCCAAGTGGTTTCTCGGCAAACACCTCTCTGAAGAAGGCAGTCACCGCCTCGGGCCCAATCGTGCAGTGCGGGGAGGCCTCGTTTAGGATTTTGCCCACCGCTTTTTTTTTGTTCACCCGATACAGCTGCTGAAGCCGTTTGGCATCAGCAGCCACATCGAATGGCGGTGGGCGATCCCCCGGCCTCCCCCCACGAGCACGACGAGGCCCAGGCGGCCCCCGCCCTCCTCGGGTGTTGCCCCTGGACTCGGCAACCCCCCTCACAAACTCGTCCACAGTCCGCTGGTAATCCTCCCAGCCGGCACAGGCCCGCAGCCTACCCAACCACTCACCCTGAAAGTCCGTGAGCTCCGCCACAGCGCCGACCACAGGCAGCCCCTCAGCGCGCAGCGGCCGCGGAACCGGCCCAGCCTCGGGCGGCGGTGGAGGCAGCGGCCCGGCATCTCGCCGGTTGGCCATGGACGCCGCGTCATCCACCGCAGTCGCCGTCGCACCGGGACCGCATCTCGCCGCCAGTAGCGCGTGAGCCCCAGCACGTCGCGCGATGGCCACCTGGTCGTTGAGTCGCCCAGGGGGCGACCGGGCCACCGGGGCGACGGCCGGGACTCTCGCGGGCCTCCGGGCCCGCGGGGACTCCTGGGCCTGTGGTGGTTCTGGCTCGTCGACATCTTCTGGCCCCTGGACTGGGCCTTCTTCATCGCCGTGATGTAACCTCCAGTGTGCTGCGACTTTCCGCCAGTCGCTGAAGTCGAGGCGATGACGCCGGCAGCGGAAAGCCAGCGCCATCTGGTGGCACTTCTTGAGGTGGCGGTTCAGGTCTGCGTGGCGCTGGTATACCCCCCCGGTTCTCCTGTGGACGCCGCGATCGCGGTCGCTCCTGCATTGTCCACAGAAAAATTGAGACCGGGGGATGGGTAGAAGGTAATACTGTGTGGCACCCTCCACCCGTATACCAGCGATACCCTCAACCGCCAAATTACCACCCCTCTCATCCTCGACGACAGCGGGAAGCGATAGTTTTTTGTTGATTGAAAGCAAAGAGGAAAGGTTACTGGAAATAATCTCAATCGAAAGGCCAAGAGGCGATATTTTTTCGATGATTTCAAGCAAAGGTGAACGGTTACTGGAATTTATCTCAGCCAAAAGGCCGAGAAGCGATAGTTTTTCGATTATTCAAAGCAAAAGTGAACGGTTACTAAAAATTATCATAGCAAAAGGTCCGAGAAGCGATAGTTCTTCGATGATTGAATGCAAAGGTGAACGGTTACTGGATTTTATCTCAGCCAAAAGGCTGGGAAGCGATAGTTTTTTGATAAAGTCAAGCAAAGAAGAACGGAATCTGTTAATTATCTCAGCCAAAAGGCCGAGAAGCGATAGTTATTCGATGATTCAAAGCAAAGGTGAACGGTTACTGGAATTAATCTCAGCCAAAAGGCCGAGAAGCGATAAATTTTCGACTTCTTAAAACAAAGGTGAATGGTTACTGAAAATAAACTCAGCTTAAAGGCCGAGAATCGATAAGGTTCTTAACTTACTGTTTTAAGCCAAAAGGCCGAGAAGCGAAAGTTTTTCGATGATTCAAAGCAAAGGTAAAAGGTTATTAACAATTATCGTAGCCAAAAGGCCGAGAAGCGATAGTTTTTCGATGATTTCAAGCAAAGATGAACGGTTACTGGAATTTATCTCAGCCAAAAGGCCGAGAAGCGATTGTTTTTCGATAATTGAAAGCAAAGGTGAACGGTTACTGTAAATTAACCTAGCTAAAAAGCCGAGATGCGATAAAGTTCAAAACCAAGTGTTTTTTGCCAAAAATCCAAAAAGCGATAGTTTTTCGATGAATCAAAGCAAAATTGAACGGTAACTAAAAATTATCATAGCCGAAAGGCCGAGAAGCGATAATTATTCGATGATTGAAAGCAAAGAAGAACGGTTACTGTAAATAATCGCAATTGAAAGGCCGAGAAGCGATAGATTTTCGATAGAGCAAAGGTGAACGGTTACTGAAAATTAACTCAGCCAAAAGGCCGAGAAGCGATAAGGTTCTAAACTAAATGTTTTTAGCCAAAAGGCCGAGAAGCGAAAGTTTTTTGATGATTTGAAGCAAATGTGAACGGTTACTGAAAATTAACCCAGCCAAAAGGCCGAGAAGCGATAAAGTTCAAAACTAAGTGTTTTTAGCCAAAAAGCCGAGAAGCGATAGTTTTTCGATAATTGAAAGCAAAGAAGAACGGTTACTGTAAATAATCGCAATCGAAAGGCCGAGAAGCGATAGGTTTTCGTTAGAGCAAAGGTGAACGGTTACTGAAAATTATCTCAGCCAAAAGGCCGAGAAGCGAGAAAGTTCAAATCTTAGTGTTTTTAGCCAAAAAGCCGAGAAGCGATAGTTTTTCGTTGAATCAAAGCAAAATTAAACGGTTACTAAAAATTATCATAGCCAAAAGGCCGGGAAGCGATAGTTTTTTGTTGATTCAAAGCAAAGAGGAAAGGTTACTGGAAATTATCTCAATCGAAAGGCCGAGAAGCGATAGTTATTCGATGATTCAAAGCAAAGGTGAACGGTTACGGGAATTTATCTCAGCCAAAAGGCCGAGAAGCGATAAATTTTTGACTACTTAAAACAAAGGTGAATGGTTACTGAAAATAAACTCAGCTTAAAGGCCGAGAATCGATAAGGTTCTTAACTTAGTGTTTTTAGCCAAAAAGCCGAGAAGCGAAAGTTTTTCGATGATTCAAAGCAAAGGTGAAAGGTTATTACACATTATCGTAGCCAAAAGGCCGAGAAGCGATAGTTCTTCGATGATTGAATGCAAAGGTGAACGGTTACTGGATTTTATCTCAGCCAAAAGGCTGGGAAGCGATAGTTTTTCGATAAAGTCAAGCAAAGAAGAACGGAATCTGTAAATTATCTCAATCGAAAGGCCGAGAAGCGATAGTTTTTCGATGATTTCAAGCAAAGGTGAACGGTTACTGGAATTGATCTCAGCCAAAAGGCCGAGAAGCGATAAATTTTCGACTACTTAAAATAAAGGTGAATGGTAACTGAAAATAAACTCAGCTTAAAGGCCGAGAAGCGATAAGGTTCTTAACTTAGTATTTTTAGCTAAAAGGCCGAGAAGCGAAAGTTTTTCGATGATTCAAAGCAAAGGTGAAAGCTTACTGTAAATTAACCTTGCTATAAGGCCGAGATGCGATAAAGTTCAAAACTAAGTGTTTTTAGCCAAAAATCCAAAAAGCGATAGTTTTTCGATGAATCAAAGCAAAATTGAACGGTAACTAAAAATTAAATTATCATAGCCGAAAGGCCGAGAAGCGATAATTATTCGATGATTGAAAGCAAAGAAGAACGGTTACTGTAAATAATCGCAGTCGAAAGGCCGAGAAGCGATAGTTTTTCGTTAGAGCAAAGGTGAACGGTTACTGAAAATTAACTCAGCCAAAAGGCCTAGAAGCGATAAGGTTCAAAACTAAGTGTTTTTAGCCAAAAATCCAAAAAGCGATAGTTTTTCGATGAATCAAAGCAAAATTAAATGGTTACTAAATATTATCATAGCCGAAAGGCCGCGAAGCGATAATTATTCGATGATTGAAAGCAAAGAAGAACGGTTACTGTAAATAATCGCAATCGAAAGGCCGAGAAGCGATAGTTTTTCGTTAGAGCAAAGGTGAACGGTTACTGAAAATTAACTCAGCCAAAAGGCCTAGAAGCGAAAAGGTTCTAAACTAAGTGTTTTTAGCCAAATATCCGAGAAGCGATAGTTTTTCGATGAATCAAAGCAAAATTAAATGGTTACTAAATATTATCATAGCCAAAAGGCCGGGAAGCGATAGTTTTTTGTTGATTGAAAGCAAAGAGGAACGGTTACTGGAATTAATCTCAATCGAAAGGCCGAGAAGCGATAGTAATTCAATGATTTCAATCAAAGAAGCACGGTAACTGTGAATTATCTCAATCGAAAGGCCGAGAAGCGATAGTTTTTCGATGATTTTAAGCAAAGGTGAACGGTTACTGGAATTAATCTTAGCCAAAAATCCGAGAAGCGATTTTTTTTTGATGATTTGATGTTAAGTTGGACTGTTATTGTTACGACCCGAATGTGTACTATTATTTGAGATATGCTGAAAGATCTCGCTTTCAATGTGAGAGGTCGTAACTTGCCGCGATATAATTTAAGTCCTATTTGGAAAGAAAGGAAGTATAATAAATAATAATGCGTTTACCAATTCTGTAGTACTCAATCAGAACCGTTCACCCCGGGAGCTGGTTTCTCTCTGATGCACTTCCTGACCAAATGAATCCAGCCGGGCAGTGTGGATTCCTACCTGCGCTCGACAGCTCACCTAAAGCATCAAATGCAACCATGCAGTTCGCAACACTCCCTCATTTTTGATGAAATTCTTCCCGATTTGAGGATCAGTTATATCCAAAAATAAGGGAAAGTAATGGGTGGTGGGGGGGGGGGGGGGGGGGGGGAGGCTACTGAGAAAATGCACCCCAAAGGCCTCGTCCCACCATGCACTTTCCTTTTTTTGTTTGCTTCCATTTACAGTTTATACAATTTAAATACTGACCCAAAGTAATAACTTAACAAAATATAAAAACTACAGAACATATAAGTCCAAAAATAATTAATCAAAATACCCTTCTAAAATCCTATCTCCCTGTCACGCTAATGCCCGATCACTGTACGACCTCTTACTACTTTCTAGCTGCTCCCTTAACAAAACCAGGTCACATACCAACGTTTTTGTACCAAGATATTTATCTTGATTTGGCGTTTAATTTGATTTAGGAATCGTGTATTTTTATTATAGTTTTACGTCAGATTAAACTTTATTTTGCACGATATTACCTCGGGTATAACAAAAATTATAATTGCTTATTTTAATTAAATCAAATTTTCCACAATTGAACTGATAACACGTGATGACATGAAGTCACTTTTGATCATGAGATGATTTCGACTTGCTTTTGATTTTGATTATATTTGGTTTTGACTTCGGTTGAGCCGCAATGTCTTTATTATTTTCCTGGCACAAGTTGTAAGTAAAAAGCAGTATTTTTTGTTATCTTTGACAGTTGATTATTATTTTGATTAATTTAACTTTTGAATTAACAATTCCATCCCATCCGAGGTGATCCATGTCGCGGTGCATGTGGTGACGTTTCATCACCTTTGATAATAGCTCTTGGTTGTCTTTGACAATTGCTTTTGATTTTGATTAACTTTTGATTAATTAAACTTTCGATTAAACAATTCAACCCCTTTTTGTTTACATATAGTATTAACATGTTCTTTGGGCACATTCAGAGCGTATTGAAATGTCTCAGAAAGATTTTCATCGACTGTTTCGAAACGCATTTTCCGATTCATTTAATCGAGGGGTTGGATATTAAATTAATCAACTTTCCGATTAAACAATTCAGAGAATCGGTTTGTTATCATACCATGAGTTATTAATGTGGGCCGATCTCAGCTGTACTGCAATGCCGAGCCAACCCGTGACAGAGGAAGAGCAAGCCCTTATCACTCCGTCATTTTCCAAAAATCAGTTTAATATACTGGGTACACAATGTGTACCGTACCAGATATTAAGCTGATAAGAACAGATAAATTGTTTATTTATTAGCACATATTTGCAATACAGTTCAGTCATAAAAAGTTGGTTATACATTAAAAATGTTAAAAAACAAATACATTAAAAGGCCGACAAATGGCATTTGTAGAATAATAAAAATAATCAGTCGTTTCTCAGTCTTTTTTCGGCGAGTGCCAGCCGCCGCCAGCCCGACGACCCGACGCCGGACCCGTCCCGCGACAGCAGCCCACCTCGGAGCAGCGCCGCGCCCGACGTCCACAGCGGCGCCCACGAACTCCAGGGACTCGGGTCTAAGTGTACTGGCGATATCCTGACAAGTGCTCAACGTAGACGTCCCGGGACCAATGGATGGTGTCCGAGACCATGAGCCGGCTCATCAGGGCGCTGTATCGAGCACTGATACCAAGCGCCTTCAGAACCGGCCCATTGTCTGCATCCCAGGATCCCAGGGCCCCCACGATGAACGCATCCAGCCGGACGGCCCACCCAGCGCTCGTCAGTTCCATGGCGAGGTCTGCGTACTTTTCCACCTTGGCTTGCCTCGCCAGGTGGAAAGCTTCCGGCCGGTTCTCGAACGGAATGGTGACATCGACGACGGTAACAACCTTCTTGTCAGCGTCGACGAGCACCAGATCCGGACGAAGAGCCGACCTAACATCGCCGATGGCAAACGGTGAGGTTTTTACGCAGCACCCCACCGCGGGCTGGCACGGCTTTCGCAAGCCGGTCCAGGACCGCGTTGTGGCGCCGCGTGTAGGCGGCGGCGTGGACCATGCAGTGGTCCAACACATGAGGCAACGTCTCAGTGTGGTACCCGCACCGCCGACACCGCCTATCCCCATCACCCCACCGCCGCGCACCGTTGACCTGAACACAGTCCAGCCGAGCCCTGTGGATGAAGCGCCACTCGGCAAAACGAGTGAAGCCGCCTGCCCTGAGGAAGTGGTTGGACACCGGACAGCGCGAGGACACCGCGAACACCTTTCCCTGATCGGGCTTTGCCACAAGTGACTCGAAATAACGCCCTCTCAGGGAAGCGTGCAGCTTCTGGCTCAGCAAGCGCCTCGCCCCCTCCGGTATCCTCAGGTCTCCCCCAGCGTGGCCGTGACGCGGGACGACCACCTGAACCTCCTCGAGGGCCTCGCACCAGGCAAAGGACACCCCGACTCGGCCAGACAATCGCCGCGTAGCCTTGCGAGCGACCGACCAGACGCTCTCGATGTCGCCGCCATCCCGACCGAACTCCCCCTCCAGACTCCCGCTCAAATATTGAACGAGATCCGCCCTGGAGGGGGGCCGGCCGATCCGGCGACGCACCACGTCTGACAGGCCACTCCAGGCCAACTCACGAACCACTTGATCCTTGCAGGTCAGGAGCCGGAAGCTGTGGACCAAGCTGGACACATCAACCCGGTCGCTGAGCGGCATGAGTCCTGCGCCCCCCGATCGACAGGGGAGCCACAGGAGCTCAGGACTCGCCCGCTGTGGGAGGTGCATCCAGGACTTACCCAGGCGCTTGACCACTTTGTCCAGCGCCAGCAGGGGTCCCTTCTTCACCTTCCCACCTCGGAGGATGAAGTCCAGCCGGGGGAGTAGAAATACTCCCACAGCCTCCAGCTTCTGCCAAGGAGCCAAGAGAGACCTGTCCAACTTAAACAGGTCCTGCCTGATCTGCTCAATGTCTAGCAGGGGCGTCTGGGCAACCCTAAACCCAGTCGGGATGCCCAAGTGCCGGTATTCCTCCCCGTCAGCGAGCGCTGTCATGTTGTCACCCTGGACAACAAATTGGGTGGGCAGGGTCTTGCGCCCGTTCCTGCAATCAATATGCAGGGACGCACACTTCCGGGCGTTAAACCCAAACCCACACCATCGAGCGCTCGCCGACACCAGGTCCAGGAGGACCTGCAGGGAGGCAGGGTTATCGGCCACCAGGGCCAGATCATCGGCATAGGCCAGGATGTTGACATCTCTGCCATACAACCTGGCCGAATGCGCCTCACTGACCTCAGTGACCGCCCTGATTAACGGCTCAATGGCCAGATTAAAAATAACCGGGCTCAAGGGACACCCCTGTTTCACCCCTGCCAGGATGTCGATGTCCTCAGACTCCCCCTGCTGCGTACGGATGTTCGTTGTACACCCCGTGTACAAGTCCCGTACGATTTCTCGCAAATGCAGGGGGAGCCCGAAGACCTCGAGCATCCTGTGGATATGCCCGTGAGGGACAGATCCAAAGGCATTGGACAGGTCAAGCCAGGCAGCACACACTGTCCTGTTGTTCCGACGGGCCGCATCCAATGCCGACTGTAGTACGAAGTTGTGCTCGAAGCACCCCTCGTGCTCCATGAAGCCCTTCTGAGCCGGAGAGATTTTCCCTCCTTCAGAGGCCCAACCCGAGATGCGCAGTGCGAGAATTCCGCTGTAGAGCTTGGCTATGGTGTCCGACAGCGAGAGGGGCCGCCAGTTCGATGGATCATCCCGAGGACCTTTTTTATGGATCAAGACAGTCCTCGAGCGTTTCCACGAACCGGGCACCCTCCGCTCAGCCCTACAGCGGTTGAAAATCTCGGCTAATACCACACACCCCGGGTCGGCCCTCCGAAGGTCTCCGTAAGACACCGAGTCCCTGCCCGGGGCAGAGTTCCCGCACTTCCGAAGTCGACTCTCAACCTCGGCAGGGGAAAACTCCCGGACAAGGATCTCGGTATCCAACTCAGGTAGGACCTCATTATGAGCTTCGGGGAGCCCCGAGGGAGGAGGAAGCCTTCCAAGTGGTTTCTCGGCAAACACCTCTCTGAAGAAGGCAGTCACCGCCTCGGGCCCAATCGTGCAGTGCGGGGAGGCCTCGTTTAGGATTTTGCCCACCGCTTTTTTTTTGTTCACCCGATACAGCTGCTGAAGCCGTTTGGCATCAGCAGCCACATCGAATGGCGGTGGGCGATCCCCCGGCCTCCCCCCACGAGCACGACGAGGCCCAGGCGGCCCCCGCCCTCCTCGGGTGTTGCCCCTGGACTCGGCAACCCCCCTCACAAACTCGTCCACAGTCCGCTGGTAATCCTCCCAGCCGGCACAGGCCCGCAGCCTACCCAACCACTCACCCTGAAAGTCCGTGAGCTCCGCCACAGCGCCGACCACAGGCAGCCCCTCAGCGCGCAGCGGCCGCGGAACCGGCCCAGCCTCGGGCGGCGGTGGAGGCAGCGGCCCGGCATCTCGCCGGTTGGCCATGGACGCCGCGTCATCCACCGCAGTCGCCGTCGCACCGGGACCGCATCTCGCCGCCAGTAGCGCGTGAGCCCCAGCACGTCGCGCGATGGCCACCTGGTCGTTGAGTCGCCCAGGGGGCGACCGGGCCACCGGGGCGACGGCCGGGACTCTCGCGGGCCTCCGGGCCCGCGGGGACTCCTGGGCCTGTGGTGGTTCTGGCTCGTCGACATCTTCTGGCCCCTGGACTGGGCCTTCTTCATCGCCGTGATGTAACCTCCAGTGTGCTGCGACTTTCCGCCAGTCGCTGAAGTCGAGGCGATGACGCCGGCAGCGGAAAGCCAGCGCCATCTGGTGGCACTTCTTGAGGTGGCGGTTAAGGTCTGCGTGGCGCTGGTATACCCCCCCGGTTCTCCTGTGGACGCCGCGATCGCGGTCGCTCCTGCATTGTCCACAGAAAAATTGAGACCGGGGGATGGGTAGAAGGTAATACTGTGTGGCACCCTCCACCCGTATACCAGCGATACCCTCAACCGCCAAATTACCACCCCTCTCATCCTCGACGACAGCGACCTCCTCCACTGGCGCCTCCTCTTCCGATGATGATGATGCGCTCGACTCGGAGCCGTAGTAGAAGTCGGCGCCCGCGTGAGCGCCCCTCCAGTGGATCTTGGCGGTGCGGAGATCCCTGAAGGAGACGTCATGGCGGGCGCACTTGATCTTGCATTCCAGCCCATGCTGTCGCTGTAGATGGATGCGCAGCGACCTCAGGGTTTTGTAGAAGTCCGAGAACGTCCCTGGTTTGGGTCGCTGCCCTGGTCTGCTGCACGCCAGGCACGTCAGTCTTTTGGCCAACGGCAGGAAGTTAACCTGGCCGTCGGCCTCGAGCATAGACATGACTCTTCTTAACCTGGCGGCAGCTGATGGTCATGAAGTGACCAGGGCAGCTACGGGACGTCAGCAAGGGCTGGCTACGGCTCAGCGCAGAGAAGGCGATCTCGGCCAGTGACGGAGCGGCGGAGGTGAAGCCTCGACGGAGGTGAAGCCTCGGCGATGAAGTCGCTTACAGTCAGCCCGGTCCGTCGGTCTTTGTGCCGAGACACCAGTGACAGCGCACCCCCAGCGTCGACCTTAGCAATAAACTTCGGTCTCGGCGTAGAGGGGGCCACTTATCACTGGGCACGACACAGACGGATGTGCAAGAGAGAACGCTCAAGTCGTACCGCGCCTTCGGAGACAGCGCACCCCGAGTCCCAACCTTGGCAATAAACTTCGGTCGGGTCAAGGGGCCACTTGTCACCGGGACGCGGCACTAGCGTTTAGTAAATGAGCGTTCTCTTACCGGGCTGCTGATGCGATGTCCAGGGGCGTCGACTCCGGGCGTCCTCTTCGGCGATGGCGGCTGCGGCGACGGGCGATGCGACGGGCGATGCGACGATGCGACGACGACTGCGGTGACACTTATGGACTTGATGACGGGCGTCCATTTGATCTTAGCCAAAAAGCCGAGAAGCGATAGTTTTTCGTTGAATCAAAGCAAAATTAAACGGTTACTAAAAATTATCATAGCC
This sequence comes from Protonemura montana, assembly GCA_947568835.1. Taxonomy (NCBI): domain Eukaryota; kingdom Metazoa; phylum Arthropoda; class Insecta; order Plecoptera; family Nemouridae; genus Protonemura; species Protonemura montana. Next base: position 27,975,584 of record OX387603.1, on the reverse strand, counting down.
AAAAGGCCGGGAAGCGATAGTTTTTTGTTGATTCAAAGCAAAGAGGAAAGGTTACTGGAAATTATCTCAATCGAAAGGCCGAGAAGCGATAGTTATTCGATGATTCAAAGCAAAGGTGAACGGTTACGGGAATTTATCTCAGCCAAAAGGCCGAGAAGCGATAAATTTTTGACTACTTAAAACAAAGGTGTATGGTTACTGAAAATAAACTCAGCTTAAAGGCCGAGAATCGATAAGGTTCTTAACTTAGTGTTTTTAGCCAAAAGGCCGAGAAGCGAAAGTTTTTCGATGATTCAAAGCAAAGGTGAAAGGTTATTACAAATTATCGTAGCCAAAAGGCCGAGAAGCGATAGTTTTTCGATGATTTCAAGCAAAGGTGAACGGTTACTGGAATTTATCTCAGCCAAAAGGCCGAGAAGCGATAGTTTTTCGATGATTCAAAGCAAAGGTGAACGGTTACTAAAAATTATTATAGCCAAAGGGCCGAGAAGCGATAGTTCTTCGATGATTGAATGCAAAGGTGAACGGTTACTGGATTTTATCTCAGCCAAAAGGCTGGGAAGCGATAGTTTTTCGATAAAGTCAAGCAAAGAAGAACGGAATCTGTAAATTATCTCAATCGAAAGGCCGAGAAGCGATAGTTTTTCGATGATTTCAAGCAAAGGTGAACGGTTACTGGAATTGATCTCAGCCAAAAGGCCGAGAAGCGATAAATTTTCGACTACTTAAAATAAAGGTGAATGGTTACTGAAAATAAACTCAGCTTAAAGGCCGAGAAGCGATAAGGTTCTTAACTTAGTATTTTTAGCCAAAAGGCCGAGAAGCGAAAGTTTTTCGATGATTCAAAGCAAAGGTGAAAGCTTACTGTAAATTAACCTAGCTATAAGGCCGAGATGCGATAAAGTTCAAAACTAAGTGTTTTTAGCCAAAAATCCAAAAAGCGATAGTTTTTCGATGAATCAAAGCAAAATTGAACGGTAACTAAAAATTATCATAGCCGAAAGGCCGAGAAGCGATAATTATTCGATGATTGAAAGCAAAGAAGAACGGTTACTGTAAATAATCGCAATCGAAAGGCCGAGAAGCGATAGTTTTTCGTTAGAGCAAAGGTGAACGGTTACTGAAAATTAACTCAGCCAAAAGGCCTAGAAGCGATAAGGTTCAAAACTAAGTGTTTTTAGCCAAAAATCCAAAAAGCGATAGTTTTTCGATGAATCAAAGCAAAATTCAATGGTTACTAAATATTATCATAGCCGAAAGGCCGAGAAGCGATAATTATTCGATGATTGAAAGCAAAGAAGAACGGTTACTGTAAATAATCGCAATCGAAAGGCCGAGAAGCGATAGTTTTTCGTTAGAGCAAAGGTGAACGGTTACTGAAAATTAACTCAGCCAAAAGGCCTAGAAGCGATAAGGTTCTAAACTAAGTGTTTTTAGCCAAATATCCGAGAAGCGATAGTTTTTCGATGAATCAAAGCAAAATTAAATGGTTACTAAATATTATCATAGCCAAAAGGCCGGGAAGCGATAGTTTTTTGTTGATTGAAAGCAAAGAGGAACGGTTACTGGAATTAATCTCAATCGAAAGGCCGAGAAGCGATAGCAATTCAATGATTTCAATCAAAGAAGCACGGTAACTGTGAATTATCTCAATCGAAAGGCCGAGAAGCGATAGTTTTTCGATGATTTTAAGCAAAGGTGAACGGTTACTGGAATTAATCTTAGCCAAAAATCCGAGAAGCGATTTTTTTTTGATGATTTGATGTTAAGTTGGACTGTTATTGTTACAACCCGAATGTGTACTATTATTTGAGATAGGCTGAAAGATCTCGCTTTCAATGTGAGAGGTCGTAACTTGCCGGGATATAATTTAAGTCCTATTTGGAAAGAAAGGAAGTATAATAAATAATAATGCGTTTACCAATTCTGTAGTACTCAATCAGAACCGTTCACCCCGGGAGCTGGTTTCTCTCTGATGCACTTCCTGACCAAATGAATCCAGCCGGGCAGTGTGGATTCCTACCTGCGCTCGACAGCTCACCTAAAGCATCAAATGCAACCATGCAGTTCGCAACACTCCCTCATTTTTGATTAAATTCTTCCCGATTTGAAGATCAGTTACATCCAAAAAGAAGGGAAAGTAATGGTGGGTGGGAGGCTACTGAGAAAATGCACCCCAAAGGCCTCGTCCCACCATGCACTTTCCTTTTTTTTGTTTGCTTCCATTTACAGAATACTGACCCAAAGTAATAACTTAACAAAATACAAAAACTACAGAACATATAAGTCCAAAAATCATTAATCAAAATACCCTTCTAAAATCCTATCTCCCTGTCACGCTAATGCCTGATCACTGTACGACCTCTTACTACTTTCTAGCTGCTCCCTTAACAAAACCAGGTCACATACCAACGTTTTTATACCAAGATATTTATCTTGATTTGGCGTTTAATTTGATTTAGGAATCGTGTATTTTTATTATAGTTTTACGTCAGATTAAACTTTATTTTGCACGATATTACCTCGGGTATAACAAAAATTATAATTGCTTATTTTAATTAAATCAAATTTTCCACAATTGAACTGATAACACGTGATGACATGAAGTCACTTTTGATCATGAGATGATTTCGACTTGCTTTTGATTTTGATTATATTTGGTTTTGACTTCGGTTGAGCCGCAATGTCTTTATTATGTTCCTGGCACAAGTTGTAAGTAAAAAGCAGTATTTTTTGTTATCTTTGACAGTTGATTATTATTTTGATTAATTTAACTTTTGAATTAACAATTCCATCCCATCCGAGGTGATCCATGTCGCGGTGCATGTGGTGACGTTTCATCACCTTTGATAATAGCTCTTGGTTATCTTTGACAATTGCTTTTGATTTTGATTAACTTTTGATTAATTAAACTTTCGATTAAACAATTCAACCCCTTTTTGTTTACATATAGTATTAACATGTTCTTTGGGCACATTCAGAGCGTATTGAAATGTCTCAGAAAGATTTTCATCGACTGTTTCGAAACGCATTTTCCGATTCATTTAATCGAGGGGTTGGATATTAAATTAATCAACTTTCCGATTAAACAATTTAAAGAACCGTTTTGTTATCTAACCATGAGTTATTAATGTGGGCCGATCTCAGCTGTACTGCAATGCCGAGCCAACCCGTGACAGAGGAAGAGCAAGCCCTTATCACTCCGTCATTTTCCTAAAATCAGTTTGACCTATATCTTGATTTTACCTATATCTTGATTTTACCTATATCTTGATTTGACCTATATCTTGATTTGACCTATATCTTGATTTGACCTATATCTTGATTTGAATTATATTTTGCTTATAACTACTTTATTTATTAATTAGACATTCGATTAAAAATATCAGCCCATCCGTGGTTTTGCATGTGCAGTTACACGTAGGCTCGTGGAACGCCTTTTAATTGCCTCAGATAGTGGTCCTAAGTTATCTTTGGCTGCTTTTGATTAATTAAACTTTCGATTAAACAATTCAACCCCTTTTTGTTTACATATAGTATAAACATGTTCTTTGGGCACATTCAGAGCGTAGTGAGATGTCTCACAAAGATTTTCATTGAGGGACTCGAAACGCATTTTCCGATTAATTTAATCGAGGTGTTGGATTAAATTAATCAACTTTTCGATTAAACAATTCAGAGAATCGTTTTGTTATCATACCATGAGTTATTAATGTGGGCCGATCTCAGCTGTACTGCAATGCCGAGCCAACCCGTGACAGAGGAAGAGCAAGCCCTTATCACTCCGTCATTTTCCAAAAATCAGTTTAATATACTGGGTACACAATGTGTACCGTACCAGATATTAAGCTGATAAGAACAGATAAATTGTTTATTTATTAGCACATATTTGCAATACAGTTCAGTCATAAAAAGTTGGTTATACATTAAAAATGTTAAAAAACAAATACATTAAAAGGCCGACAAATGGCATTTGTAGAATAATAAAAATAATCAGTCGTTTCTCAGTCTTTTTTCGGCGAGTGCCAGCCGCCGCCAGCCCGACGACCCGACGCCGGACCCGTCCCGCGACAGCAGCCCACCTCGGAGCAGCGCCGCGCCCGACGTCCACAGCGGCGCCCACGAACTCCAGGGACTCGGGTCTAAGTGTACTGGCGATATCCTGACAAGTGCTCAACGTAGACGTCCCGGGACCAATGGATGGTGTCCGAGACCATGAGCCGGCTCATCAGGGCGCTGTATCGAGCACTGATACCAAGCGCCTTCAGAACCGGCCCATTGTCTGCATCCCAGGATCCCAGGGCCCCCACGATGAACGCATCCAGCCGGACGGCCCACCCAGCGCTCGTCAGTTCCATGGCGAGGTCTGCGTACTTTTCCACCTTGGCTTGCCTCGCCAGGTGGAAAGCTTCCGGCCGGTTCTCAAACGGAATGGTGACATCGACGACGGTAACAACCTTCTTGTCAGCGTCGACGAGCACCAGATCCGGACGAAGAGCCGACCTAACATCGCCGATGGCAACGGTGAGGTTTTTACGCAGCACCCCACCGCGGGCTGGCACGGCTTTCGCAAGCCGGTCCAGGACCGCGTTGTGGCGCCGCGTGTAGGCGGCGGCGTGGACCATGCAGTGGTCCAACACATGAGGCAACGTCTCAGTGTGGTACCCGCACCGCCGACACCGCCTATCCCCATCACCCCACCGCCGCGCACCGTTGACCTGAACACAGTCCAGCCGAGCCCTGTGGATGAAGCGCCACTCGGCAAAACGAGTGAAGCCGCCTGCCCTGAGGAAGTGGTTGGACACCGGACAGCGCGAGGACACCGCGAACACCTTTCCCTGATCGGGCTTTGCCACAAGTGACTCGAAATAACGCCCTCTCAGGGAAGCGTGCAGCTTCTGGCTCAGCAAGCGCCTCGCCCCCTCCGGTATCCTCAGGTCTCCCCCAGCGTGGCCGGGACGCGGGACGACCACCTGAACCTCCTCGAGGGCCTCGCACCAGGCAAAGGACACCCCGACTCGGCCAGACAATCGCCGCGTAGCCTTGCGAGCGACCGACCAGACGCTCTCGATGTCGCCGCCATCCCGACCGAACTCCCCCTCCAGACTCCCGCTCAAGTATTGAACGAGATCCGCCTTGGAGGGGGGCCGGCCGATCCGGCGACGCACCACGTCTGAAAGGCCACTCCAGGCCAACTCACGAACCACTTGATCCTTGCAGGTCAGGAGCCGGAAGCTGTGGACCAAGCTGGACACATCAACCCGGTCGCTGAGCGGCATGAGTCCTGCGCCCCCCGATCGACAGGGGAGCCACAGGAGCTCAGGACTCGCCCGCTGTGGGAGGTGCATCCAGGACTTACCCAGGCGCTTGACCACTTTGTCCAGCGCCAGCAGGGGTCCCTTCTTCACCTTCCCACCTCGGAGGATGAAGTCCAGCCGGGGGAGTAGAAATACTCCCACAGCCTCCAGCTTCTGCCAAGGAGCCAAGAGAGACCTGTCCAACTTAAACAGGTCTTTGATTACACTTTGATCTTAGCCAAAAGGCCGAGAAGCGATAACAGCATTGATAAGAGCCACCCTAACCATATGATAAGGGTTTCTGATAAGGCACGAGTGTCCCGGAAAAATAACATTTTCGAAAATAGCGAATTCTAGTGTTGGAAAGTGCTAAAATGTGCTGTAAATCCACTGCATAATGATAAATATTATCGACACAGCCTTCTGATAGTGTGATTAGTAGTGCCACAGCGGAATGATAAGGAACTATCAAAATAATTGATAAGCGGTTAAAAATAAAATAGACCTTTTCCGGTGCGCGGCGTGTGGTGCGGACCTCGTTCAAAAACACGGTTTAAAGTGGCAACAAACTGCTGGTAATACAAAAATATTGAAGAAGTGATAAGGATTATGCCATTTAGTGATAAGAAGACGTGAAAATTCAGTGATAACGACAAAAAAGTGACATCAAATTACTATTACAGTTTTGACGTTTTCTGGCCGCTTCACCTCAAGCGATCTCAATTTCTAGCTAAATATCATACGAAAAGGTAGAAAACTAGCTTCAAAATAAATGATATAGCTATCTGTGATTAAAGAAAATTGTTAAGTGAAAAAAATTGTGTGAAAATGAGTGATAACAACCAAAAAACATCGAAAACGTCGGATTCCAGTTTAGATGCTAAACTGTCACTTGCTGTCGTAAAGTCGACGAATCATCTTTTCTGAGCTACGAAAATGACGGGAAACTACAGAAAACGAAAGAAAATGTTAGCAGTGATAAGAAAAGCATTTTCCGATGCATTGCCGGTTCCGAAATTTTAGTGATAACCACCGAAAACAATGCGACGCTTGTAGTGTCTTTCTTTTGATTCAAAGCGAGTGTTTCATGACGCTCCTGTGGCAAGGTCAACAGAATCACCCGCTCGGTGGCTCAGTCGGTCCGTGCCTAGGGTGACGAGGTGTTGCTGCGAGAAGCGATAGAAATATATTTGAATCGCGGTTCCAAACACAGACAGGTAACAAGCCACCATTGATTTGACATGAGAATAACTCGTTCACCTTTTCAATCGATGTGATGTGAACTATCTGGTGCTTTGTTCCTTCGCTTCAACGCACGCTTGACTTAGAAAAAGGCGCCGCCGGCAGCTGCCAGTCGACGCCGGGTCAGTGTCCTCCCAGTTGTTGTGCTAGTGGTCGAAGACACATTTCTGTAACGACGCCGATACTGTTGTGACAACCGCCGTGGCGTGGACGGCTAAATGATCTGAAGTCCTTGTTGAAGAACAAATGAAAATATAGAAAACGAGTTTAAGCAATATCATGTATTGCTAATAGGTGGTACAGAAAAATCGTTTCAGTATAAAACCGTTTTTTTTTAAATTAGTGATGACGACAAAAACCGTCTAAACCTATGTGAGATTCCAGTTTTGATAGTAAGCGATCACTTGCTGTCGTCAAGTCGACCTAGCCGACGAAAATAAAGAAAAACTAGGATAAATGAAAGAAAATTAAAATATTGATTAGAAAAGCATTTTCCGATGACTAGCTGATAGTGAAAATTAGGATGAAATCTTATTTAAATTGCAAACGCTTGCAATACACGGGGTATTTTATTATTATCAACACTATGACCGTCACAAAAATTAATGTCCAAACGGGGACTCGAACCCAAAAGTTCATGTTGCAGAAATGTAAATAATTGCTGGCTAACTAACGTAAAATACTAAGCGAATTTGCAAAACGATCTCGATAGATTCAGAAAACAATCACTGTGCCAGAAGCTAAGGTGTGTCACGTCAAGGTGGATACGGTTTACTAAGTTAACTACGTTATAGTACCTCGTTGTGTTCTCAGCACTTCTGCTATGAACATTTTCAGTATCCGTCTGTCCTTGGTTCAATTTAACAAATAACTATCACTTATTAGCCCTTTGGCTAAGATTATCTAATAAATACCTTGTTCAGAACCAACTAATAAAATTCCCTCTTTTGTCCTTACAGCCCTGCCCAACATTTCTTCTACGGAGTCCGGACCGGCTTTTGCAGTGACGATTAACAAAGCTCTGGGATGCTGTGGCGAGCTCAAGCTGGCAGCTGTCTCTGGAACAAGATCCCTCGTCTTCTGAGGAGATGGTTTTTTTCATGGTTCTCGTCTTGCACCTGAGCTCACTTCGATGGTCGCCGTCGGTCTTTGTTTCTCCGAACTCTTCACCTGCATCATGTTTGGCTCTCGGCTGCCCAAGCTTGTTGTTTTATTTGAATGTAACCCTGGTGCAATAAAATGAATCCATTCACAAAAGCCATGTATTTTTCCTCCAACTGTCGACTACCTCTAAGCGCTGCTACCCTCTAGATTCCGACTGCAGCAAGTTATTTGCGATGGTTAGGAGGGAAGGGTAGGGTAGGGACGGTCAACCCTGTGACAACAAGGGTAACCCACACAGGTAATAAGTGAATCGTAAAGTTGAATGACAGTTTTTTTTAGCTAGAACCAATGAGCCATGTGGCGAGTGAGACGTTCCATATAAAAAGCCCCTCACTCAAAACCTTTACTATCCCAGAATTTGACGAAATTTTCAGTAAGTTTAAAACACCGGAAATAACAATCCCAATTTTTAATATTTTTGCCATGCCCTAGCGGTTTGCCCGTGGCAGGGGATAGGAAAATAAAATCTTTTACTTTTTGCCCCGCACGGCAATTCACTATATTTACTCTAGCGTTTAAACAAATACACTTAAAGAATGGGAATAGTTCTTAAATGATAATCATGCTTTAATTAACAAGAAAAAATACACAAGTTGCTTACTTATCAAGTTTTGGGTTGGGAAAAATCCACCTTTAAATTTCAACCCATAATAACTCGAGAACACAGATCAAGAAGTCATTTTTATTCTCAACGTTTATTTTTTCAAGCATCTTCTGCCTATTATCTTTTAATAAAAAAAACTAATCATTAACAGCCGTCTGATCAGAAGTTATGATTATTTACTGTATAGATGTGTGTGCATTTAGTTGTGTTTCTGCACGTCTGTTAGCATGGTCCATACAAATCAACCGTAAATTGATAAATTATATAATTTTAAAATTTTAAAATTGTTTGTGCTTCAAAGATTTTTTTTACTCACTCATATTTTTGTGTCACCCGCAGTGATGTATTGGTCAATGCACGCGGGTGTACGCAGTCCACCCACTATTAATTTTATTTTTGGCCGTACCCCCACTTTGAATTTTTGAGGGAACGCAGGTGAACGCACGGGAAAGCAGTATTAAATTATGATTATTCGGAATATCCTGCACTTCTTTATTTTCAAGGCGAAAATATCCCAGTTAAGGGTTTTATTTCTAATAATCCACTTACTTAAAAATAGACCTAGCAAGATTGCCACTGTATGCGAACGTACTAAGAGTAGGTAGGCTGGAATTATGTCGGCGTCGCGACTTGCAACAAAGGGGTTAGTTAGAACCATATTACTGTTATCACTTAGGGAAGTCGGTAGCCGCTTTCGCGGCGTCGCACGGTGGTGCAAGCTCTCAGAAGCAAGCCCGCTTCAAATAATAAGAATTCGCAGGAAAGACAACAATACAAACAATAACCAAATTGCCACATACGAGCCACACTGGACGAATTAGTTCAATTCAAGATACAGAAGAGAAAACGTCGAATGAAGAAGAGTTCAATGAAAAAGAGTCATTGTGGAAACTGATGTAATCTCCTCAACGCGAAAGTACGCGCGTATCTATGGATAGTTTCAACAAAAATTTAAACCAGTATTCGATTAAAATGATTGACTTTCTTTTACCAGATTCCCGAATCCCTACCAAATTTGAAGACTGCAACAATGTGGGAAGGTGTAGACATGAGAGGGCGGCATTAATTTAATTTTCTCAAAATCATTACGTAATTAAAAATGCAGTTCTCACCATGTCATTCCAAGCCCAATTTCATCGTAAACTCGTAGATTGGCTCCAAAAGAAACCTTAGAATAAAAATTCACTTGGAGCTGCGCCCGAAGCCCCCTATTTTCCACTCTTTCGGTGCATTCGCCTTGGGTCTCCTCCTCCCCCCCCCCCCCCCCCCCCCCCCCGACACAAAAAAATGGGTCATTTTTGCGTACCCCCACTAAACATTTTACGAATACATCACTGGTCACCCGAACCTATCACTCTGGCTTCTTCGAACAACGGCGAGGAGGACAAGACCCGCGTGGCTACTGATTGCTCAGACACGGGTACGAAGCAATGCAGTTTTTGCGTGCCGGGAATCTGCCGGGATGACGCAAATCTTGTGGCCAGCAGCTGTTCTGTGTCTTGGTGCTCCCCGATAGTTCTGAATGCGAAGTTGATGGTCGGGATGGCTTCGATCGCCCAGTCTAAGAGTTGCCGGGGTGTCATTATCTGCAACTCGTAGGGGCGCTGAAGACTCGCCCGAGCTGCCAGCCGCTTGAACGTCCCTCCGACGTTGTCGCTCTTCCCATTTGACGTCGCCGAAAAGTGCCTCTCCACGTCAGCCTCAAAGTCTCTTTGATGGTGGCACAAGTTGGCAAAATGCTTCCTATTTTTATGCTGCGAGGCTGGCCCATCAGAAAAATCCGATCACCTTTCTGAAATCAACGAAAAACTATCGCTTCTCAGCCTTTTGGCTGAGATAATTTTCAGTATCCCTTCACCTTTGCAATAAATCAACGAATAAATATCGCTTCTCGCACTTTTAGCTGAGATAATTTTCAATAATTCCCCGATAGTTTCTTATACAAAGTTGATGGTCGGGATGGCTTCGATCGCCCAGTCTAAGAGTTGCCGGGGTTTAATTATCTGTAACTCGTAAGGGCCGAGGAGACTCGCCCGAGCTGCCAGCCGCTTGAACGTCCCTCCGACGCCGTCGCTCTTCCCATGCGACGTCGCCGTGAAGTGCCTCTCCACGTCGGCCCCAAAGTCTCTTTGATGGCGGCACAAGTTGACAAAATGCTTCCTATTTTTGACACTGCGAGGCTGCCCTAGCAGAAAAATAGAACGTTTTATTTACGGTATGAAATTTATTGCGCAAAAAGCTTACGGATTTTTGATGAACAGATGCACTACGACAGTGTTGTGGACCAAGCTCTCGGAAATTACAACGAAGCTGATGCGGCGCTCTTCCCCGCCCACGTTGTAATATGCCACGAAGGGTTGGATGGTGGCGCACGCATTGTTCCAGTGTAACCCCTGGGCCTCGTCTTACAGCACAAACGCATAGTTTTCGGCAAAATCGCAGATCACCAAAAACTCGCCGGGCAGGAGACCGCACTTGATGTCCGATTGGTGCGAAGATTGTTTTTTTTTAGCAATAAAAGAGTGGCGGCACAAAGCAACTAATTCTGCACAAAAACTGTCTACGAATTCCTCAGATGAATCGATGTGTGTTTTCAGGGTGCATTGGTCGGTGCTCTCCCACTGCTTGTAGATAACAACTGAATTCGTTGTTTCACGGCTAAACTTCCGGCCATAAAGGTTGAAAAGAGAAACAGGTAGCAAGGGTTGCACGTGTTCGTGGTGGGATTCTTTAAATAGAAGTAGGTAAAACATGAATTACGTCAGATCAGTGGTCATAATGCACAGCAAAAACACAGACTAGTATTGTGACCAGAGCCGCATATAATCGAGCTTCTTGTACAAGACCCAAAAAAATCACATCCTTAATAAAAATCGAAGTACTTGACTCCATCCCAAATACACATCTTTTCAAGCTATATTTATGCTTTGACAAACCAATTGCATGGTTCCTGCTCAACAAACACACGCAAAAGCACTTATGAGTTCATACAAATCTTTACAATAAACAAAAATCATTACTTCTGATCATATGGCTGTTAATGAATCTTTTTTTATGAAAAGATAAAAACGCAGGATATGCTAGAAAAAAAAAGACGTTAAAAAATAGCTTCTCGAGTTCTTAAGGGTTGAAATTTAAGGGTAGATTTTTTTCGACCCCTAAACTTGATAAGTAAGCAATTAATGTATTTTTTCTTGTTAATGAAAGCACGATTATCACTTTAGAACTATTCCCATCCTTGTATTTGTTCAAACGCTAGAAGGAATATAGTGAATTGTAAGTATTGGGCAAAAAGTAAAATAATTTATTTTTCCATCCCCTGCCACGGGCAAACCACTAGGCGTATGACAACAACATTTAAAACTGGGTTTCTTATTTCTGGTGTTTTAAACTTCCTAAATATTTTGTCAAATTCCGAGATAGTGAAGGTTTTGAGTGACGGGCACTTAATATGGAACGTCTCCTAGGTTAAAGTACCTCGTTGTGTTCTCAGCACTTCTGCTATGAACATTTTCAGTATCCGTCTGTCCTTGGTTTAATTTAACAAATAACTATCACTTATTAGCCCTTTGGCTAAGATTATCTAATAAATACCTTGTTCAGAACCAACTAATAAAATTCCCTCTTTTGTCCTTACAGCCCTGCCCAACATTTCTTCTACGGGGTCCGGACCGGCTTTTGCAGTGACGATTAACAAGGCTCTGGGATGCTGTGGCGAGCTCAAGCTGGCAGCTGTCTCTGGAACAAGATCCCTCGTCTTCTGAGGAGATGGTTTTTTTCATGGTCCACGTCTTGCACCTGAGCTCACTTCGATGGTCGCCGTCGGTCTTTGTTTCTCCGAACTCTTCACCCGCATCATGTTTGGCTCTCGGCTGCCCAAGCTTGTTGTTTTATTTGAATGTAACCCTGGTGCAATAAAATGAATCCATTCACAAAAGCCATGTATTTTTCCCCCAACTGTCTGCTACCTCTAAGCGCTGCTACCCTCTAGATTCCGACTGCAGCAAGTTATTTGCGATGGTTAGGGGAAGGGAAGGGTAGGGACGGTCAACCCTCTGACAACAAGGGTAACCCACACAGGTAATAAGTGAAGTGCAAAGTTGAATGACCGTTTTTTTTTTTTGCTAGAACCAATGTGCCATATTGCGAGTACATCATAGAATTCTGTTAATTCCACAGGAAGCCAGAAATCCTCCCTTTTTTAGATGTAATAAATCAAGTTTTGGTTCTTTGGAAAAGGACACCACGATCTTTGTTGACTAGTTTTCAAGTAGTTCTCGCATAGAACAAAGTTCTTTGTTTCTGACAGCCCGTGTTACCGTCGCAACGTAAAAACAAGACTTGTTATTTTGTTAATTTGAATGACTTGTTATTTAATTAATTAATTAATATACTTCCTCCATGCTTGAAATCAACAGCTAACATTCGCTTCAAGGCCATTTGCCTAAAATAATTTTCATAATCCGTTAGCCTTAGCTTTAAATCAACGAAGAACTATCCAGTGATGTATTGGTCAATGCACGCGGGTGTACGCAGTCCACCCACTATTAATTTTATTTTTGGCCGTACCCCCACTTTGAACTTTTGAGGGAACGCAGGCGAACGCACGGGAAAGCAGTATTAAATTATGATTATTCGAAATATCCTGCACTTCTTTATTTTCAAGGCGAAAATATCCCAGTTAAGGGTTTTATTCCTAATAATCCACTTACTTGAAAATAAACCTACCAAGAATGCCACTGTATGCGAACATACTAAGAGTAGGTAGGCTGGAACTATGCCGGCGTCGCGACTTGCAACAAAGGGGTTAGTTAGAACCATATTACTGTTATCACTTAGGGAAGTCGGTAGCCGCTTTCGCGGCGTCGCACGGCGGTGCAAGCTCTCAGAAGCAAGCCCGCTTCAAATAATAAGAATTCGCAGGAAAGACAAAAATACAAACAATAACCAAAATGCCACATACGAGCCACACTGGACGAGTTAGTTCAATTCAAGATACAGAAGAGGAAGCAAGTGGATTTGCATTCCCTTTCGGGCCTTGCTCCTCCTAAAAAACCAAAATTTGGTTTGGGAGAAGTTGAAGACACCACCAACGTCGAATGAAGAAGAGCTCAATGAAAAAGAGTCATTGTCGAAACTGATGTAATCTCCTCAACGCGAAAGTACGCGCGTATCTATGGATAGTTTCAACAAAAATTTAAACCAGTATTCGATTAAAATGATAGACTTTCTTTTACCAGATTCCCGAATCCCCACCAAATTTCAAGACTGCAACAATGTGGGAAGGTGTAGACATGAGAGGGCGGCTTTAATTTAATTTTCTCAAAATCATTACGTAATTAAAAATGCAGTTCTGACCATGTCATTCCAAGCCCAATTTCATCGTAAACTCGTAGATTGACTCCAAAAGAAACCTTAGAATAAAAATTCACTTGGAGCTGCGCCCAAAGCCCCCTATTTTCCACTCTTTCGGTGCATTCGCCTTGGGTCTCCTCCTCCTCTCCCCCCCACCCACCCCGCCCGCCGACACAAAAAAATTTGTCATTTTTGCGTACCCCCACTAAAAATTTTACGAATACATCACTGGAACTATCGCTTCTCGGCCTTTTGGCTGAGATAATTTTGCACTAGAACTGTCCACGCGGTGCTCTCCCACTGCTTGTAGATAACAACTGAATTCGTTGTTTCACGGCTAAACTTCCGGCCATAAAGGTTGAAAAGAGAAACAGGTAGCAAGGGTTGCACTTGTTCGTGGTGGGATTCTTTAAATAGAAGTAGATAAAACATGAATTCCGTCAGACCAGTGGTCATAATGCACAGCAAAAACACAGACTAGTATTGTGACCAGAGCCACATATAATCGAGCTTCTTGTACAAGACCCAAAAAAATCACATCCTTAATAAAAATCGAATTACTTGACTCCATCCCAACTTCACATCTTTTCAAGCTATATTTATGCTTTGACATACTTGGGATAATCGAATGTTTCTAACTTCAATTGCATGGTTCCTACTCAACAAACACACGCAAAAGCACTTATGAGTTCATACAAATCTTTACAATAAACAAAAATCATTACTTCTGATCATATGGCTGTTAATGATTCTTTTTTTTAGGTAGATGCTTGAAAAAAAAAACAGGTTAAGAAACAAATTGCTTGTCATGTTATTAAGGGTAGATTTTTTTCCACCCCTACACTTGTTAATTAAAGCACTATTATCATTTTGGAACTATTCCTATCCTGTAAATTTATTTGTTCAAACGCTAGTGTGATGATAGTGAATTGCCAATATGGGGCAAAAAGTGAAATATTTTATTTTTCCATACCCTGCCCTGGGCAAACCGCTCTGCGTATGGCAAAATCATTCAAACTAGGGGTGGTTATTTACGGTCTCCAAACCTCCTGAAAATTTCGTCAAATTCCGGGGTAGTGAAGGTTTTGAGTGACAGGCACTTGATATGGAATGACCTGATAGTGAAGGTTTTGAGTGACATGCACTTGATGTGGAATGACCTGATAGTGAAGGTTTTGAGTGACGGGCACTTGATATGGAATGACCTGATAGTGAAGGTTTTGAGTGACATGCACTTGATATGGAATGACCTGATAGTAAAGGTTTTGAGTGACGGGCACTTGATATGGAATGACCTGATAGTGAAGGTTTCAGTGACGGGCACTTGATATGGAATGACCTGATAGTGAAGGTTTTGAGTGACGGGCACTTGATATGGAATTACCTGATAGTGAAGGTTTTGAGTGACGGGCACTTGATATGGAATGACTTGATAGTGAAGGTTTTGAGTGACGGGCACTTGATATGGAATGACCTGATAGTGAAGGTTTTGAGTGAACTGTGTGAAGTTTGAAGGCTCTTTGCTTCATGCAATGACAGTTAAATCTTGATGTACGAGAATCTAAATAAATAAAGATTAAAATGCAGAAAGCAAGATCGCTGGTTGACCGCATTTATCAGGTGCTTATAACATTTCTTTTTACTTAAATTGTTGCCTGTGCACTTCCAGTGATTATTTGTAATACAACTTTGCTCCTTCACTGGTTTGATATTACAATTGACCAGACGTTCCGGTTTCACCAGGACAGTCCTGGTTTCAGGCATCTGATTTAGTGTACTGGGAATATTGGGAATTTTATTTTTTGCCCGCCGAATTTTGACTCAATGATTTAATTTATGTAATGGACCGGCTTCACATTTTATCAACCCCAAATATCGCCACACTCATTTTACAAAGCAACTCAAAATGCGTTCGCAAAGCATAAATATAAATAAAGGAATGTGATTAAATGAGGGAAAATTCTTGTTTTACTAAGCCTAAGATTCTATACCAGCTCTCAGGTAAATGTCCACTAATAAAAGGAAAGATTCATGTCAGTTTTTCATTTGCATGTGTACACCAACAGGTAGGGGCAATGCCCCGCTGCAAGAGTCCACAAATCCACCATTTTTGAGCGAATATTTACAATCTTACTTTGATTTACCGGATGTCGGTAACTACCGTGCACCTACTCGCTTAATGATCTAAGCTGCCGAATCGAAAACAACCGTGCGTTTTAAACCAGTTTCACTGTCCGTACTAGATGACTACAGAGATGATGATGCAAATTTAGTTCACATACACGAGAAATAAAAAATGACGAAATATATCACAGATACAAACAGCACAGTGACAGTTTGGGACAAACCATTTAGCAAAGAATGACCCAATAATTCTAGGAGTTGACGTCCTTATAAGAAAGACGAAAGAAGTCCTTGATGTCAATGAAGAAGGACATTGCTTGTGCAGAAAATATTTTTAATTTCATCAGGAAAAGGCATTAATCAGATTACTGACGGCTAATCTCTTTCTATCTGTTTGGGTTCCAAACTAGAGTTTTCATTTTTTCTGGCTCGAGCATGGCCCTGAAATGTCAGATGTTTGGATAAAAGCAAATAGAAGGCTAAAATAAACTGCAATTCAAATAAAAACAACGTAATTAGCAATTGAACAAAGAGATTCTGATTGAATCAGGAGCTAAGCAAAGAGAACAAGTCAATGTTTCGATACCATTTTATTAGCGAGCTGGTGCGTACAGTTCAACACATCGAGCTGCGACTTTCCCCGCGCCTTCCGAGGAACAATCGTGCCAGCCACCCAAGACACAGCGACATCGAGAATATCAGCTAACTTTTATAATGTGTAATTAATTCATTTTTTTGTTCAAGTTAAGTTTCGCAAAAAACCGCATAGTAATTTCCGACGCAATGGATAAGATAATCATAATCAGTATGTTTTATGCTACAGTGGTGAATCACAAATATAATAATTAATTACGTTTTATTTTATGTAGTTTTTTTTTTGTAGTTTTCAAGCAAATTTGGGGCGCATGCGATTTCAGGAAGTTTTACGAACTGATTTCTCCGGTTTGCAATTTCTCTCCATTTTGTTGTTTGGACAAACTTGAAATCGCAGCGCCCTGGCACAGTTCTGTGCCAAACAATGAGCTGATTATTTTCATTCCTCTTAAGATAAACAGATTGACAGGGGCCCACCTATTGAGTACTATTGAAAAACATTTGTTAGCCATCATTATGCAAGAAACAGAATCACGATTACTAGTTTAAATACTTACAAGTGAGAATATTTTTAAACATTATCCAATATATAATATATATTATACTTCCTTTAAACTTTAAACATGTGTGTACACAAATCGAGAAAAAGCTAAACCGCTCCGAGCTTTCCCAGAAAGCGGGATCGTGACGTGTACCGACAGGAGAAGGAAACAAAAAATAAGATCGCGGGACGCGTTCCACGGGGGAAGCGTCTCGAGCGATCATCGCCCGAATCCGGGCGACGACAAAAATCGTGTGGGCCCCAAAAAACTAAACAGACTGCATTTGCAACCCTGAAGCGACAATCATACAGGTGGGTCTGTATTTTCATTTCATTTTATAATAGGTTTTATTCTTTCTGATACGCATTAGTGTTTTTTTTTCTTCAAAACGAACGTCCGGACATGAACCTGCCCGAAACGAACGGGTGACCACGACTTCGGAGAGAAATCGGTTCACGAAATCTTATTTGAAAGATCAAAGGTCGCTCTGTGCCCACCCGATAGTGAGTTCGGGTACGAGCGTTTAATTCGAGGACCTCGTGCGCTGGTCACGGGTCTGGTTCACGCTGCCCGATCCGAGCGACGAGACCCAGTTTTTGCGGTCGTGTGAACGAAATGTTTTTGACGGTCGTGTCTGCTTGGCTGAGGCAGCTTAGGCCTTCGGAAACGAGGATCCAGGGACGAAGCGTCAGGAGCAATCGGCCACCAGATTGAGAGACGCGAAGATTCAGACCAAAACACTCTCCACAAGAATTTAAGACGTTTACCTTCATGATTACGGTAGACAAAGTAGAGAAACTCACTGCAACAACTCAAAGAGAAATTACAAAAATATTTAAAATGTGTTTGGAAAGATTCAACGATTCCGCGATACTCCCCTCCCGACAGCCACTCCCCTTTCGCCCACGTTCCCGCTCCGTTACCTTGACAGCCACAAAGTGCTTAGCTCGCTCTTCATATTATTATTCGTAACAAAATAACAATATATAAAAATATACCGTCGCGTTCACTCACTAGGTAATCTCCGTTGTATAGAGACGATTTCTGTCGTCCCTACGCTCTCACTCGTTGTCTCCGTCGTTTGTGTAAAACAAGTCGCGCCGCCGCCCAAAAATTCAACGCAAGGGCGCGGCCGACTTACGAGAGAAAAAAAAAAACAGTCTAGACGAGTTTTTCCGTTTCCCGTCTCCGTTTTTTGGCATCCGAGCGGCCAAATATTAGCATGTTGGGCCTTGTTATCACAATTGGACAGTATTTCCGTCACCACGGCGGCGATTCAACCTCCTCTCCAACAACAACCTCGCTCTTAGACTCTAAAGTAGGTATCGTGCATTCGAGAGCTTCCAACGTCATTGTACAATTCATCGGGCAAACAACTTGCAAGCGTAACGATTTCGTAGTCAACATTTTACATAAACGTCGTTTCCACTCGTCCGTTAGATACAACCACATATATACACAATTCAATCAATAATCACTCGTTAGCACGATGCTGTACGCAATACGACACACATGAAAGATCACTTGAAAGGTCACTAGTTCGGATGATACAATTAGGATGGTGACACCAACAAAAACTGATAGAAATGTTGCAAAATCTGCAACTGCCACAGCTTATGTCAGAGCGATGTGAGCTGAATAATGTTGTGGCTCAGTCTTGTATCATGAATGGAAACCAACCCAAGAAGAATTTCTAAGACATTTGCAGTGAGATGTATACATCTGTTGCTTACTTAAAAGTACTGCTGGAAAATTTGATGTTTCTCATAAGCTAAAAATATCTCCTATGGCTGATGCGCTATCGGAAACGTTCGAAAACACTCGAGAAATCACTCATCCACTGGTTTAAGAAAAATACCAGCTCACTTTTCTTTGCAAAAAGTTTGGTTTCCATTTCAGATTGACACGGCCACAACGTCTCTGTATTCTGACATGTGCGTCATATTGCCCAACGTAAGCGTGCTCGCTCTTTACCCCCCCCCCCTCCCCCCCCCGCCTGTCTTTCCGCCGAGGTGACGCAGTAGTCGCGACTTAGTGGTCGCCTTGGCCGCTTTCCAGCGCCTTCACGTTGCCGTTGAGTTGCGTGCCGTTGACGAGGACAGCGGCGGCGGCGTCGTCAAACTGTCCCAGCGTAGAAGCGTCGTCGAGCGTCAACTTTGCCGTCGCCGCAGTAAGCGTCTCGCTGAGAGCAAAGTACAGTCGGATGAGAAAATATCGTTCACGGCTGAGAGGTTTGTAGAAATTTAACTTCAAGTCTGAAGCCTGTTATCTAATTAGGTGACTTTTGCCCGATTTTACCAACTTCGAGCTCGACTCGGCTTAAAGGACTGATTTTTAATGATTTCCCAATATTTTGATAGGTTTTAAAAAAAATACTCAAAAAAAGAATGGATATTTTCATTCAAATGTGGAATTTATTCCAAAAGACTCTGTTTTTTCACATAAAATTTAATACATTGTCTAACTGTCAATGCTTTCTAAATGCTCAATAATTAAACCTAGATAAATCAAAATTTTAACATTATCCACTCTTTCAGTTGAAAGAAAATAGTGCTCAATTTTAACCCCGACGTAATTCTCTTCACAAAACACTACCCATAGATTTAACCTCTACGCACACATTATCTAAATTGACCTGCTTGACGACATTTCCAAAATGTCATTAATTTAGAGAATATCAAATCTCGAGTCTTAACCAAGCTTAAAGAAAGTTTAGCCTGAAGTTGGTGAAATCGGTTGTTAGGCATGATAGCGAAGTGAAAAGAGTTGAAACTGCCAACCAATCAGGGATCACTATCATAATTTGAACGTTTACCAACTCCTAGTTGCTTCGAGAAAACAAAGGCATACTCACCCTGACTTGGTGGTCACAGTAAGACCACGCCCTTTTCCCGCCTTCTTCTTGCGACCTGCGTTCTTTTTCTTAGTGGGCTCAGTGCCATCGGCTTTAGTGCCCGGCAAAGTCACCGAGTTAGCACCACGGCCAGCTGGTGCGTTGCGGTACTTGGCGCTACCGTACAGCATCTGTATGTGGGTCATCTCTTATTAGCTTCACATCTTACAACATCGTGCCGTCCCCACTGTAAAGATCTTCAACTGCTTCTTATGTCCCTGACTCTCTGCCAAAAATACCTCAATACGGGTAATTATTTCTTAGAATTTACATTTCTTAAAGCAACTGGCTTGCATGAAGTTTCGTAAAGAAGCACATGTATGAAACTTTAACAAACACAAAAAAATGCACAGCCAGGGCTTCTTCTGCATGAAGTCATCGCTTGGTCCCCAAGTGCAAACAAAAGAGTGCTTCTGTCATCGCTCAGCAATCAAAATCAGACACGTATTTAAAACTTTATTACACACCACGTCACAGTAAATCCGTATCTCTAATCAGTATGTTATTTTAACCAACCAGGAACATGACAAACCCCCATACTTGATCTCTTAAATCAATAATCTCAAAAATAACAACACAGCACAAGAAATTACCAAATGACTGTTCAGTAAACCCACTACACTCTAACAAAATTATCCAATAACTGAAGCAAACTTGCAGAGCAAGAAACCCAAATCAAGTTGCAAACCTAACCTAACCAACTAAAATAAGTTTTGGCTAATTTTTTAGTTTTTAAACAAAGTTTTGGGACAAAAGAATGAAGGAAATCATCAAATTTTTGACACTGGCAGATTTTTACCCACGTCTGTGTTTCTATCTCATTCTATCTCTATCTCAGCTAAGGAACGCATCATGAAATGGTCAAAGTCTGAGTCCTTTCCTATTAAATATCGCATCAGGAGCGTTTGATAACTTGGTTGGTTTGTAAAACGTCAACCACGAGCCCTTGATGCGTCGAACTCTTGCAGCAACGCTCATATTTCCCTGGTATTCCACGAGATTGTCTTTCGCCAGCCTCTCTGTCTTGGCAACTTCACTTCTTGCTTCCCGGTTGTCATCCAAGAGCCCCTTAGCATTCGTGGGTGCGGCAGGAGATATGGGAGTGTTCAGGAAAGTCCAAGGGATTCCAGTGTACGGCACAGTGACTGCCAAGTCGTTGACCTCGATGCTCGAGCTCGACTGGTTCTTGGAATTGTCCACATTCATAATAGGAGCATCTTCAGGACACGAAGTCCCAAAAATACTGCGATCTGTTTTGAAGGCATCCGAGTTCACGGAGTCGTTGGCTCGATCTCTCCGCTTCGGATACAACGACAAGTCGGAGAATGTTTCAGAAGGCGACAACGAGTCGTTTAGCGACTTTTGGAGTCGAATCAGCTTGCCACGGCGAACGATCGAGGCGAGATTTTTGACGGCCGTTTGGCGGGTCGCGTGCAGTGGATCCGGTTCGTTGGGCATCTCGAAGATGGAAACGCCGTACTTGGGATCGAGCGCAGGTTCTATCTGCAAAGTCTCGCTTTGCATCGACGATTTCATCTCAAACGACAAGTTGACCTCTTTCGTGCCCTTCTTAACGATGCAATCGGATGCCACCAAGATATTCGGATCTTTCTTATAGTTGCCCTTGTTCAATTGCAACGCCGGCCGGAATGTCCTGGATAAAACTGAATCCTTCAGAATGTTCTTCTCCTTGATTTGTCTGGCCGCCACTTCAAGACGAGAGATAATGGCAAGATTTTTAGCACCTGGATCCAAGTACTTCAAAGAGGTTGATGACCCTTCGCTAGCAGATGACTCCTCGAAGATGGTAAAGCTGTGCGGTGCAAAGGTCACTTTTTTCTTGTCTCCGCCGCAGCCGCCGCCAAGCCTGATGTGTTTCAGTATCGTAGCACGATTCTTCGCCTCTTCCTCTTCGGTCTCTTTCTTGCAAGACTTCACCTCATCGTCCGACCTTCCTGGTTTTGACACCTGCATGTCAAACTCGAGCAAAAGGTTCTTCGGCCGCAAAGGTATTCCTTTCCTGCCGTCACCCAAAGTTGCCCGTTTGGCTTCAGTGGCGCGGAAAATGCGGGTAATCTGTGGCGTGGCGGTGCCGCTCCAAGCTGGAGCAAGATTTTCTTTCCCCTGACCGAGGTCCGGCTTACGTAGTTCGTTGGCCAAACGTGCCTGACGCAGCGGGGCGTTGGCCAGGTCTTGACCTGCCTCGACGCCATTTGAAAAGTTGACAATACCCGAAAGGTCGGCAGGTTTGGCAAAGAGGCTAGAGTTGTAAAAGTTGTCTTCGCCAAGAGCATCGAGAGCGGCAGGAAAGTTGATGGCTTCGAGTGACTTGGCATCGGAATGGTATACGGGATCGGAAAAGGTGGCGTCGTCAGGGGGCTGATGGGAGAGAAAGAGTCGGGGATTAGGTGAGGATTTATAATTTGAGGCAAAGATAGGATGGATTACGTAATGTACATGGTTCTCGATGTTTACTCTAGTAAAACAGCCGCAATAGACAATTTCTCCTGAGACAACCCCATCGATACGATCCACTCCATAAACCACGCAGAGAAATAATGTTGCCCATCTCACTGATGTTTTTTCACGAGGGACCTGCGCCAAAAATCACCAACCAGAGGCGTCCTTAAAGCTGTTGTTGAAAGCGAGGCTACGGCTGCTAGCGCAGAGAGCGCGGACAAAATACAAAACCACTCACCGTCGGTCCACCGTTCTGTACACCACGAGCCTTCTGTCCCCCGTAACCGCCCCTGCCCGCCGCGACGGGAAAACCTCTCGACGATGCAAATCCCCTCGGCGAAGGGAAGCCGCGTCCCGGGCGCGAGGTCAGGTTCGGTCCCCACTGCCCGACTACAACCCCGGCAACCTCCAGGCGACCGCCTGCACCTCCTCGACATGACAGGCCACCTCGAGGAACTCGACTCTGTTGGAAGCCTTGCAGGTGGAGGCCCGGCGGCGGCGGACAGTTGTGTCGGATCGGTCCGGTGGCTGGAAAGAAATCCGTGTCAGACACGTGAGGCATCGTTCTACGCTCACTGAGTTCCAAACGAGTCCTTGAGAACACGACAGCTACGATGGTTATTAGACTCGTGTCTACTTGATCTAAACTTAGCACTAGTTTAAAAAATAAACTATTAGAACTGGGTTTTGATTGCTAAGTAAAGGACAACTAAATTTCCTAACGTTTCTTAACTTGCACCTATTACTTTTTCAAGGGTGCTGGACTGTGAGGTGTCGGTAAGGACTGCTCTTACCCTTGATAAAGTAACAGGTACAAGTAACGAAACGTTGGGAAATTTAGTTGTTCTTTACTTAGCATTCAAAACCTAGTTGAAATAGATTTTGTTAAATCACGACAGCTACGTGGAAATGAACGCAGATCAAATGAGGATGAATGCAGATCGATGGGTCTAAGTACACAGGTACAAGAATAAAAGAGATGATTGAAGGATCAGCTAGTTTGATGACAATAACTGGACTATACAGACGTCAAGTTGTTAAAAAGAATTAAGATTGGTACAGAATCGCAAGGTTAGCGTACCGAATGTCCCGAGTAAAGCGTGCCCGGAAGTTGTGTACTCACGTCCCGGTATCGGAATGAGCGCAAACTTGTAGTCGAGCCCCTCGAGCACGGCTTGCCTCATCCGCTCCACCTTGACGACGAGCTCCAGCCGACGATCGCAGAGCTCCAAGATGTTCTTGGCGGCGGCCGATCGAGCCAGCGTCTGCTGTAGGAGCTTGCCGTCGACGAACAGCCAGGGACAGGAGACGAGCCACGGGATGGGCGCGCCGCAAGCGTCCACCGCGAGCAACGCGTGTTCTATCCCCGTCATGAGGAGCGCCGCTAGCGTCACCCCGCGCGAGCTCACTACCCCCACCTTCGGAACACGAAGTCGGTCATTACTTTACTAAACTAGTTCGTGACCTGAACTGGGGGAACTGGGGGAGCGGCGAAATGGATCGCGAATCATGGCCATATTCCGAGCGAGCAACAATGAATCGGGATGGGAGGACGTCAACCTGCTTCTTCAACCACCATCTTACATAGCCAGACAAGATCACCATCACAAGATTAAACAGCTCCAACCCAGAACCAACTTCGGGAAGAACTGTTTAGCCACAGAGGAGATACGATTGTGAAACGATCTGCCGAGAAGTGCAGTTTTACCACTACCAAATAGCTACAGAGAAATGAGGGCAAACTCAAACAATATACTAACTTGTTAATAGCTGACCTAGCAACAACCAATATCATTTCATACTGCATTGAAATGCATGTCAAAGTTGTGGAAATAAATAAAAATAAATTAGTGCACGAGTCAGCAAAGACCCGCAGGAACATTTGATCGGTGGTTACCTGCATCTCTTGCAGGTGATGCGCGTTTGTGAGTTCCGGGTAGAACGAGTGAGCGATGCACGCGTCAAGTTCCGCCCGGCGCAGAACGGGCCGTTCTGAGCAAGTCATTATAAACCTGGCGAAGAGAGAAAGCCATGAAATAAAATAACACAAAACAGACAGTTTGGCATATAATGGTTTTTAGACTCATGTCTACTTGATGTAACTTTAGCACTAGTTTTAAGAAAAACTATTTGAACTGGGTTTTGAATGCAAAGTAAAGGGCTGCTAAATTTTGGGTTACTAAGTTTGGCAAGCTTTGAGTTTGAAGAGAAATTGAAGACGATCTTCATTAAGAATCTTCTTTTCTTTAACCTCAGTTATGACACTTTATATTTAGGAGTTCTTTAAAGTTAAATCAATCCTGCCTTGCTATTCTTGCTGCTATTCTTGCTGCTATTCTTGCTGCTATTCTTGCTGCTATTCTTGCTGCTATTCTTGCTGCTATTCTTGCTGCTATTCTTGCTGCTATTCTTGCTGCTATTCTTGCTGCTATTCTTGCTGCTATTCTTGCTGCTATTCTTGCTGCTATTCTTGCTGCTATTCTTGCTGCTATTCTTGCTGCTATTCTTGCTGCTATTCTTGCTGCTATTCTTGCTGCTATTCTTGCTGCTATTCTTGCTGCTATTCTTGCTGCTATTCTTGCTGCTATTCTTGCTGCTATTCTTGCTGCTATTCTTGCTGCTATTCTTGCTGCTATTCTTGCTGCTATTCTTGCTGCTATTCTTGCTGCTATTCTTGCTGCTATTCTTGCTGCTATTCTTGCTGCTATTCTTGCTGCTATTCTTGCTGCTATTCTTGCTGCTATTCTTGCTGCTATTCTTGCTGCTATTCTTGCTGCTATTCTTGCTGCTATTCTTGCTGCTATTCTTGCTGCTATTCTTGCTGCTATTCTTGCTGCTATTCTTGCTGCTATTCTTGCTGCTATTCTTGCTGCTATTCTTGCTGCTATTCTTGCTGCTATTCTTGCTGCTATTCTTGCTGCTATTCTTGCTGCTATTCTTGCTGCTATTCTTGCTGCTATTCTTGCTGCTATTCTTGCTGCTATTCTTGCTGCTATTCTTGCTGCTATTCTTGCTGCTATTCTTGCTGCTATTCTTGCTGCTATTCTTGCTGCTATTCTTGCTGCTATTCTTGCCTTGCTATTCTTGCTGCTATTCTTGCTGCTATTCTTGCTGCTATTCTTGCTGCTATTCTTGCCTTGCTATTCTTGCTGCTATTCTTGCTGCTATTCTTGCTGCTATTCTTGCTGCTATTCTTGCTGCTATTCTTGCTGCTATTCTTGCTGCTATTCTTGCTGCTATTCTTGCTGCTATTCTTGCTGCTATTCTTGCTGCTATTCTTGCTGCTATTCTTGCTGCTATTCTTGCTGCTATTCTTGCTGCTATTCTTGTTGCTATTCTTGCTGCTATTCTTGCCTTGCTATTCTTGCCTTGCTATTCTTGCTGCTATTCTTGCTGCTATTCTTGCTGCTATTCTTGCTGCTATTCTTGCTGCTATTCTTGCTGCTATTCTTGCTGCTATTCTTGCTGCTATTCTTGCCTTGCTATTCTTGCTGCTATTCTTGCTGCTATTCTTGCTGCTATTCTTGCTGCTATTCTTGCTGCTATTCTTGCTGCTATTCTTGCTGCTATTCTTGCTGCTATTCTTGCCTTGCTATTCTTGCTGCTATTCTTGCTGCTATTCTTGCTGCTATTCTTGCTGCTATTCTTGCTGCTATTCTTGCTGCTATTCTTGCTGCTATTCTTGCTGCTATTCTTGCTGCTATTCTTGCTGCTATTCTTGCTGCTATTCTTGCCTTGCTATTCTTGCTGCTATTCTTGCTGCTATTCTTGCTGCTATTCTTGCTGCTATTCTTGCTGCTATTCTTGCTGCTATTCTTGCTGCTATTCTTGCTGCTATTCTTGCTGCTATTCTTGCTGCTATTCTTGCTGCTATTCTTGCTGCTATTCTTGCTGCTATTCTTGCTGCTATTCTTGCTGCTATTCTTGCTGCTATTCTTGCTGCTATTCTTGCTGCTATTCTTGCTGCTATTCTTGCTGCTATTCTTGCTGCTATTCTTGCTGCTATTCTTGCTGCTATTCTTGCTGCTATTCTTGCTGCTATTCTTGCTGCTATTCTTGCTGCTATTCTTGCTGCTATTCTTGCTGCTATTCTTGCCTTGCTATTCTTGCTGCTATTCTTGCTGCTATTCTTGCTGCTATTCTTGCTGCTATTCTTGCTGCTATTCTTGCTGCTATTCTTGCTGCTATTCTTGCTGCTATTCTTGCTGCTATTCTTGCTGCTATTCTTGCTGCTATTCTTGCTGCTATTCTTGCTGCTATTCTTGCTGCTATTCTTGCTGCTATTCTTGCTGCTATTCTTGCTGCTATTCTTGCTGCTATTCTTGCTGCTATTCTTGCTGCTATTCTTGCTGCTATTCTTGCTGCTATTCTTGCTGCTATTCTTGCTGCTATTCTTGCTGCTATTCTTGCTGCTATTCTTGCTGCTATTCTTGCTGCTATTCTTGCTGCTATTCTTGCTGCTATTCTTGCTGCTATTCTTGCTGCTATTCTTGCTGCTATTCTTGCTGCTATTCTTGCTGCTATTCTTGCTGCTATTCTTGCTGCTATTCTTGCTGCTATTCTTGCTGCTATTCTTGCCTTGCTATTCTTGCTGCTATTCTTGCTGCTATTCTTGCTGCTATTCTTGCTGCTATTCTTGCTGCTATTCTTGCTGCTATTCTTGCTGCTATTCTTGCTGCTATTCTTGCTGCTATTCTTGCTGCTATTCTTGCTGCTATTCCTGCCTTGCTATTCTTGCTGCTATTCTTGCTGCTATTCTTGCTGCTATTCTTGCTGCTATTCTTGCTGCTATTCTTGCTGCTATTCTTGCTGCTATTCTTGCCTTGCTATTCTTGCTGCTATTCTTGCTGCTATTCTTGCTGCTATTCTTGCTGCTATTCTTGCTGCTATTCTTGCTGCTATTCTTGCTGCTATTCTTGCTGCTATTCTTGCTGCTATTCTTGCTGCTATTCTTGCTGCTATTCTTGCTGCTATTCTTGCTGCTATTCTTGCTGCTATTCTTGCTGCTATTCTTGCTGCTATTCTTGCTGCTATTCTTGCTGCTATTCTTGCTGCTATTCTTGCTGCTATTCTTGCTGCTATTCTTGCTGCTATTCTTGCTGCTATTCTTGCTGCTATTCTTGCTGCTATTCTTGCTGCTATTCTTGCTGCTATTCTTGCTGCTATTCTTGCTGCTATTCTTGCTGCTATTCTTGCTGCTATTCTTGCTGCTATTCTTGCTGCTATTCTTGCTGCTATTCTTGCTGCTATTCTTGCTGCTATTCTTGCTGCTATTCTTGCTGCTATTCTTGCTGCTATTCTTGCTGCTATTCTTGCTGCTATTCTTGCTGCTATTCTTGCTGCTATTCTTGCTGCTATTCTTGCTGCTATTCTTGCTGCTATTCTTGCTGCTATTCTTGCTGCTATTCTTGCTGCTATTCTTGCTGCTATTCTTGCTGCTATTCTTGCTGCTATTCTTGCTGCTATTCTTGCTGCTATTCTTGCTGCTATTCTTGCTGCTATTCTTGCTGCTATTCTTGCTGCTATTCTTGCTGCTATTCTTGCTGCTATTCTTGCTGCTATTCTTGCTGCTATTCCTGCTGCTATTCTTGCTGCTATTCTTGCTGCTATTCTTGCTGCTATTCTTGCTGCTATTCTTGCTGCTATTCTTGCTGCTATTCTTGTTGCTATTCTTGCTGCTATTCTTGCTGCTATTCTTGCTGCTATTCTTGCTGCTATTCTTGCTGCTATTCTTGCTGCTATTCTTGCTGCTATTCTTGCTGCTATTCTTGCTGCTATTCTTGCTGCTATTCTTGCTGCTATTCTTGCTGCTATTCTTGCTGCTATTCTTGTTGCTATTCTTGCTGCTATTCTTGCTGCTATTCTTGCTGCTATTCTTGCTGCTATTCTTGCTGCTATTCTTGCTGCTATTCTTGCTGCTATTCTTGCTGCTATTCTTGCTGCTATTCTTGCTGCTATTCTTGCTGCTATTCTTGCTGCTATTCTTGCTGCTATTCTTGCTGCTATTCTTGCTGCTATTCTTGCTGCTATTCTTGCTGCTATTCTTGCTGCTATTCTTGCTGCTATTCTTGCTGCTATTCTTGCTGCTATTCTTGCTGCTATTCTTGCTGCTATTCTTGCCTTGCTATTCTTGCTGCTATTCTTGCTGCTATTCTTGCTGCTATTCTTGCTGCTATTCTTGCCTTGCTATTCTTGCTGCTATTCTTGCCTTGCTATTCTTGCTGCTATTCTTGCTGCTATTCTTGCTGCTATTCTTGCCTTGCTATTCTTGCTGCTATTCTTGCTGCTATTCTTGCTGCTATTCTTGCCTTGCTATTCTTGCTGCTATTCTTGCTGCTATTCTTGCTGCTATTCTTGCTGCTATTCTTGCTGCTATTCTTGCTGCTATTCTTGCTGCTATTCTTGCTGCTATTCTTGCTGCTATTCTTGCTGCTATTCTTGCTGCTATTCTTGCTGCTATTCTTGCTGCTATTCTTGCTGCTATTCTTGCTGCTATTCTTGCTGCTATTCTTGCTGCTATTCTTGCTGCTATTCTTGCTGCTATTCTTGCTGCTATTCTTGCTGCTATTCTTGCTGCTATTCTTGCTGCTATTCTTGCTGCTATTCTTGCTGCTATTCTTGCTGCTATTCTTGCTGCTATTCTTGCTGCTATTCTTGCTGCTATTCTTGCTGCTATTCTTGCTGCTATTCTTGCTGCTATTCTTGCTGCTATTCTTGCTGCTATTCTTGCTGCTATTCTTGCTGCTATTCTTGCCTTGCTATTCTTGCTGCTATTCTTGCTGCTATTCTTGCTGCTATTCTTGCTGCTATTCTTGCTGCTATTCTTGCTGCTATTCTTGCTGCTATTCTTGCTGCTATTCTTGCTGCTATTCTTGTTGCTATTCTTGCTGCTATTCTTGCTGCTATTCTTGCTGCTATTCTTGCCTTGCTATTCTTGCTGCTATTCTTGCTGCTATTCTTGCTGCTATTCTTGCTGCTATTCTTGCTGCTATTCTTGCTGCTATTCTTGCTGCTATTCTTGCTGCTATTCTTGCTGCTATTCTTGCTGCTATTCTTGCTGCTATTCTTGCTGCTATTCTTGCTGCTATTCTTGCTGCTATTCTTGCTGCTATTCTTGCTGCTATTCTTGCTGCTATTCTTGCTGCTATTCTTGTTGCTATTCTTGCTGCTATTCTTGCTGCTATTCTTGCTGCTATTCTTGCTGCTATTCTTGCTGCTATTCTTGCTGCTATTCTTGCTGCTATTCTTGCTGCTATTCTTGCTGCTATTCTTGCTGCTATTCTTGCTGCTATTCTTGCTGCTATTCTTGCTGCTATTCTTGCTGCTATTCTTGCTGCTATTCTTGCTGCTATTCTTGCCTTGCTATTCTTGCTGCTATTCTTGCCTTGCTATTCTTGCTGCTATTCTTGCTGCTATTCTTGCTGCTATTCTTGCCTTGCTATTCTTGCTGCTATTCTTGCCTTGCTATTCTTGCCTTGCTATTCTTGCTGCTATTCTTGCCTTGCTATTCTTGCTGCTATTCTTGCCTTGCTATTCTTGCTGCTATTCTTGCTGCTATTCTTGCTGCTATTCTTGCCTTGCTATTCTTGCTGCTATTCTTGCTGCTATTCTTGCTGCTATTCTTGCTGCTATTCTTGCTGCTATTCTTGCTGCTATTCTTGCTGCTATTCTTGCTGCTATTCTTGCTGCTATTCTTGCCTTGCTATTCTTGCTGCTATTCTTGCTGCTATTCTTGCTGCTATTCTTGCCTTGCTATTCTTGCTGCTATTCTTGCCTTGCTATTCTTGCTGCTATTCTTGCTGCTATTCTTGCTGCTATTCTTGCTGCTATTCTTGCTGCTATTCTTGCTGCTATTCTTGCTGCTATTCTTGCTGCTATTCTTGCTGCTATTCTTGCTGCTATTCTTGCTGCTATTCTTGCTGCTATTCTTGCTGCTATTCTTGCTGCTATTCTTGCTGCTATTCTTGCTGCTATTCTTGCTGCTATTCTTGCTGCTATTCTTGCTGCTATTCTTGCTGCTATTCTTGCTGCTATTCTTGCTGCTATTCTTGCTGCTATTCTTGCTGCTATTCTTGCTGCTATTCTTGCTGCTATTCTTGCTGCTATTCTTGCTGCTATTCTTGCTGCTATTCTTGCTGCTATTCTTGCTGCTATTCTTGCTGCTATTCTTGCTGCTATTCTTGCTGCTATTCTTGCTGCTATTCTTGCTGCTATTCTTGCTGCTATTCTTGCTGCTATTCTTGCTGCTATTCTTGCTGCTATTCTTGCTGCTATTCTTGCTGCTATTCTTGCTGCTATTCTTGCTGCTATTCTTGCTGCTATTCTTGCTGCTATTCTTGCTGCTATTCTTGCTGCTATTCTTGCCTTGCTATTCTTGCTGCTATTCTTGCTGCTATTCTTGCTGCTATTCTTGCTGCTATTCTTGCTGCTATTCTTGCTGCTATTCTTGCTGCTATTCTTGCTGCTATTCTTGCTGCTATTCTTGCTGCTATTCTTGCTGCTATTCTTGCTGCTATTCTTGCTGCTATTCTTGCTGCTATTCTTGCTGCTATTCTTGCTGCTATTCTTGCTGCTATTCTTGCTGCTATTCTTGCCTTGCTATTCTTGCTGCTATTCTTGCTGCTATTCTTGCTGCTATTCTTGCTGCTATTCTTGCTGCTATTCTTGCTGCTATTCTTGCTGCTATTCTTGCTGCTATTCTTGCTGCTATTCTTGCTGCTATTCTTGCTGCTATTCTTGCTGCTATTCTTGCTGCTATTCCTGCTGCTATTCTTGCTGCTATTCTTGCTGCTATTCTTGCTGCTATTCTTGCTGCTATTCTTGCTGCTATTCTTGCTGCTATTCTTGCTGCTATTCTTGCTGCTATTCTTGCTGCTATTCTTGCTGCTATTCTTGCTGCTATTCTTGCTGCTATTCTTGCTGCTATTCTTGCTGCTATTCTTGCTGCTATTCTTGCTGCTATTCTTGCTGCTATTCTTGCTGCTATTCTTGCTGCTATTCTTGCTGCTATTCTTGCTGCTATTCTTGCTGCTATTCTTGCTGCTATTCTTGCTGCTATTCTTGCTGCTATTCTTGCCTTGCTATTCTTGCTGCTATTCTTGCTGCTATTCTTGCTGCTATTCTTGCTGCTATTCTTGCTGCTATTCTTGCTGCTATTCTTGCTGCTATTCTTGCTGCTATTCTTGCTGCTATTCTTGCTGCTATTCTTGCTGCTATTCTTGCTGCTATTCTTGCTGCTATTCTTGCTGCTATTCTTGCTGCTATTCTTGCTGCTATTCTTGCTGCTATTCTTGCTGCTATTCTTGCTGCTATTCTTGCTGCTATTCTTGCTGCTATTCTTGCTGCTATTCTTGCTGCTATTCTTGCTGCTATTCTTGCTGCTATTCTTGCTGCTATTCTTGCTGCTATTCTTGCTGCTATTCTTGCTGCTATTCTTGCTGCTATTCTTGCTGCTATTCTTGCTGCTA
Organism: Protonemura montana; assembly: GCA_947568835.1. Taxonomy (NCBI): domain Eukaryota; kingdom Metazoa; phylum Arthropoda; class Insecta; order Plecoptera; family Nemouridae; genus Protonemura; species Protonemura montana. The sequence goes on along the minus strand of OX387603.1, from coordinate 27,943,842 downwards.
TTCTTGCTGCTATTCTTGCTGCTATTCTTGCTGCTATTCTTGCTGCTATTCTTGCTGCTATTCCTGCCTTGCTATTCTTGCTGCTATTCTTGCTGCTATTCTTACCGATTCAAACAGGTATGTTCTATCACAAACGTCTAATGCAGAGAAGGGAAGGCATTCAATGCAATACGATTTATATTATGATCTTGCCCGATCGTTTGAGGCTAGAGCAGAACTGCGGGGTTCAAGAATCCTGGCTTGAATACTAATTGAATATCTAATTGAGGCACCCAATTAAGAAGGATGTGCTAATTTTTAAACATCACTAAATTGAGATGCTTGGCTTGGCATAGCCACGCAGAGAAGTCATTTAAAAAGATTCTATTTTTGGCAAGTAAATTCACTGAAGCCATGAAACAATAAGACACCGAGTTGAAGTGATCCAACAAGCGATGGCACCTGTACGACCTCCGACTCACCTGAGCGTGGCGGCCAGTATGAGCGAGTGCTGTGGCACGTACGCCGTGTTGAGCATGAGGGGCGTGTCCGAACGCATGCAAGTGAGGAACGCTCGTAGCCGGCGCCGCCTGTCGTCCGCGGAAGTACCGAACCAGAGTCGCTGGATCGTGGGCACGCCCCAGCTGAGCGGCTCGGGAGCCACCAGGTGCGGAGAGTGGTACGGGTTTTCGCGGGACCACACCCACTCTTTCACGAGCGGGCCGACTGTTGTGGCCGCCTCCCCGCCGTTGTCTGCGGGGACCGAGCAAGGGGACAAGTTCTCAAGTTGTCCACCCAGGGGTGTGGTAGACTGGGGCAAGTGGATGACCCTAGAACTGCTACTGATCCGTCCAAATTTAAGTGGTGGTCACAAAGAACCAAAATGTGTCATTTGTTAAACAACTGTTCAGCACTGGTCACAGGTCTGGGGCTCTCACAGAAAAGAGATTTATGAGAAAGTCTTAATTTATTATTAATATCTTATTCACAAGCCTGGAAAAAGGTAAGCCGATTCTTCTATGTTGCCTCGAAACTGTCTGTAATCCTGATAAAAATGCAATCTATTTGTAGCTGTACACCTCAACCATTGTACCGTTGAGTGTAGGTTCTAGGTAGAGTTTTAACGTCAATGTTAAAGTCTCTGCGTGAAAAATGACTACCTTACCGACAAAAATGCAGTTCACGTTAAGTGGAGCCACTGTAACATGAAATTTAATTTCAATATTTATCGTAGGTTACTCGCTATTTAAATTCGTTACGTGTGTATCAATCGTTGAGGTAAACATTGATGAAGATTTTTTGAGCATGAAAAGTTTCAAAAGCGAGTTAACCTACGAGAAATATTGAAATTAAAATTCATACGACAGTGGCTCCACTTAACGTGATTGTCCGGTACTCTGCATTTTTGTCGGTAAGGCAGTCATTTTTCACGCAGAGACTTTAACATTGACGTTGAAACTCTACCTATAACCTACACTCAACGATGGTACACCTCAATATGTTGGCTATTTTAATAACTGATAACTAACTAATAACTGACTTATTCCATAACAATATTTATGTATATTTTGTTCCCGGAATAAAAAAACATTATTATTATTATTATTAAATATCAAGTACAGACTAATTGTGTAAAAAGAGAGTGAGCAAAATAACCACTAGCATACTCGCCGCGCTAGTCTCCGGAGAAAGCTTGAAGACAACAAAGACGAGAGGTGGGAGGTGGGACGGCAGTAGTTTATCGATGTCGCTTACCTTTGAACCCGTTAGTCTTGGATGCGAGGTACTTCTGGTGGTGAACGTTGAAGAGCACGGCGTACACCATCTGACGAACGGGTCGATAGAACAGCTGGATGTTGGGCACTTCTTTGTGACCGTCATCTTCCAGGACAACTGGGAACTTCACCTCGCCCTGCACAAACCAGATACCAACATCACAAGATGTAAAACTCACGGTTTGAAATTCCAAATGCTACACTAGGATTAATTTGAGATTGCTACTTTCTGCGGTGCTTGTACCAACCTAGAAAATATGACACCATGATGCTACTGTTGGCTATCTGATTTAAAAGCAACAAAATGACGTTTATCTTTGATTGAAACATTTAATAATTTCAGGAAAACAAAATATTTAATGAAAAACAATAAATGTTAATCAACCAAAGTTAAAATTAATATATTTTGGATTACTTTTAACTTTTATCAGGTTTTGGCAGGAAACCAAGCTTGCTAACTGCTTTTTGGCAGCCATTGCTAAAATCCGCTAGTGTACGGTAGGGCTTTTAGTTTTGCATTTAAGTTCTTATTTTTCAATAGAATTAATTTCACATAAATAAACTAGGGGTGTGCGAATAGTGGTTTTTGAGTTCGAATCGAATATCGAATCGAATTATTGTCAACAGTTTCAAACCGAATCGAATTTCAAATAATTATTTACAAAAACGTCGAATATCGAATCGAATGTCGAAGTATTTCATTTGATCGAAGTATTTTCGAATTGCTACTTTTATCACTTCATTTCAATTCCAAAACGCAGAATTCTGAATTTTTATTGTCACTTTGGTATTTATTAGCAAGTTTAGCATGTTTTAACTTCCAGTTAAACAGCATTCCATAAGGTACATACTTATAGCTCCAGTCTCTTTCCTTTATGTACTACTAAAAAGTTTACCCATAAATCTCATGTTTATCAAATCAGGGTGAGTTGTGACAGATAACCATAGCATCACAGATAGACATACACAGATTGTCCACTCCTATGCTATTGGGAGCTACGCGAAAGCTTTCGCCCCGCAAGATTCGCGCCAATCCCCTCACCCACAAGCTAAAAGAGTTTGCCCTCTGGACACGGGATGGCGCTACGTTCGCTCCCTCTCAAGTATACTATCTGTTCCAAGCTTGCTCGGTCATCGGTCTAAAGTCCTTTCGCTCACATTCGCTCCCTCTTAAGTATACTATCTGTTCCAAGCTTGCTCGGTCATCGGTCTAAAGTCCTTTCGCTCACATTCGCTCTCAGCGCTGCCGCTATCCTACTGTATCCAGGCGATAACTGCAGCGGAGTTCGAGCAAGTCCAACATTGAAGAAAAATGTAAACACCCCAGAAAATAATTATAATGATGCTCGGGTGCCATATTTGGGGAAGATCGTTTTGAAAGCGATCTTTTAAAAAGATCAAGATCGTCGTCAAAAAACAATCGCGATCGAAGATCGAAGTTCGCGATCGTTTTTTTTAGATCAAATTCAAATTCGTTTCAATAAAATATCAAGTTGAATAAAAATATCAAATATCAAATATCTGCGTGGTTCAATAAGAAATCAATAAGAAATAGGATTAAGTACATAAAGGGTGATTTCTTGTTCCCTGCTTTGTTGTATATTTTCATTATTAGTTACACCGTTAATTAGTTCAATTTATTGCACCGAGAAGTTCAGTTCGGTACAGAAAGAATATTGTCACAATGCACCTCAGAGCGATGTCATGAACGAGTTTTCTTAGCTATAAATCGTACACGAGATAGGTCAAATCTAGTCGGCTGCTTATTTCGGCAAGTAAAATGCTTGCTACTGAACTGAATTGTGATACCATATTGCCGCCCGTTAGACTCGGTGGATATTGCTTATATAAACACGCTTGGAAGTCGCTGTAAGCCTCTCATTGCATAAATTCACGATCATGACCAAGTCATATTGAAATTGTTGGGTGAGAACTTATGTCAAATCGCTAAATCTGGGGCTAGGATGTCGATCAAAAAAGATTTCCGCATAGAAAATTTCGGAAAGTAATGTGGATTGTTTCAAATTTCGAAAATCTATTAAATGATAGGTACTTTGACTTGGCGGGTGCTTATCTCAATGTTGATTTTCTTGGAATTCCCGCATTGCTGGGTTTTATAATAATATCGCCAGGCGATTACGATGGTTTGGCGAGACTGAGCAGGTGGCCCAGTAACCTTGCTGGTTGATCACGGTAAATTGATGCTAGAGAGGGTAGTTTCAACATTAGAACAAAAATTTGAACTGATTTGAAATCAGGTTTCGAAGCCGAATGTAATGGTGCTTTAAAAAATTTCGAAATTCAATTATTAGCATAAGATGGTTTTGTGAGTTAAATGGCTCTGGTATTAGCGATTCTCGGAACATTTTTATCGCAAATCGGCTTAGATATTCAGTAGTGTTTTGTTCCAAATCAAATCTAGATGCATAGCTAGACACCCACGTGATACACTCCCCTTGTGCCACGGTAGAAAATGTGTGGAAAGGGAAAATGCACACCGCGTCCCGTATTACTCCCCCGGATGCGTTTAACACTGCCCTATTAAAGGAAATCAACAAACAATTCACAGCTGTTACAAATCCTTAAGACATTAGTAAATCTGAAACTGCAAACTGACCAAAACGTGATTTGTGCCCCTTTAATGACATCATTGCTGGTCGTTCTTGTTACGAAAGGATCGGTCATGTACTGAGAGTGGAAACTACAAAAATAGGGGTATTCGCATTGCTTTGTCGGCGCTGCCTTACAAAGGGTATGCGGTGCGCTGACCTTGGCCAAGCTTATAGTTTCGCGATCGCGTAGTCAATATTATTATGAGCGAGCATAGCTGTTGTCATATATTTTTCAGAATGATTTTGTAAGATTCTTTGAACCATCTTACTGTACGGCAACTCATGCCATACGGATGGCTTTTACTTTTTAGCCCTGGAATGTTGACAGCTATTGATGAGTTACGGAAAAAAATCTCGTATCGAAAGATTTAAGAATATCCAAAGAGTTTTCGAGGGTTGCTCGAGCTCTCGGGCACACACGTAGTCGGCGCCCCTGGTATTGGGACTTGCTTTGTATTTTCATTTGATCTCTTTAGATGAGACTGACTTTTTGTTCTAGTTTCTTCAAATTGAAACCTGAAATATAACAATATATTGTTGTTAATGTATTTTTATTTCCCCACCCATTAAGCATTTGTAATAGAAACAAAATAGGTACTGTCAGCTTGCAGTGCCTTTAGAAGGAAACACACATATGTCCCTGCTTGCGATTAAAATATAGTTTAAATATGATAATGGACTCGCCTTTCTTTTTATTCAGCTGCAGTGTACCGACGTCTGCACCTAAATCCTCAATTTTCTTCAATTTTTAACACTAACACGATCCCTTTTCCAATGACAAGTACTTCGCCAAATCCAGTACCCATTTTTTAGTTCAGCAAGCTGTACTCTCGCCCCACCACTCGGTCAAACCGATTACCCTGCACTCTGGTGGCCCAATATTCAACTGATGCTACTATACATCGCGATGCCAGCGCCCCTCAGTGCTCGCGTACCAAGTATTTTTTTGCCGTAGCGTGCCGTAGCCAAAGCTGGGTAAGGTGATATATCTGTGTATGTCAATCTGTGATAGCATGATAAACACAAACAGCATGATCATAAAATAACAAAAATGAGCTTTTTGCAGTGGTCCCAAATTACACTCCTCTTATTATCATTGATGTTATTGTTATCACCTTGCCTTTCCGTTTCTGCCTCACTCATATCAATATCCATGGTAGTAGCCAGAAGGGGTCATAAGTACGTAAATAGAAGAAGATTTAAATAAGCAAGAACCAGAGTAAAGGCCATTTTGAATTTCATGTTTGGAATTCAATTTTGTGACGTGTGCTGCTCCCTAGTAGCCATTACATGAACCAACTTCGAAGTTGACCTCGAAGTATTCGAACAGCGAATAATTTTCTTTCGAACCGAAGTATTTTCGAATGATTTTAAAACAACTAATCGACAATCGAAGTCAAATAATTCGATTCGATTCGAGCCGAATTATTCGTCAAGTTCGAAGCTTCGCACACCCCTAAAATAAACTGATAAATTCACAAAGAATTTAAGTGCATGATGCATTGTTTGATCATAATTTTCTGGTTAATTTTCAAACTCCCCGGTGAAGACTGGCTTTATTTTGCATTCTAAAGTTAGCAATGTGTAGTCAGAGTTCACCAGGCTGTGGCAAAGTAAGGCTAACACAACTGTAGTCAGAGTCCACCAGGTTGTGGCAAGGTAAGGCTAACACAACTGTAGTCAGAGTCCACCAGGCTGTGGCAAGGTAAGGCTAACACAACTGAACAGCAATCAACATGGCCATAAACCAACGTAATGTAAATGTTAAAATTTAATGATGCTTATGTTAGGATGTTCCAGAATAATTGTTTTACAGTAAGCTAATCAAATACGTTCTTGACATGCTTTTTAATTTGACAGTTGGATGGCAAAGTTTAATTTTGCAGCTAATTAAAAAGCGAATCCGATTGGCTCTGGCTTACGGAAAGAACGTGGCTGGTCCAACATTACGTACAGGTTATATTGCGTTCTTATGTTTATTGAAGCTTGTTTTAAGGGAATCCGAGTGGCAAAGATTATGTTGATTGAAGACGAGCATGAACATCTTGCGTTGATGATTTGGTTGTAGCTAAGCAAGCTGAGCCAGTCGAAGAAGTTCAACCAGCTATAGAAGCTTGTCAAGCAGTAATCTTGTCCATAAGCATAACTTGGGCACCAGTTGCAGGTAGCCAAGCATTATAACGGACATAAGCATAACATGCCAAACATTTCCTGTCGCAGGTCTTTCTGCCGTCCATGCAGTCACTGTCATTTTGTGTGTTAAGGAATTTTATTTCATTATTTCTCCCAGATTACTCGCATTTGCGATTGCTTTACGCTCAATTTTTATTGATGCCAGCTTTAACGATTGACGTGCATTTACTCGAGCCATAATTTTACTTGGAAAGGTTTGTTTAAAAGGTCGACAGCATGCGCCATCGGGTGGCACCAACTGTTACCACGTGTTGCCGGCTTATTTGCTCAGTAGAAAGTTGAAAATAAATGCTGGTTCTTCGACTACCTCAATAATGCTGGCTTAAAGCAGGTATGATGCGATACCAAATACACAGCGTAGTTCAAGCCATCGAGTTAAGATCGGCACGTTGCCAGCCACTTTTCCCGAGCAGAGCTGGTGCCACCATATGATGCTGGTCACACTGAATGCAATAGGGAAACCTCTTTAAATTTTTAAATATATATATATTTTTTTTTTTTGTAAGAAAATAATGAACACGTAATTTTTTATTTTCTTCTAAATCCAATTTTGAATAAAATATACCTGTTTAAAATGTTTGCGTTTGAATCTCGTACGAAAACGAGGGTCGCTTTTTTTTTATGACGTATATTGAAATCTGACGTCAGTTTGACGTCAAAAAACGTAAAGAAACAAAAGCGAACGCAAAGGTGACCCAAAATGACGTCAGAACACTATTTCTGACGTCACAGCCCGTTTTCATCCCACCGCAAGAATTGATATTTTAGCCATTCTTAAAACAAATAGAAATAGAAAAGTTATGATCGAATTGTGAAAAGAAAAAATACGTCAGATTTTATTTTAAACACGTATTTGAACACAAATGATAATAATTAAATAATAATCTTAAAGAGATTTCCCAATTGTGTTCTCCGTGCACTTATCGCCCATCTTACCTATACGACAACTCGCAGAGCTGTTCAGCCCGCGGTTACGTTGAAAACATGCCATGCATTTCAGCCGATTTCAAACGCACCTGCGTGAATATCTGGTAGATGAGAGGCGACATGAGTCCCTTCTCGTGGCGCTCGCATGCTGTACGCATCACTTCATGCGGAACGTTGAACTGCCAAACGGGCCGAGCTTTCTCGTCGGTGCCGACCGCAGTTTTGTCGTCGGGCGTGGGGCCGCCATCCGCGGTTGCGTGGCTCGGTGACGGCGTGCCGGAGCTGCCGGGGAAGGGATGCTTTAATTTTCCAATTTTAACAAAAAAGCAGAGAACAGCTTTGGCATTTGGTCTCAGTGATAGCGTCAGTATCCAAAGCACAGACCAGTTTAGAGAGTGGCAGTTGAATGATGATATAGCAGCAAGTGGGGCATAGTTGGATTGCCAGCCACTGATCTCAAATAATCTGGATAGAACATAGGATCCAGCCAGCTGATCTCAAATAATCTGGATAGAGCATAGGATCCAGCCAGCTGATCTAAAATAATCTGGATAGAACATAGGATCCAGCCAGCTGATCTCAAATAACCTGGATAGAGCATAGGATCCAGCCAGCTGATCTCAAATAATCTGGATAGAACATAGGATCCAGCCAGCTGATCTCAAATAACCTGGATAGAGCATAGGATCCAGCCAGCTGATCTCAAATAATCTGGATAGAACATAGGATCCAGCCAGCTGATCTCAAATAATCTGGATAGAACATAGGATCCAGCCAGCTGATCTCAAATAACCTGGATAGAGCATAGGATCCACCCAGCTGATCTCAAATAACCTGGATAGAGCATATGATCCAGCCAGCTGATCTCAAATAATCTGGATAGAACATAGGATCCAGCCAGCTGATCTCAAATAACCTGGATAGAGCATAGGATCCAGCCAGCTGATCTCAAATAACCTGGATAGAGCATAGGATCCAGTCAGCTGATCTCAAATAACCTGGATAGAGCATAGGATCCAGCCAGCTGATCTCAAATAACCTGGATAGAGCATAGGATCCAGTCAGCTGATCTCAAATAACCTGGATAGAGCATAGGATCCAGCCAGCTGATCTTAAATAACCTGGATAGAGCATAGGATCCAGTCAGCTGATCTCAAATAACCTGGATAGAGCATAGGATCCAGCCAGCTGATCTCAAATAACCTGGATAGAGCATATGATCCAGCCAGCTGATCTCAAATAATCTGGATAGAACATAGGATCCAGCCAGCTGATCTCAAATAACCTGGATAGAGCATAGGATCCAGCCAGCTGATCTCAAATAACCTGGATAGAGCATAGGATCCAGTCAGCTGATCTCAAATAACCTGGATAGAGCATAGGATCCAGCCAGCTGATCTCAAATAACCTGGATAGAGCATAGGATCCAGTCAGCTGATCTCAAATAACCTGGATAGAGCATAGGATCCAGCCAGCTGATCTTAAATAACCTGGATAGAGCATAGGATCCAGTCAGCTGATCTCAAATAACCTGGATAGAGCATAGGATCCAGCCAGCTGATCTCAAATAACCTGGATAGAGCATATGATCCAGCCAGCTGATCTCAAATAATCTGGATAGAACATAGGATCCAGCCAGCTGATCTCAAATAACCTGGATAGAGCATAGGATCCAGCCAGCTGATCTCAAATAACCTGGATAGAGCATAGGATCCAGTCAGCTGATCTCAAATAACCTGGATAGAGCATAGGATCCAGCCAGCTGATCTCAAATAACCTGGATAGAGCATAGGATCCAGTCAGCTGATCTCAAATAACCTGGATAGAGCATAGGATCCAGCCAGCTGATCTTAAATAACCTGGATAGAGCATAGGATCCAGTCAGCTGATCTCAAATAACCTGGATAGAGCATAGGATCCAGCCAGCTGATCTCAAATAACATGGATAGAGCATAGGATCCAGCCAGCTGATCTCAAATAACCTGGATAGAGCATAGGATCCAGTAAGCTGATCTCAAATAACTCGGATAGAGCATAGGATCCAGCCAGCTGATCTCAAATAACCTGGATAGAGCATGGGATCCAGCCAGCTAATCTCCAATAACCTGGATAGAGCATAGGATCCAACCAGCTGATCTCAAATAACCTGGATAGAGCATAGGATCCAGTCAGCTGATCTCAAATAACCTGGATAGAGCATAGGATCCAGCCAGCTGATCTTAAATAACCTGGATAGAGCATATGATCCAGTCAGCTGATCTCAAGTAACATGGATAGAGCATAGGATCCAGCCAGCTGATCTCAAATAACCTAGATAGAGCATAGGATCCAGGCAGCTGATCTCAAATAACCTGGATAGAGCATAGGATCCAGTCAGCTGATCTCAAGTAACATGGATAGAGCATAGGATCCAGCCAGCTGATCTCAAATAACCTGGATAGAGCATAGGATCCAGCACAATCCTCCACAAGCGTCCCATTTGGCAATTTAACTGGAATTCAATCTTGAGACCTCTGTTAGTCACGGTTCTGTCGCAATCTACATACCTGGAGCTTGAACTGGACGAGCTGAGCAGCAATCCGTTGGGTGCAGTAGTTGCGACGGGACGGGATGCTGGGGCAGTCGGCGGCTCAACAACGATCCGTGGAGCATCAAGCTCGCTCAGTTGCGCCTCACGCTGCTGCTGCTGGAAAACAAACGTAAACATTTTCATGGTGCCGGTTTTTGGATCCGTTTCAACCTGTTGAGGTCACAAAGGTCCTGCTTGGTTCTACCCAAAATTACTGACCGACGGATGATGGTTTTTAGACTCATGTCTACTTGATTTATCCTTAGCACTAGTTTTAACAAAAACTATTTGAAATGGGTTTTGAATGCTCAGTAAAAGACAACTAAAATTTCCCGACTTTTCGTAACATGTACTAGTTACTTCTTCAAGGACTGCTCTAACCCTTGAAGAAGTAACTATTACATGTTGCGAAACGTCGGGAAATTTTAGCTGTCCTTTACTTAGCATTCAAAACCCATTTCCAATAGTTTTTACTGACAGAAGGAGATTGAAATATATTTTTTTGAACAGTTTCGCCATCAATCCTCATTGTAAAATGAATGGTTGAAATTCATGCGAGGCAATTGTCAAGTCAAACGTCACTACAGTAATGAAGAACTCCCCTGGAATTCTATCAAATCTTCCATTTCACCGTGAAAACTGATTTCAATTGCAACTTGCACAAAGTCTTTTTTTTTTGGTGTTTATAGGCGACTCAACCGTGAGGTCATTTTGCGCCTGTTCAAGTTGGATGAGATAATTGGAACACATTCGATATTTTATCTTTGATGCCTAAATCGTTTAGAAACTTAAAAAGATTGTCGATATTACAAGGGTATCGAGGGTAATAAAGTTTGGAAGTTGAGTTGTTTAGTGAATGACAACGTCTGAGCAATCTGTACTGAGAGCAGTCAACTAGAATGTGTGTAACGGTCATTGCATGCATCACAGCGAGGTTGGATTTTATCAGGAGAGAACAGGTAGGCATGTGTCAAAAGAGTGTGGTCTATTCTGAGGTGAGTGAGGAATAGCAATAAACAACCATTCAACTGGTAACTAACTCACAGCCAGATGTTAGGAATAAAGAATCATCATAAAGAATCTCTATGGGGAGAAACGTGGGAAGTTAGTAGATGGATTGGCGAGACTCCGAGAGAAGAGAACCACCTTACATTGTAGGTTTTATTTTAACTAGGTCATTGTTATAATTTTATGTGGTTCTTTTGTTATCGGAAAATTGTCAGAACTGCTCAAACCTCTGAAATAGTAACTAGTATATGTTGCGAAACGTCGGGAAATTTAGTAGCCCTTTACTTAGCATTCAAAACCCAGTTCAAATAGTTTTTCTAAAAAAAAAAGATGTAAGGAACTTTGTTGTAGTGGACAAGGAATGAGAGCGCAAAGAGAGCGCGGAGAAGGCAATTGGCGTCGCTTGTTTCACTTGCCGAGAAAGTTCTACAATGTTTTGCATATCATCTTCGTGCTTCATATTGTTATTGCCGTTATACTCTGCACGTTTCAGCCCGATACCCGATTGGTCCTTCATGTTGCACAATCATAATGAAGTTAAAAATGGAAAAAAACTTTATTGCTTGAAAGTGCTTTGCTATGCGCACTTCCCGCAGAAATGTTGTTACCAGACAAAGACAGAGCTGTGAGGCACGGGCCCAACAGCTGCTAGAGCTTGCCTGGTCGTAATCTAGTCTGCAAGCATAACCAGTGCACCATATGCGAGCGCCAGGCATTATAGCAGACATAAGATGAGCAATTGGGAAATCTCTTTTTATTAGAAACAATTTTTTTTTTTTTTTTGTGAGAAAATAATGAATACGTATTTTTTTTATTTTCTTCTAAATCCAATTTTGAATAAAATATCTCTGTTTAAAATGTTTGCTTTTCAATCTCGTACGAAAACTAGGGTCGCCATTTTTTTTGACGTATTGTGAAATATGACGTCAAAAAACCGTCAAGAAACAGAAGCGAACGCAAAGGATACAACAAAATGACGTCAGAACAAAGCTTCTGACGTCACAGCCCGTTTTCATCCCGCCACGAGAATTTAAATTTTAGCCGTTCTTAAAACAAATAGAAATAGAAAAGTTATGATCGGAATATAAAAAGAAAAAATACGTCAGATTTTATTTTAAACGCGTATTTGAACACAATAATAATAATTAAATACTAATCTTAAGGAGATTTCTCTATTGCACTGAGCCTTGAATTGCTTGTCAACCATTCGACAGCATTGGATGATGATGGAAAGTCCACGTTCTAAACGACTAGAAGTTCGAAATAGAACAAAACCTGGTCCTATGACTTTTAGTGCAAGCAAATTAAAGCGCAGTCGAAGAGCCAGCCAACTCAGCTGGAGATGATTACTTCTAACCTTGACACGAGGACATCGTTCAATATGTTTCGACGGAGTCAGAAAATCAGGTCTACATACCTCGAGCAGCCCGTCTTCGGTGGCAAGCCGGGAGTAGTCGAGCGACTCATCTGAGTCCTTCTTGACCGGCTGAGCCGTTACGGCATCGACGCCGTTGCGTTTCTCGCTGGCGCCAACGTCGGCTGGCGGCGCCGTATCCCGTCGCACGCCGTTCACTGCTGGCTTGGCAGCAGACTTATCTCTGCGGGCTGCACAGACATGCATCAAGTTGTGCATCGAGTTGGTTCAGTTGTAGCGTTGAGTGTAGGTTATAGGTAGAGTTTCAACGTCAATGTTAAAGTCTCTGCGTGAAAAATGACTACCTTACCGACAAAAATGCAGAGTACCGGAAGTTCACGTTAAGTGGAGCCACTGTAACATGAATTTTAATTTCGATATTTCTCGTAGGTTACTCGCTTTTTAATATCGTTACATGTGTATCAATCGTTGAGGTAAACATTGATGAAGATTTTTTGAGCATGAAAAGTTTCAAAAGTGAGTTAACCTACGAGAAATATCGAAATTAAATATCATACGACAGTGGCTCCACTTAACGTGAACTTCCGGTACTCTGCATTTTTGTCGGTAAGGTAGTCATTTTTCACGCAGAGACTTTAACATTGACGTTGAAACTCTACCTAGAACCTACACTCAACGGTTGTAGCAAGAGGTTTTAGGAAGAGGTTTTAGGAAGAGGTTTAAGGAAGAGGAAAGTGGTCAGTTTAATACAGTTTAATAAATTGTTGTACCCCAATATATCAAAGGTGCTTGGGTTAATTGTAAATCACATCTGAATTGTTTGTAATGAAAAGTGTGAATAATTGGTTTCTGAGCTATCAAATAAATATTATTATGTATTATGTACAAGATCAAAACCAATGTCACTGTTTTTTCCAAACAGAAAATAAGTACAGCAAGTTTGAGGCCATTGTCTTCGGCCCTTGAGACCTGGTTAAGTCATCGGGGTTTTATACCAAACTTTAAAATCAATTAAGCAAAGGAAAAGTTGCTGGAACTGAACAAAATCTTTGAAAATCACTGCAAGACAAAGGAATGTAATGAATATCCATTTATTAAAATCAAAGGAGAACCACTGTTCCACCAAACAAGGTTTGCAAGAGAAATATTGAAATAAAAAACTTGCCAAAAATATATTTTCAGAGGTGTAAAATAATTCCTGGTATCAGATTCATGTATAATATGTATGGAAAGGAAGCTAGACTGGAAAAATGTGCAACCGAACCGGTATACGAACCCGGGACCTCCCAATTGCCGGTCGGTTGCTCTACCAACTGAGCTATCCGGACACATATAATCCAGCTTACGCGGGGGGTGGGGGGAAAAGGAATCCCCTCATGTATGCATCAGTTTGTAAAACTGTAAGGTAACCACCGGACAGTGCAAATAACTTATTGTGTATAATCCTAACTTGCAAATAAAACACCATTATTATTATTCTATAAGCGTGGCATGTGCCTACCAGTGAACTGCGGCTTGTAGCTGAGGAAGCCGTCCTTGGTCCCGTTAAGGAAATACTTGAGTGCGTTGCGAAATCTCTGTGAACGTTCCGGCGGGCCGGTTGGGAAGAGTTTAGCGACCAACGCGTCCTGGTCGGACGGCGGCGGCAAGGAGATCACCAGCTCCGATAATCTCCTCAGAAGCGTTTCCAGCGGAATCTGAACACAGGAGCGTGGTCGTCACCGACAGGCACCTCTCACAGTTTCATTCGAGGGAAATTATTTGCACACCCATAGCCCGATGTACAAGTTGCAATAGATCACCGAAGTTAAACAACACTGCGCTGAGTCAGGTATTGAATGGGTGACCATTATACACATGACCAGTTCTGTTCGGGAGAGAGGTTGGAGGGATGAAAGTTAGTACAGCAACTTCACTCGCCTTGCTTATCAACCTCTCAACAGCATGGATTTGTGGAGGAATCCTGTTGTTCGAGTTGTACCGTCCTTCGGAAGGGACGTTAAGCCGGTGGTCCCCTTGGTGCTCTTCTACAGGAGTAGGCTACGTGCCGGCACCGGGTTTCCCCTCCTCCCTTCTAGGCTTGGTTAGGTTCATCATCACCCTCATCGTCATCCACTCATTCACCGACGCCATTAGACCAGTGCCGCATGGCCAGTTGTCAAATCAGTGCGTCGTTAAACACTTCAAATAATAATAATAATAATACAAGTTGCAAGTCGGACCCTACCTTTCCCTCTGGCTGGGCGACGCCCAACGCTGTGTGGTAGACGTCCGTGAGGTCGGTCGCAGGAAGCGTGGAGCTGCCGAGCAGGGTGGCCAGCACGCACAGTCGGTCACCCGTCACTCCCAGCGACTTTGTTATCTCGGAGAGAACGTACTCCCGAGTCTCCAGGGAACCCTGCAAAGAGCAGCGTAGGCACTCGAGTCAGTGCTGCTGGTATCGTTGCGACAATCGACTTACTCAGGAGAGTTTTACTGTCGAGTGTGCAGGTTCTAGGTTCATGCTCAAATGACCTTAACGATTGACATACACGTAACGATATTCAAAAGCGAGTAACCTACGGGAAATATCAAAATTAAATTTCATACGACAGTGGCTCCACTTAACGGGGTGTTCCGGTACTCTGCATTTTTGTCGGCAAAGTAGTCATTTGGCGGCCATCTTTCACGCAGAGACTGTAACATTGACGTTCTGTTCTCTACCCAGAAACTGCACACTCAACGGTTTAACATTAACGTTCTGTCTCTACCTAGAACCTGCACACTCAACGGTTTAACATTAACGTTCTGTCTCTACCTAGAACCTGCACACTCAACGGTTTAACATTAACGTTCTGTCTCTACCTAGAACCTGCACACTCAACGGTTCTAATTTGCTAGTGGATTTTGTCAATTGCTTTTGGTTTGTACCAACGAGTCGCATGGCTTCGTTCTCGGGTCAGAAAACGCAGCTGTTTTACTCGTGGATATTTTCTAGCAGCTGCTCGTTGAGTTAACAACGAGCTGTGACATCGGCTTCGTGCCGATTGAACGAGGCACGAAGCCGTCAGCGCTGCAAGACTCACGACTTTTAATAACGGAAACTGACAGACGAATAGACATCGGGTTTAATCGGGGTTTTAGGGCAAACTTTATTTTCTACGCTAAACTGACATTTTGAAATATTTTAATGACGATGGTAGATAAACACACAAAAATTATGCAAGCACGAACTTTCATAAAATATTAATTTTGCAACGGTCACTATTTTTTCTTTGCCCTAATCGTCGTTTGGTATTTAAACCTGAAATTGAAATTTTAAACTGTGTTTTGAAAGTGAAGGTTAGTAGGTTATATTTAATTTATATTAATGTTGATCTTATTATTCTGTTTTGAAAAACAAACACAAATTGTTAAAAACTATTTTCTGTTTCATTCTCTGGTTGACAATAATAAAAATATCAGCGTTTTGAAGGCTAAAATCGTCATTTCAGAGCGTTTAAAACGTTGTTGGTGAAATCAGTGGTCGTCAGAGTAATAAAGTTTGCATGAGTTGCGAGTGGATCAGAGATCAAAGTGTATGGATCATTGCTGGGTTCAGGAGAGAGTTTAACTCAACCTCGACTAAATCTTTCAGCTCAATGCTTAGAAGTGTCATCATTTCCACTTGTCTAGATTCTATGAGAGTCTATGACCAACCCATCTGGTGACACCAGCTCTGCATGAAATTTCAGTGACCATTTCAATGGCAGGACTTAAAAACGTTAATTACCTTTGAAAAATTGCATTTGATGGTAGTTTTTAATAATATTTTTAATATCTTATAATTGAGAATTCATCAAGCAATAAGATTTTATGGGGAACACCAAGGAAGATGATGTCAGTTCACATTTGGGCCGGATTTCAATCCACCCCGGAACGACCGGTGGCGTCCCTACAGGAGTAAAGGAGTTTCCGTGGATATTTCATGCCAACGTTTGTTTTCAAGCTGAATTAAAAGTTGAATCCCCCCTTCCATTAAGATTCACGTTCTTGGCTCGAGTGGATCAGATAAGATCAAAGATTACGAATCATCGCCGGAATCGGGAGAGAGTAAACTCGACCTCAACCGAACCCGATGGCTCAATTCTCGGTGTGTCGTCATTTCCACTCTTGGCCACAACATTTGTTAAAAGACATATTCTAGATTCTACAACCTCCTCAACTGCCGCAGTGTACCAACTACAGTTGATACAGTACCATCACCGAGTATCATGGTACCATTATAGAGAAGGCTAGTAATGTCAGAGAGTGTTTAGCTAGTAAACTGCAGACCTAGCGTTTTGATGGATATATCTGGAGTGCAAGAGCCAGCTCTTAGCTCTAGGGGCCCGGACGCCGGACAGGCCGGACGCCAGTCATCCATCCTTCCAGCCACCATCGTTGTATCTTGTGAACTAGTAAACGATCATCTCTACACGTCACATCTTGCTACTACCCAAACACCTTCCTGTCTCCGCCAACACCTCCGATTACGGCCACATTGTTCCCTATGTGCCGTAACGACGTCCCGTTACCTTGTAAGTGAGCTTGATGTGCTCGGAAGAGAAGTAGCGCGGTGGGTTGAATGCAACGTACTCGCCGTCGTCTGCCATCAGCCCGCTGCAGCCGTTCTCGCGGCAGAACGCAATAACTTCTTGGTGGTGGTCGTCCATCGTGCACATCTGCCGACAGCGAAACAACGCGGTTATATTTTCATTTATAGACGTGAAAGAAGCCCGAGACGAGATGGATCGGATCGTCTGTGCAAGATTTAAAAATGTTTGCATAATATCTTAGAAGTGACTTCAGTGTGAAGTTGTTTAGAAGTTGTTAAAAGTGGGTTAATCGTTTATCCGTATTTTTTCGAAGATTTTTGCTACCACATCTAATTTTAATTATAAAGTAAATACAATGTCTGTAAGATATTGGTATTGACGCTCACTTTGTATTGAAATCATATAAACTCTACTTTTATAAACATTACAGCCACGTACAACTAGGGATGGAGCAACTTAAGAATATGGTATTGATATTTGAAAGCCATATTATACCAAAATATCAAAATATAAAACTTCAGGGATTTTAATACATTGACGACAATGAATGAATATTAATTAATTATCATTTTATAATTTTACAATATAATTGTAATCTCATTCAATTGAGAGGTTACAATGGTACTTGAAGCTTATCAATTGTAGATTATAAAATATATCGATATTTTGATTTTTCAATATTTTCTCCATCCATATGTTCAATACTGTCTGTATTTAACGGTGATTCACGATAAAAGAAGTAAGTAAAATGAAAGGGTGAACAATAATTGTGGATTATAAGAAGATATCTCACCAGACCAACACCCAGGTGCCTGAGAGCCATGCGCAGGCAAGTACGAAGACATGCTGGCTGCGTCCACCACACTTTCGGCGGCGGCGTCCCTTTCAGGTTTACATGGCGCAGCACCTGCACAGAACCATCCAAAGAAACAATAAATAACAGCATCTCAATGTTGAAAACCATTCTGAACTGGCTTTTCTAGGGTCACGGTGGAATTAGCACATTAAACTTGTTTATTTACAATAGGTTCAATAATACCGATGGGCGATGACATGTTTACAGCTAAGCTTATATTAAACCGAGAAAGTTATGTGGTGAGAAGTTATGCGGTGAGAAGTTATGTGGTGAGAAGTTATGTGGTGAGAAGTTATGTGGTGAGAAGTTATGTGGTGAGAAGTTATGTGGTGAGAAGTTATGTGGTGAGAAGTTATGCGGTGAGAAGTTATGCGGTGAGAAGTTATGTGGTGAGAAGTTATGTGGTGAGAAGTTATGTGGTGAGAAGTTATGTGGTGAGAAGTTGTGGTGAGAAGTTATGTGGTGAGAAGTTATGTGGTGAGAAGTTATGTGGTGAGAAGTTATGTGGTGAGAAGTTATGTGGTGAGAAGTTATGTGGTTATGTAGTATTTGCTGTTCATTTTAGCGGCAGCAGAGATGCATAACATACTGTAACAGCATGAAATGCAGAATTATCTAGTTTGTATATTTTTGTTCAGGAGAAAGTTGGAAGAATTATTTACCTGGTTGATATTTTGTCGAGCCTCAAGTTGCGCTGCTATCCATTCCGGCATTCTTTGGGATTCAAGACAGCCATTGAAGAAGAATGACAGGCGGACGTTTTCAACTTGTACTGTCTGTATTAGTGTCGCTAGGAACTGTACCATGCGGTTCCACTGGCCCCCACAGGCCCAATCTAGAAGAGACAAATAACATCTTAAAAATGATACATGTATAAGTTTATTAGATTCATAGAGATTTGTTTTTTAAAAATTATGCTTACCAGAGAAGAAACCTCCATACAGACGGTCCAAACAGCATTCGCCGTCGACAACCAAGCTGAGTACATTACTGTTTTGCAATGCTAATGTGGACTTCCCCCGCGAATTCTTTTTCCCCTGAGCTGCAGTTCTTGCAATACGAAGAAGATCAACAGTGACACAAGCTCCGGGAACTGTATCTGACTCAACAAAGTCTTGTAGATCTTGTATACCCATTCTTGCAAAATTATAGGTTAATAGTTACTAATTTGTGTGAAGTCTTGCTCTCAATCTACTAGAGATTATTGGTAGAGATGTTGTTCCAATCTGCAAAACAAAAATGAAATTCAATTGAAGGGTTTCGTCTTGTTCAAAGAGCATTAGAATTTGGAATTGGGGAATAGGAAACCTATTCGAAAGTCTATGGTCTTACCATATAATTGAACCCTTCCCACCTTCATTTACAGATAAAATAGAAAACAGACAAGTCATTAAGTGGATTCAAACATTTCACAGGTTTACCTGTTTAATCGTACTGACATGCTTTGGAAATTCTTTGTTCCGAAAACGTCCGGCTTTAATCAAGTACACAGAAGAAAAACACCCAAATAAAACGGCCATTGCCTATGATAGCCAGCCAAGAGCAAAAAACGTGGGCAACTAATATACCAATTGTATAAATGTAAACGATCGTTAGCTGATACATGATTGCATTTCGTTTATAGAAGTATAGCCGCTGTCAATAAAACCATATGATGGTGGGTTTTTAGATGAGTTTAAATAGTAAACAGGAAAGAAAAATATTATGAAAACAAGGGAGGGATGGGTGACCGGCATGGCGAAATCGGCCACGACATGAAAGTGAATTTATGGTGTTGCTTGAAGTGATTCGCGTCCGAATTTTTGCGGAATCTACTAACTATTCGAAAGGTTGTAACGTGAATCTCCTAAATACGTGACTAAATGTGTAAATTACCTTAAATGAAGTAAAACGTTCATGTTAAAGCGCAACGACGACGGCCATTTGCATTGCCGAAGATGGAACATCAACCTTGAAGAGAAGGGTTCTTTAAATTTAGTGTAGGAGCGCTAATGTTGCCGATCTTTGTGATGGAGGGTGGTTTGAGAGAAACGATGGGGTTGTTTTGAGTTCAGAAGCCATGGGGTTGTTTTGAGTTCAGAAGCTGCTCATTTTCGACGAGTCGGCTAATATATGGGATTTCAGTAGCTACTGTATACGGAATGGCATACCGAGGAGCAACAAAAATCATTAAAAAAAAAATCTAACGTTTAATAGGTGCCGTAATCAGCAAGACATCAAAATTTGTTTGGATATTTTCCTTAGAAAATTCTTCCCCTTATAATAATTTTTGTTCGTCTGGATTCCGGCGGATTTTGTTATGGTAACTGCGGATTCCAAAAATCTATTTCTATTTAGTGCCACAGAAAACAAAAACGGTTCATTAGTTAAACGGTTAGCCAAGTTTATTAGTAAACTTCAATTATGGTTGCTTTAAACAATCGACAAGGTCTGAAAATCTCCACCAACTGTTCAAATTATGATTAAGATTTAGAATTGGCTAATTGTCAACTATTAAAGTGTTGCAGTATCTCTTACCTCTCACATAAAGTGGGAAATATGCATAGTGGTATAGTCCTGGTATTATGGGGGTATGCAGCATACACCCACTTTTTATTCTTCAATAAGTGAACACCCACCTTAGTTTCAAAGAAATCTGCAGATTAACAAACGCTTATGAGTTTTCAAAGATAATTGCAGCTGCCCGTACTTTTTGGCTCCTCGGTGATAAGTTTTTTGCACAGAATTTTGACTTAATCATTAAATTGAAATCCATTTCATTCTTGGCATTGGGCTACAAAAACTGATTATTCAATGTTGTATTACCGATCAATTTGGACTCCCTAAATTTAATAATGGAAAATTAGAAAATGGGGTTCCAAAAGGCAGCAGAGCTCATAAAAAGTTTAGGGAGTATACTGCATAATTTAACATAATTTAAGATTCTCCCACCCCCTCCCTGCAAATCACCGTATACCCACCTTTTCTCCAGTAACCACACCACTGGCTATGCAAACCATAAATACTAACATACACACATTCTTACCAACATACATAGCACACGTTGAAACGGCCAATCAGATTCTCTGCTCATTGCCGGCATCTCCCGCCGAAAGACATGCAAACCCCATTTCATCACCCACAAAATCTTAACTCTCACCTGCACTCTCATTCAAATAGCTAGCACCCATGTACAAACTCATCTCCACTTCTTACCCTTTAACTCATCCATACACTCATGAAACCAGAAGTAGGAAAAATATTCACATCAACCCACACCTCACCTCCCTCTTTACACACAATCGTACTTGATTGTTTTTAGACTCATGTCTACTTGATGTAATCTTAGCACTAGTTTTGACAAAAACTATTTGAACTGGGTTTTGAATGCTAAGTGAAGAACAACTTAGTTTCCAACTAAAACAACTAAATTTAGTTGTTCTTTACTAAGCATTCAAAACCCAGTTAAAATAGTTTTTGTCTTCCCTTCTTATGTACAAAAATATACAACCACCTCCCTACCCACAGCAAAGAATCCACCTTCGAGAATCCGCCTTCGACTCCTACCTAGGAAACTTCCTCATCTAAAACCCCTTTCTACAACCTCGAGGAATACCTCACCACAACAAATTAAACTCATACAGATCTGTACCTGTCCGCAGCAATAAATTAAATAAAATCTGCTCGAACAGCAGGTAACGAAAATGCACACATTCCATCAAACCAGCTTCTGATATGGTCACCGTCACCTTTTTGACAAATTTATGAATAAGACAGATGACACAGATTGGACTTTTTGTAATAAAAGCATAAGAAAAGAATTGAAATGCTTTATAGATTACGATTTGGCGGTTGGTGGCAAAATTATTTTAAATGCTGAAGAATTTCAATACGTTTGAATTATCCTTGACTTTAAAAAGCCATGGCAAGAAGATAATTCAAAAAGTTGCTAAGAAAGTTGGACTTTTCCAAATAAGATGTAGCAAGTTACCATTATGTCTAAGGTCCAAAAGATATGTGCAGAAATTATTATGCTACATTTTGACATCTGTTCCTCCATACTCTTTATTATCAATCAAAACTATATTAAAAAAAATTCAAATCCTCCAAAACAAGGTCACAAGATCGATCCTATAGGATCATAAACGTACCCCTTTCAGCGAAATGTTCGAGGGACGTTGGATTCCATGAAGCAGAGGATCTTGCTAAATACACCGTCATTCATTAATAAAACCACTAGGCGATTTGTTGCACATTACCTATGTGATAAACTTACAGTGACTTACTTGCCTTTATCTGTTGACAACACTAGAAATTCCAATCATTTAATTGTATTTAAAACTTCAACTACATTTGGAAATAATACAATATTCTCAAAAGACATGTCACTATACATTAAACTACCATAGAAAAAGAGGGCGGAGTAACTATCTTTGAGGTATATTTATCTGATATCTGAACTAGGAACGCACCTAATAGACAACCATTCCAGCAAACATTCCAGAATTTTTTCCAATAATTAGGGACCAAAGAAAGCAGAAATCTTCTAACACTGGCAAAAACAACATCTGGAGCAACTCCTGAAGTTGTAGCATTGTTGTATCTGTATTGACTGTGTTGTAAATTGTATTGTTAACTTGTTAGCCAAATTAAGACTTTATACTGTACTATTCAATAATAAAAAGTATAATTCCTAGGACACTATTGCTATAGGGTTCAAACATATAAGTACGACTGCTGCTTGCTATGCTACTGTTGGATTTGTATGACAATATTGCACAGTAGACCATATAATACCTTGGGTTTCATTATGAAAAAATTAATCAAACAAAATGGTGATCTTAACTAGAAAGGCTTATCTGCAGAACTATTATAGTAATGCAGAAAATGGCAAAGTTGCTCCACCGCAATCAAAATTTTGAATTCTCGTGACATCAGAATTTTGTCACTTTTAAGTATTTTCAGCTCCCACTTTTCTTACCACCTGTTCTATTCCACTTACAGAGATCATCGTCATAAAGGACACATGAAAGTTTGTTGGTCTATAAATAACAAAACGGTTGCCGCTTAAAAATATCAAAACATATTTTTATTACTATAAAGTAAGAACATAAATCAATACAGCTTATTTTTAAAATATTTACATTCCTACATAAAGATTTTTGTAAAATTACATTTTACAGTCTTCACACGTTGCTTTTCGAGTTGGCTCAGACCAACCCATTTCAGCAACTCAAAATTACACGAGAAAACGTTGTACGGAAAAACCAATTTCCCACATCCATTACAAAACTGATGGTGCAAACATGAAAGTCCTTCTCTGTTCACTACCTGACCAAACTCGATTCCTTATTTACAATGCCGCAGTTTTCACACTCTGTTTGGTAGAAATCTTAAAAACTAGTTTCGTAACCTACAAGCCAATGGCACAGCCTAAAATACTTAATACAAAACGCAGCCTCACTCGCCTGAGAAACGATACAAAATCTATGCCCAACATTTAAGCAAATCTTCCGTCCGTTGGCTAAGGAATTAGGACCGAATTAAAAAGGAATACTCCGTTGACCAACTGGAAAGGACACAGGCGTGAAGCAAACGTGAAGCAAATAGCAGCCAAGTAGCCGCATGACAGTTCATTTCGTTGTTTTATAAGTAACTAGCGAACTTTCTGGCATTTACGAAGAGTGAAGCAACCAAACTACAACTATCGTCACGTCGGTATCAGTCGCTGTTGTGAGCTGTGTCCTCACCAGTCGATCGATCACGAGCGAATTAACCTCAAAACGTTGGAGACGAGATGGTTTCAAATTCGTGGTCTCAACAGAGTCTACACTCCCCCCGAGCCAATGGGCTCAAACAAAAAATTGTCGATTTTGATCATCACTTCCACGTTCAGCCATGAAAACAGGCTCAACCTTGTCGCAAGCCTTGGCTTAATCAAAGTCCAGTTTGTAGGGGCAGATATGCTTCTCAAAGTTTCAGCACAGATAACCATGGCTATAATAGGTGTATTTAAGCAATGACATCTAAATAGCATTCATTGTTTGGGGGGGAAACAAAACTATTTAATTTCAGAAATGGATTTATAGCCATAGTTCTCAATTTGTGACAAAAACAATTGTACCGTACAATCTGGACTCTGGGCTGCTGTGGAAAATGGAAAAAAACAAGCCACGAGATGGCAGCAAGCCTGAAAAACCCGGGCAGAAAATCAGCCAAGATAAATCGCAATTGACACGAAACAAAACTTCAATTTACACAATCGTGTGATTTTCAGTTCTTGGAAAAAAATTAACAATACAAAAATAGCATTCCTTTCTCCATTCCATTTGTCTTTTCCTGCTAAGAAATCGTCGTACACTTACACACCCTATATACGAAACACTAGCTATGCGTAAAAAATCTCAAATCGGCCGGCCACATTACGTTACCCTAAGATTATATATTTTACAAAACATAAGCATAAAACTCAAGGCACTGAGTGGTTTGAACATTTGTCGTGAGCGGTACTGAAAAACAGAGGGACGGTGGAAGCCGACAGCGGTGGGGAGGAAACGAATTAAATATGTTCAACATTTGGTCACAGTCTGACGAGATTGGCAGTCTATGAAAAAAATTGTCGAACATCCACACTCCGACAAACTAGCAGCTAACTACATTCTGTACACGATATCTAGCTAAGATTATCAAACATCCACCTCTACAGTACGGCAATAAGTGTGCTCCCTTTTTTAAAGCGATTGTCACTGTTTCAACCCAAAGGCCGATGATCTTGGTCGATCGAATCACGCTCATCGGCTGCAATCCGCTAACCATATATAACTTACATAGATACATTGTAAAGAAAAACAAAAAAACCACCAGCATCCAAAATCCACGTCGATTCCATCACGAATACATCACACTTTACCTCACTTTGCACCTCCTGCCCCTAATATACGACCTGCCAATCCCGTCGTAAAGTAACGTTGCCGACAGCTGCCAATATGGGTGTCGGCTTCCCTCGTTTTCCAGTCGCTCAATACTTTGTACGTTGTTTTGCGGAACGAACTGTCGTCCGCATCGGTAGACAAGAGTTCGCGGGGGCTACTGGCGGCGTCTGCCTTGGGAGACGGGAAGTACGGAGGACGTCTTCCCAAATTACGAGGCTGACGAGTTGAATTTCAACTCGGCACGGCTAACTTTTAAAGTTAAACGTTTAAATTTGTACTGAGGTGACAGATATTTGAAGACCATGGCCCACAGAGAAAAGTTTAACATTCTACTGCCGATTGTTTCACAAAAACTAAACGCATCGTTGTCGACGCCGAGATTCAAACGGGACTAATTTTAAATTGCACTCGTAAGATTAGGGCATCTTTCGAGCTAGAAAAAGTGGTGGAAATGTTCATATGCTAAACATTATGGCAAGTTAAAACAACCTTTTTGTCAACGTTTGCCTTCAACTCCGAGACAGAACCGAAATGGGAGCAAAATTCGGCGACCGAACAGAAGGGTAAAAGATTCAGACTCTGTACCACAGAAAAAAAACAACTTTAAGTATTATAAGCAACAACTTTCGGATGTTATGAGAAGGACTGTAAGGTAAGGTTACTTTTGTTGAAAAACTTTCCCTATTGCTATCCAATGTGGAACAAAATATAAGACGTGACAAAAAGATTTTCTAGTGGAAACGTTAATCTATCTCGAATTAAATACAAAATCAAAGAAAAGAAACACCTGGATAGCTTCCGACATGCCTTACCTAGCCCACATATTGCTTACGAATAGAAATGTTTTCTAATTTCACTCCCTGGCATCGAGGCATACAAGAAAAGCGGAGGCTTCTGACCAACCATCCGAAAGAACCTCTGCGTATTGAAAACAACAACGTTTATCTTGAATCCCTAGACATTGCTCAAAGTGGTTCACAGGTGTTCATTAAAGCGAGCCGTGCACTTTTCAATTCTGCACCACGCTTTATTTCTTACCAGACAGCTGATGTCTGCCGTTCTCATGCTTTTGGTCAACAAGACATTTCCATCGCCTTGAAACAGTTTATCAAGAAGCATCGGTGAGCCACTGCCGCGTGGTTCATGCAACTAGGGTTGTTGCAAAGCAACAGCCAGGTCTTGCAAAGGCTAAGAGAAGCAACTATCGAGTCCTGTCTTCACTGTCTGGTATGAAAGAATACGTGAAGCGTCGCCCAAAGCAATAGCAGCATCAACTGGTTACAAAAGACTGGACAACGCCATTGGATGGTCGTGCTATTGTTACAACTTGATCGAACTACTGATGTCTAAAACAAGCCAAACGATTGGTTGGCCAAGTACCTGGCACTGAAACAGAGTAGTTTGCCAGGAAGAGAAGCGCGAGTTGATTTCGATGAGAGCTTAAAGCGAGTCCTCGACTTTGATGAGTGAGGAGCCGATGGATCCGCCCGAGCCGCGGAGAAGAAGCGGCGGCTTGCGCTTGCGGTCGCCAGTGTCCCAGCCGCCGGTCATCGGCTTGTACACGTAGTTGCCGTGGATACCTGCAGGAATGCGAGGGATGAATGAGTTGGCACGCTAGGGGATGCGTCAGGGCATTTAAAGTGAATTCTTGCTTTCGTTTTTCAATACGTCTTTCACATTTCCAAGCACATTCACAACACGAATCGAAAAACGCAAATCCATAAATGGTTACGCATGGTGGGGAGAGTATTTTAGATGCAACAGCCTGACTTTGCGTAGCGTCACCGCTACAAATTGTTATATCAAATTGCGAATGCTTGGATTGGCAGAACACGATATTATCACAAACACGGCTACCTTCTAGAAAATGTGTACCCAATCAGGGAATCGAACCCTCAGCTTCTGCAAGTCCTGCTCTAATCATTTGTGTTAATAGGACACAGAATCATCTTTTTGAGATAACAAACAATTTAAATGATTAAGATTGATGCTCTTTTGGCTTGTGCTAACCTTACTTTTGCAGTCAAACCAAATTTAATCCTATTTTTTTTTAAGGTAATGTGCAGTGAAACGCCCATCAGCGGCCACAAAGACCGAAGAAAGTATATTTGGTTGTCTTGACTTGATAGACATTACCGACGCAACACCGGTGTACCCTCGTTACGAGCCCGAGTTCCGCACAACGCCCCTCGCGCCAACTTACTTGCCGAGACCTTGGCGCGCTTCCCCGCGAACGCCTGCTGCTGCTGCGTTGTGATCAGCCGCGCGGACGACGCCAGCGAGATGCCGAGCAGCTCCGACGGAGCCGCTGTGAACGTCAGGCCGAGACCGAGCTTGTTGTCCTCGTCCTCGTCATCATCCTCCTCCTCCTCCTCGAACATCCCGTCGCCGACCTGCCAAACGACGTCGGGTGTTGTTAGGTACTCGGAATAAACGCCGAGCCGTAAGAAACCAGTCCGGTGGCCAAGCACCAAGCTACTGGCTCAGCTGATAAATCAGAGGATCTTACAGGATCATCAGGATTACTTGCTTTAAAGGATCTTTTGTTATCTCTGGTGTTTCCTCATGGAGTGAGCCAGCAAGCAATAGATGATGGGAGAGCAAGTCTGGAAGAATGTGCGACTGAACAGGTACACGAACCCTGAACCTTCCGATTGCCAGTCGGGTGCTTTATTAACTGAGCTATACAAGATTGCTACCTATATGGAGAAGAGGCCAAGATGCCTCAACTATTGGAGCAAGGCTTCCCCACCAAGATATTGCTAACTTTGCCTAAAGAGAAGCTGCAAAGTAGCTCGGTGTCTCCATGCAGCTTTTGACAGCACAATGAGAAGATCACCGCTAAGCCTTGTAGCACCTGTAGTAGCACTGTTACCAGTGTGTTGTCTTGATAAAAGTGAATAACAGCAAAGTTGGCTTGGACTAGAATACGTAGCTTACTCTTGCCACATAACTTGACTTTGCTTGGTTAGGATGGTGTAACTCAAAGAGCTAAGTAGAGAAAAGAAAGTTAATCGTTAGCTCAATCCAGTCGCCTAACTTTACTTATCTAACTGCTGAGGTTGTCTTCATGAAATTCAAGTTTATTGTTATTCAACATATTGTTAAGTGGCTTTTTTAAGGTCTTGTAACTGGAGAGAACGACACCCTTATTAGGCCTGGTTTTATCAAATTGTCACAGGCCTGTCTGTCGATGTCGCCATGGCAGTTGTTTCAACGTGGTTGCTTACCTCGATGTCGTAGTCGTCCTGATCGGAGCTGGACTCCTGGTCGTCGCTGGGCGGTCGGTCGTGAGATCGTCGAGGCGGGACGTCGTCGTCGGAATCGTCCGACACGGAGCCGCCGGAAGACGTCGACGCCGGAGCAAAGTCCCGCTTCAAGTCTCCGCGCTCGAGCATGTCCAGAGTTTCTGCGCGACAATCGGTCGACGGGTTACGAACGTTCCACGCAGTCAAGCGTGGGAGATCGCAAGGGGGTTCGAGTGACGGGGAGAATTACTCTTTCGAAAACGCTGCGGCTTACAAATTAGCGCAACTCATTTCGTCGGGGGATGTGTAAAGTTGGGTCTAATGGCGGGAGTCAACTTTCAAAATTGGTCTCAGTCCAATGTGAAATATCACATTGTTTAAGAAAAAAAAAAAAAATGTATACTATTGAAAGCTGTAAGTTTTTTCCACGCAATAAATCCAGTACAAGGGCGTAATAACCATCTTCGAGTTATATTTATCCGAAGTGGAATGAAACAAGGACTGCTTTGCTGTTTGAAAGGAATGAAATTGCCAGCAAAAGTGAGAACACCAGAAATATTTTAATTTCTTTCGAGCGCAAGGTTCTTAGACACAGTGGTCAGCATACAATTTGGAAAGCGCTTACAGAGGAAGTTTAGAAGAGCAAATTTGCCTCTTTTTTTCACAAAAAAAATGTCAGTAGCCATGAATTTGTCCACCGCTAACGGCTGAAAGAACAAAACTTTCAAAGCGTATTCCTTGCAATCTCGTAATGCTAATACCAGTGTTGTTAGCCACACGGTCAATGCCAACAACTACTAGCTATTTGATAGCCAAGTCATACTTAATTCATCCTTGTGAAATACACTACCTGACTACAAGGTGTCTAAATGTTAACATTCTTAACCTAGAAATCTGAGTGAGGATATCTTTTCATTTCCTATTGTTGTTGGTACAAAGCAAATTAATTGCCTGGTCTAGCACTAAGTAAAATTATTGAAAAAGTGCTGGAATTTTGGAAGCATTCACTGTTTTAGGATTGATAAAGCGTCCTTGCCAGGATCCGAACTCTTGCAAGAAAAGGATATAAATACCAACCAACCATATCCAACAAACCAATGATTGTGTCTTCGATTGGGCCAAACATTTTTGTAAGTAACATTTAAACCCAATTTCCACCGTCTTCTGGTATTAAACGACCAAGGCTGCTAGTGCTTTATAGGAAAATGCACGTTTAAAATTTGTGGGACTGGAACCATGAATGTTCATTAAGTAACCTAGTCTAGCAATTGGCGGGTCAAAAACTCAAAGTCGTTGTTCTTTGCAAAGGCAATAAATGTGATTAATGATAAAATATAGCAAAGAAAATGTTTACGGACAGTAGAGTGGCATTCAATTGTTACGATAAACAAGCACAATGATAAATGTAATAAACGGTAAATATTCTAAAATAACAAGCGTTCTACAATTGAACCTAAATGTTAGATTATGCGATTATTAATTAGCTTCGTGATTTAATTGTTAGACATTTTAATAGACAAAATCTAAAGAAGAGTAAGCGGAAAATGGTTGCATATTGCGGTTTCATTTCAACTTTTTGTAAAAGTTATACCAATGATAGAATAAAAATAAAAGTGTATAGTAAAAAAAAAATGTTTGTGTAAAATATTTGCATGACAGCATGAATTAAAAAGCATCCCAAAGAAATATTTGCATCCCATGTTTTGTCTCTCTCGAGGAAGTGAATGTTTGGGCGAACGCACAACTACAATTGTGTATAGCCAGGTTATAATAAATATACTGTATATAATAATATAGTCATAGATATAAAAAACATTTAAAATACCAGTTATATTTGCGCTGGGTTGGGCAATAAGCCTAGAAACGGTCGCCTTTTTGAGAACAGAACCTACAAAAAATAAATATATTTGTTTAAAAGAAATACGTATACAAAAAAAGCGCTTGTCTTTTCAATACGTATCATATGTCAGATATCAATATAAAGTATTATTATAAAACATTTATATCGCAAAGGTCGATGATAATTGGTCCCACATGGACGTGATGCTTGCGAAAGAGGCGATACATCATCCAGATTCGAGTTCACGCTGCACGTTGACAGCCGAATCCCCCAGCGCCTCAAATATTTCTCAAATTTTTACTTTCAAACAATGCATATTTTTTTAAAGTGAATTTGTTTGAGGCGCTCTATTGTCATAGGGAACTGGAAACATCCAAAATAGATAATGTACTGTATGATCGCCTAACTAAAAAGAGAAAACGAATCGCTCGCAAAACAGACTTGATTAGGTGAAACCGCAAAGTAAATTGCATATGAAATTTGTGTCGGAAACCGTCTGAAAGTGTCGACAAAACGAGAGAAAGATTATTGTTTATTACGTGATTATTTAATTATACTGTATTTCCCAAATACCATGTATAAGTAAAGTGGTCATCAATAGTATAATGAAAAGCTAATACAAGAAAAGTCAATGCCAACTTCTTGAAGGTTGGTAAAGAGTTATTTGCACTGAAAAAGCTCTCTTAAATCGTGAAATTTGGTACACGTGCCTGGTCATCTGCATTTACTCTAACCAACAAGAAGGACGCAAACACATTTTCTTTGCCAGCCGATTAATTATCTAATCACACGGTATTAGATATAGAAACGTTGATATTGTAGAAAACAGGAACGCTGAGAAAGAGAAAAGGTTTTAAAGAACGCCACGTTTCGCATTTAGAAAGGCAATACTGAAAATACGCAAAAGTACACAAAAGAGAGATGCGAAAAGGAACTTGGTTCCATCTTCTTCCGAGCCGAGTTACAATAAAGTGACGGACCCCCAGAATGTCAAACACTTGAAAAATAGATTTACATAAATACCGTAAAATAGAGATAGGTACACCTGGCCGTGTACTTGTTTAGTTGACAAAAGAAAGTTGACAGTTTGCTTCTACCTTGGACCTCAGTCTTGCAATACAAACTTAACAATAATGAATTACCATCGGAACCAATAACAGCGTTTGAATGCCAACTCCATCAATTGTCTATGTATATCTAAAGAAACTAATTACATCACTCAAAATTTCAATAAGAAACTGGAACTACCGTTCGCTATTGCCATGAGACCAACTATTCGTTTGTTTCCAACGTTGCTGACCGTCAATTCCCCTGAAAGACACCTACCTGGATTAATCATCGCCTTCTTAATCGCAAGAGGATCCTTCTTGGACCATTTCTGGACCTCCTCGTCCATCTTGGCAATCTTGCCCGGGTTCATCGCCCAGAGACAGCCCTTGCGCTGGCTGCCGTTGCCTGCCGGCTTCTCGATCTTCTCGAAGCACTTGTTCAGTGAAAGGTTGTGCCGCACTGAATTCTTCCAGCCGTTCGGTGCTGTCTTGAAGTAGGGAAAGTGCTCGCTGGAAACGGACAAGCGTCATCCCAACTTCAATTGAGGATCACTTTGAAGACTAACACACATTAATGTTTAAAACCGTTGAGTGCAGGTTCTTGGTAGAGAAACAACGTCAATGTTACAGTCTTTGCGTGAAGATGACTACCAAATGACTGCCTTACCGACAAAAATGCAGAGTACCGGAACGTCACGTTAAGTGGAGCCACTGTCGTATGAATTTTAATTTCGATATTTATAGTCGGTTACTCGCTTTTTAATATCGTTACGTGTTTGTCAATCGTTGAGGTAAACATTGATGGAGATTTTTTGAGCATGAAAAGTCTCAAAAGCGAGTTAACCTACGAGAAATATCGAAATTAAATTTCATTCGACAGTGGCTTCACTTAACGTGATGTTCCAGTACTCTGTATTTTTGTCGGTAAGGTGGTCATTTTTCACGCAGAGACTGTAACATTGACGTTGAAACTCTACCTATAACCTACACTCAACGGTAATACTTTATTAGT
This sequence comes from Protonemura montana, assembly GCA_947568835.1. Taxonomy (NCBI): domain Eukaryota; kingdom Metazoa; phylum Arthropoda; class Insecta; order Plecoptera; family Nemouridae; genus Protonemura; species Protonemura montana. The sequence goes on along the minus strand of OX387603.1, from coordinate 27,911,932 downwards.
TAGCTTTGGCTAGTGTTGTAGTAAATAAGCTAATGCCTGGATGAAAGGTACATATTTTGAGTCCTATACAAAGTTTAGAGACTAAAATCACAGAAAATGATTGTAATTAGAGGCTGAAAAACATAGGTTAGATTTGGTGCCGAAAAGCCCTTTTGGGCATCAATTTTTGAGACGGTTATAGTGTTGATTATAATAAAATACCCCGTGCATTGCAAGCGTTTGCAATTTAAATAAGATTTCATCCTAAGCCCTTTGCATTGTTTGCACAACTCTGAACCTCATGCGCTAGAATAGTATTATGTGAAGGAAGCGTTTGCAAAACATGGTGTCTTTATACCAGCTCCTGTCATGCAATGTTGGGCCACTGAAATGGAAATACATTGGATATGTCTACTTATAATTTCAATAATTAGCATTTTAAAGCAAACAGAAGTTGTCTATCCAGTTTGGAGCAGTGACAAACTACTGTCTGGGTTCAACAATCAAATAAAATGTTTCCCATAACACATGAATCATGACCAGTTTAAATTGAAAAAAAAAATAGTTTGGGGCTTGGATTTCACTGGACTGATGGTGGGTTGAATAGATGCATTCCATTTCCTCTGATTCACAGAAACAGGCCAACTAATCAGCTGTTTCTGGACATAAACAGTCATCTTGGGAAGTAAAAAATTATAGTTTTAAGAGTAAATAAAGGCCCAGTACAACTTTTAAAAGCAAAACAATACAAAATGCTAAATTATCATACAAAAAAAAATGCTTTTCGAAAAGAAAAAAAGGAGTCAAAAAGTTGCATCGGCCGGGAATCGAACCCGGGCCGCCCGCGTGGCAGGCGAGCATTCTACCACTGAACCACCGATGCTGCTGACGGTAGAGGTTCAGGGAATGACTTTAGGCAGATGGCCTTCAAGCACCTGGCTAGACTGTACAGATAAAACCGACCGTAATGCAACTATTCAAAATAAGTACCATAAAAATTCGGTCAAAAATATTTAACTTGGTTTTGCCTAAAGGGAAAAACCAGGCAATCAATGGTTTAGTGCTACAAGAAGTGAAAGCAAGATTGGAATTATTACAGATAGTATAAACTTATTGTTGCAATGTTAAAGGGAGATAGTTGAAGCTAGCAGCTAGTAATGGTCGTAAACAAGGATATTTATTGCACATTGCTTCCAGCTTGTTTTCATTTCAAGGCATTTGGGTCAGAGGGCACCAATTTATTGTTCTAATGCCTTACTTTTGCTATGAAATACATAGGTAGGTATCACGATAAATTGTTGGTACGTTTTGGTTATTGAGCTGGCTAATTGTTAAATTGCAATTGACAACAAATTATCTGGTTTCAAAGAAATATTTGTAGGCAAGCTAACAATGCCTGATCTTGAGGCAGAACCATGGATTTCATTCCCCCTAGTAATCAATGTACAAACATGTAGAATGGCAGTAACGTAAACAATAACTCACCACATGAAATTGTAGATCTCGGAAACTGGAAGGCTGCCTGTCGCACTGTTTTTCAGCGCCATCGCTATTAAACACGAGTACGAGTACGCCGGCTTCGGATAGAGCCTCAAGTCATCGTAATCACCATCCGCACTCACCACACCGTTATGAAAATGTTTACTAAAATTATTCACACTTTTCTTGACGACCACGTGGTTGCCGTTGGCCCCAGAGTTGCCGTTTAGAGTGCGAATGCCGCCCTGAATCTGCACGTGCGACTGCACTTTCACTTTGTTCTCTGTCGCGAACGTCGCCACCCGAATGTTCTGCCTCGTGGCGTCCACAACAAACTTCACCTGCGGCGGTGCCTCGAAGACTGCGGGGGAGGGAGATCTGTACGCCGGCGCCGTCAAGCACGGCATCACTGAGGTGGGGTCGACCATCTTGCCGGCACCATCGTTGCCGGCCAGGTCCAGGTTGAAGTTGGAGTCGCAGGAGTCGGAATCTCGGCCGCTGAGCACGCTGGAGGTGAACCACATTGGCATGTCGCAAGGACCGCCCAATGATTCGTCCAGGTCTAATGGGGGCAGGTCGCTGAGAGACAAAGAGAGGTCGGAGTGCCCGAACACGTTGTCTATTTCCGTCCTCATGTCTGTGTCGAGCATCTCTTGAAGGGAGAGGTCCTGTGCGTTCAGGAACATGTGGATGTTTTCCATGATGGTGGCAGCTGTGGATGAGACAGAGTGGGCTTGTTAGATATATTGACCCAGCTCAGTGGCAGGAATTGGTGCCACGGGACCATCTCCAAATGTTACGTGGGCCCACAGAATTCAAAACTGCTAAATTACACTTGAGCCCCATCAATATGTAAAAAAAAAACTGTAAAAATATTCTGAAGTTAAATTTTGTTGTAAAAATCAATTAGTTGAGCTGATCTCAGTAAGGATCGAACCCGATTTGTTTGGGAGATTTCCTTGCAATATTCTCTCAATTGATCTTGTTGAATGGCAGTAGTGAATAATTTAAAATTTAATTTGAATACCATACAATAAGTTTTGTTGAAGAAAAATGTTAGTTTTGAATTTCACAAAATATCATTTGGCCTTTGTCATGCTTTGTGATGGAACCACCAAAACACTGAGCTCCAAACCAGTGCTGTTTTCAATCTTTGAGTACTTTCCCAGACCTATTTCTTAAGTGTCTCTCAGCTGGCATGTGGCCCCTTGGGCCTCTGATATAGCTTATAAGATGTGATAACAGAATTGGTGTAAAGAAAATGTGGGGACTTATCCACCATGGCAGAAATCAGTTCCCACTCTGATTCATCACCCAAAATCAGCACTTAACTCGAGTGGAGTAACTAATATGGCTGTTTTAAGACTATTCTATTACCAAATAAAATCTCATATAGATCCAATGATATTTTAGTTGTGGCCAATATTTGTGACATTGTTTCTGGTCAAGTATAATATGCCACTCTATCACATGTTATGCCAGACTAAATCAGAAGGGTAACTGATTTGCCATCGACAGTGCGACTGAGTATTATTTCAGATAAAAAGAATGACTAGCTTTAGAAACAATATCCAAGCACTTGCAGCTGTTGAGCCGATATAAGCTAAGAAGGCTGGGAAGTTACAAGATAATGATCATAGTTTTTAAGTGACTAAATTAATGAACATGGAACGAAAGAATTAAGTCTCAATCTCGTGATTTTCGAGCAAGCAACACGGATCTTGGAGCCTCATGTATTTGCTTGACAGATCGAGGAATATCAATCACATTTATAGATAATATTATGAAAACTTGGAATTAAAAGTACCTATTCGGTAGCACGAACAAATCGGAATAGGTCGGTATTGTCAAGGCCGGTGGTACATTGATATCCACTCAAATACAAGAACAGGAAAATTTTAATTGGGACAGAATTGTGCCTTCACCCTTTGGCATCCAGAGGAAACTGCATAATATTCCGGTGGGTTGTGCATCTGGCTTCTCAACACTTATAAAATTGATGAGACAGGGGTTGCTACGAAACCTATAAAAACGCCGCAGCTGGCGTTTTAAAGGGCGATAGGTCACGACTCCGTGCCGGTGCCGAGTCTGCTTGCTAGCTAGGGAATTCGCTGCGTAGACTTGGAATGCCAAGAGAGCGAAATCTGACTCTGCTAAGGCGTAGAGAATTCGGTGTTTGTTTTTGTCTGAGACCTCGTGCAGAGTGCCAACAAATGGCGTGGATAAATCCAAACTGTTCGCTGTATTCTTTCACTCTCCAATCCTTGTTGTTATCCTCAACATATACTTTCCTATTGATCCGATGAATTGTCTCAATCAAACTGATCTGAAGTCTGAGTTATTTTATTATTAGGGACAGGAGCTGCGTTTTGACTTCAGAGCCGGTACGCTTTTCGCACGTGCGATCTCAAATATAGAAATATTAATTGGAATAAAAAAAACACATAACCATGTTTAGCTGGAAACGACTGAAAAAAAAAAATGTATTTGAGGAAGTGCTTCGAAGTCGAACAATCGACAAGAAATAGACAAGCGTCAACAGAACAACAAAGCAATTTAAACAATGACCCGTCTAAAATATTTCCCCCTTGCGATCTTCCCCCGCTACGTCATTCAAATAAAAAGCCGGGTCTCTCCACGCATAGCAACTACGCTCGTTGTGCACAGAGGTTAGCATTATTCGAATTACTCATCGAGCGAGTTGCATCAATGCAGTTTGATATCGCAAGGGGTACTCCGAGGGTGGAGGGTGACGGGATAGGGTGAGGGGGGAGGGGGGTACGCGACCGGGGATCGATACCCAAGCCTTGGGGTGCAGTGTAGACTTTGAAGGGTGGGGGCCAGGAGAGCCACCGAGTGGGGGTCGGTCGCTTTTAATGCATACAAAATAAGAAGGGCGGATATTTGCTCGACAAATATTTCGGTTGATCTTACGATTATTATTTTTTATTTATTTTAAAACGTGCTGCGATTTTATTAAAATAGCTATTTGGTTAACAATCCAATATGCCAAATCGTTCGTAACAAGAGGTGGAATAAGCTACATGGCTTCATTTACTCAATTTTGTATTTTTTTGCAAACGAATGAGCCTGTGTCAATTTAAAATCGATGAATGAGTTGATATATTTTGTCCGAAAGGAGTATTATCATTGACGAATGACATGCGTCTAATGGGACGGTTACAGTTCTGATCTGCAGAGCTGTGAACCGACCTGAGGTAGCACCAGCCCAGCGTAGGAGTGGGGAACAAACTAAAGCAGTAATCAACAGCTAATTAATAATAATCTTAATAACTAATAACACGTTTGTAACAAACGGGCTGTCTCGATTTGACTGGCAGTTTTGGAAGGGTATCCATTACCTGGCAAGTTAATGTATACGATCTCTGTACTTCGAGGCGGTCTAATGTTAGTTAATCAGAGTTGTAATAATTAGCTAAACATTCAACTCGGCGAATGCAAAGACAATCAAGTATTTAAATACTGTAACTGACGATTAAAACATTGCTCGATGATTTGAAAATGTCAACGGCTGTTTTGTTTATAAACAAGGCATTGCAGATTAGTGACAAACAAACGACTTCCTCAAAGGTGAAAGACTTTTAGTGTCTGACCAGAGTAACCTTTCCTGAAATAGAGTTTGGGATAGCGCGTCATTTCTCTTACAAATTGTACAGCGTCAAAATTTTGACTGGCGATTCCAGACCATCTTGGCATTGCGGGAGTATTCTTTTGAGAGGTTTTAAAACTTGAAATAACGCAGCTGCATGCCCAGCAAGGTGCCCAGCTCAACGGGTCGAGGTGGTGTTTTCTCAAAGTATGTTTCCGGCCGTCCTGGCCAAGTCGTCAGAGCGAGACTGACTCAGCCTAGAGTTCTCATGAGGGGTCGGAGTAGTCAGGCGCTAGGCCAGGGGGAGTCGCTCCGCTTTTTGGCAACCCTGTCGTAATACGCAGCCGGCCGGAGGGGATAGTTTAGAATCTTTAGTGAGGCAGGTCCTCTTCAACTTCCATGTTGATGGCAATGTTTACTTTTCGACATATGAGGTGGTTATCAAACGCAAAGTAAAACCATGGGAAGTGTTTTCTTTTGTTCTAGGCTGTCTCGCGCTATAAATAAACCTAAACGCATAAGAATGTGAGATGCGTTTTGAAAAGAGCTGAAAACAACGCCTAGTTCTCAAAGTAACGTGAGAATAATTATTCGTAGTAATAAAGGTAGATATTTAAAGCTGTATTACGCTCAGCTCAGCAAAGGAATTCGATGATGATATTGTAAATAATTTTTATAATGAAAAAAGTCGAGTGTTCCAATGACAGTAACTTGAAATTCAATACAAATACTAAAGTTAAACTCATAAGTATATTGAAATTTGATTCCTAAATGAGTCATTATTCGAATCAGTCATGAACTTTATAAAATCAACATTTTTGACATTTAACACGTGATTTAATGCTGCAGTCTAAAATCCGGAACACTTTACAAGCTCTGGTGTAAACCGGAGTACACCGTAAATTCACTGATATTGAATTACTAAATTAAACAATATACCTATTTTACGGGAAAGGAAGGACAACATTTTACATAGATATTTCTACATAGAAATGAGCCAGTATTTGTTTATAATTGAATCTGTCAGACGGATATGTATGACCTTCAACTGTCTCCACACAGGGATCACAGCATTTCGGTTTATTGAATGAAATTCTTTCATCGTTTCCGCGTAGTGATAGCACAGATATACGATAAAAAGTCTAACATCCTTCAAAGACAGATGATTTAATTCGTTGAATATAATCTGGCCTGGATTTGACAAGTAGTTTGAGCGCCAAAACCCAGCCATAGGTCATAGAACTCCACTGAAAGGCCTAAATCCTTTGTCACGTCACTTTATTTTTACGCCAATCGTATTTTTAGATCACAAATGAAACAAAACTGTGTAAAAGTTCCCTGCAATTGCGATACGATCAGACATTATTATTTTCGACCGTAAATAATCTAAGTAACCATACTTACTGGACATCCATAATAACCTTGAAAATGGTCGGTTCCCGCCGAACAAAGATGTGACCGGCCATTGCAGTAAAATCCACTAAATATTAGGAGATAATTGACTTTAAGGCAAATGCCAGAGTACCCTGATCGCTAGCACGTTTAATTAACAGTGCCTGAACACCCTTTACAGGCAAATCAATTCGAGCCGGTCTTATATTTCATCAATGCATATCGAATACTGACAACTGAAAGAGCGGGATACTTGTCAGACAATCGCCGTCAAGTCAAGTCGCGGAATAACCTCTAAAATGTATTCTAGGTGACTTTGGGGATATATTGTGAAACACTGATTACTCACGGATTATCAGAGAGTCGATATCGATGACTGTCCAACACGGGATATTAGTAACAACACCATTAATATTAAGAAAACCCCACAACACTCACGGCCCACTTGCACTCGAACTAGAATTTTACAACTGACTGTTGAGACGAGGCGAGACAAAGACAGCATGAATTTGAAATCGTAGCAACCGGATTGGCTGCATTCGAAAATGTCAGGCGTCCCGCTCGCTTTCCATTGGTCGGCGGCGGGATATGGAATGGGCACCGTTCCAACCATAAAATACAAATGCACATGGCGGACATTTCATAATATTTACATCTCGAATTGCAATATTTCTAATCGACGAAGATCTAGAATAATGACACGAAAACTTACCGGATTATTTTTAAGAATTTTTGAAGGCGTTAGTCACGGCGACATATTAAACTAACCCTGCGCAAAATGCAGTCGAAATCGCCGACTATTGTCTTGAATTCGTCGGCTCAGTACACACCCATGTACGAACACTAGGCTCAAACATGGCCGTCCGGTCGGCAAAAACATTTGACAAACCATTTATCAAAAACAAGATATTGCGATATTTACACCACACCAAATTCACCCATTCGATCAGAAATTTGAAGAAAAATTTTGTGAACAGTCTGGAATAATGTTTAGCACACATGACATTGATTATTATTAAGAAAATAGCAAAAGATGCATTCGTACTGGGCGCAACCATGTGGTATTTTCCGAGGGGTGTCAGGCTCAAGATGTAAACATTGGATAGGCGGGATGTCGGCACGTGCTATTGAGGAATGTCATCTCAAAGGAAACACAGAAGGCATGTGGTAGCTGTTAGAAAAATAGTATTTACAAGTTAACAATTCCCACACATACAATAGCAATTCATTTGTCTCTGAGACGCCATGTATATAGATAACAATAATGAATATAGAACAGAACCTGGGCAGCAGCATACAGATTTAAATCATTTTCGGACCTTTAAAATAACAGTAAAAAAACAATACTAGAAACGTAACATTCCATAAAATCAGTAACCATCTAGTAAAGAACATGGCAACACGCCGGCTAAAATCTCGGGAACACCAAATAGGATAGGGAATGCTGTAAAATATTCCCGCTAATGTTCTAAGAAGCGTCATGCACTTAAAAGTATTTATATTTATTACTAGATACCTAAAAATCTATCAACTAGAATATCACCCAATTAGTTGTTTACATCTTTTTTGTGTATAACATGTAAAGAATAAAATTATCACACACCCATATTAAATGGCCCTCTAATATTTTTTGATCTCTCCTCTGCCAAAACATTATCCTTCGACACAATACTATCTAGACACAGTCTACGACAGATTTCCAACACGCATTTACGTGAAGCACTCGCCCAGCGCTTGACGATACCAACAGATCACGCTTGCTGCTTCTTTGTTGTGAACTAACAATGACTTGTCTCACTCGCTATTTCAATTTTTCCACGGTACATGTTCGAACAAAAATGACAAAAAAAATACAACACTGCAATTGATCTAACAGCTTTCCAATTGTACATCGAGTCTAGAATTTGTAATTCCTATTCCAATGCAATTCAAATTCATCTCTTAATACCATAAAATTCAGGATGTCCATATCACAATCCAACGTCAAAATACATGTCTCTCCGATATCCAATATTAGCCTCCCAAATCTTCAACTGAAAAATAATCCAGCGTATTCGTTTGCATTCTAAACAATCAGTGAAAAGGTGGTTGTGCCCATTTCTAATTAATCTAGGAAACCCACGTGAGACAAAGTGAGGCAACAGCTTTTCCACGCCGAAATGCAGAAAGACAAACGCGACGGTTGTTTAGGAATAAGAGACCCTGGCACCGGATTAAAACAAAATAACAGAAACGGTCTGCGGGGAAAACAAGTTGGCAGCAGTGATCGTCTGAGTCCACATTGTAGAAGGAATGCAGAAATCACTGCCGATGGGGAAAGTACAAAATCCTCCAACATCTGCATTCAAAAACTGGATTCAAATCGGCAAGAATGAAGAAGAAACAGAACTAACCGTCGTAGAAATTTTCGGTGGTACCAGAAAAAGAGAAATGTTTGATTTACAACAGTAACCTTGTTCACGTACAGCATCTAAACCATGTTCGTTATAACACCTCAGTTCATCTTTAGCAATCGATCTTTCCACGTCGGTAGGTTGCCTTCCCTCTTCCTGCTTTGCCGATTCTTAAACCACCCTTTAAGCACCCTGCTAAGCTAGGGTTTTAGCAACTTTAAGGTAGACTCCAGCATTTGGGAGTCTCTTTGAGCGTGCAAAATTGATCCCTCAAAGCTAAATCCAGTTTATGCAAAGTTCCCGCGTAGACCGAGCAAATATAACAGAATAAAGCACCGAATGATGACTTTGGTATAGCATTAACTCTTGCACACCACGAAGGTACGGTCGGTTTGTTTAAAAAAAACTTATAGCGAAAGTCACCGTCTGTTTTGGTTTAATACATACGGGTATCAACCGCTCAACGAGTACCTAGTTAGCTTTTTAGCTGCGCTCCCATTCAGGTAACTCTATTGCACATTGAAATGATTTCCGACACAAAGATCCAGGTCTCGACCGCGGCCAGCCACACAAGAGCTGTCAGGGTAACTGGTCGGTCTACTTAAGACTGAAAAAACTCACACAGGCCTAGGGTTGCCAACAAGAAAATGGAAAGAAAGGGCCAATCCGTCGAAATAAAGGTAAAGATGCAAACATAGCTAGGCAAATAGATGGACACAGAGGAGTGTGAGCATTTCACATCTGCCGGAGCTTTGGTCGAAATGACCAACTACCATTAACCACTTCTCACTGTGTTGAGGACATCAAACATTGACCTCTAGCGCATGCGCACGCATTACAGTGTTACTCATGATCAAAAGTCAAAATAAATTGGGTAAAGACGGGACCAGTAAAGACAATTGTTCAAGCTATTTGGCAACCCTAGCATACACAAACTATTTTCTTGGTTGAAATTGATTTGATGCAGATTTGCAACAATCAATGCAATGCAACAATCGGACTCTCAGACAGGTCAAACTTCCTGCTAAAAATGTTCAAGGTAGATGACCGCAGCAACATTGCAGACGGCTTACCATCGATCCCCATTGATGGAACCATGCCAGTAACTTGACCGAAAACTCTTGGCCTTTTTACCGTAAATTTGCTTAATCAGGTTGACCATATAAGCGATCAGCACACTCAAAAAACATACCAAAACCTGCTTAAAGCCCAGCCTTGTCGAAGCCCAGTGCGACCTGCAAGCGTGCAAAGTTTCCCAACGATAGCCAACGGTTTTACATTTGCACCGAAGGCATGCTCGCATGTTTCAAGAAATGCTCGCAGGTCTCTGACAAAGTGAACGACCTGTGGGCGGCCGTGAAAAAACTCATCTCACGCAGCGGCGGTGACGTAGCCGCTGGCCAGCTTGCGTTGTCGGAGCCGAAACCTACTTGACGTTGGCGGGCGGTGGCTGAGCCACGTTGCCGATCGCGGGCAACAGGCGGCTGTAGATGTCGATGCCGCGGAGAAACACATCTTCGTTGAGGAACTCGTCGTGATCGTGGAGCAAGATCGGAGTGTTGTTCATCGGGCTGAAGCCGATCGCGGGCAGACCGACGGCGCGCACGTAGCGGCTGTCTGTGCCGCCGGTGAAGATGGCCTGCTTCAGTTTCAGCTTCCTGTCGACGGAGAGACGACAGCGGTCAGGGCATGTGGCGATTTTTTAAAGATCTAGCTTCGTCAGGAAATGAGTTTCGTACCGTTTAAAACCCTACTGAGACCCGTTCGGATAAGTAACCCATTCTGTTCGGTAACTTCTCCACTCTCCTCTTCCCCTAACGCAAATCCAGCCTTTCAAACCACAACACAACACAACAATATTTCCAAGCCACAAAAGCAGTCTCTTTAAAAGTGACGTATCCGTCAAACCTACCTGTCCTGTCACCAGGCTGGTAGCTCTATCAGCTGAGAGGGCTGTGACCCTCTGCAGCCCTGTCCTGTCACCAGGCTGGTAGCTCTATCAGCTGAGAGAGCTGTGACCCTCTGCAGCCCTGTCCTGTCACCAGGCTGGTAGCTCTATCAGCTGAGAGAGCTGTGACCCTCTGCAGCCCTGTCCTGTCACCAGGCTGGTAGCTCTATCAGCTGAGAGGGCTGTGACCCTCTGCAGCCCTGTCCTGTCACCAGGCTGGTAGCTCTATCAGCTGAGAGGGCTGTGACCCTCTGCAGCCCTGTCCTGTCACCAGGCTGGTAGCTCTATCAGCTGAGAGGGTTGCAACCCTCTGCAGCCCTGTCCTGTCACCAGGCTGGTAGCTCTATCAGCTGACAGGGCTGCGACCCTCTGCCTCTTACCTGTGATCGTTGATTTGCCCGGACACCAGGAGAATAAAAGTGATCCGATCTAATTCATTTGGTTTATCACTTATTCAACCCTGAACCTCACAAGTTGATCGAAGTAAACTCACATTTCGTCTGCCGTCCGCCGGATGGCCACCCACCACGGGTTGCAGTCGTCAAGCTTGGTGACAGCCACCTTCGGCTCCTTCTGGCTGAACGTGATGTACGTTCCCTTGCCGGCCTCCTCGCACCAGCCGTCCAACATTGCCTCGAAAGCTACGTGGTCCGTGTCCACCGAGAGGCGGACATCGAAAGTCACCGTCAGCTCGGGGGGCACCACGTTGGACTGGACTCCGCCCTGGAAATGTGTCGGGCACGGGTCGGTAAAAAGACTGGGTATATTGGGATGGGGTCAGTATACCTTTACACTGGGTTAATATGGCAAGGATAGGACACAATGGTCTCTAGACTGGAATACGATTCTCTGCACGTCCATGTTTTAAAAAGAAAATGGTTTGGCGTTGAAAGTGTTTTCTTCAGAGTTACTTATGCCTCAAATAGTTGTACTATTTATGATTCAAAATAAATAAAACTGAATACCTTGTCTGGCAGTAAGGGCCAACTTTAGAGCATGCAAAATCCCTCGTTATCACAGGATAGAAAATAAATACAGGGAAATTTGAGCAATTTTAACGTTGTTGTTAAACGTTGTTTAACGTTGGTTTTTTCTGCGATTCGGCTCCGTCAGGCTCGCAGTTCGGTCCTGCGAAGGACTGCGACAAATCCACGTAGACGCAAAACCGTATCATTTAAAAAATTGCAACGTTTGAAAAATTAACAATGTACGTATTATTTACAAAGAACTATACGTGTTTTTTTTTTTTTTAATAACGCACTTATTATTTTGCTCGGATTCATTTGACCAGTTCAACACTTACCTGCCTACGGTAGTCCTATTGTTGCAAGCGTGGAACAAAAGAATTACAGCATCTGAGAGTTTGATTTCTTCAAATCGAATAACAATGTCGCCAAATGTGGTGATCAGAAATGTATGGCGCAAACTTGTGCAGTTCTGGCAATACCATTTGAACATGACTGGAATTAAGAAGCTAGTTTTCCTCCACTGTTCTCTGCCCCCCCCCCCCCCCCCCCTGTTTACCATCTTCCATTGCAATCCAAGTAGTTAACGTCTCACACTGCCAAAGACCTCCTAGGAATCCATCTTCCTGTCAGATATTTTCTGTCCCAAATCAACCGCCCTCCGCTAAGAAACTAACTCACATCCGGGATCCCACCAGTCAAGACCCTGGACAACGATTTGCTACGACTTTACTTTAAAACCAATGCGACAACTTAAAGCATGATGCAAGATACAAACTCAGCAACCAATTCTCAGGAAGAGATCTCAAACATCTCAATCGAAGTTAACGAACATCTCAGTAACTTTTGAGATTTTTAACACGAAAGAAAACACGTGGTTCTCAATTACAAAAATCATCAATTTATCAGCCCAGCACTAAGTTTAGATAGGGAAGCACAATTTATCAGGCTAGCACTAAGTTTAGATCGGGAAGCAAATATTAACTGGGATATTGAGAGTGAAAACAGATCTCGATGACCTCCATCGATTCCGTGACACTCACCTGTAGCATGGTGAGGTTGACGCTGGTGACGTCTCCGTGAGTCAGCCTCGGGTCGGCCTTCATGCGATCTTTCTGCGTTTGCCGGTAATCCATGAACTTGTCGATCATCAGCCGGAGCTTCTCACCGGCCGTGTCCGGGAGCAGGATCGAGCCGTGGCCAGTGGATCCGGTGCAGTGGACGTGGACATCTGAAAAAATCATATTTACAGTTCAATGAGGGACGTTGACAACGATAATGCGACTTCTAATGCTACGCCAGTCTGTAGCATCTGCATTAGAATCACTGCTACATAGTTTATTCCTGGTTAAAAACATCTCATCTCCAATGTTACAGCCAATAAGATGCCACAAGTATTTGTATTTTTGTATTTGTATTTATTTCTGACTCAGGACACATACATGGTATACGTATAAGACAAGTCATGAAAATAACTAATAACTAATAACTAATAATGAATAACTAATAATAATAATTTACTCAATTGATAATAATTAGAAATTAAATTAAAATGAGATAACCTTAACTAGGATGAGTAAGACAGTTGGTGTGAGTATCATAATATTGGTATGTTGAGGATTGGGAACTTTATTAAGGCTGCTGGAGGCTTAGGGGGTGGGATTTGTCTGGAAATTGAGGTATTCGTCGAGGGAGTAAAATGGGTTTTGAAGGAGAAAGTTGCGAAGGCTGGAGTCAAAGGTTGTGCGTTTAGGCGAGTGGGCGATTTGGTAGGGAAGGTGGTGTGTGCATAGGTAGAGCGGACTCTTAAGCTTAGCGTTGATGAAGATGCTTCCTGCCTCCAGCTTGGACATCATAGCTCAGACCGTCGTGGACATCTTTTCAAGCAGAGTATTTCAAGGGTAAAACCAGAAAATATTATAGAAACTTTATTCTAAGAGGTTTGCTGAGTTAGTGGTTGGAATGAGATACGAGCAAAAATGTTGCTTAAAGCTAGTATGTCAGAATTTTAAAGGTTTAGTTAAGTTTGAAATGAATTAAATTTATCATATTCATTTCCCTGAAGATCTTAGCCGTGTTACTAACCTAACATCAGTTAAATTGTAATCCAACTCTATTCAATCTTTCTCTGACGTATGATTCTGTCCTCATAACATAGGGCAACTCACGCCAGATGCTACGTTCCCCGTTGAAGATGGAGAACTCCTCGGTGGGATTGGCGACTCCCTCGTCCATGGCGAAGCCGACATTTAGCGCACGGAAGTCGGCAGTGTGCACGAACTTCTCCATGCCGTCCTTGCCGCCAATCTCCTCGTCTGCAAACATAGCAGGTTTATCAGCACCTCGAGCAATAGATCTTAGACTACATTCAAGACAAAGTTTCTGCATTCAAATTATTTGGGTCGTTGATTTGGTTGTTGCTAGTTGTACCAGTCACCGTATGAGACAAAAAGGAATACTGCTAAGTAAAAGGCAACCAAATGTCTTGCAATATATTTTGCAATTTAATATAATGATGAAAAAGAAAACTGGTTTCTATTATTTCCATTTATAAGTGTTCTTAAAACCACACTAAAATATAGAATTAACTGTTTAATAAGGGTAAAGAAAAATAATTTAAGTTTGGGCAAACATATCGCAGATCATATCGGCAACTTTTGTCCCAACCACTGCTAACTTTATCTTAAACTTAAACTTTTTGTTGGCACATTCTAAATTATGCTAATTTTTTTTTTAAATATTGTCGCAAGTCAATTTAAGCGGCAAGTAATTTCAACTGTAGCAAAGCCGTTGAACACACAACCCATAGCTCTGACCAACTTTGCCATTCCATTGTGATATCAGTCTGGTCAAATAACATCAATGAAACATTGTTCAAAGTTCAAACACATTGCCGGCACGAATTACTTTGATTGTGAACAGCACCAGGTCACAGTGCCAACTTTCCGAACCCATATTACAAACGCCGCTAACGTAAAGTGAGGTTCTAGGCGCAGGTCAATTGGAAAACCCTCAACAAAAATGCAGTTTCTGTGGATACGGTCCAGCACTATGGCATAGCGGGGTCGCATTTGGGAGAACACAGGTTTCATTCTAGAAATTTCCTGGCTGTGGCTATCAATGATATCCCATGACCACTCCAGGCAAACGCTGGGATATTTCAGTGCCAAAGACCACCGCCATATTCCTGCCAGCGCCTTCTAAGAGCTGAAGTCGTTTGACGGAATGGAATGGAAATGCTCACCAGGTACGAACGAGATGTGTATGGTCCGCAGCAGCTGCACCTTCTCTGCACGAAGTCGTCGCACGGCCTCCAAGTACTGGATCCCGACGCACTTCATGTCCTGCGAGCCCCGAGCGTAGATGTTGCCGTTCTTGTCCTTCTCTGCGCTGAACGGGTCGTACGTCCACATCGCCTGCAGCGGACAATAATAATATTAATAATTTCATTCGCAGTCTACAGTGTGACATGTTATGCTTCGTCAACTTAAAACAAAATAAAAATAACTAATAATATAATATACATAAGGACACCAATCTAATATTTTTGGTTATAGTCAGTCCAATGGTTAGATTCTTTTTTTATTAAAAACTATTTAACATTCCTTTTAAATATTTTGAGGCTGTTGACATTGTTAAGATTGAAAGGAAGTTGTTTGTAAAATTGTGCTCCTTTGTAAAAGAGACCCGTCTCATGAAGTGCTGATTGATGATTGATAACACAAGTGAGCTTTGTGAATTGCATTCTTTGTTCGGTGGAGGTTTTTAGAGCAGTGAGGGGACGTGAGAATGTGCATTTCTGTTTGTTTCGGCACTAAAAATCTACTACGGTGGAGGTGTTTTTACAAACGAAACAGATCACAGCTGAAAACTACAGTATGTAAAGAGTATTTTATTTCATTTGCAGTTTGGGTGTGAGTGCATTTAGATATTACTGGCAGAAATATTGGTAGTCCATGATATATTTTTTTCTGACTGGCACATTTATGGCAGAACATTTCATTCCAGTACGGCATGCGGGTTAAGATGCCAGGCTACCAGCATTGTGTGGATTTTGTGTTCAAATTGCCATTTCTTTGATTATAAACCACTGACATAAATATAAGAAATAAAATATGTAATTAAGATAAAGATTATATGGTAATATCACAGATCTATTATCTAATGTAAACAAGTGAACATAGTGTCTGTGAAATGAGTGAATCTTTTGTGCCAAGGAGATCGCCGGTATCTAGTAAGTTCTAGAAAGACAAGCCCTGAGACATGATTAACATTTGTGCATTTATCTCGAAATGACAGCAATTTAAACAGGATAAGAACATTCCCAAGCATACTTCATACAAGGTAAGGTAATAACTAATAAGGTAAGTATAAGGTGATAAGTAGAAGATAAAAGTATCGAGAATAGGTTAGAATAATTAATTTCTTGAATCTGACAAGCTTTGATTGGGATGGATGTGAAAACTTAATCCTACAAAACTTGGAAATCTGGAATCACAATGGTCAAGATTTTCATTACCAGACACTTATTTGTAAACAATAATAGGGAAATCTCCTTAAGATTATTATTTAATTATTATCATTGTATTCAAATACGCGTTTAAAATAAAATCTGACGTATTTTTTCTTTTTATAATCCGATCATAACTTTTCTATTTCTATTTGTTTTAAGAATGGTTAAAATATAAATTCTCGTGGCGGGATGAAAACGGGTTGTGACGTCAGAAGCTTTGTTCCGACGTCATTTTGGGTCTCCTTTGCGATCGCTTCTGTTTCTTGACGTTTTTTGACGTCATACTGACGTCAGATTTCACTTCATGTCATAAAAAATGGCGACCCTCGTTTTCGTACGAGATTCAAACGCAAACATTTTGAACAGAGATATTTTATTCAAAATTGGATTAAGAGGAAAATAAAAAAATATGTGTTCAATATTTTATGACAAAAAAAAAATAGTTTGAAATTTAAAGAGATTTCCCTATTGTTTAAATATAATGCTTACCGCCCGCCTGTGAATGCCTAGAATTTTAAACAAGCGAATCAAGTAAATGAGGGACCCTGGATGTGAACGAACCGGAAAGACTGGCACGACGTCCATGTGGGAGTTGAGGAGCACGGAGGGCAGCGTCGGCTCCGTCCCTGCCCAGGTGATGACCACGATCGGCTTGCCAGGCACAACAGAGTAGATCTTGATCGGCAGCGCCAGGCCGTCCGCTTGCTTGCGAAGAAAAGCAACGCAGCCGTCTGCAAAGCAACCAGACATCGTTACCTTACATATCGGGTTTGAGTGTAGGTTATAAATAGAGTTTCAACGTTAATGTTACAGTCTCTGCGTGAAAGATGGCCGCCAAATGACTACCTTACCGACAAAAATGCAGAGTACCGGAACATCACGTTAAGTGGAGCCACTGTCGTAAGAAATTTAATTTCGATATTTCTCGTAGGTTAACTCGCTTTTGAGACTTTTCATGCTCAAAAAATCTCCATCAATGTTTACCTCAACGATTGATAAACACGTAACGATATTCAAAAGTGAGTAACCTACGATAAATATTTGGGTCATTAGGTAGTCATTTGGCGGCCATCTTTCACGCAGAGACTGGAACATTGACGTTTTTTCTCTACCTAGAACCTACACTCAACGTAATCGGGTTTGATGAAGAAATGTTCTTCGAGATAAAAGGTTGTTTGGAACATGTTTACTGTTCCTAAGATGAGATAAACTCTTGGTCAGCAACTCACTATTTTTCTGGCGCCTAAGTTGTTTAATAGCTTTCCACTCCAAGTTAGAAATACTAAAGACTTGAATAAGTATAAAGACAAAATTACTGAATTTAAAGCTGGAAAAATGTGTAACCAGGTACATAACCAGGTACATAACCAGGTTCATAACCAGGTACATAACCAGGTACATAACCAGGTACATAACCAGGTACATAACCAGGTTCATAACCAGGTACATAACCAGGTTCATAACAAGGTACATAACCAGGTTCATAACCAGGTACATAACCAGGTACATAACCAGGTACATAACCAGGTTCATAACCAGGTACATAACCAGGTACATAACAAACACATAACCAGGTACATAACCAGGTACATAACCAGGTACATAACCAGGTACATAACCAGGTACATAACAAACACATAACCAGGTACATAACCAGGTTCATAACCAGGTTCATAACAAGGTACATAACCAGGTACATAACCAGGTACATAACCAGGTACATAACCAGGTACATAACCAGGTACATAACCAGGTACATAACCAGGTACATAACCAGGTTCATAACCAGGTACATAACCAGGTACATAACCAGGTACATAACCAGGTTCATAACCAGGTACATAACCAGGTACATAACCAGGTACATAACCAGGTACATAACAAGGTACATAACCAGGTACATAACCAGGTACATAACCAGGTACATAACCAGGTACATAACCAGGTACATAACCAGGTACATAACCAGGTACATAACCAGGTTCATAAACAGGTACATAACCAGGTACATAACCAGGTACATAACCAGGTACATAACCAGGTACATAACCAGGTACATAACCAGGTACATAACCAGGTTCATAACCAGGTACATAACCAGGTACATAACCAGGTACATAACCAGGTACATAACCAGGTACATAACCAGGTACATAACCAGGTACATAACCAGGTACATAACCAGGTACATAACCAGGTACATAACCAGGTACATAACCAGGTACATAACCAGGTTCATAACCAGGTACATAACCAGGTACATAACCAGGTACATAACCAGGTACATAACCAGGTTCATAACCAGGTACATAACCAGGTTCATAACCAGGTACATAACCAGGTTCATAACTAGGTTCATAACCAGGTACATAACCAGGTACATAACAAGGTACATAACAAACACATAACCAGGTACATAACCAGGTACATAACCAGGTTCATAACCAGGTACATAACAAACACATAACCAGGTACATAACCAGGTACATAACCAGGTACATAACCAGGTACATAACCAGGTACATAACCAGGTACATAACCAGGTACATAACCAGGTACATAACCAGGTACATAACCAGGTACATAACCAGGTACATAACCAGGTACATAACCAACACATAACCAGGTACATAACCAGGTACATAACCAGGTACATAACCAACACATAACCAGGTACATAACCAGGTACATAACCAGGTACATAACCAGGTACATAACCAGGTACATAACCAGGTACATAACCAGGTACATAACCAGGTACATAACCAGGTACATAACCAGGTACATAACCAGGTACATAACCAGGTACATAACCAGGTACATAACCAGGTACATAACCAGGTTCATAACCAGGTACATAACCAGGTACATAACCAGGTACATAACCAGGTACATAACCAGGTACATAACCAGGTACATAACCAGGTACATAACCAGGTACAAAACCAGGTACATAACCAGGTACATAACCAGGTACATAACCAGGTACATAACAAGGTACATAACCAGGTACATAACCAGGTACATAACCAGGTACATAACCAGGTACATAACCAGGTACATAACCAAATACATAACCAGGTACATAACCAGGTACATAACCAGGTACATAACCAGGTACATAACCAGGTACATAACAAACACATAACCAGGTACATAACCAGGTACATAACCAGGTACATAACCAGGTACATAACCAGGTACATAACCAGGTACATAACCAGGTACATAACCAGGTACATAACAAGGTACATAACCAGGTACATAACCAGGTACATAACCAGGTACATAACCAGGTACATAACCAGGTACATAACAAACACATAACCAGGTACATAACCAGGTACATAACCAGGTACATAACCAGGTACATAACCAGGTACATAACCAGGTACATAACCAGGTACATAACAAGGTACATAACCAGGTACATAACCAGGTACATAACCAGGTACATAACCAGGTACATAACCAGGTACATAACCAGGTACATAACCAGGTACATAACCAGGTACATAACCAGGTTCATAACCAGGTACATAACCAGGTACATAACCAGGTACATAACCAGGTACATAACCAGGTTCATAACCAGGTACATAACCAGGTACATAACCAGGTACATAACCAGGTACATAACCAGGTACATAACCAGGTACATAACCAGGTACATAACAAACACATAACCAGGTACATAACCAGGTACATAACCAGGTACATAACCAGGTACATAACCAGGTACATAACCAGGTACATAACCAGGTACATAACCAGGTACATAACCAGGTTCATAACCAGGTACATAACCAGGTACATAACCAGGTACATAACCAGGTACATAACCAGGTACATAACAAACACATAACCCGGTACATAACCAGGTACATAACCAGGTACATAACCAGGTACATAACCAGGTACATAACCAGGTACATAACCAGGTACATAACCAGGTTCATAACCAGGTTCATAACCAGGTACATAACCAGGTACATAACCAGGTACATAACCAGGTACATAACCAGGTACATAACCAGGTACATAACCAGGTACATAACCAGGTACATAACCAGGTACATAACAAACACATAACCAGGTACATAACCAGGTACATAACCAGGTTCATAACCAGGTACATAACAAACACATAACCAGGTACATAACCAGGTACATAACCAGGTACATAACCAGGTACATAACCAGGTACATAACCAGGTACATAACCAGGTACATAACCAGGTACATAACCAGGTACATAACCAGGTACATAACCAGGTACATAACCAGGTACATAACCAGGTACATAACCAGGTACATAACCAGGTACATAACCAGGTACATAACCAGGTACATAACAAACACATAACCAGGTACATAACCAGGTACATAACCAGGTACATAACCAGGTACATAACCAGGTACATAACCAGGTACATAACCAGGTACATAACCAGGTACATAACCAGGTTCATAACCAGGTTCATAACCAGGTACATAACCAGGTACATAACCAGGTACATAACCAACACATAACCAGGTACATAACCAGGTACATAACCAGGTTCATAACCAGGTTCATAACCAGGTTCATAACCAGGTACATAACCAGGTTCATAACCAGGTACATAACCAGGTACATAACCAGGTACATAACCAGGTACATAACCAGGTACATAACCAGGTACATAACCAGGTACATAACCAGGTACATAACCAGGTACATAACCAGGTACATAACCAGGTACATAACCAGGTACATAACCAGGTACATAACCAGGTACATAACCAGGTACATAACCAACACATAACCAGGTACATAACCAGGTACATAACCAGGTACATAACCAGGTACATAACAAACACATAACCAGGTACATAACCAGGTACATAACCAGGTACATAACCAGGTACATAACCAGGTACATAACCAGGTACATAACCAGGTACATAACAAGGTACATAACAAACACATAACCAGGTACATAACCAGGTACATAACCAGGTTCATAACCAGGTACATAACAAACACATAACCAGGTACATAACCAGGTACATAACCAGGTACATAACCAGGTACATAACCAGGTACATAACCAGGTACATAACCAACACATAACCAGGTACATAACCAGGTACATAACCAGGTACATAACCAACACATAACCAGGTACATAACCAGGTACATAACCAGGTACATAACCAGGTACATAACCAGGTACATAACCAGGTACATAACCAGGTACATAACCAGGTACATAACCAGGTACATAACCAGGTACATAACCAGGTACATAACCAGGTACATAACCAGGTACATAACCAGGTACATAACCAGGTACATAACCAGGTACATAACCAGGTACATAACCAGGTACATAACCAGGTACATAACCAGGTACATAACCAGGTACATAACCAGGTACATAACCAGGTACATAACCAGGTACATAACCAGGTACATAACCAGGTACATAACCAGGTACATAACCAGGTACATAACCAGGTTCATAACCAGGTACATAACCAGGTACATAACCAGGTACATAACCAGGTACATAACCAGGTACATAACCAGGTACATAACCAGGTACATAACCAGGTACATAACCAGGTACATAACCAGGTACATAACCAACACATAACCAGGTACATAACCAGGTACATAACCAGGTACATAACCAGGTACATAACCAGGTACATAACCAGGTACATAACCAGGTTCATAACCAGGTACATAACCAGGTACATAACCAGGTACATAACCAGGTACATAACCAGGTACATAACCAGGTACATAACCAGGTACATAACCAGGTACATAACCAGGTACATAACCAGGTTCATAACCAGGTACATAACCAGGTACATAACCAGGTACATAACCAGGTACATAACCAGGTTCATAACCAGGTACATAACCAGGTACATAACCAGGTACATAACCAGGTACATAACCAGGTACATAACCAGGTACATAACCAGGTACATAACCAGGTACATAACCAGGTACATAACCAGGTACATAACAAACACATAACCAGGTACATAACCAGGTACATAACCAGGTACATAACCAGGTACATAACCAGGTACATAACAAACACATAACCAGGTACATAACCAGGTACATAACCAGGTACATAACCAGGTACATAACCAGGTACATAACAAACACATAACCAGGTACATAACCAGGTTCATAACCAGGTACATAACCAGGTACATAACCAGGTTCATAACCAGGTACATAACCAGGTACATAACCAGGTACATAACCAGGTACATAACCAGGTACATAACCAGGTACATAACCAGGTTCATAACCAGGTACATAACCAGGTACATAACCAGGTACATAACCAGGTACATAACCAGGTTCATAACCAGGTACATAACCAGGTACATAACCAGGTACATAACCAGGTACATAACCAGGTACATAACCAGGTTCATAACCAGGTACATAACCAGGTACATAACCAGGTACATAACCAGGTTCATAACTAGGTTCATAACCAGGTACATAACCAGGTACATAACCAGGTACATAACCAGGTACATAACCAGGTACATAACCAGGTTCATAACCAGGTACATAACCAGGTACATAACCAGGTACATAACCAGGTACATAACCAGGTACATAACCAGGTACATAACCAGGTTCATAACCAGGTACATAACCAGGTTCATAACCAGGTACATAACCAGGTTCATAACTAGGTTCATAACCAGGTACAT
Source organism: Protonemura montana (assembly GCA_947568835.1). Taxonomy (NCBI): domain Eukaryota; kingdom Metazoa; phylum Arthropoda; class Insecta; order Plecoptera; family Nemouridae; genus Protonemura; species Protonemura montana. Next base: position 27,888,912 of record OX387603.1, on the reverse strand, counting down.
AACCAGGTTCATAACCAGGTACATAACCAGGTTCATAACCAGGTACATAACCAGGTTCATAACTAGGTTCATAACCAGGTACATAACCAGGTACATAACCAGGTACATAACCAGGTACATAACCAGGTTCATAACAAGGTACATAACCAGGTACATAACCAGGTTCATAACCAGGTACATAACAAGGTACATAACCAGGTACATAACCAGGTACATAACCAGGTACATAACCAGGTACATAACCAGGTTCATAACCAGGTACATAACCAGGTACATAACCAGGTACATAACCAGGTTCATAACCAGGTACATAACCAGGTTCATAACCAGGTACATAACCAGGTTCATAACCAGGTACATAACCAGGTTCATAACCAGGTACATAACCAGGTTCATAACAAGGTACATAACCAGGTACATAACCAGGTACATAACCAGGTACATAACCAGGTTCATAACTAGGTTCATAACCAGGTACATAACCAGGTACATAACCAGGTACATAACCAGGTTCATAACAAGGTACATAACCAGGTTCATAACCAGGTACATAACCAGGTACATAACCAGGTACATAACCAGGTACATAACCAGGTACATAACCAGGTACATTACCAGGTTCATAACTAGGTTCATAACAGTTTAAACAAAACAACCTGCTTAAAGTCATCTGTCTTGTATTATAGATACTACATATCTTAAGTTGTTTTTCTTCTCTTTATTGATTAAAAGGAAAACAAAGCATTGACCACAAAGGCAAGGCCAACTAATGGTATGTGGGCTTTAAAGGGTATTAATTTAAGGGAAGAAACTGAATTTCAAAATGAATTCCAACAAAGCTGACAAGCTGATCAGTTGCCCGTAGCCGTCAATTATTATTTATTGAAAATAGCGAGTCACAACTATCAGAAGTACGTAGCTAATTTACTTTCACTTTAGTGTTCACACAGTAATGTTATGTGTCAAGCCTGGATTCAAGTCTGGATTCAAGTCTGGATTCAAGTCTGGATTCAAGTCTGGATTCAAGTCTGGATTCAAGTCTGGAGAGCGATTGTGTAAAAATTATAAGGATCCATATGATTTATAAGGATCCTTATCTCAGATATAAGGATCCATAAAAAAAAGAGCGATTGTGTAAAATTGTATGGATCCATACACCTTGGTTCATGTCCATAAAGCTATGGACAGTGAAATAGGTGTCCTTATGAAGTTATCGGCCGATATATCAGTATACAAAATGGCGGAAGATTTTGTGGACTACCTTATTGCTCAAGAGTTTGTAGATGAGGAGGAAGAAGAAGAAGCTGATGATGTTGAAAATGAGGAAATACAATTAAGTTTAGAGCGGAAAATTTTGAGAGATCTGTTTGATCCGTTTAACATCAGTGATAACCATTTTATTCACATGTACCGTCTTCCAAAGCAAGCGGTACATGATCTCGTTTCCGAACTTCACCCACATTTGAGGCCTTGTCAGCGCAGTACTGCCATTCCCCAATGGATGAGAGCAAAGACGATGAGAGTAAGTAAAATTATTATTATCTCTTTGAATTCACCCGCCAGTTTCTTCACTAAAAGCTACGCCCACCTCAATCATCTGACAGCTGAAATTCTGTCAGTCCGTGCCTACTCATGTCAGCGCTCATTAGCAACACACATATTTTGCTTCTATTTCGTTCATTATTCCTAACATTGAAGATGATGTTTTGTAAATGTTCAAGAAAGGTTCAAGCAAACACTTTTTTGTTTCAGGTGCTCACAACGTTAGACTTCCTCGCTTCTGGTAGCTATCAGAGGAGAGTTGGACAAAATTTCCTGTCTGCGATGAGCCAAACATCAGTCTCTGTTGTGGTGAAGGAGGTTGTGAATGTTATCAACGATCACCTCCTTCATCAGTGGGTTAAATTTCCAACCACCGAGGATGACTTTCAATCCATGAAGCAAAGGTATAGTAACCTCTTTGAACAATTAACCACCAAATTCAACATAGAAGTCATTTTGTGGGTTGTGTAGGTACCTACCAGCCGTGTTGCTATTACCTACACTTCTACATGTTCTATTTACCAGATTCATGGCAGCTCATCAATTCCCTGGGGTGATTGGGGTAGTCGATGGCACACACGTTGCTATCTTCCCCCCCGTCAAAGAGAGGGAACACTTGTTTGTTAATCGCAAGGGGTATCACAGCAAGAACGTTCAAGTTGTAAGTAATAATGATCTGCCCATTGCCTTGCTGTAAGATGTGTTTGTAGCCTAACCATCATTGGTTTTATTACTTGTCCCTTTTTGTTTGTATGTATGTGGCCCTGACTTGCTCATTCTGGCTGTAAATGCTCGTCACGGTGGGAGGTCACATGACTCCCACATTTGGCGAATGTCTGGCATTCGCCAAGATCTTGCTGAGCATTATGCCAATGGAAGGAGAGGCTTTTGGCTGCTAGGTAGGTTTTGACTAGACACAATACATTCATTTATTAATTTTCTCTGCTATGATTATAAGTAGTACTACTACCACACTACTACAATATTTTAAATTCCCAGGAAATGTTTATTGTTTATAAAATACACTTCAATGGACTCCATGGGGTTAGTACAATATTATAAATTAAAATAAATTGACTTTATTTCAGGAGATTCGGGATATCCTTCCGAGCCATGGCTGCTGCGTCCCATCGAAAACCATCCGGCAGCTAACACTCCCGAGGGGCGTTTCAACGAGAGATTTTGCTCGGCTCGTTGCACGGTAGAAAGGTGCATTGGTGTGCTTAAGGCAAAATTTCGGTGCTGACTCAAAGACCGCACACTGCAATTACACACCAGAAATCGCAGGTAGAGCAAGAATTTTGTTGATTGAAAAATTGGTTTTGATAATAATATAAGGCAATTGAAAATTTACTGTATAATTTTCCTCCGCAGGCCGCATTATTAATGCATGTGCTGTAGTGCACAATATAGGATTACACCACAGGGTACCAAACCCTCCTCCCAGGTTCGATGATGCCGATCTGCCTGAGAATGCTATCGCGGTGGCAGACGTTGCTGCTCATCCACAGCCGGGCCAACAGCTGGACGTGTTTGCTGTTGGGCAAGCAGTCCGTGCACGGGTCGTGCTTCACCACTTCATGAACTGAACAACTTCAAGCCAACGAGTCCCACACAACTGACTTGTGCGAGTTATGACATTGCCCTGCATTTACATTTACTTGACAATATTATTTGTAATGGTTAACGACTATCTGGTAATAGACAATTGTGCTTGTAAATAAAAAAGAGGTGGTGTTACTTATTTAAAACATTTATTAATGCATTGGTAAGCCTTGTGGCACTGTCCATAATCGAAGAGCACATGTTCACAAAGAAGCCCTTTGTCAAAATCATCGAGTATTGAGTGAATACTAATGGAGCAAACTACAAAATGCACTAAATATATCTACCTAAATTAACCTATCCTTGCTGAACTTAAAAATCTACAAACACATTATGTTAATGAAGTGTTATAATATCCCTTACCTTCCTTTCTTCTCAATAGATTGATTCATTTTTAATGAAGAATTTTAAGCTTTTATGTAAGGTTAATTGAACGCACAGTGAAAAGATCGAATTAGATTAACAACAAAATTAATTTTGTTCTTGCGAAGATAAACTGTCAGTTGGAACGAAATCGTTCAAAATTTCGTGCTTTCAAGAGTACTAGCAGAACCCGCTGCCTACGGCCGCTTTCTATTTTGAGGAAGTGGGCATTTTGATTTCAATTGTAAAGCCTTTAATGGGACCACAACCAAAAGTACCCCCATGAATTGAATTTGAAATTTGCCGCTTATGTCACTCGGGGTCACTGCATTGTGGAAACTCTGCGGTATTCTAAAGTGACCACGACGACAATTTCGAAAACAAACGACGTTGGCTGTCAAAAGATTTCCGTGTATGATTTCTTGAAATATTTCTTAAAGAGTGAAACTTGTGAAATACCTTTTACAATCTGGGCTCGCCAATCTTGCTAGCCAAGACACCAACAATATTTCAGTTCTGTCAATTATTTCCCTTCAGTTCTAGAGATTTTGAAAAGAATTTGACATTGACTTTGACGTTTGAATTTGACGTTTGAATATCCTAAGTTCACTGCCGAAAAGATTCATTCACGATTTCGTACACCTTGCCGTGGTGACAAAAAAGCAAACAATTGATCAAAGCTGTCAGTTTATTGGCAAAATTAATTATTTTTCACGTAAAACGATCGCAATTGAATGTGTTTTCGCTCAATTACATCAACAACTTTAATACGAATGCATGTGAAATAACCGAAAAGCCCGAGGCTAGAAAAACTTGAGTATTAAAAGAGTGATAAAAATCGAGCTGCATCGCCTGGCTCTGAGATATCTTGCCGTCATATTTAGCAACTTTTCACCATGAAAACGCTCTCAAATCGCCGTCAAAATGTCATCCAACAATGGAGAGCAGAATTACGAACAAATATAACCCAATTGCACACGTTTTTGACCAAATTTCGCAATTTCTATCAACATTTGAGCTCAATGTCACATACATCCCAGACAACCACAAACTAAAAAGTTGAACATCGCTAAAATAAGGCTTTTATATAAGGTTAATGTACTGCACATGCGCAAACCCATAAAATACAAAACAATATCATACAATACCAATGAGTACCTAGAATACCATACAATATTAAACAATACCATACAATACCATACAATACCATACAATACCATAGAATACCTAAAAATGCCAAACTAAATCATCGAATACCATTCAATTCCTAACAACACCATAAAGTACCTTATAAGACCATAGAAATCCATTGAAACTCAAAAAATACCAGAGGATACCAAACAATACCATAAAATAATAAAGAAACCCATAGGAACATAAAAGAATACCAAAAAATACTATCGAATACCTCCAAATCCCATAGAGTACCATCTTATAGCAAAGAAATCCATACAATTTTATAGAATACCATCCAAAAACATTTAATACCATACACTTCCAAACAAAACCAAACAATTCCATACAATATCATAAAATACAAAAGAATACCATAGAATACCATAAAATACCATAGAATACCATAGCACTCCATAGAATACCATAGCATACCATAGAATACCATAGCATACCATAGAATACCAAAGCATACCATAGAATACCATAGAATACCATAGAATACCATAGCACTCCATAGAATACCATAGCATACCATAGAATACCAAAGAATACCATAGCACTCCATAGAATACCATAGAATACCATAAAATACCATAGCATACCATAGAATACCAAAGCATACCATAGAATACCATAGAATACCATAGCACTCCATAGAATACCATAGCATACCAAAGAATACCATAGCACTCCATATAATACCATAGAATACCATAGAATACCATAGAATATCATAGAAAACCATATAATACCATTGAATACCATAAAATATCATAGAATACCATAGAATACCATAGAATACCATTAAACTCCATGGAATACCATAGAATACCAAAGAATACCCTACAATACCATAGAACACCATAAAATACCATAGAAGACTATAGCATACCAAAGAATACCATAGAACACCATAAAATACCATAGAAGACTATAGCATACCAAAGAATACCATTGAACTCCATACAATACCATAGAATACCATAGAATACCATAGAATATCATAGAATACCATAGCACTCCATAGAATACCATAGAATTAACCTTATATAAAAGCCTTATTTTAGCGATGTTCAACTTTTTAGTTTGTGTCTGGGCGTCTGGGATGTATGTGACACTGAGCTCAAATGTTGATAGAAATTGCGAAATTTGGTCAAAAACCTGTGCAATTGGGTTATATTTGTTCGTAATTCTGCTCTCCATTGCTGGATGACATTTTGACGGCGATTTGAGAGCGTTTTCATGGTGAAAAGTTGCTAAATATGACGGCAAGATATCTCAGAGCCAGGCGATACAGCTCGATTTTTATAACTCTTTTAATACTCAAGTTTTTCTAGCCTCGAGCTCCACGGTGATTTTTCATGCATTCGTATTAAAGTTGTTGATGTAATTGAGCGAAAACACATTCAATTGCGATCGTTTTAAATGAAAAAGAATTAATTTTGCTAATAAACTGACAGCTTTGATCAATTGTTTGCTTTTTTGACACCACGGCAAGGTGTACGATATCGTGAATGTATCTTTTCGGCAGTGAACCTAGGATTTTCAAACGTCAAATTCAAACGTCAAAGTCAACGTCAAAGTCAACGTCAATGCAAATTCTTTTCAAAATCTCCAGAACTGAAGGAAAAACGTGTGATTATTTTGGTTCTTTATTCAGGATTTAATCCCGCTACGTCACGGTGATTTTAAAGAGCATTATTATAGTAAAGTATCAAAAATATTGTTGGTGTCTTGGCTAGCAAGATGAAAAATAGCCACTTGACAAGCCCGTGGCATTCTTGTGGAGGTTATTTACACGTCAAAAAGGTTTGGAAAGTTAAACAATCTATTAACACAACTTTGGAATCTTTTGTAAATATATATAAATATATTTATTGTAAAAAGTATACGAAAGACGAGAAATTTCTTAAAATACGACGATTTTTCTCCATCCCCAGCCTAGACAAGATCACACAGTTGATTCCAAGCCAGCAATGATATTTGTGACAATTATGTAAATCAATAACAATCCTAACTTTCTTTGCAGATCTTTAAGAAATTAAAATGGGGTTTTTAAACAAACAAAACACACCTGATTAGTTTTTTATTGATAATTTTGCCAAAACTAGATTTAAAGTGACATTGACAGATCAAAGATAAACATTTGACAGATATCTTTCATCGAATCAAGACGCCGTGGATATTTATTTTATTTTCGAGAATGCCGTGATCATTCAACAGGTATTTAAATTCAAAACGTCATTAATGACAGAGTGCAGTTTTATCAAATCTAATCCAAATGCGCAATCTAAGTTTAATATGGTTTTCTCTGGAATTGTATGGTATTGTATAGTACTTTATGGTGTTATATGGTAGTCTATGGTATAAGGTGATATTGTATGATATTGTTTGGTATTCTTTGGTATTCTATGGAGTTCTATAGTATTCTATGATATTCTATGTTAATCTATGTTATTCTATGGTATTCTATGGTGTTCTATGGTATTCTATGGTATTCTATGGTATTGTATGGTATTGTATGGTATTGTATGGAGTTTTATGGTATTCTATGGTATTCTATGGTATTCTATGGAGTTCTATGGCATTCTAAGATATTGTATTTATTCTATGGTATTCTATGGTATTCTATGGTATCCTATGGTATCCTCTGGTATTCTATGGTATTCTATGGTATTCTATGGTATTCTATGGTATTCTATGATATTTTCTGGTATTCTATGGTATTCTATGGTAATCTATGGAGTTCTATGGTATTGTTTGGTATTCTATAGTGTTGTATGGTATTCTATGATATTGTTTGGTATTGTATGGTTTTCTATAGTATTCTATGATTTTCCATGGTATTCTATTGAGTTTTATTGTATTTTATGGTATTCTATGGTATTCTATGGTATTCTATGGATTTCTATGGTATTCTTTGATATTGTTTGGTATTCTATGATATTTTATGGTATTGTATGGTATTGTATGGTATTATATGGTATTGTTTAGTATTCTATGGTTTTCTATGGAGTTCTATGGTATTCTATGATATTGTATGGTATTATGATATTATATGGAGTTATATGGTATTCTATGGTATTCTTTAGTATTCTATGGAGTTCTATGGTAGTCTATGATATTGTTTGGTATTCTATGGTATTCTATGATATTCTATGGTATTCTATGGAGTTCTATGGTATTCTTTGGTATTCTATGGTATTCTATGGAGTTCTATGGTATTATATGATATTGTATGGTTTTCTATGGTATTTTATGATATTCTATGGTATTGTATGGTATTGTATGGTATTGCATAGAACTTTTAGCTGTGGTCCTTTTTAGAGAATTTGGATAGGGCATCAAAGAAAACTCGAGAAAGTTGTCGATGTTGTGTGGATTGTTTATAATGTGGACAGTTGTAACCAAAATGCCCACACCCTCGACATCAACTGCAGCCGTTAGGCAGCGGGTACTGCTAGTACCATAGAATACCATAGAATACCATAGAATACCATAGAATACCATAAAATACCATAGAACACCATAGAATACTATAGAATGCCATATAACTCCATAGAATACCATAGAATACCATAGAATACCAAACAATATCATAGAATACCATATAATACCAAAGAATACCATAGAAATCCATAGAATACCATAGAATACCATTAAAAACCATACAATATCATAGATACCATAGAACTTAATAGAATACCATAGAATACCATAGAATACTATAGAATACCATCGAATACCATCGAATACCATAGAATATCATAGAATACCATAGAACTCCATACAATACCATAGAATACCATACAATACTTAACAATATCATAGAATACCAAACAATATCATAAAATACCATAGAACTCCATAGAATACCATATAATACCATAGACTACCATATAACACCATAAAGTACTATACAATATTATACAATTCCATAGTAAACCATATTAAACTTAGATTGGGTATTTGGATTAGATTTGATAAAACTGCACTCTGTCATTAATGACGTTTTGAATTTAAATACCTGTTGAATAATCACGGCATTCTCGAAAATAAAATAAATATCCACGGCGTCCTGATTCGATGAAAGATATCTGTCAAATGTTTATCTCTGATCTGTCAATGTCACTCTAAATCTAGTTTTGGCAAAATTATCATTAAAAAACGAATCAAGTGCGTTTTGTTTGATTAAAAACCCTATTTAAAGTCTTAAAGACCTGCAAAGAAAGTTAGGATTGTTATTGATTTACTTAATTGTCACAAATATCATTGATGGCTTGGAATCAACTGTGTGATCTTGTCTAGGCTGGGGATGGAGAAAAATCGTCGTATTTTAAGAAATTTCTTGTCTTTCGTATACTATTTACAATAAATATCTTTAAATATGTTTACAAAAGATTCCAATAGTTGTGTTAATAGATTGTTTAACTTTCCAAACCTTTTTGACGTGTAAATAACCTTCACAAGAATGCCACGGGCTTGTCAAGTGGCTATTTTTCATCTTGCTAGCCAAGACACCAACAATATTTTTGATACTTTACTATAATAATAATAATAATAATACACTTTAAATTACCGTGAAAAAGACTTAGCGGGATGTAAAACTGTATCTGAACAATATAAGCCAATTTCACACGTTTTTCCTTCAGTTCTGGAGATTTCGAAAATAATTTGACATTGACGTTGACTTTGACGTTGACTTTGACGTTTGAATAGCCTAGATTTACTGCCGAAAAGATACTTTCACGATTTCGTACACCTTGCCGTGGTGTCAAAAAAGCAAACAATTGATGAAAGCTGTCAGTTTATTAGCAAAATTAATTCTTTTTGCACGTAAAACGATCGCAATTGAATGTGTTTTCGCTCAATTACATCAACAACTTTAATACGAATGCATGAAAAATCACCGTGGAGCTCCAGGCAAGAAAAACTCGAGTATTAAAAGAGTTATAAAATCGAGCTGCATCGCCTGGCTCTGAGATATCTTGCCGTCATATTTAGCAACTTTTCACCATGAAAACGCTCTCAAATCGTCGTCAAAATGGCATCCAGCAATGGAGAGCAGAATTACGAACAAATATAACCCAATTGCACACGTTTTTGACCAAATTTCGCAATTTCTATCAACATTTGAGCTAATGTCACATACATCCCAGCCAGATACAAACTAAAAAGTTGAACATCGCTAAAATAAGGCTTTTATATAAGGTTAATGTACTGCACATGCGCAATGATAAGCTGTCAGTTTATGCGGGTTAAAACATCGGGCATCATCGGCTTTTGAGATAATGATCCACAAGACTTATGGATTCGATAAGGCTATCGATTTTCTTACGCAATCGCAAAAACTTATCGAATCCATAGAGTTATGGATCCTTATCTATATGGAATCCATAAGAGTTATCGGCCGATATCATAAGGATCCTTATAAACGATTTTTACACAATCGCTCTCCTGGATTCAAGTCTGGATTCAAGTCTGGATTCAAGTCTGGATTCAAGTCTGGATTCAAGTCTGGATTCAAGTCTGGATTCAAGTCTGGATTCAAGTCTGGATTCAAGTCTGGATTCAAGTCTGGATTCAAGTCTGGATTCAAGTCTGGATTCAAGTCTGGATTCAAGTCTGGATTCAAGTCTGGATTCAAGTCTGGATTCAAGTCTGGATTCAAGTCTGGATTCAAGTCTGGATTCAAGTCTGGATTCAAGTCTGGAAAATATCAAGCGGATTCTTTCACCTCATGCTTCTCTTGAGCGTGTTTTACTAATACTGCCGAAAAATACTTCCAAATGTATGGTCAGCTATGGTAAGCTATGGTAAGCTATGGTAAGCTATGGTAAGCTATGGTAAGCTATGGTAAGCTATGGTAAGCTATGGTAAGGTAAGGTAAGGTAAGGTAAGCTATGGTAAGGTAAGCTATGGTAAGGTAAGCTATGGTAAGGTAAGCTATGGTAAGGTAAGCTATGGTAAGGTAAGCTATGGTAAGGTAAGCTATGGTAAGGTAAGCTATGGTAAGGTAAGCTATGGTAAGGTAAGGTAAGGTAAGCTATGGTAAGCTATGGTAAGGTAAGGTAAGGTAAGCTATGGTAAGGTAAGATATGGTAAGGTAAGCTATGGTAAGGTAAGCTATGGTAAGGTATGGTAAGGTAAGCTATGGTAAGGTAAGGTAAGCTATGGTAAGGTAAGGTAAGGTAAGGTAAGCTATGGTAAGGTAAGCTATGGTAAGGTAAGCTATGGTAAGGTAAGCTATGGTAAGGTAAGGTAAGCTATGGTAAGCTATGGTAAGGTAAGGTAAGGTAAGCTATGGTAAGCTATGGTAAGGTAAGGTAAGGTAAGGTAAGCTATGGTAAGGTAAGCTATGGTAAGGTAAGCTATGGTAAGGTAAGGTAAGGTAAGGTAAGCTATGGTAAGGTAAGCTATGGTAAGGTAAGCTATGGTAAGGTAAGCTATGGTAAGGTAAGGTAAGGTAAGCTATGGTAAGGTAAGGTAAGGTAAGGTAAGGTAAGCTATGGTAAGGTAAGCTATGGTAAGGTAAGCTATGGTAAGGTAAGCTATGGTAAGGTAAGCTATGGTAAGGTAAGGTAAGCTATGGTAAGGTAAGGTAAGGTAAGCTATGGTAAGGTAAGCTATGGTAAGGTAAGCTCTGGTAAGGTATGGTAAGGTATTGGGTTACGAGTACGACAAAATGTAAGTACTTTTAAAATTATTTAAACTTACCCATTCTAGAAACCGAATTAATTTTGAGTAATTTTTAAAGCACTTTGCTATGACTACTACTTTCTTTACTACTTTACTACTTTGCGATACTTTTATGACCTTCACTTCCCAAATTCTCAAAACATCAACAATTATAGAGATTTTCTTTCACTATTTGTTTTATATGGGTGCTTGGTTTTTTATTTAATTTTAACACAAAAGTATGATTTTATTAGTTATTGAATGAAATCGATTGAATTTAATTGATTTGATTAAGTTTTGATATAAAGGTGGGTAGATACTTGATTGAAAAACAAGAATTGGGTGCATAGATGTTTACCCAGGACTTTCTTCACTGGGCAAAGGAATTACTTTGACAGCTTTGCACATTTTCCTGCCAACTTGAATTATATTGTAAAGAATTTTCAATTTGATGAAGGCCTAATTCTTACAATTAAAACCTTATAATTTTGTCAAGTGCTGATAAGAGAAATTAATCTGCATTTTTATCGTAGTAAAGTGCTGGTTTGTTGGGCTATGTTAAGCCCATTAGACAGGCACAGCCAGTGTTAGGCCAAGCTTTTTGCCACAGAAAGACATTCTGAGATGCCATACTCTTCACTTCTCTTGTTGTCATTTTATACTTAGTAGCTACCTAGCTTTATGCTTAAAATGTATAATGGCAAGATGAGTCCACAACTGAAACTTTCAAATAAAGTGTAGAAGACTAAAACTTGGCCCAGGAGGTCGAGCAGATCTTTCATTTGTGTATTTTCAATTCAAATTCTAACTTGTTTTCTTATGCCCAGGATTACAATAGTTTTTAACTCAGAGTTAAGAACTTACAGAAACAGCTGAATTTCTCAGCATGTGATTGCTTGTTGCCGTGGCAATTAATTTAATTCCTGCTTTATCTAGGAGTTAAGAAAGTTGTAATACTGGGCATTAGCACTATGAAAATCAGTGAGGTACATAGCATTCTTTACATACATACACAACTACATTGTGTTCAACTTTATCTATTTAGCATAGAACACATTTCAGATGCTCAGGTAGGTCCAAGTATTTGATAACCAGTGACATTAGCTCATTGATCCAGGCGCAAATATAATGGATTACAAAAGTTGAGTAAATTGTATGCAGTAGTGTGGAGTTCTTTGCCCTAGCATAACTTTTATCTGCATCAATGTTTCATCACCAGAGCATAAAGTCACCTCATGACAAAGTATTGATTTTTCATGCTACTTGCTTGATAAGTAGACAAATAAATTATTTAATCCATACCACTGTAATGAATTTTATATGGAAATCAGATAACAATCGCTCAACCTAAAAAGTATCCGCTGCTCGGGCCAATCGCTACTAAATATTTAATCATGAATATCGCACGAAACTTTGGAATGCTATGAAGCAGAACAAAATTGTAAATCAACATAGCATGAAGCCCTGACATTATCAAAGAGCAATCACAGTTATCATATTGACTCAATTGAGGAGATGAGGCTTAAATTCTCTCTTACTTATCTAATGTTGGACAAATAATAGCCAAGGACAATGATCTGGCAAGAAGTTGGAAGGCAGAGTGTAGAAACCATTCGATACAAGGCACTTTGTCTCTGCTGTTTTAACTTTACTTTCTGAGTGTTTAGGGTACAATTTATTGCAGAACAAAGGAATTGTTCCTTTTTTAGTACATAAATATCTAAGCATTTGGGTCACTGGGGTTGATTTGTATTTTTATTTTGACCCAAAACGTTATATTTGAAACTGGGGTAATTGTTAAAGACTTTAACATAAAGGTTTCAATGATCGACATGCTCATGTAACAAGAAGGATCATAAACGGCATGCATTGAAAGAAAAGAAATACCGAGAGAATAAAATGTACGATAATTACGAGTAGAAACAACTTATTAAAGAGACGCTGCCCCTCCCAAGAGTATAAGACGCCAAGTATCTGGTCGCAATTTATTCTCCAAAATTGCATGCTAATTATTGAGTTCACACAACATTTTAGCGCTTACCATAATTGATGTTTGGTTGGACAGAAGGAATGCGTAGATATTCGCGAAAGTTTGTTACTGCCCGATGCTCGGGTTTGGTTTCTTTACTTGGCGACATTTCGGCGCCGCGAACTAGAAGACAGGCACAGGACCACTGCTGAGTTCTGCGTACCAGCCAGCCGCGAGCAGTAACGACAGAGGCAAGCCAGCCAATGCGCTCTCGCGTTTGCGTAGACGTCACTTTGACAGCACCATTCCCGGGGGGCTTTGAGCGAAAATTAGCAAGAAGTTTAAAAAATTCGCCAGTTTCTCAAACTACACTGGATAACGTGTAATTTAAAATCTCATTAAACCAAAATACATTTTTTTTAAATATGGCATGCTTTTACCAATTTAGTATTGCGGTATCCAGTTTTTTTTTTAAGTTACTATCTAAATTTAGCCCAGCTGTTTATGAAGGGTAGGTCCATGCTTCGGGTTTTGGTACTTCAGAGCTTTGCTTCAGGGTAAACGAACCGTGCTTTCCCGTGCTTAAGAACTATTATGGGAAATTATTTCCTAGAATTATGAATAATAACTGTCGTTTCAATTTAGAAGGACACGACAGTATAAATGACATGATTGCGTGAAAAATGAAATAATCAATAGTATTAAACATGACATCATCTGACCAATCACAGAACAGAATTCAAAATTTAACAGACAAAATTACGTCATCGTACTTAACTTCACATACGCTCATTCAAGGAACACCAACTTAATAACAAAAAATCACATAAAAAATGGATAACTGATTTAATATTAATGCAAAAAAATTGTTAATACTTTTCATAAAATCAAGATGTGTATTTTACTGCCTCAAACACGCCGAGATTCATTACTTGTACATCGTTTAGGCAAACGCTTTGTTGGCAGCTTTGATAGTACATTGTATATTCGAACAAGATGCGTCACTCCAGCGCGCTGGTATAAATTCCGGCTGACGCCACATTTCGCGCACTTCGTCAAGGATACCGGTAGACTCGTTACGTCTGATCTGTATTATTGCGAAAAAAGGCGTCTCCCGTTAGTTATCATCTCAGATAACTAGTGTTCTGTAAAATATCGCAAGATACCAAACATTTTGATATTCAAACATGGTGGGTTTCACTTATCTCTCATTTATTATGATGTTTTTGTTAAATATATTCGGTTGCTAACGGCCGCTTTGCCAACACCCAAAATGGCGTTCCTTGAAATAATCGATTACTTTCTGTTCACAGCGTGAATGCATCTCTATCCACGTCGGCCAAGCCGGAGTGCAAATTGGAAACGCTTGCTGGGAGCTTTATTGCCTGGAGCATGGAATTCAGCCTGATGGGCAAATGCCCTCAGACAAGACCGTCGGCGGCGGCGATGACAGCTTCAATACCTTCTTTATGGAAACTGGCGCCGGCAAACACGTTCCTCGCGCCGTCTTCGTCGATTTGGAGCCTACTGTGGTCGATGAAGTTCGTACTGGAACCTACCGTCAACTCTTCCATCCCGAGCAGTTGATTACTGGCAAGGAAGATGCCGCCAACAATTACGCCCGAGGTCATTACACCATCGGAAAGGAGATTGTCGACATGGTTCTCGACCGAATCCGAAAGCTTTCGGACCAATGTTCGGGACTTCAAGGATTCTTGATCTTCCACTCGTTTGGAGGAGGTACTGGATCAGGATTCACCTCCCTGTTGATGGAGAGACTGTCAGTCGATTATGGAAAGAAGAGCAAGCTGGAGTTTGCCATCTACCCTGCTCCGCAAATCTCCACTGCTGTGGTTGAGCCATACAATTCCATTCTGACCACCCACACCACTCTTGAGCACTCTGACTGCGCCTTCATGTGCGACAACGAGGCTATCTACGACATCTGCCGTCGCAACTTGGACATCGAGCGCCCGACATATACCAATCTCAATCGTCTCATCGGACAGATTGTCTCGTCGATCACAGCTTCCCTCCGATTTGATGGCGCCCTCAACGTTGATCTGACAGAGTTCCAGACCAACTTGGTTCCCTACCCCCGAATCCACTTCCCCCTGGTGACCTACGCCCCTGTCATCTCGGCTGAGAAGGCCTACCACGAGCAGCTGTCTGTTGGTGAGATCACCAACGCTTGCTTCGAGCCGGCCAACCAGATGGTGAAATGTGACCCTCGTCATGGAAAGTACATGGCTTGCTGCATGCTCTACCGTGGAGATGTCGTACCCAAGGATGTCAATGCTGCCATCGCTACCATCAAGACAAAGCGATCGATCCAGTTTGTAGACTGGTGTCCGACCGGTTTCAAGGTTGGCATCAACTACCAGCCGCCTACTGTTGTTCCGGGCGGAGATCTTGCCAAGGTGCAACGTGCAGTCTGCATGTTGTCCAACACGACTGCCATTGCCGAGGCCTGGGCCCGTCTGGATCACAAGTTCGACCTGATGTATGCCAAGCGTGCCTTCGTGCACTGGTACGTCGGGGAGGGAATGGAAGAGGGAGAGTTCTCAGAGGCCCGTGAAGATCTGGCCGCTCTTGAGAAGGATTACGAAGAAGTCGGCATGGACTCAGTTGAAGGAGAAGGCGAAGGAGCAGAGGAATACTAAAGAATCTCTTGAAAACAAAGTTACAGGCTTGCATTTAGTCATTCTGTCATAAATGTAGCTTTGCAGACAATTTTCTCTCTAATAAAACATGGCGCCTATTTTGCATTCAACTTTCATGTAGTAATTTTGTCATGGACCGGAGAAAATCAACAAATCCTCAATATATTTGGATTTGTTGTGAAACCTTTTCCATATCCTAACATCTTGTCATTCCTTTTAAAGGTATATCAAGTAGTGTCATGGTTTCTATTCCAGTGCTGAATGCATGGCCTTTTAAGGAAGTAGTGAAACTGGGCATGTTATGTTCATGGAAATGTAACCCATCCTTATTTTATGGTAATTGCTAGTAATAGTGCATATGCTGCAAGTTTAGGCTTATTTTGGAAAGTTGTATTCTTGAGTGATTTATGAAGAGGTATACTCACTTAATATAAATTCTATTGACCCATTAATTTGGCATCTAAGCTGTCAGTTGCCCTAAAGCCTACCATTTACCACCTGCTCGATTTAAACAGGAAATAGTGCAATTTAATGCTTCAGTAATCATTAAAAACTGTTAAGCTATTGATCTAACAGCTTGAGGTACCAGTCGTAGGGTAACACAGAGAATGCAACCCATCGCAATGACTAATCATCCTGTTTCTACCCTGAAAACCGAGCCAATCTGCAGCTGGAACCCAACGGTGCAGGTAAGAGACGGTGTTTCCTGCCACAAAGGAATAAAAAAACGAGTTAATTGAGCATATCACTAACCGCCCCCATCGTCCAGTTCATCCATTTTAAGTCGGGCCGTCAAAGCATCATCACCTTACTTGGTAATATTTTGCAGGCCGCGATTCGCAAGTTACCTTATAGAGGAGGTTTGAGACAAGTTCAACGATTACGAAAAGAGAAATCGATTAAGAATGGTGAGTCCTGCATCCATCCTTCTCTTATCGGAGTAGGTAATGCCCCCCGCGGCTATACGCACGAATCATGTGCCGACGCGGCAAATTCCTTTGTCTGCTGTCAAGCCATGTCTGCCGTCGGGGTCATTATGTTGCCTTTTCAGACGGAGGTTAAAACTTACAATTTTGCTTGTTTCTATCTTTCTTCTAGCGTGAATGTATTTCTATCCACGTCGGCCAAGCCGGAGTCCAAATTGGAAATGCTTGCTGGGAGCTTTATTGTCTTGAGCATGGAATCCAGCCTGATGGGCAGATGCCCTCTGACAAAACTGTTGGAGGTGGAGATGACAGCTTTAACACCTTCTTCACTGAAACTGGCGCAGGAAAACATGTACCTCGCGCGGTATTCGTCGACTTGGAACCCACCGTAGTGGACGAAGTGCGCACAGGCACTTACCGGCAACTGTTCCACCCCGAGCAATTGATTACCGGCAAAGAGGATGCCGCTAATAACTATGCTCGAGGCCACTACACGATTGGGAAAGAGATCGTGGACTTGGTTTTAGATCGGTTGAGAAAATTGGCTGACCAATGCACAGGACTCCAAGGATTTTTGATCTTCCATTCCTTCGGAGGAGGCACAGGGTCTGGATTCACTTCATTACTGATGGAGAGGCTGTCTGTTGATTACGGAAAGAAGAGCAAGCTGGAGTTTGCTATCTATCCAGCTCCTCAGGTACCAAGCTGTTTAATTTGAAATAAGATTTAGTAAGCTAACGGTAAACGGGCACAG
Organism: Protonemura montana; assembly: GCA_947568835.1. Lineage (NCBI taxonomy): Eukaryota > Metazoa > Arthropoda > Insecta > Plecoptera > Nemouridae > Protonemura > Protonemura montana. The sequence goes on along the minus strand of OX387603.1, from coordinate 27,871,236 downwards.
CCGAAGGGTAACAATAAGTGTTTGCATTATTTTAGATTTCCACTGCTGTGGTTGAGCCATACAATTCCATTTTGACCACCCACACCACTCTTGAGCACTCTGACTGCGCCTTCATGTGCGACAACGAGGCTATCTACGACATCTGCCGTCGTAACTTGGACATCGAGCGCCCGACATATACCAATCTCAATCGTCTCATCGGACAGATTGTCTCGTCGATCACGGCTTCCCTCCGATTCGACGGCGCCCTCAACGTTGATCTGACAGAGTTCCAGACCAACTTGGTTCCCTACCCCCGAATCCACTTCCCCTTGGTGACCTACGCCCCTGTCATCTCGGCTGAGAAGGCTTACCACGAGCAGCTGTCTGTTGGTGAGATCACCAACGCTTGCTTCGAGCCGGCCAACCAGATGGTGAAATGTGACCCTCGTCATGGAAAGTACATGGCTTGCTGCATGCTCTACCGTGGTGATGTAGTACCCAAGGATGTCAATGCTGCCATCGCTACCATCAAGACAAAGAGAACAATTCAGTTTGTAGACTGGTGTCCGACCGGTTTCAAGGTTGGCATCAACTACCAGCCGCCTACTGTTGTTCCGGGTGGAGATCTTGCCAAGGTGCAACGTGCAGTCTGCATGTTGTCCAACACGACTGCCATTGCCGAGGCCTGGGCCCGTCTGGATCACAAGTTCGACCTGATGTACGCCAAGCGTGCCTTCGTGCACTGGTACGTTGGGGAGGGAATGGAGGAGGGAGAGTTCTCAGAGGCCCGTGAAGATCTGGCCGCTCTCGAGAAGGATTATGAAGAAGTCGGCATGGACTCAGTTGAAGGAGAAGGCGAAGGAGCCGAGGAATATTAAAACTTGCCTAATACACTTTTGTTTTTAAGGGAAATGTTTTTTAATTCACATTTCACACTGCTAAGAAGATTTTAAACACTTTTTAATCACTATTTAACATGTTTTGTGCTTTATCTCAATTCTGCATGTCGCTCAGCTTACCTAGGGCAAAATGTAGATTTTACACTTTTTTATAAAATACATGGAATATTTAAACAATTACGAATATACGTTTTTGTAAATGTCTTATAATCACATCCAATTCTACCACCTTCGTACTAGTTGATTGTTGTATTTGTAGAGTCTAGAATAAATTGACAGCCTATATTTGCTAGAATCTAATCTTCGTTTGACACGGAAGTTCGGCAGTTACAAGAGCAAGAATCCTAGGATGGAATGCTTTCAACTTTTGAGCGTTCTACTATTAGCCTCGAATTTGCAGTCAAGTAGACCTTAATACTGATTTAATGCATAACTTATTGCTACTTCGTCAATCTCAAGTACAAGTAACTGATGTTTATCAAATTCATTTGACGTCGTTAGCTGCATTTCTTCATTAACTCATAAAACAAACTCGCCCATTTTGGAATCGGTGACGTCAACTATAAATAACAAGAAAAGGGGCTACATGCTACCTCCCGAACAGGTTAATTTACACGGTTTCACTGTTGAATTTGGCACAATTTACTTCAGTGCCAAGTCTTCTTTTGAGCATATATTTGTGTTGATCAGGCTGATTAGCACTCTAATGGCTGAGCTACTGCTGTTTCAACTTTACTGGATGCTTTTTACATTCAAGGTGGCCCATATCAAGTCAGCCCCATAATATGGACACGGTCTCAAAACAATCGAGATCAAATTTGTGCATCATAGTGGTCCATTATCTCATGCATGCATATTCTATTGTGAATTCTGCCAGGCTTTCTACGATGAGAGGTATTTGGCATTCTGGCTTGGCATACGTAGGTCTTTGATAAGGTTAGTCATCGTTTATAAATCCCTTTCTTAATTTTACAAACTTTCCTTTTGCACTCCTTTCCCTGAAAGTGGTCATCACCTTGTAATTCGGCATTTGTATGCCGGCAAACATTTGTCCCGTCCCCTACTCAAGAGCACTAGTACCCCTAGCTGCACCATTAGCTTCAACCTTAACCGCAATTTGGCACACTTTTTTCTGAGCTAACGTTTACAAACATTTTTAATTTCAGAGGTAGGTAACAGCCCCTTTTCCTCATTCCTGCAAGCTTCCAGCTATGGAAGTCTAATTCAAGCATGCACAAACATACATTTTGATTTAAGATCCTACGAATAAGTAACCGACCAGAATTTAGTTTATAATGTTTGAACATTTAAAAGGAACACATATCTTGACAGTCTAGCATCTGTCACTTTTGCATTTAAGTTGCGTTTTAAAATGTAATAAACAACAACACCTAAACTTTACACATCTGGCAACTATGACTATTACCATTAATAGAACTAGGAAGACTTACTACTAGAAGGAAAAATTGTTTAACTTTAAGATTGAGATACCGTTTCTTATGAATTCCATTAACACAAATTTCGATATAACTTCGATGTGGTTCGATGTTTTCTGTCAACATTACGAGTTTTTGTCCGTTATCCAGAGAATAGAGCATATCCATAGCCAAGTTTGTTAGCGTTCACAGCTAAGACACCGTTATCACCGTGTTTGCAAAGAAATCAACCGCCAAATTGAAAAATCTCAAACAAAAATGTTGTTGGTTTTAGTGTTAACTGATGTGAAATGCCACAAACTGTGGAAAGTTGTGATCTTCTAGTTTCCCATACTATTAATCTGCAATTTGTCACTGTTAAAAGAGGTTTCTGGTATTCTTGATCAGCTATCAACAGTTGGAACACTGAAGCATACATTGAGAACGAACAAAGAACAATTTCTTTATTTCAAATTCAAATGAGCCTTCTTTTTTTGATAACCTGCAAGTTATCAATCCACCCACAATGAATGAAAATCTGCTGTGGAAGTTGGTGGCAGAAACCTGAACATTTTCAAATATAAATCCTGAAAAAACCCACTCATTTGATGTCTTTTTAGTCACAAGAGAAAGCCACTACAAACAAAATAATGCAAATAACGTTTCAATTCGAGTTCAAGTCAAGATTTCTTAAAACTTAATAGTACATTACTTAACCTTAAACAATCTGTCAAAACAAAAGATCTATCCTTGTTTATAAATTAAAGAAAATTTAAAAATTTAATTTAAAGGAACAAAACCAAAATTTCTTGCAAATCTAGGATCACATAGCAAACCCAACGGGAACCAACGCCGATGAACAGAGATAGCAATCAGTTTACAATGAAACCGATAGATCGGGGCCCAAGTCGAGTCGTGTGTCTTACCCGAAGGCCTCCCTCATACGTCATAGCTCATCGCCCAGCCTCTCCTGGGCATCGGTGAGAGGCTGGTTGTTCCACCGCTTGTACGCAAGCAGCGCCACGTTCTTGGCGCCAATGGCGGACATCTCCATCGCGCTGGCGGCCCACTCGATGGCGTTCACGTGGTACAGGTGATCGTGGAGCACGAACGAATCGTCGCGATACATTGAAGTGTACTGCGGGTACGCCAGCCAGTCCACACGCTCAATGCTCTCGATTTCCATGAAAACCTGCGATGGTAAATGTAATTCGGTTTATAATTTCAAGTCGCACAGCACTAAATTGAGCGTCCTTTATGCATGTGTGAGTGTTGCCCCTTTCTGGGTGTTATGGTATGTAAGTAAGTGATTTTTTTATTGTCTTTAAAATCAAAAATGATGTGCAAGACATGGTTAGGTTAGGTTAGGTTAGGTTACCGATGGCCATCAATGATGAGCCATGACGTAATTAATTATGACTGGTGTCCTTGGTTACCTGCCATTACATAAGGGCTGTGCATTGGGAAATAAAGCAGTTGTAATGGGACAGTCAAGTTCTGTTATACCGAGAGTTCCTGCCTGGCCCCAATATTACACTGGGGATAAAAACAATGTCATATAGTTTAATGTTCACGTGTATATGCACACCATTTACAGGAATGCATGCAACATTATGATTGTTTTTAGACTCATGTCTAATTGATGTAAACTTAGCACTAATTTTAACAAAAACTATTTCAACTGGGTTTTAAATGCTAAGTAAAGGACAACTAAATTTCCCAACGTTTCGTAACTTGTACTAGTTACTTCTACAAGAGTAAGAGTAGTCCTGACAATTTTCTGATAACGAAAGAACCACATAAAATTATAACGATTACCTAGTTCAAGTAGATGCATTTAGGAAGCTTGAACTTGGTAATTGTTATAATTTTGCGTGGTTCTTTTGTTATCAGAAAATTGTCAGGACTGCTCTAACCCTTGAAGAAGTAACTAGTATATGTTACGAAACGTTGGGAAATTTAGTTGTTCTTCACTTAGCATTCAAAACCCAGTTGAAATAGTTTTTTGTTCGATACAAACTTACATTGTAGCTGTAGATGTGTGGTAGTTGCATGGTGATATATTACAGTATCAATACTGTAATATCTTGGCAGTAAAGACTCCGTCTCATCTCACTATTACTTATTGTTGTGCCAGGCTCAATGCTACGTACCTTGTGAAGGTCATCATCTGAGATCTGCTTGCTAGAGAACAGTTTCCAAACGTCAGATTTGCCGAGCGTGCCCTCGGTGTCATCGACGGGACTGATACGGCCGAGCGCGTGGAAGAAGTTGCCGAGTTTCACGTAGAGGACTTCGTCCACGAGGTCAGTCTCTGAGGTGAGACCGAAGTAGTTGAAGTCCACCTGGCGCAAACCATATCTCAATTAGAAACAAGGGAAAATCAAGGAGATATTGACGTTGACAATTTGCCAGTCCATCGTTGTCTAGCTCTTTTGGAGATGAAATGTCCTAAATCTTATCTGTCTTGCATTTGAGGAGACTCAAAAGCTGTCCTAAACTGGACATGGTTTGATTTACTATTTCCAGCACAAGGTCACGACATCAAGGTATAGACCAACATATCACGTACTTATCACCAACATATAGCGTTTGCAATTTAAATAAGATTTCATTCTAATACAGCAACGAATCCAACGTCAAATTGGAGTTATTCGAGTTTGACAGGTTGTGACGTGGTATAGCGTCACTAGAATCAGAGTGACTGTGAGTATTCACAGCCTCTTGATTCTACTCCTTGGAGAACTGTCATTCTCATAAAATGCACTAGAATCGTCTCAAAAAGCCAGTGTCCAAATAGCTCAATGGTTCAGAGCAACACACGTGACAGGTGGAGATCGGGGTTCGGGTTTGCGTTTGGGCATCAATTTTTGAGACGGTTATAGTGTTGATAATAATAAAATATCACCAGACTTTCTGTCTACATTTACAAACTATCTTTCTATCCGATTCCAACGGGAGCAAGTGAAGCTTTCCATGACAAGAAAAATTGAATGGTATTTACAACTGACTTAGAATAAGTAATTCATTACCTTTCCCTTGACGACGGTCGTTACCGTTCGGTGGTAATCTCCAGGAAAGTTCAAGTTCGGCACGTTGACAAACTCCAGCTGCAAACAACGAGATGATTTTATTCAACTTGTTGCGATAAGAATTAGCAGCTCTACGACCGTAAACACGCCCCCACAGAGTAACTTCCATCATTTCAACCCTACGTCCACATAGGATCTAAACATATCTCATTTATTTCATAGCATTTATAGATTGTTTTAAAATCTGCAATCTCTTTGTTGGCTAAATTATGTTCAGAAATGAAACAGAAGTTAATTCAACTGAAATGTGATGGGCCTCGAATAAAACAAATCCATCAGATAACAGCACTTAAATCTTCCGAAATCGCATGGAGTGAGCTACGAATTGGGAACGTTTATATTTCATCAAAAAAGGGTTACGTGTACCAATTATGAATTCTGTCTCACCCTGATCAACCTTTCTACTTTATCAGCTTTAATGTGAATAGAATATTAAGTGACTGGATAATTGTTGAAGACACGGGAGGTGCGGTGAAGATGACCATTAATTATTTTATGAAGTTATTACTGCTCTAACCCTTGAAGAAGTAACTAGTACATGTTACGAAACATCAGGAAATTAAGTTGTCCTTTACTTAGCATTCAAAACCCAGTTGAAATATTTTTTGTTAAAACTAGTGCTAAGTTTAAATCAAGTAGACATGAGTTTAAAAACAATCAAGGGCTGGATAATTGTTGAAGACGAGGGAGGTGCGGTGAAGATGTTATCATTGCTAACAATGACTTAAAGACAACTCGTTGAAACGTTAAAATTCTTGAAAATTCTAGATATTTCTCGACAAGCCCACGAGACAACACCAATTGATTCTACGATAAGTTGCTCTCGCTCTTTTTTCCTTCTTAAGCTACTGAGAATGTTTTGACAAATTTTCGAGTACCAAAAACCATGCAGTAAAAAGATTTTAAAAGGGTAAAAAGGGTTAAAAAGGGAATTTTAGTAGCCCTTTACCTAGCATTCAAAACCCAGTTCAAATAGTTTTTGTTAAAACTAGTTCTAAGGATAAATCAAGTAGACATGAGTCTAAAAACCATGCTAAAAAGTGTAATTTTCTGTATTTCACCGCCGTACCTTGCTCTTGTCAGCAGTGAGCGGGGCTGCCACTACGACGATGTCATATGCAGCCAACTCTCCCGTGCCGTTGCCACTACCGGCATCGATGCGGTAGTCTGCCGTCTTCGCGACAAACGCAACGCTCTTGACGGGCGCGTGAATCAACGTGGCTCCCGAACGTGTCAACAATTTCTCTGCCACGCGGAAGTTTCCACCGTTGACCGACCACAGGCCGGGGCTGGCTCCTGCTACTGATACCATGCCTGCAAGTTTCAGTTCATTAATAACACCGTCATCATATAATAATAATAATAATACTAATTCTTTTATTATCACGATTGACCATTATGGTCATTATGGTTTAGAAACTCGTTAACAGACTAAAAATAGAATAATATGCTTTGGAAAGTCTATTTGTCCATGCGTACAATTGGATACGCCTCAGTATACGTATTAAATTATATAATCATCATCATTTCTTTTTGTCATTTGAGACCATCATTGCTTCCATAATTATTTTTAATCATTTTTTTTTACTTTAGAATGCTTTAACTGCAATTATCTGATCAATTTATAAAATTAATTAATGGTCAAAGATTGACAAGATTTTTCTAAAATATCGTCAGAATGTGTCTGCTTCCTGCTCTGAAATGCAAGTCTTCGAGTGGGAAAATTACATTTGAAAATTCTCTCTTCCCCTCAAAAAATGTATAAAACCAGTGTAAATTTATAAACTAACCACTAACTTTTATTTAATTATATTGTAAATTCTATGACCACTATTGTAATTCTATGACCACTATTGTAAATTCTATGACCACTATTGTAATTCTATGACCACTATTGTAATTCTATGACCACTATTGTAATTCTATGACCACTATTGTAATTCTATGACCACTATTGTAATTCTATGACCACTATTGTAATTCTATGACCTCTATTGTAATTCTATGACCACTATTGTAATTCTATGACCACTATTGTAATTATATGACCACTATTGTAATTCTATGACCACTATTGTAATTCTATGACCACTATTGTAATTCTATGACCACTATTGTAATTCTATGACCACTATTGTAATTCTATGACCACTATTGTAAATTCTATGACCACTATTGTAATTCTATGACCACTATTGTAATTCTATTACCACTATTGTAATTCTATGACCACTATTGTAATTCTATGACCACTATTGTAATTCTATGACCACTATTGTAATTCTATGACCACTATTGTAATTCTATGACCACTATTGTAATTCTATGACCACTATTGTAATTCTATGACCACTATTGTAATTCTATGACCACTATTGTAATTCTATGACCACTATTGTAATTCTATGACCACTATTGTAATTCTATGACCACTATTGTAATTCTATGACCACTATTGTAAATTCTATGACCACTATTGTAATTCTATGACCACTATTGTAATTCTATTACCACTATTGTAATTCTATGACCACTATTGTAATTCTATGACCACTATTGTAATTCTATGACCACTATTGTAATTCTATGACCACTATTGTAAATTCTATGACCACTATTGTAATTCTATTAGCCTCAGGTATGTATTGTAAAACCAAAGCTATTAATAAACAAATAAATAAATAAACACGTAAACACCGTTCACAACATGGACAAAAAAACTTCAGCAAAATGAGCAATAATTTTACATGAAATACATGAATCTGTACGATTGATTCACAAAATGAATGAAACTTTGGCCAATCGCATTCGGAAATGTATTTTAAACAAGCTTCCTCTCGTGATAAGGGATGCAAAAAACAATAAGTCACATTTTAAATCCTCACTAAGAATGAATTTTTTTGAACATGGTTTTTAAAGTATTGAAGAGTTTATGAATATGAATATGAATGTGAAATGAGATGAGAGTTGGGACTTGATTCTCACATGTCACTGTGTTATTATGAATTGCAAATACAATTACAAATACAAATTGCAGTGAATTTTGGTTTTCTGGCATTTCCAATAGGGAACTTAAACCAGCAAGCGGATGATGGAAAGAAAGCTAGACTGGTGAAATGTGCAACCGAACCGGGATACGAACCCGGGACCTCCCAATTGCCGGTCGGGTGCTCTACCAACTGAGTTATCCGGACACACATATTCCAGCTTTTGCGGGGTTGTGATATGGGATCTCCTGAAGGGGAAAGGGAGAGCACCCGACCGGCAATTAGGAGGTCCCGGGTTCGTATCCCGGTTCGGTTGCAAATTTTTTCATTCTAGCTTCCTTTCCAAAATACAAATTGATTCACAAAAAGAGTGAAATTTTGGCCAATCGCATTCGTAAAACGTACCGACGAATTCTGTGACGTTGGTGTCCTGCCCGTAGTTGGTGACCAACGTGGCGGAAACAAGCTCGTCGACGATGAGACTGGAGAAGCCGCGTTGCGCGAAACCGAGCTTTGCGTTTCGATCGAGTCCGGCGACGATGTTCGGTCCCATCGCGGAGATCAGCTCGCGAACGCTGGCATAGCACTGGCCACGTGACTGAAGCTTGTAGATCCGTGAGAACTCACGGAGGTATTCGTCAATCTGAGAGTTCAGTTTCAACATCCCGTAGCCGTATCTGTTTCGGCAATGTTGAAAAACAAAGTGTTCAAAATAACATTGACACATAACAGCAAAGTAGTCCAAGGTGGAAAATTGCATAAAAGAATAATTACAGGTATTTAGATGAAATCTGATTTAAATTGCAAACGCTTGCAATGCGCGGGGTATTTTATTATTATCAACACTATAATCTTCTCAAAAATCCAGTGTCCAAGTAGCTCAATGGGTTAGAGCAACACCCGCGATAGGTGGAGATTGGGGTTCGAGTCTGCGTTTAGGCATCGATTTTTGAGACGGTTATAGTGTACATAATAATAAAATAATTACAGGTTATTTTTTTCTACAATTTTCCCTGTGAATGAAGTAACTATTGCAAAGCCCTCTAGAGCCATTTTCACCACAAGAGTTTTGGAAACAAATTCCCCGAATTCCATAGAGAAGGCTTTGATTTTCTTTCACTGTCACACAAGCTAGACTGTCAAGTTGCAAATTAAATTGGAGAAAGAACTTTTAAGTATGTTCTCCCGCCACTCTACGTAGGTAAGGTTGTTACTAGACTAAGCTGGAGGCCTTAAACTCAGTCAACTACGAAGAAATGGAGGGCGTGGATACTAAATAAAATTATGTTGAAGATAACATATTGTTGTCCATTGATTACTAAATAGTGTAACACTTATAAAGCTAAGTTATGTTTAGCACAATTATAAACTACACCAAATGTTAATAAGTTTATTGACCTCCATAATAGTTTCACCATGTTGACAATCTCCCAACTAGTTTCTTCATAAATAAACTCCGAACCATCAAACATTCCGAAGTTGGAAGGCGAATCGTTTTTTCGCTTCCTTTGCCCTGCAAACAAGATGTAAAAAGTGTTGAAAATAAAACATAAATGGTCTCTGCTTTCAGAGACTTTTAGTTCAAATATAAAATAAATAGGTGTCTGAACAGCGGCTTCTAGTTTGTCACTATAAACACATTTCAAATGCAAGTATTTCTGATACAGTTTCTTGTCATAATAATTTGGCATCATCTATTGAATCTTTAAAATTTCCAACAACTGTCCTGAAAGCCGCATAGGCTGGTAAATACTGTTAATTCGAATAAAACGTACCAAGTTGCTTGACAAAGTCTACCATATATTTGTTCTTTGGATGAATGACAGACCCTCCAGTTTCATATCTACTGTTGCCAATTGTTACAGTAGAGAGTCGACCTCCAATTTTGTCGCTTTCATACAAATCAATTGTAGCATCAAGTCCAAATAGTTCTCGAAGAAAATAAGCTGTTGATGTCCCACCAATGCCTCCTCCAATGATAGCTGATAAAAAATAAAACATTGTGATATTAATCGACTGCAAGTAAATTAGCATCTATCTGATAGTAGACATTTTGGCCAGTTTATTATTTTTACCTATATTTGGTATCTTTACTTTGCACAAAACAGAACTGATGCAAACCATTATTAACACAGCAAACATTATCTTTCCCATGGTTCCAGGAAAACAGCCCCTGTCAAAAGTTTCTTGAGCTCGCAGGGCACCCTCAATCGCACTCAATAATTCCGAGTCTTCTTTGTGTATAGACGACCCTGCCCTTTTACGAACAGACGTTAGTTCACTCGGGTAATGTTATGTTTTTATTGACTTTTCGCTCTGCAGCACGCGTTCACACGTTGGTAATGGTTTGACATATCTGTATACAGTTGGTAACAGTTGGTCATCGATTTTGTGAGAGGAGCACATGTTGAGCACGTGTTATGATCGAATTGTCAGTTTATGATGAATTTATCATATTTTACGGAAATATTTCATTCACATTTTAGAGTTTTGAATATATAACAAGATTAAAAATCTTAAATTATGGGAATGACATGTTATAATATTATACGAAACTGAATGTGGAAAGTTCAAGTTTAAATCTGCATTATGACAGGCTTTCTAAATCAAAATTATTTTTAAATTTCATGATTGTCAAGTGTTTTTATTTTACTGGATTGACAACCTGTCAGTCCAGTTATCTAAATTATTTATTAAATATTTAAACTACACGTTCTTTTCGAAATAAGCCAACAGACGAGATGATATATACTACTACAAATTAACTCCCTATACTATGGTTCGTGTGGGGTTTCTGAATTATCTTGCATTTATCCATATAATTACAAGAGGCCACTTTATTTTGAAACCTCAAAATAAAAAAATACCCGTGGACAATCTCTAAGCATTTTTCACGTCGAAACACCATTTTCACCATTTTCATGCACTGTGATGGAATTATGTGTGATTTAAGCTAGGTGGTTTGTTGTTAAATGAGTTAAATTATGCTTCTGTTCTGACTTATCTTAAACTTTTTTTCCATTAAAGAACTTATATTTACAAAACTACCAAATTGTTTGCTAAACTAATCAACTAAGTCTCCACATCACTGATGTACATACTCTCAATATTTACCGTTACTATGTTTTCCTCAAAGAATAACATTAGTATCGAAATATGAATTTGCAGCAACTGCTGTCTTTAGTCACAGTATTAGTTCACATTTTCTCATTGATATGAATTTTTATTTAGCCTAAGACCCTCAGCGCCGATGTTCAAAGAGTGTTAGAGGCAAGGCACGAGCAGGTTATAGCTCCAATCGATCTTTGCATCGCCAATGCCGTTCCAGTGGAACTACCAAACTTGGAATGGATGTTCCTCAATCGCGTTCCGTCCAAGCTCAAGATTGCCAACACTGGGAAAACAAGTAAGCATTACCAAAACGTTACCTACAGTGTCTGTTGGCCTAAACTATAAGTACCATTCTGGCTTTTACACTGCTGTCTAAATATAGTGAAGATAAAAATGTTAGCCATTTTACTTCGAGAGATGCATTTGTATGCCTCGGTTATGCAAAGAGTTTCCCAATTCTGGATTTAACTTCTGGGGATTCTCCCCAAAAACACATCTTGAAGCTGTGGAGATGGTCACCATCCACTAACTAACCCAATCTCAGCTCAAGGCACCAAACTTGAGTGGTCATAAAAGAGCAGTCATTTCCTGGAACGTTCTATCGGGCCTACTATTCGGTGGGTTCCTGTCAAATACTAGACTTGATGGAATGTTGCTAAACCTGGTCATCCATTTAACAGTTAGCGTTGTTCCAGTGATACTGAACCCTCAGTGGAGCGGGGGCGGCCCCCGAGTCCGAGCCGGGCCACTCAAGTCAGAGTACTTCTTAACACAGGTCCACTTCCACTGGGGCCGGTCTGACGATGAAGGCAGCGAGCATTCCATCGAGGGACATCGGTCAGTGAACATACTGGGCTATTTCATCCAGAAACGTGTCTCTCTTTTCTGCATCTTTGCTAATGTAACTGATATCTTCCAAAATAATTTCAATACCTACTGTAACAATGAGTGAGTGGACCCGCCTTTATTTCAGGACATTTTTAACCATTTCAGTCAAAATCTGGAATATTTCCTCAAAGAACATGGCCTTCTTCCTTTCCCACCTCTTTCATGTTCATGTTCATGTTCAGATTTTAGCACTTATTATCATATTTGTTGTTTGGTTGACCAGCCTGCCCCTGGAGATGCATGTGGTCTGCTGCAATGCTTTTTACGAGTCGCTCAACAAAGCTTATAAAGAGTCTGACGGCACCGTGGTTGTCGCATTCTTCTTCGTCGTGAGTCAATTTTTTATTTTTGTCGAAACCACTGACCCAACTTCTATAACGCTAACTTTAAAAGCACTGGGTGTTATTTATTTTATTTATTTATTTATTTTCAGAACTTTGACATGCATTTCATTCATTATCAATGCTATCGGTTGTTGCTATCTTATTTGAATATTGCAATAAATAAGTTGTACAAGAGTTACACTTTGTTGGGTTTTACAGCATTTTGCAGACAAGTGACTTTACTGTGAGAAAATGAGGCAATATTGTTGGTTTTCCTCTCACTCAAGTAAAGTTTCACTTGCTGTTCAGAAGTTTTACGTGGTAATATTGGAGCATCCTAAACAATACATGCATTTGTGTGCATACATATCTTTGAACATAGCCACTTCTCTGCTAGGTTGGTACCTACTTTGCTCTCAAGCCATGTTGGAAATACAAAATCTGACAAAACCTGATGTGAGTTATGAAACGTTGTGGAATTTTACCAACCATTCAAAAACACAGTCATACTTTTTTTAACCAGTGCTAAATTTAGATATAGTATACATGATTCTAAAAAATAAAATATTAAGTAAATTAAAAATAACAAAACTTAATTATTTGATGTCATATTATTATGGTTAGTTTACCAAAAATAATTCTACTACAATGGGTGATATTTAATCTAGTAAACAAAGTGACAAAATGCTCAGAACATAGGTAACTTAAGAGTCTCGATTGGAAATAAAACGTAACCTCGCTTCTAACTGCTTAGCTTCAAGAGCGAGACAATCCCAACTTGTCGGAGCTGATGCCCGCCTTGGATCGAGTGTCTGATGAGGGCACAACAATCCTTCATCCCGCCTTCGCTCTCTCCCGCCTCCTGCCCGCCGTACGCTCCGATTACCTCATCTACTGGGGATCTGTGTCTGGACGAGGGAAGCGACAGCAGATTTTGTGGCTACTGGACAGGAAGCCCATCGGGATTTCCCATCAACAGGTATCTGACATTTGATTTTTGCGTACTCAAATATATGAGGACTACCTTTTTTTGCCGAATTTTTACGTTTTAAAGTAGGTTTGCAGAGTCTCAGAATAATGAAAAGTCTTACCCTTAATGAGGAAGTCGTACTTAAATGGCAGTATTTCACAGTGTTTTACTTTTTTTTCTCTTGGCCATTGCTTCAGAATTATCAGCTGCCTAGGGTTTAACTGGGTGTGAAAAGCTGCCCGTTTTCAAACTGCCTTTAAGAGACTTTTTTTAAGAAACGTACTCCGTTTTTATTTGATAATTTTTTTATTACATAGTAATTGTTTGGGTTTTATAGAATAAGTTTAGATATGGAACTGTAAAAATTGATGTAAAATATAATACTAATAAAAGTGATTAAGACTACGATCAGTAAAGTACCTCATAATAAAGTAATAGTTGGTCCTACTCTCTGGTAGGGTTATTAATAATTGCAAAAGTATGTACCTATCAAATTTAGTAGTGGTAACTTAATAAAATAAAAATAAAGGCAATGTTAATATTCTATAGTAATAATAATAATACATATTTTATATAAATAGTTATAATAGTAATAATAAAGCTAACGACTACATAATAACACTAATGTTTCAATTGTCATACTATTATTTTAGACAGAGATGTGTGACACATATAACAGACAAAACTGCATGTCACGCAGATGTCATTGTTTCGAGCAATGAAGCAAAGCAGAGAGCCGGACAGGGGTTCAGATCCAGCACCCGATGCACCTCCGGGGGCGGTATTCTACGCTGATCCTTCGCGCCACCCCCTGGACGCCCCCACCTTGCTTCCTCTCGAAACAAAAACCTCACAACATGAATCTCTGTTGACTCGGATGTCTCCCAGAAGTTCACTGCAGGTGAGACCGTTACTGGGTTGCGTAATCCAAAGAGTATCGTTGTGCGTTATCGATGGCATGGCCCAATCAAAGCTCATTGATAACCGTAAAAAGTGATACGTTTTTTGAAAATATTTTTGCACAATTGGTCTCTAGGTTAAAAGATATGTGAGTGGGTTTGAAACTTTCATGCAAACATTAGATGGTAATTAAAAAAAAAACAATTTATGTGAAAAACAACTTAAAATGAACACTTTAATTAATTAAAATCTGGATAAATTTTGTGCCCAATGTAGCAGTTAGCAAAACTGAAAAGAAGGAAAGTTTGAATTTCCTGTCACCTTTGTACTGACGACAGATGAAATACCGATTTCTGGTAACCAAGCAGAAACCTCTTCTCTTTCCTTCTTTCTGTACTTTTTCTCCACCTGCCCTGATGAATAGCAAATGACAGACAATTCTTGGCTTGTACTTTTACGCTGTCATTAGCTCGATTGTTAGCGAACGTACACGAGGTGGCGGGCTCTAATTTGATTGCCTAGTAGCCGAGTGTGAAATTTTTTCAGTCAAACTTGCGTACGAAAAGCACGGAAACAGAAATGGAGAAGAGGAAATTACAGCAGGAAGCCTACGAGAAATACAAGGCCATGGAGCAGGCAGAAGGTAATTCAAATGCCTACAAACTTTATTACCTGCTCGTACCTCTTTGTGCCTCAAAGAATTGACCTCACGCCATTATCTTGTAGAAGCTTTTTGTAGGTTAGAAGGAAATTGTCTTACTTCTATCACGTCTGTAGGTACCATGCATGTATTTGGGACTTTTCAATTGGGTACGGATGTAAATGACAGATCATAAGAGCAGGATATTTTTGATTTTTGATTTACTAAGGTATGGTTTCACCAAAATCTCAATCTCATGAGTTGGTTGAAACTGTAGCCATGGGGACTTCTAACAATCACATGTAGTGAAATTCAGATGTTTTGTGAGTTAGAGATCCAACTTATAGTTGAACATTTTGGTAAAACCCGACCTAAACAAATTAACATTGCTTGAATTGCTAGCACTCATAGCATGCAAACTTTGTAAATGACCAAAACCGAAGTCATCATCAAGTCAGCTACAAAATGTTTTCATTTTTTCATACCCAAATCTGCTCTAATTATAGCTGTCCCCTATGCGGCTTAAGAAAATCCTCTCGACTTCCCGCAGAGAAGCTTTTCAACGAAGCGACTCCAGTTCCGGTGGCATTCAGCTTCAGCTGCAGACGGGGGGCACGTGAAGATCACGTCGATCCAGCCCCGTATCAACCTGCACGGAGAGTTTCATTCGACCAAAGCAGCCAGGTACGACAACTTACAGGAATGTGTCTCACTTGCCTTGCAATTGATTGAATTTAGTTATTTTATTTATTTATTTTCTAACTTTGGTACAAGAATACCAGTGGTTAGTGCTAGTAGGCAATCTGGCCTATGCTAGTTCCTAGGTCTAAGGTGTATTTTTGGCACCACGCATGATTACATAATAAATGAACATAATTTAGAATAAGTTTAACAAAATTAATAATAATAAATGTTAAATAATATATCCGTATTACCTCGCAGTTGTTTGGTTTTAAGTTAAGTTTGGTTTGTCGTGTCTTCTTGTTGAAAAGTTACAAACAAAGGATTGTCACGTGAATGAAAACTTTGTACGATTGTATCCTCATGGAATGATTTTGTTGTAAACGTAAAATAATGTTTAACATGTGAGCAAATATGTCAAATATGTAAATAAGCAAAATAGAGTTTGTTTTATAAAATACCATTGAGTGCAAATATGTAATTATGTAAATTATAACGACACGTTCATATCCTTTCGAGGGTAAATCGAATCGACAACTTTTGTTATCTTTAGTAATATTGACGAAGACGATCATGCTGCCCTTGCTTCCCTGATTCTGAGAAGAAAGTTTATTAGCTTGGTTAGCAGGGCTGGATTGTACAAAAGTAACATTTTCAGTTTTCAAAAAATTATAAAAAAAAATTATTTTGATGATAAATTATTTTAAAAAATCCCAGTTCCAATTTTAGCCAGAGGACAATTCCGATTCGTATTTCTGGGTGGTCAGATTAAATTTTCTCGCTGTTTGTCCAATTATTTCGAGTGCCTAACGACTGCCCAGGTGCAGAATCTCGGGAGAGGGAGACGGGAACGGGAGAGGGTGGAAGCTGATCGGTCGGGTTACGTTTCATCGGGCAGCTCAGAGTCCGAGTCGGCACCCACTCGATATTACACCGCCCGCACGTAAGTCGTAATGAGTAAAAGTCACGCTTTATGCCCCTTAGAAAAGATAAAGGAAATTAAAATACACATCGCATTCATTTGAAGGTTAATTGTGGAAAATTTGCTTCGAGTGCAGAAAGCCTCGATAAATAATTGATGAAGTAAGAAGAAGGGAGAGCACAACTCACCAGAAATTTAAAAATAGTTGACGTTGCATGGCTTACGCTTGCATTTTTGAAGTTTTGGCTCTAGACTTTAAAATAGCACTCCTCTAAAGTAATAAAAACACCCCTAGCCACCTAGCCACCTAGTCACCTAGCCACCTAGCCACCTAGCCACCTAGCCACCTAGCCACCTAGTCACCTAGCCACCTAGCCACCTAGTCACCTAGCCACCTAGCCACCTAGTCACCTAGCCACCTAGCCACCTAGCCACCTAGCCACCTAGCCACCTAGCCACCTAGTCACCTAGCCACCTAGCCACCTAGCCACCTAGCCACCTAGCCACCTAGCCACCTAGCCACCTAGCCACCTAGCCACCTAGCCACCTAGCCACCTAGCCACCTAGCCACCTAGCCACCTAGTCACCTAGCCACCTAGCCACCTAGCCACCTAGTCACCTAGCCACCTAGCCACCTAGCCACCTAGTCACCTAGCCACCTAGCCACCTAGCCACCTAGCCACCTAGCCACCTAGCCACCTAGCCAGTCGGCTTGGCACCTACTGACAGCTCAGATCTCAATGCCAAAGGTGTACCAAGTGAAAGAAGAAACTTGTCTCAGTATATTAAAGCTACCGTCCCTAGGAGCATGAGACGGAGGTCCCAGTCACCAGGGCAAAGAAAGAGAGATCAATCGAGCAGTCACGTAGCAACGCACTCGATCGCTAGCGGTTCTAGCGGCTCATCTGCAAAACCTCCCGGAAGTACGACTCAGAAGAGCAGCATTTCATCCAGTAGACGGTCAAGAGGTGCGATTGTTTTGTTGGTTTGTTATGTTAATCGACGCAATGTTTTGACAAGGGGTTCTGTGAGATATTGATCAAACTGTGTGACAATATTGTTTTCATTTGAAATGTTAGCCAAGTGGTCTTGGTAAGTGCTGGGATATAAAAACTGAGCTAGAACTCGTCGTCCCAAACGTGACCGAGGACTAAAAAAAAACTTATAAAAAAAAACTGACAGCTTAGATGGATGTTAATACCAAAAACTATTTGAACTGGGTTTTGAATGCTAAGTAAAGAACAACTATATTTCCGCCAAATTTCCTTTGGCATCGGGAAATTTAGTTGTTCTTTACTTAGCATTCAAAACCCGTTTGAAATAGTTTTTGTCAAAACCACTGCTAAGGTTAACTCAAGTAGACATGAGTCTAAAAACAATCATAGATGGATGTTTACTGTATGCTGAAGTTTTTTCTCTACCTTTGCTAAATCTCCTAACGTTCCCTAACGTTTCGATACTGATGGCCGAATGCATGCATTTGAATTTGAAGGAGAAGCGGTTTATCCTCCGTGGTCCACCGAGAGCTTGAGTCCTTCGGTTGAGTTGGCATCGTCTGACTTGTCTGATCCCATCCGCCCGTACACAAGCAGGACCCGACCTTCTATCATCAACACATGCGGCATTGATGACATCATCGTGGAGACTCTAACTCAAGCGCCAGCAACTAAACGTATGTGGGACGGTCACTGTTGAATTCTATCGTTGGAGAGCTTTTCCTGCCCATGATTTTCCTGGATCCCAAATTTCTTCAATCTGTTAACACTACCAAACTGCACATAAAAAAAAAAAAAAAAAATCGAGCTGACTATTTTAAAATCCTCTCTTATTATGCAGTTGTATCCAGTTTTTATATCAATTTTATTTAGAATGGATTTTCTAGAAGATGTGCACTAAAAGAGATTTTTTTTAGTTGCTAAAACTGTTTTTACTAAATACCAATTAAAAAATAACAAATATTATTTTGTTTCCTGGATGCTCCAGAAAATAAGATGGAGGCGATATAACCCCCAATTAACAATCAAGTGCTTTTCAGGCATAGAAACAAAACAAACATTCCAGAATCCAAGAAGGTGTTACTTTCTAAACTTAAGCCAATTAATCACGTAAGAACTTTTGAAACCAAATTCATACGAAAAGATTCGACATAGTTTCTTTTATCACAGGCTAGACTAATAATAATAATAATAATAATAATAAAGTTTTTAATTTAGCTCTAGAGCTAGCTATGTCTTTACAACGTTACATATAACTTCATTACAGTCATGTACATACAATGTACTTTTTCTTTCATTCTTTTACATTATCACGATATTTTATATCCTTTGGTTGATCATTGAATTCCCTAGTTCCCTTACAAAATAGAGACTTTTTCATTTTACCTTTATTAGAGAAACCCACATAGTAATTCATTTTGTTATTTCTAGTTTTATGATCATGTATGTCACTTACTTTAACTAACTTATTTAGGGCAATAAACCCTTCGTTAATTTAAAAATAAAATCATTCCATTCATGGATAGCCACTTTGTCATGTTCTGCTAGCCTAAAATACCCACATACCATCTACCGATGAATATATCTGTTACATTTTAAAACAATCCTCATCGCTCTGTTTTGTAACAACTGAAGCATATGAATTTCTTTGCTAAAAGCTTGTTCTAAAACGGTTGAACAAAAATTAAAATGTGGTACAACAATTGTATTATAGATGATCAGTCTTGCGTATTCTACTTAAATATCCTGGTTTCTGTCTCAACTTATTTTTCTATTAGTTCCACGTGTTCTTTAAATTCCAGCCTGTTATAAATAATTACACCCAAATATCTAAAATTATCTACAAAGTCTACTCTTTCATAAGTGATGGTTATACTATAATGCAAGTCTTCCACATTTACATTCCTCCATTGTTTAGCAACCAACAACATAGGTTGTGATTTACTTATATTTAGCTTTAGCCAGTGGCGGCTCGTGACTGTTTTTCTTGGAGGGGCGGCAGTAAAATTTCTCCCCCCCCCCCCCCCCCCCCCCCTCACCGCCAGCACCATAAGTAATGAACACTGTAGTAGGATTTCAATATTGTAACATTAAAATCCAACATGTGATATTTAAAAAAAAGTTATCATTGAATTCTAGCTGTCAAGTCACACATTAGATTGATTTTCATTGGAAAAAAACGTACACAGTATGTGAAACTGGGTGGGACAGAAATTCAGGCTAGTGGACGGTAGTACTATTATTTTGAAACTATTAATTGCCGTGGAAAATATGTGCGATCGTATGCATCGTTCTGTCTCACTCGCTCTCGCTGCTAGCTCAGCCCGGCGGCTGGCCGAGGCTGGCCGAGGCTGGCCGAGGGCGGGTTTTCTGCTTCCCTCGCTGGGCTTGCGAGCGACGACAGGCGACACACGTTCAAGGCCATTTCCACGCACTCCTAGCTGAGCAGGGAGGACGGCAGCGCTCGCTGCCCCAAAGAGAGCAAGAGGTGGCGTTCATGCTCTATAGGCAGCGGACAACCGCCTACTGGATCGCAGCTCGTGCTGTCGGCGCGACGCAAATAGCGCGTTTTTTCGCATTACGAAAGTAGCACCCATTTTAAAACACACAAAACGCGTAGAACAATAATAATAATAGTAATAACACTTCTAATTATTATAATAATAACAATTATACTTTTATTCTGTCGAAAATGCTAGGGAGGGCAGCCGCCCCGCAGCCCTCCCTCACGAGCCGCCCCTGGCTTTAGCATATTTATATTTAGCCACATTTGCATTGTGTTCATTGACAATGTAAAATATTTTATCTATTTTATTCCCTGAGCAAAAAATAACAGTGTCATCTGCATACAAATTCAAGGTTCACTTTTCCACAAACAATTCAACATCATTTATGTCAGCTAAGAAAGAAAAGACAAGCTGGTATAGATAACATCGATTGTACAAACTTCAAATTGAAGGAACAAGAAACGAAACAAGAGAAAGCTACTGTGCTTGCGATTGTTTGATGTGCAGGTGCTAAACTGACTAATGCTCTTCCCAATTTTTTAAAGGGTAAAAAAGGTCCGCAGCTTTATGCGAAATTGAAATTATACTTAACTGATAAAGCATTTTACTCAGTAAAGGAGTATTGTGAAGAGCTGTAAAATTAATATATAATTGTTGTATTCTTTTATGTATGTTTCGCTGTATATATATGTAAGCATTGTATCTATTGTATCTATTGATTGTATTCTGAATTGTAGAACTGACAATTTCCAATACTCTGGAACGGGTCAAAGGAAAATAAATAAATAAATAAATAAATAAATGTGCCGTGGCCCATTTTTTAGCGAGCCGTATCACCAGGCAGCACCCTGAAGCGGTTGCGATCCTCTCAACCCGAAGCCGAAGGGGCAGTACACTCTCGAGGGATCACCCGAATGCACAGCCGCTCCTGGCCAAGTCGATGACCGGGGCAAGTGTTGCCGGCAGCTTCGTGCAGGAGGAGCTGACCAGGACGAGAGACCAGAAGAGGGCTGACGAGAGTAAGGGGATTTGAAAGGATAATATGTTTAGTATGATGGGGTGTGGGTTGCAATGGATGGGGAGATGCTACAATTTCAACAAATAATTTTGCAAATGTGAAAAATAAAATTGATGTTCGGTCGTGCTATTAATTATTTCGGTTACTTTTCTTGTGTAATTAGATGATGTGTGTTTGTAATAAAATAAAAATTGAAATGTTATTTAATTGTTTAATATTTGGACGTAAGTTGGACATTGCAAAATTTAGAGCAGAAAGTGGTGATAAGTTTTGAAATCGGAAATGAAAATGCAGCATCAGGCTAGAGTATGGTTGGAACAAACTTTTCTAGACAGGGAAATTAGGGTGGCAGAAGCCACGGGGAATGTTATACTCTGTGTCGGAAAAATCCCAAGAGCACAGTTAGCTGCCCATTCTCCAGATTTACTTATGAGTTCCATTTCTGCGTTTGGTCTTATATTTGAGGACAAATCAGGTAATCAGGAGGGTGTTTAGGCTCTAAATGACTCAAATGCAGTAAAAGTTAGGGCCCCATTTCAGGTATTTTGACTGTCCCAAAAATGATTTAAAAATGGGAAAAATTAAAAGAGTGAAAAAGTTGATAGCTTCGTTGCAAACTCATGTATTTTGCATGGTAAAATTGTGCCAGGTCATTGGCGTGGCTGGGCATTAGACTACTCTTCTCAGGGGACAGTCGCCACCATAAAGCATCCACCACAAAGACCCAAGATGTAGGTACTTTACCACATTTTCCTGAAAATGCATTTACCCTTTTCTCCAAAATGTTCCTTCCCTCTCGACCGACCTGCCGGCAAGCTGTTGGTGGAGGTGCCAGGCTTTCCCTGAAACCCCACCCTTTTCCCGAAATCTCTCTTCTCCTTTGAGAATTCCTAAGAGAAAATAATATCATAGTCTAAGCCTCCTCGCTCGACCGGCCTACCACCAAGCTGTTGGTGGAGGTGCCAGGCTTTCTGAATACCTATTTATTTACCCCAATTTGTCATAATTATTTCATTATTTTATATCGATACCAAAAGGCGGGCACCATAACAGTCTTACTAATCTGCGGAGACATTAAAAAAAAACGCCTTTTCCATTTCTACATTTTTTAATTGTACCGTCATCTTTCCTTGATTGATGTTGATAAACACGTCAAATAAATGTAATTTTTCCACAATATATTACCGCTGTTGATTACTGCTGGCTCGATAGAGTTCGTGGCAAAAGAAAAACATTTCGCAGTAAAGATTCCTCGCTGAACATCAAGGCATAAACAACATCTGTGTGAAGTCTGGTTTCACCGTGGTTCAGGTTGAGCTAGAATCTGATGACCCCTTCCACGTCCAAACGCGCAGACTTTATAGCCCCGACCTCCAGAATCTTCAGTGGTCCAAAAGTTCGCTTGCTTGGCCTGGGTTTTGCACTCTGCATACAGATGGCTTATCGACTTCGCCGTGTTTCTGCAATAAATTGTCTCGAAAATAGGAGGGGCCTACAGGATGTTCAAAATTCTGCAACAGCCACAAATTGACTCTGGCCCAAGCGAACGATATTTAGCACAATATATGCTTCTTGCAAGAGTATCGAAGCAGAGACCGATTTCAAGAAATCAACAAGATACAAGAAATCTCGTCGTTAACTAAGAATTAACCCACATTTTAACTGCATCCGAGTCTATAAGAGCCTAAACGCCTTCCTGATTATCAGGTTTGTCCTCAAATATGAGACCAAACGACAAAAACAGTACTCACAAATAAAAGAAGAAAGCGGACGGCTAACCGTGCCCCTATCTCAGGTGCAGAATGTAAAATTCCTCATAAAGTAACACCTCTAAGCTACCACCCTAGCGTCCCTTAGCTGGGAGAGGTGACCATGTCTATGCATATCTTACTTTTAGACAGGGGCGGCTCGTGAGGGAGGGCTGCGGGGCGGCTGCCCTCCCTAGCATTTTCGACAGAATAAAAGTATAATTGTTATTATTCTAATAATTATAAGTGTTATTACTATTATTATTGTTCTACGCGTTTTGTGTGTTTTAAAATGGGTGCTACTTTCGAAATGCGAAAAAACGCGCTATTTGCGTCGCGCCGACAGCACGAGCTGCGATCCAGTAGGCGGTTGTCCGCTGCCTATAGAGTCTGAACGCCACCTCTTGCTCTCTTTGAGGCAGCGAGCGCTGCCGTCCTCCCTGCTCAGCTAGGAGTGCGTGGAAATGGCCTTGAACGTGTGTCGCCTGTCGTCGCTCGCAAGCCCAGCGAGGGCAGCAGAAAACCCGCCCTCGGCCAGCCTCGGCCAGCCTCGGCCAGCCGCCGGGCTGAGCTAGCAGCGAGAGCGAGTGAGACAGAACGATGCATACGATCGCACATATTTTCCACGGCAATTAATAGTTTCAAAATAATAGTACTACCGTTTACTAGCCTAAATTTCTGATCCCACCCTGTTGCACATACAGTGTACGTTTTTGTCCAATGAAAATTAATCCAATGTGTGACTTGACAGCAAGAATTCAATGATAACTTTTTTTTTAAATATCACATGTTGTATTTAAATGTTACAATATTGAAATCCTACTACAGTGTTCATTACTTATGGTGATGGTGGTGAGGGGGGGGGGGGGGGGGGGGGGGGAGAAATTTTACTGCCGCCCCTCCAAGAAAAACAGTCACGAGCCGCCACTGCTTTTAGACCATTTTAATGTCAAGATTACAGAAAAGGTAATTTGAGCAAGAAATTAATTTTAGCACCACTCGCTGACGAGATAACTTTTTTAGGGCTGCACTGTTTTTATGTTTCAAGGTTTTGGCATACACACTTGTTTGCATCACCAAAGTAAAGAAATATTTTAAGATTAGGTACGATTTGGATTTGTTAACAGTAAGATCAAGCACCCATTCAATCGATTCCAAAGGGTTAATACAAAGGAAGAATAATACTACGAGGTTTCTACTAAAAAACCACATTAATAAAGGATTGTTCGTCCCCAAGCACGTATTTGTCGATAATGTGTGTAGAAATCAACGTGGAAGTGTGGTGGAAGGTATGGAACTGCTTCAGTTAGGGAGAACTTGCACCTCGCTAATTAGACAGTCTGCATATCATGAGCTCAGACCATTACGCCGTGCTCTGGGTTTTCCCAAATCGTTGCCTCAAATGAAAGACCAAATCGTGGAATCTACCTAGTAGTATGCAAAATCCTTTTTTCTTCAAAACTAATGCCAGAGCACTAAACATTAGTCTGAAACCACTGACCTAGATTCATTTAAGTAGTTGGGGCTTGCAGGTTTTTCGATAACCAATTGCTGCTGAAGAGTTGCAAAATTCGCCCATGTCACGAGGTCAAAAGTGAAGAATGGTTCTTCCGTAACACGGAAAGTCTAACGATGCCGAATATGTCAAAATCTCTGAGCAGCCAAATTTGTAGTGGAAGGCTCCCCCAGCATTCGCCCTTGCACTGCGTTTAAAAATAAATAGAGAGAATATAAGACCAGTCGGTTTGTTTGTTGTTTATCTGTCTCTATCAATCGTACCATTTAACTCTCAGCCTGTCTTGCTCAACGGTTGGTGTGTTGAAAAAAAAACGGTTCTCGTGAGATCACTGACGTTAAGTAACACTTCGCTGGGTCAGTTATTGGATGGGTGACCGAACTGTAGGTTCGCCTTGCTTTCGACAGCAAGGATTTGAGGAGACATTCTGTTGGTCGCGTTGTGTGAGACTCACAAAGATATAACACACCACGTTGAGAATTCTGAGGACCGATCATCTCATTTTTTATTTCGATACCAATAGTTTTTTATAAAATATACATGATAAGTACCCTGAAAAAGGTTGAATTTTTTCAAAGCTGCTACTGCCTTACCCTTTGTCGGCGCAAATGAAAACAAATTGTCAGGACTGCTCAAACCTCTGAAGAACTAGTATATGTTACGAAACGTCGGGAAATTTAGTAGCCCTTTACTTAGGATTCAAAACTCAGTTCAAATAGTTTTTCTAAAAACTTGTGCTAAGGATAAATCAAGTAGACATGAGTCTAAAAACCATCATAAAGAATCTCTATGGGGAGAAACGTGGGAAGTTAGTAGATAGATTGGCAAGACTCCGAGAGAAGAGAACCACCTTAGGTTGTAGATGACATTTTCTGATTAGATGTAGGAACTGGGATGTGATAATAATTTTATGTGGTTATTTTGTTATCGGAAAATTGTCAGAACTGCTCAAACCTCTGAAGAAGTAACTAGTACATGTTACGAAACGTCGGGAAATTTAGTAGCCCTTTACTTAGCATTCAAAACCCATTTCAAATAGTTTTTCTAAAAAATTTTTCCCATTCGTGAGAAAAATGATTTTTGAAACAACAGTTAGTGAAAAAGTGCTCACTGCTCACTGAGCCACGGTGTTAGATGGCTGTGAGTTTGAGATCAGCACTGTGTTTTATTTCGTGTTTGTTTGTGTTGTTAATAACCTAGATTTCAACGCCATGAGCACAAAAAAAGGTAACAAAAATAAATTTTTAATGTGACGACGACAAGAAAGTAAGCAAAGTTCTGAAAACCTGCAGTATTCTCGTGTTTCCTGTTACAACGAAGCAGCAGATCCAGCGAAGTCTCACCTATAGACTCAGAAATACCAATTGTTAAGCCACTGGAAGGATGTTTTACCCACTGACAGGAGTATGCAGTAATTACACAGCTTGTTTTCAATTTCAGCGCAAACTAATTAAAGTTTAAATGCTTGAAATCTTTAAAAAAAACATGAAAGATTTTGCGATCATTGG
The DNA here is from genome assembly GCA_947568835.1 of Protonemura montana. NCBI lineage: Eukaryota > Metazoa > Arthropoda > Insecta > Plecoptera > Nemouridae > Protonemura > Protonemura montana. Next base: position 27,845,134 of record OX387603.1, on the reverse strand, counting down.
GATAATTAGGATTTTAAGCAATTTCCTTTCTTGGTGTGACATTCTTTGGTCTACGAGCTCTATGAAAAATTGAATGATGATTGTCGTCGATCGAGCTGAGCTGTCTACGATCAACCAAATTAACGATCATTGCACAAATGCACAAATATGTTATTTCCGCGTCTTGCCGGGCGCATTGTTCGAAATCTTGAATGTTTATTTACAATTTCAACAGAGTTTAAAGAAGTGACAACCAACCTGTTATTTACTGCCATTTTACATCCGTGGACCAAGAGTCGGCATTTGCGATGACAATCGAACAAAGCTGAACAGCTGACGCGAAGAAGGCGCTGTAAGAAAAACCCACACAACATCTTGACTCTCGAGTGCAATCAATTACCTAAAATAACTGCTCCGATCGTCCGTTTAATAGGTACCTGTTTTACGAGAACCGGTGTTTGGACCGAAGTGACCGGTCAGAGGGTGGTTGACCGTTGACTAAAACCTAATAATAATAATAATAATAATATATTCATTCAGCCTTATTTGATCACAGTACATGATATTGGCACGTCAGTATTTGGAATTCTTTCACTTTGTAGTAGCATTTGGTCAGCAGATAAAGTTTTAGACAATCTTTAAATTTGTAGCCTATTAGATTTTTTAACTCCACTGGCAGTTAGTTATATAATAATGAGCCTGCATAAATTCGGCAGTTGTCTGTAATTTATAATCTATTTTTCGTTACATAAATGTTGTTAGATCCTCTTGTAAAATGCTGATATACATCACCACGAGCTCACCACAAGCTCACCACGAGCTCACCACGAGCTCACCACGAGCTCACCACGAGCTCACCACGAGCTCACCACGAGCTCACCACGAGCTCACCACGAGCTCACCACAAGCTTGCTCACCACGAGCTCACCACGAGCTCACCACGAGCTCACCACGAGCTCACCACGAGCTCATCATGAGATCACCACGAGCTCACCACGAGCTCACTACGAGCTTGCCCACCACGAACTTGCTCACCACGAGCTCATCATGAGCTCACCACGAGCTCATCACGAGCTCACCACGAGCTTGCCCACCACGAACTTGCTCACCACGAGCTTGCTCACCATGAGCTTGCCCACCACGAGCTTGCTCACCACTAGCTTGCTCACCACGAGCTCACCACGAGCTCACCACAAGCTTGCTCACCACGAGCTCACCACGAGCTGACCACGAGCTCACCACGAGCTCACCACGAGCTCACCACGAGCTCACCACGAGCTCACCACGAGCTCACCACGAGCTCACCACGAGCTCACCACGAGCTCACCACGAGCTCACCACGAGCTCACCACGAGCTCACCACGAGCTCACTACGAGCTGACCACGAGCTAACCACGAGCTAACCACGAGCCTAGAGTTACAAACTCTTTACAAAATAATGTTACATGTAATGAAGGAATTTAGTGTATACTGTTTTGACTTTAAAGGTATACAAAATAAACAAAAAAGCAAGGAGCATGAGTCTAAAAACCATAAAAATTTGAGAACAATTTGTGTACGATGCCGCTCTTCGAAACGCAAGCGGTGCCTTCGGTGCCCCCGGGATGTAGTTTATTATTTTATTTTATTTCCACAGAAGCACATTGTGTTTTGAGGAATTGTTACATTTGTCACTTTTCACATTTTGTATTTGTATTTGTATGGGTGATTAAAAACTCGTCAATAGTTTAAAAACAATGTTCAATGAGATAATTCTTAAGTCTTCGGTTGAAATCACATCAATTCTTATCTTTCAGTTCTGATGGTAGAGCTTTGTAAAATAGGCAGCCTGCAAATGAAGGTCCTTTCTTATAAATGAGAAGATTTGGTTTTGATTGATGCCACGGCAAGTACCAACTACGCGTGGTGGGACGGAAGATATCATCGGAAAATTGCACAACCCTCGAGATTTCCCACGCAGGAAAGCCTCCGTTTCAATTGTGGTGAGCATTACGCACGCGCCAGTGGCGTACTTTAGTTACTTGGTAGCAAGAGGAAATGGAAAATAAGGGTTTTCTCCAATCTCTTCCGGGAATTTTTATTCCCCTTTTTTTGTTTCTGCAATTTCAAAAAGTGTCCAATACGTTTGGGGTAGATGGTCTGATGTATTTTAAATTAAACAAAGTTGGGATAAACTGAAAATGAAATTGCTCGCTCTGAGCGGTCGCAATAACTGAGCTTTCTCAGTAAAAAAGTTCAACTTCCAAAATTCAAACTTAATTCCAATAATTTGCAATTTAAATAATATTTAGCTGGCAACAAATTTTTGACCATGACCTTTGCAAGATCATCGCATGTCACAAAGAGCTTTGAACCCTTGCTGATTAAACTTTCAGAGAAAATTTGCTTGTTCTTCTATGCGAGTTTGAATTTCAACTTAACTGAAAACCTGATCTTTAAAGGGTTTTAGATTTTTCTGGTGATTCCACTAGGGAGCTGAAACCAGGAAGCGATGGATGGTAGAGCACCCGATCGGCAATTGAGAGATCCCGGGTTTGTATCCCGGTTCGGTCGCACATTTTTCCAGTCGAGCTCCCCTTCTAAATTTATCTTTAGCCATTGAACATCAAATCACTGAAAGCCTTCTCATGCTGAATGCCCGAAAGTTAATCCCGTGATAACGGATAATATTACTAACAGTGGTTATTTTGTGCTCACGCACCTTTTCTTCCAATAGTGTACGTCGATCACTCATTCCGGGAAAAGTTTAGTCAACTCTACATTTAAATTCAAGAAACACACGTTATTTTTAAGTGTTGGTGAAAATTGTATTTGGAAATGGCATTCAGCAGAACGTAGGTAGAATCTTAAAATTCTGAGAAATAAATACCAAATACACTCGCTCATAATTATGACTACGCAAAGCGACAGCAAGGCTAAGCTTAGCTAAGCTCAGGCAACGCTAGCCTTTGTCAGGCAGCGCCGACAAAGCATAGCGAGAGTATAGAAATTGTTTCAATGATTTTCGCCTTTTGGCACAGCTTCTCCCCCCCCCCCCCCCACGCCCCTCCTCAAGAAAACACACGATCTAGAACAGCACCTGGATTAAATTGAGAGCGTACTCACCTTATCGTTACAAATTAACCACTGATTACTAGCCACATAAAGGTAACAGGAAAATCCATATTTTTAAAACCAGTGACCGAAAATGAGGTGCTATCTCATCAACGAACGGACGTCTACATCAAGTAAAGATATTTTCGGACATTCAGCCCGAGGTTATAAAAAATGTTAGCCACAAATTACTCGGGCCGTTGACTCTAATGTGCAATAAATAAATGGAAATGGCATATTTTCCGATCTTTTCAAACAAGCAAAAATAACACAAATATTAAAAAAAAGGAAAAAATTACGAAACCCTCTAACTACAGACCGATCGCAATATTACCCACGTTCTCAAATATTTTAAAACGAGCTATTTTTAATCGTGTGAATACTTTTATCAATCAGAACAATATTTTATCGGATGTTCAATTCGGATTTAACTTGGTAAGTCAACAATTCACCCATTCATCAATCTCGTCCACTAGATAGGTACTCTCAGCAATTGATAACACATTTCTAGCGCTAGGTTTGTCTTGCGGTAAAGCGTTTGACTGTGTTGGTCATAGAATTTTGAGTAGGTGATAAACTAGCAAAATGTGGAATCAGAGGAATTGCTAATTCTTGGATGTCTTCGTATTTAAAAGACATGCAATAAATTGTAGATTTATTTGTTGCCTATCTTTTAAAACCCAGTTCAAATAGTTTTTGCAAAAACTGTAGATTTAACTACCAGAGACGGAGAAACCACTAAATCTTCATAGACTCACATATACGTAGGAATTCCTCAAGGCTCTATCTTGGGTCCTCTATTATTCTTAATATATATTAACGATTTGCCTGATTTTGTGATCGGGACCGAGCTTATCATGTTTGCTGATGACACAACGGCGTTTATAAAAGAGCGAAATAGACTTGGCCTCAAAACCAGAGGAGAGGCCACTGATGAAAGGCTACTTAACTGGTTTGCTGCCAATGAACTCACATTAAACGTTGACAAAACAAACATTATCCAGTTCGAAAGAAACAAGCTAGAAGAATAAATCGATCTCGAAACTGATAAAAGACCAGTGGCTACTGCAACTCATGCCAAGTTCCCAGGTGTACTTGACGAAAACTGGAAATGTAACGAACACGAAAAGTACCTGTGGGGCAAGCTGCTCACTTCATGCAGCGTTCTTTTCAAACTGAGAGATGTCGGGTCAAAATTTAAATTTAAATAAGTGGTCCACGCATATTTTCAGTTAAATGCGACTTCTGGCAACACAGTTTGGGCCCACTCAAATTTGTTACTTAAAAGGGTATTTTTATTCCAAAAAAGACCACTATGACCAATCACTGGAATAAAAAAAAAACAGACTCTTACCGGAATGTCTTTATTAACAAAAAGATTTTGACCATACCGTGTGTTTTGATACTGGAATCACTTGTACTTAATTACCGACATAAACTCAAACTCTCAACACAATCCAACCTTCAAAAGATTGAAACGAAACAACTGTTCATTTTGCATACCAACTCATAGACAGAGCACTTTTAAATCGAATTTTTTCCATTAGAGCGTGCAACCCTATATAAAACATGCCAAACAGTTAAGAAGTCAAGTGAGAAGTATTTTATTAAAAACAGCATTCTTTAATATTGACACATTTTAATACTTATCAACTAAAGATTGGAGAGAGTATAAAAAAAGAGGAAGAAAATGTGAATGAGCAAACTCGTGACTTGATATAAATAGTGAAACATGATTGTAGATATATGTACGTATGTACCTATCTGGACAATGTCGATATTATATTGTGAAATAAGACAAAGACAATACAAAGACTTGAACTTAAACTTGAATAAAAAATGCGCTAAAATGTTGGCTTTGTAAAGAGCGCGTTTAATTTTAATTTTTTCAATTCTTTAACAGATTTTCAAATATTTGAAAATAAGTAGAGATATTAAGGGTTTTTTTCACCTATAACCAACAATTTTAATAAAAACGAGATTGTGATTGTTTTTAGACTCATGTCTACTTGATGTAACCTTGGCACTAGTTTTGACAAAAACTATTTTAACTGGGTTTTGAATGCTAAGTAAATGGCTACTAAATTTCCCGATGTTTCTTAACGTGTACCTGTTACTTCTTCAAGGGTAAGAGCAGTCCTGACAATTTTCCGATAACAAAAGAACCACACAAAATAATAAAAATTACTTAGTTGAAGCTTTCTAGATGCATCTAAATAAAATAATCAGGGTCAATAACTCAAAAACTAACTTATTTTGTATTTTCTGAAATAAAATCCCGAAAAATTGACGTTTTTTACAAACTAACCAATTATGTGTATGGAAAAAACGCCAATTTTTCGAGGTTATCCAAACTTTATGTGATATGATCAAAATTTCCTTATTCATTACGTTTAGTTCTTAATCTACCTACCCAAATATTTTCTTCAGGATCCTTTGTGCTGACATCTTCTGCCTCCTCACTGATATTCTCTATTCCATTTTTCTGTTGTAAAATTGTTCCCCATGCTCTATCTAGTTGAAAACTTTTATCTCTATTGAAGCTATTGGGCTGTTTATTAATAAATAGAAATAAAATAATATAAATTAAAAATACCGCCTAAAATCAGGACTAAAACCCACCGCAAGGGCCATGTGTGGGTATCAAGTTGCAGATTGATTGATTTGTGTTGCTTGTGAGACGCAGTGTTTTGACATCGGGCCCTGCGGCCCTGCAGTCTAATGTTGAGCGAGTTATGAGAAAGATGATGAACCTAACCTAATTAAGAAGGGAGGAGGGGAAGCTAGGCGCCTGCCATGCGGACCACCGGCTTATCGTCCCTTCCGAAGAACGGTACAACTCAAATAACAGGATCTCTCCACAAATCCATGCTGTCAAGAGGTTGATAATGATAAACGAGGTGCATTGAAATCGTGTAGGGGAGACTGGGGCTAGTAGTTACAGGGGCAAGTTTTGACAGGGGCTAGTTGTTACAGGGGCTAGTTGTTACAGGGGCCAGTTGTTACAGGGGCTAGTTGTTACAGGGGCAAGTTGTTACAGGGGCAAGTTGTTACAGGGGCTAGTTGTTACAGGGGCTAGTTGTTACAGGGGCCAGTTGTTACAGGGGCAAGTTGTTACAGGGGCTAGTTGTTACAGGGGCTAGTTGTTACAGGGGCAAGTTGTTACAGGGGCCAGTTGTTACAGGAGCTAGTTGTTACAGGGGCTAGTTGTTACAGGGGCAAGTTGTTACAGGGGCTAGTTGTTACAGGGGCTAGTAGTTACAGGGGCAAGTTGTTACAGGGTCAAGTTGTTACAGGGGCCAGTTGTTACAGAGGCTAGTTGTTACAGGGGCTAGTTGTTACAGGGGCTAGTTGTTACAGGGGCCAGTTGTTACAGGGGCAAGTTGTTACAGGGGCAAGTTGTTACAGGGGCTAGTTGTTACAGGGGCAAGTTGTTCCAGGGGCTAGTTGTTACAGGGGCTAGTTGTTACAGGGGCTAGTTGTTACAGGGGCTAGTTGTTACAGGGGCAAGTTGTTACAGGGGCAAGTTGTTACAGGGGCTAGTTGTTACAGGGGCTAGTTGTTACAGGGGCAAGTTGTTACAGGGGCTAGTAGTTACAGGGGCTAGTTGTTACAGGGGCTAGTTGTTACAGGGGCCAGTTGTTACAGGGGCTAGTTGTTACAGGGGCAAGTTGTTACAGGGGCTAGTTGTTACAGGGGCTAGTTGTTACAGGGGCTAGTTGTTACAGGGGCTAGTTGTTACAGGGGCTAGTTGTTACAGGGGCTAGTTGTTACAGGGACAAGTTGTTACAGGGGCTAGTTGTTACAGGGGCTAGTTGTTACAGGGGCTAGTTGTTACAGGGGCTAGTTGTTACAGTGGCAAGTTGTTACAGGGGCTAGTTGTTACAGGGGCTAGTTGTTACAGTGGCAAGTTGTTACAGGGGCTAGTTGTTACAGGGGCTAGTTGTTACAGGGGCAAGTTGTTACAGGGGCTAGTAGTTACAGGGGCTAGTTGTTACAGGGGCAAGTTGTTACAGGGGCTAGTTGTTACAGGGGCTAGTTGTTACAGGGGCTAGTTGTTACAGGGGCTAGTTGTTACAGGGGCTAGTTGTTACAGGGGCTAGTTGTTACAGGGGCTAGTTGTTACAGGGGCTAGTTGTTACAGGGGCTAGTTGTTACAGGGGCTAGTTGTTACAGGGGCTAGTTGTTACAGGGGCAAGTTGTTACAGGGGCTAGTTGTTACAGGGGCAAGTTGTTACAGGGGCTAGTTGTTACAGGGGCTAGTTGTTACAGGGGCTAGTTGTTACAGGGGCAAGTTGTTACAGGGGCAAGTTGTTACAGGGGCTAGTTGTTACAGGGGCTAGTTGTTACAGGGGCTAGTTGTTACAGGGGTTAGTTGTTACAGGGGCTAGTTGTTACAGGGGCTAGTTGTTACAGGGGCAAGTTGTTACAGGGGCAAGTTGTTACAGGGGCTAGTTGTTACAGGGGTTAGTTGTTACAGGGGCTAGTTGTTACAGGGGCTAGTTGTTACAGGGGCTAGTTGTTACAGGGGCTAGTTGTTACAGGGGCTAGTTGTTACAGGGGCTAGTTGTTACAGTGGCAAGTTGTTACAGGGGCTAGTTGTTACAGGGGCAAGTTGTTACAGGGGCTAGTTGTTACAGGGGCTAGTTGTTACAGGGGCTAGTTGTTACAGGGGCAAGTTGTTACAGGGGCAAGTTGTTACAGGGGCTAGTAGTTACAGGGGCAAGTTGTTACAGGGGCTAGTTGTTACAGGGGCTAGTTGTTACAGGGGCTAGTTGTTACAGGGGCAAGTTGTTACAGGGGCAAGTTGTTACAGGGGCTAGTTGTTACAGGGGCAAGTTGTTACAGGGGCTAGTTGTTACAGGGGCTAGTTGTTACAGGGGCAAGTTGTTACAGGGGCAAGTTGTTACAGGGGCTAGTTGTTACAGGGGCTAGTTGTTACAGGGGCTAGTAGTTACAGGGGCTAGTTGTTACAGGGGCAAGTTGTTACAGGGGCTAGTTGTTACAGGGGCTAGTTGTTACAGGGGCAAGTTGTTACAGGGGCTAGTTGTTACAGGGGCTAGTTGTTACAGGGGCTAGTTGTTACAGGGGCTAGTTGTTACAGGGGCAAGTTGTTACAGGGGCTAGTTGTTACAGGGGCTAGTTGTTACAGGGGCTAGTTGTTACAGGGGCTAGTTGTACAGGGGCTAGTTGTTACAGGGGCTAGTAGTTACAGGGGCAAGTTGTTACAGGGGCTAGTTGTTACAGGGGCTAGTTGTGACAGGGGCTAGTTGTTACAGGGGCTAGTTGTTACAGGGGCTAGTTGTTACAGGGGCTAGTTGTTACAGGGGCTAGTTGTGACAGGGGCTAGTTGTTACAGGGGCAAGTTGTTACAAGGGGTAGTTGTTACAGGGGCTAGTTGTTACAGGGGCTAGTTGTGACAGGGGCTAGTTGTTACAGGGGCAAGTTGTTACAAGGGGTAGTTGTTACAGGGGCTAGTTGTTACAGGGGCTAGTTGTTACAGGGGCTAGTTGTGACAGGGGCTAGTTGTTACAGGGGCTAGTTGTTACAGGGGCTAGTTGTTACAGGGGCTAGTTGTACAGGGGCTAGTTGTTACAGGGGCTAGTAGTTACAGGGGCAAGTTGTTACAGGGGCTAGTTGTTACAGGGGCTAGTTGTGACAGGGGCTAGTTGTTACAGGGGCTAGTTGTTACAGGGGCTAGTTGTTACAGGGGCTAGTTGTGACAGGGGCTAGTTGTTACAGGGGCTAGTTGTTACAGGGGCAAGTTGTTACAGGGGCTAGTTATTACAGGGGCAAGTTGTTACAGGGACAAGTTGTTATAATCGACTTTAAAAATAGGGGATTTGAAATATCGCGGTGTCATTAATATCAGTGATAGCTATTAGGTCGCTCGTCAGTCTGAAACTGCAAAACTAGTCCGAAGCGCCGAAGTACGGAAATAATTGGAGATAAAACGATTTGAACACCACGAGGCAAGATATAATTTTTTTCTTTTTTCCTTCCTAGCTGTTAAATTTTAATGCAATCCCCAAATGAGTTGTGTTACCTGTTAGCCCCACATTTTCTTGTAATGCCAATAGTTATTACCGGGCTGATATTCAAATAGGTCGTGAAATAATAGCACTAATGTAATTGAAGTGCTACTGGGGCAAGTTGTTACAGTTCATTTTTTGTGTGGGTCTGGATATGATGTGAGGTTATGGGACACTACCTTTTCTATTTTACGCTGGATTTATTTTTTGGGTTTCATATTCCGTTTGTACAAAATATAATATGATTGTTTCCATTAGATCTCCAGGTTATAAAATGCGAATTTATAGGAGGAACATTGACATATTGACATAATATGAGATAAGAAGCGAAAAGCGCCAACGGACGTCAACGAAAACTTTCCTCCGGAGGAGGACGACGATGACTGCGTTTGTTTTGTCTGTTCTCAACTCTTCTCCAAATCAGGCCTCGCAGAACTAGACTGGATTCAGTGCATTCAGTGTTCGGCTTGGGCGCATGTGAAGTGTATTGTATTCACACCAGAGATTAATTGTGTACTTTGCAAGTAAGGATTGATACAGTTGAATGTTGATTCGGTAAATATAACATTTCACTTAAAAAATAAACCCTCATATGCATTATCTAATAAACATTATTTATAACCAGCTCATTTTTATTTTTCCCCTATTAACTAGGTACTGTAACAACTTGCCCCGACAAGTGGTTAAGTGACACTTAACAATTAGGGAAATTTTACGTTATCACGTGTCTTTTAAAAGAATTATCAATGTTATAAAAATTATTTCTATTAGTCAAAAGATGTGCAAATCCATTGCCAAATTTAAAATCCATGAAAATTCTGTTAAATGTCCACAAAAAAATCAAACGTCGAAATTGTAACAACTAGCCCCTACTTTATTTAATTCCTCCAACCTCTCTGCTGAACAAAACAGGTCATGAGTATGACGATCACTCAAGTTTCAAAAGTAAAAACCATACACTGACAGCCAAGTTAAATTATTAAAACATCGTCTTACAAACTGCAAATTAAGTCTCCGCTAAGCTCACTGCGCTCGCTGCGCTCAGCCAAACACCAAACATGTCTATGTCATAATATTGAAATCGATGTAGAGGAAGCGTTTCTTCAGTTACCACAACGTAGGTCATATTCAGTTGAAGCAGATATTTCGCATTAATTTTATTATCACTTGTTTTAACAGCAATCAACGGCGCCGGTGTACCAAACACATTTCAGAGTTCATCAAGATCAATGAACTCTATAATCTGCGAGGACCTCTCGTTTAGTCCTGTAAGATATTATAACACGGAAAGTGAAATTGTTGCTTTTTTTGTCTGCAGAGTAAACTGGTGACCCTTGGACTGGTTTCCGGGCGACCACCAGTTGCGACCGGCACCAAAGCAAAACGAGTTTCTCGGCTTTGAATAGGCGCGGAGTATCGTGTTTAAAGATATTATCCTTTCAGTAATAGTAATAAATATCGTCTGAGCTTGCCGATTCTTTTAAAATAAGTTACCTGGACCAAAATTATGTTCGCACCCAGCAAAGATTTACACTTGATTCCTTTGCGTGGAGCGAAACAAACACCCTGTCACGGAATGTCCAGCACAGAGGCGACGGCAAGTGTCCGCTCCTTTGCGTGGAGCGAAACAAGCACCCTGTCACGGAATGTCCAGCACAGAGGCGACGGCAAGTGTCCGCTCCTTTGCGTGGAGCGAAACAAGCACCCTGTCACGGAATGTCCAGCACAGAGGCGACGGCGAGTGTCAGCTCCTTTGCGTGGAGCGAAACAAGCGCCCTGTCACGGAATGTCCAGCACAGAGGCGACGGCAAGTGTCCGCTTTTTTGCGTAAAGCAAAACAAGCACCCTGTCACGGAATGTCCAGCACAGAGGCGACGGCGAGTGTCTGCTCCTTTGCGTGGAGCGAAAAAAGCACCCTGTCACGGAATGTCCAGCATAGAGGCGACGGCGTGTGTTTGCTCCTTTGCGTGGAGCGAAACAAGCGTCGGTTAAGGAGTCTTAATGAATGTTTTGGTCACGAATAATTTGGCCCGGTCAGTGACCAAACGACCCTGGCGCGGAGAGTATAAATGTAGAGGGATATGAGTGACCAGCCAGCAGTTCGCAGGATGGACGGTTGGAGGAAGGTGAGTTTTCCAAAATCTTTAATTTATTTTTGCGAATCACCACGCCAAATCGGGCAGGAGGTTGACAATTGGGTTGCCAATTGGCGTACTAGGATGCAATTGGGTCGTGGTACGAGTCCGGTTTGAGCATGTTTGATTCTTTTCAAGCGACTGAAATTTCCCAGGGGTGGTCAGGATCATTGATCAAGAATATCTGTGGAGTAAACTTTTCATAATCAACAGTACCAAGGACAGATTAGACTAGGATTTCGGGAACTCAGTCAGTCCCCTTGATTGATCCTTTGAATTCGGTTGTTGTCAATCTGTTTAACATTTTAACCTCAAAATGCCCCTCTTGCATATTAAATACGCATTAAGTCGCAAAAATTTCTTCAAACATTTTAAAGTGTAAGTTATCTATTGAACTTTGAAGAAGTCCGTAATTCGATAGAATCACTCATTGAAAGAAGGAGTTCATAGCGTTTCGTGAAATCTTTGCGTTGCGAAATAATAGAATGTATCAAAAGACTTTCAGCGACCTAGGAGTAATTTTTAATGGAAGAATTGATTCCCGAGGACTTGATTTATGAGAACCACACATTCCCACCCAATTCCAATAGTTTCGCGAGTTGGAAACACAGGTTCTCGTGATTACACCAAAGTTAAGCAACACTGCGCTGGGTCAGTTATCGGAAGAGTGGCCATCATACAAATGGTCAACTTCATTCGCCCTGCTTCAATCTCTCGACAGCATGGCTTTGTGGAGGAATCCTGTTGTTCGCGCTGTAGCGTCCTTCGGAAGGGACGTTAAGCTGGTGACCCCCAAGAACATTTAGAGACCACCGGCTTAATTTTCCTTCCCAAGGAAAGTACAACTCAAACAATAGAATTCCTCCGTTAATCTGGACTGCAAATTGGTTGACAAGAACGACGTACAAAGTCCGTAACGGGAATCTCTCAAACCTCTTTATCAAATTACAGATACTGCAATCCCTCCATCAATCCTCTGTAATTTTAATGGCAATTGTTCCTTTCAGCACTGATTTGATGATCAAATCGGTAGGAAGGAACAACCACAGAATAAGAAACCTTAGAAACAACCACAGAGTAATTCGATGAAATCTCATTTAAATTGCAAACGCTTGCATTGCGCGGGGTATTTTATTAGTATGAACACCATAACCGTCTCAAAAATTGATTCCCCCGTTCTAGTCCCCGTTTGGGCATCAATTTTTGTGACGATTTAGTGATCATAATAATAAAAAACCACAGAATAATTACCTTTTCATATTCAACTGTTCGACACACTACCATATGGGTTTTGTATTGACGAGCATGTGAGTGACGTTTTTTTTAGTGCGTTTGATGTGTTTTATTTTTCTGACGCTAAATTAAAAGTGGCGCTGATTTAGGCTGACGACGGCTTGGCACTTCCAAAATGGTCAAGACTAAAATTTGAAGGTTCTTGTTCACAGATAGCGCTGAGCGCGTTGGCGCTGCTGGCGCTGACGACCGCTGTAGATGGCCGGGAGATCGAAAAGCCAGAGATCTTCATCAACGGGACGAACCTTCTGCAAAACTTTTTAAACTCGATCAATATCACTGACCACAGGTACACGCCACGAGGATATTTTTACTGTGTCCTCGAAACTCATCTTTTAAGGAATGAAGATCGGGCTAGACTCATACGAGTTGAGAATATTTTACATATCTCTAAACAAACCTACTCAAACAATCTACTTATTTACCAAAATCATTTTTTATCAAACCCCTAATCTGCAAAGTGATGACCGATTTTCATCAAGCTTGGTACTTCCTGAAGACTTTCCAAGACTTCCTGAAGACTTAGGACATTTTCAAAAATACTCTTCGTTACTGAGCCGTACTGAGCGGCAGCGACAGCGTTCGGCAGGGAGAATTGGTTGGGAGGGAAGAAACTTTTGGCGACTTTGGCCAACGGAGCACCCACAGGGAAAGACAGTATTCTACAAGAGAATCATACTCAGCTTATAGATCGCGACGCGCGAAAAGCCAGAAATCTCAAATAATTAATTGCAAATCTATATTTTCAGAAAATTCTTTTAAATCGATCAATTTCAATTCACACTACAGTTACAAATCTATGGTAAAAATTTTTGAAGCGTAAATACCCCTTTAAGGAATGAAGATCTGGCTGGACACTGAAGAAGTGAAAATATTTTACATATCTCTAAACGAACCAACTCAAACAATCTACTTATTTACCAAAATAATTGTTATCAAACCCCTAATCTACAAAGTGATGACCGATTTTCATCAAGACTGGTGATACAAGTTCCTGAAGTCTTCGCACATTTTCAAAAACATTCTTCATTTACCTGCTACAGTTAAGTTACTTCCATTTATAACGCCAACTTAAAGGTTCAAACAAAGGTTTAGATCCAACTGCGGTTGGAACGTAAAACCAGCATCCAGTATCCGGTTCTTAACAGGACCCCTCCAATTCAGGATACAATTGTGTCCCCAGTTTTCTGAACGCCGATCTTCTGGAGAGCGCAGCGTTGAACACCAGCCTGACTCTGAGGCGCGGTAATGTTCAAAACCTGGAGGACGCACAACGTTTCACGTTCACCGACAGCAACCTAGGGTACCTCGGCCTGACGCAGTACTATCTGTACACGCGGCAGCTCGCGCAATTCATCAGCAATGTCATCGCTGACGACATCACTTACATACCGCATGGTAAGCTTTTACCAATTAATAGCATTTGTCTAGTAAACTAGTCTAGTACAATTAGTCTAGTAAATTAAAGTGATTTAGTCAATGAAATTATTTATACAGAACGTTTGTTTGCCGGCCATGAGTTTTGTACATACCGCCTTAAAAAAGGTCCGTGCAGGCCCCCTACCAGTTTCTTCTGCCTTTTATCCAGCAATCCATAACAGCACGCCAGTGGTTACTTTAAGAATATTTGGGAATATTTTATTTGGAAGTGGCATTCAGCAGAACGAAGGTATAATCACAGAATCTTACCATTCTGCAAAATAAATGCTCAAATAAATGAATTCCTCATAATTAAGACTACGCATAGCGATAGCAAGGCTAAGCTTAGGCAACATTACCCTTCGTCAGGCAGCGCCGACAAAGCTTAGCGAGAGTATAAAAATTATTTCAATGTTTTAGCCTTTTGGCGAAAAACAGCGAACGCACCTTTTTCATTACAAATTAACCACTAAGTCGGTACTATAAAGGGGTGATTTCCTTCCCGCCAAAATTGAGTTTACATTAATTATATGTGTAATTATTATTATTAAGTTAATTGCTTGTCTTTTCACATATGGAGGGGGGTGGGGGGGTTGGGTCTTTTTGAGCTGGTACTCCCAATAAACCAATAGGAAAATGATAACATTTAAAAATATTTTGCTATCTTCTTTAACTAACAACAAATTGGTAAGGAATGGAAACAAGCCATGTATTTTTAACATGCAGTTGTGACTTGCTTCAGGGTACTTGTCGTTCTTCGAGAGTGCCGACTCGAAGCTCAAGTACTTCTTGGTCTGGGCGTCTTGGCGCGATGCGTCAGAGGCTTGCGAAGCGGAAGGAGGCTCATTGTACACTCCCGAGCATTCCGTGGAGCTCCACGCAGTAATGGCGATCTTCTACCCAACCCTTTTGCCCTGGATCAACTGGCGCAAATCGAATGGTGAGTGTTATCAAGATTTTCTGGCTCCAATTTTGAACGAAAGGCTCTGCCATGTTGATGGATTCAACCAAGTTTGTTTACTTATCTTCAAAACAATCAGAAGTTACATTTCAGCTTGGTTTTTTTATAATAATAACTTGGCATATGTTTGTTTGATTAGAAGTAATCAATTAATCCAAGTCAAATTGTTTACTCGGTGGGATCTCGAAGTTGATTCTTCTCAAGCGGCAAAATAAAACTGCTTGGCGCAGTACTTTTTACGATCAAAGCCGGATTCAAACACAATGTTTCAAACACAAACCAACCGATAGGAATATGTTTCCAAAAAAATTCACTGATAAAGTTAGTGAAATTTTCTCGATTTGGCTCAAGCCTGAGCCATGCGGTTTAAAAGGCAGACCAAATCGTGACAGGCTCCTTTTACTGGTAGTCTTCAGTTATTTACCCATACAAAATAGAAAGTATTAGTACAAAATAGAGCTGGCAAAAATTATAATGTAGATATATAGTTGATTTAGTTCAGAGCCTGGGCACAACCCATGGATAACTTGTTTAAGTCCCTTGCAACAGAAGATAGATCACAAACACTTCTTCGCCAAATTACTAATAAACATATATGTTTTTCAGTTGAGGGCGGGCACCGTAAGTCTTGTGGATATTTGCAAGCAGACTACTACGGAGACAGCTATCAATGGGACGATTGCCACCATCCACATCCCTACATTTGTGAGACGTATTCTCACCATGCTACCTCTCTACGGAAAGAATCTAATCTCAGCGCTCGTCAAATTGCGAAGGACTTCTGGAGTTCGATCGAAAACCAATCTAAATCGAAACCTAGGTTCGTTGTTTGGGTGCTCATCCTCGAATATGCTGATTCAGCACAGTTTTGTCCAAATTGCGGGCCATACATGAGTCTACGTTTCCTTTTATGCCACTCCATTACATATCCACGGATATTTAAAATCTGGGATTAATATGTGTGAATAAATATCTAATGACTTGCTTTTCTGTTGACAGAGTTCGAAACCCTACGTTCGCAAGGTCGCTTTCTGAAACCAAGAAGGCTGCAGCCAGCACGGCTCCTAAATCCGTTAAGGTTGTCGCCAGCAAGGCTCCTGAAGCCTCGAAGGCTGTCATCGGCAAGGTTGAAAAGACCGCGAATAGGCACGAAGAAGAGGTCAACAGGCTTCCAGGCAGTTCTCGCTACGAAGTGACCAGTGTGGGTGAAAACGCCCTTGGCTTTTACTACAACTACATCAAGCGACTCCAGGCGTACGCATACGAGGTTGTTTCGAAGGATATCACTTATCTTCCACACGGTGAGCAGAAATCGATATCTTTACAAAAATAAACAATTACCATAAGAAAAGTATTTTGTATTTAAGAGTTCACAAGTGTGACTAAAACAAGCGTGGTCTGTTCTTCGAGAATAATTATCCAGTTGACTAGAGTTACTCAAGGTTAATAGATTTAGTAGGAGTAGAAAAATATATTTATTGGTTCATTTACCGATGCACTGTTTTGACAACTAGCCATACGGCACTGGTCGGATAACGTCGATGAATGAGTGGGTGATGCTGACGATGATGGTGAACATTGCCTAGCATCAAAAGGAGGGGAAACCTGGAAAGGGCACGTAGCCTTCTCCGGTCAAGATCACTAGGGGACCAACCTTGTTGCCCCTTCCGCAGGACGGTACAACGCGAACAACAGCATTCCTTTACAAATCCATGCTTTAAGGAGGTTGATAAGCAGAAGAATGAAGTTTTGGTGTTAACTTTCTTCCCTCCAACGTCTCTACCGAACAGAACCAGTCACTCATACAATACCTGACCCAGAAAAGTGTTGCTTTTAAAACGGTGATCCATCACGCTGAACCTTCTGGTTTCAGCAGTAGAATTCGATACCTGCTACAAATCTGACCATGTTTGTTCCTTCAGAGTACCTGTCTTTCGCTGAGGCACCGTACAGGAGTTTCAAGTACTTCCTAGAGGAGAAAACCTTTGAGGAGGCTTCTCTGGTTTGCGACGAGGATCACGCCAAACTCTACACGATCACGCACTCACTCGATCTTGACTACAAGTTGGCGGCTTTCTACCCGCTTCTCACTCCTTGGATGGACTTGAGGAAACCTAGCGGTGGGATATGCAATTATATTTATCATAATGCCGTTGGTTGGGGTGTTTTCCACTTAATCTGAATATTTTTATTGTTTTCACAGTTATTTTTAAAGTTAACTTCGAAGGAAGTGTTTATGCTGGCACTAAATTACTTTTTTTTACCTACTAGAGTAGTCATGTCTAGTTACTTGTATAAGACTCGTCACTAAAACATTACTTTCCATTTTCTTCCCCTCAGGTGATGGTGGTCCCGACAGTTGTTTGTTCCTACGAGCTGAAATCTACGGCCCCAGCATCCACTGGTGCAACTGCGACAGCAAGCATTACTTCATTTGCGAGAAGAAATCTAGGAGACCAAATCCAGAACCTAAGCCAGAACATCCTCATCGACCATCGCACCCAAAGCCGGAACCTGAGGCAACACCAGACCCTGAGGCAACACCAGACCCTGAGGCAACACCAGACCCTGAGGCAACACCAGACCCTGAGGCAACACCAGACCCTGAGACAACAACAGATTCAGAATGGGAGACAACAACAGATCCGAATCCAGAGTCTGAGCCAGAACCAGAGCAAAACCCAGATCTTATTTCGCATTGGCCACCAAGGCCGGAACCAGAGCCAGAGCACCCTCCGCACCGACCACCGAAGCCAGAACATCCTCCTCATCGACCAAGGCCAGAACCAAAACCGGAACACCCTCCACATCGCCCAAGACCAGAACCGGAGCCGGAACGTCCTTACCACCGACCTCCAAGGCCGGAACATCCTCCACAGCGACCACAGAGGCCGGAACCGGAGCCTGAACACCCTCCCCATCGACCACCGAGGCCAGAACCACATCACGACCAGAACCTTGTCTTCCAGATTGATGATCTTCTCGACAGATTGAACGAACTTACCAGCATAATAAATGCCGTTGAGAAATCTGGTAAGTTACACTTCAGTGTAGATCCTTTAGCCTTTCAAATAACTGTTTCAAGTACAACAAAGTTACAAAATAAAAACTAAATATGTCAGTCGTCAATCTGTTCTCTAAAAACTAGGACATTTAGTGTAATCTATCAAAAGCTTGTAAAACCCCGGGGGAAATCTTGACACCAATGTTTTGGCATTTAGATCCTTTGCATGCAAGTAGCAGACAGCAATGTTTGGAGGAAATAACTCGTCTTAATTGTAAACAACTATCCTAGAATTTGTCTGCAATGATTGTTGAATGTCAGTTACGTATTTTTCTGCCCTCACAACCAGGGAAGCCGGTCATTGGGAACAAAAATTGGACCTTTAAATGCAAGACATTTAATACAAGCAGGGTGTTCAACTCAGTGATCAATTTTATAATTCTTACGGTACAATTAAGGAAACGTCGAGGGTTTTTAGCTAATATTTTTTGTTTTTCACAGATATCCACTCAGATCTACGTAACCAGCCATTGGCTCTCATGAAACAAATAATCTCGCTGGGTGAAAAGAAAGACGCCATCAAGGCTCGGTGGACAGAAATGCCCGCTGCTGAAAAGCTGACCATCACCACCAAGGTAGACAAGTTCAATGAAAATATGAAGAAATTGACCAACGATCGGTCATTGCGAAACAAGTACTTCACTGAAATAGTCGGGAAGCGTTCGTTGATCACAGCTGACCTAGAGGAGATGATTGTACTCATGAAGCCTTTCTTTTAATGTGCAAATCAGTTGATGACGGAGACCACTCCGTAATATGAAATAACTGATCTAAGGCTTCTGTAATGGAAACGAGTTGACAGAGTTGATACTTTTGCCATTTTGTAAGCGTACAATAAATTTGATGAATTCCTGAAAAGCAATTATTTATTTTCTGTTTCTTGCATGCATGCCGCTGAAAAAATCATAACCTTGCTTCTATCTTGAGTAGTTTTATAAGTACACACGACTATGTTGTCTAATTGATGTGTGAACAGATTAAAATGTCAGCCTTGAATTGATCCGGTCATAATTTGGTGTTTTTCGTCACTAAATGAGGAAATATCTTGGAATTTGTCGTAGAATTTAATTCAAGTTAACTCAGGTAAAAGAGTTGGATCATGAAGGTAATAAGTAATAAATTATGCTCATCACTAGACCATAAATATAAGGATGGATCAAAGCTACAGATCAAAGCAACGGATCAAATGCGACAAAGCAACCCTTTGAAATTCTTGTTTCATAAATTTTGGAAATTCAGAAATTCTGGTTTCATTTCTTAGCAATTCTGGTTTCAGCGCTTTAGTGGAATGACCTTAAAAGAAAACCTGCCTATAACAATAGTTGTTGTTCAAAGTTAACTTTTGGGTGATCTCTCTCACAATTTGTTTATTAGACCTCAACATTCGGCCACATTGTTCGACGTACTTCAAGGGGGAAATGTATGTAAACAAAGGTGCAAGTTTCACACAACAATTACAGAAAAATACAAGTTAACGGTGTTGTAGCCAAACGCAACGCATAAGGGGACTTAAGACCCTCCAAATAAATTTCACAGATAATATTCGTTGTTAATATTAAGCTGAGAAATAAAAATTAGTCCGTACATAGATGTATGGTCGTACATGTTCGAGATGTTAAGAAACTTAAGAGCGTTAAGTTATGATGTTAATGACGTGCCTATTGATGACAAATATCTATGCGAACGCTGAGTCATCAATTACTTTTATTTTACTCTTGAATGTCCTAATTTTTGTAAATTAACTTGTATGATTAGATTCGTTACTGATAACTGAATAAGTCTGATATCGAATCAAAGTTTTCGGACGTCAGATAGGCAAACTAGCGGATTTTAAAGTTGAACGCACAGATTTGTTTATAGTTGAAATCGTGGGGATTTCATTGCACGCGCTTTTCCTGAATTCTACCAAAAATTTGGTTTGCGGTCACCTCAGTGGTAAGGCTTGTAAGAGGCTTAATTTGTTCGAAAAGTCTCTGAAAAAATTCGGATGTGGATGGGGAAGGATGTGGTCATGATTGCTACAATTTACTTTTTCGATTGCACTCATCGTGTCATTACACAAAGCCGTCGTCCATGTGCATTTTAACTCTTTCAAAAACTCAGCCCGTCTGCGTTTTCCAAAATATCAAAATTTGAAATTGTAGCAACCATAAATACACTATTCCTTTTTACACCGATTTTTTAAAGATCTTTTCGGAAAATTTTAGACCCCCCAAAAGTCTGATCGCGTGGACCTCTGTTCACACAAGGGGTCTGAAGTTCTCAATAGATTGAATTGCCAGCTTTGTCATCTATTGAGTAACTAGCTTTAATACTTTTCAAAATTTCAGTCGTGTTATCATAACTAGCTGAAACTTCGAAATTATTGGGAATTCTAGAAATGTTTCGACAAGTGCACCACGCGACGCCAATATTCTTCTCCAGTAAGTTGCACTTCCTCTCTCTTTCCTTCTTCACCACAACAAATATCCGACTTCTTGGCACCCTATTCGCATTACATGATTTTTGCACGTCCTTGGCCTGCACTTGGGCAGCCTTACTGCCAACCAGTTCCAAAGCAAAGCACTGGTGAGGAGCACGATGTCAGGAAACAGTATAGCTGACCAAAAATAGGTTAATTCGAGCTGCGCAATGGAACACAGTGGACCAATGTAAGTCACAACTCTCAGGCAGTAAAATCAAATTTTATCCATCAGAGCTAATGTTACTAAATAACCAACATGGCCGCAAGAAGTGGTCTCTTTGTGTTTGCGACTCGGAAAAATCAGCGGCTCACAAATCATGGTCTGCATTCCCAACATCTACCCGTTTAACACCTGGCAAAGGTTGACTTTATCCTAAGATCTATCTTTTAGCAACCGCGGATAGAAATTTCAAGAACCCGAAGAAAGCCGTTGTTGGTGTCAACCCCCGAGAGCAGTGGTGTAACCTTAGAGAAAAGAATACCCGTATTCTTTTCTCTAAGGTGTAACTAGGTATTCCTGCCATATGGTATCTAGCCAAAGCTTCATATCTAAAATGGCAACTTTAAAGTTAAAGATCATAGTGAATGAAGACACTCGGGAAACAAGCACGAACTCTTCTTACAAAAGAAAACTAATATTAAATAAAGAAAAAATATGTGGTAACTTTGATGGTGAAATTTTTCGTCTAAATATTTGTACCTATATATTTCCATAAAAAAAAAAAAAAAATCCACAAAAAAAAAGTTAAATGAAGACTTAATGGTGGCTCAACACAAACTTACAGTTTGCTGACCGTAAACTTTTCAATTTAGTCGAATTTCTTTTTTCGAGCTTTCTTATCAGCAAAAATATCAATAACCTCGTCAAAACCAATATCTGTGCCATGTCAACTTCAATTGTGATTGCCATGGTGCTCCTAAGATAAGTCTTGATAAGCTTCAGTTTCGAGAATGATCTTTCAACCGTGGCCACCGTGACGGGTAATGTCAAAAACAGAAGGCGGCTGTACACACATCAGGGAAGCTAAAAGATATCGAGCAATTCTCGACAATGAGAAAACGAGCCAACTCTTTCACCGTGCTCAGTCGTTTGATCGCATTGCCCAAAGCAGATCTGAGTGACAGTAACTGCCCCGTAAACTTTGGTGAAACATCCTCTTGGTACTGACGTGCATATGAGTCAGCTTTAGTTGTTAGTTCGTATGTTGAAGCGGTGCAGATCACATCTGGTTGCAGAATTTGGAATGTGGCAACTACTTCCATCATTGCTTCAAAGCGACGTGACAGCTGATTGTTGACTATGTTAAGCATGGCAAAAAATACGTTTATCTGAAGAAGAAAAAATAGAATCTATGGCAGTTTAATCAGTTTGTTGCAATTAAATCAGTTTGTATGTTCTACCTACCTTAAAGTTGCAGCGCTGATTGCTCAGGCGTTCGTCCTCGCAAAGTTCATCAAAATGACGTCTCACTTTCCGTAAGCACGTGCAATCGAATTTTTCTGGAACTAATTATCTTTTTAACTTGTCTTCTATTGGGGCTTTCTCTAAGCATTCTGTTAATCTCTTCTCAAATTTTGTTGTGGAGTCTTTATTCAGTTTTAAGTAATCTTCTGATTGTATTACTTCGTCCATTTGCCTCTTGTAATCTTCTGTGTTCCTAGTAACTGATGCATTCCCCTTATCTGCTTTCAAAATGAACACCTTCCTATTTTTCTTCAATTCCCTCAAAGTCTCTTCTGGTTTTGTGTTTTGTTTGAACTCTTCTGTTTTTTCCTACTTTAAAATGAATGCTTCATCCTGTCTTAAGACATCTGCTAATTATTTGAAAGGTAAACTTTTACCTGCATCTTCTACCCCTGCTATTATTGGTTCCACTCGAATTTTTTTTGGGGCTATTGCAAAATTGAATCCCTTTTCTAAAACTCTGTTAGCTGCCTCCGACACACAGGTATTAGATAAATTGTAAACTGTCTTAGATTTTATGAATGTCCCTCTTTAACTCCAATTTCTTTGTTGTTTCTTGCATAAGTTATTTAGCTTTCTACTAAGTTTCTCACTCGTCATTTGGTGAAGCCGAGAGGTGTGTTTGGAACCTATATAATCAAATCCATCCCATAAATTCAAGGAAAGAAAATTACCTACCTTTGATCTGCAGAAATAAATTTGTTCGTTACAAACCCATATTTTCGTTCATGTGTCTTGAATGGTATTCCGAAACAACGCTCTACTGGTCCTATCAAAAATTAACTCGATGTTTTTATCCCTTAAGTGATGCTTGATTTTAATCCACGACGGTATCACATATAAATCCCTACATCTTATCAGAAAATGTAATCTACAACCTAAGGTGGTTCTCCTCTCTCGGAGTCCCGCCAATCTATTTACTAACTTACCACGTCTCTCCGCATAGATATTCTATATGATGGTTTTTAGACTCACGTCGACTTGATTTATGCTTAGCACTAGTTTTAACAAACACTATTTGAAATGGGTTTTGAATGCTAAGTAAAGGACAACTAAATTTCCCGACGTTTCATTACTTCTTCAAGGGTTAGAGCAGTTAGACAATTTTTCGATAACAAAAGAACCACACAAAATTATAACAATTACCTAGTTCAAGCAACCTAAATACATCTAAATAAAATAATCAGATTCAATAAATAAAAAACTAATGAATTTTGTATTTTCTGAAATAAAATCCCGAACAAATTGGCGTTTTTTACTAACTAATTATGTGTATGGAAAAAAAATATTTAAAAAAACCAAGCTTTTGATCTCAGGTGCTGATTGGTCTTCCACAACCTCGAAACCAAGGAACGATTCATTGATTTTTATATTTGTTGGTGTCCCTTGATCGTCTTTTTCAATGCTGGTGTAGCGGAAAACAACACTCATCTGATCAGTCTTCAATTTACTATCCTGTGTTGTGTCTACTATTATAGAAAAAATAGAGCTGCTTTGATGTACTCAGATAAATCACTAGGAATTACAAGAGTTATTAGCTCGTTCTGGATGGCAGAGCTAATATATCTGATTGATCTTTTGGGCATTTCCATTATTTGCTTCATCACTACGTCGAACATAGATTAAAGCTTGAGAATAGATATGAAAACCACTCGCTTAGCTGAATCGGCAGCTTCTAGGTGGCCTCTGAAAGGCAAATTATTTTTTGCTAGTCTTAGGATTGTTGCAAGTATGCGATGCAAAGCATTTCGCCAGAATGTTTTCTCGGCTTGAATTTCTATTTTCATGCTCTCTACGAAAGTTGATTTCCTGAACTGTTCGTAAACTAGGCAGGCGATCAAGTGGGACTCGCTCTCTTAATGGCGCTTGATTTTCTCCAAGAGATGCTTCCAGTCGCGAATCCCACTAGCCCAGGATAGTTTCCCTTCCAACATGGTTGACAATATGCAGCATCAAGTGCCGGTGAATAGCCGAGCCACGACCTTGCTAGTGTTAATCCCGTTTTAGTTATTGTTGCTAGCAGAAAAGCTTCTCATGGACTCGCTGGAAGTTGGAAAAGGCCCTGAAGGACGACATGGGCCATTGTCAATAAAACATTTTTTGGTACGGGCATCGACGACGTCGGGGAAATGTTTTCGAACTGTAGGATGGTTAGTTATATCTTCATTTCAAGAAATTTGGTCTGTCTCGACACCAGTATCGTTGATGAAATCCGGTCAGAGAACCCAAGTATTTCAGTCGCATACACGTGCTGAGACAGCTTAAAATTAGCATCAAATGTGATTACAGAGTGCAAAAGCAGATAAACTGTACTTTATGTGGAAGGAAATTAAACAAAACAGCTTGCGCCAAATTTGAATGAGAATAACTACAACTGGGTTTCTTAATTAACGCTTGCCTATATTAGTATAATCTTATTTATTCTTACCGTAGTTTCTGGTAGCGCACTTTCAGACGAAGTGCCAGTGTTATGAGAAATTTCTGTTGCTTCGGCCAAACTATCGCTGCATACAATCATATTAACGGGAACTTTGTTTAAATATGAATTTTCCGCTTGAAAACTCGAAAGAGCAGCCGCGAAAAAGATGCTAATTTTGAGAATTTTGTTCGCTTTCTTGTCATTTTCACATTTAACACGCCTCTTTTGGGCCCCGCTTAAGCTAGGCTTTGAAGTCATTAACTCACAAAGAAAAAAATTATATCTCCGCGCTCACTGCCGTCACCCAACGTAGTCGAGTGATCAGTGAATACTAAACCACTAACTGAATTGTGTAAACGCAATTTTCCCCACGATTGGGAAAAATAAGTTACCCTTTAAAAACCGAGATGATATGAATTTGCGCCGACAAAGGGTAAGGAAGAAGCAACGTAGTAACTATGTAACCATAGTCAGTAGTGAGCTAGCTTGTAAGTTAGTATATTTCTGTGAAAGTCCACAGTCTTATGTTTAAATGAGGTAGTGAGTGACGGAAATGCAACTATTAAATTCACGTTATTCAAACTAATCACGACGTGGATCGTCCAAACGAGCTCGTCGGCTGGCGCGAGGTAAGCACGCGACCACGTTTTTCCCTGAACCTCTGGGCACGGGGGCGGTCGCCCCGCCTGCCCTGTCGGTAGTTACGCCACTGGCCCAGATTCTGAACTTTATCAACTATACATCTACATTATAATTTTTGCCAGCACTATTTTGTTCTAATATTTTCTATTTTGTAGTGGTAAATGACTGAAGACTACTAGTAAAAGGAGCCTGTCACGATTTGGTCTGCCTTTTAAACCGCATGGCTCAGGCTTGAGCCAAATCGAAATAATTTCACTAACTTTATCAGTGAATTTTTTTGGAAGCATATTCCTATCGGTTGGTTTGTGTTTGAATCCGGCTTTGATCGTAAAAATTACTGCGCCAAGCAGTTTTATTTTGCCACTTGAGAAGAATCAACTTCGAGATCCCACCAAGCAAGCCATTTGACTTGGATTAATTGATTACTTCTAATCAAACAAACATATACCAAGTTATTATTATAAAAAAACCAAGCTAAAAAGTAGCTTCAGGTTGTTTTGACACCAGTAGCTTAGAGAAAAGAATACGGGTATTCTTACCGTATTCTTTTCTCTAAGCCAGTAGTGCAAACAATTCTAACTTAGGACGAAAAGACAAAGTGAACAAACTTGGTTGAATCCATCAACATGGCAAAGCTTTTCGTTAAAAATTGTAGCCAGAATATCTTGAAAACGCTCACCATTCGATTTGCGCCAGTTGATCCAGGGCAAAAGGGTTGGATAGAAGATCGCCATTACTGCGTGGAGCTCCACGGAATGCTCGGGAGTGTACAATGAGCCTCAATGTTTGAGGCAAGATGGCGGCGAGCGAAGAGATCAGCGAAGAACTCTGCGAATTTCAGGATCTACGTCAGGAGTTAGCCCTCCTAAAGAGGTTAATAGAATCAAAGGACGTTATTCTAAAAGAACGACTGAATAGAGAAGCGATCAAAAACAAATAAATACGCTCCTTTTCGAGAAACTAGATGGTAAAAAACAGCATGCAAATATCACGAGGAACAAAAATAACAGTGGTCTGAAAGTGGACAGAGAGATGGCAGCACAGAATGTGAGGGTAGAACACAAGAAAGATGGCAGCTAAACGTCAAACCGAGCAACTGAGCACAAATAAACAAGGCATGCGACAAACCGAAAACTATTGAAAGCTATTGAACTATTGAAACTATTGACCTATTGAAAATATTGAAGCTGATTGTCATACTGAACCTGAACAAGAGGGAGAGTAAGAGGATGATAAAGAAGGATACGAAAAGGTAAACAGGCGAAAGTATAAAGATACAAGCAAAAGGATAGTAGTCATAGGGACAAGCAAGAAGATACAAGAAAAACCAGCCTTCAAGCAGCTGAGAGAAAAATATTGATTCATCTCGGACGCCTCAAAAGAGACACCGATGAAGCGACATTTTTCCAATATATGAAAACAGAAATTGAAAATACCGATTACATAGTGGAGAAGTCTGAATCGAAGGGAATGAATTCTGCATTCAAGATGGGAGCTGACAGAAAATTACAGGATTCGCTGTGCGATCCAGGCGTATGGCCTGCTGGCTCGACCATCAGACGGTACCATTTTTCCCGCAGGAAGTGGACAGAAACAGCTCTGAAGTGATAAATCTCAAAAAGAAACATGAGGACAGGCCCACAACAAAGAAGGGTAAGAAGAAAAAAGATACCAATCCTTCCCAGAGTTTATACGAATCTGCGACAGCCGAGAAAAGAAACACTACAATTTTCTATAGTAGGTAATGTGCAATGCATCCGAAACAAATTTGACGCAGTTGCAAGTTCTGTTCAACTCACTTTCACCTGAATTTATTTGTCTAACCGAGCACTGGCTTCACAAAGATGAAATCAATAGTGCCTGCATTGAGGGGTACAAGCCTGTCAGTTACTTTTGCCACCAAAAATGCAAGAACGGAGGTGTCATAATCTACGCTAAGGAGAATATAAATGCAGAAGAAATATTGGACTTGGACAGCTACAAAATCGAACAGGATTTTGAGGTATCCGCTATCCCATCAACACCGAAACTACGCCGACCAAGACGCTGTCTCAGATGAACACCGCTACCAGCCTACCAATGACAATGCTACCAAGGACAACTACTAGCCCCTCCCACCAACCAAAGAAAATAGGGAACACTAGGAACCATTTCGGGAACGATACAGAGAACATTACCAAGAGCCCCAACGTCGCCCCCTGTGATACAGGGAACACTACCAAGAGCCCCAACGTCGCCCCCTGTGATACGGGGAACGCTACCAAGAGCCCCAACGTCGCCCCCTGTGATACGGGAAACGCTACCAAGAGCCCCAAACGTCGCCCCCTGTGATACAGGGAACGCTACCAAGAGCCCCAACGTCGCCCCCTGTGATACAGGGAACGCTACCAAGAGCCCCAACGTCGCCCCCTGTGATACAACGACCGCTACCAAGAGCCCCAACGTCGCCCCCTGTGATACAGGGAACACTACCAAGAGCCCCAACGTCGCCCCCTATGATACGGGGAACGCTACCAAGAGCCCCAACGTCGCTCCCTGTGATACGAGGAACACTACCAAGAGCCCCAACGTCGCCCCCTGTGATACGGGGAACGCTACCAAGAGCCACAACGTCGCCCCCTGTGATACGGGGAACGCTACCAAGAGCCCCAACGTCGCCCCCTGTGATACGGGGAACGCTACCAAGAGCCCCAACGTCGCCCCCTGTGATACGGGGAACGCTACCAAGAGCCCCAACGTCGCTCCCTGTGATACGGGGAACGCTACCAAGAGCCCCAACGTCGCTCCCTGTGATACGGGGAACGCTACCAAGAGCCCCAACGTCGCCCCCTGTGATACGGGGAACACTACCAAGAGCCCCAATGTCGCCCCCTGTGATACGGGGAACACTACCAAGAGCCCCAACGAGACATCCAATAACAAACAAAATCCTAATACCACAGGACCAACACCCCTTATCCTAACCAGCTCCGTAAACAAAACATCTCCCCCTGAAAAAAGATGTCAACCACAGCGCACCTCCAAAACAAACCACCAAACTATCCCTAACCATTTTCACCGAACCAAGACAACAATGCCCAAAACTTAGCCCACCCGCTTCCTAACCAGCAAAATCAACTCAACTTTCAACCGGCTCACCCACTACCCACCCTCTACGCACACAACCCACCCACCAGCACCAAGACCAAAGATACCCACTCCCATTTAATATCCCTTAACATCCAATCAGCACGAAACAAAATCGAACAAATCGAAATTCTCACCAACCAACACTCCCCCGACTTCCTCTGCCTCACCGAACACTGGCTCTCCCCTAAAGACTCCTTCTTCAATATACCCCTTTACGACAAAGCCAGTATCTATCACCGCTCATTATCTACCCATGGTGGAGTAGCTATCTTCGCCAAACCGCACTTCACTACTTGCCCCCTCAACCTTACCCCATACACCAGAGACAAAATTCTGGAATGCACTGGCATTCTCTGGACCAACCCTAAACTAAAAACTAAACCAAACATTATCATTGCAGTTTATAGATCTCCCTCTGCCTGTACAACCTCCTTCCTTACCCTACTAGAAAACCTAATCATCCACATTACCAAAAAACACCCAGAAGCTAACCTTACCCTATGTGGTGATTTCAATATCAACCTTCTCCAGCCTTCCTCCATACAAACCCAATTCCTCGACCTCCTACACTCTCATAACCTTCACGAAACAATACTTTCTCCAACTCGGATCACCCCCCACTCAGCCACTCTTATCGACAATATCTTTACCACCTACGCCCCTAACACGTTCGTAGCCAGCACACTCGAAAGCTGCCTATCGGACCACCTTGCCCTCAAGATGACCTTTCTAAACTCCACGCCCACGCCCAAACCCCCGAGGACCCTAAAACGCAGCTACAACGAAGCCAACCACCACAAATTCACTTCCCTCCTCCAGGATGAAATGTGGTACGACCTTACCCCCAACCTAAATACCAACGAACTTTACAACTCCTTCATCATCACCCTCACAAACCACTTTAACACTGCTTTTCCCCTCCGCCTCATCAAACCAAAACGCCCCATAACCAATGACTGGATAACCCCAGAGCTCCGAGCTGCCGGCGACGAGCTTCGTAAAACAAGCAACCGGGCCAAAACCTTCCCCAATCCTAATCCCTCCCTCAAGTCAGAGTATAACAAGAAAAAACACCAACACTTAAAAAATACACTCTCAGCAAAAAAAGCACATAACGACCAAAAACTGGCAAACTCCAAAAACAAAGCCAAAACAGCATGGTACATAATCGACTCCAATTCAAAACCAGTACGTCCTTACACAAATCCCACCCTCATTATCAACAACAGCGAGATCACAACTCCTTCTCTCCTCGCTGAAGAATTCAACAAATTTTTTGTAAAATCTGGTAGCCTAACAGCACCAAATACCCCCCCTTCGACCCCCCTTCCTGCACAAATACCCAACACCCACACTGCAAAATCCATTTTTCTATTCCCCTCCAACCCCACAGAAATCGCCTTCCTAGCTCAAACCCTCAAACGCAAACTATCCAGCGGCCTCGACGAACTCTCAGGCGCACTCCTAGCCAGGAATATCGAGCTTTTAGCCGAGCCCCTAACCCTTATCATAAACAGCTCCCTATCAACTGGCGTCTTCCCCACCAAACTTAAACAGGCCCTAATCATCCCCATCCACAAAAAAGGTAGCAAAACTGATATCAACAACTACAGACCGATCTCCCTACTATCTTCCATATCCAAACTCCTAGAAAAAGTAATGCTATCTCGCTTATCATCCTTCCTCGAAACCTATAACATCCTAGCAAACTGCCAACATGGCTTCCAAAAAAATAAATCCACCACCACCGCAATCTTCCAATTCCTCTCCACCCTCTACTCAGCCCTGGACAAAGGCGACCATGTCATTGGCCTCTTCTATGACCTTAGCAAAGCGTTCGATACCATCGACCACAGCCTACTCCTCCACAAACTACACCACATAGGCATCCGTGGCACGGCCAACAAATGGGTCGCCTCCTTCCTCTCAAACCGCTCCCAAGTAGTCAAAATCAACCCCCCATCCCCTGACCAGCCCCCCGTCCTCTCCACCCCGCTCATAACCAAACAAGGAGTCCCCCAAGGCTCGGTCCTTTCCCCTCTGCTCTTCCTCCTATACATAAACGACCTTCCCCAACTTATTACACATGGCACACTCTTCCAGTTTGCTGATGACACTAACCACCTAATCACCATCCCCAAATCCCAGACAGTTACAACCCTATCGCAAACTGCCAACTCCCAAACCTCAATAATCTCAAACTATTGCCTAAACAACCACCTAGCACTACAGCCAACCAAATCCTCCCTCATCAATTTCCAGACTAAAACCAACCCCCCTGACTCCTCCCCCCTAATCAGAGTAAATGACCACATAATCCCCACGACCCTCTCAACCAAATTCCTTGGCCTTTACATAACACCCACCCTAGACTGGTCCCTCCACATTCAAAAATCCCTATCCAAAATCAAAAGCACCTGCTACCTACTGCGCCGTCTTAAACGAATTTCCAACCTCAATACCCTTAAACTCGTATATCACGCCCACCTCCACTCCCACCTCTCATATGGGATCCTATTCTGGGGAACATCCCCACAGGCCAAAAGAATCTTCATTGCCCAGAAACAGGCAGTTCGCATAATAGCCGGCATCTCCCGCCGAAAGACATGCAAACCCCATTTCATCACCCACAAAATCTTAACCCTCACCTGCACCCTCATTCAAATAGCCAGCACCCTAGTCCGAACTCATCCCCTTCTCTTCCCCCTGAACTCCTCCATACACACTCATGAAACCAGAAGTAGGAAAGAAATCCGCATCGTCCCACACCTCACCTCCCTCTTCACACATAGTCCCCCCTACTTATGTACAAAAATATACAACCACCTCCCTACTCACATCAAAGAATCCTCCCAGCACAGCGCCTTCGATTCCTCTCTACGAAACTTCCTCATCCAGAACCCCTTCTACAACCTCGAGGAATATCTCGCTACACCAATACACCATGTCCCCCTGGCCCCTCTACAATGAAGTCTAACTAAACCTAGTCTAAACTTACAGCCTAATTTAAAGCCTAATTAAATACTACCATATTAGTATTAATATTATTATTATTATTACTTTTACTATAAGTACCATTACCATCGCTACCATCTCTACGAAGAACTATTGTACAGTTCTAGTCTAAATTGATAGTCTAATGTTTAACTATTTCATTAGTATTAATATAATCACCATATTATACCATATTACCATATTACTATATTACCATATACCACATAACTATATTATATAGCTCATACAGATACATTGTACCTGTCCGCAGCAAATAAATAAATAAATAAATAAATAAAATGTAGCAGCAGACTAGGCGACACAATGATCCTGTGTGTTTATAGATCCCCTTCCGGTCATTTTCCTTCATTCATAGAGCAATTGCACGGCATACTGCATCAACTTGTTAAAAATAACTCTGGAGTCCTGGTCTGCGGAGATTTTAACACAGATCTTCAAGGCTTCAACTCATCAAGCCTCATTGACCTCTTCACGTCATTCGATCTTACAATGACAGTTCATGCTCCGACGAGAATCGGTCCCGCTACCTTCACCAGCGATGTAGTTGACCTGGGCATCGCAGATCATAACAGCGTAATATCCGGGACGACACCGAGAAGAAACGCAACAATGAGGTGACACAACGCTTCTTCAGTAAGCGGCAAGTGGAGCATTTTGAACACGAAATAAGGGAAGTAAGCTGGGAAAAGGTTTACTCCGCACTCGCCGTTGATGACTAATATTCCGAGTTTATGAAAACTTTTCTTCGAGCCTTTGAAAATTCGTTTCCTGTGGAAAGTAAGCTATTTAACCCAGGGGAAAACATACAAGAAAGCGTGGTACACCCAAGAACTAGAAGAAATGTCATCTCGTGTTCTGAATTGAAGAGATGCGGATTCTGTGACAAGATTGTATAATAAAATGCTATTTATGTACAGACAAGAACTGAAAAAAGCAAGACAAAACCACCTTACTCACACCCTGAAAACAGATCACGCAAGAATCTACAAGCCCCAATCAAGTTAAAAGAAGACAAAAATAATGGACTTATCAGCAACCCGAGAGAAGTGGCAAACATCTTGAAAACTTCTTTCAAAACAATAGCAAGCAAACCTATCAGCGACATTCTAGGCCCAGCAAAACGTCTCCATCACGTCATCAAGCCTCGAGAGTCCACAAAGAAAGTTATCTTCTTGTCGCCGGTCCTAAGAAGAGAATACTTTGAAATCCTTCAAAAGATCACAAAGAAGAGGTCGTCGGGAGCGAATGGAGTGCCCTGTTCCGTGCTAAGGTCAGTGGGCATTCACCTTATGGATCCCATCATACATATGATGAACGAATCATTCACCCAGGGACATTTTCCAGGAAGCCTTAAAACGAGCAAAGTAATCCGCTTGCTAAATAGAGGAGACACAAATAATAAAGACAACTACCGCGACATAGCTGTTCAATCAGTATTTTCAAAGTTTTTCGAAGTAGCCCTCTGCTCAAGAATAGTGTCTTTCCTAAACAAACGCGAACTCATCTCCGAACGCCAACATGGATTTCTGAAGCAAAGGTCAACACACACGGCAATCGTCGGTTTCATGAACAACATTCACGTAGCTCATGAGAACTAAGAGGACGCGATCGGTATTTTATACGATTACATCAAAGCGTTTGATAGAGTTAACCACTTGCTCTTACTGCAGAAACTGGACGCATCGGGCATTTCAGGTGTGGCAAACTCCTGGATTAAATCCTTTCTTACCGACCGCAAACAGATTGTCACTCTGACAAACGGCAATGAAGTTACGAAATCAGACGAACTAACTTTAAACCGTTGACTGCCTCAAACCCTTGAGGCTGTATCTCACCACTGCTGTTCATCATATCCATTAATGACTTGTCAGAATATGTCCCAGGAAGAGAAATAACTATGAACGCAGATGATACCTCTCAAGTCATCAGCGAGCGGGCGCCGGACGACTTGGGCCAGCGCGCGAGTGCCGCAGTGAATATCAATGGTACTATACAGCAAAAGTAATATATATTTTTTTTTTAATACCAGATTAATCATCATACAATTTGATATTGGCACGTCAGGTGTTATAAATATATACAGTATTTTGGATACATTCGAAATTATACGTTAAAAAATGATACATTAAAAGTTTGGACAGTAATCCTTTATCTTGTAGTAGCATTTGTCTTCAAGGCAGGCTTTCAATTTTATTGTTGACGTTTCTGGTGCTTACCATTTGTTTTTGTGCTATAGGTAATTGGTTTGACACACAGAGGTAATGCATTGTGTAACTTGATGGCTGCCTGTGTTGTGTGTCTGCCCGATGATTGCAACTTGAATAGTTTTAGTTTACCCATCTGAGCTGCCCTAGTGCCGAAAATATATTCATCCTCAGATTTTAGATTTAATTGTCTTATATGTTTATAAAGTAATATTATAAATCTACAAGCATGGTAGGGTTAACATGTTTAGTTTCTTGAAGTGCGTTACACAAGTGTCTTTGTAGAATATGTCAGCACATGGGTTTAGGCTGGCGTGAACTAGATATTTTATAGCCCGTTTTTTGCAGCCTAAAAAGTCTGTTTGTGCGATTTGAACCTCCCCAAAGGATGACCCCGTATTGTAGGTTGGATTGAACGTGTGCGTAATATACCGCTAGCGCTATTTTTTTATGTGACACCTCCATAATCTTCTTAACTAGAAAGCATGCTGCTGCTTATTTCTTTGCTAGGGCGTTGACATGTGGATCCCAGTCCAGGACGTTATCCAAGATAAAACCCAGGAATTTTGTTTCGTCTGCAATCGGTACTTCTTTTTCTTATATAAGAATTTGTAGTTTGTCATTTATTTGTCTGCGTTTGGTAGAGAATTGTAATGCAGTTGATTTGTGCGGGTTGATGAAAAGGTTTCAAGTAATTGCTGAAGTAATGAGCTTACATTGAACGTTACGAAGACAGTATTTATGCAATTCAATATACCGACGAGAGAGAGAACACCAAGCAGCCCACTGATCAGAATGGAGGGAAAGAGTATCCAAGAAGCTCAAGAAGCAACCACTGGGCGAACCAAATAATCTATGTGGCATCCAGAATAGCCCAGGTGTTACCTCATAACACGTTTAGTAGCGATTTAAGACACTGGAGTGGCGAAATAGGTTTACTTCGCACACATTCAGTCACACCTACAGAATGGTTATAATATCCTTTGGGGTGCCTACCGACACTTGAAGATCCTCTTCATACTGCAGAAGAAAGCCATCCGGTTCATGGCGGGGGCCAGCCATGTGCCGTCGTGTTCTACAAGGCCTCGTTCAGACCACACTTTACAAAATTAAAAGTTATGACTCTTCCTTGTATATACATCTATTGTACAATTTTGTATATTCATAAATCTAGACACCTATTCGTGGAGGGCACCGGACGTCACATTGGCCTGCTGACCTGGACTACTGTAAATGTATCAAAGGGACCACTGGAAGATGGCAGAAAACATTTTAATGCGCTGCGTGGGGCATACTTGTAAAAGCTTCTCAGAACTATCATGACTTTAGAAACAATGTCAAATATTATCTCATTGACAAGTGAATTTTTAAACTGCAAATGATGTATTGAGCCAATTTGCTACTTTTTTTTGTACACAAACCTCTGACTGTCACAAGTCACACCTGACCAAAATGACACTAAACTTACTAAATTAAATTAAAACATTTGGCGTTCAGAAAGCTGGGGACAAAATTGTACGCCTTAATTGGAGGGGTCGGATTAAGAACCGGATACTGGATGCTGGTCCTACGTTTCAACCGCAGTTGGATCAGAACCTTTGTCTGAACCTTTAAAGTTGGCCTTAGAAATGAAGTAACCTAACTGTAGCAGGTGAAATAAGAGTATTTTTGAAAATATCCTAAGTCTTCAGGAAGTCTTAGGAAGTCTTCAGGAAGTACCAAGCTTGATGAAAATCGGTCATCACTTTTTAAATAAGGGGTTTATAATAAGTAGATTGTTTGAGTTGGTTCGTTTAAAGATATGTAAAATATTCTCAACTCTTCAGTGTCTAGCCCGATCTTCTTTCCTTAAAAGATGAGTTTCGAGGACACAGTGAAATAATCCTCACGGCGTGTACCTGTGGTCAGTGATATTGATCGAGTTTAAAAAGTTTTGCAGAAGGTTCGTCCCGTTGATGAAGCTCTCTGGCTTTTCGATCTCTCGGCCATCTACAGCGGCCGTCAGCGCCAGCAGCGCCAACGCGCTCAGCGCTATCTGTGAACAGGAACATTCAAATTTTAGTCTTGAGCTTTTTTGGAAGTGCCGAGCCGTCGTCAGCCTAAATCAGCGCCACTTTTAATTTAGCGTCAGAAAAATTAAACACATCAAACGCACTCAACAAAACTTAAAACAAATTAGTCAATTGCTACGCTCGTTAATACTTAACCCATATTGTAGTGTGTCGAACATTTGAATATGAAAAGGTAACAATTGTTCAGTGGTTGTTCCTTCCTACCGATATGATCATGTAATCAGTGCTGAAAGGGACAATTGCCATTATAATAACAGAGGGTTGATGGAGGGATTGCAGTATCTGTAATTTGATAATGAGGTTTGAGGGATATCCGTTACGGACTTTGTTCGTCTTTCTTGTCAACCACTTAAAAGCCTAGATTAACGGAGGAATTCTATTGTTTGAGTTGTACTTTCCTTGGGAAGGAAAATTATACCCGCTGGTCTCTGAATGTTCTTGGGGGTCACCAGCTTAACGTATCTTCCGAAGGACGCTACAGCGCGAACAACAGGATTCCTCCACAAAGCCATGCTGTCGAGAGATTGAAGCAGGGCGAATGAAGTTGACCATTTGTATGATGGCCACTCATCTGAAAACTGACCCAGCGCAGTGTTGCTTAACTTTGGTGTAATCACGAGAACCTGTGTTCCCAACTCGCGAAACTATTGGAATTGGGTGGGAATGTGTGGTTCTCATAAATCAAGTCCTCGGGAATCAATTCTCTCATTAAAAATTACTCCTAGGCCGCTGAAAGTGTTTTGATATATTCTATTATTTCGCAACGCAAAGATTTCATGAAACGCTATGAACTTCTTCTTTTCAATGAGTGATTCTATCGAATTACTTACTTCTTCAAAGTTCAATAGATAACTTACACTTTAAAATGTTTGAAGAAATTTTTGCGACTTAATGCGTATTTAATATGCAAGAGGGGCATTTTGAGGTTAAAATGTTAAACAGATTGACAACAACCGAATTCAAAGGATCAATCAAGGGGACTGACTGGGTTCCTGATGTTTATTAATTTAGATTATT
The DNA here is from genome assembly GCA_947568835.1 of Protonemura montana. Taxonomy (NCBI): domain Eukaryota; kingdom Metazoa; phylum Arthropoda; class Insecta; order Plecoptera; family Nemouridae; genus Protonemura; species Protonemura montana. Next base: position 27,808,731 of record OX387603.1, on the reverse strand, counting down.
TTAGTGACTGACTGAACCGGTGTTTATACCCTACTGCTGTTAATCGTTTTTCAAAGTTTTAACTTTAGTTATCACCTGCCTCATAATCACCCTATCATCCATTGGTGACATTTATGATGAGCGTAGAGAGCGGATTAAAAGTTAAAACTTCACTAACTCTAGAAAAAAATAATTTGTGTGTGTGTGTTTTTTTTTGGTTTTTTCGCATTTTGTTGCGCTCTAGTGCCCTGACCTGATTTGAACGAAATTGGCAGAGCGCAATTTTGTGTTATATCCACTGCGTTTTTTAGCAAAATCAGATAAATCGTTTTACAACACTTCAAACTATACAAAAATGTTCAGATTTTGTATAAAAGTTGCACCGCCAAAAGCGTTTGCAGTCAGAGGCGCCGGTGCAACAACCACAATTCAGAGTTCATCCAGATCATTGAACTGTAGTCTGCGAGGGCCTCTCTTTTAGTCCCGTAAGAAAAAACACATGGTTCGGGGAATTGTTGCTTTATTGACTGCATTATAAGATGGTGACCCGGAGACTGGTTTCCGGGCGACCGCCAATTGCGACCGGCACCAAAGCAAAACGAGTTTTTCGGCTTTGAATAGCAGGGGAGTCTCGTATTTTAAGACATTATCGCTTGAAATAATCGCCGTCTTTAATGTCCAGGCTTGCAGATTCTTTGAAAATAAGTTACCTGGACCAAAACTATGTTCGCTCTCAACAAAGATTCAAACACGATTTCTTTGCGTGGAGCGAAACAAGCACCCTGTCACGGAATGTCCAGCACAGAGGGCGACGGCGAGTGCCGCTCCTTTGCGTGTAGCGAAACAAGCGCCCTGTCACGGAATGTCCAGCACAGAGGGCGACGGCGAGTGTCCGCTCCTTTGCGTGGAGCGAAACGAGCGACGGTTAAGGCGTCTTATTGTATATTTTGGTCACGAAGAATTTGGCCCGGTCAGTGACCAAACGACCCTGGCCCGGAGAGTATAAATGAAGAGGGAGAGGAACGACCAGCCAGCAGTTCGCAGGATGGACGGTTGGAGGAAGGTGAGTTTGCCAAAATCTTCAATTTATTTTTGCGAATCATCACGCCAGATTGGGCAGGAGATTGACAATTGGGTTGACAATTGGCATACTAGGATGCAATTGGGTCGTGGTACGAGTCCGTTTTGAGCATGTTTGATTCTTTTCAAGAGACTGAAATTTTCTAGGGGTGGTCAGGATCATTGGTCTCATTGATCAAGGATAACTTTGTGAGGTTATAATCAACAGTACCAAGGACAGATTAGACTAGGATGTTGGGAACCCAGTCAGTCACTTAGATTGATTCTTTGAAGTCGGTTGTTGTCAATCTGTTTACATTTTAGCCTCAAAATGTCCCTCTTGCGTATAAAATACGCACCAAGTCGCTACAATAACTTCAAACATTTTAAAGTGTAAGTTATCTATTGAATTTCGAAGAAGTTAGTAATTCGATTTAATCACTCAGAGAAAATTTATTGATTGATTATTAGGGTTTAACGACGCACTGTTTTGACATCTGGTCATGCGGCACTGGTTTAAAGACGTCGGTCAATGAGCGGATGATTGTGAACCTAACCTAGCCTAGAAGGGAGAAGGGAAATCCAGGTGCCGGCACGTAGCCAATATCTGTCATAGAGCACCGGGACCACCGGCTTAACGTCACTTCCGAAAGAACGGTACAAGGCGAGCAGAAGAATTCCTCCACAAATCCATGCTGTCGAGAGGTTGATAAGCAAGGCGAGTGAAGTTGCTATAGTAACTTTCATTCCTCTAACCTCTCTCCCAAACAGAACTGGTCATGTGTATGATGGTCACCCATCCAATACCTGACTCAGCGCAGTGTTGCTTAACTTTCATCCCTCCAACCTCTCTCCCGAACAGAACTGGTCATGTGTATGATGGTCACCCATCCAATACCTGACTCAGCGCAGTGTTGCTTAACTTTCATCCCTCCAACCTCTCTCCCGAATAGAACTGGTCATGTGTATAATGGTCACCCATCCAATACCTGACTCAGCGCAGTGTTGCTTAACTTTCACCCCTCCAACCTCTCTCCCCAATAGAACTGGTCATGTGTATGATGGTCACCCATCCAATACCTGACCCAACGCAGTGTTGCTTAACTTTCACCCCTCCAACCTCTCTCCCCAATAGAACTGGTCATGTGTATGATGGTCACCCATCCAATACCTGACTCAGCACAGTGTTGCTTAACGTCGGTGATCTCACGAGAACCAGTGTTTCCATTAAGCCAAACCGTTCAGTACTCATAGAAAAGAAATATTTCATAGCGTTTCGTGAAATCTTTGCGTTGCGAAATAATAGAATACATCAAAAGACTTTAAGTGACCTAGGGGTATATTTTAATGGGAGAATTAATTCCCGAGGACTTGATTTATGAGAACTACACATTCCTACCAAATTCCAATAGTTTCGCGAGTTGGGAACACAGGTTCTCGTGATTACACCAAAGTTAAGCAACACTGCGCTGGGTCAGTTATCAGATGAGTGGCCATCATACAAATGGTCAACTTCATTCGCCCTGCTTCAATCTCTCGATAGCATGGCTTTGTGGAGGAATCCTGTTGTTCGCGCTGTACCATCCTTCGGAAGGGACGTTAAGCTGGTGACCCCCAAGAACATTCAGAGACCAGCGGGTATAATTTTCCTTCCCAAGGAAAGTACAACTCAAACAATAGAATTCCTCCGTTAATCTAGGCTTTAAAGAGGTTGACAAGAAAGACGAACAAAGTCCATAAAGGAAATCCCTCAAACCTCATTATCAAATTACAGATACTGCAATCCCTCCATCAACCCTCTGTTATTATAATGGCAATTGTCCCTTTCAGCAATGATTTTATGATCATATCGGTAGGAAGGAACAACCGCGGAATAATTATTATCTTTTCGTATTCAAATGTTCGACACACTACAATATGGGTTTAGTATTAACGAGCGTAGCAATTGACCAATTTGTTTTAAGTTTTGTTGTAGTTAAGTTGTTGTTAAGTGCGTTTGATGTGTTTAATTTTTCTGACGCTAAATTCAAAGTGGCGCTGATTTAGGCTGACGACGGCTCGGCACTTCCAAAAAAGCTCAAGACTAAAATTTGAAGGTTCCTGTTCACAGATAGCGCTGAGCGCGTTGGCGCTGCTGGCGCTGACGGCCGCTGTAGATGGCCGAGAGATCGAAAAGCCAGAGAGCTTCATCAACGGGACGAACCTTCTGCAAAACTTTTTAAACTCGATTAATATCACTGACCACAGGTAAACGCCGTGAGGATTATTTCACTGTGTCCTCGAAACTCATCTTTTAAAGGGACATTTACCCTTCAAAATAATGTTTACCATAGATTTGGAAGATTTGATAATAGCATTTGGTTTATGAAAATAAACTCATGTGTCCACGGCCGTCCGTGCAGAAATTGCCAAAGTCCGCGTTTTTCGGCTTGGGTGCTTAAATCACAAACTCTCATAAGAAATAACCCGTAGTGCTTTTTCGACCCCTAGCACCTAGACAAACCTCTCATCAGATAAAATTCAAATAATTTGAGCAAAGTCCTCGATCCTTCCTCTGAGAAGAAATAATTTGGCTTTATGATAGGATTATTCGTTTAGTCATGGTAAGCGAACTATCGCAGGTATGTAATTAGCATGTTGCATATTTTCGTGCAGTGCCGTACTGAGCGGCAGCGACAGCGTTCGGCAGGGAGAATTAGGGAAGAAACTTTTGGCGACTTTGGCCAACGGAGCACCCACAGGGAAAGACAGTATTCTACAAGAGAATCATACTCAGCTTATAGATCGCGACGCGCGAAAAGCCAGAAATCTCAAATAATTAATTGCAAATCTATATTTTCAGAAAATTCTTTTAAATCGATCAATTTCAATTCACACTACAGTTACAAATCTATGGTAAAAATTTTTGAAGGGTAAATACCCCTTTCAGGAATGAAGATCTGGCTGGACACTGAAGAAGTGAAAATATTTTACATATCTCTAAACGAACCAACTCAAAGAATCTACTTATTTACCAAAATAATTGTTATCAAACCCCTAATCTACAAAGTGATGACCGATTTTCATCAAGACTGGTGATACAAGTTCCTGAAGTCTTCGCACATTTTCAAAAACATTCTTCATTTACCTGCTACAGTTAAGTTACTTCCATTTCTAAGGCCAACTTTAAAGGTTCAGACAAAGGTTCTGATTCAACTGCGGTTGAAACGTAGGACCAGCATCCAGTATCCGGTTCTTAACCCGACTCCTCCAATTAAGGCGTACAATTTTGTCCCCAGCTTTATGAACGCCAATCTTCTGGAGAGCGCAGCGTTGAACACCAACTTGACTCTGAGGCACGGTAATGTTCAAAACCTGAGGGACGAACAACGTTTCACGTTCACCGACCGTAAACTCGGGTACATCGGCCTGACGCAGTACTACCAGTACACGCGGCAGCTCGCGCAATTCATCAGCAATGTCATCGCTGACGACATCACTTACATACCGCATGGTAAGCTTTTACCAATTAATAGCATTTTTTCTATTAAATTAAAGTGAGTTAGTCAATGAAATTATTTGTACATTAGGTTTGTTTGCCGGCCATGAGTTTTGTACGTACCTCCTTAAAGAAGGTCCATGCAGGCCCCCTACCAGTTTCTTCTGGGTTTTATCCAGTTTAACTGCAATCCATAACAGTACGCCAGTGGTTATTTTGTGCGTACGCTCACGTAAGCGCCGCGTACCCAACTCTTCTTGCAATAGTTTACGTCGATCACTCATTCCGGGAAAAGTTTGGTCTACTCTAAATTTGAATTCAAGAAACACATGTAATTTTTACGTGTTGGAGAATATTTTATTTGGAAATGGCATTCAGCAGAACGAAGGTATAGTCACAGAATCTTATCAATCTACAAAATAAATTCTCAAATAAATGAATTCCTCATAATTATGACTACGCATAGCGATGGCAAGGCTTAGCTTAACGAAGCCCAGGCAACGCTACCCTTTGTCAGGCAGCGCCGACAAAGCATAGCGAGAGTATAGAAATTATTTCAATGTTTTCGCCTTTTGGCGCAAAACAGCGTACGCATCTTTTTCAATACAAATTAACCACTGAGTCAGTGATTTCCTTCGCGCCGAAATTGAGTGTACATTGACTGTAAATATATGTCTTTTCACATAACGGGAGGGGGGTGGGGGTGGGAGGGTTTATGAGGGTGGGGGGGGGGGTGTATGGGTGTTTATGAGCAGGTCCCCCCAATCAACCCATAGGAAAATGATTACCTACATCTAAATATATTTTGCTATCTTCTTTAACTAACAACAAATTGGTAAGGAATGGAAACAAGCCATGCATTTTTAACATGCAGTTGTGACTTGCTTCAGGGTACTTGTCGTTCTTCGAGAGTGCCGACTCGAAGCTCAAGTACTTCTTGGTCTGGGCGTCTTGGCGCGATGCGTCAGCGGCTTGCGAAGCGGAAGGAGGCTCATTGTACAGTCCCGAGCATTCCGTGGAGCTCCACGCAGTAATGGCGATCTTCTACCCAACCCTTTTGCCCTGGATCAACTGGCGCAAATCGAATGGTGAGCGTTATCAAGATATTCTGGCTCCAATTTTGAACGAAAGGCTCTGCCATGTTGATGGATTCAACCAAGTTTGTTTACTTTGCATCAAAACAATCTAAAGCTAAATTTCAGCTTGGTTTTTTTTATAATAATAACTTGCCATATGTTTGTTTGATTAGAAGCAGGGGCGTAGGAAGGGGGGGGGATAGGGGGGAAACTCCCCCCCCCCCCCCCCCACATGTTGGCTTGACCCCCCCAGTGGGGGGGTCACGCCAGTTTATTGCCCCCGGGGGTCACTGAATTGGATCGTGTCCGTGATTGACCATAACGTTAGTATTTATTATATTTATTATGGTAGGTATTAGTTAAATGAGAAATTTGAAACTATGAGTCCCAATTCCGATAACTATGGTATCGGGCTGTTTGTCGGGATTCAGATTTGCGAAGCATTATACCTTGATTGCATAGTGCATGATGGCTAGTGCTACCATACTTTGTTTTTGTCTGGGAAATTTACCGAAAATAGTGTCGGCAAAATATCTGCTTCAAACAAAATGATCTAGCTACCCAAGAATTCGGTTCCCTCAAATTTTTGCTGGCAGGGTACATACGAGTACCACCATTCCTGCTCATATTTTTTTAGTTGCGTTTGATACTTTGATGCGAGAAGAATAAGATGGGTCGAACTAGACGCAATATTACTTGCTATGTGTGCCATTCCGATCGGCACATCGCCCGAATGTGCCCTGATAACCCCAAGGCCGCAAGCGATGAATCATCATCAAAGTGCACTGTGTGCAAATCAATAAGACACGTGGCCGAAAACTGGCCGAGCACAGGCACTCAACAGGCATCCACACCAACAGCATATCGGCCATGGAAACTTATCCGAATTACCCTCCCCGACAAAACCGAGACAAACCCGTCTCCGCCGGTTTCGGTCGAACTCATTCGCGCAGAATTCGAAATTAAATAAAAAACAATTGGAATTTGGCGAGCAGCATTTAGTGCCTTACAACATCCCTCCAGTGTCGCCAATTGGTAAGATCGACGCCGCGCGTCTTGCATTTAGTGTTATTGTAGCAAAAATAATAGACAGTTGTTATAGTATTATTCGATTTTGACTGTTCAGTGGTTGTCATGTGATGTGTGGAGCCATTTTTTAGATTATCACTGTTGCTGAAAGTGCGCTAAGTGATTCATTAGTTTTTAAGATAAACAATAAGTAAATGGGATTTTAGAATTTTCAAACGTAACTCTCTTGAAGAATAAATCAATCGTGATCATACAAAAATGCAGTTCTGAACAACCCATTCTATAAAGGCCTCAAATTTACCGCAATCGCGTAGATTTATCCAAATTTTTTTCCTTTCGGCACGATAGCCTATAGGTACCCATGTTAATTTATGTCAGACCCCCCCACTAAAAAAAAGTTCCTACGCCCCTGATTAGAAGTAATCAATTAATCCAAGTCAAATTGTTTACTCGGTGGGATCTCGAAGTTGATTCTTCTCAAGCGGCAAAATAAAACTGCTTGGCGCAGTACTTTTTACGATCAAAGCCGGATTCAAATACAATGTTTCAAACATAAACCAACCGATAGGAATATGTTTCCAAAAAAATTTACTGATAAAGTTAGTGAAATGATTTTGATTTGGCTCAAGCCCCATTCAGTTAAAAGGCAGACAGCTTCGTGACGGACTTCTTTTACTGTTAGTTTTCAATTGATTACTCCTACAAAATAGAAAATATTAGTACTAAATAAAGCTGGCAAAAATTATAATGTAGATATATAGTTGATTTAGTTCAGAGCCTGGGCACAACCCATGGATAACTTGTTTAAGTCCCTTGCAACAAAAGATAGACCACAAACACTTCTTCGCCAAATTACTAATGAACATATATGGTTTCCAGTTGAGGGCGGGCACCGTAAGTCTTGTGGATATTTGCAAGCAGACTACTACGGAGACAGCTATCAATGGGACGATTGCCACCAGCCACATCCCTACATTTGTGAGACGTATTCTCACCATGCTGCCTCTCTACGGACAGAAGTCAAACTCAGCGCTCGTCAAATTGCAAAGGACTTCTGGAGTTCGATCGAAAACCAATCTAAATCAAAACCAAGGTTCGTTGATTGGGTGCTCATCCTCGAATATGCTGATTCAGCACAGTTTTGTCCAAATTGCGGTCCATACATGAGTCTACGTTTCCTTCTGTGCCACTCGATTACATATCCACGGATATTTAAAACCTGGGATTAATTTGTGTGAATAAATATCTTATAACCAGCTTTTCTGTTGACAGAGTTCGGAACCCGACGTTCGCAAGGTCGCTTCTTGGATCCAAGAAGGCTGCAGCCAGCACGGCTCCTAAATCCGTTAAGATTGTCGCCAGCAAGGCTCCTGAAGCCTCGAAGGCTGTCATCGGCAAGGTTGACAAGACCGCGAATAGGCACGAAGAAGCAGTCTACAGACTTCCAGGCAGTTCTCGCTACGAAGTGACAAGTGTGGGTGAAAACGCCCTAGGCTTTTACTACAACTACATCAAGCGACTCCAGGCGTACGCATACGAGGTCGTTTCGAAGGATATCACTTACCTTCCACACGGTGAGCAGAAATCGATATCTTTACGAAATAAACAATTACCATAAGAAAAGTATTTTGTATCGAAGAGTTCACAAGTGTGACTAAAACAAGCGTGGTCTATTCTTCGAGAATAAGTACCCAGTTGACTAGAGTTACTCAAGGTTGATAGATTTAGCAGGAGAAGGAAAATATATTTATTGATTAATTTAGCGATGCACTGTTTTGACAACTAGCTATGCGGCACTGGTCGGATAGCGTCGATGAATGAGTGGGTGATGCTGACGATGATGGTGAACGTTGCCTAGCATCGAAAGGAGGGGAAACCTGGTAACGGTCAGCTGCGTAGCCTTCTCCGGTCAAGATCACTAGGGGACCAATCTTGTTGCCCCTTCCTCAGGACGATACAACGCGAACTACATGATTTCTTCTCAAATCCGTGCTGCAAAGAGGTTGATAAGCAAGGAGAATGATGTTACGGTGCTAACTTTCATCTCTCCAACCTCTCTCCCGAACAGAACTAGTCACTCATTCAATACCTGACCCAGAAATGTGTTGCTTTAAAAAAGGGAATCACGCTGAACCGTTTGGTTTCAGCAGTAGAATGCGATACCTACTATAAATATGACCATGTTTGTTCCTTCAGAGTACCTGTCCTTCGCTGAGGCACCGTACAGGAGTTTCAAGTACTTCCTAGAGGAGAAAACCTTTGAGGAGGCTTCTCTGGTTTGCGACGAGGATCACGCCATACTCTACACGATCACGCACTCACTCGATCTTGACTACAAGTTGGCGGCTTTCTATCCGCTTCTCACCCCTTGGATGGACTTGAGGAAACCTAGTGGTGAGATATGCAATTATATTTATCATAATGCCGTTGGTTGGGGTGTTTTCCACTTAATCTTAATGTTTTTATTGTTTGCACAGTTATTTTCTAAGTTAACTTCGAAGGAAGTGTGTATGCTGGCACTAAATCACTTTTTTTTTACCTACTAGAGTAGTCATGTCTAGTTACTTGTATAAGACTCGTCACTGAAACATTACTCTCTATTTTCTCCCCCTTAGGTGACGGTGGTCCCGACAGTTGTTTGTTCCTACAAGCTGAAATCTACGGCCCCAGCGTCCACTGGTGCAACTGCGACAGCAAGCATTACTTCATTTGCGAGAAGAAATCTAGGAGACCACATCCAGAACCTGAGCCAGAACAACTTCCTCATCCAGAGACGGAGCCAGAACCAGAGCAAGAGCAAGAACTTATTTCGCATTGGCCACCGAAGCCAGAAGCAGAGCCAGAGCACCCTCCGCACCGACCAAGGCCAGAACCGGAGCCGGAACACCCTCCACATCGACCACCGAGGCCAGAGTATCCTCCACATCGACCAAGACCAGAACCGGAGCCGGAAAGTCCTCACCACCGTCCATCAAGGCCGGAACCGGAACCTGAATATCTTCCACACCGTCCATCAAGACCGGAACCGGAACCTGAATATCTTCCACACCGTCCATCGCGGCCGGAACCGGAACCTGAATATCTTCCACACCGTCCATCGCGGCCGGAACCGGAACCTGAATATCTTCCACACCGTCCATCAAGACCGGAACCGGAACCTGAATATCTTCCACACCGTCCATCGCGGCCGGAATCGGAATCTGAATATCTTCCAGTTCGACCACCGAGGCCGGAATGGGAACCTGAAGATCTTCCACATCGGCCATCGCGGCCGGAACCGGAACCTGAAAATCTTCCAGTTCGACCACCGAAGCCGGAACCAGAACCTGAATATCTTCCACACCGTCCATCGAGGCCGGAACCGGAACCTGAACATCCTCCACATCGTCCACCGAGGCCGGAACCACATCACGACCAGGACATTGTCTTCCAGATTGATGTTATTCTCGACAGATTGAACGACCTTACCCGCATAATAAATGTCGTTGAGAAATCTGGTAAGTTACACTTCAGTGTAGATCCTTTAGCCTTTCAAACAACTGTTTCAAGTACAACAAAGTTACAAAATAAAAACTAAATATGTCAGTTGTCAATCTGTTCTCTAAAAACTAGGACATTTTGTGTAATCTATCAAAAGCTTGTTAAAACTCAGGGGAAAACTTGACACCAATGTTTAGGCATTTAGATCCTTTGCATGCAAGTAGCAGACAGCAATGTTTGGAGGAAATAACTCGTCTTAATTGTTAACAACTAGATATCTTAAAATTTGTCTGCAATGATTGTCGAGGGTCAGTTACTTATTTTGCTGCCCTCACAACCAGGGAAGCCGGTCATTGGGAACAAAAATTGGACCTTTAAATGCAAGACATTCAATACAAGCAGGGTGTTCAACTCAGAGTGATCAATTTTATAATTCTTACGGTACAATTAAGGAAACGTCGAGGGTTTTTAGCTAATATTTTTTGTTTTTCACAGAGATCCAATCAGAGCTTCGTAACGAGCCATTGGCTCTCATGAAACAAATAATCTCGCTGGGTGAAAAGAAAGACGCCATCAAGGCTCGGTGGGCGGCTATTCCGGCTGCTGAAAAGCTGACTATCACCACCAAGGTTAACAAGTTCAATGAAAATATGAAGAAAGTGACCAACGATCGGTCATTGCGAAACAAGTACTTCACTGAAATAGTCGGGAAGCGTTCGTTGATCACAGCTGACCTACAGGAGATGATTGTAGTCATGAAGCCTTTCTTTTAATGTGCAAATCAGTTGATTTGTACTCCGTAATATGCAAAAAACCGATCTAAGGCTTTTGTGATGGAAACTAGTTAAGAGAGTTGATACTTTTGCCATTTTGTAAGCACCAGTACAATAAATTTTTTGAATTCCTGAAAAGCGATGATTTATTTTCTGTTTCTTGCATGCATTGTCGTTGAAAAAAATCATAACCTTGCTTCTATCTAGAGTAGTTTTATAAGTCTATGTTGTCTAATTGATGTGTGAACAGATTAAAATGTCAGCCTTGAATTGATCCGGTCATAGTTTGGTGTTCTTCGTCACTAAATGACAAGTGTTATTAAGAGTTAGAGACAAAAGTTAGAGTTAGAGAAGACAAAAGTTATCAATTAATTAGATAATACACTAGTGGATCGAGGCAAGCTCTATCACGAACGCCGGCTTGGGGACGACTGTCTCCTTGTCGGTTACATAGCCTCCAACTGGCAGGTAACATAAAGGTAGGTAGTTTATACCCTCAATCGTTACATTCTCCCTCACTTTAGGGAGAAAGGAAAATACCCGGAACAAAAGTTTTAATTATGAAGAACAAAAATACAAATGCTTACAAAATAATAACTGCTACTCAAAACTCAAACACCAATTCTAAGAAAACAAAAACAGTCGCCGTTTGAAAAGAAACATGATCGAATTACTATCGGGTGAAAATAATGTTTACATTGCGTAACGTGAATCCGCTTGAAACGCCCCGAGTCAACCTCTTCGGATTCTAAGTTCACCGGCGGCGTGATTTGGACAATCTTCATTGGTCGGGACCAGCGGGGGCTTAACTTGGAGGTCGGGCTGGTTCTGGGGTTGCTTTGGGGGTGGGTTTCGGCCACCACGAGTTGTCCCACCCGGAAATTGTGTTGCCGCCGATTCGCGGTACACTGTTTGGCCATTTGTTGGTGAGCCAGACGACTTGCGGCAGTAGCGGCATCTCACACCTCCTGGGTGGTGTGCTGGTCGAGTTCCTCGATGTCACCGTGGAGCAGGGCGTTGATCTTCCAGGCGTTTCGTACGGGGTCAGATAGGTCACGGGCAAGGAATAACTTTCCGGGAGAATTCATCGTGGTCTCGTGAATGGAGGAATTGAAGACGTACCGTAAGTAAGGGAGAAACAGGTCCCATGTTGTGTGGTCGTGTTCCACGTAGATGGGTAGGGCATATTTTAGGTTGTGACTAACACGCTCCACTATATTAGCTTGGAGGTGATAGGAGGTCATTTTTAAGTGTTCGATCCCCCACGAGAGGCACATCTCTTGGAAACATTTCGAACGAAAAATAGATGCGTTATGAGGATCTAAACATTTTGGGGGCCCATTGCGCAAGAAAATCTCAGAAACGAGTAAACCGGTAGTTTTGGACACACTAATCCGTCTTACCGGGAACGTTTCCACCCATTTGGAAAAGGCATCGATAATGACCAAGATGTGGACGTCTCGTCCAGACGAAGACGGGAGGGGGCCGAAATAGTCCTCGAACAACTTCTCGTTGCTAAACGTGGCTGGGGTCGACGCCATGTGACCGACAGGACCAGTATTTCTGGATTTGACCTCCTGGCACTTGGCGCACGTTGTAACGTAATGAAATACACCGCGACGCATACGGGTATAGTAATAGTCTTTTTTTATTTTATTTCAGGTTTAAAATTGACCCAAATGACCTGATAACGGGGAATCGTGGAAAAATGTTAACAGGGGAGTTTTTAAATCGTTTGGGACGGCATCTTTCTTGCTCTCATTTGGGCTAGGTTTGAACATGAGAGTATTCCCGGCCAACGAATACTGTTCGCAGATCTCTTTTGATAGTACCCAATTCTACGTCGGCTTCTTGTTCATCGGCAACCGACTTGAGTAAGGTGGGCAATTGAAAAAGAGCAAAATTAGTGACGATCGTTTTCTCACCGGCGCATCATGTGGCTGTTCCGAAAATTTGTAGTGGGAAAGACGTAGTAGGTACCCATCTTGCTAACTTGTCAGCTGCCGCAGGGGTGAGGTTAACAACCAAGAAAGGGCGGCATTGTCCGTTTCGAGCAAAAACTCTCTAGACTCCAGGTAGCTATGGAACCATTCGATCTCGAAAACTGCACCCAGGCATTCTAATTCGTACGGCGAGTACCTAGTTTCAGCAGGGCTGAGAGACCTACTGGCGTAAGCTGCTGCTGTAAGGCCGACCTTACTAGCGTCGACTGACAGCGTGAAGGTTTTTTGGAAATCGGGGAAATGCAATATGGGAGGGGACGTTAAAGCGTGACGAAGCTGGTCAAAAGCAGACTGTTCGACCTCAGTCCAGACGAAATCGACTTTTTTTCGCCGCAGTCGATCAAGGACAGAACAGTCTGATTGGTCGGATTGGTCAGTCTGAAGGACAGTAATTGAGTAACTTGAGTAAAACAGATAATAAAGCAATTATAGAACCTTACCATCCCCATGAAACGGGTTGGTGCCGCAAAGTTTCTCGAGGCCTTCATTTTTAAAATATCCGCGACCTTTTGCGGGTTGGTACTCATATCATGGGTTTTCCCTTTTGATATTTCAATGAAAACCGAAAGTTCGGAGGAAAGAAATACGAGGGTTCGACGGGCGGTATCCCGATTTTACAGTGAATTACAAACGTTACGTGGAATTTATAAATGGATTTTATTTAGAAACATAGGTGATGAAAAATTGGAACAGATGACAAGTTTAGTAAATGATACAGTGGTAAAGAATTGAAAAGAGGTATAAAAGTGGTTACGAACAATCACTGAGTTTATACATGAGATTTAACAAGTATAGAATATTATAAAATAACTCACCAGGGGAATGGATTCTTGCAGCGTCACAATTGCTCAGTTTGAAATCAGACTTTAGTTGAAAACTAGACTTGTTGGGAAATTGGCAAATTGAATAAGTTTCTGTTTTCCTATCAATCAGAATTACAAGTATAAACGTGATTTTACAAGATGTTACTTTTTGACGACGACTGACTTGGAGATGTTCTTACTGGCTTAGTACTGGCTACTCTCTTGCTACACTGCTTAGTCTGCCAACAAAAACAGGACTTTAGATACTGGCAAGTGTTCGGCTGCAGTCGACCAAGGGTGGGAACACATATGTTGGAATGCGGATATCTGGAAAACCACCCTTCTTAAGTTAATAAGAGATCACATAGTGCACTCTGGTCTTCACGATAAAAGTGGACCTTCTTAAGTTAACAAGAGATCTCATGTTGCACTCTCGTCTTCATGATAAAGGTGGTGTTCTAGAAAGGCAAGGGTGGCTGTTGACCGTGGTGATTTATATGCTATTGCAGTTAAGACAAGAGATCACATGTTGCACTCTGGTCTTCATGATAAACGTGGTGCTCTAGAAGGGCAAGGGTGGATTCCTATGCTAATGAAGTTAAGGGTAGCTAGCCATTGTGTTCAGAAATTTGGCCGGTGTACAGGCTCAACAAGGATGCAATCTATGATTGCATGGAGGTGGTTGTGAAATGAGAGTAATCACGAGGATTACATCGTGATACTCAGACCTTTATCAGACACGATGAAACCGAGGAATTTAACCGATTTTAGGGCCATTGATATTTTTACAGGGCTAAATGTCAGGTTGGCCGCTCGTAAACGCACAAGGACCTCGCGTATGTGCAACTTATGCTCTTCGATAGTGTTAGAATAGATGCACAAATCATTCACATACGGGAACACGTATTTGTATTTAATATCTCCCAAAATAGTATCCATGAGTCGGCAGAAAACCGAACTAGAAATTGACAACCCAAATGGAAGGTAGTTGAACTCGTATTGGCCTCAGGGCGTGGAGAACCCGGTTTTCTTCCTTGCAAAATCATCGAGAAGCACTTGGTGAAATGCAGATTTTAAATCTAAACGAGTGAAATATCTAGCGCCGTGAAGGTGCTGGAACACGGATTCGATAGTTGGCATGGGGAAATTCTCCATCGTGACTTTCTGGTTTAGACGTTGGTAATCTACGACTAGGCGGACCTTTCCGCAAGTAGGCTTGCTCACCAGGAAAGCAGGGGGCCTATAGGGCGAGTTCGACTTGCAGATGAGGTCATCTTTCAGGTATTTGTCGATAATCACCTGCATTTTCGAAAATTGTGGGGGGACATACTAAAAGGGGGTACTCGGACAGGAAAGCTTTCATTCCCGAGTTCTACCAAAAATGTTTTTTGCGGACACCTCAGCGGTCAGGCTTGTAAGAGGTTTAATTTGTTCGAAAAGATCTGAAAAACTTGGATATGGATGGGGGAGGATGTGGTCATGGTTGCTATCATTTACTTTTTCGATTGCACTCATGGTGTCATCACACAAAGCCTTCGAACATGCGCATTTTAACTATTTTTAAAAAACTCAGCTCGTCTACGTTTTCCAAAATATCAAAATTTGAAATTGTAACAACCATAAATACACTTTTCCTTTATACACTGTTTATTTCTTTCAGATCGTTTCGAATAATTTTAGACCCCCCAAAAGTCTGATCGCGTGGACCTCTGTTCACACAAGGGATATGAAGTTCTCAATAGATTGAATTGCCAGCTTTGTCATCTATTTAGTAACTAGCTTTAATACTTTTCAAAATCCCAGTCGTGTTATCATAACTAGCTGAAACTTCAAAATTATTGGGAATTCTAGAAATGTCTTTACAAGTGCACCACGCGACGCCAATATTCTTCTCCAGTTAGTTGCGCTGCCTCTCTCTTTAATTCTTCACTACAACACAATATATCCAACTTCTTGGCACCCTATTCGCATTACATGATTTTTGCACGTCCTTGGCATGCACTTGGGCAGCTTTACTGCCAACCAGTTCCAACGCAAAGCACAGGTGAGGAGCACGATGTCAGGAAACAGTATGGCTGACCAACCAGTATAGATAGCAACTGCGGAAAGAGGTTTCAAGAACCCGAAAAACGCCGCTGTTGATGTCAACCCCCAAGAGGCTCCCAGACACCTACATGCTTAACGCCGTCCCCTTCAAGGTTGGCCCTAGTGGATAATAGTGGTAGATAACATTGCCGTTGATCATTTTTCAAAGCTAGAACTTTAGTTAGCACTAGCCTCATAATCACCCTATCATCCCTCGGTGACATTTATGATGAGCGTAGCGAGCGGATCGAAAGTTACAATTTCAATTACCCTAGAAACAAGCATAAAACTGTGTACGTGTGGTCTTTTTTTTTGGTGTTTTGGTTTTTTCGCATTTTGTTTGCGCTCTAGTGCCCTGACCTGATTTGAACGAAATTGGCAGAGCGCAATTTTGTGTTAGATCAACTGCGTTTTTTAGCAAAATCAGATAAATCGTTTTACAACACTTCAAACTTTACAAAACTGTTCAGATTTTGTATAAACGTTGCACCGCCAAAAGCGTTTGCAGTCAGAGGCGCCGGTGCAACAACCACAATTCAGAGTTCATCCAGATCATTGAACTGTAGTCTGCGAGGACCTCTCTTTTAGTCCCGTAAGAAAAAACACATGGTTCGGGGAATTGTTGCTTTATTGACTGCATTATAAGATGGTGACCCGGAGACTGGTTTCCGGGCGACCGCCAATTGCGACCGGCACCAAAGCAAAACGAGTTTTTCGGCTTTGAATAGCAGTGGAGTCTCGTATTTTAAGACATTATCGCTTGAAATAATCGCCGTCTTTAATGTCCAGGCTTGCAGATTCTTTGAAAATAAGTTACCTGGACCAAAACTATGTTCGCTCTCAGCAAAGATTCAAACTTGATTTTTTTGCGTGGAGCGAAACAAGCGCCCTGTCACGGAATGTCCAGCACAGAGGCGACGGCGAGTGTCCACTCCTTTGCGTGGAGCGAAACAAGCACCCTGTCACGGAATGTCCAGCACAGAGGGCGACGGCGAGTGTCCTCTCCTTTGCGTGGAGCGAAACAAGCGCCCTGTCACGGAATGTCCAGCACAGAGGCGACGGCGAGTGTCCGCTCCTTTGCGTGGAGTGAAACAAGCGCCCTGTCACGGAATGTCCAGCACAGAGGCGACGGCGAGTGTCAGCTCCTTTGCGTGGAGCGAAACAAGCGCCCTGTCACGGAATGTCCAGCACAGAGGAGACGGCGAGTGCCGCTCCTTTGCGTGGAGCGAAACAAGCGCCCTGTCACGGAATGTCCAGCACAGAGGCGACGGCGAGTGTCCGCTCCTTTGCGTGGAGCGAAAAAAGCACCCTGTCACGGAATGTCCAGCACAGAGGCGACGGCGAGTGTCCGCTCCTTAGCGTGGAGCGAAACAAGCGCCCTGTCACGGAATGTCCAGCACAGAGGCGACGGCGAGTGTCCTCTCCTTAGCGTGGAGCGAAACAAGCGCCCTGTCACGGAATGTCCAGCACAGAGGCGACGGCGAGTGTCCGCTCCTTTGCGTGGAGCGAAACAAGCACCCTGTCACGGAATGTCCAGCACAGAGGCGACGGCGAGTGTCCACTCCTTTGCGTGGAGCGAAACAAGCACCCTGTCACGGAATGTCCAGCACAGAGGGCGACGGCGAGTGCCGCTCCTTTGCGTGGAGCGAAACAAGCGCCCTGTCACGGAATGTCCAGCACAGAGGCGACGGCGAGTGTCCGCTCCTTTGCGTGGAGTGAAACAAGCACCCTGTCACGGAATGTCCAGCACAGAGGCGACGGCGAGTGTCTGCTCCTTTGCGTGGAGCGAAACAAGCGCCCTGTCACGGAATGTCCAGCACAGAGGCGACGGCGAGTGTCCGCTCCTTTGCGTGGAGTGAAACAAGCACCCTGTCACGGAATGTCCAGCACAGAGGCGACGGCGAGTGTCTGCTCCTTTGCGTGGAGCGAAACAAGCGCCCTGTCACGGAATGTCCAGCACAGAGGCGACGGCGAGTGCCGCTCCTTTGCGTGGAGCGAAACAAGCACCCTGTCACGGAATGTCCAGCACAGAGGGCGACGGCGAGTGCCGCTCCTTTGCGTGGAGCGAAACAAGCACCCTGTCACGGAATGTCCAGCACAGAGGCGACGGCGAGTGTCAGCTCCTTTGCGTGGAGCGAAACAAGCACCCTGTCACGGAATGTCCAGCACAGAGGCGACGGCGAGTGTCCTCTCCTTTGCGTGGAGTGAAACAAGCACCCTGTCACGGAATGTCCAGCACAGAGGCGACGGCGAGTGTCCGCTCCTTTGCGTGGAGCGAAACAAGCACCCTGTCACGGAATGTCCAGCACAGAGGCGACGGCGAGTGTCCGCTCCTTTGCGTGGAGCGAAACAAACACCCTGTCACGGAATGTCCAGCACAGAGGCGACGGCGAGTGTCCGCTCCTTTGCGTGGAGCGAAACAAGCACCCTGTCACGGAATGTCCAGCACAGAGGCGACGGCGAGTGTCCTCTCCTTTGCGTGGAGCGAAACAAGCACCCTGTCACGGAATGTCCAGCACAGAGGCGACGGCGAGTGTCCGCTCCTTTGCGTGGAGCAAAACAAGCACCCTGTCACGGAATGTCCAGCACAGAGGCGACGGCGAGTGTCCGCTCCTTTGCGTGGAGCGAAACAAGCACCCTGTCACGGAATGTCCAGCACAGAGGCGACGGCGAGTGTCCGCTCCTTTGTGTGGAGCGAAACAAGCACCCTGTCACGGAATGTCCAGCACAGAGGCGACGGCGAGTGTCCGCTCCTTTGCGTGGAGCGAAACAAGCACCCTGTCACGGAATGTCCAGCACAGAGGCGACGGCGAGTGTCCGCTCCTTAGCGTGGAGCGAAACAAGCACCCTGTCACAGAATGTCCAGCACAGAGGCGACGGCGAGTGTCCGCTCCTTTGCGTGGAGCGAAACAAGCGCCCTGTCACGGAATGTCCAGCACAGATGCGACAGCGAGTGTCCGCTCCTTTGCGTGGAGCGAAACAAGCGCCCTGTCACGGAATGTCCAGCACAGAGGCGACGGCGAGTGTCTGCTCCTTTGCGTGGAGCGAAACAAGCACCTTGTCACGGAATGTCCAGCACAGAGGCGACGGCGAGTGTCAGCTCCTTTGCGTGGAGCGATACAAGCACCCTGTCACGGAATGTCCAGCACAGAGGCGACGGCGAGTGTCCTCTCCTTTGCGTGGAGCGAAACAAGCACCCTGTCACGGAATGTCCAGCACAGAGGCGACGGCGAGTGTCCGCTCCTTAGCGTGGAGCGAAACAAGCACCCTGTCACAGAATGTCCAGCACAGAGGCGACGGCGAGTGTCCGCTCCTTTGCGTGGAGCGAAACAAGCGCCCTGTCACGGAATGTCCAGCACAGATGCGACAGCGAGTGTCCGCTCCTTTGCGTGGAGCGAAACAAGCGCCCTGTCACGGAATGTCCAGCACAGAGGCGACGGCGAGTGTCTGCTCCTTTGCGTGGAGCGAAAAAAGCACCCTGTCACGGAATGTCCAGCACAGAGGCGACGGCGAGTGTCCGCTCCTTTGCGTGGAGCGAAACAAGCACCCTGTCACGGAATGTCCAGCACAGAGGCGACGGCGAGTGTCCGCTCCTTTGCGTGGAGCGAAACAAGCGCCCTGTCACGGAATGTCCAGCACAGAGGCGACGGCGAGTGTCCGCTCCTTTGCGTGGAGCGAAACAAGCACCCTGTCACGGAATGTCCAGCACAGAGGCGACGGCGAGTGTCCGCTCCTTTGCGTGGAGCGAAACAAGCACCCTGTCACGGAATGTCCAGCACAGAGGCGACGGCGAGTGTCCGCTCCTTTGCGTGGAGCGAAACAAGCGCCCTGTCACGGAATGTCCAGCACAGAGGCGACGGCGAGTGTCCGCTCCTTAGCGTGGAGCGAAACAAGCACCTTGTCACGGAATGTCCAGCACAGAGGCGACGGCGAGTGTCAGCTCCTTTGCGTGGAGCGAAACAAGCACCCTGTCACGGAATGTCCAGCACAGAGGCGACGGCGAGTGTCCTCTCCTTTGCGTGGAGCGAAACAAGCACCCTGTCACGGAATGTCCAGCACAGAGGCGACGGCGAGTGTCCTCTCCTTTGCGTGGAGCGAAACAAGCACCCTGTCACGGAATGTCCAGCACAGAGGCGACGGCGAGTGTCCGCTCCTTTGCGTGGAGCGAAACAAGCACCCTGTCACGGAATGTCCAGCACAGAGGCGACGGCGAGTGTCCGCTCCTTTGCGTGGAGCGAAACAAGCACCCTGTCACGGAATGTCCAGCACAGAGGCGACGGCGAGTGTCCGCTCCTTTGCGTGGAGCGAAACAAGCACCCTGTCACGGAATGTCCAGCACAGAGGCGACGGCGAGTGTCCTCTCCTTTGCGTGGAGCGAAACAAGCACCCTGTCACGGAATGTCCAGCACAGAGGCGACGGCGAGTGTCCGCTCCTTTGCGTGGAGCGAAACAAGCACCCTGTCACGGAATGTCAGGCACAGAGGCGACGGCGAGTGTCCGCTCCTTTGCGTGGAGCGAAACAAGCACCCTGTCACGGAATGTCCAGCACAGAGGCGACGGCGAGTGTCCGCTCCTTTGTGTGGAGCGAAACAAGCACCCTGTCACGGAATGTCCAGCACAGAGGCGACGGCGAGTGTCCGCTCCTTTGCGTGGAGCGAAACAAGCACCCTGTCACGGAATGTCCAGCACAGAGGCGACGGCGAGTGTCCGCTCCTTAGCGTGGAGCGAAACAAGCACCCTGTCACAGAATGTCCAGCACAG
The DNA here is from genome assembly GCA_947568835.1 of Protonemura montana. Taxonomy (NCBI): domain Eukaryota; kingdom Metazoa; phylum Arthropoda; class Insecta; order Plecoptera; family Nemouridae; genus Protonemura; species Protonemura montana. The sequence goes on along the minus strand of OX387603.1, from coordinate 27,788,205 downwards.
ATGCGACAGCGAGTGTCCGCTCCTTTGCGTGGAGCGAAACAAGCGCCCTGTCACGGAATGTCCAGCACAGAGGCGACGGCGAGTGTCTGCTCCTTTGCGTGGAGCGAAAAAAGCACCCTGTCACGGAATGTCCAGCACAGAGGCGACGGCGAGTGTCCGCTCCTTTGCGTGGAGCGAAACAAGCACCCTGTCACGGAATGTCCAGCACAGAGGCGACGGCGAGTGTCCGCTCCTTTGCGTGGAGCGAAACAAGCGCCCTGTCACGGAATGTCCAGCACAGAGGCGACGGCGAGTGTCCGCTCCTTAGCGTGGAGCGAAACAAGCACCTTGTCACGGAATGTCCAGCACAGAGGCGACGGCGAGTGTCAGCTCCTTTGCGTGGAGCGAAACAAGCGCCCTGTCACGGAATGTCCAGCACAGATGCGACAGCGAGTGTCCGCTCCTTTGCGTGGAGCGAAACAAGCGCCCTGTCACGGAATGTCCAGCACAGAGGCGACGGCGAGTGTCTGCTCCTTTGCGTGGAGCGAAAAAAGCACCCTGTCACGGAATGTCCAGCACAGAGGCGACGGCGAGTGTCCGCTCCTTTGCGTGGAGCGAAACAAGCACCCTGTCATGGAATGTCCAGCACAGAGGCGACGGCGAGTGTCCGCTCCTTTGCGTGGAGCGAAACAAGCGCCCTGTCACGGAATGTCCAGCACAGAGGCGACGGCGAGTGTCCGCTCCTTAGCGTGGAGCGAAACAAGCACCTTGTCACGGAATGTCCAGCACAGAGGCGACGGCGAGTGTCAGCTACTTTGCGTGGAGCGAAACAAGCACCCTGTCACGGAATGTCCAGCACAGAGGCGACGGCGAGTGTCCTCTCCTTTGCGTGGAGCGAAACAAGCACCCTGTCACGGAATGTCCAGCACAGAGGCGACGGCGAGTGTCCGCTCCTTTGCGTGGAGCGAAACAAGCACCCTGTCACGGAATGTCCAGCACAGAGGCGACGGCGAGTGTCCGCTCCTTAGCGTGGAGCGAAACAAGCGCCCTGTCACGGAATGTCCAGCACAGAGGCGACGGCGAGTGTCCGCTCCTTTGCGTGGAGTGAAACAAGCACCTTGTCACGGAATGTCCAGCACAGAGGCGACGGCGAGTGTCTGCTCCTTTGCGTGGAGTGAAACAAGCACCTTGTCACGGAATGTCCAGCACAGAGGCGACGGCGAGTGTCCGCTCCTTTGCGTGGAGTGAAACAAGCACCTTGTCACGGAATGTCCAGCACAGAGGCGACGGCGAGTGTCAGCTCCTTTGCGTGGAGCGAAACAAGCACCCTGTCACGGAATGTCCAGCACAGAGGCGACGGCGAGTGTCCTCTCCTTTGCGTGGAGCGAAACAAGCACCCTGTCACGGAATGTCCAACACAGAGGCGACGTCGAGTGTCTGCTCCTTTGCGTGGAGCGAAACAAGCACCTTGTCACGGAATGTCCAGCACAGAGGCGACGGCGAGTGTTTGCTCCTTTGCGTGGAGCGAAACAAGCACCTTGTCACGGAATGTCCAGCACAGAGGCGACGGCGAGTGTCCGCTCCTTTGCGTGGAGTGAAACAAGCATCCTGTGACGGAATGTCCAGCACAGAGGTGACGGCGAGTGTCCGCTCCTTTGCGTGGAGCGAAACAAGCACCCTGTCACGGAATGTCCAGCACAGAGGCGACGGCGAGTGTCCGCTCCTTTGCGTGGAGCGAAACAAGCACCCTGTCACGGAATGTCCAGCACAGAGGCGACGGCGAGTGTCCGCTCCTTTGCGTGGAGCGAAACAAGCACCCTGTCACGGAATGTCCAGCACAGAGGCGACGGCGAGTGTCCTCTCCTTTGCGTGGAGCGAAACAAGCACCCTGTCACGGAATGTCCAGCACAGAGGCGACGGCGAGTGTCCTCTCCTTTGCGTGGAGCGAAACAAGCACCCTGTCACGGAATGTCCAGCACAGAGGCGACGGCGAGTGTCCGCTCCTTTGCGTGGAGCGAAACAAGCACCCTGTCACGGAATGTCCAGCACAGAGGCGACGGCGAGTGTCCGCTCCTTTGCGTGGAGCGAAACAAGCACCCTGTCACGGAATGTCCAGCACAGAGGCGACGGCGAGTGTCCGCTCCTTTGCGTGGAGCGAAACAAGCACCCTGTCACGGAATGTCCAGCACAGAGGCGACGGCGAGTGTCCTCTCCTTTGCGTGGAGCGAAACAAGCACCCTGTCACGGAATGTCCAGCACAGAGGCGACGGCGAGTGTCCGCTCCTTTGCGTGGAGCGAAACAAGCACCCTGTCACGGAATGTCCAGCACAGAGGCGACGGCGAGTGTCCGCTCCTTTGCGTAAAGCGAAACAAGCACCCTGTCACGGAATGTCCAGCACAGAGGCGACGGCGAGTGTCCGCTCCTTTGTGTGGAGCGAAACAAGCACCCTGTCACGGAATGTCCAGCACAGAGGCGACGGCGAGTGTCAGCTCCTTTGCGTGGAGCGAAACAAGCACCCTGTCACGGAATGTCCAGCACAGAGGCGACGGCGAGTGTCCGCTCCTTAGCGTGGAGCGAAACAAGCACCCTGTCACAGAATGTCCAGCACAGAGGCGACGGCGAGTGTCCGCTCCTTTGCGTGGAGCGAAACAAGCGCCCTGTCACGGAATGTCCAGCACAGATGCGACAGCGAGTGTCCGCTCCTTTGCGTGGAGCGAAACAAGCGCCCTGTCACGGAATGTCCAGCACAGAGGCGACGGCGAGTGTCTGCTCCTTTGCGTGGAGCGAAAAAAGCACCCTGTCACGGAATGTCCAGCACAGAGGCGACGGCGAGTGTCCGCTCCTTTGCGTGGAGCGAAACAAGCACCCTGTCACGGAATGTCCAGCACAGAGGCGACGGCGAGTGTCCGCTCCTTTGCGTGGAGCGAAACAAGCACCCTGTCACGGAATGTCCAGCACAGAGGCGACGGCGAGTGTTTGCTCCTTTGCGTGGAGCGAAACAAGCGCCCTGTCACGGAATGTCCAGCACAGAGGCGACGGCGAGTGTCCGCTCCTTAGCGTGGAGCGAAACAAGCGCCCTGTTACGGAATGTCCAGCACAGAGGCGACGGTGAGTGTCCGCTCCTTTGCGTGGAGCGAAACAAGCGCCCTGTCACGGAATGTCCAGCACAGAGGCGACGGCGAGTGTCCGCTCCTTAGCGTAAAGCGAAACAAGCGCCCTGTCACGGAATGTCCAGCACAGAGGCGACGGCGAGTGTCCTCTCCTTTGCATGGAGTGAAACAAGCGCCCTGTCACGGAATGTCCAGCACAGATGCGACAGCGAGTGTCCGCTCCTTTGCGTGGAGCGAAACAAGCACCCTGTCACGGAATGTCCAGCACAGAGGCGACGGCGAGTGTCCTCTCCTTTGCATGGAGTGAAACAAGCGCCCTGTCACGGAATGTCCAGCACAGAGGCGACAGCGAGTGTCCGCTCCTTTGCGTGGAGCGAAACAAGCGTCGGTTTAAGCTCCTTAATGAATGTTTTGGTCACGAATAATTTGGCCCGGTCAGTGACCATACGACCCTGGCCCGGAGAGTATAAATGAAGAGGGAGATAAGTGACCAGCCAACAGTTCGCAGGATGGACGGCTGGAGGAAGGTGAGTTTGCCAAAATCTTAAATTTATTTTTGCGAATCACCACGTCAAATTGGGCAGGAGGATGACAATTGGGTTGACAATTGGCATACTAGGATGCAATTTGGCCGTGGTACGAGTCCATTTTGAGCATGTTTTATTCTTTTCAAGCGACTGAGCCTTTCCAGGGGTGGTCAGGATCATTGGTCAAGAATATCTGTGGATTAAACTTTTCTTCAGGGAAAAGATTCCTGACCAACTCCTACCTGATGCTCATGGTTGAAGTGAACGCAGGGAATGGTAGATATGTTATTTCCTGCTTAAACATTCTTTTTTTTTAAGGAAAATATAAAAAACAGGCTACATTTTTCAAAGAAAAACTGTGCTTATTGTTAAAGTTAAAAAATTGAAAAATTAAGTTTGTTGTAGAAAAACACTAACTTTGTTTGAGCAAGGTTTTTGTTTTCAAAAATGCATTAACTTTATGGGAAACGTGGTCTTGAACTTTGTTAAAAATTTGCACTTTTTGAGAACCGTTTGGCAAGTTTTGAAAAAGAAAGTAAAAAAATCGCGTTTTGATTTCTTTCCCGTCGGTGCCCCAAATGACATAGTCGTCTACCTTTTGCAACCGTAATCAACAGATGTAGATGTTCAAACATTCATCAAGTAAAGTCAAGACATTTCGAAATGACGGACAGGCACCCCCAAACAGGGCCCAAAACTTTCCCTAGACGTGGAAACTCACATCAAAACGCGAAAAGTTAAACTTTTTGTCAACATCATACTCTTATTTTTTTACATTTAATTTGAACGGCTCGGCCAGAAAATGGTCTGAAAACACAAGGAGAACCTTCCCCTTCATCGATAACGATATCAAGGGCAGAGAAGTATTTTAAGAACGCAACCGATCACCACAGTTGCGAACCCTTTGCTATCGGCAATCTGAAGTAGATTCACTTTTTGACCATAATTTTCCTCTGGGATATAAAATTTCTACCAAGTCGCTAAAATGTTTCAACAAATTTAGAATGCCAGTTAGCTCTTAAATTTCGAAGTAGCCATTTATAAAATTTAGCCATGCATAAGCCATGCATAAATATCGCAAGGCTTGAGTGACCTAGGAGTAATTTTGAGTGGTGAAATTTATTCACGCAGTAACATCATGAGAACCACTCAATATTCCCACTCATTTTCAATAGTTTCGCGAGTTGGAAGCACCAGTTCCAAAAAATGGTTAAAAAATGGGTTTTTAGAACCACCAATTTAAAAAACGTTCCTAGACTCACTTGTTTGCCATACTACCAACAGCAACCAAATTCATTAGTGGCTTTAACATGGTGCTTCTAGTAAAATCTAGATTTAGTGCCAGTGCTACCCACTGATTTAGGCTTGACGTACACTCACTACGATTTGGCACCTGCTAAATGCAACCTCCGAATCTTGCCACATGACTTAAATTTGATGGTTCCTGTCCACAGATAGCGCTGAGCGCGTTGGCGCTTCTGGCGCTAGCGGCCGCTGTAGATGGCCGAGAGATCGTAAAGCCAGAGAGCTTCATCAACGGGACGAACCTTCTGCAAAACTTTTTAAATTCGATCAATATCACTGACCACAGGTACACGCCGTGAGGATTATTGTACTGTGTCCTCGAAACTCATCCTTTTTGGAATAAAGATCGGGCTAGACACTTACGAGTTGAGAATATTTTACATATCTCTAAACGAACCTACTCAAACAATGTACTTATTTACCAAAATAATTGTTATCAAACCCCTCAAAAGTGAAGACCAATTTTTATACTGCAATTTTCATAGCTGATACTAGTTCCTGAAAACTTAGCAAATTATCTAAGACTTTCTACAACTATCTGCTAGAGTTCATTTCTCAGGCTAATTTTTAGGTTTAGGATCTAACAGCGGCTTAGACATAGGACCTGGATTCTATCTCTGATTCTGTTCTTTATCCGAATTGTTCCTAGCTTTCTGAACCTCAATCTTCTGGAAAGCGCTGCGTTGAACACCAGCCTGACTCTGAGGCGCGGTAATGTCCAAAACCTGAGGGACGAACAACGTTTCACGTTCACCGACCGTAAACTCGGGTACATCGGCCTGACGCAGTACTACCAGTACACGCGGCAGCTCGCGCAATTCATCAGCAATGTCATCGCTGACGACATCACTTACATACCGTATGGTAAGCTTTTACCAATTAATAGCATTTGTCTAGTAAATTAAAGTAATTCAGTCAATAAAATATTTTTTCCGGCTACCATTGAGTCCGCATAGAGCCCATAACGAGGGTCCTTACAGGACGCCAACCACCGGCGACTGCTTTTTATTCAGGTTAAACTACAGTCCATGTATGGCCAGTGTTAGAACGTCCCGGTATATGGATAACTGAGAGGTAAGACTCGTCTCCGTGGTAACAGCCAATCATTTACTTCTGTTCTTATCTTAACCTCCTCTTGCTTATCGAACTGGACACTGTAAAACTGGTTCTGAATTATATTTTTATGGGTGTTGAGAGGGGGAGAGGGGTTATTGGTCATTGAATACTGACCAGCATCCCGGGCCCTTTTGAGCTGGTCCTCCCAATCAACCCATAGCAAAATGATTTCATCTAAAAATATTTTGCTATCTTCTTTAACTAACAACAAATTGGTAAGGAATGGAAACAAGCCATGCATTTTTGACATGCAGTTGTGACTTGCTTCAGGGTACTTGTCGTTCTTCGAGAGTGCCGACTCGAAGCTCAAGTACTTCTTGGTCTGGGCGTCTTGGCGCGATGCGTCAGCGGCTTGCGAAGCGGAAGGAGGCTCATTGTACACTCCCGAGCATTCCGTGGAGCTCCACGCAGTAATGGCGATCTTCTACCCAACCCTTTTGCCCTGGATCAACTGGCGCAAATCGAATGGTGAGCGTTATCAAGATATCCGATCTCCCACATGTGGGGTTGGTAAAACTTGGTACAAAAGATTGTGTTAATTTATGGATTCAGCCATGTTAGACAAATGTACTCAAGAAACAGCGAAAAGGCTCTCGTTGCCCACGTTGTAGTGCAAAGTATTCAATTAAAAACCTAATTTTCTCCATAGTTTCATTCAAAACCAGTTACAAAAAAATTGACACTATTGTTCTCGATCTGATTCCAGTTCAGTTAGCGTTGTAAATAGTGGTTCTGGTGTCAGTTTCTGGATTCTTACATTTTTAAACACATGTTTTGATTCTGGTGACGGTTTCAAAATTGAAATTTTGGTACCAATGATATTACCGGATTTTTTTTCCAATGAGGTTGAAAATTAAAATTAAATTAAAAAACGGTTCCGATACTGATTCAATTCAAACAATAGTTCAAAATACCAGACTTTAGTTCTTCAGCTTTAATTAAAGTTCTTGATTAAAATACAAAAGATTTGTCTTATTATATATTATTGGTCAGTTTCTAGTTGTCGCTTTTGAAGCGTTTATCTAGGGTCACCGCCTCTGCGCCCACCAACCTGGCCAGGAATTCTTTGCCCCCCCCCCCCCCCCCCTGGACTCCCCGTGTCCAGGTTAAGGGCCCAAAACTTCTGTATATGACCTCTCTGTGGGAAATCACCGCAAAACGTGAAATTCCGCAAGGTTTTTACGTTTCAAAGAAACTACTTAAAAACCGTGGAGTTGGATCAAGAGTAAAAAACATTGGTTCACATATTTTAATCCCCCCCCCCCCCCCCCCCCCCCCCCCCCCCCCCCATTTCCAAAAATAGCCGAATCCACCCAACCTTTTGAAACCACAAATAAATTCAAAACATTTAAATAACCAAAATCCACCCAAAAATTCCCCGCACTGCAAGAACTATCAGCATGATAAAAAGTTAATTCCAACCCATCACATAGTTTTTAAAGAAAACGTCGAAAACTATAAAAACATATCTAAAAAATTGCATGAAAAAAATCACTGCAGGCTTTTTATCCAGACAGTCTGAGTGCTTTGGCCTCCACTGCTAAATAAATCACCTAAAGTGCCTCCATGGCGTATACAATTGTCTTAGGTTTGTGAAATTAACTTATGTTGCCCACTCAATGCACGCATCCACATGGTTGCTTGCGAATAAACTAAATTTACAAAGTGATCTTCTTGCCATCATCAGGGGTGGCAGGCAGGTAACAAGTGGCCAGAAGGATTTATCAAGTGGGTTTTAATAGATAGCATGAGCTCTTAACACTGCTTTAAATAATAATGATAACATTATTATACAGTGGATGTAAAGTAAACGTACATTAACTTTGAATCTGGCAACAATAAAAATGAAGGAGACAGAGTTACGTTATTTTAGACGGTTTTGTAACTTATCTAGATAAAATTTTCTAGATAATTATCTAGATAATTTTTTTCATTTATTATCTTTATCTAGACGATAAATTAGTTATTTTAACGCAATGTTTAGATAAAAGATAATAGATATTTTTTTGTAATTGTAAGTGAACACCTCTGAACTTTGATTGTCCAGACATTATTTAAGTCATCACTGCTCAGACTTCAATCAAGGTTCTAAAAATATATATCTATATGGAAAGGAAGCTAGACTGGAAAAATGTGCAACCGAACCGGGATACGAACCCGGGACCTCCCAATTTTCCACATTTTTCCAGTCTAGCTTCCTTTCCATCATCCGCTTGCTGGTTTCAGCTCCCTAATGGAAATGCCAGAAAAACCAAAAAAAAAAACGCTGTTTATATCTATATATATAATAATAATAATGTTCGTATTTCGCGTGACCACAAGAAAAAATCCGCCGCTTCAGAACGGCCACTACTTCTGACTACTTCTGTCAAGTAATGTCCAATTTTGAGAGTAATGCCTAATGATTTGTAAGTCTGGACCCTCGATTTAAGAACATATATCTTAGGTTGGAAGTCAGGATGCGGTCCTGCAGCATTGATATTCAACGTAAATATTTTTCATTATTTTAAAATCCCTTTCAAATAACAAAAAAAAATCATCTATTATCTAAAGAAAATTATCTAGATAATTCATTTTATCTATTATCTTTAAGCTAGATGATTTTTTTGAGAATCATCTATTATATTTACTAGATTGCACTCATAGCACTAGATAACACTGATTTTAGAGCGATGATAGCTTATTAACGTCCTTTTCAAGCGAATAAAGTCCACACAAATGTCAATGCAAAATACTAATGAACATAAATGGTTTCCAGTTGAGGGCGGGCGCCGTAAGTCTTGTGGATATTTGCAAGCAGACTACTACGGAGACAGCTATCAATGGGACGATTGCCACCAGCCACATCCCTACATTTGTGAGACGTATTCTCACCATGCTGCCTCTCTACGGAAAGAGGACAATCTCAGCGCTCGTCAAATTGCAAAGGACTTCTGGAGTTCGATCGAAAACCAATCTAAATCGAAACCAAGGTTCGTTGATTGGGTGCTCATCCTCGAATATGCTGATTCAGCACCGTTTAGCTCAAATTGTGATCCATACATAAGTCTACGTTTCCTTTTATGCCACTCCATTATATATCCACGGATATTTAAAACCTGGGATTAATTTGTGTGAATAAATATCTAATGACTAGCTGTTCTGTTGACAGAGTTCGAAACCCTACGTTCGCAAGGTCGCTTCTTGGGTCCAAGAAGGCTGCAGCCAGCACGGCTCCTAAATCCGTTAAGGTTGTCGCCAGCAAGGCTCCTGAAGCCTCAAAGGCTGTCATCGGCAAGGTTGATAAAACCGTGACAAGGCACGCAGAAGCGGTCAACAGGCTTCCAGGCAAATCTCGCTACGAAGTGACCAGTGTGGGTGAAAACGGCCTCGGCTTTTACTACAACTACATCAAGCGACTCCAGTCGTACGCACACAAGGTCGTTTCGAAGGATATCACTTACCTTCCACACGGTGAGCAGCAAACGTTGTCTTTACAAAATAACAGCAATAAAGCAAAATTTGTAAAAGTTACAAGAAAAATACTAGGTAAACTAGACTTTGGAGAACACAATTCGGTAAATTTTCTTTGATTTTCAAATTGTAATATAAATCTTCAGATTATCTGTATGAGTATTTGTTTTTAAGGAACAAACTGCGACAGTTAAACATTTTTCTAATTCGCATTCGCAAAGTAGAGTTAAGACTAAACCCCAAACATCTGGAGGTAAAGTTGTCATAATCGTAGTGATATTAACTAAACATCTAGAAGCACCGTCTGTGATTAGCATCTTTAAACTTTGGAATAAAACCTAAACTTTTTTTTGTGGATCCAGCCCCTGAGTCTTAAAATTTGTGAGGAACGATTATAAAACCAATGGACATTGGAAGTGTTGGATTCATCACGCTGAACCGTTTGGTTTCAGCAGTAGAATGCGATACCTGCTACAAATCTGACCATGTTTGTTCCTTCAGAGTACCTGTCTTTCGCTGAGGCACCGTACAGGAGTTTCAAGTACTTCCTAGAGGAGAAAACCTTCGAGGAGGCTTCTCTGGTTTGCGACGAGGATCACGCCAAACTCTACACGATCACGCACTCACTCGATCTTGACTACAAGTTGGCGGCTTTCTACCCGCTTCTCACTCCTTGGATGGACTTGAGGAAACCTAGCGGTGGGATATGCAATTATATTTATCATAATGCCGTTGGTTGGGGTGTTTTCCACTTAATCTGAATGTTTTTATTGTTTTCACAGTTATTTTCTAAGTTAACTTCGAAGGAAGTGTGTATGCTGGCACGAAATTACTTTTTTTTTACCTACTAGAGTAGTCATGTCTAGTTACTTGTATAAGACTCGTCACTGAAACATTACTCTCTATTTTCTCCCCCTCAGGTGACGGTGGTCCCGACAGTTGTTTGTTCCTACAAGCTGAAATCTACGGCCCCAGCGTCCACTGGTGCAACTGCGACAGCAAGCATTACTTCATTTGCGAGAAGAAATCTAGAAGACCACATCCAGAACCTAAGCCAGAACATCCTCATCGACCATCGCACCCAAAGCCGGAACCTGACACTACGCTTGCGCCTGACCCAGACACTACGCTTGCGCCTGACCCAGACACTACGCTTGCGCCTGACCCAGACACTACGCTTGCGCCTGACCCAGACACTACGCTTGCGCCTGACCCAGACACTACGCTTGCGCCGGTGCCAGACACTACGCTTGCGCCTGACCCAGACACTACGCTTGCGCCTGACCCAGACACTACGCTTGCGCCTGACCCAGACACTACGCTTGCGCCTGACCCAGACACTACGCTTGCGCCTGACCCAGACACTACGCTTGCGCCTGACCCAGACACTACGAGTGCGCCTGACCCAGACACTACGCTTGCGCCTGACCCAGACACTACGCTTGCGCCTGACCCAGACACTACGCTTGCGCCTGTGCCAGACACTACGCTTGCGCCTGTGCCAGACACTACGCTTGCGCCTGTGCCAGACACTACGCTTGCGCCTGACCCAGACACTACGCTTGCGCCTGTGCCAGACACTACGCTTGCGCCTGTGCCAGACACTACGCTTGCGCCGGTGCCAGACACTACGCTTGCGCCTGTGCCAGACACTACGCTTGCGCCTGACCCAGACACTACGAGTGCGCCTGACCCAGACACTACGCTTGCGCCTGTGCCAGACACTACGCTTGCGCCGGTGCCAGACACTACGCTTGCGCCTGTGCCAGACACTACGCTTGCGCCTGTGCCAGAACATCCCCCGCATCGGCCACCAAGGCCGGAGCCAGACCAGCTTTCGCATTGGCCACCGAGACCAAAACCTGAGCTAGAGCATCCTTCGCACCGACCAAGGCCAGAACACCCTCCGCATAGACCAAGGCCAGAACCGAAGCCAGAACACCCTCCGCATAGACCAAGACCAGAACCGAAGCCAGGACATGCTCCACAACGACCAAGACCAGAACCGAAGCCAGAACATGCTCCACAACGACCAAGACCAGAACCGAAGCCGGAACATGCTCCACAACGACCAAGACCAGAACACCCTCCACATCGTCCACCAAGGCCTCCAGCACATCACGAATCTGACTTTGTCATTGAGATAAATATTCTAGTCGACAGACTGAAAGAACTTATCCGCTTACTAAGTGTCGCTGAAAGTTCTGGTAAGTTACACTTCAGTGAAGTTCATTGAGCCTTTATATCAAGTACTTAGTACAACGTAGTTGCATACACAAAATCACAATACATTTAAATTTTTTCTGTGTACAACTGTTATCTAAAAACTAAAAAATTGTGTGCTGCATTTGAGAATGATGGGTTTCTATAGTTCCTATACACTAAGCGGTGCAATCTATCATCGTCCAAAGTTCAGGAAAATCTTAAGCCCATAAATTGCAATGTTTCAGCATTTAGGTCCTTTGCATGCAAGTGTACAGACAGGAATGTTTGGTTAACCATTGCAATTAGCCAGTTACTGCAAACAAACGTTATACCATCAACTGCAAGGCATTCAACACAAGCAAAGTTTTAGAGAGTGTTCAACTACATGTTTATTGCGTTAAAATTGAGGAAACTTCCAGAAATGTTTAGCTATTTTTTGTTTTTCACAGAGATCCGAATGGAGCTACGCAGCCAGCCATTGGCCATCATGAAACAAATAATCTCGCTGGGTGAAAAAAAAGACGCCATCAAGGCTCGGTGGGCGGCTATTCCGGCTGCTGAACAGCTGACTATCACCACCAAGGTTAACAAGTTCAATGAAAATATGAAGAAAGTGACCAACGATCGGTCATTGCGAAACAAGTACTTCACTGAAATAGTCGGGAAGCGTTCATTGATCACAGCTGACCTACAGGAGATGATTGTAGTCATGAAGCCTTTCTTTTAATGTGCAAATCAGTTGATGACGGAGAGGTACTTTATGTGAAAAAAACTGATCTAAGGCTTTTGTAATGGAAACTAGTGATCAAAGTTGATACTTTTGCCATTATGTAAGCATCAGTATAATAAATATGATGAATTCCTGACAAGCAATTATTTATTTTCTGTTTCTTTCATTCATTGCCTTTGAAAGAAAGTCATACGCTTGCTTCTATAGAAAGCAGTTTTAAAATTACACCCGATTTTGTTGTCAAATTAATGTGTGAGCAGATTAAACTGTCAGCCTTGAATTTATCAGGTCATAATTTGGTGTCCTTCGTAAATGAATACATAAATTGGAAATTGTCATCGAATTTTATTTGCATGAACTCGGGTAAGAAAGTGAGACATCAGGATAATATGTCATAAATTATGTTCATAAAAATTACATTATTATGGCCATAAATCTAAAGATGTATCATACCCAAAAGTTACTTTTGAGTAACAACCATTATGTTACTCAAAAGTAACTTTTGGGTGAATTGTGTCATCAATGGCCAAATTCTTCGACCTTCTTCCAGCAAAAATGGAATAAAAAAAAATATATATATATTTATATTTATTTTAGAAATATACACAAAATAAATTTTCTTTAGATTTTTGGTTTTTCTGGTGATTCTACTGGGGAGTTGAAACCGGCAAGCAATGGATGCTAGCTCCCCTTCGATATTTATATATATATATATATATATATATATATATATATATATATATAAATTTTAGAAAGCAAATCTTTGTGTATGCCAAAAATTGTGCGTGACCTCTTGGCAAGGAATTTTATAAAAGTTGGAAGGGGAGATTTGATCGACTAAAACACAAACTCCGGGATTTTTATATGTACATATATGTAAAAGGCATCAGATAGGTACACACAACAATAATACAAAAATGAAAGTGAGCATGTCAGTTCGGTCTAGGCAAGACAGTGGCTAAAGTATTTTCATTATGATTCAAGGACTGGCAAAACAACAAAGATGCATCCATAGAACCAGAAGAAGATACAAGTGGTTTGGGTTTCCTGTAAGGGTGACTGGGGCTAGTTGTTACAATTTCGACGTTTGATTTTTTTGTGAAAATTTAACAAAATGTTCATGCATTTTAAATTTGGCAATGTATTTGCACATATTTTGACTAATAGATATCATTTCTATAACAATGCAAAATTTTTTGATAGACACGTGATAGCGTAAAATTTGCAAAATTTGCGTAAAACTTGCAAAGTGTAACAACTTGCCCCTTGTCGGAGCTAGTTGGGACTTGTGACAGTACCTAGTTAATAGGGGAAAAACAAAAATTAGCTGATTAGAAATAATGTTTAATAGATAATGCATATGAGCTGTTAATTTGTAAGTGAAATGTTATATTTACTGAATCATCTGGTGTGAATACAATACACTTCACATGCGCCCAAGCCGAACACTGAATGCACTGAATCCAGTCTAGTTCTGCGGGGCCTAATTTGGAGAAGAGTCGAGAACAGACAAAACAAACGAAGTCTTCGTCGTCCTCCTCCGGGGGAGAATTCTCGTTGACGTCCGTTCTTGTACATCCGGAAACACCTGGTGTGGCTTTTGATAACCTATGGTAGCAGAACATCCTGGTTCCAAGGACTTAAATTGTTTCAGGTATCTTTGAAGAGTCATGAAGTTAAACCCAAACTGCGCTGCGGCAACCTAGAAGCAATATCCCGGAATCTTTCATCGCCTTCAACGCTGCATCGTAAACGAATGTCAATTTTTCCCCGCTGGGTCTTCCTCCTAGAAATTCGCATTTCACAACCTGGAAATCCAATGGTAACATTAATATTACATTTTGTACAAACGAAACATAAAACCCAGAAAACATATCCAGCCAAAAATAAAAAAGGCAGTGTCCCATAACCACACATCATGTCCAGACCCACACAAGAAATGAACAGTAACAACTAGCCCCAGTAGCACTTCAATTACATTTGTGCTATTATTTAATTACCTATTTCACTATCAGCCCGAAAACAACTATTGAGATTACAAGAAATTGCGGGGCTAACAGCAAAAACAACTCATTTGTAGATTACATTAAACTTAACAGCTAGGAAGGAAAAAAATATATACATCTTACCTCGAGGTGTCCAAATCGTTTTATCTCCAATAATTTCCGTGCTGCGGTGCTTTGGACTAGTTTTGCAGTTTCAGACTGATAAGCGAACCATAAGCTAACACTGATATTAATGATACCTACTAGCAGAACCCGATGCCTAACGGCACCTTAAGATTTTGAGGGAGTGTGCATTTTGGGGACCACAACCAAAAGTACCCCCATTTATTTTATTTGAAATTTGCCGCTTATTTCACTCGGGGTCACTGCATTGAGGAAACTCTGTGAATTCCAAAGTGACCACGATGACAATTTCGAAAACAAACGACGTTGGCTGTCAAAAGATTTCCGTGAAATATATTTTAGAGAGTGAAACTTGTGAAATACCTTTTACATCTCCACCAGATCTGACTAAAAACCTGTTAAATGAATGGATAAGCACCTTAAATTGACAAAATGTAAGTTTCTTTGGTAATTAAGTTGTTTGACATTGTTTGAGAACTGTCAAAACCTTCCCTTGCCAGCCAGTTTTAAATAAAATTCAAAACGAAAATCCCATCAAATCACCGTATAAATGTCGCGTTGGGTCGTGCTCTGAAGTCATGTAAGATTTAAAATTATTCCCAGCAATGTTTGACTGGTTTCTAAAAAGTATTTGATGTTCTAATCCTTTTTGACGTTTAAATATCCTGAATTCACTGCCGCAAAGATAAGTTCAAGAATTCGTTCACCCTGCAGTGGTCAAAAAACCAAATGCCTAACCCGATGAAATGAACCAAATGAACCCGATGCCTAACGGCACCTTAAGATTTTGAGGGATTGTGCATTTTGGTTTTAATGTAAAGCCTCTAATGGGACCACAACCAAAAGTACCCCCATTTATTTTATTTGAAATTTGCCGCTTATTTCACTTGGGGTCACTGCATTGTGGAAACTCTGTGAATTCCAAAGTGACCACGATGACAATTTCGAAAACAAACGAAGTTGGCTGTCAAAAGATTTTGCGTGCATAATATCTTGAAATATTTTTTAGAGAGTGAAACTTGTGAAATACCTTTTACATCTCCACCAGATCTTACTAAAAACGTGTTTAAAGAACGGATATGCATTTAAAATTGACAAAATGTAAGTTTTTTCGGTAATTAAGTTGTTTGACATTGTTTGAGAACTGTCAAAACCTTCCCTTGCCAGCCAGTTTTAAATAAAATTCATAACGAAAATCCCATCAAATCACCGTATAAATGTCGCGTTGGGTCGTGCTCTGAAGTCATGTACAATTTAAAATTATTCCCAGCAATGTTTGACCGGTTTCTTAAAAGTATTTGACGTTTTAATCCCGTTTGACGTTTTAATATCCTGAATGCACTGCCGCAAAGATAAGTTTAAGAATTCGTTCACCCTGCAGTGGTCAAAAAACCAAACAAATGAATGCATATGTCACTCTTTTTGCAAAATTATTTCTATTTCACTTAAAACGAACGTAAATAACAGCGTTTGTGCTCAATTTCTTCAATAACTTTCATAGGCATGCATGAAGAGTATTACCAAACTGCTGCAGGTCATTTAAAGGCAAGTTTTGAATGAAATAAAAATCGAACTGTGAGACATGGCTCCAATTTTCCTAGGCAGGAAATTTCAAACACAATTATCAATATTTCACCAAAAAAACGCTTTCAAATCACCCTCAAAGTGTCACAATAGGATAGAGATTTTAATTTTGAACAATTATAACCCAATTGCACACGTTTTTAACCAAATTTCGCAATTTAAATCAACATGTACAGAAAAATGTTACCCCAGCTGGTCAGATACAAACTAAAAAGTTGAACATCGCAGATTTAAGGCTTTTATATAAGGTTAACTAGCAGAACCCGATGCCTAACGGCACCTTATTATTTTGAGGGAGTGGGCATTTTGGTTTAAATGTAAAGGCTCTAATGGGACCTTAACCAAAAGTACCCCCATTTATTTTATTTGAAATTTGCCGCTTATTTCACTTGGGGTCACTGCATTGTGGAAACTCTGTGAATTCCAAAGTGTCCACGATGACAATTTCGAAAACAAACGACGTTGGCTGTCAAAAGATTTCCGTGAAATATTTCTTAGAGAGTGAAACTTGTGAAATACCTTTTACATCTCCACCAGATATGGCTAAAAACCTGTTAAATGAACTGATAAGCACTTAAAATTGACAAAATGTAAGTTTTTTCGGTAATTAAGTTGTTTGACATTGTTTGAGAACTGTCAAAACCTTCCCTTGCCAGCCAGTTTTAAATAAAATTCATAACGAAAATCCCATCAAATCACCGTATAAATGTCGCGTTGGGTCGTGCTCTGAAGTCATGTAAGATTTAAAATTATTCCCAGCAATGTTTGACTGGTTTCTAAAAAGTATTTGATGTTCTAATCCTTTTTGACGTTTGAATATCCTGAATGCACTGCCGCAAAGATAAGTTCAAGAATTCGTTCACCCTGCAGTGGTCAAAAAACCAAACAAATGAATGCATCTGTCAAACTTTTTGCAAAATTATTTATATTTCACGTAAAACGAACGTAAATAACAGCGTTTGGGCTCAATTTCTTCAATAACTTTCATAGGCATGCATGAACAGTATTACCGAGTTGCTGCGGGTGAGTAAAAGGCAAGTTTTGAATCAAATAAAAATCGAACTGTGAGACATGGCTCCAATTTTCCTAGGCAGGAAATTTCAAACATAATTATCAATATTTCACCAAAAAAACGCTTTCAAATCACCCTCAAAGTGTCACAATAGGATAGAGATTTTAATTTTGTACAATTATAACCCAATTGCACACGTTTTTAACCAAATTTCGCAATTTAAATCAACATGTACAGAAAAATGTTACCCCAGCCAGATACAAACTAAAAAGTTGAACATCGCAAAATTAAGGCTTTTATATAAGGTTAATACCGCGATATTTCAAATCCCCTATTTTTAAAGTCGATTGTAACAACTTGCCCCTGTAACAACTAGCCCCTGTAATAACTAGCCCCTGTAACAACTTGCCCCTGTAACAACTTGCCCCTGTAACAACTAGCCCCTGTAACAACTTGCCCCGGTCTCCCCTACTATGTCAGTATGAGGCATTAAAGACCAAATTGGCCGCACTAGGCGAAAAAATATCATTTAGGCAATTTTCGAATCTGCCTTAAATTTAAGCAGCGTAATTGAGACAGTAAAAGATGTCATCCCCAACGAGTGCCAAGGAGTTTGTGAAGTCCCCTGTGGGCTCCGTGAAAACACATATGCCAGACCAACAGCAAATTGCACAGCCCACGTTGGCGCAACATGCCGTGCAAGAAGGATACACAATCGACTCTAGGAACACTAGAGAACAAGAGAGAACAAGAACTAACCTTGATTTATAAGAGAAGTCTCTTAGAGACAACAGGGTTCACATACCATGTCCCAATATCACGCACTTGCAAGGAGGTTGTCAGGAAAGAGTGGCTAATCAAAATCAGTCTCACCCTGAAGATGACAGAGCGATCTCTGTCGAAACGTTGGGAGAAGTCCCTTTTAGGACTAAAAACCCATCACAAAAAGCATCAACCAAAATACCACAAGGTTCATATACCAACGGCTCTCAAAACCTCAAAGAAATCAAAATCAGGTTAATTAGAGCTGCGCAATGGAACATAGTGGACCAATGTAAGTCACAACTCTCAGGTCAGTGGTGTAACTTGGTATTCCTGGGCCCGAGGGGAAAATTTTTCGTGCCCCCCCCCCCCCCCCCATCCTCGCAAAGGAAGAGGTACGAAAATAATTCACAGTTTTTATTTTTCTGTATTGCATGCATGTTTATACGTTCACTTGCGATTGCTGCTAAAATAACACCCGGAAAAACACTTTAGTTACTAGCAATTAACAATTATTTGTTATTCAATGTGATAAATCGAGATCAAATAATATGATTCATGGAGGAAAATTACATATCGTGTCAAGCCAAAGCTCCTATATCTAAAATGGCAACTTTAAAGTTAAAGGTTATAGTGAATGAAGTCACCCGGGAAACAAGTGTGAACTCTTCCTTCAAAAGAAAACTACTATTGACTACTACTTTCAACTATTTGTTTTCAAAATTCCTATCGTTTCGTTAAACGGAATATTACTAAATAGTCCAACAACATCTAAAATAACTAGCATGTCTCCTTCTTCCAAATTTACCTGTTTTACCTTTGATAAAAAGTCTCGAGAATTCTTTACAAATGATTTAGCCACAGATTTAGCCTTTACTACTGGTTCTCTTAAGACCTTTCCTATCGTTCTATAGCTATTTCATGTGCTGGTGCACCTATCGCACTGATTACTAATCGCATTGGAACTTGTATCTCTACTGAACCATCCTTCTGCTTTTCCCAATCTATTTTGTGAATTTTTGTTATCCCATAAGCTTTTGGAATGATTGATACTTTTGGAACTAATTATCTTTTTAACTTTTCTTCTATTGGCGCTTTCTCTACGCATTCTGTTAATCTCTTCTCAAATTTTGTTGTGGGGTCTTTATTCAGTTTTACGTAATCTTTTGATTGTATTACTTCATCCATTTGCCTCTTGTAATCTTCTGTGTTCATAATAACTGTTGCATTCCCCTTGTCTGCTTTCAAAATTGCTACCTTCTTATTTTTCTTTAATTCCCTCAAAGCTTCTGCCTCTTCTGGTTTTGTGTTTTGTTTGAACTCTTCTGTTTTTCCCTGCCTTAAAATGTATGCTTCATCCTATCTCATGACATCTGCTAATAGTAATTTGAAAGGTAACCTTTTAACTGCATCTTCTACCCCTGCTTTTATTGGTTCTACTGGAATTCTTTTTGCCTTTTGGGGCTATTGCAAAATTAAATCCCTTTTCTAAAACACTGTTAGCTGCCTCCGACACACAGGTATTAGATAAATTGTAAACTGTCTTAGATTTTATGAATGTCCCTCTTGAACTCCAATTTCTTTGTTGTTTCTTGCATAAGTTATTTAGCTTTCTACTAAGTTTCTCACTAGTCATTTGGTGAAGCCAAGAGTTGTGTTTGGAACCTATATAATCAAATCCATCCCATAAATTCAAGGAAAGAAAATTACCTAACTTTGATCTGCAGAAATAAATTTGTTCGTTACAAACCCATATTTTCGTTCTTGTGTCTTGAATGGTTTTCCGTACTAACGCTCTGTTGGTCCTATCAAAAATTAACTTGGTGTTTTTATCCCCTAAGTGATGCTTGATTTTAATCCACGACGGTATCACATCTAAATCCCTACATCTTATCAGAAAATGTAATCTACAACCTAAGGTGGTTCTCTTCTATCGGAGTCCCGCCAATCTATTTACTAACTTACCACGTCTCTCCCCATTGAGATTCTTTATGATGGTTTTTAGACTCATGTCTACTTGATTTATCCTTAGCACTAGTTTTAACAAACACTATTTGAAATTGGTTTTGAATGCTAAGTAAAGGACAACTAAATTTCCCGACATTTCGTAACATGTACTAGTTCCGAAAATTTTCCGATAACAAAAGAACCACATAAAATTATAACAATCACCTAGTTCAAGCTTCCTAAATGCATCTAAATAAAATAATCAGGGTCAATAACTCGAAAACTAATGTATTTTGTATTTCCTGAAATGAAATCTCGAATAAATTGGCAAATCGGTCTGCATTATATCAAATTCAATGAAAAGTTATGTTATATCAAATGTGACCACAGAATGCAAAAGAAGATAAATTTTACTTTATGTGGAAGGAAATAAAACAAAACAGCTTGCGCCAAATTTGAATGAGAATAACGACAACTGGGTTTCTAATAAATTAACGCTTGCCTATATAAGTATAATCTTATCTATTCTTACCGTAGTTTCTGGTAGTGCACTTTCAGACTAATTGCCAGTGTTATGAGAAATTTCTGTTGCTACGGCCAAACTTTCGCTGCATACAATCACAATGGATTTTCCGCTGGAAAACTCGAAACAGGAGCCGCGAAAAAGATGCAAATTTTAAGAAGTTTGTTCGCTTTCTTGTCATTTTCACATTTAACACGCCTCTTTTGGGCCCCGCTTAAGCTAGGCTTCGAAGTCATTAACTCACAAAGAAAAAAATTATATCTCCGCGCTCACTGCCGTCACCCAACGTAGTCGAGTGATCAGTGAATACTAAACCACTAACTGAATTGTGTAAACGCAATTTTCCCACTATTGGGAAAAATAAGGTACCCTTTAAAAGCCGAGATGATACGAATTTGCGCCGACAAAGGGTAAGGCCGCAGCAACGTAGTAACTATGTAACCATACTCAGTAGTGAGCTAGCTTGTAAGTTAGTATATTTCTGTGAAGTTCCACAGTCTTATGTTTAAATGAGGTAGTGAGTGACGGAAATGCAACTATTAAATTCACGTTATTCAAACTAATCACGATGTGGCTTCGCCCATGGCCCCCCCCCCCCCCCCCCCACCCCTCCCCCATAAGGGAAAGCCTCTGGGCCCGGGGGCGGTTACCCCGCCTGCTCTACCGATAGTTACGCCACTGTCTCAGGCAGTAAACTCAGATATCATCCATCAGAGCTAATAGAACAAAATAACCAACAGGGCAGCTAAGAGCGGTCACTTTGTGTTTGCGACTCGGCAAAATTAGAGGCTCACAAATTATAGCGCAGGAACAGAGTTCCCTAAATCTACAGATTCCTGTATACAATCGCACCCGAGAGACCTTGGCCTGGTGTTGCCCTGCCCTGCCAAGGAGGGGAGACTACCAAGGGTCATTGACAGGATGATTTAGCAACAGTCTGCTAAAATCATAGCTTTTATTTATATCTGTAATACATTTGGATTGTTGTTCAACCAACAGTTTTGGTGGAACGACATTGATAGTGTGTTTAATGGTGTTTTTTAGTTTAACTCTGTTTGGATGGGAAGAGTTTGTCTAGAACTTCAAGCTTACAGACTCTCCCAAGCTTTGCTCCCAACAATCAAAACTCTTCCAGCCAAGCAAAGCCACACCAAAAAGCACATCTCCACATCCGTTCGCAGCTCTGAAAACAACGAAAAAAATCAAGATTTATTGTAATACCTTCGAACAGTAATTGAGGAAGACCGAAAACTTAATTTTTAAAGCACCTATCTTAACAAGTAATTACATAAATCTCAATTCCCAAGTTAGCTTTGAATTGAGAAAACGGTAAAACCGATCAAATCTCTCCACCCTTCGGCAACTAAAGCTGCAGAAGTCCACGGTCTCTGCGCAGAACGCGGATGCGCGAGTGCAGGAAGTCCCAGTCGAGGTACGCTCCGACGAGATGCCGCTCATTGCCGGGCACGTCGTCGTAACCGGCACGACCGTGAACCATTCGCACGTTGTCGAACGACAGCACGTCTCCTGATCAGAGCAGAAATGTTGTGCGATCTTTGTTCGGCTGGCTCTTTGTATGAAGTAGATGAAATCTTCTTTAAATTGCAAACAACGCTTGCAATGAGCGGGGTATTTTATTATTATCAACACTATAAGCGTCTCAAAAATTGATACCCAAACGGGGACTCAAACCCCGATCTCCACCTGTCGCGGGTGTTGCTCTAACCCATTGAGCTCCTTGGACACTGGCTTTTTTAGACGATTTTAGTGTATTTGATGAGAATGACAGATCTCCAAGGATAACAAAAAAGGTGGGCAAGAAAGGTCACAGAGTCTGGTAAACTGCCAGAGTTATAAGTAATTCCAAATGTAACTACGTCACGGGGCTACCGTTTGAAAAGTTGATGTGCCTAGGTACCTGGCTTGGTCTTGAAGAAGACGGTGTTCTCTGGACGGTGCATTAGCCTCGTTAACACCGCAAGTGCTCGATACCACGCGGCTGCTGCCGCCGGCTCAACATTGAAGTGCGAGTCGCGCTGCTGTTGGCTGTAGTTGACTCGTGTGAACGCACCGTCTTCGTCCAGGCTGGCGAAACGAGAGAAAACGTTAGTGCAATCAGCTCGGCAAGGTTCATATCGGGCTCAACTCTCAGTTCAGAGGTTACGAGTGTTTGAAAAGCAGTTTTGTGCCTTGTGCTTGGAAAACACCTGGACATAATGCTCACAATGCAACAATTCAAATAATAACTATGGAAGATTAATTAACATATAAAGCTATTTTTTATAAAATTAATACCCATTCATGATAACCTGGATACATTTACAATAAATTATATTTGCTTCATAACGTTGTTAGGAAATCTTGTGGAGATAGAAATGAGTAATAATGATATAGCTTGATAAGTTCATCTATGTAGCTACGGACCAAGAAGATCAAATGCGACTTCAAAGAGGAGCAATAGTTCCAATCAGTGATGGTAACTTTTTAGATGAAATCTTATTTAAATTGCAAACGCTTGCAAGACGCGGGGTATTTTATTATTATGAACACTATAACCGTCTCAAAAATTGATGCTCAAACGGGGACTCGAACCCTGATCTCCACCTGTCGCGGGTGTTGCTCTAACCCATTGAGCTACTTGGACACTTGCTGTTTTGAGAAGATTTTAGTGTATTTGATGAGATTGACGGATCTCCAAGGAGTAGAACCTAGAGGTCCAAGTAGAACCAAGGGTTCGAGTCCCTGTTTGGGCATCAATTTTTGAGACGGTTATAGTGTTCATAATAGTAAAATGGTAACTTCTTGGTTTCACATATGTCTGACATTCTTACAGAAGTAACCAGGCTTGTTATAATCTTTTATCTAAAACATAAATTATGTTTGCGGTGTTTAACAATATAAGAAGAATCAATGTCCATTCTCTGCTTCCAACTTTTTGCTGCATACCAAATGGCAGGCGCACGGTAGAGACTGTGGAAGCGACCCTCCTCGTCCTGCCCAACGTCGTTCCATTCCACCATGGTCGTCGTCAGAACGTGGAACTCCTCGGGGAACGAGTCTCGCAGGACGTTGGACAGATGCAGAACGTCTGTCAGCTGGTTGTCTCCGCCCTCGCCGATGGTTTGAACGAGACAGTGCAGGAGATTTACCTGCACGCCACGAAGGAAAACAAAGATAATTTGCTCATTCTGTAGGCTGGCATTTGACTTGACAATTCAAGACATTTTAATGATATTTGTACATACATATATCATAAGTCAAGATTTTATTTAATTTTCAATCTAGAACAATAATGAGAAAAAAAATGCATTGTCAAGCAGCAAATATCGGACAAATATCGGACAACCTCGAAAAAATTGGCGTTTTTTCCATACACATAATTAGTTAGTTAAAAAACGCCAATGTTTTCGAGATCTTATTTCAGAAAATACATAATACATTAGTTTTTAAGTTATTGACCCTGATTATTTTATTTAGATGCATTTAGGATGCTTGAACTAGGTAATCGTTTTAATTTTATGTGGTTCTTTTGTTATCGGAAAATTGTCAGGACTGCTCTAACCCTTGAAGAAGTAACTAGTATATGTTGCGAAACGTCGGGAAATTTTAGTAGCCCTTCACTTAGCATTCAAAACCCAGTTGAAATAGTTTTTCTTAAAACTAGTGCTAAGGATAAATCAAGTAGACATGAGTCTAAAAACCATCATCCAGAAAGGTATTGATGAAACTCACCCCTGACATGTACTGGTAGTAGGGTAGGTCAGTGTGCAGTTGAAGGGGAGTGGCCAAATAGGCAAGGTTGCTTGTTCCTGGTTTAGTCTTGACCTCAAACTCCTCACTAAAGTAAGAAAAGGATGTAAGTTGTGGGACAGCAAATAGTTAGTCGCACAACCCACGTGGGAGACCACTTTTAAGATTGTTGATTATCAGGTGGCACTTGTACCTCTTTGCCAGACGGCTTTCAGTAACGCCACCGGTCAACTCTGGGCAGCGTAATGTCGTTGCCAGTTTTACTGTAGAGAGGATTTATAGGTTGAGGTATATTTTATTATTATGAACACTATAACCGTCTCAAAAATTGATGCCAAAACGGAGACTCGAATCTCAATATCACCTATCGCAGGTGTTGCAATTTAAATAATATTTCAACTAAATACAACAACGAATTCAACGTCAAATTGGAGTTACTCGAGTTTGACAGGTTGTGACGTGGTATAGCGTCACTAGAATCAGAGTGACTCTGAGTATTTAGTTTCTAGGTTGTACTCCTTGGAGATCTGTCATTCTCATCAAATACACTAGAACCGTCTCAAAAAGCAAGTATCCAAGTAGCTCAATGGGTTAGAGTAACACCTGCGACAGGTGGAGATCGGGGTTCGAGTCCCCGTCATCAATTCGTCGGTCATCAATTCTTGAGATGGTTATAGTGTTCATAACAATAAAATACCACACGCATTGCAAGCGTTTGCAATTTACATAAGATTTCAATTAGGTTGAGATGTAATATTGAAATGCCAGCACCTCTGGGAAACTGCAATGTCGGTAGACCCAAGAAACGTTTAAACTCAATGACAACACAATATAGATTTGGTATGTGAGGGTTTAGGATTTATACCAAATTACAAATGATTTAAGAAATGATTGAGAAGTGCAAGACTCTAAAAAAACGTTTACAACGTAGAACTTTACTGGGATTTTATGCAATGTCCTTCAACTTCAGTGTTAACTAATAAATAGCTGGTATTTGTATCTTAAACACAATTTTTTTTTTTTTTACTTTGTTTAGGTGTGCAGATTTTTGCCTTGAAAACATTTCCGACTGGCAAGGTGGTTTGCATTTCTGAAACAGGATTCGCAACTTGTTGGTTTGGTAATGAATCTTGACTTTGAATTGTGATCCACACTAACAGTAACTCGTTTATAAATAGATATGTGAAGGAAACGTTTACCAAGGTAGCAGATAGCGTACCTAGGCTAGGTGTTAGAAACACAAATTGATAGGCAGATTATACAAAGCCATCTGAATTATGTATTGAGATAAAAACTGATAATATTTACAATACTTCTTATGGAGGGAGGTTTACTATAGTTGAATGATTGTTTGTTGATTGACAGGTGTATTGTTGAAGGAATTACTGATGTATTTGTAAAATCCTATACAGTTACACAATCTACTTACCAATGAAAATTCCAGGTACAATCCTATACAAAGATGTAACTCGCAAGCGTGATTTTAAGGATATCCTTTTTTTTTCTAACTATTATAAACTGCTATCAGTTTGGACTGCACAAGTCTGGTAGTGGAAATATGGGCTGGAAAAGTAAACCGATCACTTTCAAGGGAATCTACCGCTTGGAACTGCAAGCTCTTTGATTCACAACGCCAACATCTAATAACTGTGAAAACACAATTGTTCTCCGCTCCTATCCACGTCATGATCCCCTGAATGAAGTCAGCGATCTCACCCATAGTGCGTCCGTTTGATGAATCCAACCCGTTCGGCGATCCGACGGACTTGGTCAAACTTTGGTGGCGCATTCTCAATGAGCGCAACACCATTCTCGGCCAAAGCTTCGAGCCACGCCAGAAGCTCATCATCGCTGCAAAGTCAAGCAGATCGTAAGAAAATTACTCCAAATAGGCATCTTACACACTTTTGACAAATACACTTTACGCTCTGAAAAAGCAAAGTTTGCAATTACAGAGGAAGAAATTAAACTAGTGTTTGGAAGCTGCACGTAATGACATTCATACTGTAAAATTTCACACAATTTTTTTTTATCTGTCAACTCTGGGGGATTTCCCACTTGCCTCTGCAACACAGCTTGGAAGTCAAATTTTTTGAATGCAGTATTAAACGAGGAGGCGTCCCAAGGTTTCATCGGTGTACGAAACGTATTGTCCAGCCAATGCTTCTGTGCTTCTTTACCGAATGATCGAGAAGCAAGCCATGACGACTCAAAACTGCTAAAGTGGCCGTCAGACCACTTAACTTCAAGCGAGGAATCATTCACCTAGAGCAGTTATGCACCAAATAAATTGAGGAATGACAATTTTTGCTGTTTGAGGTGCAGAAAACAAAAATGACATTAAGAAGTAGCTATTAATCAATTTAAATCTGTGAATTAATAAAAATTATTAGTTACATTTTTCACTGATTTTATACGTACAGACACGTCAACAGGTTTTATATTGATGTCAAATTGCTGCCAATCGATCGTTCTTGAATGCAGGGCTGGGTTGAAACATTCTGAACATTGGCAGTTATCTCGAAGCCATAACAAAGGAAATTCTTCCACGGAACCGTCTGCTAATGTCACAATCACCGTATCTTCTTCGGAACAATACTTGGCTTCCCTGGGGCTTTGCTGAAAATTGGAAAACATTAAACCATTGGCAAGTTTATATGCAGAGATTTGAAGGTAAAAATTGCTTCAAATACTAACCAGGGCTTTGGCGAAAGCCTGTTGAGTACTTCTCGTTGAGGAATGCACAAAACGCTGGGAAAGTGACGCTTGTTTTGAAAGACACAATAGCCTACGAGTGCATTCATTTTTGGTGAGCCCTGTAGCATTTTTGACCAATTTCAGACTCAAAGCTCGACGTAAGCAACTCATTTTCAGTTAAAGAGATTTTAAAGCGAACGTAAAGGCACAGACTGGCACCAGAAAGTGCAAGTAGGTGTTTTTATAGCAAAGTACTGGCCGCGGCAGTTTTGTAATCTCTGAGAAAAAATTAATGGACTTTGATATGGTGGGATGACTAATGTACGAAAACATTCGGCCGTCATTAATGAACAGCCGATTCCGTGTAGACTGCGATAAACAACACATGGCTCAGCGTGCCACTCATGTAACACCCAACGCACGTGTAGGCAAACCACCGCGCAACCTTCACTAAAACCCCAAAACCAGTTTTAACAAGGATATCTCGTCTCGCCCATTCAGCACCCTGATGCCAAGTTTCTCAGATTCACCAGCTGGGAGCAGTGGCCTGGCCGTCAAGTATCATTTCTGGTATTTTTAAATTTCACTCAAAGCCACATCTCGTTTGCACATCTTCTATCGCCCCAAAATATGACACTGGAGGTTACCAGAATAAAGACGCAAAAAAAAAGATCCTTTTAAGCAAAGGAGTGAAGCTTGTTTAATTATGTAATATTGATAATGGACAATAAAGAACACTTTACTTTACTTTACT
This sequence comes from Protonemura montana, assembly GCA_947568835.1. Taxonomy (NCBI): domain Eukaryota; kingdom Metazoa; phylum Arthropoda; class Insecta; order Plecoptera; family Nemouridae; genus Protonemura; species Protonemura montana. The sequence goes on along the minus strand of OX387603.1, from coordinate 27,760,621 downwards.
TTATGTGGGAAGCTCTTCAAACTAAGCAAGTTTCACAAGATGTATTTTTTTAACCTGTCAGAAATTGATCAGAAGACGAAAATAAACAAAAATTAAGGAAATAAAAGAGGAATCAGAAAGAAAGGCAAATAACACAGTATCATAATGTGTATGTATATACTTAATAGCTAAGAGTAGGTACAATACATAAAATACTCTGTACATTTACAATAATGTATGTGGCATAGTAGTAATAATATCAACTAAACTTTACAAATTGAGTCCACCCTGAAAATGTAAAATATGGCCGTTATTTTCTTCGTGTAGTCAACAAACAGGAGTATGGTTTATCAAATTATCGAGTTAGGCCTTCACGTCGATAGGCCTACGCTCGTCAAGAGAGGAAGTCATGTGTAAACATAAATCGAAAGATACAAGATTATAAAAAAAACAACTTCTACACAACCATAGGGATTCACGGGGGTCATAGTAATTGAGTATTCTTTGTTGACGGAAGCAAAGGATAGGATCGAAAGGCGCACATACGTTTGCAAATCACGGCCATCCCTTTATCGAAAGGCCACAGAAAACAGATCACTACATTTCCGATTTAGATTTAAGTTGATGGATTGGTTTCATGGAGTTCATTCAGGAGAAACAAATGACATTTTTCCAAACTTTTTTGGCAAATTGCACAAAATTCTAGGAAAGTTAAAAAGATTTTCTGTTCTCCCACGTTTTTTTGGTAATTATAAAAGAGTTGCCAATTGGCAGAATAAATATGATGTTGAGTGGTTAGAGCAGGAATTGAAGAAAACTTCTGAAATAGCAGTCCAGGAAAAAGCAAAAAAAAAAAGCTGGCTTTTATGGCTAGCTGCACCTTTCACCCGTAGAGAATAGTGAATATTGCCATTCCCTTAAAAACTAGCACTGATATTCCAAAAGTGTTCAACCCCCTTGCACTCCCAACTTCACTATCCTCAAGATCAACTTTAATTCAAATAGAATCCAGTCCGAGCATCAATACCAATATTTTTCTGTGACCTTCCAATACAAAAATACCGTTCAATGACCACGCCTCTCGTAAGTAACGTTGGAAACGGATCATTTAGCTACCAGTCTTTTTCGCGTAGTGCCGAATTAAGAGGCCTACCGTATCGAAAGCGAGTCACACGACTTTCACGTTAAAGCTTCGCAACGTTATTTCTTTTTAAGTACAAACTCGAACGGTACGGGAACGGAACGCACGAGCAGACTTCGGTACAGCCGAGACGTGGGGTCGAGTCTCAAACACCTGGGGCCTCTTTTGGCAAGAATATTGTTTCTCCTAACTTCTAAAATGGTTTACAATGCATGGTTCCTAGCCTGTACAATCTTCTGTTTTCCTATGTATGCTGCATAACTGTTAAGCTGATGGTACAGAGTTCACTGCTACAAGTATGATACCCCCGCCCCTCCCCCTCACATGATCTATTTGATGACTCTCGTTCATCTGTGGTAACTTATTGTCTATAGATATAGATCACTACTAATTACAAAGCAACACTAACGTACCTAACTGGAGATTCATTATAGCTGGTAAATTATCTACAACCTAGCTAAATCCTAACAAACTAAAAGCTTAAAAGAGCTAAAATAAATAGTTTTGTCAACTAAGCACGTAGATGTCATTAATTTACACAGCAGGAAATAATGTCTGCTAATGCCAAAAACACAGCAGCCCCGAACGAGCACCAGTAGCGTTGAGACCCGACCCCACAGCCGTCGACTTAACACCGAATCTGAGCCATTCCAAAGAGACGGTTCGACCGCCTTTCCCACACTTCGAAAGCCAGACTTTGCCCACAACCATTGCAAGTTTGCTATTAGCTTGTTTTGAAGAAAGAATCACCGACAAGTTTACTAGTCGAGCAATATCAGCTCCAAGATTGCAGATTTGCTTACTCGGCGGTACAACAAAGGATTGTCACGGAAATCAAATAAGTCTGCAGCGAGGTTTGCGTTTTCAAAGTTCTGAATCTGCCATTTTGTAGCCAATGCTTCAAGCTTCCATATGATACCATATGATACCATATGATACCAGCTTCCATATGATACCAAAATTGAACGTCTTTTGATATAAACTTAGCCAGTAAACTGAAGTGAAGTAATGTGTAGCTAACTTTTTGATACTTTTTTTGCTACATTTAGTCCATGTTCGACTGGATATAATAGCAGAATTAAAATGTTTGGTTGTGTTCTTGGTAAAAGTGGGTAAGCCGAACTCATTTATGGAAAGAAAAACCGTGTAATTTTTAAACTAAGTGAATTATGCATCTTTAAAGTTTCTTTTTTTCTTTTGCTAAAATTTGAATTCCTAATATTTTTTTGTTAGGTTGATGATATTTTTTTCTCCTTGTTTTTGTACCGCCCGTCCGTTACGCTGTTGGGAAGATTTGATCAAATGTTCAGCTTGTTGTACCGTCAAGTAAGCAAACTTTCTTATTTCGTGAGATAGAGCTTTGATATTGCTTGACTATACTTTATAAAGGTACAGCATTGAGAATCCTATACTGTCCATGGATTAGAACCACTTACAAAAATAGAACACCCACAGCCTTCTTGTCTTATGAGAGTCTGTGACAGGAGGCTGTAACATCTATTTTTGCTGGCCGTTCTTATTCGCTATACATATGAGATTTTCTAAAAAAAAAATTTGAAATTGGAAGTTATTTTCAGTTCAGTGCGACTCATTTTATCGAATGAAGCACTTAATACAAATGTGGCAAGTTAATAACAGCTAACAGAACTATTCCATTGGTTTAGCAAAAGTCATATGATCGTGATCCTTGCTTCACGAGAGCAAACGTACGCAGCGAATGTGGTAGAAAGGCGATCAAACGTAGAAGATACAAATGGACGACAACGACGGCACTTGGCATAATTGCACGTTGCGCGACGGCGAGGGGAACAAACGGTTCGCCGCGCCATTTTTAAACAGCCCGTTAACGCAGGACCAAACCATCCGTTAAGATCGTATAACAATTAATATATACAAATGGAAAAACTTGGAATGACACGAATTATATCTTTTTTTTATGTACGTACGAAGTAGGTAATAGTGTTGTTTTTCCTTAATAAAGAGATTTATATTAAGAGAAGTGCGTAGGTATTTTTGTTGGGCCGTTACGCTTCAGATTACACTTACGCGGCTCCGCGAGACTGCTCAAAGTTCTGCTACGAGTAACTCGACAGAAAACTTCTATTTGCAACGTTAACCGTAAAGAAAACGACAAACAAAATAGAACACAAATGTGGAATCTTTGACTGAAACTAAACTTTTCCACATTTATGCTCTTTCATCTCTGTAGCAGAACTCAAAGCAGTCAACAAGCTCCCAATCGTTCACGAGTATCGGTCGTTAGTCCAGGAGCATCCAGCTTTATCCTAAGTATTTAGTAGAACGTCGAGCTTTGAAGTCATTTGACCCAGAAGCACTCATTCTATGAGATTCGGTGATTTATTTTTTAACGAGTTGTTTTAGCGCGTGCTCTTTTGAAACAAATCAACCGCAAACCGTAACCGTGGAGCCTGTTTCCGCCGCGAAAGCCGTATCGTAAAGTGGCTGGAATGTATAATGAATGTTTTATATTTCTCCAGCACCCAAACTTTCACTGGCACCTGGACATTTGTGTGTGTGTTTGTGTGTTTTCGTATATCTCCATTCTCCCTTAGACAATAATACTGTTGTAGATTCAATTACGTTCACTTATTACGCTACCGAGACCGAAGCCAATGCGACCTCGCAACGATGACCACAGTTTTCGCCGATTCGACGATGGATTTTAGACACGCATTTCTATCTCGCGAGTAACGAGTCTTTAGCGCTTGGGAACCGTCACTTTGAGTTCACGAGACACATCACTGATTTGCATTGATAATGAGCACACTTTTGCTGATGATGATGACACTTCGATGAGTTCATAGCTGCCATGGATTTGGAACAGTAGATGCCGATTTAATCACCACTTCTGTCTTCTATTGTTGTCACTATTTCCTCAATGTTGCGACGGGTGATGTTCTTTGTACTTTCCAATGAAACCATGGAATCAAAGTTCGAGACCAGGGCGGGGATCGTGCAACTTTTTCGCTAGAGATCACAAACGTTATCTCGGTAAATTCCAGGGTCAATACTTGTTATTTAACGAGATCACGTTCGTTAACTCTAACGAAAAGTTAACATGATCGATACCCAGACAAAGTTGTCCTATTTTAAAGCTGCCATTAAGTGGAAAAGTCGAGTCTGATGTTTGCATGAGATTCTGCTGCACATCTTTCGGCAGCAAGTTACCACGCATCTATTCCTTCTTTGTTCACTGATAGTTCCACCCACTTGAGACTTTACTTGCAACTAGGTAAGATTAAATTTATATCACAGTGGCGAAAGCCACAAAAAAAAAAAGCTGCACATTTAAGTTTATGCTCGCAGTAATGTCTCTACTTTTGGATGAGCCGGCGCTACGTTCTACGAACGGAGCTCAATTTCGGAGAAGGCTAGAAGCACTGTGGTAACTTGCTGCGACTCATGGAAGCTGATGGGGTTGCCGTTATTTGTTAGATCTTTCTCTTGGATTCTGAACAACTGCTTGCCGTCAAAAACTCCAGACGAAGTATTTTCTTTTCTTTCCTGCTCATAGCTGCCAAATAACGGTCAAGAGCAAGAGCCGACGATAGTGAAATCTGCCATTTCTGCTCGGTTCCATTCCACGCGATTCCAGTGCGTAGACGTCGAAAACGCGACACAATCCGTTTAAACTTGCTTCTTTATGATGGCGTCAGGATCATGCAGTATCATTCCATGACGCTTCACTCAAAGTCAGTTCGTTCGGGACAGACGATGTTCACAATCTTAGCATCAGCTCGTCAGTCGCTGTGCACGGCTGCAGTTGAATCCACTTTCCGGCAACCAATCTCCAGGTTCTTGTGGCTAAACGCAAGGTCGTTATGGTACGGACCAGGAAACCTGTCCAACTCAACAATTCTCACAACCGCTATAGGAGAACAAAGCAAAAACACTAAACTTGGTTAAATACTGGGTACAAGTTTCCGACATGAACGTTTGAGAATTTCCCACGCGTAACTTTCATGTCGAAGAGCTTGTCGTATACCACGAAGACTGAACTAAGTTTGGTGTCGCTGCCCTTAAACATTTAGCGAATTTTGAGCTCAACAAAGTTTTCCCGAGTGCCTCTCTCCCGACCTCACAGCGTTGTCAGTCTCCGCGAGAGCGTGTCGGTTGCGTGCCTGGCGTTGAGTTGTCTATCTCTCTGCGACCATCAGCCCCTCATCCGAGTCCACCTCTTCGGGCTCCTGCAACGTTCGGAACCGCACGAACCCGTTCTCCGCCACCAGCATGCTGGCTCCCGGTTGACCCCGATCTCTGGTGGGCAAGATAGACCGTCAGCATACACTTGACAGTCACGTACAATGCATCCTACATTGGCAGCCGATTCTTTTGTCCAAGCTAATTTACATTCAATTGTAATCCTAGACACTGAAACTGAATTGTTGGGCAAAATTATTCCTCAAAAGCCAAGGCCCCTCCACTAATTCTTTTTATTTTTTTTTTATTTTTTTTATTGGGTTTACTTAGTTTTAGGCTTTATGCCCTGTGACTAAGATTGAAGTACTTTACATCATTATTTACAATATTTTCCTTGAAAACTTGGACATTTGACCGTCAGCATTCTTAGAGATTTATGCCACGAGGGGGTAAATCGAGCAAGGTGGCAATTTTGATACCATGTACATACCAGGAAATTTAAAAGCTGACATAAATTGAAATTGGCTTCTACCTGGAAATTTGTTTATCCAGCCTGCAATTGTATGCAATATGCAAGTATGAAGAGGAAGACAAATGATTTGGCAGATCGTTTATAAAGTCAAAGCTTCAAATGTAATATTTTCATCTCATTTCATAAAAAAAAGATAAAAAAAAGACCATTTGAAAACCACTAGAGGCCTGTTGATTGCCACCTAGCGATTAGTTCAAAATCCAAGGCAGTCGCAAATCAATTTGCTGTCCGAATTTCCTTCACAGCGTTGCGATAACTCGCTCACCTGTTGGTAGCATTGAGCGTTGCTGCTCGATGCACGTTCCTCCTGTCCGGCTGCAACGTAGCTCCGCCCCTCCTCAGCGAGCCACGCCCTCCGCCTCCCGGCACCCGCCTGTCAGTGGTGGCGCAGTCGAAAGTCCCGCTCTTCTTCATCGCGGCATCGTGCCGTGACCGCCGCTCGTTGGTCGAGAAGTCAGAGTCGTCGTAGCTGAAGCGGCCGCCGCCGCCGCCTTCGTAGCCGTAGTTGGAGGGCGCGCGGATGTCTCCGCTCTGCGAGAGAAGAGCAACGTTACGAGATTTGTACCGGGCACAGATTTGTACAGGGCATAGCACGCAGTCGACAGGGCATAGATCTCCATTTACTCTTACGTCATCAGGCTATGAGTTTTTATTATTATCAACACTATTACACTATAGGTGAAGATCGGGGTTCGAGTCCCTGTTTGGGCATCAATTTTTGAGACGGTTATAGTGTTCATAATAATAATAAAATACCCCGTGCATTGCAAGCGTTTGCAATTTAAATAAGATTTCATCTCGGCTGTGAGTTGTAAAATTTAAGTCCTAAGCAGCAAGTTAGTTGCTAAAAATGTGAAATAAGTACCACTGTAGATTTACAAACTTACGACAAAATTCTACGTTATTATATTGTAATTCTATTAGCCTCAGGTAATCATTGTAATACCAAAGCTATTAATAAACAAATAAATATAATAATCTGAATAATCTGCCGGGAGGTGCGGTTGTACCACTGTCGAAAACCTCTAAAGAAATGAAGGCTAAACTTAGCAATATTAAATTAAGATAGCAACATCCGATAGCATTTATAAAGAAAAGCATGTCAAAGTTGTGAAATAAATAAATAAACAAATACACAAATGGGAAGGAAGCTAGATTGGAAAAATGTGCAACTGAACCGAGATACGAGGATCCGGGATCCATTCCATCATCCGCTTGCTGGTTTAAGCTCCCAAGTAGCAATGCCAGAAAACCAAAAAACACTGCAAATAATAACTAGTTCATATAAGAGTCGGCAGCGCTACCTGGTGTTGGTGGTACGCATGAGACCGCAGCGAACGCATGTCAGAAACCGGCAGCGGTTCCTCGTAGTGCGACGGTGACTCGGGTCGCGGTCGTAGCGCCGAGTGCATCGCTGTCAGTGGGTAGTCGTCGTACACCTTCTTGCCCGTGCGTAAAGTGTAGTCGTGGATTGCCTAGCAACACAAACACAGTCAGCCAACGGTCGCCCTGGTGTACACTAGGATTCATTTGAGTTTTCCACTTTCTGGGCTGCTTGTACCAACCTAGAAATCATGACACCATGATGCTACTGTTACACTAGGATTAATTTGAGTTTGCCACTTTCTGGGGCGCTTGTACCAACCTAGAAAACATGACACCATGATGCTACTGTTACACTAGGATTAATTTGAGTTTGCTACTTTCTGGGGTGCTTGTACCAACCTAGAAAACATGACACTATGATGCTACTGTTACACTAGGATTAATTTGAGTTTGCCACTTTCTGGGCTGCTTGTACCAACCTAGAAAACATGACACTATGATGCTACTGTTACACTAGGATTCATTTGAGTTTGCCACTTTCTGGGCTGCTTGTACCAACCTAGAAAACATGACACCATGATGCTACTGTTACACTAGGATTAATTTGAGTTTGCCACTTTCTGGGCTGCTTGTACCAACCTAGAAAACATGACACCATGATGCTACTGTTAACTATCCGATTTAAAAGCAACAAAATAATGTTTTTCTTTGGTTGAAACATTTAATAATTTCAGTAAAAATAAATATTTTATGAAAAACACTAAATATTAATCAACCAAAGTTCAAAGTAATATATTTTGGGTTACTTTTAACTTTTATCAGGTTTTGGCAGGAAACCAAGCTTGCAAACTGCTCTTTGGCAGCCATCTGCTAATCCTAGGATCCGCTAATTATTGGTAATTATTGTAATACCAAAGCTATTAATAAATATTATGTCCCACTTCCCCAAGAACGCAAAGGAATTTAGACGCCGGTTAAAAGCAAACCAAAGACGGAACAATCCAAAAGACAAGTCCTGTAAATAACGTAGCTAACTTCAAATAACTTGGCTAATTTCATTGCATAACTTCACTGTATTACTAAATTTAATTTAATGTAACACTAACCGTACACCATACAACTGGCGATCATGATTTAACAGAAATGTACTTTCCTATTACTCTAAGAACTTGCATAAGAACATGTACCATGGCTAAGTATGAGAATAAATAAATAATAATAATAATAAAATAGTCCTAGCTTTAATTTATTATATTTTCATTTTATTGCATTGCCTTGTTTATATGTTTAGTAGACTATGTTTATATCATCTCTGTATGATTAACTCAAACAATAAACAACATTATTATGTTACTAAAAAAAAAAATAAATTATATTATAAAGTACCTGATTGGTGGCGCACACCGCTGGGTAGATGTCGTCCTCCGCAGATCTCGGTGCCTGCGCGCACGGCCCGCAGTTAAATAGCGCGAAGCCCGAGCTGTCTGAGCCCTTCTCATCACCGTCACCACTGCGGCAACGAACTGGCTGCACTGCCGCCCACGCCATCAGGAAGCACATGCTGGCCTGCAAGGACAAGCGGGACCCGTATTAGCGATCTACTGTCTTAAAGTATACATTCATTGCTTGGGTTCAAACTAGGGTTGCCATACGTACCGCTTTTCACTCAAAAGTCCCGCGTCCAGCTCGATCGTAATTTTCTTTTAAAAAATCGCGAAATCGAACATTGCATTTGCAATGTTCCTTATACATAGCTAATTGTTCCTCTAATTGTGCCAATGACATTATGATTGTACATATAAAAAAAATTAAAAATCTATTATAAAATAATTTTTTTTTAAATAGTTATACGAATTATACCTTCATTTCCTGGTAATAAATTGAAAGTTGATACATAAATATGACTCAACATTAATATATTTAAATGCATAAAATTGCTGAAAATGACCCTCAAATCCTGTTCCCACATCCACACCCTTATTTTATGGGGGGCCTTATCTTTACCCCGAGCCTCCGGCCTAACTACTTTTCGTTTGTTAAAATTTGTCCCGCCTCCCGAAATTTGTATTATGGCAACCCTAGTCTCAAACAACTCACTGTAGTGGGTCGATGATCATTATTATCACCATTAATATTATTATTATTACCATTATTTTAATTTCATTCTATTGTTTTCAGGTACTTATAGGATATAATTTATCTTTTACTCAAACACGTTGATTATAAATTGTAATTAACAAACATGTAAATCCCTGATATTACCCTTCTAAGTAACCTGGACTACCACCCATGTACGGTTCCTAGCTTAAATCTTAACTGAGCTCATCAAAATACTATGTGCTTGTCTGTAGCACAATAAAACAATACATAGCATAGCATAGCATGGCATAGCATAGCATAGCATAGCATAGCATAGCATAGCATAGCATAGCATAGCATAGCATAGCATAGCATAGCATAGCATGGCATAGCATAGCATAGCATAGCATAGCATGGCATAGCATAGCATAGCATAGCATGGCATAGCATAGCATAGCATAGCATAGCATAGCATGGCATAGCATAGCATAGCATGGCATAGCATAGCATAGCATAGCATGGCATAGCATAGCATAGCATAGCATAGCATAGCATAGCATAGCATAGCATAGCATAGCATGGCATAGGAGTACCAAACATGGCCTTGAAAGGAGGGGACACGGTGCCAACACGGTGCTTACTACCAATAATTACGAGGAGTCAAATTGTATCCACCACAATTTAAAACTTAGATAAACCTCACAAAGAAATTAGATTACAAGGGATTCAAGTTAGAAAAACATTTAAGGGTAAGAAATGTGTGGACGGATTGCGTTAGCATCGAGAGAGTGAATTCCGATTAAAGAATTAATCATAACCAGCAGCACAAGTGAGACAGACTGAATTGCCCAGAAATAAAACCATCTTAAAAGAAAATATCCTAATTATTTCACTTGCTTGACTTTTAGCCTCCAAGGTTTCCCAAGGTCCAAGCCAAGCCGACAGATTTTAGCAAACTATACTCACCTCAATGAGCCGAACAGAGAACGTGAAGCCCCACCAGAGCCACTGCTGCGATCGCGGGGCAGCCCCCGCAGCGCCGGGCACAGCAAACACGCCCGTCAACTGCACGGCAGCCATCAGCAGCGCCAACATTGCCGCCCCCATCCCAGCCCGAGCAGCCCCAGTCAGACTCCTCCCGGCGCCGCTGTCCGCCTTCCGTGCCGCGCTTGCAACCTCGCGGTACGCGTACAAGTACGTAGACCCGAGCACGACGAGCACGACCACGTACACGCACTGATTGGCCAGCGGCAGGACGCGCAGCTCCGGCCGCAGCTCGGCGCTGAGCTCGAACGAAGCCGACAGGAAGACGTGGGCGACGGAGAACACGGCGCAGACAAACGGCTGCCGCAGCCGCGAGGTCAGGACGTCCGCCTTCGACGCCTTCAGCACGAACAGGAACAGGACGAGGAACGCGGAGGTGATCAACGGCGGCACCACGTTCAGCACGAGATCCGAGAACGGCTTGGGCAGCGTCTCGTTGACGTTGTACGGGTCGAGGAACAGGTAGAACGATCGCAACGAGCCGACAAGGAGCAGGAACGAGTGGATGGCGATGTAGTAGCCGTGACCCAGCAGTCGCTTGCAAGCGTTGATTCGAGCCAACGAGATCACGGCGACGATCGCTAGGATCAGGAAGACGGTCGCCATGGAGAAGACGTGAACGTTCCACGCGAGCTTCCACGACTCGTCGCCAGTCTTGCGGCTCGGAGCTATCGGCGACCGGTTCTCGTCGGCAGGTTCGGGAGGTTTGGCCGGCGTCTCTGCGGCCGGCTCCGGGCTCGACTCGAGCTTGGACTCGATGTCGATGGAAGCCGGGATCCCGGGAGGTTTAGAGTCGTCCACGTTGGAGTCGTAGTCAACCGGTTCTATTACGACGGGCCGTTCTGGGCGCGGCGGACGTTCTGGGCGCGCGGGACGTTCTGGTTCTTGTGGTGGAACCGGTTCTATGCGGACGGGCGGTTCAGGAGTTCGTGGCCGGGCTTCGATGCGCGGCCGGTGGATCTCCGGGAAGTCTTTGCGGCCGTTAGAGCCTGTAAGGTCAAGCGAGGCGGCTTAGTGGCGAGACAAACTTAAGAGCGTAAGCCTTGAAACAGCGGAGACATTTAGATACTTGAACTCAAAACTGGCAAACCCCAAAAATTAAAAATTACTAGCTGTACTAAAACTGTTTAGCCGCAGAGGGAGTTCGTCTGTGGAATAATCTGCCGGGAAGTGCCGTTGTACCACTGTCGAAAACCCCTAAAGAAATGAAGGCTTAACTTAGCAATATTAAAATAAGATGGCAACATCCGATAGCATTTATAAAGAAATGCATGTCAAAGTTGTGAAATAAATAAATAAATAAGTTACACGATGCCATTGTCTCTAAGAAGGACCTGGAATACATAGGATACCCATGAAGAACATCTTTTCCTACCAACAAGCATTTAACTAGCTCTTTCACCGTTCACTCTTTCAAGTCAAAGCGCAGAGATGACTGGTTTTCAATTTACGCCACTCAAATCAGAATAATCAATTCAATCAAGTGACATTCTTGACATTCCCTCTTTCAATGTCACGTGCTTTAGAAAGAAAAGTAAAGAAAATAATTATGAAACTAAATGTAACTTAGGTAATAACTTGACACCAATGCACAAAACTGTGCCCTGTAAGAAGCAGCAAACAAATAAATTAATAAAAATATAAAATGAGCGAGAGTTGCCTCTTGCTTGTGACTTGAGAGCAGCAACGAGCTTGGTTCGGCCGCAAACAAAGTACCTGAGAGTATCCGGGAAACGGCCGGGTACTGCAGGATCGGCACAAAGTCAAAGTCGGTGTCGTTCCCCGACTTGGTGCTGGGCGTGTCCATCTCGCCCCGGTCGTACGGCGGAGACTCGGCACGTGAGAGAGACGGCGTGTTCAACGGCTTCTTGCGCTCGCTGCTGAAACCCAACGGGCGCAAAGTTACGTACCCCGCAGAGATACCAACTTTTGCTCATACCAACATCTGCCAAGATATGGAGACATTCCCCGATAATTTATCGGCAAATGCCGAACTGTTGCTTGACAGAATTTAGCTGAAGCTTCATTGATATCTTCATAGCAATCATCACAAATGTTATTATACATTTCTTCAATCAGGTAACAACCACTGGAGTAATCCCAAGTTGTTAATAAATAAGTTTAAAGCAAACCCAACGGCATTTGGGAGGTCCCGGGTTTGTATCACAGTTCGATTTAGCATATTACCAGCTTACATGAGGACATCGGTACACAAGCACTGGCTTGGCATGGACGCTATAGCCGGAGAATGTGTAGCGATGTCGTCATCGATACACAAGCACTGGCTTGGCATGGACGCTATAGCCGGAGAATGTGTCGCGATGTCGTCATCGATACACAAGCACTGGCTTGGCATGGATGCTATAGCCAGTGAATGTGTAGCGATGTCGTCATCGATACACAAGCACTGGCTCGGCATGGACGCTATAGCCGGAGAATGTGTCGCGATGTCGTCATCGATACACAAGCACTGGCTTGGCATGGACGCTATAGCCAGTGAATGTGTAGCGATGTCGTCATCGATACACAAGCACTGGCTTGGCATGGACGCTATAGCCGGAGAATGTGTCGCAATGTAGTCATCGATACACAAGCACTGGCTCGGCATGGACGCTATAGCCGGAGAATGTGTCACGATGTCGTCATCGATACACAAGCACTGGCTTGGCATGGACGCTATAGCTGGAGGTGTCGCAATGTCGCTATCAATACAAATCAATCGCTGCCAATGCAAACAAGTTTCCGCAGTCTTACCCCTGCAACGAAACTGGCGGCTGCGGCACCATGTCAGGTGCGAGATCGGGCGGCCGCAGCGGGATGCGTTCGCGGGAAGGCGGGGCTACCGGCGGCGGGGGCCGGCGTCCCGGTCCCGTGCCCACCTCAGCGTTGCTGCCTCTGAGCGTGGGCTTGTCAGCAAACGGGTTGGCGTACTCCGGAGGAAGCGGGGGCGTGAAGAACGACCTGGCAATACAAACACTTTGGTTAGACATTTTGCGCAGCTTGGTTGGTTCCTGGCATGGACATGAAATATGCATAGGACATGATCCAATACATGGAGAAGACTAACGAATATGTTAATTGGGAAAGTAAAGGGAGAGTACATAACTTGCCGAGCAAAAGGGTAAGTGAGTTACAATTGACTTGCTAAATATTTAACATGTGGAAAAGTAAAACTGATATGAACCTACACACTCAACGGTTTAACATTAACGTTCTGTCTCTACCTAGAACCTACACACTCAACGGTTTAACATTAACGTTCTGTCTCTACCTAGAACCTTCACACTCAACGGTTTAACATTAACGTTCTGTCTCTACCTAGAACCTGCACACTCAACGGTTTAACATCAACGTTCTGTCTCTACCTAGAATCTGCACACTCAACGGTTTAACATTAACGTTCTGTCTCTACCTAGAATCTGCACACTCAACGGTTTAACATTAACGTTCTGTCTCTACCTAGAACCTGCACACTCAATGGTTTAACATCAACGTTCTGTCTCTACCTAGAACCTTCACACTCAACGGTTTAACATTAACGTTCTGTCTCTACCTAGAATCTGCACACTCAACGGTTTAACATTAACGTTCTGTCTCTACCTAGAACCTGCACACTCAATGGTTCAACATTAACGTTCTGTCTATACCTAGAACCTGCACACTCAACGGTTTAACAATAACGTTCTGTCTCTACCTAGAACCTGCACACTCAACGGTTTAACAATAACGTTCTGTCTCCACCTAGAACCTACACACTCAATGGTTTAACATTAACGTTCTGTCTCCACCTAGAACCTGGACACTCAACGGTTTAACATTAACGTTCTGTCTCTACCTAGAACCTGCACACTCAACGGTTTAACATTAACGTTCTGTCTCTACCTAGAACTTGCACACTCGACGGTTTAACATTAACGTTCTGTCTCTACCTAGAACCTGCACACTCAACGGTTTAACATTAACGTTCTGTCTCTACCTAGAACCTGCACACTCAACGGTTTAACATTAACGTTCTGTCTCTACCTAGAACCTGCACACTCAACGGTTTAACATTAACGTTCTGTCTCTACCTAGAACCTGCACACTCAACGGTTTAACATTAACGTTCTGTCTCTACCTAGAACCTGCACACTCAACGGTTTAACATTAACGTTCTGTCTCTACCTAAAACCTGCACACTCATCGGTTGAACCCAATGGTCTACTAAACCTTGAGCAAGTACGAAACTAACCTGACAGGAGGCACGTAGCTTGGCACTTCCGCCCGGACAGCTGGCGTCGTGTAAGTCAACGGGAAGGCGGTCTTGGGTGCCAAGAACGGCGGGAGGTTCGTCGTGAACTGGCCGTTCTGGTGCGCAGCTTGGCGGCTGCGCACGGGGATCCGCGTCTCGGTGGTGGAGACCGCGGGAGATTCTGTAGTCGTGGGCGCGGCAGGAGGCGATGCTGCGATCGAGGTTAGCGGCGGCGGGAGGGTGGTGGTCGGTGACGCCACCACTGGGAGGAACTTAGAGGCTATGCTCCGTTTTGTGGTAGTTACCCCGCCGTAAGCCACCTAGAGATCAGTTGATTGGTTACTGAACGTTACATTGAAATTCCGTGTGATTTTTGTGAAATTCAAGTTATTTTACACATGCAGTTGGCACTATTTGTTTTATAACTTTGATTTATATTTTCTAGTTTTGATTGTTTATTTTAGTATTCAAAGCCTGGCTTAATAGAAACTCTTATAACTTGACTTTTGAACTTAAAAACCTGGGCAGAGATTGTGGAAGGAGCTAGCAATTATTGTTGGAATCAGAGTCTTCTGATTTTCTTCTGGATAACTTTAAGAATTATGTTTTTAACATAATCTCCTCCCTAATTTAGCCACTCTTGAAAACACAACAAGAAATCAACTAGCAATTTAAATTATCTTAAAAGACCTGATAACTTAACTGTCTAAACCTGAATAGATATTACCTAAACCTGGAGATTGGGGGCGCAGAAGTTCATAGTGAAAAGTTAAAAGACTTACTACAAATGAAAATACTTTAACTGAGAAAAATTGCAACTCTAAATAATAAATCAATCCATCACAATTGTAGCCAGAAGTTGCTAATAAAGCTATTAGTACAGGTATAACTTAGATAATAAAATCAACCCTCTAAAAATTACCTGATACAATCAAAAATATATCATTTTTGTTAAGCATAACCTGGCTAAAGAATTCACTGCCTAAAAACAAACTTATGTTTTTTACCAATTAACTGAAAATCTTTCAATGGGTGTAAAGTATTTTCATTGCAGCCGTAACCCTTAATAGCGTTCAATAAAAACTGTAAGATTGTGTGAAGCCATACCTTGTTGAATATTGCAGCAATGTCCTTTTCAAGTATTCCACCGCGTTCTAAGTAGCTTATGTCCGCTGCTCTGACGTTGATTACAATCAACAGGAGCGAGCAGACAAAAGTCAGCCCGAGCATTGTCGCTAGCAAGCGAGTTTGAGCTTTTTTAGCTCTTTTCCAGTCTACATTCTAGATGCTCTTCATTCAGATGAGCTTGCATTAAGGTATGCTACCTGAAACCAACAAGGCTTCACATCAGTAACTTGATACAGCTATGGTCACCAATTAGGTCACATTAGTCATACCTCATTTCACTTAAAAAAGGGTATGAAATGTCAAAAGGGGCACTTTTAGGTATGCTTTTAGTAATACGAGCGAAAATAATGACGATCTCTATTGATATTTGGCCGAAAAAAGGCATCCAAGATCTAGGTGTATGTGTTATAAGGGTGTTCCGAAAAAGAAAATTAAAAAACTTGATAGATTTTAGCTACACATTGTAAACAAAGTAGTTTCCGATGTGTCGAAAAAATCGTGAATTGTGATGCTAATTGATGGTGAAGGGAACTGAACCGATGATAACTGTAATGACCAGACGTTTAGAGAGCTAGTAGACTACATACGAGAAAATAATAACGTAAATTTACCTTATAAAATGCATTATTCCTAAATCAATCCGTGAACTCCTGAATGTCAGCCATTTGCTTTTACATCACCACACCACCGTGGGGCGCCTTCACAAATTAGCTGTCTGACAGCAGCCAGACAAAAGAAGGTTCTGGCACATGAAATGTGATTATATCCTTGTCTTTAGCTGGCTTGATAATTTTAACTACATGAAAATAAATTTATCTGCAAGTAAAATAGGTTTATAATGACATAAATTGCTAAAAAGCATTTTAATCTCATGATTTGTGGTGACAGATATAAGTAATCTGAAGATTAGCTAGCGGCTTAGTGTTTCCGCTCCGTTCGTTGCGACCCTAGCGGTGGAATGCAATACTCTGCGGTCACTGTCCCACCCACTATTTGAAAATGAAACTCGGGTCGAAGTCGCGGGATTTCTAAAATCAGGAGATCTGGAATCATTTTGATCAAAGCAATTATGCAAGGAAAACATTGCGAAAAAATTTAATTCACGATGTTTGATAATAGTATATTTTCAAGCTCAACGCTACACATAAAACTGTGTATCTCAAATATGAAACTTGAAATCTTGCCATTTTAAAATTATGTTTCCACTACAAGTTGCATGAAGCGTCAATTATAATTACTCCAATTCCAGTATGAGAAAAAATACAAATTCCAGTGCCATCGAACTATTCAATTGCTGTCGTCAATCACTTCAATCCTCTGTTTCTTCACATAGTGCTGTATTCGATTCTCGAGTGGCTCTGAAATAAAAAAAAAGCATACAATGAAAAACTCAGATTCTTCACAGCAGAATGGTACCAAATGCAATAAAATACACAGCACCAGTAAGTAACTTTCTTTGATATTTGACCAGCAGGTACCCAGAACTATAATTCGAGTAGTTGATTGGGAAGTTACACAGCAATTCCAGCAATTTACCACACTACACCAACTGTTTACCCCTGATTTTTTTTTCATCCATTTATTACAACAGGTAGAAAATGTACTGGTTTTTAGACTCAGGTCTACTTGATGTAACCTTAGCACTAGTTTTAACAAAATCTATTTCAACTGGGTTTCGAATGCCAAGTGGAGAACAACTAACCCAACGTTTCGTAACAGGTACAAGCTACAAAACGTTGGAAAATTTAGTTGCTCTTCACTTAGCATTCAAAACCCAGTTGAAATAGTTTTCTTGTCACAGGTAGAAAATGTTTCATTCAACTTGATTCCTTTTCGTTCACCAACTTCTTCCATTTCTCCTTGTCTAGCCAGCTTTCTTCCTCTTCTACTTAACTCCATTTCCCATCTCTTTCCTCCACATCATCTTGTACTTTTTAAATCCCTCTTTCTCTTGGTCTTCCTCTTCCACTTATCCCATATCCCATATCCCATATCTAGAGCCAAGATTTTATGGTGTTATGATTTCGATAATTTCGTGGTAAGCTTTTTGGATTTCGGTGTTATGGCGGTGTTATGGAAAAAGTACAGAATTTCATGTCTATAGCAGATTTCGGACATAGGTGACGAAAAAAAGAAGAATAGTTATACATAGTGTTTCTGTTCAATAAGTTCCTATAAAATGTAGCTAATACCTTTATGTTTCATAAAATACATTGTTACGCCACAAGAAAACTACAAAACAAATAAGACACAAGACAAATTTATTCGTATAAGCTCCATGTTTTTATTATTATTGATGCAAAATTAAATTAATTTCAATTAGCTCCTATTTGTAACACTAATTTTCCAAAAAGAGTTTAAAACTAAAAAGTTTGTCAGTGAGGGGTTTAAGATTTGTATGTCCATGAGAATTTGAATTAGACCCACTGCTTGGTACTAACAACATACTTTGCAAGATTGTCTTTTTTCTCCCAGACAAGTCGGTGTTCCAGATTCCACACATCAAAATATATCCATCACTCACAAAGAGTTGCTTTGTTTGATCCTCAAAAGTCAAAAATGTATTACACCCCATTGAAATTTGAAATCCCAGCTTATCTCTGTATAGACTGAATGCATGTGGTGCTTGCTCACATGGCAAGGAGGGGAAGGTTCAGCCAACCAATGGCAATGGTTTCCTACAGCAAACAATTTGCCCTACTACTTCTACCCCCTAAACTTAGGAATGTTGACAGCATTTGATGAGAAACAGACCTGACAACAAGACTGGGGGAAATAATCTGACAAATTCATGGAAATGTGTGTTTAGACTTTAGAGAGATAAAATAAACATCAAAAATTTTTTGAATGGAAATTAGTGGCTATTTCGCAAAATACACACATTTTAGTGAAATGGGTTGTTTTGTTTGTTTATTTATTTTCCGTGATATGTGGTTTGATAAAAATGAAAAAATAACAGATTATCTGAAACTGAAGATAATTGGATGGGAGCTTCTTACATATTTGAGATGGGAATTCAATGAATCGCACTCATTTGTAAGAATAACAAGAGATAAGAACAATTCGCGATTTCGCGCATCACCATATAATCGTGGCTCTACCCATATCCCATATCCCATATCTCATATCTCATATCCCATATCCCATATCCCATATCCCATATCTCATATCCCATATCCCATATCCCATATCCCATATCTCATATCCCATATCTCATATCCCATATCTCATATCCCATATCCCATATCCCATATCCCATATCCCATGTCCCATATCCCATATCCCATATCTCATATCCCATATCTCATATCCCATATCCCATATCTCATATCCCATATCCCATATCCCATATCCCATATCCCATATCCCATATCCCATATCCCATATCCCATATCCCATATCTCATATCCCATATCCCATATCTCATATCCCATATCCCATATCTCATATCCCATATCTCATATCTCATATCTCATATCCCATATCCCATATCCCATATCCCATATCCCATATCCCATATCTCATATCCCATATCCCATATCCCATATCCCATATCTCATATCCCATATCCCATATCTCATATCCCATATCCCATATCTCATATCCCATATCCCATATCTCATATCCCATATCCCATATCTCATATCCCATATCTCATATCCCATATCCCATATCCCATATCTCATATTGCCTGATATTCAACAATAATCTGGTCCAACAATTCAATCCAGAGCCCAACGTACCACACTTCTGCCGCTCCATCAGCAACTGGTAAGTCTTGGGCTTCACTCCTTGAAGCATTCCTCCGGCCTGCTCTGATAGAGGAGGTTCATCTCCCCTCATAGCTTGGCATTCCACAATCATTGCTCGAATCATCGTAGCCCTGCAAAGAGACGGTACAGCTTTAGCCTGGGGTATGGATTTAGTTAATAGTCCATCAACACAATAAAATGACTACGACAGATATCTTATCTAAAAACCTGTTTTCAAGAATGACAATGGGTTGTAACCCGCTTCTGTCCGACATCCATCGTTTAAATTTGTTTCATCAATACGGGTCAATTTTTTAAACATGTAATAATTTCCCCAAAAATGCTGCCATCAGGACAATTTAGTCAAATAATGGATTAGATGAACACTGGGTCACCAACTTTAAACAGGCTAGTTGAAACAAAAGAGTATTTTCATGCAAGTCACAATTGCCAACCTCACCACCACTCACCACCCTATTGCAACCAATAAGAGTTATGAAATTAGTTGTTTTAAATTGTGATGGTCAAAGAGACAACATATAGTTTTCCTGAAGACTAACAATCGTTTTGGAATTAAATGCAGGCCAACTGTCATTTTTTAAAACACTAACAATCATCTCTGCTGTTATCTGCCATTTTCCTCCTGATCTACAGTTTTTGTCTTGCCAAGATGTTTTTTTTTATAAGCTATTATTGAGAATTTTTCTAGCAATTCAACATCTTGGGAAATATCTTGCAATTAAAGTAAGTATCTTCAAATTGCATCACTGAAATCACACTGAAATTGTATCCATAAGTTTGGGGCTGTAACAACTATAGCAGAAATTCTGTAAAATTAGTTTGTCAAATGAATGGTGTCATTAGACACCAAGGCTGGCTTCCAGCCAATCTTACTTGATTGTGTTGAGTGCCCAAGCCTCTTGTAGCACTGTGACTACATCCGTCATCTCCTCAGCGTCAACAAACCACTGCGTAGCTCCGGGATCAAACTCACAGCGGAACAGGTTCAGAGGCAACTCGTGTGCCAGGCAATACTGAGGCTTGCTGAGAACCCAAATGATAGCGGAAATAAAATCACTTCCAGGGACATCTCATAAAATTGATAACGTAGCTCTAAGTATCATTGAAAACACCATGTCAGATAGTAAACATTCATTAACTTTGGCAACTGAAATTCATAGATAGTCTTTTATGTTACCCTTTTTTAACCTAACAAGCTCGGTTTTTGACAGTCGTATACATTTCTTTACTTATTTACGCTTCACACAGTTTTTCATACAATATGTGTACATATTTTCTCTTAAAAAAACTATTAATTTTCAATCTAGCCAAACAGGTTATGCTTGAATTAAGTACCGACTAGTCTATTTGTTTACACATTTCAGGGTAAAATCAAGTTACCTGGGATTGGTATCAATGTTCAACAGCCTCTCGATGACTTCTGGCTCTTCTTTGCGTTGACCAATCAAAAGCAAGATCCCCATGATGCAGCGAATCTGATGCCACAAATAGGCAGCTCCGACAATCGAGAATACGCACATGCCGTAGCCTAAAATAAAACATCGCTATTTCGTAACACATTCTTTAGATTGAAGCAAAGCCGTGCACAAATAAATAACAGACCAAAAGGACAACTTCAAAGAGCTATGACTGTCCTCTAAGCTACTTCAAGCAGTTTTGGAAAGGTGTTGAAACACATTCTTGGTTGAAGTGGTACATGAAATGTCTGTATTGTAAGTTGCAACCACTTGAACAGAGCGCCAACAAGAAGGAATGTAGATATCAAGTAGGTACCGAGTGTCCATCGCAGATACAAACCTTCCTCTTGTGTATCGACCAACGTGATGTTGGCGCTGGAAACTCGCCGCTCGTAGTTGGTTACGCCGTTGCCGACATCCATTTTGCACAGATTCCGGAAGTCGTGGATTCCCAACAGGAACTGAGCGGCTTTGTTCATCGCCTGCAAAAGGGGTTTGTTGACGTTTCAAATTTAATACCTACGCTTGTATAGCGCTTGGTAGCAGCAATTTATTTATTAAGCTGATTACAAAAGTAACACTGATAAGTGACGAGGCTGACCTACACAGAATGTGAAACAAACAAAAATTAAGTCTTCCCGGTTTTGATCAAATTATATCTCGTTGTTTAAACATGTTAATGCCGTGCTGGTTTAAGGTGGCTATCTATTAGAACAAAAAAAACTGAAATGAAAAACCCACTAAAAATTTAAAATGCTAAGATATATCTATTAGGAAGCAGCCTGGAATTCATCATAATAAAACAGTAAAAATAAATCATTTGAAGAATAAACATAATAATTGACTACTGCTTTTGCTCACATCAATGTCTAGATCACCTCGAGGAAAGAAATACTTGTATTCACGTAGCCGGCAGTCAAATCGGGCAGACAAGTCTTGAGTAGCAGGAGACCATGCTACGACACGGATGTCTTTCGGTAGGAGTCTGTTGACAGGAAAGCATTAAAAGGACCGTTACATGTTTTTGTTTAAATTGTTCAACAGAGAA
Source organism: Protonemura montana (assembly GCA_947568835.1). Taxonomy (NCBI): domain Eukaryota; kingdom Metazoa; phylum Arthropoda; class Insecta; order Plecoptera; family Nemouridae; genus Protonemura; species Protonemura montana. The sequence goes on along the minus strand of OX387603.1, from coordinate 27,738,722 downwards.
AAATCCTTCAACAGATCACGTTTTACCTATTGAGAAGTTTGGAATATGGCAATTCTTCTGACAGCTTGCCTTGATCATCAGCTGAGAGACGACTGCGAACATCTAGTGAGATTACTTGGCTAAAAGCGCTGACACCTTTGTCTGTTCGGCCACATCGGTTGTAGTTACTGGTCTGTCGGCTCTCTAGCAGGCATGACATTTCCAGAGCTCGAAATAGTTCAAATTCTATTGTACGATTTGTGTCTTCCTGAGTCGCAAAGCCCTGGTAATCCCAGCCCATGTAGAGAAGCTTGATGAAAACATGGCGTTTTAAGCATTTCGAAAAATCAAATTTCCTTTGATTTGGCTTTCGTCCACCCTTAATCAAGGAGTCTTCATCCTTCTTGGTTATGATGTTCCTTAGCTGGTACGTGTGAGCCTCTAGTTGAAGAATTCTATCGATCAAATCCTAGAAAGAGAGTAGAAAATTAATTGTTCAGTTTATTATGTTCAGATAAACTTATTCAAATAAAATCTGTCAAAGCATGGTCCTGCTTTTAGGTTAAGACAGTTAAAGCGGTTCGCACCTCTTTCGATAGAAGTTCTAATTCCTCCCGAGGTACTCCCTTTTTATTCTTCTTCTTCAAAGATACGCTGGTCATTATAAACGTGAAGTAAATCGTACGGTTACATTAGTAGCAAATCTAAATTAGACTGTCCACACCACCTGTCAGATCAGAGTTTCATCCAGAACAAAGATCCAGAAAATACACCTGTTTTGGCGGGAGACATTCAATTAGTAGTTTGTAGCAAAAATACTAGCGTTGAGTGTGTAATCGTTGTGTAATGAATGATACTAGTACTATAATCTTTGTTTATAGTTATACTTGCATAGAATAATAATTAGTAATATTCTAAAATACTAGGGCTTCGCAAACTGAGTGCGTTTTAAGATGAGCATGACAATATTTCGGGATTATAAAATGAGAAGCCAAATCCATTTGCATCCCTTGCATTTCTTCCTAAATCTTGCCAAGGAAAATTTGTGTGTAATCAAATTTATTCTTTAGATAAAATGAAGATTGAGGATCTTCACAAAGTAACAAGCATCTATAGGATCAGCACTTAGTACTAAAGATCGATTGATGCAAGGAGTAAATGCAATCACGAGACCCAGCTCCTTGAACCTGTCAGATCATAGACCCTATACCTAGAGTCTGTGGAAATGCATAATCAACTTTATACTGGAAAGCTTGCCAATAGGGAGACATTTTCCATGAAAACCATAGGATGTGATTAGGTATTCTATACTTAGCAGCAGTGGTTTTTTTGGACATATTGTGTATGATTATTCCAGGGTTCCCAGACTTGGTCCCATCTTCTTGGGTGGGACCCAAAATGTAACAATACATAACATTTGGCTGAAATTTACTTGTTGAAGGTTGAGCACAGGGTCTACAAAGTTTTTACAAATAACATATTTTCTCAGTAAGTACCATAAGCTAAGCAATAATTACAAAACACTGGACATCATCTTCTGAACGCAGATAAAATAATACAAATAGGAACATTTTTTATCACTTGTGAAGAATGTGCTGGCAAAAGATGACAATAACTGATCCTGCTCAGCTGTGGCTCGTGGATCATAACTGAGACCTAAATCTCAGAGAAGATTTCTTCAGTCTTGAACAAAATTCCTCCTCAATTAAAGGTGATCGTATACCACAGCGTTTTGAAGGGCTGCAAGCGAGGTAAACGTCTGAAACAAAAATATTCTGGTTAAAAATAGATTTTTATTTCAATCTTCGGCCAAATCTTTGTTTCTGCTACAAATGAGGCAGATAGCTTTACGAAAGTATGAATCTACTCCCATCTATCCTACGAGTTTTTGTCGTCTCCAGATTTGTGTTAATTTCTAATGCAACTTCACATTTGAAAGTGGATGTAAAGGAATGTTAACTTCCATATACTTGCAAGTTATTGCTACAAGGTGCAAAACGTTACATTTCTCCTTTCTTTGCAGGGCCGATTGACCAACGCAGTTTAAAACGCTCTTAAACGACGTTTAGAGGTTATTTTAACCAACACAGTTATTTGCTTTAAAACAATGATATTTTGATAATAGCAAACTAAAAAATTGAAACAATACACAAAGAAAAAGAAAGAAATAGTTTTTACTTTTTAACAATATGTTTGCTTCCAAACAAAATATTTTATGATATGAAATAGAAATAAAATATTAGTGGGACTACTTACTTTGACCTCCAAATAACCCTCATCCAATGAGATTCAAATATTAAATGGTGATTTGGGCAGAGAGAAAATAGTGACGGCTGCTAAATAACATTTCTTTTTTGTGACAGGACAAAGTCTTCCTTAATCATCGTCAAATTTAAATTTACCTCTTTTTATTGCCTTTAAACATTTGCTTTCAAAATGTCGGCTTAACGGGGAAAATCAACGCTTGATTTGGACAGCGTTGGTGAAATCGGCCCCGAGTGGTCAAATTGAGTCTAAGTTTTGCTCGCTTCGTTCACTAAGCTCATCCGATTAATTTTAAGCAACCAAATAATTCCAGTGCCAGTGATGTACGTACGCAATTGCATTGTAAGGTAGTTTGGCACATCCGGCTATGTTAAGGTTGTCCAGTTTTTGCAGCAATGCCAGATGATGCACCGATGCTTCTGTTATGTTCTGACACCCGTTCAAATTCAAGTCTGTCATGTTCGGACAGTTTTTTACGAGTGTAGCAAGATCTGCAAAAGTCACAAGGTGCTGAAACATTGTTAATTCTTCCACACCTTCTATAAATGAGGTCAGCACCAAAAAAAAGAAAAGCTAACGTGAAATAAGTTGGGAAGTTAGTCAGTTACGAAAGAAAGGCAGTTATTTGTTGTGAAAATATGGTGTTTTTTTTTAATGTATTGGCACAACCACAGCTACGTCTTCAGACCTTGCCAATATTGTGATCACTGATCATAGATATGTTAGCCAATGATCTGGTAGCCAGAAGAGTCTCTAAATAAGTCCAAACTTACGATCATCCTGCAGCGACTCATTATATCTGAAAACGTCGATGACTTTCATCTGGTTGGAGAGCTCATTTACCAGCGTTTGGACCGCGGAGGGTGTCATTGGGATGTACTTTCCGTATTCAAAAGTATGAAGACTGAAAAATCATTAGACGTTGCCATTAATTCTATCTTACCAGAAACACCCGCTGCTTTGCTAAAATGAGAAACACTTAGCAGGTTAACATATCAACTCCAAACACAGCCGGAAAAAAAATAACCCGCTTCTACTGATTTTGTACTTGGTAAATCCTTCACATACAAGTTCCTAGCGCTCCTCATGCAAGTATGTCTTATGCTTCTTACAGGTACTTGGTAAATCCTTCACGTACAAGTTCCTAGCGCTACTCATGCAAGTATGTCTTATGCTTCTTACAGGTACTTGGTACTTGGCCAAATTTCAATAAAAATACAATACGACAACAGAAACAATCTCAATCGGATCCCACCTCACCTTCGACAATTTCGTATGATGTTGAGTAACCCTATAAATGTCAAACCCGTGCAGCTCAAGCTCAAAAACTCAAGCGCCGTATTCTCTGCAATTGCTACGCAGTGGGAATTGTGTATTGATAACTTTCGCACCTCCAAGGTAACGTTCTTCAGGCACTTGCAATGGCTAAGAAGGACCTGAAACACTGTTTTATCGAACAAGAAAATTGATTAGAAACTCGTAGAAAATCTTGGCGTCTAGAAGTGTTAATCACAGTCTTTAAAAATAAAATTGTTGACAAAGTGGTTATGACTCACCATCAGAGAGATTGTCGTTGTATTCTCTCACTCGTAAGCACTGAAGCTCATATCCATGCTCTGGTGGCTCACCATAACACAATGGCTCTTCAAACTGAAATTGAAAGAATATAAAAAATAAGTTTGGTAGTGTAGGTGAAAACGGTTTTTGCTCTGTTGAATGGTTTTTTGGTCCTAAAAAGGACCGTGTCGGTGGTCGACGTTTCGCCAGCGTTGGCGCTAGCATTATCAAGACTGTTAGTTTGGTAGTAATGTTAGAACAACATTAGATAAGATTTGAATTCCCGCTAAAGGAAGAGCTAGCTATTGAGGTGCTAGACTCGTGGAGTGAAGTCGAGTGTTGGGTTTGAGGGTTGTTCTCATATTTAAAAGAGAGTTGTTGTAAGTTTTCTGTGTGTTGACAAGATAATACTGTGTTTGGTCCTTACACCAAAATGACCATCCTGACGAGAGCGTAATTACGTGTAGGCGACAGTATTAATACAGTAAAATTGGACGAAAAATAAATCGATTTAAAAAAATATATAAATTAGTTTTTCATTTCATTTTCATTTATTTACATCTTACAAGCGCACATAGTGTACATTGGCAAGGAATAATATTACATCTAGACTAATAGTAGTAGCTTAATACTATATTACTATATAATAGACTAGCATTTTTTTTTTTTTTTTTTTTTTTTTTTAGGAACTTCAGTTAGTGCACGCATTTAATCTTCTCTTAAATGTTTTTGTTGTGCATTCATTTGATTTCTCCCTTATGGGGGCTTCCAGCTGGTTCCACTCCCTAATGGTTCTGGCCAGGAAGGAGTTCCGGCCGACTTCTGTTCTGGAACCTCTCTCCCTCAATCCCTGGCCATTTCGCTGACTGAGGCTTATCTCGATGCCAGCCCCTACCTCAGCCCAACCTTGATGGGCGCTCAGGGCTTTGTGCAGCCCACACAGCCTTGCTTTACTTCTCCTAGTGCTGAGGTTTTCCCATCCCAGCTCCAGGATCATTGCGCTCGGGCTCTCCTTGACACGAGATCTGGTGTTTGCGTCCTAGCGCCACCTCTTCATCCTCCCCATGACCCTCCTCGCAGCCATCCTCTGAACCCTTTCGACCGCTTTAACCTGGTCTATGTGATATGGGTCCCATACCATACCCCCATATTCCAAGATAGGCCTGACCAGCGTTTTGTATGCCTGTGCCTTTACCGATTTATGCGTACCCCTTAGTATTCTCATCACAAAGTTCAAACACCAGATTCCTTTGGTTGCCACTCTTTCAACTTGGCCTTTCCAATCCAATTTTTCATCCAACCATACACCTAGGTATTTATATCCCTTGCTCCATTTTATCTCCTTTCCCTTAAGTTCATATTCTCTGTTGCATTTTGTCTTCTTCTTGCCAAATCTAACAACTTCACATTTGTCCAGGTTCAATTGCATGCTATTGTCGTCCATCCATTTGTCTATTGCTTCAATGTCCATTTGGAATGCCTCCTCGTCCTTTCTATCTCGGATCTGTCTATACACAATACAGTCATCCGCAAATAGTCTTATCCTCCCAGAGACCACTTCCTCGATGTCGTTTATAAATATAATGAATAGCAGGGGGCCCAAGACACTTCCCTGTGGTACACCGGATGTCACGTCCGCCTCTGTCGATAGTTTGTCTTCCACACTCACAACCTGCACACGATTTGTTAAGAAGTCGATGATTAAATTTAGCACTGCTTTATCCTCCACTATTCTGTCTAACTTCTTGATGAGTAGCGCGTGGGGGACCGAGTCGAACGCCTTTCTCATGTCGAGGAAAGCCGCGTCCACTACCCCTCCCTTGTCAATCACGTCTGCTAGTTCTTGTGTCAAAGCGACTAATTGAGTTTCACATGAGTGCATTGCTCTAAACCCGTGCTGGGCTTGTGATAGCCACTTCTCATCATGTAGGATTTTTCTTAGGTAGTTGCATACTATCTTTTCAAGCACCTTACATGCTATGCTGGTCAGGCTAATTGGTCTGTAGTTCTCTACTTTTCTCTTTTCCCCACCTTTGTGAATAGGAATGACTATGGCCTTTTTCCAGCCAGTGGGTATGACACCGTCCACAATTATTTGGTTAAACAGGGAGTCCAGATACATTGCTGCTTCAAGACCTGCTGTCTTGAGGAAGGTTGCAGTTAACCCGTCTTGGCCTGGCGCTTTCCCATTCTTACGGCTTTTGATGGCTTGGAGAACAAACTCTATCCTGCATGCCATGGGTGCCTGTCCCCTTGTGTTGCATCTTATTTGCTTCTTATGCTTCTCCCCTGCTGCGAATACCATTGAGTAGTACCTATTTAGGGCGTCCGCTTTGCTTTTGGCCGAGGTATGCTCAACCCCATCTGTGTCTACTAGCTTTGGGATAGTATGTCCGCCCCCTCTGGTCCTGCGAACATGCCCATATAAGTTACGCCACCCCTCCTTTTCTCCGTTCTTGAGCATACTCATAAAGAACTTATCTTGTGATTCCCCAATCGCTTTCTTTATCTGTTTTCTTTTCATCTTAAGTCTCCACCCACCATTTGCTATGCGAGCACGGTTTTTGCATATTACTCTGGCCTCTCTTTTCAGTTTCCTGATTGTTCTGTTGTAATATGGCGGGTCGCTAGACACCTTAATAATTTTTGACGGTATGTGCCTGTTGCAAGCTGCTCGCATTATTGCCATCATTTCTATCCACCTTGCTTCTACCGTCCCTTTTGATAACGTCCATTCTTCAAAATTGTCCCAAAGTTCTTGCTTAAGCCCTGCTTTGTCTACCTTTTTGTATTGCCAGACCACTCTAGTTTTACAGGTCTGCTCTGCCTTAGCTATCCTATCATTCTCTACTTCTATGAGCACCAATTTATGGTCACTTATGCCCTCTGTTACCTCACTTTTTATTATTATATTCCTCGGCTTTACTAGGACTACGTCCAGCAGGTTTGATCTGCCATCTGCCAGTTCTCTTGTACCCTCTTGTACTGCTTGTTCAAATCCCATACCCATGAGGAAGTTGACCTGGGTCTGGACGCCCCCTCCAGTCTCCCGCAGGTTAATGCACCATTTTATGTTCGGGAAGTTCCAGTCCCCAGCGAGGAGTACCTTTGTATCGGGTCCTAGCATTTCCACTCTCCTTGCCAAGCACTCAAGGAAAGCGGCTCCTCCAGGCCCTGTTCTGTATCCCCCAACTACTACCGTAGGGTTATCATTCCCCCCTATTTTTACACACAATATTTCATGTTCATCGTCTTCCCATTGTTTCGTGGCACTGAGGTGCTCTTTGCATGCAATGAGGACTCCTCCCCCATTTCTATTACGGTCTCTGCGGTGGATAGTATATCCATTTAACATCAGCTCCCCTTGTGTGATTTCATCGCTGAGCCATGTCTCTACTACAACCACTGCATCTGGCTCATAGGTGATAGTGAGGGTTCTTAAATCATCTATCTTATTAAGAAGGCTCCTTGCATTGATTAGCATTAATTTGAGCGAACTTCCACATGTGTCTTTTCGTTTTACCCTACATTTATAAACTGCATTCTTTGCACAATAGTATTCTCTCTCCTTTACTGTTCGTCCAAGTTTGGAGGTAGGGCCCCCTCTTTCCCCCCCTGGGCTGGGTTTGAGAGTCCCCTTTGTTTTGGTTTTGGTCCCGAGAGTACCGAGGTTCCGGTGCCATTTCCCGTTGCCCTGGTGACGCCATCCCGCCGGGGCGCCTGGAGTCTCCGTTCCGCTGGTTCCGAAAATCCAACGCATCTCTCGGCCACTGCTGTCCATGGAACGGCTGCTGTGGCTGTGGTTCACCGACTCTCGTCCTCTGCTGTCCATGAAACGGCTGCTGTGGCTGTGTTTCACCGACTCTCGTCTTTTGCTGTCCTTGTTCACCGACTCTCGGCCACTGCTGTCCTTGTTCACCGACTCTCGGCCACTGCTGTTCGTGAAACGGCTGTTGGGGCTGTGGCTGTGGTTCACCGACTCTCGTCTTTTGCTGTCCTTGTTCACCGACTCTCTGCCACTGCTGTTCGTGAAACGGCTGCTGGGGCTGTGGCTGTGGTTCACCGACTCTCGTCTTTTGCTGTCCTTGTTCACCGACTCTCGGCCACTGCTGTCCTTGTTCACCGACTCTCGGCCACTGCTGTTCGTGAAACGGCTGCTGGGGCTGTGGTTCACTGGCATGTACCCTTGTTCTCCTGAGCAAAGGTGGTGATAGATGGCACACTAATATTTCCACACTGGTGTCTTCGAAGGTTTTTTTTTACCACGTCTTTAACTGCTCGCCATTCTAAGCGGTCCAATCCACTTCCGAGACGAGGTATTCCAATTTTTCTAACATTGTTAGTTAGGCTGTGCTGCTTCATGGCTTCCACTGTTTTCACTAGATCTTGCATGTTTGGTTTTTCGCTAGCTAGCTTCTTTGTAATCAGGTAGTAGATGTACCTATCACCTTCCTTCAGTATTGCCACTTCCCCCACTTTTTTCTTTTGGCTTATCAGTACATCCATATTTCCAAATCTAGATTTAAATTCTGCTGCTATTCCTCGACTCATCAGCAAGTCCTCAGACACACAGTGCCCTAGAGAGTAGGACCCATCAGTTTGGGTAAATAGATCCCCCTCGCACTCTCTAACCATCATTCGGTTCATAACCATTTCTTGTTCCTCGGTTGTTTTTGAGGGATCTGATGTAGTATCACCTCTTTTACCATTAGACTTACGGTTTGTAGTTGGTTTCCGTTTCGTTCGTTTATCTCCCAGCGCATCCAATGTCAGGAGATCATACATCTTGTCCACTTTTGGTCTCCGGTCTGTTGGTACTTCCCTTGATCTATTCTTTGATTTTGGGTCTATTTTTGTGGATCCTTGGTGCTTCTGTGCTTGATCTTTTTTGTAATCTGCCATTTGTTGTTCAAATGTCTTACTAATTCCTGCTTGCTGGTTGCTAGTTGCTGGTTGCTGTTTGCTTGGTTGCTGTTTTTGATCTGGGTTTGGCTCTTGGTTTTTGACTGTTGGTTCAGAAGTAGCAGTCATGGTACTCCTCACTTCATCCTCAAAGCCATTCAACTGAGACGTCACTCCTTGTAGTTGTGCTTTAAGCATGTCAATCTCCAGCCACATCCTTTCGAATTCCCTCCCTGCTCCGTCACATTTGCTGCACTTCTTTTTCTCATTTCTTTTCTTATCCATTCTGATTTCTTTGTCCACTACAGTCACTGAGTCCTCTACTGCCGATGATGCTATTGTAGGCCTATCGTTAACCTCTCCGTCCTTAATCACACTTTCGCAGTCTGTACACACGAGGTCACTTACTTTTAGTTTATAGTCCTTCCCGACTCTATTCACACATGTAAAATGAAACCAGTGTGAGCATACGACACACTGCAACCCACTTTTCACTATTTTTGTGCATAATGGGCAATTGTTCCTGTTTGGCTTACAATTTACTTCACTGTTTGCATCTTGCCTACCTAGTTCGTCTGCCATCTTTCTAATGTCTTGGCTGCCGGCCATCTTGCTTTCTTTTTCAAACCATTATAACCACTGCAGATGCACTTCCATAATCATCCATCATCTTCATTGAAAATGAATGCTTCATGATTCACATTCTTCGTGATCTTAAATCGTAATCTTGAATTATGTATGTTTTTTAAAATGCAATAGGATTGTCAAAATGAAAAATTGACAGAAAATGAAAAATTCTGGCACATTTCATTATTTACATGCTACCTTTGAGATATGCTTTTAAGCAACCCTACCACTAAAAGTTATAAATTGCAGCTGAAAACCTGTTCATGTATTCAATTATTCAGTCATTCTGGCCTCTAAGGTTTCTCTAAGTTTTAAAACTCTGATCTCGATGAAATGTAGACAAAAAAATGTGAACCTCAATCCCAAAATAAGATTTCAATCTCAAGACTTATCTCAGTAATCAACCTCACAAAAACAGCCAAAGTACCTCTTTATATCTGCCACAAGTAGTCGTTTCTACCCCAGTAAGTCGTGTTTTATTCTTTCCCAAAAAGAAAATGAAAGCAACATTTCTTTTGAAACTAACAATTTAACTAGGTCCATGAATTTAGTAAAGATAAGGTTAAGTATTACCGTTGAGTGTACGTTATAGGTAGAGTTTCAACGTCAATGTTAAAGTCTCTGCGTGAAAAATTACTACCTTACCGACAAAAATGCAGAGTACCGGACAATCACGTTAAGTGGAGCCACTGTCGTATGAATTTTAATTTCAATATTTCTCGTAGGTTAACTCGCTTTTGTGACTTTTCATGCTTAAAAAAATCTCCATCAATGTTTACCTCAACGATTGATAAACACGTAACGATATTCATAAGCGAGTAACCTACTATAAATATTGAAACTCTACCTATAACCTACACTCAACGGTATTACCTTACCACCGTAACTTAATTGTAAAATTGTAAGAGAAATGCAAATAAATAAATAAATGTGAAAATTTTTTAAAATAACACTGTATGCAACAAATATTTCCTGTTGAAGTTAGTCATACAGACACTTTCTAAGAATGTTTTATGATGGTTTTTTTATAATTCTGAGAATGCAACGAACGTACCTGGCAATTAAGGATGTGCAGAGTAGTTGTTCCACGAGCAAGAATAAACCCAAGTGTGCCTGCACACAGGATCTGATTTTTGAACACTACTTGTTTCCACAAAGTCGGATCGTAAGAAATTCTCCGGAAAGTTCTGGAAACTTGAGCTGTTTTTGTTAGCGATCTTTTAGGCAGATTGCAAAATATTTTCAATAATATTTCTTCCGGAAGCAGTAACAGTTCCGAGACCGGCATTGTATGGTGAAGAGGCTGGTATGATCATTGATGTCTGTGGCACTGTAAAAAGAGAAAAATATGCATGTTATTGCTTTTTAGTTAGTAAGTAGGTACCAACACCCTATACGGTTCCCAAAAACCAATGTTTATGGCACTATTTTATTGCAATTAGCTAATCCATGGGGTGGCAAATACTTTAAAGGGGCAAACTCTATTATTGAATTGAATCTAGAATTTAAAAAGAATTCTAGGAATCTCTTTTGGAAGATTTTGGCTGTGACATTAGTAAATGCTTGGCTCAGGACCTCAGGACCATTTATTGTGAAACTATGATACAAGTTAAGGAAATACAAGTTATAAAATACAAGCACATGTATACAGCCTTATATTCTTATTGAAGAATAAAATTCTCGTTTTGAAATTACACACGCAATCGCTCGAGAAGCGCAGCACAGCCCATCTGAGCCAAGCATGTGAGATATTATGACATTTGCTCCAGCGTGCAACATTCAACAGCTGTTTCGACGTCACTAAATTTTCGAAGTTTGGTGACTTTTAGATTTGGTATTTTTGCAGTTGGTAGCATTGCTCTACGCAGATTGGTTTTGTCGCTGAATTTTGGTATGTGAATAATCGTGTTTTATCTGAGTAATCCTGGATAAATATGCGTTTAACTGTATCTATTTCGTTCACCCCATTTCCTTGGATTATATATCTACCAGTTTTAGAAATACTTCTTTCTTGTTTAAGTTGATATCTCTCAAAATTGTCTACTAAACAGTCATGGTCGGCCACCATGCATTATCCGCCTAACCTTACACGTGTATTTACGATAATACAGTTTACATTATTCTAAACAGATTCGCGAAACCGATCACCATGGGACAGTTTCAGCCCGTCTACAGACCGAAGATCGTCAAAAAGAGAACGAAACGCTTCATCCGTCATCAGAGTGATCGATACAAGAAGTTAGGGGTGGGTTGACTTACTAAACAATCACATGTTCAAGTGACCAACTTCACTAGCACTCACATACTTACTAACTCTGTACTTGCATTTCATCAATTTAGGAATCATGGAGGAAACCGAAAGGTATTGACAACAGAGTGCGAAGGCGCTTCAAGGGACAGTATCTGATGCCCAGCGTCGGTTATGGTGCGAATAAGAAGACGAAGCACATGCTGCCCTCAAAGTTCCGCAAAGTCATTGTACACAATGTTAAGGTATGTGAAAGACTTAAAAGAAATGCACCTTTTTTACAGTCTGTAGCTTGAGACAATCTGGGTGTTAATTTTGTTTTCAGTTTTGCAAGGTCCAAAGTCTGGTCTAGAAATTAAAACGGCTAGGAAATTCCCACTGTCTGCTCTTTAAAATGTTATCTAGTTGGTTATTATCTCAAACTGACAATTCTCAGCTTCCAAAGATTCCAGTCTGGCTTAAAAAGTTCTGAACTGTCAAAGGTGTGTTGCCAATATAAATCCAGACATAGTAAACAACCAACAGTTAATTTATTTCTTGTTATGTTCTCGATATTTGAAATCGACAGACAGTGTAAAGGAAACTCGTAACTTCAATCAAATCAATTGTGGCCAATTTCTAATTTTTTGCTTTTGAGAAAAACCCTGAACATGAATTCATATTATCTGGGGCAACAATGATTTTAGTCGGAATGAATTAGCGTAAATCAAAAGCTTGAAGATCTGGCTGTTATCTGTCCTTCTTTACCGAGTCAATCCTTGAAAAATTCTCAGTTAAGGCACCTCCGACTAGAAAGCCTTGATCAGCGCGACATAACGCAATGCTAACATTACGCGACAGGTTAAATTCTGGCCGGCTACTGAATGAATACATGGGGGGGGGGGGGGGTGACTAGAAATATATAAATATATATATATATGTATACAGATTTTAAGATTCAGAAAAAGAACAAAGGATGGATAATATATTATATTTCAATTTGTTGGAAATGACTTGAATGTTAATGCCATACAGAGAGTGACATGAACCAGCACTAGTTCTCACTAACTCCCATTAAAAGAGTTGGATTCTATTCTGATGTGTTTTGTTACAGGACCTGGAAATCCTGATGATGCAGAACAAGAAATACTGCGGAGAAGTTGCGCACGGAGTCTCCTCGAAGAAGCGCAAGCTGATCGTCGAGCGAGCGGCACAGCTCAGTATCAGGCTTACCAACCCCAACGCCAGGATCAGGAGCGAGGAACATGAATAGAAAGCGCTGTAACATTTTCAAGGGAATAAATCTGTTTGTCTCTACAAGTTGTATTTGTCTGGCCTTTTGTGATCCTTGGTTCTCCTTTTATGCATCTTATCTTAAATGCTATTATATATAAAAGATTTGTATCCATTTTCTTCAGCTTAGCCAGACTGGGAATCAAAAGTTCCTGGGCCTAACCTAAAATTGGCAGCAATGGGATGGTGAAGGGGGTGGCAGTAATGCAAACTCCTACATTCTCAACTTTCACAACTCATCGAGCTTGTTCTCAAGCACTTTAATTTTGTCTGGAGTGTTGGCCCTGATTGTTGCATAAATTACTGCAAGGGGTTTGCTTTTGAGGAAATTGTGAGTACAAGCTAGGAACAAGCTGAATAGCTTTAGAAAATCTCTGTAAATGGTTGTTTACCCAACCCAGGGCCTTTCACTTAGGGTCATTCCGACGTCTCTGTACCCGACTTCTGTGTCAAATGCATTGCTATTGAAATCCAACAAACATTATTCAAATGCCAGTAGTGCTTGGCCCAATAACCCAATCTGGCACTTACTATTGCCACTCTTTGTTGAGGGTCAAATCCGATTCCAAAAGCAATCGAATAGTTTCAGAGTTCAGTTCCAACAAGTAGGTATGTGGCCACCTTAGCGAAAAACATGTCTGATGATTTACAGTAGTTGAAAGTTTCATTCCAGATCTTCTGGATGAAGTTTTGTTTCTGCCTCTTCAATAACAAAGATTCCTATGCCATCGATTAATCGAAAAAAAAAAAAAAAAATCTGATGCTGACCTCTGTTTGCATGCATTGTTTGCTTACACTATCCTTTAACTTTCTATTAACATCTATTTTATTTTTCATTGCCAAGTGACAGTAACATCATTATTTAAATATGCAAGCAATTCAATTTAAGAGCTGAAAACTTGTGACACACAAAATGCAAGGTAAGATCTTACAGGTCTTGTGCACTAACCATATCCATTCAGGAACTAGCAAATAATCAAGTAAGCAATGTGAGTTGGTAATGAATATTAACATCCTTCCAGATTTGGTTGGTCTGAAGTTTCTAATTCTGGGGCATATGAGTACTGGAGGTTAGGTTGGATTTATTCTCTCAAGTCTGCTAGCTTGACGTGGAATGCCATTAAGCAGTGGTGTAGTCCTACATTTTTTTTGGGTATACGCTGGGTTATCAGGCTGTGAGTTCCAAATGCCGTGGTCATCACTAGGTTAGATACTGGGGGAGGGGTGTTTCTAATTCTTTACCTTTAGTCTATTCACTAGTTAGTTCATAGATAGTTCATTCCTATCAACACTAAAACTACTACTTGGTGTTGGGGTAGCTGCAATTGCGCTTTCCTCGGGTGGGTTGAATGAGTACGTTGACTGCTTGGAAAAACCATTGCATACCCATCCAGATCATACAAACCACTACTATATGTAGTGCTGCCATTAAGGTAGTCAAATCCCGTCGCTTATTTTTACTAGCCTCAACGATTGACACATATGTATCAATATTTTAGAAGGGATGTGTTTCAAATCACGGCTGCAAGCGCCATCGCCATCGGTTGACCACAACTGTTACCACGTACCTGTCATCGAGGCTCCTTTGTTCTACAAAAGTTAAAAATTAGCTCTGCGACTCAAGCCACATGTTTATAGATATCTAATAGCTGTTCACTTCTACATTTCAATGCCTTCACTTGAAATTTTCAACTAACTCATATTGTAGGGTCAGTCTATTAAATGATTTGCATAATATTATGACCTTTGATTTCATCAGCAAAGACGCCTCATGGCCTGGATACTCGTTATTGACTTCAAATTCAATGGTCGTACACTTTTATAATTTAACTAACTAATCATAGAAACAGGATTTCAGGTAGGAACATTACAATGAAAACATTTCCATGAATCAGATTACAAATAACCATTTATTTGGTGACTAGAGAGGATAAATTGAGACATAACTCCATTAAGTGTCAGTGAACAGGCAAAGCCAAATGCCGAGTGCAGTGACAGGTTAAAAAATCAGATCGTTTAAGCGGTGATTGTAGACAATTCTCCTTTGTACTATGTAATTTAGTTGTCGCTGTCATAAGCACCAAAATCTTTAACGACAACAAGTTATTATTAGGTATTTAAGGTAAATTTGACACATATCAAGCCAACACATCCACAATTAGCATTTAAAGTTTGAACCATTTGGGGCAAAAGGACAGGGCTTGGATTTAATTTAATATATCCACAGCAGTACTCCATTAAGATTGCATCTCAAAACTTTTTGAATTGAATGGGTCAGTGAACAAATTTACTAAATTACAATGCAATGCCATCCATTTTCCGAGTTTCCGGTTATTAGCACTCTCCTCTCTCTTCCCTACCCCACCAACTACAACAATAATGTTCTCTGTTAGGCATTACATCTGTGGCAATACAAAACCTACAGCCTTAACAACAAACACTACGGGGAAAGACTGTCATCATTCAGCCAGTAGTTTTTACTGAAGGCATTCTGGGGTCCATTCAATCCAGAAAATTTCAGTACAGTATACAAGTCGAAGCAAGTCTTGCCTGGAGATTGTTAGCATGTGGGGATTGTAACTTTTCTGTACTTGTGCCTCTATTCTCAATACCACATATGGTTCAGGGACTGAACAAACATTTTTTCAAAGGCTATCACTGTCCTACTGCAGAGCCAAACGTTATTGGAAAAAACCTCTTAGTATATATTTAGTCATAATCCTGCCACTGCCTAATTTATTATTGTACTTTATCAAAGCAATCTAGAGCTTAGGTAAAAATGTTTAGGTATAAATTGTAAAACTAATCTAGTCTATAAGTAAATTAAAATATCATGTTAATTACAAAATCACAAAAAGTTTCCCTATTCCCTTGTTTAAGTTTGGTAACAACTTTAAAGTCTTGAAGCGGCTTTAGGCCTTTAGAATTTTCGCGGCGAGATATGGTTGGCGTGGTTACGAGTTCGCCGTTACTGTCTGGTTAAAAAACTAATTACGGCTTTACACAAAGTTATTGCTATGGGCATGATTAATGATTTGGTTGGTACTAGCCATGGTGCTAACTTCAAATCCATTATTGAATAATATTCGTATTTCCTTTCCTTACTGTTTATGATAATGTGACAGTATTATCCAGTACTTTTGCCAGCTGGATGGAAACCAGCCAAAGGATTTAACTATTTTTCTAGGAAATAAACCGAATGAATTTGAAATAACCTAACTTTTGACATGTTTTCTTTTCCAATTTATAAAAATCTTTGTTGTTCCTTTGGCCAGTAACAAAAACAGCATTCTATTCACCAAACTTCATCAGTACCTAAAATGCAAGACTAATGTTAATTCACAATTCCATTAAAAAATTATGCCAGTCCCATTGCAGAACGACCTCGTCTCAAGAACTTTGTTCTAGTCTACGTTTCAACGACACTGAGTGTATTCCCAAAACTTGTGTTAGTCTACCGTTCCCTGATTTCGTTGTTGCAAAAACTACAAAACCTACAAACGAAACCCAACAGTAAAAACTCGTGGTAAGAAATAAAATGCATAATAATAATTAATAACTACCTTAATACTACAGTCGATGGATTGGGTTGGAGAGAAAGAAGCCCACAGATTTCCGACAGTGAATGAGCGCGTTAAGTTCAAAATACAAAATAGTAAGTTTGAAACGCAAGTGTTTGTTACTAAAGGAACATAACTTTAAAAATTTTGCCGGTTTCCTCCAATGAAATGTCTTAGATATTTAAAACTCTTGTAAACTTTCTTGACTAGAGATCTGAAGGTGGAGGTCAGTCGCTTGCTCCATTGATTAACTTTATTGACCACACCCAGAGTTTTCTCGTCGATTTCATGTGAATATCTTTCTCAACTTTCATCAATCAATAACGAAAATGCCTTTTGGGATACTACCCCAATCGGAATACTACCGTGAGAGACTTGTTCACTAATACTAGTAAATAAAATAGATCTTTGACATAAAAGCCTGTTGATATTGCTTGCTACCAGCTTAACATTGAGTTCATTTTTTTGGCATTAGCCTCCATTACTGGTTGAAAATATTGCGATACTAGTGCCAATAAAATTCTGACAGTTGTCACCAAGGAATAGAAATCCAAGTCACTGCTTGTTTCAGATCCCACAATATAGACTACTCAGGGCCAATTTCACCAACGCCGTTTAGGGGTGATTTTAACCGGCACAGTAATTTGATTTAAAACAATTATATTTTGATGATAGCAAACCAAAAAACTGAGACAATAAACTTAGACCAAAAATAGTGTTGGAAATACAAACAAAATAAAAATGGGACTACTTGCTTTGACCTCCAAATGTCAGTTTAAACGTTGAACCCCCATCCTTCGAGGTTCAAACATTAAACGGTGATAAGGACAGAAAGAAAATAGTGACGGCTGCTAAAGAAAATTTCTTTTAAGTGACAGGACAAAAGTCTTCTTGAAAAATCAACAAATTCAAATTTAAATTTACATCTTTTTTGTGTATTTACCCAAACATCCTCTTTCAAATCTTTTGAAATGTCGGCTGAACGGGGAAAATCAATTTTGGCCTAAACTAAAACCTTCCTCAAACGCAGATTAAGCAAGATTTAAACGGTGTTGGTGAAATCAGCCCTGACTCACAAATTCTGCAACATTTAGTCGTAGTTTTCGTGCTAAAAGTTCACTAAATCCGACATTAATTGTGTGTTTGTTGCATATGACAGGTCCAAGTCATATGGTATTTTGTATTGACAGTAAGTGAACCTATTGCCAATGGACATGACAAACAAATTGCAAGTGCTTTCTCATCTGCAGCAAAAATAACTTGCTTGCTCTACGTAGTTCATTTAAATTTGTCTCGATTTAATTTCAAATGTATTTTCGCTGTTTCAGATAAATTTCTTTTATGAGCGTCGTATCCATTGACCATGTAGCTCAGCGGCTTAAGTATCAGCCATGACAGCCACATGACTAAGTTTCAATTTCCTGATTAAAAGGTGGCCATTTTTCAAAGAATAATAATATAAATGCAAAATAATAAACCATCATAAACAAAGCTTTGAGCTTGGCTTTGATGGCTTGAGCAAGTCACTTATTTTCTAAGTCCTTGGTGGCAGCAACATCAAGTACCTAATGAAGCAAATTCTAGTGGGCGGCGTGTTCGTTGTAGTCCTTGCAGATGTGAGCCGTCATCTCTTTCAGGGGTTCCAGCTCCTTGCTGCTGACCAGGTCAAATTCACGAACAAAGTAGTAGAAGTGCTTGTAGCACGTGTTCACGTGAGGTTCCTGAAACAATAGTAAACATCAGTAAGAAGGGTTTCTTTATTTCTCTAGTTATCAAACTATTAGTTCAGTAAATAGTCCAGTACTTGCAAGAAAAAATGTGTGTTTATTTACAACAAAAGAGCTCATGTACAACATATTCTTAGGTATAATTTGGTGGTTTCTTAAAACAGCCAATCTATTTCCTAACTGCTTTTATTTTGATGGGACAGTTTTTTGGATGAAAATAGCAAAAAAGCATCGATTCAATTTGACTGAACATTTTTTGTGTGTGTTTGCTTTTCACTGACCATTTGACAAAAAGTTTGATAAATAAGTCACATAAGTAGGTTTAAACATGCAAAAATTGTTTCCCACAGCAAAATTTCTTCATTAAGAAATTGAAAATATTTTTGGTGAATCAAAAGTACCAAAAGAAGCATGTAGGGGTACTGGTACCACTCCTTTCCATAGAAAAATAAATACATAAAGAATAAAAGGAACCATTTGCTCAACTAAAATGCAACTCACATTGCGATTCTATGTGTCTTATCTCATCAGAAGCAATCCTGTTAAGATTCCTCAATCCTGAAGAAGAAGTAAGAAAATAAGAAAACTCACCGCGCCGATGACGACAATGCGATCAAAGTGGTGGATGTAGACATGGACAAACACGCGGAAAAGTCGCGTGAGGATCTTGCGGCAGAGAGAAATGAACGACTTCGGGAACGGAACGTCTGCAATGGTCGGACATAATTTTAACTAGGTACGGCAGAGTCATTCTTAGAGTATCTCTCAGGGGGGCCGAGGATGTGATAGACAGATATAGATGAAGATCCAGCAGAGATTTTGACAAGAGGCTATTATGAAGTGCTGGTAACTACAGAAATGGCAAAGAGCTTCTTACCACAAATCTTTCTCATTGAAGAAAAACCACTCAGCCTTGGGGAAAATACCATAACATTAAAGCGAAGTAACAAAGGAACATAATCTTTTGATCTGTTGAAACTCATTTAAAAATGTTTTTAACTTTCAAAGATGTCGAGGGATCGCCAAACTCACGTCAATGGATGAGGTCGTATATTTGTAGATCAACATTAATGATGCACAGAGGTTGATCTATCGCAATAGGTATTGGATGAAACCCTAGCAGCAGAAACAGCCCCATCACAGTTCGGACACCTTACCGGTGGAAACTGGGAACAAAGCCTCGTCGTTGATCTGTGCCTCTGTCCAGTCCATGAGGAGCGCAACATATCGTGGTGCTGGTAGCGCCGTTGGCCGCCGGAATGCCGCGCCGTCTGCCCAGAGGTACTCGAACTTTGGCCCGCCTGACATGGTTGGGCAACTTGCGGGGGTGCACCAATCGTTCACGGTGCCGTAGATCAGGTTGATGCGGTTGAAAAAGTCCACCACTGGAGGGATACATTTTATTTGGCTTGAATCGAGTTAAGATTTACGAAAAGCTTTTCTCAAAACTATGTTTTGAATTGTTTGAAGTGATTGGCCCCATGTTTGTTGGCCTGCACTAGTTTGGAAAAATTAAAGAATTTAGATTGCTAACAAAAACTATTTGAACTGGGTTTTGAATGCTAAGTGAAGAACAACTAAGTTTCCCAACGTTTTGTAACTTGTACCTATTACATTTTAAAGGGTAAGAGTAGTCCTGACAATTTTCCAATAACAAAATAACCACACAAAATTAAGATAGTTTACTCTCGGAGTCTCGCCAAACTATCTACTAACTTCCCACGTCTCTCCGCATAGAGATGCACTATGATTTTTTTTTAGACTCATGTCTACTTGATGTTCTTGATGTTGGGAAATTTAGTTGTTATTCACTTAGCATTCAAAACCCAGTTCAAATAGTTTTTGTCAAAACTAGTGCTTATGTTACATCAAGTAGACATGCGTCTAAAAACGATCATACTTTAGATCACTAATAGCAGCAAGGAATTAGCAGCATGGAATTAGGAATAGTGAAGTTGAAACCGATTGCTTTTGGGAGACTGTACGCTTCTGCTGCCCAAATTTCAGATGAAATCCTTGTGTGAACGGCCAGCACTAGAGCTAGCTCCGGTCTGGCAATTCAAACCATTTAAATTTGACAACTGGGATTTTCTGTTCTACTAATGCTGACCATTCACACAGAGATTCTGGCTCAACAAAGTGCAGCGGCTAACAACCCGTTTCCCATAAGCTATTAGCTTCTTCTAGAGCAGTATTCCATATTCTATAAACTAATTATAAATAGGCTCAAGCAGTTCCTTAAGCCTCAAGCAGCTTGCAATCAAATAGATCGGTATCCAGTTGGAAATTGATTTTTACCGTGAACAGCAATCCAGTCATTTAGATCTTCTCCTTCAGGCAGCTGAACTACAGAACGCAGGTTGATTCCAGAGCTAAGACTCGCTTGTGCATGCTTATGCAGCGAGTAACGCAGGGTTCCCAGCTCGAAACGCTTCTTTGGCCGAAAAGTCTTAAAAGGCAGAAAGACATTCATTATACAATCTTAATTATGATTATTGCAATCTATGCAAAGTTTTAAATAAGATTTTCAGTAAGAATATAGTCAGCAATAATATTGCCTGTTTGACGGGCATTACGCGGCTGTAATTGGAAGTGTGGCGTAAAGATAAGGAAACTATCCCAATATTGGATTTAGAATCGGTGGTGGATTGAAAACTGGAGTAAACCAATGACATGGAGAGTGGTGTGGTGGGTATGGCCATAAAATAACCTATGGTATAGCTGTCTTTCATGTTTTGAAAGTTGAAGGCTTTTTTTTCTCATCTAGTTTGGGTGTAAGTTTTTTCGTTCTGTTTTTTAGTTGCAAATAAGGAATATATCATTGAGGGTTGTACGTTAGAAACAGGATGTTGCAAATTGAAGGACTCGTCCGATTGATGATTCATTAGTCCAAACACAACCTTGTGTGGCAAGGTCAGAGTTGAATGTGTGAAATGATTAGGTGAGAAAATTAAAATACATCGTTACCTACCTTTCCTTTATGGAAAAACTCCACAAATCCACTCAAAGCCATCGTGTTATATTCAAATTGTCAGACTATGTTCATGACTTATTGCCTAACAGGAAGCCCGATAAAGCCACAGATTGCACTCCAAGTTTATTCACCAAACTTCCCGATCGGAACTGACATGCAACTGCTGTAAACGCAGGGCACTGCAGCTGACGGCAGCTTACACTGTTGCCACCTTTACATGTTTTCGGAGTAATTCTCATAAGATTTTGTTTGTTGTACATAGACTTAAAAAAACTTAAGTAATTTTATTTTGGCTCACAGTTAAATATGTCACATTTACTTTGGCTATTAAGTTGCCACAAAAGAAACATTTTTAAGTGATTACATAGAGTACGTATATTTGGTAACACTGCGATAAAAGCGGTAATCCAATATGCAAGCAAATATTTTAAAGATGTTTTGTCAATAAAAGATAATAATTACGATCGAGAAAAGAAATTGACAAACTTAAAACCCAATTGTACTAATTACAACGACCTTATAAGACCTCACTTCTTTTCCAGACGATAGGAAGCAATTTCAAACAGCATTACAGCAAAACAATTTCACAAATGTGATACAGTCAATTTCTGAAATTCAAACTTTTTTAAATAATAGATTTACCGGTGTTGAAAGAGTACTAGCCCCAAGAGATTAACATCTGGAATTACGGTGATTTTCTTCACTCTTGACCTGTAATGTATTTGTCACCATTGAAATGACTATCACTCATGTACCTAAATGTTTATATAAAAACTGACGTGGTCTCCACATTCCAATGTCTGCTATTGACTAAATAATATACAAATACAAATAAAAATACTTCACATGAATCTGCAACCCAAGCACAAAGACACTTAAAAAAAATTTTTTTTTTTTTTTTTCAATTTGGTACAGTGATAAACAAAATTTGAAAAATTAAAAATTCGTACTTTTTTTTTATTTTTTTTAAATGTTAGCACATTTTATAAGAGTTTTTTTTTTGTATTTCATACACTAAGGAACAAAAAAATTTAATTTCAATTAATCCAATTAATAATAAATAAATCGATAGTAAATAAATAAATTAATAATGAATAATAACAAAAACCCAGGGCCAGTTGGCCGGTCGATTGGTGGAAAAGTTGACACATTGAACGTTTCCAGAACAATTTTAGCCAATTGGTGCTAATTATGGCAAAGTGTCAATGTGATTATCAATTGAAATTGAACTATGACATTATATCGGCAAAGTAAAATGCAATACGACACTACCTTCAGGATTAAAAAAATGCCAAACATTGAGAAAACACAGTTGCAAATCTATTTTTTTACATTTTTCGGCATTTTCTGACACAAAACTGGTTTTAAATTATTGACAGCATGAGCGTGTCGTCACTACGGTCATATAGGTACCAAGAAACTACAGATTTATCTTTATTTATAGATATTATATCATATTTAAATCCGAACACACACAAACTCATTCACAAACACAAGTATTACAATTTATACATTTTTTTTGTAATCTCTTGTTCTTAAGAATTTAAGAAACAAATTAAAAAAACAGATGCAACTTTTGTTTGTGTTAATTTCATGTTTAAACATTACTTTTTGTCCGATCCTAGCGGCTGTGGCGAAGATAATCAGTTATATTATGCTTGCCAGGTGGCAGCACTAGTAGTCTAGGAATATCGACGGCAAAAAGGGGCGTGTCCGTATTCGGTGTTATATAAAGCTGAAATTTTGATATTATGTGCATAAAACCATGACACAACTATTGTCACAAACCCGGACAAAAAATTTTCATCGGAAGACATTCAAAAAAATTATCAAAGTCAAAATTTCTTAAAAAATGAAAATTACTTAAAAGTTTAATAAGTATGTCATTTTTGAATTTATAAACGTCTAGTTTCCGCAGAAGCCTAGGCATTAATACGTTATATCGATACCGTTTTTAAAAAACGTCAAAAAGTTTTTACTAACCTATGACATGAGCCAAAAAGTAGCTAAAAAAACGCAAAAAAAATATATACCACTTTTCACTTAATGCCACGGGACTAAATATTGGCCGAATGTTATTAAACGAGTTTGTAAAGATAGCTCAATTCATTGTCTACAAGACTGCAGATCTAACTTTTTGAACACGTCAAGTTCACAACTGAGATTTTTGCTTTTCCCTACGAGAGGTAACTCTTGGCGCGCTGCCAAGCGCCGATAAGCCGTGCGGCTGGCTGGTTAATAGCATGCGTAGGGTGCTTTGAATGGCATACTAGCGTTGAGTGCGCAGGCTTTTTGATACTACGTTAGGTCCGCACTTGATTTCATATTATTTACCTAAAATTGGAGGCTTTTTGTTTTTTGTCTGTAAATTTGGTCTGTTTCTTGATTTTTACATAAAAAAAAAGTTATATATTCGTTTATATCAACCATACCTTGCTCTGTTTTAACCACGTGCAGAGGTTTGAGGATCTACAGAATCCGAGATAATGATTTTCAAGAAGACTGCGAACAGATTTGTCGAGGTATATCCACTTGACATGGGTTTCGATGGCTTGCAGGGTTAGTTTGCTGGCTTGCTAGTTAGTTTCCTACTCACTTTCAAAGCAGGACGACGAATATTATTGATAATTTCTGAAAATTCTCCCAAATATATGGAATGCAAATGGCATGAAGATAAATAAAATGCGCGTAAACTCACTTGTTTACTCACTAATTCACTAGTTACTCAGCAATGATTTTGTTTATTTGTGCAAGTGAAAAGATCGCCTACAAAACGGAATAACTAGCAATACGGATGGGTATGTAGTAATGCATGCTTCCTCATACTAGATCCATGTTAACATGACAGTTAATTTTATTCACTATTTTCACTTAGCAGAGAAAACAGGAGATAGCTGCGAACCCTCCACAACAGAATCTAGAAAAATAATTTCCACCACAGGTATTGGAAATTTTTTTCAGTTAGCGTTCCTAACCAGCGAGAATGTTCCTAATTTAACAGAAAAGGGTCTAATAAGCAAAAGACAATGATATTGCAAGAACAATAAATCAAGCAAGCAAGAAAGGGTATCAAATTTTTCCTTACAAATATCAAGGCAAGGAAGTTGCAGAAGTGGAAGTTGACATGGCAAAAAACGTAGGCTCGA
Organism: Protonemura montana; assembly: GCA_947568835.1. Taxonomy (NCBI): domain Eukaryota; kingdom Metazoa; phylum Arthropoda; class Insecta; order Plecoptera; family Nemouridae; genus Protonemura; species Protonemura montana. The sequence continues at coordinate 27,714,465 of OX387603.1, read as the reverse complement.
GTCCCCTAACTTAAACAGAGGTGAAACACCACCCCCAAACAAACGGGTATCGCGTTCAACAATGCCAGAGTTTGACTGGAGCATATACCGTTTCATTATCCATCAATTAAGAGATACAAACAAGACAGGACGTAAAGTTTCTCTCGTTGACATGAATCCGGAGTCTCTTAGGGAAAATGTATTGAAAGCAACCAAAGAGAGAAATGACGAGGTAATTTTAAATCGAATGACATTCGGTTCCCTCTTTGAGGTAAACGCCAGCTACCATGCAGATTGTTTGTCGAAATATCTGAGTGCTAACAGCATAGAGGCATGTAAAAAGGTCCAAACCGTCTCACAATACGATCGCGCTGCTGTCAACACACAAGCGTTTATTTCGGATAAAATGAGGAGATGGAAAATTATACCAATTCCCAACGTTTGCGAAAAATACAGGGAATACCTCATTGCTGAGGGTGTAGACACTAAAGTGGCAAGTTCGTGTCACCTACAAGTATTTAATACACAATAAACTAATTAGCAACAGCAAAGACCAAACCATCTCATTCCACTATTGCACAGGAAACCTCCCAGGCATCATGTGCTCAGATTTTCTTTCTATTGGGCTGTTATATCAGCAAAAACGGGATCAGTCGGGAAAAGCACCTATGCACATCGGTTCATTCCTGTACACGAAATTGCATTGAAAATTGGGCTCCCAATAAGCATCGCTTTACCTGCAGCCCCATGCACTGTCCGGCTGTGACACTGTTTTAAACGTTTTTCGGAATCGGTAAAAACAGGATCTGGCGTCAACTGAATAAAATGACCCGAGACGAGTTGTCACTTTTGGCCAATTTTTCAGACATTTTGGAAAAGGTGAGCACTGCTCGAAGTTTGGTGGTTAAATTGTACGATACAAACAAGAAATTCCGACAGTATCATTACTCGCTAAATGCGCTGCGTTTTAAGATAGCAGTGTCGCGACCTATCTCAATTGCCAAAATACTCCCGAGCGAAGGGGCATTTCATCAGCACCTTCGACGAGCTGCATGGCAATTTAGCACTTAGGTAAACTCGCACGTGCAATTTCCAAAAATGTGGCTTAAGTTTGCCAAAGTAATATTCAAAGCTATCAGAGGTTTTTGAACTAGAATTTAAATGTCGTCTCTATTTTTCTTCTTCTTATTATTATTTTTATTATTTGTGGTGATAGGTCCCGAAGACAGTGGCTGGTGTCAGAGCCTGGGCAGAAAGTTCGTCTTACCTGTATATTTCGAGGGTCAAACAGCCATGGAAACGTTGCAAAATTTCAGTCAAGTCCAAGAAATCCTGCAGCATAAACCCCACTTGCACGTGCAATAGCAATGGAATTGGATGCATCGACGTATGCAGGTGTGATAGGGAATGCTACAATGCCTATAGTGACATGATCGACAATGCCGACGAAGAAACGCTTCAATGATGTACGCACGCATGGATGTATCAAGAGCGTTCCAAGCAATAGCATGCTATTTGCCAGCCAGCCGCACGGCTTATCGGCGCTTGGCAGCGCGCCAAGAGTTACCTCTCGTAGGGAAAAGTAAAAATCTCTGTTGTCAACTTGACGTGTTCAAAAAGTTAGATCTGCAGTCTTGTAGACAATGATTTGAGCTATCTTTACAAACTCGTTTTATAACATTTGGCCAATATTTAGTCCCGTGGCATTAAGTGAAAAGTGGTATATATTTTTTTTGCGTTTTTTAGCTACTTTTTGGCTCATATCATAGGTTAGAAAAAACTTTTTGATGTTTTTTAAAAACGGCATCGATATAACGTATTAATGCCTAGGCTTCTGCGGAAACTAGACGTTTATAAATTCAAAAATGACATACTTATTCAACTTTTAAGAAATTTTCATTTTTTAAGAAATTTTGACTTTGGTAATTTTTTTGAATGTCTTCCGATGAAAATTTTTTGTCCGGGTTTGTGACAATAGTTGTGTCATGGTGTTATGCACATAATATCAAAATTTCAGCTTTATATAACACCGAATATCCTAACTTCTCTATTTGAAGAGATAGCCGCTCGATATTCCTAGACTATAGCTTGCAAGTTGGTGTTCAGGTAGCGCAACCGGGGATGTACAGAGGTCGTCTGTTGGGCCGTTAATCAGGGAAGACACTTCTCTTTAATACCTGGTGTTTGCCGCCATTACATGTGTACAGCAGAGGCATCACGATGGTCAATCGTGGAAAGAATAAGGCTGAGACCTGTAAGTGGTGGATATTTAGTTGGTTGGTATACCTGCCCCCAATCATTCGGTAACATTGAACTATCACCGCCGTGCGGTTTGGCGTGTTGGAAACACCGGTTTTCGAGAGATCACCGCAGTTAAGCAACACTGCGCTGAGTCAGGTATTGGATGGGTGACCATCATACACATGACCAGTTCTGTTCGGGAGAGAGGTTGGAGGGATGAAAGTTAAGCAACACTGCGCTGGGTCAGGTATTGGATAGGTGACCATCATACACATGACCAGTTCTGTTCGGGAGAGAGGTTGGAGGGATGAAAGTTAAGCAACACTGCGCTGGGTCAGGTATTGGATGGGTGACCATCATACACATGACCAGTTCTGTTCGGGAGAGAGGTTGGAGGGATGAAAGTTAGTACAGCAACTTCACTCGCCTTGCTTATCAACCTCTCGACATCATGGATTTGTGGAGGAATCCTGCTTTTCGAGTTGTACCGTCCTTCGGAAGGGACGTTAAGCCGGTGGTCCCCTTGGTGCTCTTCGACAGGAGTAGGCTACGTGCTGGCACCAGGTTTCCCCTCCTCCCTTCTAGGCTAGGTTAGTTTCATCATCATCATTCTAATTATCATCCTCATCATCATCCTCATCCTCATCATCGTCCACTCATTCACCGACGCCATTAGACCAGTGCCGCATGGCCAGATGTCAAAACAGTGCGTCGTTAAACACCAATAATCAATCAAATCGTATCAAGAGGAAGTTGTTGGAGATTCAAAATAGAAGATTGTTATTTTGTAGCAAAGAACCAAGGAAATAAGGAGCGACCATCAGCATTAATTGCGCACTTATCTTAAAGAGGTCGGACACGCTCGTTGGTTCTAAAAACCAATTTTCTTTTTCAGTTAACAATGTTTAAAATTGTACCTAAATATGATGACTGAGGAAGAAACAGAGACACCAAACTTCTGGCATACAATTAAATACACTTGTGTAATACAAATAAGTATTCATTTATAGTATTTCAAACCACCTCATCTCTCCGAGAAGCCAATACGACGAATGCGTGACATGTGTGATTCGATTACTGTCGTCGGCCGCCAGTACTCAGTACTTACAAAGATTATGGCTGATTGGTGAAGTCAAAGCAATCACAAATACTTTACAATAGCTATTTTTATATCAGTTTTATTATGACTGCAAGGAGCTGACGCAATTGCATCGAATGTGTACCAGCGCCGTGGCCAGTCATAGGTAGACACGTTTAGCAACTGGCAGGTGAAGGGTCGTGTAATCTGGATCTAGAATCTGGGAATAAAGAAAAACTTGTGTTTTCTTACAGAAAATACCGGGACATTTTGTGTGCATGTAGAGTTGCATTTTGAGTGAATGTCTCCGCAGAAAATGTGCTCAGCTACGGACGACTTTGGTATGTATTGGAGGTTGTATCGTAGGTTATTGCAGAAGAAACTCTCAGCCCCCTGCTTGACTTTGCCAGAAGACGACACTCTCTCCAAGGATCTAAGATGGCACCCAAACGGATCCGTAAAATCTCAGATTGATTGATTATTGGGGTTTGACCTGCGGCACTGGTCTAATGGCGTCAGTGAATGGGTGGATGATTCTGAGGATGATGATGAACCTAACGTAGCCTAGAAGGTAGGATGGGAAACCCGGTGCCGGCACGTAGCCTACTTCTGTCGAAGAGCACCAAGGGGAACACCGGTTTAACGTCCCTTCCGAAGGACGGTACAACTCGAACAGCGGGATTCCTCCACAAATCCATGCTGTCGAGAGGTTGATAAGCAAGGCGAGTAAAGTTGCAGTACTAACTTTCATCCCTCCAACCTCTCTCCCGAATAGAACTGGTCATGTGTATGATGATCACCCATCCAATACCTGACCCAGCGCAGTGTTGCTTTACTTTCATCCCTCCAACCTCTCTCCCAAACAGAACTGGTCATGTGTATGATGGTCACCCATCCAATACCTGACCCAGCGCAGTGTTGCTTAACTTTCATCCCTCCAACCTCTCTCCCGAATAGAACTGGTCATGTGTATGATGGTCACCCATCCAATACCTGACTCAGCGCAGTGTTGCTTAACTTCTGTGATCTCACGAGATACAATCTCAGAAAATCATCCTGGACAAAGAGTTTACAAAATCTGTCAATGGGTTTGGGGGGGGGGGGGGGGGGGGGGGGGTTGCAACCTACGCATATAAATTACTTTATAAATCTGAGTGTGAATACTGAGTTTTGTTCTTGGAGTTTTACCTTTGTTCCCAACACACGTGTGCTGAACGGAAAGGGCAAGAGACAGGAAGTGGATGGTCGTAGAAGGATAATCTTGTACAAGTAGGATAAAGCATAGGTTCCACTGTCCGACGTAGAAAGTAATGGTGGAAGAAGACAAACCTTTCTTTGCACCCAAGAAATTGAAAAATAGGGAATCTACAAGAGTTTAGGGTGAGAATTGATCGAAACGCCTTCAACTCGACTCTCCTCATGCGTAGCATTTGACATGTCATTGTAATGCAAACTTGGTAATCACTGGAAGGGGGGTCTACATGTGTGTTTACTCGGTGCTTGTTTCCAATCTTAGGTTCACATCAATCCTCATAAGTGATTTAAAACATGCTCAATGCAATCAGACAATAATTCAGACGTTTTCATGGGATTTATTCGCTAATTTTGGTATGGAATTATGTAAAACATGGAATTAACATCTCAAATGAACGTTTAGGGTAATTGGGCCCATCCGATCCCATCAGGTTTAATTTCTTTATACTGAAGTCATGAACCTGCGTAACAACTCAGGTGTAATTACATTAGCAGTGGTACATTTTAATTATTAGTAAAAAATACTGTTTTGTACTCCAAGAGACCGGTGTTCACTGCACAGTGATCGTGCTGTTTAATGCTCTACTAGCATATATGCAAAAAGCAGTTTGAAAATCAAATTTAAAAAAGTATGAAAATATTTTTTAGATCAAAAACTGTGTTTTTTTTACAGTGTCAAAGAATTCTATTGAAATAAAAAGCGACATGTCTATGTCACTTGACGAATAATGGACATGGTGTTAATATAGATTAATTTTAGCTTGTAATTTTTTAGCTAAGACAATCCTGGCCTGAGACTTCCTGCGACAAGAAACAATGTATTATCATTAATATTATTAATGATCCGTCATTCTCATCAAATACACTAAAATCGTCTCGAAAAGCCAGTGTCCAAGTAGCTCAATGGTTTAGAGCAACACCCGCGACAGGTGGAGATCGGGGTCCAAGTAGCTCAATGGTTTAGAGCAACACCCGCGACAGGTGGAGATCGGGGTTCGAGTCCCCGTTTGCGCATCAATTTTTGAGACGGTTACAGAGTTTATAATAATAAAAGAGTTTGCTATTTTAATTTCTACGTTTTTATTACCCTTTAGTGACATTTTTTCAATGCGGTCACCTAACCAACAAAATAAAGTACCTAGTCATGAAGAAATAGTTCATGTACTACACGGTATTCCCACCATAACCTAGCTACCTGCTACACTAACTCCTAATGGCTTTAAAGATAGCAAGCCAACCTCATCTACATTTCAAAACATTGACCATAAAAACAAGTCACAACCAATTTGGATAAACTCGAAAGATAATACCTAATCAACGGCCAGCAATCAAACAATTGATAAATATCTAATCTTTAAAGATGGCAGCATTATTCTTCTTCTACCAATGGTATGCAACCAAACATGCACGTTGGTTACGATCGCTTCTCGAGTGGGCAGCGTTAAAAGCCGAGAGGCTGTGCTGTCCGATCTCATTCCTCTGTTTTGCCTGCTACTGTGAGGACCTTCATATCTTAGAAGATGTTGTTGTACTTCGCCTTCGCTGCTCTGGTCGCGTTAGCTTCGGCCGTAAGTCTTGTTTGCTTGCAATCATTTGGGTAAAACTAGGGTTAGGTTAAGTTGGTGGGAGTTTACATTCGATTTGATGTTTATCAAGTTTTTGTTGGAATTTTTGGGTTTGCTTGTTAGAAACCTAACCAAGAAGCGAAAACTTGAACAGCCACGTGTCTTGCTTGCAAAATAAGGGCCACGAACCAAAAACATTTGCAGAAAATATCACGAAAAAGAAAGCGGTTAAAAAGATTCTGAAAATCTGAAAGTCAAAGTGGAATTTCATGGACATGATATATTGCCGATTTGTGAGCTGCATGTTATTATGTAACTTTGTGAGGTTGTTCATAATTCTGCCTTGTCTTGTATTGCATGCACTCATAATCTGCCGAGAAGATAATTCGAAGCTTGACTTTGATCGCATTGTTAATCTTCAATTGTTGCTGAATTGTTTTATGTAAACGTGTCCGAACGGGTTAATTGGATGAAACGGTGGAAAAAAAACACTGAAGCGAGATAAATAAAATACCTGCTTGCTAATAATAATAAAATACTTAATCAAATACTAATACTAATAAAATAAAATGCGAATAAAATACTAATAATAAAATACTTGCTTAAAATCTTGTCAAGTTTTCATTTGAACTAAATGTGTGTGTATTACCAATTAGAATACCATGCTTGGCCAGGGTGTCATAGTGTGATCAGAAACTGTTTAGTCAATGTTTGCTCTCCGCCTCGCGTCCCTGATTTGCTGTTCGGGTGATTCTGGTAGACAATCTGGTGGACAATCTTTTGATTTTGTCCCACGAGCTCAAAGCTATCCGGCCAGAACATTAAGAATCATTAAAAGTCACAGATAGATCTGCGTTGTCATGACATTGTTTTAATGCTCATCTTCCCATCGATCGACCTTGCGAACAAGGAAATGATGTCCTAACTTTAATTTGGTCCAATCATGAATGTACATTCACCTCACAACTCGAGGCAAACTGTTCTATTGACCAAACAAATCGTTACAGAAGGATGATTTTGAAAACCTTGTAAAATTGAAAGTATCTGCTGAAAGAATTTTTATTTTTTTTATCTTAAAGAACATTTTAGTGGACTATTTATTGCTCCACTGCAATATGATAATAAATCTGAATCAATTTGTTTGTGTAAGCGTCTCCAACATGTAGCAGGAATCGTATCCCCATGAAACGCAGAACACACGTGCCTATAGATGATTGTTAATACTGAACTTGCAGGAGCCTATTCTGATCTCCGTCTACTACGAGAGCCTCTGTCCAGACAGCATCCGCTTCATCAACCGCCAGCTCTACCCCACCTGGACCGCGCTCGGGAAAGACTACGTGAAAGTTGACTTCGTCCCCTACGGGAAGGCGACGGTGAGTCGCACGGCTCAATATGTATTTGCAACGGAACTAACTTGACAAAACCTATTTTCAGAACTCGAACCACTCGATGATGTACTGACCGATGTGTTTATGCCACACCGAGGCAGTTGCGTTGATCGATTTCAAATATATAATTCCAATATTAACTTAATAGTGTCGATTTGGCCTAGTGTGTCAAATGACCATACGCTTCTATTTTTAGATCTAATTTCGAGCCTACTTGAGATTACTCTTGCCCCCGCCCCTCCATCGCGCTTTTCAATCGCACCACTTTGCGCCTATCAAATCATCCAATCAAATCTCGGCTCTGCCCGCGGCCAAGCCAGACGTCCTTCGTCCGAGAAGAGCACCCCATTAATTAGGTACAATCATATGAAAGCCAGACGACGAGGTCTTTGACATTGTGTACAATCAGCTGTTAGGTAGATCTGGGAATCGGTAGCCTTGGACTTGTACCTTGAATTAACAAGTTTATTCTGTCAATTAATTTAGTGGTGAATGATTTGTGTGTCAGGCTCGGAGATAAGATGAGTAATTGTTCGGCTTTAACTGGACACGTGGATTCACACTTATCTGCAACTCAATGATGATCTTTAACATTTGTTCTCGTTTAATTGTTGATTTGATAACCAGCGTTTCAATTCGATTCCCTGACTTTTGAAAATAAATTGGTATGGAAAGGTCTGATTTTAAAACAGAATTTTGTCAAAGAAAATTTTTCCTTCAAAAGAAATTAAACGATTCTTTTGGCTCCACACTGTTGTGAAGAAATCTAAAATTCAAAGGCCAAACAATATTTTCAAATCTACCTTGGAAGTGCCTGTACCTAGCCAGGCAAATTTAGGTTTATGTTATCAAAATGAGCAATAAAATTTGAAACAGGTAACCACTGGCTGAGGTCAAGCTCAATTCAGATGAGAGGAGTTATTTTAAGCCCACGCTAAAGAATGTAACTAACTTTGATAATATCGAGACCGATCAAACCTGTTTCTCGGCCAACCAACGTTTCTTCTGGGGTACAAATCGGGTCTGGTCTGGGTGACCAATGTTGTCCCGGATTTGCATAAAAGTCGAGCGCTAGCCACGAGCATGGAAACAAGTGCTCGAGGTAGTGCCTCCATTATTCATGAACATGAGGACTCGGTTGGCGACAGTTTCAATGTTCGCTACAAGTGCCGCAAGTTGTGACGAATTGCGTTAACAAAGTACAAAACCACAACCAGAGACAAGTCTGTTACATTGACAAAATTTGGCGGTGGCCTGATTTTAAAGTCACCTGTTTCAGAACAGGAAATGCGGCGCGGCAAACGCAAGTAACTTAGCAAATGAGAACATTGGATCTGTATAAATTCTCTGGAATGCGGTCACCGATAAATTAAAAATAATAAGGGCAGTGAAGGCAATCGTCATCAACCAACAGCTATTATGAGAAACTCAGCTCACTATCCAGGGCACATAGGGTTGGACTTGGATATTAGTATTTTTGATTTAGGGACAAGTTTTAAATGCGTTTGCCCCCTGCTTCTTACTAGCGTGCATTCAGTATCATAGGAATGGCTAGGATGGACAGCGCACAAACCCACCTAATGACAAAATGTTTTCAACATCTTTCAGCACGAGCAAGATGCTAACGGCCAGTGGACCTATCAATGCCAGCACGGGCCGGATGAGTGTGCCGGAAACCGCGTGCAGGCGTGCGCACTGGATGTGTTCGCCGGAAATCAGACGCTGGACGTAGAGTTCGTGCATTGTGCCATGAGCAACCAGTACCCGCCTACTGCTGGACCGACGGTGAGTTATTAACCAGCACCGAAGCCATTAAACAATCCTCCATCCTTCATCTAACTGCCCTGCCCCGTTTTGTGTTGGGCAGAAGCTGGCTTTGTCTGCGCCAAGCTTTTCTTAGCCTCTTTACGACCAGCTTCGCTATGTTAACCCAGACGTGTTCTTTCTCGATCGCAGTGCGCCGAAGAAGTTGGTGTTTCTTACACCCCGATCAAGGCGTGCATCGATGGTTCGCGAGGAGATACCCTGCTGGTCGCTTACGGGGACCGCACCCACAACTTTGAGCCGACCATTACCTTCGTGCCGACAGTTGCATTCGATGGGGTGAGCTTGACAAATCCTCGTCACCCATATGACATCCACTATGTACCTGACTGAACGGCATGTCGCAAGACGTGTGGGCTCCTTGACATTGTCAGAGCTCGTAAAGCGATCCGTGTTAGTGTCGACAGTTTGCTAGGTCGAAGGCTGGGTTTATTCTGAAAAGTAAGACGTTCCCCCTGGTTCCACTGGCCCCTAGCCTGTGTCATCTGCACATGGCTGTATATCTCGCCTGAATAGTATCATCTTTCTAAGATGAAAAGTTGTTGCCAACTTTGAAACAAAATGTACCAATGTACCTAAAGGAGATTCATCTGTAGATTCTACTTAGTAGTCATGCAGATGGTGAGATCGCCCGACAGAGTTTCTGAATTGTGCTGATTTCTTTCAGGTGTACACCTCTGCTGACCAGAGCAGTGCTTTGGTCGACCTTCTCAGCCTCGTCTGTGAGAAGATCGTGGGCGAGAAGCCGACAGCGTGTGTTGGACGACAACGCCAGTACTACTAGAGACCTTGGTTAACACGGCTTCCACTTTTAAAAACCACCAGCCGCGGCCGACTAGTTTTGTTTAAGAGAGAGATATCTCTGTCCCAAACACTGTCGGAAGAGAGCTCTTAAAACGCGGTCGTGGGGCCAATCATTTTTCAATGTTTGAAATTTGTTGAATTTGTATTCGAATGGATTCTATTCATATTATTTGTGCAGAAAAATGAACGCTTGTTAACATTTAGAAACTTCAGTATCTGTGATATGATCACCTCTTGATGTTTTATTTTTGAACCACAGTTGAATTTAAAAGCATTTTAATTCGTTGTCAGATGTTGCAAATAAAATTGTGAGATTTTGAACTGGAAGTTGTTTAAAAGTCGTTGGTTGATTCGATTGGCCGGTCAGTAGCACCATAAGCATCGCAACTTCGAGAGGATAATGTGATTGGGTAGAAATGTAACTTCTAAAAACATTTTAATTGGTAAAAAGAATGAAATTATATCTTGCATTTGTAAAAAAATGTATTAAAAAACAGGCAAATCAGTCACAATACAATTCACTTATTTACAGACAGCAATATTTTACAGACTTACATAATTAATATTTGCATCGATTGACTCTTTAACCTACGTGGCCGACAAAAAATTAGTCTGGAAATACATAGAAAATATCTCCAAGAGAGCACCACTCCAACTTGATAATCATTATCCTAGGAGAGATTTTTTAAGATAGTTCTGAGATCATTGTTTAATCACTTTAGTCAATTGACAGTAATTGATTGATCTTATGTAATTGGCCTACACATGCAAAAAACACTTACATAATTTCATGCATGACTCACTTTCACAAGATTATTATAAATATTCATTGTTTCGCTCGGAAATCCCAGTGGATTTGAGAAACAATATCACGAGCAAGATGTCTTCGACAGAATACCAAGCTATTGGCTGTCCATTCCTTCTGATGGAGAATATTCATCGACTGGCCAACAGCACACAGGCCAGACAGCCTCTAGCGGCGGTCGCTCAGAATGTCTTAACTTCTGGAAAAGTCCAACTCTCCAAGACTTATAGGACATGGTCCTGGAATAATGGTAAGATGTTTTCATTCGGAGTTTTTTCAAGGTTGCTTAACTCAAGGAACTGCTGTTCGATCTCCGACTCCATGTAGAGTTGATCGTGGGTCGAAGAGTCTAAATATCCTGGAAATAAACAAAACAGAAAACTTTATGCCATGTTTTAACCTGATAATTCTCACTTTATTTTGTCGAGTGCATGAGCTACTGGCAATGTTTCATGTTGCCGGCATCAACAATTTTAAATTACAAGCGAGTTCTTTCACCATGTGTACCAACTACAATTTAGCAATCAAACATTTTAAATTACAAGCGAGTTCTTTCACCATGTGTACCAACTGCAATTTAGCAATCAAACACTATTTTTAGATGTAAGAAATACACCAACTTTTTTTGATCCTAGTACCACACTTTTTGTCAGTCCGGGAGACTTTTTGGCCAACTCGAGGATTTAAAACGCTCTTGATCTGAAAATAGCACCACTCAAACGTAGAGCATTGTTTTGATTCATTGTCTCACATTTGTCATTCAGCTGCGAGAATTTTAATTCTATCATTAGCTCCACAGAGTTATGGTTCTGAGCACCTGTCACTTTATATGTCATGAAAACCACTGTGACATTGCACTTTTGTGAATTCCTCGAGGGGTTTTAAAAGGCATCAAAATGTACATATCTCAATCCAGCATTTACTTCAGCTCACTTTGAAAACGCTCAAACAGCAAGTGAGAGCGGTCAAAACCATCCACTCCATCCATACCCGACATGACTCACTCAACTGAACAATTCCCCGTTTGGCTAAAGGGCTGAAGAGTCGGTGTTACCAATTCTTCAACTCAAAAGTAGAGCTTTGAAAGATACATCATACTTCCATATGGTTGAAAGTCGAAATGCCCACATGATTTGTGGGTTGTGATACCCACAACTATCCCACTTGATGTAGCTGGGAAAATTGACCAACAGGGCATTTACGATCAAGGGGGTAAATAAATATCCCAGACTTTGGGCAGACACAACCCACCAGTCATCAGAGACAAAGATGTTTGCCAACTCACCGAAGTGCTCGCCGAGCAGCTTCCGAACCGACTCGAATGGGACGTACTCGAGCTGGGTGTCTTCAGCTTCGTGGTACGCTGCGTTGTGGCATTCTCCCTCTCGTTCGGACCTCGTCTGGTAGTTGCCGTTCACCTCCTCGCAAGGCGAGTGAGCATAGGGTAGCTGGCACGCGTGGAGGTCACTGGTTGCAGTTGGATGACCTGTTGGGAGATTAAACAATTGGCGTCAAGTGGCAAGGAACAGTTGGGTGCTATGATGAAGTTTGAGTCAGGGGTAGTGGCGCCTTGCCAGTTGTTTTATATGCTGGTCTACGGCTGTCCATCACGAGGATTGGGTGGGTTACACTTGCTATCAGCGGCAAGTGAATCCAAAGCTTCCTTCATAACTGATAAATCGGTGGCTGTTTATAAAAAAAATCGAACCCCTGAACAATTACGGCAAGTAAACGTTCTTAAAAACACTTGAAAGTGAGTTCTCGCGATGATTGCCGAAGTTAAGCAACACAGCGCTGACTCAGTTGGAATGGGTGACCATCACACTCCGCTCAGCAGTGAATTGTAACGCATTTTGAGGACTCTGTGTTGAGCTGAAACTCTTCTTAGACCACTTTTACATTCATCTACTTTCTTGCACAGGTACCGAGAGACCGATCGTGTGACATATAGGATCCATCGCTGCGCTGACTTACCACGCAGCTGCTGCGCCGGCGGTGAGACGTCTCCCCTGCTCCTACGCCTGGCCTGCGCCTGCTCGCTCGCAGTGTGATTCTTGACGTGTTTGCGCAGCGAACTTGGGTCTGTGTACCGCTTTGCGCAGCCAATCACTTGACACGCGTACGGTTTCTGCGCAGTCAACACAAAAACATTATTTTCATCATCGATAAAAGGCTCTTGATTGGCGGGTTTTTCTTAAATTTCGAGCAAAGATGGTTATTTTCTAGCAAGTAAAATACATTTGTATTCATGATTAATTATTCCTGGTATTTTACTGTTAGGATCTAAGTTATGCAGCCGACCACTGTGACAGGAATGAATGGGAACTTTATGCACTTTAACGAGGAAGATTGGAGCTTTCAGGAGCCAGCTTTCCGTTGGGTTTCAACTTCTGTCGCCGCTCTATCAAACTCGTTACGAGTTGTCTTCTTTGGAAGAAGCTTTAAGTTGGGGCGGTGGTAAGGCTAGGAGCAGGCTATCATTTCCCTTCTAGGCAAGTATTTGCTTTATCAACAACCAATTAATTCTTGCAACAGAAAATATTAATAAAAAATCAAAGTCATAATACATAAATCTCACTCTAATTATCATATCAAATTTCAATCAACAAAGCATTGACTATATCAGTTTGGTTCTGTTTTCAGAACGCTTGTAACTCTGTAACAAAGACAACACCATGAGGTGCACGACGCATTGCCAGGTCAGGTATCGGATGGGCGACCACTCACCGTGTCAAAGTGAGTTCTCTGATGCTTGGCACGATCTGAACTGTTACTGAAAGCTTTGGTGCAGCCAGAGTACTGACAGGAGTAGGGTCGTTCACCGGTATGCGACCGCTGGTGGATCTTCAGGTTTTCCAGCCGAGAGAACGCCTTGGTGCAGCCGTCAAACTGCAAGAAGGGGAGAAATTTGCCACGTCAAGCATTGCATACTGCAGAGTTTATATAAATACGAGCTCTGACCCTGTTGATGGAATAAACTGCACTTAATGGTGCACGACTCGGCTTTGCTCAAGTCTTTCATTTGGTTGGATTTCATCGATCGTTGTTACAGTGGTAGCCATTTTGTTGTTGGTTTGGAAGACATTTTGATGAAATCAAATCGCTGCTACTTTGTTCCAGACCAAGGTTTCAAGTTCATCACAACTTAACAGTAACCGACGCCATTATTTGCAAAGCTTCGTTGAAAACAAAAGAAGTTCTGTAAAAAGAAACAAAATACAGAAACTGTATCTTCAGTTTAGTTCACTTGGCAGGCGTTAAAAACCGTTCGACTTGAGCAAGAAAAACAATTCGTTTTCGACTGTCTAAATGATTTCATCGAATTTCAGCCACCCTGATTTTATAATTTCACGACACACTTTATAAATAGCATTTGCCATATTGTTTGATGACAGCTCCAATAAAAAACAAGCGAAGTTTATACATTTTAATCTGTCTTCAAACCACCGGACGTGACTTTTTCAATTTCTTTTATCACTGCACTAAGAACGCCATGGATTCCAATTGCTCGCGACCGCGATAAAAACAAAAACAAACGCCATCTGTTGCTGGTGGATTCGCGCGGCGGATTTTTTCACCGCGTCACTCGCTACGGTCGTTGTCACCACTGCAACTGTGTTCGACGCAACAAGCGGGCGGTGACAGACTATCGACGATATAAACAAACGAGGGGTGTTTACAAATTTAGTGCTAATGGCCCCGTGGCTTTGAACTTCAAACTTGTGTTTATTTTCTCTCGCTGTGAACTCTAAGTGGCTGTGAAAAGTGGGAGTCAGCATCTCTGATCTCAAATAACCTGGATAGAGCATGGGATCCAGCAAGCTGATCTCAAATAACCTGGATAGAGCATGGGATCCAGCAAGCTGATCTCAAATAACCTGGATAGAGCATAGGATCCAGTCAGCTGATCTCAAATAACTTGGATAGAGTATAGGATCTAGCCAGCTGATCTCAAATAACCTGGATAGAGCATAGGATCCAGCCAGCTGATCTCAAATAACCTGGATAGAGCATAGGATCCAGCCAGCTGATCTCAAATAACCTGGATAGAGCATAGGATCCAGCCAGCTGATCTCAAATAACCTGGATAGAGCATAGGATCCAGCCAGCTGATCTCAAATAACCTGGATAGAGCATAGGATCCAGCCAGCTGATCTCAAATAACCTGGATAGAGCATATGATCCAGCCAGCTGATCTCAAATAACCTGGAAACAGCATAGGATCCAGCCAGCTGATCTAAATTGAAGTCAGGTACCAGGTAGGATTCCCTAAATGCAAAGCATCCCTATGATTTCTAAGCAAATTTTAGAGTTCTTGTAACAAATTTTCAGTAAATTTTGGCCATTGAAGTAGTGAAAACCACGAAAGCTGCCGATGAAAACACTTAAATTAGCATGAGCTCTTTGAGCGAACTCAAAATCAGGGTCTCTCAAGATGGCGGCCTTGGATTCAAAGTCTGAACTGGTTCATAATCTTCCCTGTGCAGCCAACAAAACAAACGAACGCTTTCATCGCGCCTATTGGTGTTCCACTCACCGGACACTTGTTGGGTTTCTCGCCGCTGTGGACGCGCATGTGTATTAGCAGTTTGTAGCGTGCGTTGAAGGGACGCGCACGCCTGGCGCACCCTGTCCACAGGCACGCGAACTCATCGCCGCCTCTGCGCGGCTCCACGTGCGCCTTCTCGATGTGGCGCACGAGACTCTCCTGGTCGCCACAGCGAGCGCTGCAGTCGGTCCATCGGCACTCGGCGACACCTGGTGGCAGGCTCGGAGGTTACACTTGCGTTCACTGGTCACCTACTTTTGATGTCGTACAAGTTGATGCAAATGTGAATTGATCTTTTTTGTCCTTTATATGATGGGTTAGAATGCAGTTCCATTAAGGATTGGTGCATTACCCCATCCAAGTATTGTACATCTGTATATTATGCATGTAAAGTATTGGATGGGTGACCATTGATAACTATAGCTTTATTAACATACGTTTTAATAGCAATATCAACAGGATCCGGCAGAGGGAACTCCCATATGATAACCGGGAATTAAAACGAGGTCTCAAGACCGTATTTTTAATGAATCTCACCTAAGTCGTCCTCATCGTTCGGCTCATCCAGCAATTGGTAAACCTGCTGCTGATGTGACATCGCGATGTCATTGTCGTTGACATGCGCATTGCGAGATGTCTGGGCCAAGATGGCGGCCAGCATTTCGCTCTCGTGCTGCGGCATGACGACCTGATTGGTCGATAGCAGTGGCGACTCGTGCTGCTCGTGTGGGAAAATCCCGAAGCTCGGCAGTCGCTCATGGATGACGTGGCCATAGCCTCCAGGAGTCTCCTGCAGAAACCAGGAAGATCGTGGTGAGAGACGTTTGACGACGCACTCATTAGGGAAATGCGGCTTTGGGTTGTGGAAATTGTTCGGTTGTCGATGAAAAAGTTTTAAAGGGAATTGGCATAATGGTCCGGCCACCGCTTAGTCTTGATCTATTTTCCTCTGTTTTGGGTCTCTCCCAGTTATAAACGGGTCTATTATAGTGTTTTAAGGACCAGAATTAACGACTGCTGGCATGCACAGCTCTCCTGAATATTATCTCTAATGGGTGAAAATCGTGTGCCGATCATTTTGATCATTTCCACGGCAGTTCTTAGGCTGAAATTTTAAATCTAACGCAGAACCATGTGTCAAAACAAGCCAACGAAGAAGTGAATCCATCCGCAACGGAGGCTAAGAGCGTGCTCCTCAAAGTGTCCATCAAGGAACTGGATGGCAATAGATGTACCAACCTGAGGGCTTCCAAACTGGTATAGACTAGAGTGCGAGTTGCGAATCAAGCTCGAGAAGTCGCCTCCAAACGGCGACGCTCTCGACGCCCCCCGTCGGCCTCTGGACGCAGTCCTCTTAGCGGGTGTGTACTCTTCGACGTCCACCCGTTGAAAGCTGCCGGTAGATCTTGGCAGGACGTCGATCGGGGGCAGAGTGCGGCTGGGGTCGACCTCGGGGTACGGCTCGGTGTGGTAGGTAGGGACGTCGCTGATGACAGACGAGCAGGGATCATGATATTGTTACTCTGAAGTACTCTGAACGCCTCGGCGCTGAATGTCTGTGGCACAGTATGTGCTGTTTGCAGATTAATTTATTGTAACTTGCTGATATTTATGAGTTGTTGAGGCTAAAAATCAATCGGGTTGGAGGGTAAACCCAGCCACGTAATCTATATGCACTTTCTTCATCATCCATTAATTGTTGTAGCTATCGATATAATTGTTATCAAATTAATTGTTATAATTTTATGTGGTTCTTTTGTTATCAGAAAATTGTCAGGACTGCTCAAACCATTGAAGAAGTAACGAGTACAAGTTACGAAACGTTGGGAAATTTAGCTGTTCTTCACTTAGCATTCAAAACCCAGTTGAAATAGTTTTTGTTAAAACAAGTGCTAAGTTTACATCAAGTAGACATGAGTCTACATTAGTGTTCTTGTGAGGTTGATGAGTCTGATGCACTCACATCAATTATCGATTTCTCCTCCTGTAATTTTGTTTATAACTTCAATAAATCCTCCCCCGGTCACCCATCCAATGCCTGATTTAGCGTGGTGTTGCTTAACTTCTTCAACATTCATAAGTCCTGATAGAACGAGAGTTGTTGTTCCTATGTTCCGCACGAATACCGCCCACAATCAATCAAAGGGTAACATTCTAAGACAAAGACATCCTTGTACCTGTAATCCAGGTAGCCTTCACTGGTCAACGGCAAGAGGAAGACGTCATCCTGAGCGATCATATCTGCAGAGGACAGCGACAATTGAATGACTCCGGCCAGGGACGAGTCTTCAGCTTGATGGTAGCTGTCGTACACTGGTTCTGCTTTGCACGACTCGTAGAGGTGGCCGTCGTGGAGGTGGAACGCGTCGAACGGGGTGGCGTTCGGGCCGATCATTGCCTCCAAGTGCATGACGGCTGGAACATGGAGAGCGTCTTGATGAACCAGACCTCGTTCTGGAAGCTAGAGTGCGCTGCTTGAAAAGTTGTTTAACAATTGGTTTGAAAATCTTGGACTGCCAGTGTTTAAAGCATGATATTACCGCTGATTTGAGAGAGATTGTTGGGGTTGCAACATTATAGGAAGGGTTGAGCATCAATGCGGCTTTTGACGCAAAGGCATCGATGGGATTTTTTTTGTTGATCTTTCAAAAGGAATTATTTGCTCCAGATTGGAGTGAAAACCATGAAAAACATGAAAATAAACAATTGCTTTACAGCTCACACTTAAATATTTCAACATCCAAGCACAATCGATAGACAGTCACATACCTAAATATACCAGTCATAAAATTACCTGATTTTTTAGATGAAAAAGTGGATGTAAGACACAAACGAAAAAAAAAAATTACAAAAAACAAAACTGTATCATAATTTAAAAACTTCACTATCACTGCACACAATCGGCAAAGAAATGCAGTTTTTTTAGCACCAAAACTGATATCCGACAACGCTGTTCACTTGACAGTAAAATTGAATGAAAAGATGCAAACTTTGCACGAACTCGAACACAATTGCTCGACACGGCGACCCACGAACAACTGAGCGACTCGAAGAAAAGCCGGCAACGAAAATAACGAGCGGAGTTAAAAACTAGAGAAATGTTACCGTCTCTTGCGGCCCAAGACGGCAGCCAATCAGCGACAAGAGCAGACATGTGTGATCTTCAGCCCGAGATTCGTTCGCTCGAGATGCGTTTGTTTTTATGATCAGATGTAATTAATGTGCAGTGACAGTTTCAAGACAGCTGCCGAGATGAGGACGATCTTAATGAAGTCGTGGCAAAAACAAACTTGTCAAGTGTTCAATTTCCATCTTTTTTTTCTTCTTTGTTTTTGAGATGCAGCCAAAAAGGGCCAGGTTGTTGTTCATAATACAATCATATTTGCAGTTTGCAGTCGAGATTAAATCCATCATCCATTGCATCAGCTGGATTTCTATTTTGGCGCAAATCTGCGTTTTAAGAGTTGTCAAATCAGTTCTTTCAAATTTGATTGATCGTTTGATTGTTGCAAAGAAGCACACGTGGTCACATAGGCCTCCTCAGAAAGGGTTGGTGTAAATGATGTGGTTGATGGAGTAGCGAAGTTGGTGAAAAACAGGGTGGTAATGATGTAGGTGAAGAGTGTGACATGAAGGTGGTCGGTCCCACGGATTGCTCCTGTCCAACACCACCGAGCCCGGGCCAGCATCATTCGGCCATGTGCTTCGAGCACTAACTTGCAAGGAAGGACATTGCTACAAGAATGATGATGGTCTCATGGACGTGGAGGTAGAAACCTGTAAGCCAGGACATAACCCCCTCCTGACCTCCAAAACATGGTTGGTTTAATTGATTTCTGGTGTAACGACGCACTATTTTGACAATAATCCCTGTAGCACTGGCCTAATGGCATCGGTGAATGATGAACCTTACCTAGCCTAGAAGGGATTCACAGTGGAAGTGAGTGTTGGTGAAGATTATTTTTGTTCTAAACTATATGGTATCACCACCCAAACGGTTTGGCGTGTTGGGAACACCGGTCATCGTGAAATCACCGAAGTTAAGCAACACTGCGCTGAGTCAGGTATTGGATGGGTGACTACCGAACGGTTTGTCGTGTTGGAAACATTGGTCCTCGTGAGATCACCGAAGTTAAGCAACACTGCGCTGGGTCAGGTATTGGATGGATGACCACCGAACGGTTTGGCGTGTTGGAAACACCGGTCCTCGTGAGATCACCGAAGTTAAGCAACACTGCGCTGGGTCAGGTATTGGATGGGTGACCACCGAACGGTTTGTCGTGTTGGAAACATTGGTCCTCGTGAGATCACCGAAGTTAAGCAACACTGCGCTGGGTCAGGTATTGGATGGATGACCACCGAACGGTTTGGCGTGTTGGAAACACCGGTCCTCGTGAGATCACCGAAGTTAAGCAATACTGCGCTGAGTCAGGTATTGGATGGGTGACCACCGAACTGTTTGTCGTGTTGGAAACATTGGTCCTCGTGAGATCACCGAAGTTAAGCAACACTGCGCTGGGTCAGGTATTGGATGGGTGACCATCATACACATGACCAGTTCTGTTCGGGAGAGAGGTTGGAGGGATGAAAGTTAGTAAAGCATCTTCACTCGCCTTGCTTATCAACCTCTCAACAGCATGGATTTGTGAAATAATCCTGTTGTTTGCGTTGAACCGTCCTTCGGAAGGGACGTTAAGCCGGTGGTCCCTTTGGGATGACTACATAACAGCACCGGGTTTTCTCTCCACCCTTTTAGGCTAGGCTTTATTGACATATCATTGGTTTAGGTCCCTTCTTATCACCCGATCATTCACCGCCTCCGTTAAACCAGTTCCAAATGATCCGTTTTGATAACAATGCGTCGTTAAACACCACAAATCAATCGATAACTAAATTTAAAGTCAAAACTCTCTTCTTCTTGGAGTGTTACATCTTTGACCTCTGTCCTCCTAGGTACAAGTCTGCATGAATGGTAGCTCAGAGTGGCACTTTCTGCGACACTTGGTCGAGACGTTACGTTGTTGACGCAGAGAAAGTACCGCGGCCAACGCCCAGAGGCGAACAGGTCCGACAAAATCTAGATCACCAATTAGTTTTATGCAAGTTCAAATTACTTATTTTATTGCTATGTACTCATTGGGGGTGTAGCTCAGATGGTAGAGCGCTCGCTTAGCATGTGAGAGGTACCGGGATCAATGCCCGGCACCTCCAAATTTTTGTTTTTCTCAGATTTAAGGTCTGTAAAATATTCCGTTTTTCTCTTTGTACTTTTGAAAACAAAAAAAGTTTGGCAATGTGTTGTTAGGTTAAATTGGGCGCGGTGTTTGACATAAAATAAACGTTGCTATGGTGCACCTGTCAGTGTTATTCTAGTAAGGGTGGCAATCCTGGAAGTGGTACAAAAGAGCCTGTTGAAAGGATAAAAGGTTCAGCGACCCCACGAAATGAAACTTAACTAATGCACCGTGCAGAATATGGTTTGTTGGGTATGGTACAGTTTTCAATTATAACCAAACGTGCAAAAAATGTACGCTTTGCTTGCACACAAACTCTAAAATTAATTATGCAGAAAGATATCGTAAACCCAGCAGAACCTAACCTAAACATTGTCATGTGCAGGTGTTCTGACATATGATCCAATAAGTGAGCATCTTTATACCAAAAAAAAAAATTATCTACGTTAAAAAATATATTACTGTCGTCTGCCAGTTTGAATTTTTTAACGACATTGCACAGCCCTCTTGCTACGTGGAGCCGGAGCGCAAGACTGGCAGCGTGTAGCAGTGATTGTCTAGTTTTTCAGCTCTTCAATTGTCTCCTGCAGAGAATAGACACGAGACCAGCGTGCACGTGTTAGCGTACGCCACTTGGGAGGCTACGCACGACACAACTTTTGTTTTGTTTTGCTCTCTGTTTTTACTGCCAGGTGCCGAGAAATTTTGGTAATTTGTCATAAATATAAACAAACTGAATTTATATTTAGTAAACAATGTGTTACTTATCATTGACCGGTTGCAAATGGTAAATCTGCCACTGTCAGTTAGAAATGTGTTATTTATTTGCAGCTCCAATCAGTTGCTTCTGGTTTCTTCTCTATTGTAAAGCAGTTGTGTGTTGGGGACATGTTTTCCCGATGTTGGCAGTCACCACAGGAAAAACATACGGCCAACAATACCGTCGATATGAATTGGCAAGTCCCGAACCCTGGAATTGAATTTGTCCGATTCGCTTTGCGTGTTTGTAACCTCCAATATCAATATACATTTGACAAGAGTCTGTTCATGAGGCTAGGCTTGGGATAAACAGTACATATAAACCTTGGGCTTGGTCTTACTGCAGGCTGTCTCTTTTGGTTCCCCCATGTATATGGTCCATTTTCGAATAGTATTTCACTTTGTTGGACATTTGGCGAAAGGGTTTCTAGCAATTATTATGATGACATGCTCCTAGTAAGTGGTTTTTTCAAATATTGAAAGTTGTTTTTATTTAAAATAAAGTCTTTTGCATAAACTTTGTGCCTGAATTGAGTCTGAAAAGTTACCGAAAACGTGACAGCGCACCCCTTAATTTCCAAATGTTACCAAATGTGAAATCAATCGTGGAAGAAGATACAAATTAGCTCGGAGTTTCTAACATACACGCGTTCAGGTAACGTAACGTGAAGTGGTTTCCAATCGAAAATAAAGAATCCGAAGCTTGACTCAGGAGATCTTTTGTCACATCGAGAAGGAATTGTGTATCACGAGGGCCTCGCTTGTCTCAATTGGCCTCCAGTGGGCTTAGATTAGGACATTTTAAATCGCAAACTCGAAAATTTCTAAGAAATTTGATTTTCTTCGTTAGGCTTTGCATGAAGATCCCATTCTTGCTTCCGAGGTCCAGATTAGTCTCAATTCTGGAGTCTGCGAGAATCGATGCTGATTAATGGAAATTGGGAATCGAATTAGATTCTTCTGGAAGTGTTATTCGAAAGTCGGCAAAACCATTTTCAGTGCATAAAGTCGATAACAACTCGGCGATAACTACCGAAAGCGATATTCCTTGCTGAAAATAAGTATTTTAGCATTTTAGCGGTCTAATCACAAACGATGCTACAGAAATTTAGCGAACGCACCAAGATTTCTGTAGAAAAATGCATTCACACTATAAAAAGCACTATAATTATGCTAGAAGAAAGGGTTATTCATTTAAAACATTCCGCCAGCCTGAACTTTGACACCCGTCAGAACTTGTCAAGCTTATATAGGGGCAGTTTTTGTTCTTTCTAATCATCCCCATCAAAAAACTTAACACTCGTGGTATCGTATGACAGTCAGTCACAAGCTTCAACCCTTTACACTTCGCCCGCCAGCAATGTGACGCCAACATTTTATTATAACTCTGTTATGGTAAATATATAATATCATTTACTAAACACAAGTCATATGAGACGATACATAATTCTGGCATTTGTTTTTAAGAGCCACACATGTGGCAGAATTAATGATCGTTTTTTTTTTTACTTCTTCGTCTGTCTCCTGACCATGTGTGGATAATTGTTTTTTTCTCAGTCGGTGGTTGCTGGTTCATATACCAGCAACGTGCTATCACTTTCTATCAGCTGTGCCTGAAAAATGATTAAATATAATGTAAAGTCAATTACCTTTCTTTTAGAAATAAACGCAGTTTAGCAAATTTCCGGCCGCAACTTTTTAAATACGGCACGTAGCTCAGTTTTCGCTCGGCAGGTCGCGCAGCATGATTCTGTACCAATATGGCTGCTATACGTCATGGGCGAATTGAACTTTTGACAGCTGCAGAATAAAGTATCATTGCAAATACCTAAAATAAAAAGAAATTAAGTCGCTGGGACGCTGATCAAATCATCTGTGTGTCATTTCACCGAACTGGTAGACCTAACTGTTTCTTACTGATAGTTTGAGGGATATTTGTTGATTACTGGGTTGTCGATGAGGGTGTGCCTCATTTTCATAGTCGTGAATAAAACCGACTTTGAGATATATTACACTCATTTTAACCTCTGAAATGATATTTTTATGGTCCTGTGTATTATGAGTTATGCATATGATCATTTTTTTGCAGAAATGTCACTGCGGGTAGGTCAGAGGGTCGAGCTAACTGAGAAGGGTCTCCGGGGATCAGTGGCATTTGTCGGACTAACGGGCTTCGCCACGGGCAAATGGATTGGTATCGTACTTGATGAGCCTAAAGGAAAAAACAATGGCACCGTCCAGGGTAAGTTCATGGGTTATCGATAAGAGGAATTGACCATTAATTTATATCGATCTGATCACACCAAATGTTGAATGAGTTATTAATCATTACCATCTGACACTTACATTGTTATTTTCTTCTGTTTATTTCTCTTAAAGGGAAGGTTTACTTTTCATGTGGCGAGAATGAAGGGATGTTTGTGCGACAGAGCCAGCTAACTCTATTGGACGAGGCAGGAAATGCTATCGAATCGGTTGCATCTACTCCTGACTCGGCAGAACCAAAGAGATCTCGACTTCCTGGGTCAGTAAAAGCTATTAGCTTAACCATTTGAATCTCTGATCCGCTTTGCACGTCTTTTGACGGTCGAGCCTGTCGCTAATTTAAATGTTGTCGACCATTATGCTGCTATTTTTGGATCAGTGGGACTCGTCGAAAAACAGAACCAACCACGTGAGTCATGGCTAAATATTGCTTTCGAAGCTCTAGATTTTATAAACTTCGGCACCAAATGCAATGTGGTCTTTTTTTTGCTATTTGTCTCTTTTTCCTCGCTGCATTTGGAAGTGTGCGGAGAAAATCTTCGCCTGCCCAAGCAGGAAAGCCCAAAACGGAACGACCCAGGTACATGCTAAGACTAATTTGTGCTGTCAATTTTTGCAAGTCAGAACTATACTGAATGATTGTTTTTATGCACTCACGCCTGCATCTACACTTACTTGTCAGGATTAAAGCCATCATAATTTGGCATAAGCTACTTACTTGCAAACTGACATTTGTCTATTGTGCTGGACATTTAATGGATCATGGTGGATCATGGTGTTTGATGGTGGTGCTCTGTCATTATTATCTAGATAATAAACTGGTTTACTTCAACTGGGAATAAGTACTTTAGTGGATCTTAACTTTCGGCAAAATTATGTTAGGAGCCGTTTCAAGTACTTGTGATGTTTTCTTTGCTACGTCACCCTAGAAGCACAACCGTGCTCATGCTTGCGCTGTTCCTGACCTGACGGCTGCTGCCTGTTTGTTTCAGTTCCCGGGCAACGCTGGCCATGAGTCGCAGTCAATCGGAGTTCTCAACACCAGGCAGTACCGCCACCACGCCCAGGTCATCATTTGTCGAGGTCAGTTACCTTTCTTTCGCACAAGATCAGCTTTTTGGTCTAAGGAATTCCGCAAAAGATAAAAATGAAATTCGGGCCATTGGTCTTGAAATATCGGTCAAGTATTGCAGTGTATTTAATGTGGTGTCTCTTGTTTGTCAGACCGGCTTCGTTGAGACTCTGAAGCCGCAGTTTACGCCTGGAGCAGCGATCGCCACTCCTACAACCGGCCCGTCAGTGGAGGAGCGAGTCTCCGCGTTGCAGGCCGCGCAGGCGGCGGCGCAGGCAGACGAGTCTCTGCGCGCGCAGCTCACAGATGCGCTGGAGAAACTAGAAACCCTACGCGGTAAGAATCAGCTCAGCAATCGGAAAGCTTTCCTGACAACGTGATGTTAATTTGTTGCTTTTTGTGAGGAACCGTTTTGTGCGCAGCCTGCAGTAGTAGGTTAGCTTGGTTCCAGTCTTAATGAAACTGAAAGGTCAGAAAGATATATTAGAAGCTAGTTCAATTATTACTCAAAATACATTTTGCTCGGTAAGCAACTCGGTCTGGCACTTACTAGATATATTTCTTAGCGTCTTCTGAATAAAAACACGTTGCCGAAACAGATCGCAGTTGAACTCAACAAATGTGGTCATGGATTTAATAAAGACAAGTAAAATCTAATGCTAAACCAAGAAATAAATTAGCGCTAGGCAAGTTGGGACCCAGGGAGGTGAAAGAAAGCATCTCAATACCAACGTTGAGGTCTGAATGTCAAGATTTTGAACAGCTTTACTTCCCTTGCTTGTTTTATAGTTATGGATGGAGAAATCCTCACTCCTTCAAAAGGTTTCTTAAGACTACTGGGCCAACAATTTAACTTCTAAATGTAATTTAAAGGTAGTGGCAATGTCTAATTGGGCGTGCCACCAAGACATTCACTTGCAAAGTATTTTCAAGACAACAATGGTATTCTTGAGCTCAATCGTGCCAAGGCTCGTATTATCATGAACATTATAACCCTTCAAAAGAATTAGTATTTCTAACAATGAAACAAAATGGCCATTGCCAGCACTAGTAATTTCAATAGTCGTAGCATGTAAATGAAAGATTGTTTCAGTGCTGAACTGAGAATGTGAATCTCTCTTGGTTTGCAGCCAAGCGACTGCAAGATAAGGAGAAGATGCTGGAGCTTGAGAAGTGCCGAGTCCAGGTCGACCAACTTCTGGAGTTCAAGTCACGAATCCTGGAGTCACAGGCGTCGCTGCAGCGCGACCTTCAACGTGCGCGGCAGGAGACTCGAGACGCGATCGAAGCTCGTGAACTTCACGCCGAGGAAATGTCAGACCTTGCAGAGACCATGGAGATGGCCACGCTCGACAAGGAGATGGCAGAGGAGAAGGTGAGCTTACTTGATCATCTTTTGTTTGATAGTAAATGCTGGTCTAGCATCGTTCCATTTCGTAGTTAACTGCGTTCAAACTCAACTATCAGCCAGGTCGGTACTTCATTATTTATTTTGATATTATTGCTAGACTTGGGACCGATTTCACCAACTTTTAACCGGCGCAGTAATTTGCTTTAAAACAATGATACTTTAATAATTGCAAACCAAGAATCTTAGACAACACACAGAGAAAAAGTAAAAAAAAAAAGTTTTTAACAATGTGTTTGCTTCAAAATGGAATATTTGGTGACTCAGAAATACAAAAAAATATCAATGGGACTTCTTACTCTGACCTCCAAACGACAGTTTAAAAGTTAAACCACGTCCTTCCAGGTTCAAATACTAAACTGTGATTAGGACAGAGAGAAAGTAGTGACGGCTGCTAAATAAAATTGCTTTTTTTGTGACAAAACAAAGCCTTCCTGAATCATCACTGAAATCAAATTTAAATTTGCATCTTTTTTGTGTATTTATCTAAATATTCTCCTACAAATCTCTCAAAATGTCAGTTCCATTGGTGAAATCCAATGGACTTTCCCTTCAACATTGTTCATTGTTACCTGAGTTCCTTTGCATATTTAACGTGTATCAGAATCTGTTTTTCAGAGTCATTCAAATCAAACTTCCTCGATCGTTTCCCCTGCAAAATGTCATGTCTACAGATCTGCTAAGTAATCAGATGAGACTTGATCCAACCAAAGAAATTAACATTTTTGAAAGCCAAATCAAAAACAGATGACATAGACTGGCAGATGACTGGCTTATGATAAAGCCTCAATAATGTGGTGACTTTATTGGCAAATAGCAATCAACCTCCGCTCGGAAATGTTCTCTCCATAAACCCGTTGTCTTGTCTTCAGTCTGAGACGCTGGCCATCGAGCTCGAGACCGCCAAGGAGCGTGTCGAGGAACTGACTCTCGACCTCGAGATCCTTCGAGCGGAACGAACTGGCGGCGAGGGCGGGACCGGAGCTTCGAGCTACGAGCTCACACAACTTGAGCAGCAAAATGCCCGTCTTCGAGAGACGCTGGTCAGGTATGTATGCATTCTGGGTATTTTCAACATATTTGCAATGATATACTTTAGATTGAATTCCATGGATGAAATCCAGGGGGATTTTACCAGGGTTCTGTAATTCTAACCTATATCCCTACTAGCTTGCAGTTCTGATTGATTTAATTTTAAGGCTACAGGATCCTTGGCACCTTTTTTTTGCATTTTTTGGCAATATTATTGGCAATTGTTTGTCATTTAGTAACAGAATGCTAGAAAGCTAACATTAACCAAGAAGTTAGCCTGTTTCAAGTGGAAATAGCCCTGAAAGCTAAGAGATTTAAGTATGAAACACGGCGATTGAACGCAAGGAGTAGCGTTTTTAGTTAGGTCCCACCGCTTGGGTGCAATGTGTGATCCGAGTGCAAGCAATGTTTGTCTTCGCGGCAGGATGCGGGATCTTTCCGCACACGAGAAGCACGAACAACACAAGCTCGCTAAGGAGGCGGATCAGAC
The DNA here is from genome assembly GCA_947568835.1 of Protonemura montana. Classification (NCBI taxonomy): domain Eukaryota; kingdom Metazoa; phylum Arthropoda; class Insecta; order Plecoptera; family Nemouridae; genus Protonemura; species Protonemura montana. Next base: position 27,686,715 of record OX387603.1, on the reverse strand, counting down.
GCGATCGGAAGTCCAGGAACTGTCGCGGACAAAGCAGAAGCTGAGCACGCGTGTCGAGGAGTTGGAGAACATCGTCGCTGATCTTCAGGAGCAGGCAAGTCTTGTCTGGTATTGACAGCTTGCAATAGTTCCCCACAATTGACATAGCAATAGTTCCCCTGAGGGTCTACCCACAATTGACATAGCAATAGTTCCCCTGAGGGTCTACCCACAATTGACATAGCAATAGTTCCCCTGAGGGTCTAGCCACAATTGACATAGCAATAGTTCCCCTGAGTGTCTACCCACAATTGACATAGCAATAGTTCCCCTGAGTGTCTACCCACAATTGACATAGCAATAGTTCCCCTGAGTGTCTACCCACAATTGACATAGCAATAGTTCCCCTGAGTGTCTACCCACAATTGACATAGCAATAGTTCCCCTGAGGGTCTACCAACAATTGACATAGCAATAGTTCCCCTGAGGGTCTACCAACAATTGACATAGCAATAGTTCCCCTGAGGGTCTACCCACAATTGACATAGCAATAGTTCCCCTGAGGGTCTACCCACAATTGACATAGCAATAGTTCCCCCGAGGGTCTACCCACAATTGACATAGCAATAGTTCCCCTGAGGGTCTACCCACAATTGACATAGCAATAGTTCCCCTGAGTGTCTACCCACAATTGACATAGCAATAGTTCCCCTGAGGGTCTACCCACAATTGACATAGCAATAGTTCCCCTGAGGGTCTACCCACAATTGCCATAGCAATAGTTCCCCCGAGGGTCTACCTACAATTGACATAGCAATAGTTCCCCTGAGGGTCCACCCACAATTGACATAGCAATAGTTCCCCTGAGTGTCCACCCACAATTGACATAGCAATAGTTCCCCTGAGGGTCCACCCACAATTGACATAGCAATAGTTCCCCTGAGTGTCCACCCACAATTGACATAGCAATAGTTCCCCACAATTGACATAGCAATAGTTCCCCTGAGGGTCTACCCACAATTGACATAGCAATAGTTCCCCTGAGGGTCCACCCACAATTGACATAGCAATAGTTCCCCCGAGGTTCTACCCACAATTGACATAGCAATAGTTCCCCCGAGGGTCTACCCACAATTGACATAGCAATAGTTCCCCTGAGGGTCTACCCACAATTGACATAGCAATAGTTCCACTGAGGGTCTACCCACAATTGCCATAGCAATAGTTCCCCTGAGGGTCTACCCACAATTGACATAGCAATAGTTCCCCCGAGGGTCTACCCACAATTGACATAGCAATAGTTCCCCTGAGGGTCTACTAACAATTGACATAGCAATAGTTCCCCTGAGGGTCTACCTACAATTGACATAGCAATAGTTCCCCTGAGTGTCTACCCACAATTGACATAGCAATAGTTCCCCTGAGTGTCCACCCACAATTGACATAGCAATAGTTCCCCTGAGTGTCCACCCACAATTGACATAGCAATAGTTCCCCTGAGGGTCTACCAACAATTGACATAGCAATAGTTCCCCTGAGGGTCTACCCACAATTGACATAGCAATAGTTCCCCTGAGGGTCTACCCACAATTGACATAGCAATAGTTCCCCTGAGGGTCTACCCACAATTGACATAGCAATAGTTCACCTGAGGGTCTACCCAGTACCCACAATTGACATAGCAATAGTTCCCCTGAGGGTCTACCCACAATTGACATAGCAATAGTTCCCCTGAGTGTCCACCCACAATTGACATAGCAATAGTTCCCCACAATTGACATAGCAATAGTTCCCCTGAGGGTCTACCCACAATTGACATAGCAATAGTTCCCCTGAGGGTCTACCCACAATTGACATAGCAATAGTTGCCCTGAGGGTCTACCCACAATTGACATAGCAATAGTTCCCCTGAGGGTCTAACCACAATTGACATAGCAATAGTTCCCCTGAGGGTCCACCCACAATTGACATAGCAATAGTTCCCCTGAGGGTCCACCCACAATTGACATAGCAATAGTTCCCCTGAGGGTCCACCCACAATTGACATAGCAATAGTTCCCCTGAGGGTCTACCCACAATTGACGTAGCAATAGGCACAGAGTAATGAAGAAAAACAGTGAATTTAACAGTCACCGGCTACCTGTAGTGAATCTGGCGCTCTACAAAGAAGCTTCTAGCTCAGCTGTCACTTATTAATTACATATTTGAATTTTTCATTTTTTTGCATAATTGGGTTGATTGCAATTATTAATTAGTTAATAATATACTAGGCTGTATTAAAGTTTGTGACATGCTTGAATTTTTAGTAAGATTTTCACAAAATTCTATTTTTAATTTCACTTGATGGCTGCTTCTATGAATTAGCAACCAGTTATCAATGGTTTTAGACCAACTGTATGGACTTATAATCTGAAAACAGAGCAGGTAGAAGTGAAGTGTTTCTGACGCTACCCTCCCTCTGCGTAGGTGGATGCGGCCCTGGGTGCAGAGGAGATGGTTCGTGTTCTGGGCGACGCCAAGCTTTCTCTGGAGGAGCGTGTAGCTGAGCTAGAAGATGCTGTCGCTGACCTGGAAGACCTCCAAGATATGAACGAGCAGGTGCAAGAAGGCAGCCACGAGCTCGAGTCAGAACTCCGTGAGGAACTGGACCTTGCTAACGGCGCTGTGCGGAAGGTACGCAGGCGCGTGTAGCTCGTGGAATGGTTATTAAACAGCAGGTGGTTCGGTGGAGTGGAGCAGGCTGTCCCCGGGGATTGGGTTCATTCTCGGCTGAAATAGTTTTGACAGAGTGCATGGTTTGATACAATTCAGAGGGACAGCACTGACACGGTGTATCAAATGGACCGTGATTACAAGTGGCCTGCTGATGAGAGAGTTGCACAAGAGCAGTCGTATACACGATATCAACACATCTTGTGTCTAGCCTATTTGGATTGTAAAAGTTAAAGGTTGTTCTGCAAGCATTCCCAAGCTAATAATTTATATGATGCCAAGAAGCTGCATATTTGTCGCAGTGAAGAAGGAAAGATAGAGGGAGTGCAACTTCCTGGAGAAGAAATTTGGCGTCAAGTGGTGAAGAATTTCAATGCTTTGCCAAGTTAAGAGATGTTATGAATCTTGAACAAAGAATACTCTGGGAATAGAAGTACTTAAACTCGTACTTAACGCCACCTTCCTCGTGTCCTCTTAAAACCAGGTGCAGCGCGAGCGAGAGGCTGCCTTGGAGACAATCTCCGACCGAGACCAGATCATCGGCAAGTTCCGAGAGTTGGTGCAGGAACTGCAGCAGCAGAACGTGACGTTGCAACAGGCACAGGCCGAGAACTCCCAGCGCCCTCTTGCGTTGGAACAGCTGGACTTCGGGGTAACTACAGGCTTCTATAGAGCACATCCAAGTTATCGGATAAGTTTCACGGATGTAGAATTCATATATTTATATAAATACTTGGGCAAAGCTCCGATCTATCATCCTTTGTTGTCAACAATGGCTGCATTTTTTGTGAAACAAGCTAGTGGAGAATCTGAATGTTGTTAATCTGAACTTTGACGTGGTTTTCATATGGTTTCAAATTTGCTCCTGATTAAACGGTTAAACCTCATATATTGTGGGTTTGGTAACAATCTTAATATCCTTGATACTAAACTATTCTTGTTAAGATTGCTCGAGGGTCTGTAATCTATTTTTAACAATAATATTTAAAACAAAAGGATTTACCAACTCTGAAACATATTTTATTTGAATCTTTTGTCCGCTTGCGTACAGAAAGTGTTTGCGGAGAGTCGTGCACACACGCGAGCCGTGGACCTCGAGCTGCGGCAGCTGGAGACAGCGCAGCTACGCAAACAGGTTCAACTTCTCGGCGGATTCTTGCCTGACCACCTGGTGGCACGCGGTGGGGACCAGGACGCCATTCAGGTAGGTCTTAACTTCACACTTGTTCCAAGCTATGACTGGCATAGGCATGATGAGCAAGCACTGATCCCAAATAACTTGGATAGAGCATAGGATCCAGCCAGCTGATCTGAAATAACCTGGATAGAGCATAGGATCCAGCCAGCTGATCTCAAATAACCTGGATAGAACATAGGATCCAGCCAGCTGATCTCAAATAACCTGGATAGAGCAAAGGATTCAGCCAGCTGATCTCAAATAACCTGGATAGAGCATAGGATCCAGCCAGCTGATCTCAAATAACCTGGATAGAGCATAGGATTCAGTCAGCTGATCTCAAATAACCTGGATAGAGCATAGGATTCAGCCAGCTGATCTCAAATAACCTGGATAGAGCATAGGATCCAGCCAGCTGATCTCAAATAACCTGGATAGAGCATAGGATCCAGCCAACTGATCTCAAATAACCTGGCTAGAGCATAGGATCCAGCCAGCTGATCCCAAATAACCTGGATAGAGCATAGGATCCAGCCAGCTGATCTCAAATAATCTGGATAGAGCATAGGATCCAGCCAGCTGATCTCAAATAACCTGGATAGAGCAAAGGATCCAGCCAGCTGATCTCAAATAACATGGATAGAGCTTAGGATCCAGCCAGCTGATCTCAAATAATCAGGATAGAACATAGAATCATGATTTTAGAGTTTTTAAAAAATGTCTTCAACTAATTTTGACTATTAAAGTAGTAAAAACTAGGAAAACTGGGTAAGCTACGTATGAAAACACTTCAAATAGCATGAATTATTTGAGAGAACTCAGAACCAGGGACTGTCAAGGTGGCAACCTTGGGTTTGAAGTGTCAATGGCAACCGCTATCCAGGTTATTTACGATCAGAGATGGTGGACTGCTGTTATCAATGTGCAACGACATTGCAATATAATTCTACTTGCACTAAATTACTTGTTGACCCTAACTTCATTGATGCTGAAAGATTCCTTTCTATGCACAACTTACCATTCACTTAATCTTATGTCAAAGTTATCAAAATACTTTGGTACTTAAATAGTTTTTAGCCAATTCACAGAAAAATGTACGATGTTTCTATGGATGTCTTGAATGGCTCTGGATGCCTACAGATCAATGATAGCATTGATAGGGGTAGATTGAATAATAAAAAAAAATATTATTGTTTATTTATTGCTTTTGACCAAGTTTTGAAGTACCAGGATTGTCAGGGGCAATGCAAAAATTAGATGAGATCTTATTTAAATTGCAAATGCTTGCAATGTACGGGGTATTTTATTATAATGAACACTTTTTGAGCATGACTTATCTAAATCTCCTAATCTCAAGGTGGGATAAGGATTTTTGCTTTTGAAGAACTCTTTTTTTTTAAGGGGTGTTAGTGTTCATAATAATAAAATGCAAAAATTATTTTGCAATACAAATTTTTAATTTCAATCATTTTAATAATTTCAATATAAATAAGATTTTAAACAGTTTTTAAAGATTTGATTCTCGATGCTGCTGATTGTAAAAGTATCAGCGTCCAACTGTTAACGTTTCCTTCAGACGATGCTTCTTCTGGAGAGGCTGGCATTGAAGGCAGACATCTTGCTGGGGCAGACCAGGGACCGGTTCTCGGTTCCGCCTCCGCTAGATCGATTCAACGTTGTCAAGGGAACGGAGGCGGGTCGTTATGCGTTCGGCAGCCGCATGTCCCTGCTGCTGCACTCCTTGCAGGTAACATTGAACCATTGAATGAACTGGCTTCGTCTTTTATACTCTGTGACCATTTTCCAGTTTGCAGGCTTTTTTAATTTTCTGGTTCTTCCACGAGGAAGCTGAAACCAAGTGAAGGATAGAAAGGGAGCCGGACTGAAAAAATGTGCAACTGTACCGGGATATTAACCCAGGACTCTCAATTGCTGGTTAGGTGTTCTACCAGCTGAGCTATCTGGACACACAGAGCCCAGCTTCAAGGGTGGGATAAGGAGGAATGCTTTGGGAATGTCAGTTTATTCTAGGATAAAGCCTCTCAAAGTTGCATTCTGGTAGTGAAAATTCTGGAGCTTTTCAGTAATTTTAGATAGTAATTGTTAGAGCCAAGATTTTACGGTGTTATGATTTCGATAATTTCGTGGTAAGCTTTTTGGATTTCGGTGTTATGGCGGTTTTATGGAAAAAGTACAGAATTTCATGTCTATAACAGATTTCAGACATAGGTGACGAAAAAAAGAAAAAACGTGTTTTTAGCATTAGTTTTATCGAACTTTTAGTGCTAATTATTTGAATTTTAACGTTTATAGCTAAATAGAAAAAAGGGGTTTTGCGATCTACATTCAAAAGGAATGAAGATTTAGGGTAAGCACTGGGATCTTTAATAAAGATGTGATCAATAATAATTACAATAAAGCAAATATTTAGTGTAGGTCCTCAACATCGGTATTTGTAATGGACTTGGAACAAAATTAATAGCACAAATCAATATTTTACATAAATGCCACCATGAAATACATTGTATGGCAGTAAGAGCGACACCTACCACTTGTTAAACTGAACATTGAACAAGTTTCAATGGTAGCTTCCCTAAAAAACCTCTCTGCATCAACACTGTTCACTGGGGCTCAAATAGTTTGCTAAGTCAGAACTGCAAATGAGGGGTTTAAGATTTTTATATCCATTAGAATTTGAATTAGACCCACTGCCTGGTACTAACAACATACTTTGCAAGATTGTCTTTTTTCTCCCAGACAAGTCCCGTGTTCCAGATTCCACACATCAAAATATATCCATCACTCACAAAGAGTTGCTTTGCTTGATCCTCAAAAGTCAAAGATTTATTACACCCCATTGAAATTTGAAATCCCAGCTAATCTCTATATAGACTGAATGCATGTGGTGCTGGTGCTCACATGGCAAGGAGGGGAAGATTCAGCCAACCAATGGCAATGGTTTCCTACTGCAAACATTTTGCCCCACTACTTCTACCCCCTAAGCTTAGGAATGTTGACAGCATTTGATGAGAAACAGACCTGAATATGACAAATTCATGGAAATGTGTGTTTAGAGAGATAAAATAAACATTTTAAATATTTTGCATGGAAATAAGTGGCTATTTCGCAAAATACACATATTTCAGTGAAATAGCTTCATTATCTCTTAATTTAGCATAACAACAAATGGGTTATTTTATTTGTTTATTTATTTTCCGTGAAATATAGTTTGATAAAAATGAAAAAAAAAAACAGATTATCTGAAATTTAAGATAATTTGATGGGAAAAGGCTCATTTCGCGATGATTTCGCGGGAAATAGTTGATTTCGTTGTTATGGATGATTTTTCGTGAATTTCGCGTTATGTCGCGATGAGCTTCTTACATATTTGAGTTGGGAATTCAATGAATTGCACTCATTTGTAAGAAAAACAAGAGATAAGAACAATTCGCGATTTCGCGCATCACCATATAATCGTGGCTCTAGTAATTGTCAATTGCTTAACAATTACAGTATTTTCAGAATTAGAACCTATTTCCTAATTTATTTAGTGTTTTTTTTTACTGATTCTCCTGAAAATACTGTAGCTATTTGCTGAGGGTAATACGATTACTTGTATTTTCCTCACAAATTCAAGGGCTTTCTGAAGGGATTAATGTTGCCCATGCAAGTACAAAGAGTAGGGGGTCTAGCCTGCAGACTTTGAATACCGCTTGGTTTCTAGGTACCTGTGCATCAACTTCTTCGGGCGCTGGAAGTTTGTTCTCCCGACACGCTACTGAAAGTGGCCGCTGCCCTCCAAGAACTCTCCGTACACGAGAAGACGTTGGATGCGTTCGTGGAACTTGTCAAGAGAGACCAGGTAGAGTGGCCGATCTGTACAACGTCGTGAAGACAGGGATGCCATCCCTTGTCTTATAAAGTTATACAGATACTGGGCGATCTAATCCTATATGACTTCTGCTATCTTGCAGAATAATGCACATCATTCATTTATCAAATGAGAAATAATTTTAGCTCATGCTAAGCCGTATTGTTGTAAAAAAGCAGGCTAATTGCCTTCACTGAGTTTAAATGCCAATCATTGGAAACCAATATATCAGTAACTTAAAGAGGCATTAACCATTCAAAATTAATTTTTACCATAGATTTGTAACTGTAGTATCAATTGAAATTGACCTATTTACAAGAATTTTCTGAAAATATGGATATAAAATTATTTATCTAAGATTTCTGGCTTTTCGCGCGGCGCGATCTGCAAGCTGAGTATGATTCTCTTGTAGAATCTTGTCTTTCCCTGCGACCGCTCCGTTGGCCAAAGTTGCCAAAAGTCTATCCCCTCCCTACCGATTCTTTTTTCTGAGCGCTGTCGCTGCCGCTACGGCTCGGCCGCGGCACGCTCAGTGCGGTACTGCACGAAAATATGCAATATGCTAATTACATACCTGCGGTAATTCGCTTACCGTGGCTAAACGAATAATTTTATCATAAAGCCAAATTATTTCAACACAGAGGAAGGATGGAGGACTATGCTCAAATTATTTGAATTCTATTTGATGAGAGGTTTGTCCAGGTGCTAAGGGTCGAAAAATCACTACGGGTTATTTCTTATGGGAGTATTTTTTCTAAGCACCCAAGCCAAAAAACGCGGCCTTTGACAATTTCTGCACGGACAGCCGTGGACACAGGATTTTTTTTTTTTTTAAAGTAAAAAGTAAAAATGCTATTATTAAATCTTCCAAATAAAGACCAGAGTAAAGACCCGTTTAACGTCATTGAATCTCGCAAATGTATGATAATTGACTCGGTGGTCTTCTCAGCTGGACGAGAACGTTCGACTGGAACCTCTGAGCCGCTGCGGTGCTGTTCTGTCGGCCATGTTGTCTGCCCTGCTCGGAGATATGGCCGCGCACGATGGCGCGCTGGTGGCGGATGTTTCCGCTACGATAATCGCAGCCGCCGCAAGCTTTGCAACCGATGCTCGTGTGGTGCAGCTGCTGCTACAGGTTAGTACATATCGATGCTATTTATTTTTTTATTTAATTTAATTTGTTTACATCTTGGGAGCAGATTGTAGGTCTCCGGTGGCTGAATATGAATTAAGAAGTGTTGGTCCAAGTGGGATATAATATTATTTAATGGAATGAAATATCTTAATAGGAAGTAAGTAAAGGTAGTGAGTTACTTTAGTTATTAGATTAAGATTCATTAATAAATTATTAATATTATTAATAAAGGTTGATGCTATTTATCATTTTTATTTTAATTAACTTATATTTAGTAAAACAACACCAGTGTTTCACGTTCAAAGCTTTTCAGGTAAAATATCTCTGACTTGTTGAAAATCTGTCGCCGACTTCACTGACCAATCTAATTTGTATTTGTCTTCTGCCCAGCATTACAATGTTCTTAATGCCAAGAGAAAGTCGGAGTTAAATTAAACTCCATGGCAATAGCCAATCACTAGAGCCAAGATTTTATGGTGTTATGATTTCGATAATTTCGTGGTAAGCTTTTTGGATTTCGGTGTTATGGCGGTGTTATGGAAAAAGTACAGAATTTCATGTCTATAGCAGATTTCAGACATAGGTGACGAAAAAAGAAGGTACGCGTTTTTAGCATTAGTTTTATCGAAATTGTAGTGCTAATTATTTGAATTTTAGCGTTTATAGCTAAGTAGAAAAAAAGAGCTTTTGCGATCTACATTCGAAAGGAATGAAGATTTAGGGTAAGCACTGGGATCTCTAATAAAGAAGTGATCAATAATAATTACAATAAAGCAAATATTTAGTGTAGGTCCTCAACATCGGTATTTGTAAGGGACTTGGAACAAAATTAATAGCACATATAAATATTTTACATAAATGCCACCATGAAATACATTGTATGGCAGCATGAGGGACACCTACTACTTGTTAAAACTTAACATTGAACAAGTTTCAATGGTAGCTTCCTTCATTCTTCTTCCTTTGTCAGTCAGCATAAGGTTTTATTGACTAAAAAACCTTTCTGCATCAACACTGTTCACAGGGGCTCAAATAGTTTGCTAAGTCAGAACTGCAAATGAGGGGTTTGAGATTTTTATGTCAATTAGAATTTGAATTAGACCCACTGCCTGGTACTAACATACTTTGCAAGATTGTCTTTTTTCTCCCAGACAAGTCTGGTGTTCCAGATTCCACACATCAAAATATATCCATCACTCACAAAGAGTTGCTTTGCTTGATCCTCAAAAGTCAAAGATTTATTACACCCCATTGAAATTTGAAATCCCAGCTAATCTCTATATAGACTGAATGCATGTGGTGCGCACATGGCAAGGAGGGGAAGATTCAGCCAACCAATGGCAATGGTTTCCTACAGCAAACATTTTGCCCCACTACTTCTACCCCCTAAGCTTAGGAATGTTGACAGCATTTGAAGAGAAACAGACCTGAATATGACAAATTCATAGAAAAGTGTGTTTAGAGAGATAAAATAAACATTTTAAATATTTTGTATGGAAATAAGTGGCTATTTTGCAAAATACACATATTATAGTGAAAGAGCTTCATTATCTCTCAATTTAGCATAAAAACAAATGGGTTATTTTGTTTGTTTATTTATTTTCCGTGAAATATGATTTGATAAAAATGAAAAAAATAACAGATTATCTGAAATTGAAGATAATTGGACGGGAAAAGGCTCATTTCGCGATGATTTCGCGGGAAATAGTTGATTTCGGTGTTATGGATGATTTTTCGTGAATTTCGCGTTATGTCGCGATGAGCTTCTTACATATTTGAGTTGGGAATTCAATGAATCGCACACATTTGTATGAATAACAAGAGATAAGAACAATTCGCGATTTCGCGCATCACCATATAATCGTGGCTCTACCAATCACATGCAGTGAAAGTCAGCTGTTTCTAAAAGTTAGAGCTCAACTCTGAGATGATAATATTGTTATACCAGGCCTTTTATTAATAAAATTTGTATCCGACAAAATCAAGAAACATGCCTAACAATTCAAAGATTGTCATGATTGTTTGAAAAATTCTTATAAGAGGTCAAAAAACCAAATATCTTGATATGAAAAAACTGAAGTATAAAAGAATAATTTTGGATAATGGGGGAGATTTTCAAAATAGTCGTTAGCCCACATAAAGACGGGTGGAACTTTTGTCGCAGAGTATGATCGTTTGCTGAATGTACCTGCCGCGTTGTATAGACTTTTCATGGACTTGTATGACATTTGATCCGTTCCAAATCGTTGGCCAGTTTCCTGATACGAATCCGTGTGGCTCTTGATGCAGGATCAGAGTGGTCCCGCGCACCAGATGACCTCCCAGCTGCTGGCCGCAGCCGAGACGTTGCAGAAACAGCTCAAGTCTGCGCGACGCCTGATTGGCCGCGACGTTGCCAGCGCTGGAATCACGCACGACGCAGCCGCGCAGCTCACGCAGTGTTGCCAAGTCGCAGCGCAGTTGGCCGCGTTCACGCAAGCGTGGAGCAAGGCGGCCCTGACGCTGCTTGCTGGAGGTCAGTCACTGACAACTAACTGATTCTTACTGTATGATTGTTTTTAGACTCATCTCTACTGGATTTATCCTTAGCACTAGTTTTAAGAAAAACTATTTCAACTGGGTTTTGAATGCTAAGTAAAGGGCTACTAAATTTCCCGACGTTTCGTAACATATACTAGTTACTTCTTCAGAGGTTTGAGCAGTCCTGACAATTTTCCGATAAAAAAAGAACCACATAAAATTAAAACCTATTGTTATAACCTTTTAACCTTTCACCTATTATAACCTTTTGTTGGCTGCAGTTTTCATTTCCAGGGTATAATTCAATGTTAAACTGATGATCAGCGGTAAGTTGTTTCCCCCTCTCGCTTTCCGTCTTCATGGCAGCAAATGTCCCACCTCTTGGCACGTTATTCACATTTAAGTTGAACAGGAATACCAACATTTGTTACAATGTAGGAATCCACAATACAAGCTAAATGATATAAAAATTTGATTAGGTTTTTTGTTGGTGCACTGACAAAATATTGAACCAGCTATGTCTTAAAATACGAGGCAAAGTGCAGTTTTAGAAGAATTGAACGATTATACCAGAGAATTTATTTTTTAATTAATTATTTACTAACTGATTTTGGTACAGAACAGAAGTCCTCATACTTTAACGGCTGATGTTCTGATTGGTGAGCTCCAGTTGACGCGGACATTGATGAACTAACAGGTGTAATACCTCACGGTGACGGACATTACTGTCATATTGTGATCTTAACCTTATTCATTCACGCACTCAAACAAACGCAATACTTTGACAGATGCGGAGCGCGGACTTTCTGGTGAGAAGCTAATGGAGTTGGCAGCCCTGAGCAGTGATTCAGAGCCACCAGGACAGCTGGTGTCCTCTGGAGTGGCTACACTGCTTTCCGAGGTTGCCAGTCTGACGCAGACTCTGCAGGAGGCGGAGGAGCACGCACTGCTGCAGAAACCACCGCCAAAGGTGAGGGTTTAAAGAATCTATTCGTAAACTGAGTTTTGAATGGTCAAGAATTCAAACTTTTCCCCAATTCTCTGTTAGTTTGTTCTTTGTAACATGTCACAGTTGATATTTGAATGGTTTCAGCTGCCTTTACTGTCATAATGCTGTCAATAAGTCAGAGAAATAACTCTTTTCCTATCAAAAACAACTTACACTAGTAACTTCGTTGAGTTGCAAAGATCATTATCTTGATCACAGTCTTGATAATGCCAACGCTGGCGAAACGTCGACCACCGACACGGTCCTTTTTAGGACCTAAAAACCATTCAACAGAGCAAAAACCGTTTTCAACCACACCATCATTATGATTGTTTTTAGACTCAGGTCTACTTGATGTCTTAGCACTAGTTTTAACAAAAACTATTTCAACTGGGTTTTAAATGCTAAGTTAAGACAACTAAATTTAGTGGTTTTTTAATTAGTATTCAAAATATTTAACAAAGATCATCTTTGTGAAAAACATGTCCAACATATCATTTGAAAATTAAATTCAATATTAAAATTTCAAACCCCAAGTTTTCTTGGATACTTCAAACTCTACATTCATGTAATCGTACTATATTGATTACCTACAACACACCAAATGTTGTATTGGAGGATGGAAAGCTGCGGCTGACGGCTTGTGTTTCTCTCGCAGCCGGTGCCGCCGATGACCCTGCGTGCGCAGACGGTGAAGAAGGAACTCGAGGAGACTCGCAACTTGCGCAGCAAACTGGAGAACAAGGAGGCAGACCTCAAGGTGAGTCGTTGTCCTCTGCCGCTAACAGGATTGGTTTGAGTCAAAACCTTCCCAGGAATAGTTGCAATTAACAGTTAGCATGGAACGGCTAGCGTTGTTAGGGCAACAATGCCAACAACTCTTCATATCTCTTAAATAGGAACATAACTCCTCTAGGACTAAACAATGACCTGGTTATGACCTGCTTATGACAATCATGATGAATTGACATACAAAGCTTGCGATGTTTGGCAGTTTGAACAGAGAGCCAAGCAATGTTTCCCAAAGCGTTGGTTTCTAACCCTAACCTCACCCGACAGGAGCTACGGCTAGCAGCCAAGTTGAAGGCGGAGGAACTGAGCGAGATGTCGCTTCGACGGGAGCTGGCCGAGAAACGCTTGGCAACGACGGGCCGCGAGTCCGAGCTTGCGCTGGAGAAGGCGGGGCGCAAACTGGCCGACGCCCTCGAGTTGCTCAAACGGAAAGAGCGTGAGTTCGAGGAGACGCTGGACCATCTGCAGGCTGACATCGACTCCCTAGAGTCCGAGCGAGGAGAACTCAAGGACAAGCTCAAGTTGACGGCACGCAAGGCGGAGGGGCTTAACAGAGGTGAGTTTCACTTCGTCTACTGGGCCTAGCTTCGTGCATTGCTAGATGAGCATAGCAAACGGAGGGAAAATTCGATTAGACTATTCAGGAAAGAGTAAATGATGTTTACAGGATGAATACTGAACTGATTGGCTAGACAAATTTTGATCTAACTTTTAACAAATCTCCAAAATCTCTCAACCTAGACCTGCTTTGTTTTTTTAAGACGCTATCCACAGGATTTTAATTTTTTATAATTATGGTTTTGAAAACTTGAAAACTTTCCATAGAAGAAACGAGAAGAAACTTTGCAAATATGAGGATCCTGTTTAGCAAGTACAAGCGGTCGATGCAAACTGTTATTCACATTTGAGCAAGTAACGATGCAATGTTTTGTGGAAGGTCCCGCTGGGCCTGTGGAGCCAGCAGCGCCGGTCGTTGGTCCTACGGTCCCGTTGTCCACGGAGGCTCGGGTGCGTGGCCTTGAGGGCGCTCTGCGACTCGCGCTGCGCGAACGGACATCTCTGCGCGCTGACGCCGCCAGGCAACGTCTGGCGCGACTCAAACCCCTGCACGTTCCACGGAAACCATCTCAGCCCGACACCGTCTTAGACGACTTGTCAAGACGGGCGGCCAACGTTCAGCAGGTACGAGGAGGGAACAACTGATGCTGGTGCTAACAAAAACTATTTCAACTGGGCTTTGAATGCTAAGTAAAGAACGAGTAAATTTCCCAGTGTTTCGTAACATGTACCTGTTACTTTATCAAGGGTAAGAGCAGTCCTTTCAGAGTTTCAGTTCGAATATGTTTTGTCAAAACTAGAGGAAATTGAATTGTTATTCACTTAGCATTCAAAATCCTGTTCAAATAGTTTTTTTTAACTAGTGCTAAGGTTACATCAAGTAGACATGAGTCTACAGACAATCACGATGCTAGTGTTGTTCCTAGGCAAGCTGATAGGCTCGATTGTAGCTCATTTCAAGTAACAGACATTACAAAGAAAAGAAAATGCAAAGAAAATAGAAGATTGAAAATGAGAAATATAAAACAATAATAAAAAGGCAAAGCTTGGAGGTAAAAATGGATATGAATATAAATTGGTATGAAGAAACTTGGTAAAGAAAGGGATTTGAATTATAGAAAGAAGAGTTGGAGAATGGAATCAAATCAATGTTATGCATGAATAATAAGGAAGAGGGTAATTAGTGTAAGGAAATGTTTAAAATAAGTGTTAGTTGTAAAAATCTAACTCAGACAGTAAACATTGTACAAATCTGTTTTAAAGAAATACATATGTTTATCACGATTCATGCTTGAATGACAAGCAAGCTTCAAATCAATCGGCCAGAGTAACTTAGCTTGAAAACTCATGTGCCAGATAGACTGGGTTGAAGTAAAAGTAGCGGCCAGCCATTGGTATATTGGCGGCAAGCCACGTGCCCGGCAACATTGCCTTCCATCTAGCTGCTATCTAAAGCCATCAATGACCGATCTCACCGATTTTTTCCACTCCCAGGAGATGCTGGAGGTGCTAGCGTGCCCCACGGTCGTGGACATCAGCAAGCGCGTGCCGGGATCAGCTGCTTGGTTGGATCGCACTGCGCCAGCGTTGCACGTCACTCGAGAGGCCCTCAAGGTCAAGCAGCTGGCTGACAAGGTGGAGGCTCTGCAGGTACGGCAACCGCTTCTTAGGGCTTGGTTTATGATGTAAAATTAAATCTTTACTCAGGTGTGTCAGGTTTTCAAACTAAAATATGAATAGGGTGCCACAAGGCTGAATATTTCTTGCTGTGAGGAAGGAAAGAGAGTGGAGCTCACCTTATCGGAGAAGAAAATTGGTGTCATATTGTGCACTTGTCGAGAAATTTCTATGATTTCCAAGAATTTAGATGTTTCGGCGAGTTGCCTTTGTCATTGTTAGATGTTTGTCACTGACTGATAAAATCCCTAACAAAGACTAAAGTAGCTGAAACACCTAAATTCTCAGAAATTCTATCAATTTCTCAATAAGTGCACCACGCGACACCATTTTTCTTCTCTGGCCAGTTCCACTCACTCTCTCTTCCCTTCTTCATTACAATCAACGTTGTTCTCAAACTATATCGTCCGTGTAGATGAGATAAGAAATGTTAACACATCTCCATCCCAAGCAAGATCACTTGACTGTGACTTAGTAAACCGTTGGCCAAGCCTGGAAGTTGGTGTCTGTGAAATGAAAGCTTCTTTTGTTGCGCAGACGGAGATTTCTCGGGAGGCTGCAAAACGTCGTCCCGGAGGAAGTGTCAACGCCTCGTTCGCGATGTTCCCTTCGGTCGAGATGTGTCGCCGTCTCAACGAACAGACCTCGCAGCCGATTGGGAAGCTGGAAATCGTTGGCTTTGGACAACCCCAAGGCTGCGTTCCGATCACTCTAGACTCAGACTCGCTAAGAACTCTTCACTCGAGACTTATATTCTAGTTCATGCACTCACGATGCACGGCCAATTATGTAACCAAATTCAGATCTGGATTGCTTATCACTAGAGCTAGGATAGTTATGCAAAATAAAACATTGAAACATGCAAAAACAAATGCTCAAATATGCAAAACATGCAAAATAAATCGTCCAATATGCAAAAACATGCAAAATCAAAATTTAATATTCGATGGGATGGGATTTAGAATTATCAACATTATTGTAAGAAAATCAGTATAAAAACACATTTTTCAGTTGAAATATTGTCAAGTTTTATTGAAAATTAAAATTAATTAAATTGATTTTTTAAAATTTTATGACATGTCACAAGAAAAATTAATTAGGCTATGCCTAATTGAAAAAAAAACTTGTGGAATTAGTTGTTTGCCAAATTTCTGCCATATTTGGCTGCACAGTGTGAAACAAGAATCATTTCAATGTTCTTTGAAGTTAAGCTACATCGTCGGTCGGAGAGAATGTTTTTGTAAGCGGAAAACGACCTTTCCACATCACACGAAGTTACTGGCGCATATTTAAAATTAGTTAGCTGTTTGGCTGATAAAGATTCAATGAGGATGCATCGCTCCCCCGCAAAAATGGACTTGATGCCAGAAAGAAGTTTGTATGATGGATTCTTGTTGAGCACATAATCAAGTTTGTTCAATACTACTTTTGCACGACCCCCGGGAGCTTCTGACAGTTCTTCACGAAGATTTTGTATAATCTGGAGTGTTGCTACAAGTGGTTCTCCGATTTTCTCCAGCTTTTGTATCACTTTGGGTAGTTTGCCAAAATGGGACTTGATATAAACAAGGTCGCACAGAATAGATGGTGACTCAAAAGCTTCCTGGGCATCTTTAATGCTTGCAGCATCTTCTGGGTTAAACAACTTCACCACCTCTTTAATCTCTTCGAAGTGATCACAGTAAAATACGGCTGCGAGGATCCATGTGCCCCAACGAGTGATTATTGGCTCGGGAGGCAACGGTACGTCGGGAAGCATTTCCCGATAAGTGTTGATTCTTGATGGTGCCTTGGAAAATATCTTCTTAACACATGATATCAACTTATTCACTTCATCATACATACTTCGTATGGTCTCAGCCACACGGTGGACAGCATGGGCCAAACACGTCAAGTGGTGCATGTTGTGGTAGATGTTCTGCAAACCCTGTCCCGCTTTGACCATGTATGGTGCTGCGTCAGACAGCAATAAAAGAACTTTGTGGTTCATTCCACCATTAGGCCAGAGGGATAGAAGGCCATCATTTAAAAATGCTGACACCGTTTTGCTGTTTGTCTTTTCTAAAACTCGAGAGCATAGGAGATGTGGAATGCCCGGCTCCTTTTCTGATAGTTTACCCACTATCAAGTTTGCAACGTAGCGTCCTAGAACATCTGTCGTTTCATCCATTGACACCCAGATGTCATTATCACCGATATCATCACGAATTTCTTGTAATGCTCTTTCGTACGATTGTGGAAGGTATCCTTTTCTTAATGTTGAAGGGTCAGGAATGATCTTATGCGTATACTTTTCTAGAAAAGCCTTCAGTGTGGGGTCGGATAGTTTTTCCCAAGGGATGTTAGCCGAGATCAATGCATTACATAACTCTGTGTTGAACTCACTCGGTGACGGTCCTGTTTTTGCTGGTGTTGTGATGAATGATTGCCGAACAATAGCATTACTACTTGCATCTTCCTTCTTTTTAACTCGGCCGATGTGAATTTCTGACCGCACGTGTTGATCTACTTGGAACTTCTTTGAGCATGTCACCTATAAAAAATTTAACTTTAAAATCTTGAAACACAGACAGATAAAACTAAAACATGACTCTATAATTTCTACAGTTTTGAAACACAATTAAAAAATATATTTCAAATAAAGTTTTAGTTCATTTAACTAGATTTATTCTATTAGCAGTCATCTAATATTAGAATATTAATACAATGTAAACTAATTTGCATTGCAGTTATATCTTACCTGTCGTTCACATGCGTTACAGAACATAACAATTCCATCGCAAGACAGATACTTGTGGTCTTTTGCCCACTGTTTCAATTTAACACTTTGTGTAGCTTTCACTGCTGGCATCTTGGTGGATGGTGATTCACTGTTTGGCTGTTCACTATGCACAACAATAGTGCAAAGCACAAAGCAACAATATGCAGTTTGTTCCCATTTGTTTAGTAAAAATTCTATGAAGCCAATCAGCAAGAAGCTACCAGTCATCCCTCTCACTCTTAGACCCCCTCACCCTCTTTCTCAGAATACTACCTAGCTCCACAATCTTTATCTGGCCACCTGCATTCTATGAATGGGATAACTTGCCTGTCAAGCTTGTCAATACAAGAGAAATCTTGATACTATTTTCATGCTTTTGGGTAAAACCCATTCTATTTTTGTAATGCTATGAGAAAAGAATACCTGAAACTAATCCACAAAACTCAAATACACCATGTAGGCCCTACATTTGGAAATAAATTAGTAAAATTGCATTTTGCGAGAAAAGTTGAAAATATGTATAAAAGTAAACGTAATTGTGTCGTAAATGATAAAAAATGCCCAAATATGCTAAAACATGCAAAATAAACCTTGAATATGCACTTTTTGCCAAAAATGCCCAAATATGCAAAACATGCAAAATAAAAGTGGTATATTTAGATTCAGGGAGGTCTGAAATGGATAAAAATATGTTTTTGCATGGTCTTGTAAGCTTCATTTCAAACATGCATTTTGCATAACTATCCTAGCTTTACTTATCACATAATGTTATGCTGTTTATGAGAGATAAGGTATTTGATGTTCTGATCGAAGGTTTATAACATCTTGTTTTTTAAAGTTCGAGGATCTTTCTCGGGTTTTAGTTTGCTTTAATCCAGAAGTTTTATCGCTTCACGTGGCTTGGACTCAACCTAATGCATGCAAAACTATAAAAAATCTCTGTCGTCCGTGGAATTCCCAGCACAGCATTCAAACAAGTCGACCCTTGCTACATGGCAATGAACTGGCCCTTGCTGGAGATGTAAGATGCATTGGGATGCATGAGGGTGCATGAGCTTGTTCTAAAATTCCAAGATTTCCAGTCGGTCTTCCCAACACATTGCTTTGCTTAACCTTTGCTTTAAAGCTTTTCTAAATGATAGAGAAATATACGTAACTAAAATATCATTTTAAATATCCCAGTTGTATTTTTTTCCAACACTAGTGTTAAGGTTAGATCAAGTAGACATGAGTCTAAAAATCATAATACAATTTAATTTTACTTTTGGGAAAGTAGCAAGTTGTGTTTAGGCATTCGTGGCGCTATTTATGGATCAAATGGATGACCTGTAAGTTTTATTAAAAATTTGCACAATGTAGCCTTTGGTTATTTACTTGTCTTGTCTTTTCTTTTTTGCTTGTCACTTGCTGAAAGCACAATTTAAGTTGATAAGTTGACTGGAGTTGAGTGGTACCTCCCCAAACAATGATGGAAGGTTAAGTGTGGAATGTGCTTTGATTTACACATCTTTATAAGGCTATATTGAAGAATGTTTATCTCCTTGTTTACTGTACCCATTCATGCTCTGGCTGTGGAAATTGGAAAGTTCTCCTTTCTGTACTGTAATGGTACATGAAATGTGATGATGGTGGCAGCTGATAGATCATAAGAATCCATTATATAAAAGTGCAATGTGCAGAATGCATTATTTGGTAGCTTTGACCAAAATTTATATTTGTTTATTATTTGTATGATGTTACTAAGGGATATATAATTAAAGTATAGCAGCAAAGTAATTGCTGTGGCATGTAATGTACATAATACTAGTAATTAATAAAAAGCACCATTATTAGCAATCCTAGAAGATTTCAGCTGTCACTCATAATGATAAATGATTGATGGCCAGCCTTTCATCATTAATTTATGTAAATCTAATTTATTTTTCAATTTGTGTGATGGCGATGGTGAATGACAAGTGCCCACTTGTCAATCAGTGTATTAGTTGATAACTACAATAATTTGCAATAAAAATAAAAATTAATGTGTGTGGGATTATTACCCAAAATCCATATCATAAACAGCAAATGGCACTTCAGCAAAATCCTCGTCTTTCCAGGAGTAGGCATGAGGGTTATACAATGCAAGACAAACATCGCTTTTTTGTGGATAGTCACTTGATGGAATTCGAGAAAGTTTTTGAGATAAAAAATTACCATACGCATAAACACGTGTAAAAACATGCAATTTTTTACACACGGCGATACTTGTTGATATTTATCTCAAAATTCCCTCGCTGTCCCACTCTGAAACTTTCAGAAAATTGAGTTTCAATTTTCAAAAAAATCTATTTGAGAGCTCTTATATAGATTTTTTTTCAAGAAAATCAAAAATCCTTTTGATTAGATTAGATTTTCCTTTATTGACTTGGATAAAAAAAACATTTATAAGCCATGAATTCCGTTAGGGATTCAAATGTGGCTCTACCGTGAATTGAGCCGTACTGATTGGAACTCAGTTAGCAGGACGGTGCGGCTCCAGCCGTGCTAATAGTCGCTTCGTTTTATAAATACTTTGCCAATCTTTATCTCCCCTCCCCAACCCACATAGTAAGATGACAATTACCGCATAACCACCCCAGTCAGTACTGTAGTGGGAAAAACGTAGAATTAGGGTCTAACAAGATTTGCCTAAAACCTATTTATAACCCCAGTGAAATCACCAATACGGCTAGCGTTTGCGCAATTAACCGTGAATAGTTTTAAACACATGCTGGTCCATTTGCTGAATCACGCTTAACGGCTTCTAATTAATAACCAATTTTCTTCATATTAAAACAATATAACGCTTGCCGTGGTTTTTTTAGGAGACCTTACAGACCCAACAGTCGATTCAAATACCGCTACAAGATGCCGCTTTTCGCAATAACACGGAGTCCTCCGAGAATTAATCTTATCGCTGTTTGCCAGAGATATAAAGTAACAAAGCTGCCCACCTTAGCCTTTAGGCAGTTCACACACTTCTTCGAGATAATTCAAGCACCATGTTTATTATAACATGTCTGCTCTAGGCTAAACAATCTTTCTTCTGTTGAAACACACAAAACTGCTTGTGTAGCTTTGGGGATTTCGAAGAATGTTTCGTATGGCGCACTTGCCCCAGAGGCAGGTGAAGTGAACTGACGTGCGTACTTTTGTATAACTAGAGGAGAATTCCGTCGCGAGCTGTCAAAGGTTAGTGGTGCTCATGGTTCCGTTGATTTACTGGGAGATTTGTTTGTTCTAATTTGACGACTGACTTTTGGATATTTTTCTAGACTCGTTAAGAGGAGCAGTAAAGTTTGTGAGTGATTGGTGATGTCTAGTGACAGCTGCAACGTTTTTGTTATGTCTTTTGGGTATTTTGTTTTTAAACCACATTCATTTTATTTCATGCCGATAAAGTAGGGCGGGTTTTTTACTTTCCATAAATCGAATCCTAATCGACAAATCTTGCACAACTTATTGACAACTTACTCAGCTCAATGAAAACTTATAAACCTTGGGAAAATACAATCAGGGTGGGTTTTTTCACAAATTGCTGTTTTTTTTCTTTTCTTATTTAAAAGCTGTTTAAGCTGACTTACATTTCTTTGCATCATAGCAATCAACATTTTGATTTAATCAGGTTCTTTTTAACTACTTTCAGCCGTGAAACGACCTAAGATATAAAAAATGCAGCCCAACATATTTTTGCCACTAGTACTTGCTATAAAATGCATCTGTTCGGTTTTATATTCTTCTGGTTCAGAGGTCAGCAACCCTACGGCAATAATTAGGGTGCAGTTGAAAAAAATACGTACCATGTAATTATATTTAGGTACCTATACTGCAATTCTTTAAATAATGTTGCCCTTGGTAAAAACTGGTTCAGTACTTAAACAGGCAGTTAAAGGGTTGCACATTTTACAGAAGAAAGCCCCAAGGAATCTTGAGTTTTTAAATGGAAACATTTAGGTAGCCAAAATATTTTATCAAAAATATTTTTTCTTTGCTTCAGGCACCCCAAAAAAAAATGGTTTTACTTCGATTGTAGCAAGTGCTGGAAATCACTATGTAAAGCATGTCCCTTCTAGCCTTACCAGATTGTTAATAATGTTTGACTTCCAATAACACACAGGCTGATAGCAGCAGCTGCAAGGCTTCAGAATGAAACAGACTGCGCTGCTGCTGCTTCTGGCTTCGTTGGCGACGGGGCAGGACTTTGGCAAGTATGGAAACGATCAGCCTGAAGATAATCACAATATTCAACGCAAGGATGAACCAACCCGAGTTTTCCAGCCGGGCGGAGAGCCTGTCTTGCTTCAATGCCTCTTTGAAGTCGTTGAAAACAAGCGACAGCGGGTTACCTGGCATTACAAGGTACTTGCATGAACTAAAATCCACTGTAAAAATAATTCTCAACATATTCGTTATCCCAATTTATTAGATTCAACAAGAACAGTTCCATTTTCTATTTGAATGACAACTATTTTACAAGAGTTACCTAAAGAACAATGTCCTCTATATAAGTTCCCCTATTTCCTCAGTGAAGGCTCATTTAAAAAAAAAAAAAATACGAAGTGCTTTCAACATTTTAAGCAACAGATACCTGTTTTGACAGAGATGTGGCGACGGCATGAACATACCTCCTTGCTCCGACTTCTCGTTTGATTCGCATCTTGTGAATTGGCAACTAGTTTCATGCGGAGGACTGCCGTGTGCCAATCGAACCCTGTCTCTGCCAGAGCCAACTTCGCTGGACAATGGGCTTTATCGATGCTCCGTCAACAGACGGGTGAAGACTACATATGAGCTGGTTATAAAAGGTGCATAAAGCATCTTAGTAGTTAGTTGTGGTCTCTGCAAAAATTGTAAAGTGAAATTTACTTTTTTATGTGTGGTCATTCGATTTTTTTTTTTTTTTTGATATAGGTGCAGGCATATGCACCACATTCCAAAGATTTGAAACTAAACAAATATTACATAAAACATAGAAGTTTGCTGTTTATTATTGAAAACGTATTGATTTCAATTTTTTCTTTATTTTGTAAAATACATATACTCAGGAAGTGAAATAATAAAATGTATATAGAGTACAATAAAGGCGATATTCAATATTTTTTTGGCAGGACTGGGTCGCTGCCCTATTGATCTTCCATATAACCGTTGGCATTAATCCTTGTGCATTGGCTGTGTTCGCAGACCCAATGACAGTTGCCGCTGTTATAATGGACATTTCCAACAACGAGACCGTCTGGGTCGGTCAGCCGGCTCGGCTCAAGTGCCGGGTTGAGTCCCGAGTACCGCCAATCGTCACATGGTTTCTCCAGCAGAGCACGGCGGCCACCGTCAACCTCAACGACACATTTCAGGTACCGCTAGCTAGGGATATCAAATTGAAATACCAATTTTACTGGGACAAAAACTTGTATTGTTATTACTTGGGTAATATTGAAAACGATAATTGCTAACATGTAACACAATGAAGGCGACTTTCAATTCTTTGCTTAGTTGCTGTCCTATCTTTTCCCACCTCTATTTTCCATCTTATTGGCACCCTAACCATTGTTTGATTTAAACAGTTGGTATCCCAGCTTGGTGCATATTGATTCAAATTCATTCCCCTGCTTGGAGAAGAATCACACTTAATTTTGTATTTTGTAAAGATATGTTTTGACATAAACGCAGCCTGCCTATTGGCTTCCAGCGCATGTCTGCGCATTCCACGGTCGCGTTTAAAGACGGCATCTACGTGAGCAAGCTCGAGTTTTCCAAGGCTTCTCTCTCGGACAGCGGCATCTACGTCTGCTTGGTCGTCACCAACGTCGACTATGTGTACAAGCAGGCTCGGCTCACAGTAATGCCCAAGTACTTCCAGGGTAAGTAGCTATTTATTTCCTGCTGCCAGACAGCTGTCAACCTTTGCTAACGTCCTGCTAAAGGCCAATACATTTTATCTGAGAAAGCAAAACCGATCGATGTAATTTTTTTTGAACACCTTTATATTAAATCCAAATGCCTGGAATTTTTCAAGAGGCAAAGCTCTGAGCAAATTTACTTAAATGCAATTTTTTTAATAGTCAAATTGCAACCTCCAGCCTCACATTTTTAACCAATACCAATTTCAAATCTGCTTGCTGTTATCACTACTATTACTACTTGATGTGGTTATATTTTTCTGCCCGTAGTTTTTCGAAAGGCAGTCACTTTTGTAATATGCCCTTTGCT
Source organism: Protonemura montana (assembly GCA_947568835.1). Lineage (NCBI taxonomy): Eukaryota > Metazoa > Arthropoda > Insecta > Plecoptera > Nemouridae > Protonemura > Protonemura montana. The sequence continues at coordinate 27,662,320 of OX387603.1, read as the reverse complement.
TTCAGATGTGATGGATCTGCACTGGCTGTTCTTGGTTCCGTTGGCTCTGGCGCTGGTACCGGCATTCACGTGGCTCGTTTGCGCTTGGAGGCGTGGCCAGAAAGTCCGTGCAGAGAAATATGCACCTGTGACCACTTAGCGAAGATGCAAGACGGGAGAGGTGGAGAGGAGAGTGATTGCGGCTCTTAGTACAAGAAGAGTGCTGGGATGGTTTGCTAGAGTATGCGGTGACAATCTATATGCAATGAGGTGAGAAGTGATATGTGGATATCTCGACAACTGTAACCTGCGGTTTAACAAGCAGGTACAGTGCAAGTGCACAAATAAAGCGTTCCTATGTTCAAGTGTGCGTAAGTTACCATGTGAGGGTGATGATAAATGATTGGATTACCTGGTGACTGTCCTTGTTTATCTAGTTATGTGATCTCTTCATTTCAAATTACCCAAAAACTGTATCAAATTGTATGTATTATGTAAAAATGAATAAAAAAAACTTACAAGCTTCATATATCTCATAAATTGTGCAAAGATCATAGTAACCAGAAAAAACGATGGGTAGCGGAGATAGATTTGGTTGATTTCATTCAAAACTCCAGAAAAACTGGTCACAGGTAAAGGAAGAAAAGGTCAAAACTTAACAGGTCTACAACCTATAAAACAAACAACCAAATAATGGATGAAGAAAACAAGTTCTATTCGCTGCAAAGATTTTATTCTCGCCACGATGTTTTTAAAAAATTACAGTCTATGTAAGCAACAACAACGATTCCAACTAAGATAGTCTTAAGAATAATTAAAAGTTCTTAAAACATCACGAAAGAACGGACTCACGATCAGAGCCGCCGCATTTTATCGATTAATTAATAAAGCTAATGATATAGACTCGTTTCATTTAGATTTTGGATACGTTCTGACGCAAACTGGAAAGCTCTCCGCAACGACCAAATCCTAACTCGTTCGAGCTAAAACATAACGTTTTAGTTCTTGGTTTTCTGTGAAATTAAAATACTCCAGCGAGTATTCGTAAAGTGAGAGCATATATTTGGTGTAAGCACTGGAACTTTTATTTGATAAAGATTTATCCACAAAAGTAGGTGGGGTGGGTACAAGATAGTGGGTACTCATTTTGAACCTTATCGTTGTGGTACAGAGACTTTTTTTAGAAGTATGAAATACGTATACCTTTATGACGATAAGGTTTTATAAGAAAAAATAGTTGAAGAGGTTAAAAGCAACTTCAGATAATGGAACATTTCAAGGCAGCAATATAATTGCAAATGGCTGCAAGAGAAATTATGGGGAGGAAGAAAGGTCTGTGCTAAAGATGGTGAGATCCTTCAAAAAAGAGTTGAAAATAAAATAACAATAATTTGCTTTTCTGCAGATCCATCACCTCCAGCTCATTAAGTTGCCCACTTACACCTTTCTTTTTCCACAATTCTCAAATCTTATGGCCGGCACTTTTGTTCTCTGTCCCAAATGCTGAAGTGATTTTGCCTCCTTATGACTCCAACTTCATTTCACACATTTAACGGGTTTGAAAAAGATAAACGAAAACATGGATCTGTACACCAAATTGTGCCAACTCTTTACGAAACATCGTCACTCCTTTTGACAACGAGTTCTTACTTCTTAGGTAACTTGGACTAGTGAACATAAAAAGGAACCACACAGAATGCAAGCCGCATCACAAAATTCGTTGACTAGAAAATGTTTGGGTGAAATATCCCCGAAGCCGTCGATTTCAAAGGGAGTTCATTCCCTGCTCACACCTATATTTTTGACACATCCACAACCAAGAAGCTTTGAAGCCAACAAATCAATTTAATTCCTGTGCCATTAGTCTTAATTAAGCATCATGGAAAGTTATTGTTGCCATGGGCACACTTATTGGTTACCTGCTGCCTACTTTACTGCTCTGGTTCTCTCTGGGTTATATTACATCACATTGTTATAGCTGATACAAAATTGCCATCTTCACTTTTGATAAACCCAATTACCATTTGCCAAGCATCTCATTTGGCACCCTTATCAGAGGGTGAAACCATTTCTTGTCAACCTTTCCCATTCCTTACCTACCCAAGAGAACAGTTTCTGTCTGGATTTGTCATAATAAGAAGAAAGGTAGGTTGTGGATGAGTCAAATTGTGTACTTCTGTCCTCTCATTCGAGGAGACACAGATACCAGGTTTTGTTGAAGTCGTAAAGTTTGCCTGGATTCCTTACTTCAAAGACTTTTTCAAGTTCTGTCCCTAACATGATATCCATTTTAATTGTAACATTAACTTTGGAAAGAAATACCTTTGGCTGGTCTTACCACAGATTACTTAATAATGGTACTTGCAAAGACATTCCTTAAGAATGAAAGTAATGACTATACGTCTCAGCTTGGTTCAATCCAGTGGATCTTGATAAATCATTATGTAGATTAAATTGAAGACTTCATTATCCATGGGCAAACTTTAAGACCCCTATGACCTTGGATTTATGGATTTAGACTAGAATGGCCACTTGTCCTGCTGAATTCCAAGTGTGCCGCTTGTTTCGCTCCCGACAAAGCAGCAGACACTTGCCGTCGCCTCCAAACTGGGCATTCTGTGGCATGCTTTTGCACCTTTTGATTGGTTAGGTTTTCAATCATGGCAAAAAACAACGTTTCTCTAAACCTGCATGACGCGACAGTTGTATGTGACAGTACCAATGACAGCTGACAGATCAACGGTGCAAAGCTAGCATTATATCCCCGGGCTGCTTTTGCACCGTGCTGTCTCAAAGACGACGAGCTCAAAGCGGGTAGATAACATTTGGCAAAGCAATACCAGCCGTAGCTTACGTTCACACACGCAAACCAATAGCAAACTAATTGTTTTACCGAACTGAGCAATAGCAGCCACAGATTTCAACGAGTGTCCACTTCTTTGCAAGGTGTGCCACGAGAGACGACTGCAACCCCTCAGCGAGGGTAGATGAGAGAAGGACTGCACCTTGACGTGTGTAGACCACCTCTCAATCTTGGAAGCATCCCCACAACGTAGAGAGTCTGCCCTATGAAAGGAAGAATCGGCCCCACAGCCGTCTAGTGTCACCTGTCGCAGAGGTGGGCCAGGCTCAAGGTCGTTGCGGCGAGGAAGACGATCGCGGCCGCGGAAGGAGCGGCCACCGTTGCCCCAGAATCTCCACAGGACGCTGAGGAAACGTTCAGCATTTAGACCCAAAGTTTAACACGCACATTAAGAAGAGAATACATGGATGAGTGTGGGGTTTCTTTTGCTATGCACAGAAATGTTATAAGGAGGCAGAAAAGTCAAGCTGCAGTGGGGATTATGATAGAGAGATGTTTACCATATCTGAATGTGGGATATGGATAAAAGCCCAGTCTACCAACCCTGGGTGCACTATCAAATCTTTAATTTATATAAAATTAAAAAACTATATAACCCCCCCCCCCCCCCCCCTTCAATCCTACAATTACAGCCTTCTCCTACAATTTGATAATCTTCAACAATATTCTGATGCCATCCTGAATCGGTTTCATTACTACTCAACTTCCAAGCAAGTGAGGTTGGATACAGTTTGTATGCACTAGTACTAACTTGCTTTCCTGCTGATTTTTTACCCCTATTTCTTTTTTCAACATTCACACCCTTTCAAAGTATGTAACAACGCTGAGCTTGCTGATCGGTGTGAACAAGGTTCTTTTCATCTAATAGACACTGAAGATTCATTGGTAACATACAAATGGTGACATTTTACAATCAAAGCCCACAAAAAAAGTACCTTCTAACTAAAGCTAAAAAAATATAGAAAAATGAGGTATTTGCAGGATAGAATACATCTAACAAAAACTATTTGAACTGGGTTTTGAATGCTAAGTAAAGAACAACTGAATTTCCCAACGTTTCGTGACTTGTACCTGTTGCTTTATCAAGGGTAAGAGCAGTCCTGACAATTTTCATCATATGATAATTTCATCGGAAAATTGTCAGGACTGCTCTTACCCTTGAAGAAGTAACAGGTACAAGTTACGAAACGTTGAGAAATTTAGTTGTCCTTTACTTAGCATTCAAAACCCAGTTGAAATAGTTTTTGTTAAAACTAGTGCTAAGTTTACATCAAGTAGACATGAGTCTAAAAACAATCAGAAAACATCAAATTTTCTGAAAGGTTGCCGCTAGCGTCAAGCCGTACCGTGGTGCGTGAGATCAAACGCCCACGCCACGCCGTCGACCGCCTGGCGCGGACAGCTGTCCGAGACGGACGCCAAGGAGAGCGTCGCCTCCGTAGTTGCCGGTGACGTGGCGTACACGAAGCACGTGCGGCGGGCCCCGACACTCTGCCGCGACACAGGGGACGCCACCACGAAGAGCGTGCCGTTCTCTGCCCAACTGCCGTGGCAGGAGTACGCTGGAAGGCAACGCGGTGTTTCAGAGAATACCTCAATGTAGTCGATGGGGATCTAGGTACCAGTGAACGTTCAAACACTACAGACAGGACTGCAGATTTTGATGCCCAAACGAGGACTCGAACTCCGTTATGTTCATAATAATAAAATACACCACGCGTTGCAGGCGTTTGCAATTTAAATAAGAAGGACTGCAGATATCGGCACGAAAATCTGTTACTAAATGGCTCTAAAAATACCTTATTGAGTACGTGCACAAAATTAATTGTATCAAAAATATTTTTTTTTTTAAATTTGAGTATTTGGGGGAGAGAGGTTCCAGAAATAAAAAAAAAAACTTCTTACAAGGTGAAATTGTAACCGAATCTAAAAACTTTAGAAAAAGTTTGAAGTTTTCCTTAATATTCCTTCAGAACCAACATCGGGAAGTACTGTTTAGCCGCAGAGGGGATACGATTGTGGAATGATCTGCCGGGAAGTGTGGTTATGCCACTAGCAAATAGCTACAGAGAAATGAGGGCGAACTCAAACAATATACTAACTTGTTAATAGCTGACCTAGCAACAACCAATATCATTTCATACTGCATTGAAATGCATGTCAAAGTTGTGGAAATAAATAAATAAAAGAAATAAGCATAATACACATACAAATAAACATACATATAATAAGTAAGTTAAAAAACGCCAATTCGTTCGAGATCTTATTTCAGAAAATACATAATACATTAGTTTTTAAGTTATTGACTGCGATTATTTTGTTTGGATGCATTTAGGAAGCTTGAACTTGGTAATTGTTATAATTTTTATGTGGTTCTTTTGTTATCGGAAAATTGTCAGGACTGCTCAAACCTCTGAAGAAGTAACTAGTATATGTTGCGAAACGTCGGGAAATTTAGTAGCCCTTTACTTAGCATTCAAAACCCATTTCAAATAGTTTTTCTAAAATAAAAAATAATATATTTTCACGTGTTCTCTTCTGCTTACCACAAAACACGGCCTCAAGAAACCCAGACCCGAGCAGAACTAACCGGAGACAGCGTCGTGTGCACAGCTGGACAGAAACTGCATGGTGTCGACTGCAGCGCATCCGACGGCAAGAGAATGAACCTGAGCGAGACCGCAAGGAGGAGACGCAGCCCGCGGTTGCAGGTCGCCGTGCGCAGGTTGCGTTGCCAGCGCAGATGCGTCCACGCGGGACACGGCCGAGTAGCGGCCCAGGTGCGGACAAGCGAGCAGCTTGGGGGTAGCGGCTGCGGGGAAAAGTTAGGTCACACGTTGATAATAGGGATTAAAATATGAATCGGATTAAAAAAAGAAAAAATACGTCAGAGTTTATTTTAAACGCGTATTTGAACACAACGATAATAATTAAATAATAATCTTAAGATTTCCCTATTGCTAGGTTTGAATCAAAGTTATAACCTAAAAACTGCTATGCTTGGAGTTTCTTTCTAGAGCTGTTATTTGGTGTTGATAGTTCGACTATCCCAGCCTAGAGCGGCACTTTTGAACAGTGCTCGATTTTATTATTTTTGGTTTCAGTAGCATCCAGTTATAGAAGGTGCTACGATGGTAGCATTATCAAGAGAAAACGTGCTGGGTTTCAGTTGATCAGTACATGGCAATAAGTGATATTATAAATTCTATTAATAAACCACCTTTCTAATTCAGCTCCTGGACAGGGTGGGATAGCATAGTCAAGAGAGCATAAAGTTGTAAGTGTTGGCCAGATTTAATAACTTTTGTCATGCAATCGGGTGGGATTGTTTTGTATTTTATCCATCACTGGACTACCTACATCTTGAGAGCAGGAGAGTTCTATTCGGGAGAGAGGTTGGAGGAATGAACGTTAAGCAACACTGCGCTGAGTCAGGTATTGGATGGATGACCATCATACACATGACCAGTTCTGTTCGGGAGAGAGGTTGGAGGGATGAAAGTTAGTACAGCAACTTCACTCGCCTTGCTTATCAACCTCTCGACAGCATAGATTTGTGGAGGAATCCTGCTATTCAAGTTGTACCGTCCTTCGGAAGGGACGTTAAGTCCCCTTGGTGCTCTTCGACAGGAGTAGGCTAAGTGCCGGCACCGGGTTTCCCCTCCTCTCTTCTAGGCTAGGTTAGGTTCATCATCATCCTCATCATCATCCACTCATTCACCGACGCCATTAGACCAGTGCCGCATGGCCAGTTGTCAAAACAGTGCGTTGTTAAACACAACAAATAATAATAATAATTGAGAGCAGGTGATTACACTTGGTAATAATTAGAGAGGTACTTTATGTGGGTTACTCACTGATTAGAGTAACGTAGGGCAGGGTTGCGGCGTGGAAGTGTCGACATGCTTCCTCTGGCAACTGGGTAGGCGTCGTGGTACGTTGCAACTCCATCACGTGGCCGTCTCGTCGGTAAAACGTCAGGCACACGTAGCCGCTGGTGCTGGAACGGCAAGGGAGGCAATGCGTGTGAAGGTCATGACATAGGATAGAACCAATCTTCTGAGAATTAATGTTGATGTTCTTCCTATTGGGTCTGTGCTCTGGCAGCTTTGCTAAATACCAACGAGCAAGTCAGTGCTCAGCCCATTTTAATATTATTTTAGCTGGACTTTCCAGCAACGCATTGTTCATTGTATTATATTTCCCCTTTACACCCTGAGAGTTTAAATGTAGGATTAGAGTACTTTCGAGTTCAGAGAGATGATGAATTCCCCAAAATTTGAGTTTTTTGCTCTTGAAGGAAGGTTCCAGGGGTGGAAATAACTCAACTCAGAATAGTAACCCCTGCAGTGTAATTTCACTGGTTCGTATTGCGACAAAAAGATAGAGTGCTAATTGGTGTTGATGCGTTGAAAGTAACGTACACAGGCTATTAGGGATGATCATTCAAGTTAGGAATTAGAACATCACACAATTATTATGATTATTTTTACCTGAAGTAATCACAAATGCAAAGGTGTTAAAGTCAATAATTCCATTTACAATTAAAATAACAGTCCTTCAGCAAGCCTCATATCCATAGAAACAGGGGCTTAATAGCTTTAAGGTCTTTACGGGGGATTTTTTTTTGTATTTTCCATTTTTTTTTAATATATATAATTTTTTTATAATTTATTTATTTTTGATAACTTTTATTAGCCAGAACCAATACATTTGGACCTAATGACTAACTTATCAATTGACACATATCCACACTAAGCTGTACATAAAATTACCAGCCCCTTGATTTTACCAGTCTCGACCGAACCCCTTTAACTGACCAAGAGCATCTGACCTGAAAGCCCCTGTACATAAAAAACACTACACAGCAAACACCCTATCTCACAGCATCAGGCCCACCCTTAATTTGTCGCAAAAAATTTGCAGCCCAACCTTTTCCAAAGCCAGTCAGTAGCAACTTTTGCCTTCCTTCAACCTTGCACTAAGACGCTAACTAAGACCTCATCACAATGGCGGCACCAAAAGACACGACCTTCAATCCGATCTACGTATTCCGCGAGCAAGGAGCCAACGGCAACATACGTCAGAGGCCCGACCTCGCCAAGAAAGCCTTTAACAAGGTAAATTACTTAATTAGCTCACGTGTTTAGCCGGGTAATTGGGTTTCACATGGAGGCAAGTGCGTACGGCGGGCAATGTTGGCCCAATAGAAAATTCCGCGAACACTCCAAAGAAATGCGGAAACCAGTTTTCCAATGAGAAAACGATGTCAGTTCAACGAAAATGTCTTAAGTTTGAGAACTTGCCAGTGACACAGTGGTTTGTAGCTGTGTTTACTGAATCACGATTCATCTAAAAGACTAGCAGATTGGTCTGATAACTATCACAACTTTCTTCAAAACCACATTGGAACATTTAAGAGCATAATCATGGCGTTAAGGGCATTGAAGTCTCTGAGAACTATTCGTTGTCACTACCACTGAACTACTCGGTCGCACATCCACAAAGTTTTTAAAAACAAGTATTCGTGCTATGTTCCATACAGTCTCTGGGTTACGCTCCCAACGACCGTCGCGCTCTGCTCGGCCGCGCCCAGGCCAACCTGAGCATGTACCAGTCACAGTTTGCACAGAAGGACGCCGAACAGGTGCTGGTGAAAAACCCCAAACTGAACCTGGCGAAGAGCTTGCGGTATCAGGCGCAATATCAGTCGGGCGAGTATGAGGCGGCGCTACTTGGCAACAGAACCGGCCTCAAGGAGAGGCGTTGTCCGATCTATTTCGACCTCGGTACCATGGTGGTGAGTACCAATGCGGGCCCTGGGACATAAATTCCAGAGTAACAAACAAAACCACGTAGAGGAGCTTTCAAAGTAGCCTTCAAAAGGACTTTTTAAAAGGTCAGGGTGAACTACACTTAGATCAAATTCACCAGTTGTGGCTCTGCTGACAACATAGCAAGGCAATGACATGTGTCACTGCCTTGCAGACCGAGGAGACGATCGAAGACTGCATCGGCCGCAATGTCGGCCCCGTCCTGCTAGACAGCTACAAGAGCATCCAGGCCATGCTGGCCTACGAACGGGAACACGAGGCTGACGAAGAACCGCCCATTCTCACCGAGGTACGTTTCATGAACTTGGCATTGATATTCGCGGTGAGTGCGACCGTACATCCGAGGGCTCAATGCCATGACGTAGTGTGGAAAATGTCGTTTCCGGTCTTTAGGGCCAGCTGATTCGCAAGCAGCGTCGGAAGGAGAAGATGGAAAGGCTTTACGGGGAGAAGTACCTGGGCCGGCTCGCCAAAGACAAGATCTTCCTAGAAAACTTTGTCAAGAACCCGCACCTGCAATCTCCGAACAAGTTGGGCACCGCCAAGATACGTGCCGTCGCCACGGAGGCGTCGAACATGCTGCATGAACGAATGGTAACCAGTCGAACTGAGCTAGCTACGTGAACGAGGCGCTGGGTTTAAGCCACGGCGCCAACTTTGTTGTCACAATGAAGTGAGCTTAATTTTGCGGACGCAGATTGAACGTCGTTTATGTCGTTCTCGATGTGAACTTCGTGGCGCTGTGAAACCCTGCTTTGTGGTGATCGGGAAAATCATTCCCATGGGCCATATTAAACTTCAGCATGCGAATCAAATGGTGTGAGCTGATAATTGCCAACACCGTTTATCCTGACGGTACATCGGCTAAGCCAGTACCCCTACTTCACCAGCATCAAAATACTCGGATATTCTGAGCTGTTTTACTTAAGCTAAGAACCAGATTGCGTGGGCGTCGTTTAGCGTTAGGCACGCAGTGAAAAGCCAGCATAAAAAGTATTTTTATCCACGTTCATATAAACTTGGTGCATTGAACAGAGAAGTTAAATTGTATAGTTAAAACTCTCACTATTTTGTCATGCTACGGCAGGAGGTGCTACGCGAACGCAAGCCGTTCTGCGCACTCAAGTACCACGAGGCGACGGTCTCGGCAAAGCTGTTGCGACTGAAGCAGGAGGAGTTCGAGAGGAAGCAGTACCACACTCGCGAGCAGTCCAAGAACCAGCTGGAGAAGCTGCGTGGGGCACGCGAGAGCAGGGAGCTCAAGACGTACCTTGACGCGTTCGAACTGGCGCTCGAGTATTTCGAGGGTGAGGTGCCGACACCGTAGTCATTTGGGTAGTTGTGAGGACGACTAGTTTACCAGAAGGTTTGTCTCTCTAGGTTCAGCCTAGTAGCCGACCTGCCGCTAAACCCCACAATAATAACAATAATAATTCTCTAGGTTCAAACTCGTTGCTAAATATGATTCAAGAAGCAAATGTTGATTTTTTACACAACTCGGTACTACTGCAACAAGATTTCAATAGACAATTCAGATTTAATAATTGCGCCAAATTTGACAGGCATCAGCGAGAAGCTTCTGCCCAAGAAGCAAGACTTCCTGGAGGCGACGTACAACATCACGTCGCTGGCGTTCATGGACTCGATGCGTGCCAACGCCGAGCGACCGATGAAGGAGCAGGTGGCAAGGGTGCATATGGACTTGGGTCTGCCCTACACTGGGTCCGACTCCGGCCTGCCACAGCAGAAGGTACAGGCGTCAACGAAGATAGATAGATATATGGCGAGTCTCTTGGGAATGACACGGAGAGAGAGAGTGGCATGGTAGAGTGGCATGGTAGAGTGCAGAAATGAAGTGTAACTGGTTGGTGTGAAGGACTTGGCGTCAATGTTCTGGTAGACGTGTTGTACAAGCGTGAGACAGGCAGTGTAGCTCCTAAGACATCAGTCCTATCGCAGGGACTCTACGAGTAGCAAAACAATGAAGCGTTGAGTGCAACTTATGCAACCAATGTAAAGTTACATTGGTATCAAACGGTGATCCTTGCACCACGTTCTGCAGGTGCGCATGCCTATAGTCGACACGCGTAAACAGATGAAGAATCGCGAGCGCCGCCTGGCAGAGGCGATGTCGGCGACGGAAAAAGCTTGGCTCTTCTACGAACTCTGCCGACTGAACTTCGAGCTCAACAAGGTTGGCATGAAGAGACCTCGAGTGCATCTACTTAATTTGTGTGCTATCACGAGCTACGAAGCCGATACATATTACATAATAAGTTAGGAGGGAAAACGCCTCAGACCGACTCACTGCCACTTTACGACTGTATCAAGTTGTTTCTACAAAATAATGCAGCGTTTTTTTTTTTTGCAATTATTATGAACACTACAACCGTTTCATAAACCAATGCCCAAACGTGTGTTCAAGTAGCTCAATGGGTAAGAGCAACAACCGCGACAGGTGGAGATCGGGGTTCGAGTCCCCGTTTGGGCATCAATTTTTGAGACGGTTATAGTGTTCATAATAATAAAATACCCCGCGCATTGCAAGCGCTTGCAATTCAAATCAGATTTCATCTAAATGCAACGCCCATTTGGTCCAAAACAAGTGTGCTCAGTCGAAGTTTTGATAAAAGAATCGAAGAACGAGTTTTAAAACGCAATAAAAGTGCGTAACTGAGAGTGCGTGACGCACCTATTGTCCGCAGTTCGATCTGTCACGCATGTTTGCCAAGAAGTGCTACGTGGAGGCGCGTGCCCTCGGCCACCTGGCGTGGTGCGTCAACGCAAGTCTGGTCATCGTACGCATCGAGATCAATTTCCGCAACAAGAACGACGTCAAGGCGGCCATACACGACGCCATTGAGGCGTCCAGGAAGCTCAAGGACGACGCCGTCATCAAGTATATCAAACTAGGTACACGCAATGTGGATCATTTCCAAAGCGTCGCTAGAGGGTGTTTGGAGGGCATTCTTTTTCCTAGAGATCTAGGGAACAAAACTATATTTCTTATTCTTTACGTGGGGTTGGTAAAAATTGTTTCAGCAACTAAATAAGTCTGAATATTTCCCGGAAAATCCATTCTTAAAACTTAATACATCTAATGCGGGAGACTTTTCAAATTTGTTTGCCTCGAGTATTTTGTTTTGTATGTTCAGTTTGGTAGTGTTAACGGATTGAAGAAATTTGAGATCCACACCTGCTACGAAAACTCTGAATTTTTTCTGAATAACACCGGAAAGATGCCTTAAACATGATCTTTTACAACGCGTGTAACTATAAGACGAAATAATATTTTTTAATTTGAAAATCTGTTGCCAATAGTGTTATGAGTTTTTGTTTCGTCGCAATCGGACAAGTGGTTTGGCCGATTAGTTGTATCCAGTAAACGTAGATATAGACCTGAGTAAGCTCCCACTCCAATAGACCTGAGTAAGCTCCCACTCCAATAGACCTGAGTAAGCTCCCACTCCAATAGACCTGAGTAAGCTCCTACTCCAATAGACCTGAGAAAGCTCCCACTCCAATAGACCTGAGTAAGCTCCCACTCCAATAGACCTGAGTAAGCTCCCACTCCAATAGACCTGAGTAAGCTCCCACTCCAATAGACCTGAGCAAGCTCCCACTCCAATAGACTTGAGTAAGCTCCCACTACAATAGACCTGAGTAAGCTCCCACTCCAATAGACCTGAGTAAGCTCCCACTTTAATAGATCTGACTCTGAGTCTGTGCTCTGAGTAAGCTCCCACTCCAATAGACCTGAGTAAGCTCCCACTTTAATAGATCTGACTCTGAGTCTGTGCTCTGAGTAAGCTCTCATTACAATAGACCTGAGTAAGCTCCCACTCCAATAGACCTGAGTAAGCTCCCACTTTAATAGATCTGACTCTGAGTAAGCTCTCATTACAATATACCTGAGTAAGCTCCCACTCCAATAGACCTGAGTAAGCTCCAGATGCAACAGTCTTATCTTCGGCGAGGGTCTATGAACGGAAGGAGACGTGCTACAATCAACTCGTTAAACCAATGTGCTTAAATTATGGATAAAAATGAAGCACAAGCAAGAACCATTTATAAGTTCGGTTAGGTATGTACATTTGAAGTGTCAACATAGTGGACACGATAAGTCGAGCATGCTTTGTCGTTTGGTGCAGCCGACCAGGCCATCAACGACGCCGACTTCGAAGACATGGGCGACGACGGCATCGAAGCGCGGGAGAAGCGGCTACTGCAGCTGATGGCCGGCACCGGCATCAAAGAGGACATGGCTTATCTCTTCAGAAGGATGAAGATGATGGACGCAAACAGACGGTATGGTTCCACCACACTATGTCTTGTAGGGAGTTGGCTGCCTGGACGTTTCATGCCACGCGCTCGGATGTCCAGGATATGAACCTAACCACCAGTTAAAATGACCGCAATACAGTCCATCCAGGCATGAGAGCTAACAGGCTGGAAAGCTGTGTCGGCTAATTCGTTAAATGACCCTCATGCGGCAAGATGGCAATAGATAGTCAATGGAAAAAACTTTACGACTTTAGATGTCAGTTTTTAGCAAAATCTCAAGGCTGCAAATTTGCCGCCCCGATGCTTTTATATCTATTTCGATTGCCGAACGAATGCGAGTTGCAAAGCATACTCACTGGCACATTGCAAACAAAATCGAATTCAACTGTCAACATGCAGTTTTAATTTCCAATTGGCGGAAAGCCAATATGTCTTCTCCCACCAACGGCTGCTAATCGATGTACGCACGTACCGCGAGATGTCCTCGGACTTGCGCACTCGTCGGGTTCAATTACATTCTGGCACGTCTGTCCCATTGCAGAATGTCGATCATGCCGGGAGTGCAGGTACAGGACCGCAAGACCAAGAAGGAGGGCGAGCCCGGTGATGCCAAGAAGTCTCAGAGCTCGGTCTTCAGCAAGAGCAGCGTCAGCGTCGGCAAAGCGGAAGGCATCAAACGGTGAGCGGAAATCATGCCCTGGGGTTCATAGCGGTGGGCGGCCCTTGAAGCTGCAGTACACCAAGTAGCAGTTATTGAACCACGATAACACAATCGATAGGACCTACGACCGCAATGTATGACTCCCGAGGTCAAGCCTGCCCTTTGTGCGCTATGTCGGGCCCGAGTCTCCTTCGAGGCTTGCACAGACCAATCGTTCACTGAATGTCGAGAGAGAAACGTTGTGACGTGTCTAATTTCTTCTGAACAGGGCCGCGGCGCCGAACACCCAGTCGGCTGTTGCGCCAACGAGTAACGTAGCAAGACGTCGGTCAGTAGCGCCGACGACAATGCTCGGGCTGAACGACGATTGAGTCATCGCGGCAGTCTGGCAATGGATTGGGCCAGGGCAAAGGGAACAGCAATCCGATAATAAATTAAATTATTCGTTTTAAATAGTGGTTTCCGGTGAGGGCGCACTAATCTGGTCTCGAGTAACCTGGACAGCGGTTTCAGTGCATGGACCTCGTACGTAGGCCGTTTTTGAGGTGGCGACATTAGGAAGAAAGACATCAACACTAACAGAAAGAACGGTCGGTGTCTTCAAGTTGTAAGGGATCAAAGGGGCTTACTCGGTTAGTCTTACGGTGGAAGTCAAATGAGTTTGCTCCGAAATTGGAAATGATTAAAATAAGTCCCCGATTGAGATGAGAAGAGACAACTCACCAGCCACTAGTCGAGTGTGCTACGACCGTCGCTTGCCGCTCAGTGGCAGGTTCCAACGAGTGGCAGACAATCCTCTCGGTGGTGGTCGGGTCTGACGTGGTCACCCGCAACGTGGCGTTCTTCTGCGAGAAGTGGAAGCTGTGTCGGTGGTCCAATGTGTGCCACGCGTGGTGGTCGGTGATCCATCCGGGGTAGCGGCATCGCTGTCCATGGCCATCAACTGGAACCACCCAGGCGGGGTTAAGAACTAGGCATGTGCAAAAGATCTGGGTTGTTAAAACACTGGTTCGCAGTGTACGGGGAATGGATAGAGAGTGGTTTGATTCAGATAGGCGCTGGAAGTTTGAGTTGTTGACACACCTAGCTAGCACTCAGTATCAATAGCACCTACTGCGGTTTGGAGGAGGAGGGGTACTCATGGATCAATTTACATAGGCCTTAGCGATAAAACTAGTAAATCCCTAAGATGCTTTCAGAGATGCAAACAAATTTGGGTAAACCAGAGCTCGATGGCCAGTACCTTTCGTGAGTCGCATTGTCCGCGATCCTTCGCTGACAGACTGTAGTCCGTTACACGTGGCGTCGCCCGACTGAGCCACCGAGTAGGTGACTCTGGAACGCTCTCTCCCGCCGCCAGAGGCGCCTCGTGCGTAGACAAAACAGCGATACCGATCTTCGTCCGAGTGCGCGTTGTTGTGATGAAGTTTGCCCACAAGGTAGTGTGAGGAACCCTCTTTCCAGAAGGCCAAGCAGACGAGTTCCTCGGCTGAAAGTGCGACAGCAGAACCAACTCTTAACTTCACTTCCGGTGCTTGGGTCCAAATGCTTGGCGCTTCGTGACAAATTGACGTGTTTCATCATCAGAGTAGTGAAAATACACATCGATTTGTGTTTGAACGATACTAGAAGACTGTGTGTCGGCCATTTTTAATGGTGGTTCTATTCCTGAAAATCGCATATCCTACAAGGGCAGTTCTAGACCTTCAGACGGTGCAAGTTATCGTATTGCCCACAATTAGATTAGCATCCACCGAAATGTGGGACAGCACTTTTTACAGAAGGGTCAACCGTACTACCATAAAGGCATTGAGCAACATCTATTGCCCAGCTGGAAACCCAACACTGGAACATCCAATACAATTTTAAACGTAGTAACCGAACGGTTTGGCGCGTTGGAAACACCGGTTCTCGTGAGATCACCGAAGTTAAGCAACACTGCGCTGAATCAGGTATTGGATGGGTGACCATCATACACATGACCAGTTCTGTTCTGGAGAGAGATTAGAGGGATGAAAGTTAAGCAAAACTGCGCTTGGTCATTAATTGGATGGGTGACCATCATACACATGACCAGTTCTGTTCGGGAGAAAGGTTGGAGAGATAAAAGTTAGTAAAGCAACTTCACTCGCCTTGCGTATCAACTTCTCGACAGCATAGATTTGTGCAGGAATCCTGCTGTTCGAGTTGTACCGTCCTTCGGAAGGGACGTTAAGCCGGTGGTCTCTTCGGTGCTCTTCGACATGATTTGTGCCGCCACCGGGTTTCCCCTCTTCCCTTCTAGGCTAGGTTGGGTCCATCATCATCCTTGTCATTATCCACTCATTCACCGACGCCATTAGACCAGTGAACAGCACAAATCAATCAATCAACTAGACGGAGTATTTTTGTCCCCAAATAGAGCTAATGTTTGGCCACTCACTGGTGCTCTCTGTGCTGGTGACGTCCGGACACGCTTGGTATCGAAGCAGAAGCCGCGACTCGTCCGTGCAGGGGTCCACGCGTGACACAGGACTGCCACACTCACCGCCGCCGCGGCTGTACGTGAACGTGAACGGCGCTCCGCGGAACGGGCACGCCTCTGGTTTCGCGTCTTGCCGGAACATTGTGAAGAGGGCGGCGTCGCCTGTCAGCTGGTTGCACAGGTTGGAGAGCGAGTCGCGTCGGTCGCAGTAAGCTAGGAAGTGTCGCGAAGAAAGTGCGGTTACGATTTGTTGCAATGGTAGTTACTTTGGGGACTGCGTGGTGGCTGTTGGGAAGCGACACGAAGAACGAGGGCGTTTATAACACGACTTAGTTTGCGTTCTCAACCCATTGTGTAGGTATCGTTTCTGGTTTGATGTTCAGCGATATTGCGTTGTGTAAGATGCTGGGTAATTGGACATTTGTGCATTGACCAGTCTGCTAGGAAGAGTTTAAACTAATTGGAAGTCTTAAGTGGGGTTATTATTCTAATTGTTGTTGATCTTTTGATCAAACACCTATTTCTGCGAGACCTGCGGGAAAAAATGACTACCGCCAGAAAATGTTTAGCGTAGTTTACCGAAATGTCAACGCACTTATCGGTGTTTCAAGTCAAAAAAAGTCCCCGAGCTACTTTTTATTATTATCGACACAATAACCGTCTCAAAAATTGATGCCCAAACGGGGACTCGAACCCCGATCTTCACCTGTCGCAGGTGTTGCTCTAACCCATTGAGCTACTTGGACACTGGCTTTTTGAGACGATTTTAGTGTATTTGATGAGAAGCCCCGTGTGGGCATCAATTTTTGAGACGGCTATAGTATTCATAGTAATAAAATACCCCACGCATTGCAAGCGTTTGCAATTTAAATAAGATTTCATCTCCCCGAGCTACTCATTACAAGAACGAGTACTTGCAAAGGTTTAACGAATGTCTGTTCCTGTGCAAAGGTCGAAGTTTGTGGTACAATTACAATAAAATAGTGACAGAAAATGAAATCCTTTGCGTCAAACTTCCCATCGCCAGCGGCGACGCAAGTCATTTAGCAAAGTGCCGCTGCGGTTGTCCACTTCTTTGTTGTAATTACGGTACGGTGGAAAAACAAAGCCAAACTGATATCACATTTTCTAGCTAGCCGCCGACGTTTGAAATGATACCATGCAAGCACGGTGTCGTTGACAGTGGTTCTGAAACCTCCCACCCACCTGTGGTGCGCTGTGACAGCTAGTTTTTGACATATGCCCTAGGCCACGGTACGTAGAGAAGTAATTAACTTTTTGAAAAGGTTTTGAGGCTGAATTTCCATTCGAATTGCACAGTAGTTCCAAGAAGTTCGGAGGCGTGGGCCGATTTAGTTGGATGGCATGCCTAGAGGAGTTAGTTCAACTAGCCTAGTCACGTGGCAAGTAGCAAGAGCAATGGCCGCCGGTGACACCAACTAAACTAACGTTGTCGTTGCAAACTTTTGCTGAGTGTAATTGAATGGTCGGGAAGGTATTATTATTAGCTCAGTGATATCAATAGTAAAGTTGAAGAGTTCATCATACGTGTACGCTGTGAGATGGGAGAGTATAGAATGTCTAACTTACTTTCTTTGTACTGGAGCACGTTCTTGTGTCTTTCGTGGACGACCACACATCGGTAACAACTGTCAGACCTGAAAACAAAAACAAGAGTTCGGAATAAATTACCAGAGATATGTCAATCACGGCCCTCTTTGCTGGGTTGCAGTGAAAAATAAGCTGAAAATGGAGCTTGGCTAGCCTAGAAAAGAATGGTCTCCATCAACACAAAAGACTGGTAACCACAAAACTGTTCAGGTGCATGGTGCGGCCATCAAGCTCTTTGCAATATTACTTAACGTCGGTCGTTCTCAAGCGAATCGATGTTTCCAGCACGCCAAATCGTTCGCCGCAAACCGATGGTTTTATTGTCAGTTTGTCAAATGAGCTGGGCTTAGAGCGCTCCCAGCGGACGACCGGCAAGATTGACGCGGCCATTTTTCCACCGGCTTCCCTCGAGAGATCGCGTGTGTTGGCAGCGTTAGCGCTGACCGAGGCGCTTCTTCGATTTCTGCACAACCACGCGCCCAACTTTTCGTTGCTGGCGCCAAAAAAAAAGCAAACAAAACGGCAAGAAAACTGTGCTAACTTCTTTGCACGTCTTTTTCCTTCAGGTCAGACTTCTTAAAGACGCCACCGAAGTTCGCAGCGCGACGGTCGCAAAGTCCGAACACCGTTTTGTAAACAAACTCGTGGGCAATTTAGTAAATATAATTTTGAAAGAGAAAAATGGATCGCTTTATCTTGGCACAAACTTAATGTTCCCTGCAAGCTTAATGACCGTTCCCAAGCTAGCGCACGCTGCTCATATTTTCATTTAGAACCCACATAAATGCTAACTTGCCGGTGTCATCAGATTGGTACAATTCACTGTCGAGTGACCTCCAGGGTGCAATCGGTGGCTTGCACCCTAACACTGTTATCAATAGCAGCTACTTGATCTCGCCTTGAACGACGCAATGTTTTGACAACTGACCCTGCGGCACTGGTCTAATGGCGTCGGTGAATGACAGGTTGATTATGAAGATGATGATGAATCTAATGTAGCCTAGAAGGTAGGAGGGGAAACCCGGTGCCGGCACGTAGCCTACTCTTGTCGAAGAGCACCAAGGGGACCACCGGCTTAACATCCCTTTTGAAGGACGGTACAACTCAAACAGCAGGATTCCTCCACAAATCCATGCTGTCGAGAGGTTGATAAGCAAGGCGAGTGAAGTTGCTGTACTAACTTTCATCCGTCTAACCTCTCTTCCGAACAGAATTTGGGCATGTGTATGATGGTCACCCATCCAATACCTGACTCAGCGCAGTGTTGCTTAACTTTCATCCCTCCAACCTCTCTCCCGAACAGAACTGGTCATGTGTATGATGGTCACCCATCCAATACCTGACCCAGCGCAGTGTTGCTTAACTTCGGTGATCTAACGAGAACCAATGTTCCCAACACGCCAAACCGTTCGGTCACCTCAAAGTGGAGGATCGGTTTTTGTGCACCGTATATTCACACATAAAGTCCATCCTGGGTCAAAATTAGTCGAAAGCTCAAAATGTCTTGCAGAAGCGCAAAGTTTCACGGTCCAAGATAAAATAAATCTGAAATCGTCCGAGAGGTGGCGTTGTAAGTAATGTAGTCAGTCTCAATCACGCCGCTAGCGTCGGGAATATTACCCATCAGATTTTTGTCGGTCTTTGCCCCCCAAGGATTGTGGGTGTAGCTACCAATAAAGAGGGTGAAATCTATATCCAATAACTCGACAATCGCTATCGAGGTTCCCTCCCCGGTGAAAAGCAGCCATGTTTGTGTGAAACATGTACAAGCTCTGACATTACTAAATCACGCCGAACAAGTCGACTGACAAGCACTCGACGTCAGGTCGCACTAGAGTCGCACGCAGTTTTCAAAGTTTTTTTAGCGAACTGTTCTCTCTTTTTTTTCTCTCGCCCTCCTCACACACTATTGCTCCAACACTCCTGTCGTCGATTAAACTTTACCGGGGTGTTTCTTACAGCGTGGGATTCAGTTTCAGATCAAAATCTCTGGTTTCTTGTTTCTAAAGTCTACGATATCCATTCCGAGTTTTCCCTGTCGACGAAGACGGTAGGCGGCGGGCGGCGGGCTGGGGGTGGGCAGGGTAAGGGGCGGAACCCAGGGGAATACCCACGGCATTTGCATTGGAAGTCAGTGCCTACTCGAATGGTAGATGGTCAGGAGTCGAGCTTGTCACTCGGAAGGTTACAGCGCTGCAAATGTAGTATAGATTTGACCCCAAAGCGATATCGAGACGCCATCGAAACAGGCACAAAAGCACGATGCATTATTTAGCGATATTTTATGCATATAGAGTGGTACTTTGTTGTCGTTTCTTTTTTTTTTGACAAAAGGTTCCGTCGATTTTTAATTTGATTGCCTCGAGAGCTACGCCTGCATTTTTTTTTGTCACGTTTTTGTGTGCACTCGCTAGAGATTCTAACCGCACCTATAGAGTTATCGCATTTTTCCTATCGCTCTTCAGTTTCTTGTCAATCATTGTTGCTTTGTGTTGCGTTCTTTTCAGTGTTCGCCGTTGTTGTTCATGTACTTAGCGAATTGGCGAACGATTGTTGTCACTCTCGTGGGGCTGGTAATTTGAGGCAGGTTTAACATGGCGGCATGAGAGCCTGGAAGTCCCCCAATGTGGATTTGTCTGTCGGGGGCCCAGACTTACACTGTGTATGGATCAGGAATTGAGATAACAACGCCAGCAAGTTTTTTTTATTAAAAAAACTACGGTTATTATAGCTAGTGGCTCAACATTTACAAACTCGAACTTTCAACCTCACTAAATATATGTAAAAAAACTTTAACAGTCTTGCAAAGACGTGTGGTAGCCAGGGTAAGCAATGTGAAACATATCCTCTAAATATCTTCGTAACATTCCTTGTGAGACGAGGCAGTGAAGCCAATTTAAGATGCCGAGTGTGCTGATAGGAGCAAATAAATGATTAGCCTGCAAACTAGAGTAAGAACCCAATATATTTCCTTCCCTGCACATTGTGTATACCAAATGCAAGCATGAAATTTTAACCAGTTGAGAGGGCGGTTCACAATCAGCCTTCCATTTGTTACTTGGAACTAGCGCTCGCTACCCTGTGGCCGCATGCACGACGGACTGACCTAGATTTGCAGTATGTACTGCCAACAGCCGACAGTACGCTGGTTTTTCAGCGAAGACGTTGCACATTGCAAGACTAAAACGCAGCGTATGTTGTGCAGAAAACATGCATCGTGTCAGAGAAGAGACGCCGGGACTTGCGTGGTTGCACTTTGTGTTCAGACATGGCATTATTCAAACTCACCGGCGAGGGACTCAGCTGCAGTCGACATGCGGGCATGATTCTTGCAATTGTATTATCGTTGAGTGTAGGTTATAGGTAGAGAAGCAACGTCAATGTTACAGTCTCTGCGTGAAAGATGGCCGCCGAATGACTACCTTACCGACAAAAATGCAGAGTACCGGAACATCACGTTAAGTGGAGCCACTGTCGTGTGAATTTTAATTTCGATATTTCTCGTAGGTTACTCGCTTTTGAGACTTTTCATGCTCATAAAATCTCCATCAATGTTTACCTCAACGATTGATATACACGTTACAATATTAAAAAGCGAGTAACCTACGAGAAATATCGAAATTAAATTTCATACGACAGTGGCTCCACTTAACGTGACGTTCCGGTACTCTGCATTTTTGTCGGTAAGGTAGTCATCTTTCACGCGAGACTGTAACATTGACGTTGTTTCTCTACCTATAACCTACACTCAACGGTATTATGTTTCTGTTTCATACGTCAGTCGGATTGTGGACAGAGTCTGCACAGAGAGGTACGCCGCTGGTGAGTAAGACATGGCGCCGTGGGGCAGAGAGAAGGGGGCAGTGACCGATTGCTTTCAGAAGTGGAAAGAGCGGAAGGTAATGTAATTGTTAGATCCGGCTTTGCAACAATTCATTCAGGGCCGGAGTTAAGCGGCGATTATTTTCGGAGACAAAGAAATGAGACAAAATTTCTTTGACTGTAGTCTTGCCTCTGACAGCGCTATTCATCACACTCTAGAACGAAAGACCGGCAGAAAAACTGTTTCTTTTGTAAGTTTTTACAGCTATGAGTTTTGATGACCTCTGAAACAATAAGAATGCCTCAATTCCCTGAAATGCCCCGATTCCTGGGATACCGTGCCAAAGAGCTGCCAGCTTTTGAACTGTAGGACCATGGACTTGTGTTCAACAAGGCTGGTCATTTTGTGCCATCGAACGCAGCATATGTTTTCTGGTATTCAGAGGAGTTGACGTTTCCTAGCAACAACTGGACCCATTTATTTTAATCTTGTCTGACAATTAATGAGTTCTGACGGCTACACCTCATCTCATAATAGCTTTTGATGTTAGCGATGGTAACGCAAAAACTGCTAGAGTTCTGTCAAAATGACGTTAACAACGTTCTTCTTTTGCATCTTGGCTTCAAGCTTCTCGGGTTTCAACTGGATGCACATCTATCAGCGTTGTAATTATCTTTCACAATTCAGAGGTGGACTTTTCATAATTACTTGCAAATATCTGGCTACATGATACTGTTATTAATAGAATGGACGAGAAGAAGAGAATAGACAAAGAACGGTGCATCATATTGGGATGAAAAACCTTCTCTATTGTCTTTAATTGCACCAGAACATGACCGCTGCCCGATCTCGCATTACTCCTGAACGCAACCCGCAGAGCAAAAAACCAACCCGGCTCCTCCACCCACAGGAAATGTTCATTCGTTTATCGTTAGCAAAACGCCCGCGGGCGCTAGCATCGCCATGTCTGAGCCAGGGAATCGGAAAGAGAAGCGTGTCGAGGTGGCGGTGGCGGTGCCGAGTTGCAATTGATCTGCGGGTTGCATTCAGGGGTCAACAGCTTCATGGGCCTACATGGACTGGACAAAGGTTATTTTAGAAGACAATTCATTTGTTGTGTACAGCGATGGCCGGGACTGAAGCACTGGTCTATTGCCTGTTGATGATTGACAGGCGTGTAGCAGGGAGGGGAGGGTGAGCCCGTTGCATGCAGATCATTCCCAACACAACGGACCGGACATCGTTTAGCCATGTCTCTTCTGAAGGACGCGTTGGGATTGCCGGGGCAAACCTTCGGTTGATTGTGAAGATGTCGCCGGTTCATCGTATCACAAAGAAGCCAGCAACGCACGGCTTCAGCTTTCTTTCCCACGACTGTAACATCTTACACTTTCCACGCGAGGCAAACACGGGAAATATTATTGCCGCCGCCTTGTAGAGTAAATATTCAGAAGTAAGCGACTTCTTTCCGCGATGGAGAGAGAAAGATGGGCGCTAAAAAACAGAGTGTGGCGATCGAACACGAGCTGGCTCAAAGTCGCCGTGTGTCGTGGAGAAGTTGAAGGTGGGAGTTGAAGGTGGGAGTTGAAGGTGGGAGTTGAAGGTGTGAGTTGAAGGTGGGAGTTGAAGGTGGGAGTTGAAGGTGGGAGTTGAAGGTGGGAGTTGAAGGTGGGAGTTGAAGGTGGGAGTTGAAGATGGGAGTTGAAGGTGGGAGTTGAAGGTGGGAGTTGAAGGTGGGAGTTGAAGGTGGGAGTTGAAGGTGGGAGTTGAAGGTAGGAGTTGAAGGTGGGAGTTGAAGGTGGGAGTTGAAGGTGGGAGTTGAAGGTGGGAGTTGAAGGTGGGAGTTGAAGATGGGAGTTGAAGGTGGGAGTTGAAGGTGGGAGTTGAAGGTGTGAGTTGAAGGTGGGAGTTGAAGGTGGGAGTTGAAGGTGGGAGTTGAAGGTGGGAGTTGAAGGTGGGAGTTGAAGGTGGGAGTTGAAGGTGGGAGTTGAAGGTGGGAGTTGAAGGTGGGAGTTGAAGGTGGGAGTTGAAGGTGGGAGTTGAAGGTGTGAGTTGAAGGTGTGAGTTGAAGGTTTTATCGCATGTTTTATGTGCAAGCATGGAGGAGTCAGGACGAGTCAAGTTGCCTGATGGAGTCCCGCGATGGGGCAACTTTCGAAGGAGTGTGCCAATTGTTTGTTGCTCTTGTCTAGGATTTTAAAAAGCTCAAACAAAACGGGAAAGATCTGCAAAAACGTTTCTGTTCAATATTTTTCACCGAGGGTGACGAAATACTGAAAAACATATACGGTTCTTTGTGGTAAAGGCAATTTTTACGGGAAATTTAAGAAGTTTCCAAAAAGCTTTTTCAAGTTGAATACAAAATATTGCGACTAAGTATCAAGCTGGAAGAGACAAACAAATCGATTTAACGAAGTGTTTAAATAGAACATAGTGAAACGTCTCGTTTTTTTAACTGAACAGCCTTATAACATTATAAAATTATAAATGCTGTTCGTATAAATATTAACCTGTGTATTGTAATGCCATTATGCAATGTCTATGTTGCCATTGCACTTCACGTTCAAATAAGTTACATTTAAATGTTGGCCAGCAACTCATGTTTCCAAAAATTCCGTTTTTCCAGAAAAACAGTAAAAATTGGTAATGTTAAAACTGTGTGTAGGCTGCAGTAGGAACGACGCCAAGATGTTCTCTTCCGGGGAGAGGTAACTTCATTATGACGCTAAGAAAGTAGCACAAGTTTTCAAGATGACATTTAAAAAAAATAGATCTTGAATGTTGATTCTAATTTGTCTTCTCGAGTGTAGCTTACAAGATATGAGGCAGTTGAAATTGTTGACTTTAAGGTTATGTTTGAAAAAACCCCGACAAGAGTTGAGTTGTTGGTAGCATTGTTCTAATAACGGACACATCACTTGGAAAGACAAGATAAACACGAAGTCGGCATCGAGCGTGTAACGTTCCCGCCACTTTGTGCGGTTAGTAACCTGTCCCTCCACCAGGGCAGGTAGGTAGGGTACAGAGACGATCCGAAAGGGCTGCGACCCCAAGGAGAGGCAGTTGACTTCGGTCCTCCGAATGTACCACCGGTCCGCCGGATTAACATCTCTTTGAATAAATCATTGTTTTCATCCTATCTCTTGGCTTCGTTCTTTATTGTGATAAGCGAAACCTTACATTGGCGCCCAACGTAATCGAACCAGATTATTCATTCGTGTTTCAGTGTTTTTGTGTAATTGTGCCGCGTCCGCGCCGTACTAAACTGACAATATTTTGTGTAATTGTGCCGCGTCCGCGCCGTACTAAACTGACAATATTTTGTGTAATTGTGCCGCGTCCGCGCCGTACTAAACTGACAATATTTTTGTAATTGTGCCGCGTCCGCGCCGTACTAAACTGACAATATTTTGTGTAATTGTGCCGCGTCCGCGCCGTACTAAACTGACAATATTTTTGTAATTGTGCCGCGTCCGCGCCGTACTAAACTGACAATATTTTGTGTTATTGTGCCGCGTCTGCGCCGTACTTAACTGACAATATTTTGTGTAATTGTGCTACGTCCGCGTTGCACGAACTCGTAAACACCACAGAAAATGGTGAAGACGCGACGAACGCGGGAAACCATGTCTGCAGAGAGTGCAACAATCTCTGAGGCGCTCATAACCATGTCGCAAGCTTTGGCCGCGATTAATACCAAAGTAAACAATTTGCAACCGCAGCCCGTCACACCCCAAGAGCGCACGTCCACACCCCCGAGGAGCGCACCGGCGGCGGCTACCCTGCCCATGCCACCAATAACCCTGCGACGCTTTGCAGAGGATGGTAAGGTCCATCCGAAGGAATTCATTAAACAATTTCAAAAGTACCTGACGGACTACAATGACGAAGATATTATCGAGATTGCGATTAATCAACTCGACGGCCCCCCGCAAGACTGGGCGAATGCCATGTCTGACCAGTGGGCGACGTGGAAGGAGTTCGAAGAGGCCTTTTTATCCACGTACTGGTCGATGTACAAACAAGACGCGATTCTCGCAGAGTTTACAAACTCAGCGTATTCCAGAGAAGTGCACAATTCAATGGCCCAGTTCCTCATCCATTGGATGGGGAAACTAAAGTACATCACACCACCAATTGAACCAGCCCGATTTATCCGACAGCTCATTTCTCTGCTGCCAGCAACCACGTTTAATATCCTGGCTGCAAGCAACATCAGCACCACCGCTGAACTGCTGCAAGTCCTGCAGCGAATGGACGAGGGAGCGTCACGACGCAGGCACAGACAGATCGCCGTGGACACCACGCACCGACAAGCGACGCGACAACAGAACAACAGCAACAGCAACTGGCGTTCCAAGCCAAAAGATGAAATTCGCGCACGAGTCCACCAGCTTTCCGCAATGTCGACTCTCGACATCGAGAGCCACGACGCCCCCAGGGAAAACGACGACGACCACGAGACGTCGGGAAACGAGTCGTAGCTGCGCCTGAGACTTCCGAGCCGCCAGCCGAGACCGACCAGAAGGAAGTCACCACTGAACCAACAGAAGACACGTGTGGGATATTTTCCATCGGAATCGAAGGAAATCCACTCGCGGATTTGTGGGACGAAGGTCCGAAAGAACATGTTAGTACAATATGTGAAAACACATCACACATAGAGGCCGTGATCAATGAAGTCCAGATACGAGCCAGTCACGAAAGTGCGAATCACACGACATTACACATCGACGAATTACAGCCGTGCGTGAAAGAGCCAAACGAGAATATTTCACAGTTGGTAAAATCTTTAGCGGCAGAACAGAAAACTGACGAACAATTTAAAGTTATCGTTAGCGCGCTGCAAACGAATTCAGATTCGACGGCGACAGAGCAGAAGTTGAAAAGTGAAAACATCGTTCACGAAAACACGCGGTTTCATCGCGTGAGATACAAGCTTGTATGGAAAGCGTGTGTTCCCCATTCACTGATAAATCAATTAGTGATTAACTATCATGAGGCGTATGGATATTGCGGGGCATACAAAATATTTTGCAAAATGCGAGAGTATTTTCACTGGCAAAGAATGCGACGACATATCGTTAAAATAGCAAGATCGTGTGAAATTAGCCAGAAAGCCAAAATTCTTACCCACACACTAGCTGGAGAAATGTCATCCCTATTACCTGACCGACCAAATCAGCTCGCGGCAACAGACCTTTTCGGCCCATTACCAAGGTCTCGAGGAGGAGTGATTTTCGTGTTAGTAATTTTAGACGTGTTTTCCAAACATGTGAAACTTTATGCATTGAAGAAGGCAACGACGCAGGCGATTTTGAACCGTCTGACAGGCGACTACCTGGTCAACGTAGGTAGGTGCGAGAAGCTGTTGAGTGACAACGGAAACCAATTTTGTTCGCGTCAGTGGTCTACCGCCTTAGTGAAAGAAAACATTCAGGTAGTTCACTCGTCGGTACGGCATCCGGCCAGTAATCCTAGTGAAAAAGTGATGAGTGAGCTAGGTAGGATGATTAGGAATCATGGATGAACGTGACCATGGAGAAACAACACAGAAGAATTAGCATTGTTTAGTTTGTTTAGCATTGTTTAGTCGTTTTAAGTAATTGCCGATGAGGGATTGTAAAATATATTCATTTTAATATTTAATTTATATTATCTATTCGTCTGTTTTAGATTAAAGCATGTACACTGTTCATTTTCCCCCTGCTTTAAATCTGGCGGGGGTATGTAACGTTCCCGCCACTTTGTGCGGTTAGTAACCTGTCCCTCCACCAGGGCAGGTAGGTAGGGTACAGAGACGATCCGAAAGGGCTGCGACCCCAAGGAGAGGCAGTTGACTTCGGTCCTCCGAATGTACCACCGGTCCGCCGGATTAACATCTCTTTGAATAAATCATTGTTTTCATCCTATCTCTTGGCTTCGTTCTTTATTGTGATAAGCGAAACCTTACAAGCGTTGCTACATAACGCCTTCAATTGTAGACAAAAAGACAATAAAAAGCTTGAAAGTTGAACACGAATTTAAAATAAGATTTCAATTAGGTTGAGATGTAATATTGAAATGCCAGCACCTCTGGGAAACTGCAATGTCGGTAGACCCAAGAAACGTTTAAATTTAATGACAACACAATATAGATTTGGTATGTGAGGGTTTAGGATTTATACCAAATTACAAATGATTTAAGAAATGATTGAGAAGTGCAAGACTCTAAAAAACGTTTACATCGTAGAACTTTACTGGGATTTTATGCAATGTCCTTCAACTTTAGTGTTAGCTAATAAATAGCTAGTATTTGAATCTTAAACACAACTTTTTTTTTTACTTTGTTTAGGTGTGCAGATTTTTGCCTTGAAAACATTTCCGACTGGCAAGGTGGTTTGCATTTCTGAAACAGGATTCGCAACTTGTTGGGTTGGTAATGATTCTGTAGAGAAAAAGACAATAAAAAGCTTGAAAGTTGAAGACGGAGCACGAAATGTATTCCATGTGAACATAGAAGCACCACATTTATTCAGCGCGCGGTACCGGAGTGTGCAGGTTCTAGGTAGAGACAGAACGTTAATGTTAAACCGTTGAGTGTGCAGGTTCTAGGTAGAGACAGAACGTTAATGTTAAACCGTTGAGTGTCCAGGTTCTAGTTAGAGACAGAACGTTAATGTTAAACCGTTGAGTGTGCAGGTTCTAGGTAGAGACAGAACGTTAATGTTAAACCGTTGAGTGTGCAGGTTCTAGGTAGAGACAGAACGTTAATGTTAAACCGTTGAGTGTGCAGGTTCTAGGTAGAGACAGAACGTTAATGTTAAACCGTTGAGTGTGCAGGTTCTAGGTAGAGACAGAACGTTAATGTTAAACCGTTGAGTGTGCAGGTTCTAGGTAAAGACAGAACGTTAATGTTAAACCGTTGAGTGTGCAGGTTCTACGTAGAGACAGAACGTTAATGTTAAACCGTTGAGTGTGCAGGTTCTAGGTAGAGACAGATCGTTAATGTTGAACCGTTGAGTACGCAGGTTCTAGGTAGAGACAGAACGTTAATGTTAAACCGTTGAGTGTGCAGGTTCTAGGTAGAGACAGATCGTTAATGTTAAACCGTTGAGTGTGCAGGTTCTAGGTAGAGACAGAACGTTAATGTTAAACCGTTGAGTGTGCAGGTTCTAGGTAGAGACAGAACGTTAATGTTAAACCGTTGAGTGTGCAGGTTCTAGGTAGAGACAGATCGTTAATGTTAAACCGTTGAGTGTGCAAGTTCTAGGTAGAGACAGATCGTTAATGTTAAACCGTTGAGTGCGCAGGTTCTAGGTAGAGACAGAACGTTAATGTTAAACCGTTGAGTGTGCAGGTTCTAGGTAGAGACAGAACGTTAATGTTAAACCGTTGAGTGTGCAGGTTCTAGGTAGAGGCAGAACGTTAATGTTAAACCGTTGAGTGTGCAGGTTCTAGGTAGAGACAGAACGTTAAAGTTAAACCGTTGAGTGTGCAGGTTCTAGGTAGAGACAGAACGTTAATGTTAAACCGTTGAGTGTGCAGGTTCTAGGTAGAGACAGAACGTTAATGTTAAACCGTTGAGTGTGCAGGTTCTAGGTAGAGACAGAACGTTAATGTTAAACCGTTGAGTGTGCAGGTTCTAGGTAGAGACAGAACGTTAATGTTAAACCGTTAAGTGTGCAGGTTCTAGGTAGAGACAGAACGTTAATGTTAAACCGTTGAGTGTGCAGGTTCTAGTTAGAGACAGAACGTTAATGTTAAACCGTTGAGTGTGCAGGTTCTAGTTAGAGACAGAACGTTAATGTTAAACCGTTGAGTGTGCAGGTTTTAGGTAGAGACAGAACGTTAATGTTGAACCGTTGAGTGTGCAGGTTCTAGGTAGAGACAGAACGTCGATGTTACAGTCTCTGCGTGAAAGATGGCCGCCAAATGACTACTTTACCGACAAAAATGCAGAGTACCGGAACACGCCGTTAAGTGGAGCCACTGTCGTATGAAATTTAATTTCGATATTTCTCGTATAGGTTGCTCGCTTTTGAATATCGTTACGTGAATATCAATCGTTGAGGTGAACATTGATGGAGATCATTCAAGCATGAAAAGTCTCAAAAACCGAAATTAAAATTTTTATTTCCAGCTCTCTCTGTTGAACGGAGTCCGGCCCACCCGACTGGGTAACGAAATGAAATCCACCTCATTTAGCTGCCTTATGCAAAATGTTGACCAATATGGACAACGCACTGGCCTCTGTGAACGAGCAGGTGATAATGAGGATCATGATGCACTAACCTAGTCCATAAGGGACAAGAAAAAACCCGACGCCGCCAAGAAATCCTACTTCTGACGAAAAGTAACCACCGGCTTAACGTCCCTTCCGAACTCAAACAACAGGATTCCTCCACAAATCCATGCTGTCGAGAGGTTGATAAGCAAGGAGAGTGGAACGCACTGTAGCTTGAAGCTAGCTTCAGGGACCGACATCAACGGAACGCACTGTATCCATGGGGAGGTGAAAACTGATCTGCGGCGATAACAGCAGTGCAATCCGATATCTCAACGCTTGATGGATGTTGGCACAAGTTTCGGACATGCGACTCTTTGGAAGGGTCGGGGTGGCGGGGGGGGGGCCCCGGGGCCGGGTGAAAGGGTTTGTCAGTTGTTTTTCTTTGTGACTGACGTGGCTCTCGACGTGTTGGCCGAACGAAAGAAAGCACTCGGGCCGTGCGCCCGAGTTGTAATGATGTTGGTGAAAGTGAAGTGTCGTGTGGAGGCGTCGAAGTAAACGCCGGTGCTGCTGCACTCGACGCGGCGAGAAATGGGCGCCGGCTTCCGGAACGCCTCGCTTTGACGCCGCTCTCGAATGCTTTTCAGACGTGGACAGCGAACTCTAAACGTCACTTGTTTCTAGTCCTGCGATTTGATCGGGCGTCAGTAAGATGTAATGCGTATCTCAACAATTGTTTCAATCAACCTTGTGAGAGGCAGTGATGGGTTGTCTAGCATGGCATGTTGTACTTCATATGAGAATGTGATGTGGCCTGAGTATTTTCCTATCCTTTTATGTTTCTCTGCATGCTTTCCAACAGCCATTCAATTGCTCTTCGTCACTTCATTCTTTTTGGCCTCACATTAGTCTAAAAATACATGTTCCCTGCAATGAATACGGTAAGGGCAGAAGAGCGACTTGCACAAGCCGAGACCCACGTTGACAGCTGTCAGTGTCCTTGAAACCCTATGATGGTTTTTAGACTCAAGTCTACTTGATTTATCCTTAGCACTAGTTTTGACAAAAACTATTTCAACTGGGTTTTGAATGCTAAGTAAAGGTCTACTAAATTTCCCGACGTTTCGTAACATGTACTAGTTACTTCTTCAGAGGTTTGAGCAGTTCTGACAATTTTCCGATAACAAAAGAACCACATAAAATTATAACAATTACTAAGTTCAAGCTACCTAAATGCATATAAAAAAAATAATCTTGTCAATAACTTAAAAACTAATGTATTATGTATTTTCTGAAATAAGATCTCGAACACATTGGCGTTTTTTAACTAACTAATTATGTGTATGGAAAAAACGCCAATTTTTTCGAGGTTGTCCTAACGTTATGTGATACAATCAAAATTTCCCTATTCATTACGTTTAGTTCTTAATCTACTCGTCCAAATATTTTCTTCTGGATTTTTTGTGCTGATTTCTTCTGTCTCCTCACTGATATTTATTTTTAAACCCTCTTTGACAGCTGTCAGTGTCCTTGAGATCCTCTTTGACAGCTGTCAGTTTCCTTGAGATCTTCTTTGACAGCTGTCAGTTTCCTTGAGATCTTCTTTGACAGCTGTCAGTTTCCTTGAGATCTTCTTTGACAGCTGTCAGTTTCCTTGAGATCTTCTTTGACAGCTGTCAGTTTCCTTGAGATCTTCTTTGACAGCTGTCAGTTTCCTTGAGATCTTCTTTGACAGCTGTCAGTTTCCTTGAGATCTTCTTTGACAGCTGTCAGTGTCCTTGAGATCTTCTTTGACAGCTGTCAGTTTACTTGAGATCTTCTTTGACAGCTGTCAGTTTCCTTGAGATCTTCTTTGACAGCTGTCAGTTTCCTTGAGATCTTCTTTGACAGCTGTCAGTTTCCTTGAGATTTTCTTTGACAGCTGTCAGTTTCATTGAGATCTTCTTTGACAGCTGTCAGTTTCCTTGAGATCTTCTTTGACAGCTGTCAGTGTCCTTGAGATCTTCTTTGACAGCTGTCAGTTTCCTTGAGATCTTCTTTGACAGCTGTCAGTTTCCTTGAGATCTTCTTTGACAGCTGTCAGTTTCCTTGAGATCTTCTTTGACAGCTGTCAGTTTCCTTGAGATCTTCTTTGACAGCTGTCAGTTTCCTTGAGATCTTCTTTGACAGCTGTCAGTTTCCTTGAGATCTTCTTTGACAGCTGTCAGTTTCCTTGAGATCTTCTTTGACAGCTGTCAGTTTCCTTGAGATCTTCTTTGACAGCTGTCAGTTTCCTTGAGATCTTCTTTGACAGCTGTCAGTGTCCTTGAGATCTTCTTTGACAGCTGTCAGTTTCCTTGAGATCTTCTTTGACAGCTGTCAGTTTCCTTGAGATCTTCTTTGACAGCTGTCAGTTTCCTTGAGATCTTCTTTGACAGCTGTCAGTTTCCTTGAGATCTTCTTTGACAGCTGTCAGTTTCCTTGAGATCTTCTTTGACAGCTGTCAGTTTCATTGAGATCTTCTTTGACAGCTGTCAGTTTCCTTGAGATCTTCTTTGACAGCTGTCAGTTTCCTTGAGATCTTCTTTGACAGCTGTCAGTTTCCTTGAGATCTTCTTTGACAGCTGTCAGTTTCCTTGAGATCTTCTTTGACAGCTGTCAGTTTCCTTGAGATCTTCTTTGACAGCTGTCAGTTTCCTTGAGATCTTCTTTGACAGCTGTCAGTTTCCTTGAGATCTTCTTTGACAGCTGTCAGTTTCATTGAGATCTTCTTTGACAGCTGTCAGTGTCCTTGAGATCTTCTTTGACAGCTGTCAGTTTCCTTGAGATCTTCTTTGACAGCTGTCAGTCTCCTTGAGATCTTCTTTGACAGCTGTCAGTTTCCTTGAGATCTTCTTTGACAGCTGTCAGTTTTCTTGAGATCTTCTTTGACAGCTGTCAGTGTCCTTGAGATCTTCTTTGACAGCTGTCAGTTTCCTTGAGATCTTCTTTGACAGCTGTCAGTTTCCTTGAGATCTTCTTTGACAGCTGTCAGTTTCCTTGAGATCTTCTTTGACAGCTGTCAGTTTCCTTGAGATCTTCTTTGACAGCTGTCAGTTTACTTGAGATCTTCTTTGACAGCTGTCAGTTTACTTGAGATCTTCTTTGACAGCTGTCAGTTTCCTTGAGATCTTCTTTGACAGCTGTCAGTTTACTTGAGATCTTCTTTGACAGCTGTCAGTTTCCTTGAGATCTTCTTTGACAGCTGTCAGTTTCCTTGAGATCTTCTTTGACAGCTGTCAGTTTCCTTGAGATCTTCTTTGACAGCTGTCAGTGTCCTTGAGATCTTCTTTGACAGCTGTCAGTGTCCTTGAGATCTTCTTTGACAGCTGTCAGTTTCCTTGAGATCTTCTTTGACAGCTGTCAGTTTCCTTGAGATCTTCTTTGACAGCTGTCAGTTTCATTGAGATCTTCTTTGACAGCTGTCAGTTTCCTTGAGATCTTCTTTGACAGCTGTCAGTTTCCTTGAGATCTTCTTTGACAGCTGTCAGTTTCCTTGAGATCTTCTTTGACAGCTGTCAGTTTCCTTGAGATCTTCTTTGACAGCTGTCAGTTTCCTTGAGATCTTCTTTGACAGCTGTCAGTTTCCTTGAGATCTTCTTTGACAGCTGTCAGTTTCCTTGAGATCTTCTTTGACAGCTGTCAGTTTCATTGAGATCTTCTTTGACAGCTGTCAGTTTTCTTGAGATCCTACAGATGTACGAGTCTGTTGAACTTTGCCGCTCACCTCGAACCTCTCTTCGACTAGATGACGACACGCAACCATAAAATAACCACAGAAAAAATATACGACGCAATTAAAAAGAATAGAGCCAGCTCCTTGGCAGCCTATAGAAGTCACCTGGAACAACTTCTCTGTTTAACGACGCACTCTGTCACCAAGCTGCCTAATTTGTTATGCACGTGTGGCTCTTTACAAGGTGTTTACTGCTTCAGTTTGAGCTGTTAACTGCTCTGCGGCAGTGGATCTGTGTTTACCCCAAACATACACACGAATGAATAAATCAGACGGTTTTTTTCCCGGCAATTTTGTCAAGTGTTCTTATGCTTTTAAGACGGGACCGGCGACTGCGATGAATGACTCCACCCTGTTTGCTGTCGTAAAACATTGGCGGGGATAAAAACGAGGAATGAAATAAAATATTGTCTAGTCGGTTTATGACTACTATGTACGATATGAAGTTGGATAGAGAATAGGGAGCCTAGATCTAAGCTTGTTTCGCTCGGTGATATGGATGTGCCTGACCGATAGACTGTCTCTGGGTCGCGATAGTCCTTGGTTAGAACTTCGAACTTTGTTCAGAAGGAAGTTAAATCAAACCAGCAAAAGGTTTCTGTTGAAAAAATGTAACTAAAATTAAAAACTCCTGACGACAACGATAGTTAACGGTGCAAAAAATCATGAATCTCCCGTTTCACACGCTGTCTTTGCCTGATTGGAAATGTTCTTTACCCAAGAAATTTTATGGAAATGTAGGCGTTTTGAAGTTGATTTAAAAAAAGAGAAATGTCACGAGAAAAATAATATTGCAGGGAACTCTTTCGATGGAAAGTATTTTCTCGAGTTCTGTCTTTTTAAGAATGCCACCCTCTGCATGCGCCCTTGTGTTCGGTCTCCCTCTTATTGGAATTTTAAAATTATTGAAACTAAATATTGAAGAACGAGTGAGTGTTTAGTAGACACGTTTCTATCAGGTAGCTATTTCAATGTTTGGCTGACAGGTTTATTGGTCGGAAATGAGTCCTAATGAAGACTTGGAAAACGGCAAAACGCAAACTGTCAGGTGAAAAATGTGTTTCGATGGCTAGTCCCGCATATGTCTAATTGAAAGCTAGAGTAAGCGACGAGTCCGCCAGGGGCAATGCTGGATAATTACCCAAATTGCCAATTAAATAGTTAATGATGTTCTTTGGCTAATTAGGGGACAGAGACGAATGTATATAGCGTGTACTTCTATGAAAGTGAAAAATTAAAACAAATGGCTGCCGTGCGGAGAAAGAACAATATAAGGGAGAAGAGCGCGCGGCGTTTCTGTACCTACATTCTTATGTTTTTCTTTCACCGTCAAGAGGATGGGGGGTGGAGAGGATGCCGCTTTAGAGAGGCGCGAAGGGGGCAGAGGGGTCGGAGGAGGACAGTGGCGTTGACAACGATGATGAGGCTGATTCAAGACAAGTTGGGGTTAAGCGACGTTGCGTTGGGTCATGGCTTGGATGGGTGACCACTTTGTAGGTTTCTGAATCAGTCGGTGCGACGCAGTCGCTTCGTGTTCAGCTGAATTCTTATCGTTACTGGATAAAATAATAAAAAAATAATTATTCTTAGCCTGTATATATACTTGCGTACTTACCACTAGGATACAGAATAAAATGTATTGACCTATTTCAATATCATTTTAGAATGCCACTGAAATAATTCTGATGATTAACGCACTGTTTTGACAACGGGCCATGTGGCACTGGTCTTATGGCGTCGGTGCATGATTGGGTGATGATGCAGTTGATAATAAATCTAACCTAGCTTAAAAGTGAGGAGGGTAAACCCGGTGTTGCTAGGTAGCCTACTCCTAGAGCACCAAGAGGACCGCCGGCTTACCGTCCCTTCCGAAGGACAGTAAAACGCTAACCACATGTATTATCTCAAAAGGGTTCGAAATCGGCAAATCGCACTTATAAATTTGCAACAGAACTGGATTGTCTGTTTCTTCAGAATAGAGACGAGTCAAGTCAAACACATAATCACTCTTTCTTGGCGAAGTCAATGAAGACTTCGTTCCACTCACGCAAAGAATCAATCAACGTCATCTTAGCGCCACCACTGTTCAATACTTATCAGCGAAGAGGGAGAGCACGTCCCGCACCCTCTTGAACGTGCGGTGACACCAACAGAGATGGATAATTGAAAACTAAACCTGCACCCACCCTCACCACCCCGACCTAGTCGCATTTTGATGTAAGACCCTGCCCTGGAATCGATCGTGCTACGGATATTGTAAGCTAGCACCGTCGGTATAATGTTCAATGAAATAAGCTATTACTTTCAATGGCTTCTGGTAGATGCTTTTTTTAATGGCTCCGTCGTTGGGGGGACGCCGATGAAAGGGGATACAATTGGGTGCTAGTGGTGGTACATGGAACTAAACGTTGTATCTTCCTATACATTCGCAGGTTCTAGTCAGAGTCCGGGGGCTTCGTATGTAACTCTTGAAGAGCGTAGTTTATTGAAATGATTGCAGTAGTAGTCTACCTCCCTTGTCTTGCTTAAATCATCGGTGATTTTCAAGAAAATATTCCAACTGTTCGGGATTCAATCATCGACTCAACAAGTGGCAGGCCTGTAGTGTTTGAACAAGACTATTTGAAAAGATACGGATTTTTTCAGTTGAT
Source organism: Protonemura montana (assembly GCA_947568835.1). NCBI lineage: Eukaryota > Metazoa > Arthropoda > Insecta > Plecoptera > Nemouridae > Protonemura > Protonemura montana. The sequence continues at coordinate 27,626,187 of OX387603.1, read as the reverse complement.
AAGGCGGGAAAGTAATCGAGAATAGAGAATGGAGCAGATTCACTCCTAGCGTTTTCAGCTAAAGATAATTTTAAGCTGCCTTTCTGTTTCTAAAGCTAGCACTTGTTTGAGAGAAGCTTAAAGTTAGTTTCGCTTCATGCATTGAAATAACAGGAGCTAGTGGAACACAAGAATGGCACCTTATTTATTTCGAAACATCCGACAAACAAAGGCATAAACAGTTTCAACGTTTCTAAAAAAGACATCTAGACATCTAGATCCGCTCATTCCAAGACTTAGTCAAATGTCCTTGTTCAGAAAATTAAAATTTTAGGATGTAACAAACTCACGAATAAAATTGCCTCCAGTTGTACCAATTCCTGCGTCAGAGAAAAGAGAGTCATAAAGCATCCGACTCATTGAACGGCGCCAACTGCTACCAACCATCGGGGAAAAATACTAAAACCAAACACGAGGGCAAAATTCCGAGACGCGGATTTTCAAATTCAATTTGCAATGAAAACATCTTATACGATCGTTTGGAAGTAAAACCCCGAGCAGTATAGCTTGCCGCTGTCTTGCCACGGTGGGGCGAGTTTGACTACGTTTTACTGCGTTGGTCGGATTTAATTTCGAAACAACCAGACACAGGAATTGGCATCGATTTTGTGCTCAACCCTCAACCTTCTGCCACTCCCGCCCCCACGCCACCCCCGCTAACGCCTTGTGTATATACACGGTCAAAAAAATGCTCATGAAACACTTGCAGGAGATCTTTTAAATGCGATAAAGGATTGCCTTGTTTTAATCCGTCGAGCGCAGGTATGTGTGTATGTATGGTTTATTTTAAAATTACACCAGCTGCTCCTTCCCGCAAACGTGTAACTGCTTCAGGTAAGTAGACACCCAACTTTACTAAAACTTGCCCCTAATTTAAGGCATTGATTATCTCTAACGAATCTAACGCAGTTAGTTTGGTTGAAATTTCCTAATCACTTACCACTGGCGTAGACGTCTGAAAAGTATTACAACCTAGACTTGGACACGAAGGAAATCACTCCCTGCAATGGACATTGAACGGCGAATGGAATTGTAGGAAATAGCAACCGGTCGGCCTCGGCTTGGTATGACCAACACGCGGCAAGTTAATTAAAACGGGTGACCGAAGTGCCAAAGAAAAATACAAAACTACGATTAGTTTTTTTTTCCCTGCCAAACTTTGATCGAAATCGAATTGAACGGAAATAGAAGGCCGTCGGTTTACTGTTAATGATTGCTTTGCAAATGCTATGTAAATGTTTGAACTGTTGTTTACAAGCCCTGGCAGTTTGGAAACGATGGAAAACCATCAGTCAAATATACATTTATATATAGTCCATGATCTGAACTAGGCTTCGCATGTTATTGATTCATTTCGTGCTTTTTCAACGACGCACTGGGAAAAGTATGGTCTTCTGGTCCCGGTCTATTAGAGTTGGTTAATAATTCAGTCAACTCCGTACACAATACCGCCAACTTAACAACACTCTCGCTTGTGTCTCTTCCGAAGGACGGTATTACTCGATCGCAATGGATTCACCGGTCAGTCTGTACCTTCAAAAGGTTGACGAGCAGGATCCGATGTAGGACAACGCAGTGCTGCTTGACTCGGCCCAGATTTTAGCAAGTTTAGCGAATCTAAGGACACCTGACTCAATTACCCGAACTCTGTATTTTAAGAAAATATACTCACTTTTAACATTTTTATAAAGAAAGCTACCGGCTGTCGATGATTAGCAGGATGACGATGAAGTTGGCCAAGCTCGGTGTTGGTGTGGCTATTGTTTCTCAACCATATTTCTCAACAAGCTAGGATATATCCATGCTGGTTAGCGTGACGAAGTTTCCACCACTGTGAACCTCAATTCAAGACAGAACTGTCACTTCTTGCAAGACGGCTACCACTGCACTCGACTGAACTGTCAAGAAGTCCTACCTAAATGTCACTCAATTAGCAAACATGCTTTTCTTGGGAGATTTCAAGGTAGGTAAGTGATGATTATATGAATAATTTCATAAACTATATCCCAAATTTTGCTAGAAACTATCAGGTACTCTCGGCTATAAAGTACTATGCTATAAAAGCAATGTTCAAAACTCGAAAAATGTCTTTGTTTATGGGAAAAGTTGAAATGGGACTTGACGAACACGGCTAATTTTGTTCTAACTTTTAGTCTTAAGTGTCTGGCTACGCCATCTTTATTAACGTCAAATACATTAATTACCGGTGGCAAGCCTTTCTACCGTAACCTAATCTCGCACCGTCGCAGGATATCAGTGATACTTTGCAAAAATAAAGCAGAATTTCGGGCGGGCGGGCGTGTGGGCGTGCTAGCGGCTGGGCGTGCTAGCGGGCGTGCGGGCGTGCGGGCGTGCGGGCGTACGGGCGGGCTGGTGGGCGGGCGGCTGGGCATGCGGGTGGGCGTGCGTGCGGGCGTGCGAGCGGCTGGGCGTGCGAGCGGCTGGGCGTGCGAGCGGCTGGGCGTGCGAGCGGCTGGGCGTGCGAGCGGCTGGGCGGGCGAGCTGCTGGGCGTGCGAGCGGCTGGGCGTGCATGATGGATAGTTTCTCTAATACAGTTTGTTTAAACGAAATGGTGGCCGGCGGCGGTCTATGCCAAGCGAAACACAAACAGAGGCCGCCGAGAACATAATTAAAAAAGCAATCAATCGGGTGGTTTTCCAGCCCAGCGGGATTTTAATGAATTAAATATGTCGCGCTTTGGGCTGGTACCACTGCATTGGCCCGCGTGAGCGAATATATTTCGCGTGAAATTTGTTGAAAGTTTGTTTTGTGTTTTGGGTGGAAATGCTGTTTTTTTTTGCGGTGTAAATACGAGAAGGTGCAGCTCGGCTAGAACAGACTTTACCCTCGCGCCTGTGGTTCGAAACGTATTATTTTTTTAATTCAGTGCAAAATGGCCGCCACTGCAGTCTAGTCGAGTTGTTTTCATAAAATAGGTTTCAATGAGAGAAGAAACTTAAATAAAATCAGTTGGCTTTTATTTTTCCAAGAAAGATATCCGTTAAGTTACAAGATGTTACTTTCTTAGATCGTATGTATTTTTTGGAATAACAACGGGTGTGTTGGACATGAGCATATTATTGAACATCGGTGAGCGGTCTTTATAAAGGGGTTAAAATGATCTGTCAATTAAGAGCAATATTCTTGCAAGAATTCAGTCGCTCAGAAGACACAAGGTCAGATGAAAGTTGAAATGTACAGCGAAAATACATCAAAGCAAAACAGGAATTCCGTTTTCGTGCAGATTTCCCTGCATGTCATTTGACCAGCAAAGATGCAGACAAGATTCTTCAGGGATGTGTGTCATAAGGAGGGCCGCGTCACAACGCTTTCTTCACGGACTTTTATGCAGGTTAAGATTGAGATTAAGAATCTCCGGTTTAACTAAATCAAGTGACTCTTTGCTAAAAAGTACCTTTTACTGACAAAAATGGCTGTCATTTAGAGGTGGAGGCCTTGTCGTGTCGAGCGTTCAGAAATTTATCGAATTTCAGTCTGGTTTACACTCATTTCATATTGAAGAATACATCTAATGCAACAATAAATAAACAAGCATCGAAATTATGATAATTTTTAGACTCATGTCTACTTGATGTTAACTTAGCACTAGTTTTAACAAAAACTATTTCAACTGGGTTTTGAACGCTTAGTGCAAAACAACTAAATTTCCCAACGTTTCGTAACTTGTACCTGTTACTTCTTCAAAGGTAAGAGCAGTCCTGACAATTTTCCGATAACAAAAGAACCATATTTCATTTCAATAATTTTATATACGTGCACAGAGTTATTCAGGTATTTAGAGGAATTCATACAGATAATATTTATTAATATAGAGGTTTGTAAAATTACAAACAGCCACGAGCGCTATCGGATGGCAAAAACCGTTACCTCGCTTTGCAGGCATTTAGAAGATTGAATATTATCGCTGTGATTCTGATCCGATGGTAAATTCTATTTGTTAACCCACTCGTAGTTTGCACCGAGGACCGGAGCGCGACAGCAAAGTCAGCGTAAAGACTTTGCTGACGCGCCCTTTACCAAATCTCCGTGACAACTTCACCACCAACTTCCCCCGAGTGTCGCAAGTGCCAACCAAGGGCTCCAGCGAGCTGATCAACTGCTCAACTGGAAAACTACGCTGCTGCGAATTTTCAAATTGATAAGAAAATAGAAAAGTTGAACCACTTGATCGAGGTAATGGAGCGTGCGGACTTGCAAATGAGCGATTCTGATCTGTTTTACAAGAAAGCTAAATCGACGCGAAATTTTTGAAGATTGATTTTAAGTGGCATCCTGTCAAGGAATGTCCAGCACAGAGGCGACGGCGAGTGTCCGCTCCTTTGCGTGGAGCAAAACAAGCTCCCTGTCACGGAATGTCCAGCACAGAGGCGACGGCGAGTGTCCGCTCCTTTGCGTGGAGCGAAACAAGCTCCCTGTCACGGAATGTCCAGCACAGAGGCGACGGCGAGTGTCCGCTCCTTTGCGTGGAGCGAAACAAGCACCCTGTCACGGAATGTCCAGCACAGAGGCGACAGCGAGTGTCCGCTCCTTTGCGTGGAGCGAAACAAGCATCCTGTCACGGAATGTCCAGCACAGAGGCGACGGCGAGTGTCCGCTCCTTTGCGTGGAGTGAAACAAGCGCCCTGTCAAGGAATGTCCAGCACAGAGGCGACGGCGAGTGTCCGCACCTTTGCGTGGAGCGAAACAAGCACCCTGTCACGGAATGTCCGGCACAGAGGCGACGGCGAGTGTCCGCTCCTTTGCATGTAGCGAAACAAGCACCCTGTCACGGAATGTCCAGCACAGAGGGCGACGGCGAGTGCCGCTCCTTTGCGTGGAGTGAAACAAGCACCCTGTCACGGAATGTCCAGCACAGAGGCGACGGCGAGTGTCCGCTCCTTTGCGTGGAGCGAAACAAGCTCCCTGTCACGGAATTTCTAGCACAGAGGCGACGGCGAGTGTCCGCTCCTTTGCGTGGAGCGAAACAAGCTCCCTGTCACGGAATGTCCAGCACAGAGGCGACGGCGAGTGTCCGCTCCTTTGCATGTAGCGAAACAAGCACCCTGTCACGGAATTTCTAGCACAGAGGCGACGGCGAGTGTCCGCTCCTTTGCGTGGAGCGAAACAAGCTCCCTGTCACGGAATGTCCAGCACAGAGGCGACGGCGAGTGTCCGCTCCTTTGCATGTAGCGAAACAAGCACCCTGTCACGTAATGTCCAGCACAGAGGCGACGGCGAGTGTCCGCTCCTTTGCGTGGAGTGAAACAAGCGCCCTGTCACGGAATGTCTAGCACAGAGGCGACGGCGAGTGTCCGCTCCTTTGTGTGGAGCGAAACAAGCACCCTGTCACGGAATGTCCAGCACAGAGGCGACGGCGAGTGTCCGCTCCTTTGCGTGGAGCGAAACAAGCACCCTGTCACGGAATGTCCAGCACAGAGGCGACGGCGAGTGTGGCGGAGATAGAGAAACAAGTGTCGGTGTAGGCTTCGCGTCGGCTCCGCTTCAGGCGCCTCCTTACCGAACACATGTATGCATCCCATCGAGTCGGAGTCTCGTTTCCTTCGAGTTGCTTCGAGTGTAATGAGAGTAATCAAGAGACACGTGATTAGCGGGTAAGAGGTAGCTAATCAATATAGCGTCAGCACCCCGGTGGGAAACAGTGCAACCCCTTGTCAGCCCACCCCCCTCCCCTCGTTTCCACCGCCCGCCAGAGAGACACGCGTGGGCTGGGAGTGGGAGGAAGACGTCACTGTGGGCTGAACGCAAACAGCGTGAGACTCGTGTGGTCAACTGTAGTGGTAGCAGAGGTTGGACGTCTTAGAAGCATTCAATCCTAGCGGGACATGCATGAGGTAAGCGCCGTCATGGCTAGAGAAGCTTTGCAACTGAGCGTGAAGCTTTCAGCGCCCAGCTGGGATAACATCTGGGAAAGAACATGACATACAGTTTAAACCTTGCGTAGCCAACGATGATAATTCTAGTCTGGATTGTTGTCCGAACCATACTGGGATTGGGCCAGGTCAGGAGAACGCTCAGTTCCGTTCCAATAGCAGTTGAAAAGATTTGAAAGCGCTAGTCTTTGTTAGCTCTTTTGTGCGCCCCTCTTTGAGAACAAGCCTCGTCGTTGCTGGTGCTAGTCGGTGGAAGCTTCAGGTTAAACTGGCGTGCTTGTTGGGGCGCCGGACGGTCGGCACTGAGACACTGTGTTAACAGACTCGCATTATTGGATTTTGAGCAAATAAACGTGAAAATTAAATTTTCATAGCGTAGCCAGTTCTAACTGAGAATGAATACATATTCCGCAGAGAGTAATGAAATATTGGAAATTCTTCTTAAAGCGTCTGGTGCGTGTAGCAATTCCAAGTCGCCGCCAGAGCTAGAGAGCCTTGGTTGGGACGTGGGCTGGTGGAGAAATAAAAATATGTGTGTATTGATCACAGTTCACAGAAGCAAGTGCATACAACATTCAAACCCTCGAAAAAGTACATCAATTATTTGCGTCCAAATATAACGTATTGGCCACTCTTTGGAAAGCAAGTGTTCACAGTCTAGTTTGAAACATGTCTGCCATGCACGTTAACTCCCTCGCTCTCTCCGTGTCAACATAGCTCTCTAACCAAGCCACCATCGCATCTGTGGAATTCTATTAATAAGCTCACGGGGGCTGGAGAAACATCTCCAATGTCTATCTGATGTTAGGCCCTCGTCAACCCCGAGGGTGAACAGAAAGGCATAACTGGTAAATAAGGGTTAGGTTTCTTGTTGAAATACTTGAAAGTAAATAACAATGCGAGTGATTAGGCTTGCATGTTATGTTTCAGAAACATGGAGTCTGGCATGGCGAACGATCTCAAGTGCAGCCCTATTTCAGTCATTGGAAGGTAAGGACGGCATAGGTAACTAAATGGGAGAACAACTAATGAAAACCATCGAGGTATCTAATGAAGAGGCTTTACCAACAATGTACTGGTAAGAGAAGCACAATTTGTAGTGAACCACTGTTATATATTAATCCATATTTGAGTTATAACCTGGCTATCGGGTATGTCCTCAGGGCATAGGGCAATGGCGAAGAGGCAAAAGGCTTTCTCAAGTCTTAAGGGCATAAAAAACTATTTTTTGAGCATTTTCTTAGTACTTTTGGTTGTGGTCCCATTAGATACTTTGGATAGGGGATCGGACAACACTCGAGCAACGTTTAAACCAAAATGCCCACTCCCTCAACATCAACAGCAGCCGTCAGGCAGCGGGTACTGCTAGTACATTAATAAATACTGTTTTTTTTTTTATAAGTTTATCTCCCACAGTTGTACTAATACCTGGCTTAGTGCCAACTGTCTAGGCAAAATGCATTACATTTCTTCCGAGCTGATAAAGTGCAGCTCTTTCCAATTCCATTTTTCTCGATTTGCAATTACTATACCATTAACCCGTCTCAACACAAACATCATTCGCACATTTGCCTCCATCAAAGCGAAGCCGCCTTTTCTGTGTTCCAGCTATCGATAATGCCAGATATCGATAATGCACCGCGTGTATTGCCAACACAACAATGGCAAACAATTTGATTGTTGAAGCACACCTTCTACTGTTAGGTTCAGCGAGTTTTCTACAAAAGAGGAACGCCAGAGGGAAGTGAGGCACGCATTGAATTATTCGATAGCCTGCGAGGAAACAATGTAGTACACTTAATGTGCCACGGGTACTTAGTATTGGGTTACAACATGAATACTAATTAGTGGCAGTCAGCCCACGGGCTAATTCAACCCTGTGCACCCCGCGCACTCGACCCACCCTAAAAATTGGAATGGGGGGACACGGGTGAGTTTTTGATCCAGAACAGTGCTGATGCTTTAATGCCTTCGAGCACTTTTCGGTATTGAGCCGGTGTTGTGGTAATTATGGTGAAGTTGGTCTAGCCTAGCAGGGAATCGCATGCAACTGGTGCCGACTCGCACGTCTACTCCCAAGAGTGCTTTTGATGTTTTGATAGATTGTGTTGGCACGGTTCTCGTGGGGCTGATGATTTCACTGTCCGTGAATTGATTGATTGATTTTTTTAAACGGTTTTTATAAAAGAACCTGTGGCATTGGTCTAAAGACGTCGGGGATGGGTGGGTGATGGTAAACATTATTATAAGACTTCATTAGCCTAGAAGGGAGAAGGGGAAACCCGCCGCCGCTCTTGTCGAGGTGCACCAAGGGGACCACTGGCTTAATGTCCTTCGCGAAGGACGGTACAACGCAAACAACAGGATTCTTCCACAAATCCATGCTGTTGAAATGTTCATAAGCAAGGCGAATGAAATCTAACCAATGCCTTATCCATCCAACATCTGACCCAACGCAGTGTTGCTTAACTTCGATAATCTCACGATGACCGGTGTTTTTAACACGCCAAACCATTCGGTGGTCACCCACCCAATACATGACCCAGCACAGTGTTGCTTAACTTCGGTGATCTCACGAGGACCGGTGTTTCTGTGACTCTACAAGGTGGTGTGCCATGTCGGTTCATTGTCGGCTGGTAATGAACGAAGCATGTTACAAAGAATATATTTTATCTGCCAGGACAGGTAGCCTCGACCACCGGCACAGGTAGCCTCGACCACCAGCACAGGTAGCCATGACCGCTAGCACAGGTAGCCTCGACCGCTAGCACAGGTAGCCTCGACCGCTAGCACAGGTAGCCTCGACCGCTAGCACATGTAGCCTCGACCACCAACACAGGTAGCCTCGACCACCAGCACAGGTAGCCTCGACCACCAGCACAGGTAGCCTCGACCACCAACACAGGTAGCCTCGACCACCAGCAAAGGTAGCCTCGACCACCAGCACATGTAGCCTCGACCACCAGCACAGGTAGCCTCGACCGCTAGCACAGGTAGCCTCGACTGCCAGCACAGGTAGCCTCGACCGCTAGCACAGGTAGCCTCGACCACCAGCACAGGTAGCCTCGACCGCCAGCACAGGTAGCCTCGACCGCTAGCACAGGTAGCCTCGACCGCTAGCACAGGTAGCCTCGACCACTAGCACAGGTAGCCTCGACCACCAGCACAGGTAGCCTCGACCACCAGCACAGGTAGCCTCGACCGCTAGCACAGGTAGCCTCGACCGCTAGCACAGGTAGCCTCGACCGCCAGCACAGGTAGCCTCGACCGCCAGCACAGGTAGCCTCGACCACCAGCACAGGTAGCCTCGACCGCTAGAACAGGTAGCCTCGACCACCAGCACAGGTAGCCTCGACCACCAACACAGGTAGCCTCGACCACCAGCACAGGTAGCCTCGACCACCAGCACAGGTAGCCTCGACCGCTAGCACAGGTAGCCTCGACCGCTAGCACAGGTAGCCTCGACCACCAGCACAGGTAGCCTCGACCACCAGCACAGGTAGCCTCGACCGCTAGCACAGGTAGCCTCGACTGCTAGCACAGGTAGCCTCGACCGCTACCACAGGTAGCCTCGACCGCCAGCACAGGTAGCCTCGACCGCCAGCACAGGTAGCCTCGACCACCAGCACAGGTAGCCTCGACCACCAGCACAGGTAGCCTCGACCGCTAGCACAGGTAGCCTCGACCGCTATCACAGGTAGCCTCGACCGACAGCACAGGTAGCCTCGACCACCAGCACAGGTAGCCTCGACCACCAGCACAGGTAGCCTCGACCGCCCGCACAGGTAGCCTTGACCACCAGCACAGGTAGCCTCGACCACCAGCACAGGTAGCCTCGACCACCAGCACAGGTAGCCTCGACCACCAGCAAAGGTAGCCTCGACCGCTAGCACAGGTAGCCTCGACCGCCAGCACAGGTAGCCTCGACCGCTAGCACAGGTAGCCTCGACCGCTAGCACAGGTAGCCGCCTCGATTAATCGTGACTCATTACTTACTTGTCCTCAATAACGAACTTGTCGCCCTCCATCTCGACGCATCTCCCTTTGGTCTCGAAGTGGGTGCCGTTAACGCCGATCGCCCCGGGAACTCCCGATTGGAACCACCGACCCGACCACTCCTTCGGGAATTCGCAGCCGCCTGGAATCAGTAAGAACCAATCATGTCACCACATTGCTCTGCTGAGCAAACGAGCCGGCAACGCGTGGTACCAGTAGATGTTGCTCGGTAATATCGTTGAGTGTAGGTTCTAGGTAGAGAAACGACGTCAATGTTACAGTCTCTGCGTGAAAGATGGCCGCCAAATGACTACCTTACCGACAAAAATGCAGAGTACCGGAACGTCACGTTAAGTGGAGCCACTGTCGTATGAAATTTAATTTCGATATTTCTCGTAGGTTAACTCGCTTTTGAGACTTTTCATGCTCAAAAAATCTCCATCAATGTTTACCTCAACGATTGATAAACACGTAACAATATTAAAAAGCGAGTAACCTACGAGAAATATCGAAATTAGATTTCATACGACAGTGGCTCCACTTAACGTGACGTTCCGGTACTCTGCATTTTTGTCGGTAAGGTAGTCATTTGGCGGCCATCTTTCACGCAGAGACTGTAACATTGACGTTGAAACTCTACCTATAACCTACACTCAACGGTATTACTATAAAAATATCGATCAAATTATATCATTAGTCAAGTTAAGCAAAAATCAAGTTTAATTATTTACACCGCTGTGCTTAAAAGCCAGAACCAATTAACTTGCTCACCGATTGGCCAAGTTTCATTGGCAGCCCCTTGTTGGCACGGTCCCATAGTAGCACTGGTCCACTGAGAACCTTGAATAAATGACAGGTAATTCTACCTCCACGACATTGTTGATCCTTGCATGAACTCTTGCATGAATCCTTGCATGTCCGCACATCAGAGATTCCCGTTGCTTGCAACGGGCTGCACAATCTATGTTAGTGTAAGGCAGAGTCGATGTAGTGTGAAGCGATCTTTGATAGTTTAAGTCAGAGGCGATGTACTGTGAAGCGATCTTTGATAGTGTAAGGCAGAGGCAATGTAGTGTGAAGCGATCTTTAATAGTGTAAGGCAGAGGCGATGGAGTGTGAAGCAATCTTTGATAGTGTAAGGCAGAGGCGATGAAGTGTGAAGCGATCTTTGATAGTGTAAGTCAGAGGCGATGTACTGTGAAGCGATCTTTGATAGTGTAAGGCAGAGGCGATGTACTGTGAAGCGATCTTTGATAGTGTAAGGCAGAGGCGATGTACTGTGAAGCTATCTTTGATAGTGTAAGGCAGAGGCGATGTACTGTGAAGCGATCTTTGATAGTGTAAGGCAGAGGCGATGTAGTGTGAAGCGATCTTTGATAGTGTAAGGCAGAGGCGATGTAATGTGAAGCGATCTTTGATAGTGTAAGGCAGAGGCGATGTAGTGTGAAGCGATCTTTGATAGTGTAAGGCAGAGGCGATGTAGTGTGAAGCGATCTTTGATAGTGTAAGGCAGAGGCGATGTAATGTGAAGCGATCTTTGATAGTGTAAGGCAGAGGCGATGTACTGAGAAGCAATCTTTGTTAGTGTAAGGCAGAGGCGATGTATTGTGAAGTGATCTTTGATAGTGTAAGGCAGAGGCGATGTAGTGTGAAGCTATCTTTGATAGTGTAAGGCAGAGGCGATGAAGTGTGAAGCGATCTTTGATAGTGTAAGGCAGAGGCGATGTAGTGTGATGCAATCTTTGATAGTGTAAGGCAGAGGCGATGTAGTGTGAAGCAATCTTTGATAGTGTAAGGCAGAGGCGATGTAGTGTGAAGCAATCTTTGATAGTGTAAGGCAGAGGCGATGAAGTGTGAAGCGATCTTTGATAGTGTAAGGCAGAGGCGATGTAGTGTGAAGCGATCTTTAATAGTGTAAGGCAGAGGCGATGTACTGTGAAGCGATCTTTGATAGTGTAAGGCAGAGGCGATGTATTGTGAAGCGATCTTTGATAGTGTAAGGCAGAGGCGATGTAGTGTGAAGCAATCTTTGATAGTGTAAGGCAGAGGCGATGTACTGTGAAGCGATCTTTGATAGTGTAAGGCAGAGGCGATGTACTGTGAAGCGATCTTTGATAGTGTAAGGCAGAGGCGATGCAGTGTGAAGCAATCTTTGATAGTGTAAGGCAGAGGCGATGTAGTGTGTAGCGATCTTTGATAGTGTAAGGCAGAGGCGATGTACTGTGAAGCGATCTTTGATAGTGTAAGGCAGAGGCGATGGTATGAAGCGATCTTTGATAGTGTAAGGCAGAGGCGATGTAGTGTGAAGCGATCTTTGATAGTGTAAGGCAGAGGCGATGTAGTGTGAAGCGATCTTTGATAGTGTAAGGCAGAGGCGATGTAGTATGAAGCGATCTTTGATAGTGTAAGGCAGAGGCGATGTAGTGTGAAGCGATCTTTGATAGTGTAAGGCAGAGGCGATGTACTGTGAAGCGATCTTTGATAGTGTAAGGCAGAGGCGATGTAGTGTGAAGCGATCTTTGATAGTGTAAGGCAGAGGCGATGCAGTGTGAAGCGATCTTTTATAGTGTAAGGCAGAGGCGATGTACTGTGAAGCGATCTTTGATAGTGTAAGGCAGAGCCGATGTACTGTGAAGCAATCTTTGATAGTGTAAGGCAGAGGCGATGTAGTGTGAAGCGATATTTGATAGTGTAAGGCAGAGGCGATGTACTGTGAAGCGATCTTTGATAGTGTAAGGCAGAGGCGATGTATTGTGAAGCGATCTTTGATAGTGTAAGGCAGAGGCGATGTAGTGTGAAGCAATCTTTGATAGTGTAAGGCAGAGGCGATGTACTGTGAAGCGATCTTTGATAGTGTAAGGCAGAGGCGATGTATTGTGAAGCGATCTTTGATAGTGTAAGGCAGAGGCGATGTAGTGTGAAGCAATCTTTGATAGTGTAAGGCAGAGGCGATGTAGTGTGAAGCAATCTTTGATAGTGTAAGGCAGAGGCGATGCAGTGTGAAGCAATCTTTGATAGTGTAAGGCAGAGGCGATGTACTGTGAAGCGATCTTTGATAGTGTAAGGCAGAGGCGATGTAGTGTGAAGCGATCTTTGATAGTGTAAGGCAGAGACGATGTACTGTGAAGCGATCGCCGCGCTGCCGGGACGGGATGATGTACTGTGAAGCGATCGCCGCGCTGCCGGGACGGGATGGGGCCCCGGCAAAAAAAAAAAATATATATATATTGACAGACTGATTAGGCACAAAGTAAGCCTAGGCATCGATTTAAATGTGCCCCAAGAAAACTTTCTTATCGTCTGGCTGGATCGAAGAGAACTAGTGACAGCTGTTACCGTCATTACAAAGGGCGTAACGACTACCGACGTTTGAGATGGACAACCGTTCAAGCCAACTGCAATTGTCCTGGTAAGGAAGTGCGGAAAAAACGCGGTCAACGCGTTTGAATGCAGGTCCTCGTGGTCGACAGCTTGGTCGTGTTTCGCGGCGATTTTCTAACTGAGAAGAGCTTTTTGTAAGGTAATTGTGCTGTGGTTGGATTGCGAGCCGGTGTCTTCAAGTGCAGCAAGGGGGAAATACTGCCCGAGCTGAACCGTGGGACTGAGAGGCGGCTGGAAAGTTCATATGAAATGTTTCTGTGCGATGGCGAGTCCGGCGGAGTCCACTTTCCGGTCACTTTATACCTATGTGATACAAATGTATTCAATTTCATTGGGACGAAAATAGTGAGCAAAATTAACTGGAATAATTTCGAGTACCTTTCAATGTTCGATCATCTGGGCGTTATAAATGGCACTCCATGGCGAGCTATATTGAAATTATCCGAGTAAGACCTATGTTGCCCTAAATTACCAAAAATAACTAAATACATATAAATGTTTCCTTGTATTTGTATACATTTTATGTTGAAAGCTTGCTGTAATTGTGATATTCCGCAATTCTGGACTGTGTAATACACAAGCGTTGAGCCTAATGGTATACGTGCTAGCGAGTGCTTCATCCTGGATTCGGTAGGTTCCTGATTCGATCCTGGTTCCCGGTTAATCCTGGATGTGGCTTGCCGTGATTCCCACACGACCTTGTTGCCATGGCGAATGCTGGGTTGGTTTGTAGCTGCCGTTCATCGTTCACCGTCGCGGCTTAGTGGTTGGAAACAGAACTGTGACTAACCATGGGGCAAAAAATCAGCGCTTTTATATTTCAAAGTGAAAGCTGCACTGAGTTCTTGACCACAATACCCAATTCGAACTTCTTGCTTATCTCAAAAACTGGAAATTCACTGAAAACTTTGATTGATAGAGTTTAGTCGGCGTGCTGAGCATATTTGACGGATGGAGGAAATACTTGGCATGCAAATCTAACCGAAGATTCTGTCAATAACTTTAGAAGTATGTCAAACTATATAAATATTTTTTTTTGCCGTAAAATCTTCTTCGAAATGACGAGTAATGAAGTCATGGAGAATTCTTTGCAAAGTCAAAGAGTTTAAAAATGTTCTGCTAAAAGTTTTTCAATTCACAATGCCCCACTTTGAGAAATTTCATGTAAACTTGGTTCTTTCTTTTCCTATGTAATCCACAAAAATACGTTGCTGAAAGCCATTGAACGAAACATTTGAAAAACAAGTGCTTCGTGATTCATGATGGCAGAGTTTGACTGCAGGCCCCGTGTGGTGCATTAAATCTGAGCGGTGCGAGGCCGGCGGCCCTGCAGGTGCATTATTTCCCGCGTCCTCGAGTGCTGGAAAGCGTTTTGTGTCGGGTAACCACGACGCTATCGCCGGGTGGAAACGTTGCAAACGTTGGGGCAGATGGAACAGTTTCACGGCATGCTCTATCAATGGCAATGTCTCTTTCACATGAACAAGAAATCGTGACGGAATGATATCAACGACCGAACTGAATCGGGAAATTGCAAAAAAATGGGAAATCTTTGCCAATTCTGCTGAAAGTAGCTCTAAATGCACTTCAAGTGTACCGCTAGTTTCTTTTAGGGGGCGTTAAAATCTGTCAGAAGTCAGTCTCTCTTGCAAATTATTAAATAAAGTCACAACCACTTTCCCAACCCAACAAATAGTGTAACTTCTTGGTGTCTAATACAAAAGATACTTATCAAGAATCAAGAAGTATTTGATAACATACATTACTGATAGGTCCTATTCGCTGGTTTGTGCCAATGACAGACATTAAGTTCAAGACGTCCAAGTTGAATCCATATTTTGACTAACTCTCAATGACCTTGAATCACCAATCAAGTCCACCAGACAGTTCCAACAAAACACGAGCAGGACCGACTTTTTAGACCCGTTTCGTACACATTCCTGTTTCCACGAGCTGCCAACTTGAGCAGGATGATCGAGCAAGTTGACGTAAGTGAAGCCTATTTATTCCTCGCAAGTCGAACCACGTTGTGCAGATAGAATATCGGAGGTCGGAGATAACAGACCGGTCGCCGGGATCGCTATGCCACGCAAACATGCTCAGATCGGTGAGTGAAACAAAGGAAACAAAATGTGTACAAGGAGCTGATTAGGTGCGCCATCTATACACCGTCGGTGGGGTGGGAGCGAGGTGGAACGATAGAACGGGACGGTGGTGGGACAGAGACGGAGATAGCGTGTATCTGGTATCGATGAGCACCGTTACTGGTAAAGGATTTCGCCTCGGGCAAATTATCCGCCTACAGTTGGCTTCATTCGTGACGTCAGCGCTAGGAACTAGCAGTTCTAATTTATAACCTAGAGGATACAGTAGTTTGATGGTGAGAGGCGCTGTCTCTGTGGCATCGGCCAATTGTTACATAGAGACTTGTCTATCCTAGAAGCAGTGGTGTAGTCCTACATTTTTTTTGGGTATACGCTGGGTTATCAGGCTGTGAGTTCCAAATGTCGTGGTCATCACTAGGTTAGGTACTGGATGGGGGGGTGTTTCTAATTCTTTACCTTTAGTCTATTCACTAGTTAGTTCATAGATAGTTTATTCCTATCAACACTAAAACAACTACTTGGTGTTGGGGTAGCTGCAATCGCACTTTCCTCGGGTGGGTTGAATGAGTACGTTGACTGCTTGGAAAAACCATTGCATACCCATCCAGATCATGCGAACCTCTACTATACACGGACTACCCACTTTTTGGAATAAATTTTGCTTTTCGAGTTTTCATAGTGCAGGTTGTAGGGAGATTAAGAATTGTCGTTGCAAAACGCATTTTAAAGTTTTGCAAAAAGTATTTATTGGGCGTATACCCTGTATATTTTTTTTTGGGTATACGCTCGGTGTCAAAAAGTTTTTTGGGTATACCGCTTATACCCTCGACTACACCACTGATTAGAAGGGAGTTAGGTTGGACACGGTACTGAGAAGTAGCCAGCTCCACATTCTTTCTCTAAGGTGTAACTGGTCAGGTGTAAAATGAAATTCTGATGATTATCGCTCGGCTGTTCCTGGAAAGGAACCAGTTGTTCCGGTACGGATGCACTTAACTACACCAAGGACAAGCCAGTTCTCAACCTTGTCCCCTTGGCGCTCGATTCTGACTGGCACTGTAATGTGTCAGGCCAATCTTCTGCTGTGTTGGCATCAAGAAAATGCAATTGCATCATCGAGCAACGTTGTCGAAATTCGCGTGGAATAATAAATGTGGTCGTCTTCTTCCTTACGATTACGCGATCGATTTTTTTAATACTCGGGGACTGTAAAGCCAGTTAAGCTCATGGTGCTGGGAATACACGTGCACAACAGCGCCACTACATAAGGTGGGAGCTACATTATATAGGTAAGCGGAAAAAGAGATTAAGAAGTAATTCTAAACGAGCGACGTGAAGTGAGATAGGGGGGAGAGCGGCAAGTAGTGTATCCCTGGGGTCTTCACCCCAGTGCGTCTTATATCGCTCCTGTGGGTAATCTTTATAAAAGATGGTACGGCACAGGTCGGCCAGTGGCGTCTGGGCTGTAACGGGCACACACTCCTTTTAATTTAACGCATATTAATTCTCAAAAAGCACATTTTTTACAGTTCAAATGTCTTCTGCAAGCGAAAAGTTTGGCCTCCAGTGGTGACAGTAGAAGTGAATTATTTTTATTTCTTCTTAGCTATGGTAGTTATCTTTAGTCATTCTAAAACTAGCCTTAACTTTCGGGTGAGTCTGTGATGGTCTCAAAAATAAATTATTTTGTGGTTATTCCTGCAATAAATTATTGGTTTGAGAAGTTTGACGAAGAACTGTTTATAAAACTGCCTCTTAAATCATAAGTCTATCGGCGACGGTGAATGTGCGCCGTGCGGATGATGTTACGGATGGTAATGCTCCTTGCCTAAACCAGAAGGCGGGGTAACCCGGCGCCAGAATTTAGCCTAGTCCTCTCAAAGTACACCAAGGGGACCTTCCGAAGGACGACCCCCTTGGATTTAACCGAACTTTGATCAAAATTAAATGCACTTTATTGAGACTAGAGGTTTTTGCAGACACTGCAGTCCACGGAGGCTCACAAATCGTTTCCTCAATCGGAGTGTGGTTTTAAAAACAAAGATCTTGACCGGAAAAGCATGCATTTTTAATTGAGTTCCATACACATGATGTAGTCACAGAATTCAATCTTTGACCTGCAGTTTAATAACAATAATAATTTTAACTACCACGATTTACCGATTACCGTGAGACATGTCAGGGGTTCATACATATAAACTAATTGACACATTACTTCTAATCAGAAACTCAATTACAGAATAAAAACAATTTTTCAACAGGTAACCTTTTAGCTCATTCGAGAATTCTTCGTCTGATTTTTTACATTTCAAGTCATATGGTAAGAAGTTACATAATTTAATTCCATAGGAAAAAGGTCCTTTGTTTGAAACATCAGTCTTTAGATTATTTACATTACTAAAAATTCTAGGAAGATATTCGTATTCGATGTCACCCACATCTTTGGCAGTGCTTACAGCATAACTTGCAGTTGAATAGGTATGTGGCAAAGCAGTGTTAGAAGTTTATATTTCTGAAATAATGGTTTAATGTATCAGTACACCTGGATCAGTGGGCCTGTAGCTGACATTCGCCTAATATTTTATCAATTTTTGTAATCGAAACAATTTGATGGGCAGATATGATTGTCCCCATAATCTTGCTCATTGGGTTCCCACCTAGTTCCGCCACTGGTCACGGTAGCTCCGTGGCGTGTCGTGCTCCAGATGAGCGCAATGAAGCCGTGACTCAGGTGTGTTTCTTTCGATAGAGCAACAGATGCGTCCTCCCCTACCGCCAATGATGGGTTAAGACGTTGGTCTGTGGGGGTCGGGGCCACTGCAACAACCGGGCCCTGGGAAGGAAAAGCTTGAGACGGGATTCGCTTTGATGATGAATAGGATGTTTCTGCAAGGCTAGAGAAAAGAGCGCTTATGAAATGCGTGGCGTAGTTTGTTCGGGCGGCAGTCGGGGCTAGACGGGAAGACATGCGGCTACTAGTGGAGGTGCAGACTTCTCTTTGATACCGAGCCGCGGTACCTTGGCTTGACAGAGGTATTGGTTTACAATATTGTTATTAATTCGAAAATGTGATAGTCAAGAAGAGAATAGGGATCCTTTCAACGGCTTTCTATTATAGCATTGAACATTATGTAGACACAATCGATACAGTGGACAGGCTCTATCACCAATCATTTACCAGAGGTAAACAAATATATATCTTTTTTTTAGATGTCTTTCAAAGAAAATGCTTGTCTTTAGTTATCGAAAGGCAGTGCAGTGCTTTTCAGGGACCATCAAGGCAGGTTAAGGTGTTTAAGTTCATACATTTAGGCATCATTTTCCGGCAACGGGACCCAGTTCTAAGCCAGCCCCAACCGGCTCAACATGCCTCTGCCGTTCAGCAAAATGATGGATCACATTTCATTGGTGGAAAACACCAACCTCAGCCGCTGGGATCAAGTACTACTAAACTGAACGCTAGTCTTGGTAAACTCACGTTAGCTAAAATCATATTCTACATTTTCTTTATTTTCTAATATAGAAAACAGAAAACAGCCCCTACTTTTTAATAAGTTATCCCCCGTACGCAAAGATCCCGAGGGGGAAATGTTTCTTTGCACAAAAAGCTTCGACTTTGGTCGAACTGAAACTATAAAATACATATCGATGTGGAATGAATCTCATCTCGCAGCAAGGCACTTCACAAAACAAGCAAACACTAAAAACAAACGATCAGTTTGTTGTTTCAAATAAACGCTGGCCACAAACCTCCGTCATAGCCAAGATGGCGCTCAGTCAGCGAGACGGCAGCACGTACTTACATTTTATGATTTTCACAAAGCAACCCTGGATGACCCTTCCTCTCTAAAAACACTTAACAAAAAAAACTCCCAGAGTGAAGATTTCTGAATAATTTGCGTCTAGCGAGAGCAAAAAAATATCTCCCTTCATGCATCGTGCATCAAATAAATTCAAATGATAAAAACGAAAATCTCATTTAAATGTATTTATAAAAAAATACAATTTCCATTTCACTTCGCCGTCGTAAGCAAACTGTTTGATAATTACGTCTACCCAGCCAAAGTACACTTTCTCCGACAAATATGACAGGGCGTTTCTCCGCTACGCACGTTCGCCCCCATTTAACCCGTCGTACACAAATTTCAATTACATTTAAAATGTCATAAGACTAAGGAAGATGTCTAAAACGCATCTTGTTTCGCAAAGGAGCGGACACTCGTCGTCGCCTCTGTGCTGGACATTCCGTGACAGGGCGCTTGTTTCGCTCCACGCAAAGGAGCGGACACTCGCCGTCGCCTCTGTGAATGAATGAATATTGGGGCTTAACGGCGCGTCAACCGGATGGTTATTTTGCGCCGGATAAAAGAAGGTTGTTCAATAAAAGATTGATAAAAGTTTACATCAAACCTATTACGTCAAGCTCTTGTAAGAATTTAAAAACATTGTCAATACGACGAGGGTCATCTGCTAATACTTTGTCAATAGTATTTTCTAATGAGTGACGTTGTCTAGCAACTCTATACTTTGTACAATCAATTAAAATGTGTCGGATGGATAAAATCTCGTTGCATGTATTGCAGCGCGGAGGCACCTTGTCAATAGTGAATAAGAAAGAGTGGGTTAAAAGAGTATGTCCGATACGGAGTCGGGTGAGAACGACCTCCTCACGCCTTTCAGGTCTCTTTGATGACTCCCATGGTTCGACAGTAGCTTTAATTTCTTTTAATTTATTGTTTGTTTGTCTATCCCAGATATCTTGAAATCTTCGTTTGAAAGTTGACTTAAAGTAGACCTTCAAATCACTGTGGAAGATTCTTTGGTCAACCATTTCAACATTGTGCAAGGCATTCTTGGCGGCTGCATCGGCCCTCTCGTTGCCCTTAATGCCAACGTGCCCAGGCACCCAACAGAACACTACTCTCACGTCCCGAGAAGAGAGGGTCGCTAGTAGGGAATGTACTTTTTGAACGAGGGTGTTGGGTGAGAAAATGTCATAAATTGCATCAATAGAGCTGAGTGAATCTGAAAAAATAAGAAAGTTGGGTTCATCTCTGCTTTCTATGTGTTGCAGAGCCTTCATAATGGCATACAATTCAGCAGTGAAAATGCTGCACTTGCTATTTAGTTTAAACCCGTATGCAATGTTGGGAGTCGTCGTAAAAGCACAACCAACATCATTGTTATTCTTTGATCCGTCCGTATAATATTGTATAAAATGTGGGTGATCGGCACAGATTTCAGCAAACCTGCGTCTGTACACGAGATCGCTGGTGCACTGTTTCCCTAAGGACGCTAGGCCGATAAGGCAAGAAGGCCTGGGAACACACCAAGGGGCGACCAGGCTGGATTCGACAGGGAACATCCTTGGAATCTTGAAAGTTATTTCGGTGAGAATACGACTTAGTCTAATACCTGCCGGCAAAGTTGAAAAGGGCTTAGCGTCATAAATTGGCTGGAATCTGGGCTGAAGTAGAGACAGGTACGTGGGATGTTTTTTCATTGCGATCAGTTTTGCAGCGTATGAAGTAAGAAGATATTCTCTCCTTAGCGTAAGTGGCGGCTCCCCGGAATCACAGTATAGACTTTCCACCCGGCTGGTTCGAAGAGCGCCGATGGCCAGCCGGATGCCTGTGTTGTGGATGGTGTTCAAAGTTCTTTTGTAGCTGTCACGGGCAGAATCGTAGACAGCACTGCCATAGTCAAGTTTAGAGCGTATGAGGGCACGATAAACACGCAACATAACCGTGCGGTCCGCTCCCCACCTTGTCCCTGTCAGGTACCTTAAGAGATTAAGAGATTTAAAACATTTAATACGCAGTTGGTTAAAATGTTCTTTAAAATTCAATTTCTGGTCAAAGACTAACCCCAGAAACTTGACACTTTTAACAACAGGGAGACAGTTCCCACGGAGATAGATTTCTGGGTCTGGGAAGAGGCCCCGTACCCGAGAGAAGTGGACACAGTTTGTCTTTGCTGTCGAAAATGTAAAGCCGGTGGCATCAGCCCACTTTACCAATCTGTTGACAGTTAATTGGATCTGCCTAGAGGTGGACGCTAGGTTCTTAGATGAACAGATTATTGCCAGGTCATCGACAAACAAGGAAGATGACACCGGGGAGTTAACACAGCTGGTAATTGTATTGATTGCAATCGCAAATAGCGTCACGCTGAGCACACTGCCCTGGGGCACGCCGTTCTCTTGTGAAAAAGTATCTGACAAAACATTGCCAACACGGACATTAAAAGTTCTATCAGTCATAAAATTTGTGATAAAAACAGGTAGTCGACCTTTAAAACCCCATGAATGTAGCGATTTTAAAATGTTGTGGCGCCAGGTGGTGTCGTAGGCCTTTTCCAGGTCGAAGAAGACAGCTATTGCATGCTGTTTGCACAAAAACGAGTCCTGGATAAAGGCCTCCATCCTGACGAGATGGTCAAGTGTACTCCTGTTTTTTCGGAAGCCACATTGTAGATTAGAGAGCAAATTTTTGGTCTCCAGCCACCAAACCAAACGATTGTTCACCATTTTTTCCATTGCCTTGCAAAGACAGCTGGTCAGGGAGATTGGCCTGTAGCTGGCTGCCAGTTGCTTGTCTTTGCCAGGCTTAGGAATGGGAACTTGTATGGCGTGTCGCCACTCTTCTGGAAATATTTGTGAGAGCCAAATTTTGTTGTACATGTCGAGCAAAGCCAAGCGAGCATCTGGAGCTAGATGCTTAAGGAACTCGTTGTGAACCCTGTCGGCCCCCGGTGACGTGTTCTTCGATGTCCGAATAGCGTTATCCAGCTCCCACTCACTAAACGGCATGTTGTAGCATTCGGAATTGGCAGAGGCAAACGACAATTGTCTACGCTCTGCCGTGCGCTTGATCTGTTGGAACGATGCCGAATAGTGGCGGGAACTGGAGACATCTGCAAAGTGTTGGCCAATGCTATCTGCTATTTCTTTGGGGGCCGTAAACAGGTGTCCATTGTTCTCTATACCGGCTATTGATATCGGCTTATGCTTTCCTCTAATTTTATTTACCCTATGCCACACCTTGGTGAGGGGGGTGGTAAACGATAGAGACGACACATAATCGTTCCATGATTGGCGCTGAGACCTTTTAAAAACCTGTCGTGCCTTAGCACGGAGCTGCTTAAAAACCTGCAGATTAAAAGTTGTGGGTCGTTTGGTAAAAATACGGAGAGCCTTTTTCCTTGCCTTATGCGCTTTGACACATTCGTCGTTCCACCATGGGACTGGAATGCGGCGCGGCTTCGTGGAAGTCTGTGGAATGGACTCTTCTGCGGCACTTGTGATAATCTCTGTAACCTTTTTTACTTGTGATTGAACGTCTGTTTCTTGGAGTGAACCACTGAGGTCTGCCAGTGCAGCAAACCGCTTCCAGTTCGCCCGTTTTAAGCTCCATTGAGCGGGGCGAGAGGGGATCTGAAAGTCGGTTTGGAGCCTCAAGATGATCGGGAAGTGGTCACTTCCACAGAGGTCATTGTGGACAGAGAAGTCGAACATATGTGCCACAGAAGGCGAACATATACACAAGTCAATCGCTGTAAAATTACCATTAAAAGAGTTAAATCTGGTTTGTTGTCCATTATTTAAAAGAAACAAATCGTTGTCATCGATAAAACTCTCAAGCATACGACCCCGGCCGTCTGCCATTGTGTCGCCCCACAGGGGGCTATGTGCGTTAAAGTCACCCAACAGCACGTAAGGGTGGGGCAGTTGGGACACAAGGCTTTGAAGGTTCGGGGCCGTAGCTGGCGCCCACTCCGGAAGATAAATGTTACAAAGAGTAACTGGTTGTGGTATGTGGACTCTGACTGCCACTGCCTGTAGAGGTGTTACCAGCTGCAGTGGATGTGCAGGGACGGAGTCTAACACTGCCGTCGCCACTCCACCAGCCGCTATATTTCGTGACAGATCATCGTGCCGAAAGAATGTGTAGCCACTTAACACAGGTGAGTCAGACGGTTTAAAATGTGTCTCTTGTAAAGAGAGACACAGAGGGTTAAAATTAGCTGTTAAAAGCTTCACCTCCTCTCGGTGGTGATGGTAACCATTGAGGTTCCACTGTATTAAAGCCATTTTTGTTGTTTTAAAATCTCTCCCAACCTAAGTAATGTATCACAGACATAAGCACAGCCATCTAAAAACCCGTGTAAAATTAAAAATAAAGTCACATAGGTAAAAGAAGCGTATACTAATATCACAGACACTATCACGAGGGTTATCACAGAAAGTTTATCACAACAATATAGCACCAAAAGATCTCTAAACCTAAGTAAAATATCACAGATAATATTATCACAGCAATCCAGAAACCTATATAAAATTAAAAATACAATTATATAGATAAAAGGAGCGTAAATAAATATCACAGACATTATCACAGAGGTTATTAAGGATAATTAAGGTGTCTATTTGGTTTCGGTTTGGCTAAGGCTAAATATCACAGGTGTCGCTAAGTATTGACTAGAAAGTATCACAGATAAATCTTATTTCTTTTTTAAAAAATCACTAGCGGAGCCAGAACTCCCAGTATAAGTGATTTTTTGTTTTTTTGATCCTTTCCTGGACACCACTGAGGCATCACTGAGGCTGCAGTCCATCTCGTCATTTCGGGAATCAATGGACTCCATACTGACCGAGCGACCTCCTGCCTCCCGACTTTTCCGCTCGCTCACCTCTCTCCTCTCAGATTGTTTTGCCTGGGTAGACCCAGGTGTCCGGGAAGGGCCCGGAGCCGCCGTGGGTGTTTTTTGGTAGGTTGCCATTTCTTCTTCCATTTTTCTGTTCTTTTCCTTCAATTCTTCATTCTCCCTCCTTAGTATTTTAATCTGCTCCGTCTGTTCATCTATTTTTTTGGTCTGTTCCTCAAGCCTCCGCTTGTTCTCCTCCTGCCCAGAGAGAAGAAGGGTCATCATGTCCATCAGAGTCTTGAGTTCTGATGAACGCGAGGGATGACCCTCCTCAGGACCGGGGACAGGAGGTGGAGCGGCGACTTGGGCAAAGGATCTTATTTTGGGCAGACTTGGACAGAGGAGACTGTACTTTCTCCTTGCCTCAGGGTAGGAGATATTTTCTAGGGTTTTAATTTCGCAAATTTTTTTTTCTTTTTTCCAGACGGGACACTCCCGGGACCAGGATGGGTGCGGAGCTTCGCAGTTCGCACAATGAGCGTCCTGGTCGCACGGGGCGTCTGGATGGGCGTCAGACCTGCCACACCTGTCGCACATCCGGCTCCGCCGACAAGACTGCTGGCCGTGGCCAAAGCGTTGGCAGTTAAGGCATCGAAGAGGATTCGGGATGCTGGGCTTTACTTCAACACGGATAAATCCGACAAAGATGAACCGGGGCAAAACGGTAGTGTTAAAAGTGAGTATGTGAAGAGGTGATGGTTCGGGAATATTGCTCTTCCGGGTAATGATCGACTTTATTTCAACGACTCTTTGGTTTTTTAACTCAGACAAGGCCTCCTCCTCGCCCATCTGAAGCAGGTCGTGGCTGAACACGACTCCTTTGCAGGAGTTCAGAGTTTTGTGGGCAAGGGTGGAGACCTTGAATGTTCCCAGGAGAGTTAGTTTAGTGAGTCTATCTGAAATTTCTTTTTTGTTTGTTTCCACAAGAAGGGTTCCGTCACGGAGGCGTTTGGTAGAGCGAAGCTCTCCCACGTCTGCAGAGCAAAGGAGCGGACACTCGCCGTCGCCTCTGTGCTGGACATTCCGTGACAGGGCGCTTGTTTCGCTCCACGCAAAGGAGCGGACACTCGCCGTCGCCTCTGTGCTGGACATTCCGTGACAGGGCGCTTGTTTCGCTCCACGCAAAGGAGCGGACACTCGCCGTCGCCTCTGTGCTGGACATTCCGTGACAGGGTGCTTGTTTCGCTCCACGCAAAGGAGCGGACACTCGCCGTCGCCTCTGTGCTGGACATTCCGTGACAGGGTGCTTGTTTCGCTCCACGCAAAGGAGCGGACACTCGCCGTCGCCTCTGTGCTGGACATTCCGTGACAGGGCGCTTGTTTCGCTCCACGCAAAGGAGCGGACACTCGCCGTCGCCTCTGTGCTGGACATTCCGTGACAGGGCGCTTGTTTCGCTCCACGCAAAGGAGCGGACACTCGCCGTCGCCTCTGTGCTGGACATTCCGTGACAGGGCGCTTGTTTCGCTCCACGCAAAGGAGAGGACACTCGCCGTCGGCTCTGTGCTGGACATTCCGTGACAGGGTGCTTGTTTCGCTCCACACAAAGGAGCGGACACTCGCCGTCGCCCTCTGTGTTGGACATTCCGTGGTTTCGCATTCCATGAAAGCATCGCAAGTCTCAACATATTACAAATATGTTTTCCAATGCGCAATTTGATATTTGCAGCAACTGGAGACCGAGCACTTGACATGCCATCTTGTTTGCAATCTTCTTGCAGCTACCGGACGGTTTGGCGTACTCGTGAGATTACCGAAGCTAAGCAACACTGCGCTGAGTCAGGTATTGGATGGGTGACCACCATACACATGACCAGTTCTGTTCGGGAGAGAGGTTGGAGGAATGAAAGTTAGTATAGCAACTTCACTCGCCTTGTTTATCAACCTCTCGACAGCATGGATTTGTGAAGGAATCCTGTTGTTCGCGTTGTACCGTCCTTCGGAAGGGACGTTAAGCCGGTGGTCCCATTGGTGCTTTTCAACAGGAGTAGGCTATGTGCCGGCACCGGGTTTACTCTCATCCCTTCTAGGCTAGGTTAGGTTCGTCATCTTCCTCTTAATCATCCGCTCATTCACCGACGCCATTAAACCAGTGCCGCATGACCAGTTGTCAAAACAGTGCGTCGTTGAACCCCAACAATAATAATTCCTACATTTGTGCCATGACCCCGTGCCGTGTCGCTAGCGCTGAGATATTTCCAGTTTTCCATTCCCACTCCTAAATTTATGTATATATAATATGAGCGCCATATTCCTGGGTGTGCAAAGAGCATAATTGATACCAAAAGCATGCCTTTGATCTTTCCTTACATATATACCTTCCTGGAAACTGCTATACCAGCTGCACAAGATGTGTCGGACGAAAAAATCGCAGGCTTTTAGTCTATTTTAGAAAGGATAGTTCATTTTTTAACGCGCGAATTGCTTTTAAATCAACTGCTTGATACCTTGATAGCACTTAAATGCATAATAACATCGTTCTATCAGTGTACGTTACAAATGGTACACCTACTTACATACGTTTAGTCAGGATTGAAAATGGAAAAGATTAGCGAGTTGACTGCCACAGATGAGAAGCTGTGATCAGCTGAGATCGCCACAACTTGCAGGTTAGTCTGTAATGGATGAACTTTTGCAATCTTTCCACAGCATTGCAGTTCAGACGCAGAGATTTATTAACTGCTGTCGACTTGCTTTTAATGTCCTGCGACGCGTAAACTAACCAACCACAAAACTTTTCAGAACGTACATCAAAGTATCGCTCTCAACCCCTCGAGCCGTCGACGGGATGATTTTCCCTAATTGCTCTGCCACATAATTTCCCCAATAAACAATCGACAATCGCGGGCAGGTGGAAAACCGAGCCAGATGTGATGTTTTCCATGACTACGATCACAAGTTGCGGTTAGAGGTGATCGAAGGGTGGTGCATTCCGCGTTCACCGTTGTCCTGGCCGGCAGGCTTCGCTTTGATCCTTGCCAGGACCTGCCAGGATCAGCAGCAGAGAACATCAACGCTGTATTCGCGGTGAAATGTTAGCCGGTGAACGCCCGAGGCACGGGCGCGCCCTGATTTCAAACGGGCTCACGCGCGGGGAAAATAATGTATGCGTAAAAAAGGGAACTGAAAATCGCAACTTTACATGTTATATTTTAATTGGTTTCTGTGTTTTTTTTTCCCGTAGTCAAGCGATCGTTTTGTTGGGCTTGGTTAAACAGTTTGTTCGATGATAAGGACGCTCTGCGTTGCTGACTTCGGTCGTGCATATACCTGGCCACACAGAGCTATGATAGGAGTTTACTTTTGCTATACGTTTCAACCGTAGCTTCGTGTGGAAGATGATAAGGACGTTGCTTGGCATTCGTTGTCTAGACAAAAAGACATGAAGGTTTGTCGCGTTTTAGTAGCACCGGTCCTCGTGAGATCACCGACGTTAAGCAACAATGCGCCGAGTCAAGTGTTAAATGGGTGACCATCAGGACCACTTCAGTTTGGCAGAGTTTCTTTGGAGTTTGAAACTTATGCTGATGGAAGTGCGTGTCACGTTTCATGTGTTTTGATGACTTTAATGACTTAGTGTATTGATTACCAAGAAAATTGCGACCGTTTGAAATAATATCCTTCTCGTTTTTGCTTTTGAGTTGGGAAGAATCGCTGATGGCTCGGTTCTAATGTCGTCGTTTGTGATAGGCTAATGATAATGAGATGATGCAGTTCCTAACCTAGCCTAGAAGGACAAGAGGAAATTCGAGCCTTCTCATAACCTACAAGGGAACTTCCGAAGAACGGTACGACCGGGACAGCACGATTCCTTAACTAATCCATGCTAATCCACTTCTTCGCAATCTCTCTTCCAAACGGATGTGGTATGATGGTAACCCATCCAATATCTCATTCAGCGAAGTGTTACTTAACTGCGGTGATCTCACGAGAACATATGTTACCAGTAGAGAATCAGTTTGACGCAACGGCTTGTACATAAAATCTAACATTGGTCAAAATTAGCCAGTTGCGAGTCTTGAAACCGACTCACAGTTTGACGAACTTCCCTCGCCTACGAGCTAAAATACTTTGAACTCGTCTAGAATTGATCTGTCTACCATCATACAGTTTTCCCGAGTAATAAACGGGATTTACTCATCCTGATGTTCACGCGCTCTATCGACGGATTTCTAAACCCCATAAGAGCGGCATATATAAGCTATATCTGTAACCGAATCATTCTCAGACATTACGGAACCTCTATCAAGAATAACATTACCAAGAAGACCTAAATTAAATGTAGCCAACGAAAACAAGTGGAAAAACAACGAGGAAAAACACCACGCCAATCGTTAATATCGTACGCATCGCATGAAAATCAATTCTTACCCTGCGTCGATACCAGCAGCGTGGTGACGATCACAATGAACAGCGGCGTCAGAGCAGTGTACGAACGTCCCCTGTGAAACAAGCACACGAGACATACATACGCATGGCGTTAATGGGTGCTAATGATTAATTCAGAGCTAACTATGCATGCGGCCAATTGGGAATAACGTGAGCTATACGGACGTCGAATGCGAGCGGGGTGAAAAATACACCGGAGGGTTGTTTTGTTGGGCAAGAAACGAGTACAGGGAGGTGGATTGGGATGTCCGTTTATATTATGGTTGAATATAACTTGCCTTGCCAAACAGCACTTTGGTTGGGTTCTTGAATATTCGTGTAGATACGTTTTATAATAATAGAACTTGGTGGAAATTGTAATGCACGAATTTAGCAATGCTAAATAGTAGATTGAGTGGGAATACCTTTGAAAGGGGTAGCCCGTCAAGAGTCTATGCGACAAGACGTCGTCAATGACATTGTGAGGTAGATTTTACTGATAGTTTAAAGTGTAATTTAGCATGCGTGCGTAATTTACTATAAATACTTCGATGCTTTTTGATCGAATTGAGGTTTGAATATTGAAAACTTGTGTGGATTCAATAGCTTTAAGCCTCCCTCGGCCACCACTCAAACAAGCATTGTCCACGGTGGTCAACCATACCGATTTCAATGTTTATGTAAGCATTATCATGATGTAAATGCAACCAAATTGCTATAAAACAATTCAACAGAATATTTGTGTTTTGTCAAACCCACATGCTATTCAAACACACACAAAGTCACGCCTTCGTATTTATTTAAGTGTGCTCATGTTTATTCTATTGGATATAATTTCGGCAAACAATTGGACCGAGCCACAATGCCCTTGCAGTAGTGGGTTATGCAAATCAACAATTCGTACGAAATGCTTACTCTTTAGTAACAACAGCAACAATACATAATTGACTCAAATATTAAGTTTAATTTTATTAAAATTGAAAGAAAAATACATGGCTATAATAATAAGGCAGCCACAGAAAATGAATAATGTTACCTTTAGATGTCCTATACGCATGTTGATTATTTTCATATTTGTTATACTTATGTGAAAATAATTGGGCCCCCAACTCCAACCCCAATGAATGATAGCAATGATAATAACAGGTATAGTCAACGGCACTTTATATAGCTATGCTGTACCTATATATATTACACAAAACGAGCAATTGAAATGCAATTATCCGCCTAATACAACTACTAGAGGGCCCTGTTAGCGTTGCTGTGTACATGCAAGCTTTTGTTAGATTCAAATTGAAATGGCGACTTCGTTGTTAACATGTTGAAAAGCGCAAGGTTTTGCTGAATATAAAAGGGTCCGGTTGTTTGTAATATCCTGGCACCTTTTTGTGCTCTAACCAATTGACCTTTAATGAGGTGGGGAGTTAAACGGGTGTTGCATTGACCTTTTTGAAAAGAGGATATTCTTTAAGCGGATATTTTCAATCTTTCGTGTATATTTTCAAGTAACAGAAAATGAGAATGCACCCTGGGTGCTTGCCTGTAAACGTACCAGTGAATGGATTTTAGTTGATTAAGAATTGACGTCCTAGAATTGACGTGCAAATGTATTGCATTAATTTTGAACCACATTCCCGAGCTAAAATCGCCCCGTCCCAGACTTTGCGATGCTTTTTTTTTGCAAGGCAAGTTTGCCTATTTTTAAATATTTTAGCCCGGAATACGGAAATAGTTAGGAAATAAGTTTGCGGAAATATAAAAATGAGTGTGATTACCAATTGAAATTGCAGCATATAAGAAAAACAAATAAATGTAATGGGTACTTGAATTTAATATTCAGACAAGCTTTTTTCCAGTATTGACAGCTAACTAGCAACATTTTCCATACACATAATTGGTTAGTTAGTAAAAAAAACGTCAATTTGTTCGAGAATTTATTTCAGAAAATACAAAATACGTTAGTTTTTTAGTTATCGACCCTGATTATTTTATTTAGATGCACTTAGGATGCTTGAACTAGGTAATTGATATAATTTTATGTGGTTCTTTTGTTATCGAAAAATTGTCAGGACTGCTCAAACCCTTGAAGAAGTTACAGGTACAAGTTACGAAACGTCGGGAAATTTGCATTCAACCAGTTGAAATAGTTTTTGTCAAAACTAGTACTAAGCTTACATCAAGTAGACATGAGTCTAAAAACAATCATAGCTAGCAACATAATAATAATAATAGTGTTTATTTACAGTATCCATTTAAATACAATGCTATACTTTCACCTCCAGAAACCACAGGAGCAAAGAGGCTTGCGGTTACAGCAAGATGCTGACCAATGAGCACCAGGATCGAGCTAAGATGGTCTACCAGCTCCTAATACATTATTATGTTTGTCCCTTAATTAGCAAAGCATAAATCATCAGCCGGCTAAATATTTGTCACTCCTTCCCTAGCGCGGCAGAACGACGACGATCAAGTCACAAACTCTTAGGTTACGTTTGGAGGCCGCGGGTAAAATCAACGCCATTACCGTTATTAGCTACTAGCGGTGTTGTCACTCAAAGCTGTCGACCGCCACCACATATTGACACAATCCCTGAACACGAAATTACTTAATTACCTCTGTAATTAACCAATCGTTAAGACAAACACAAACAACCCTCGCTGGCTGGCACGGTGATCGGCGCATGGCCAAGATTTCATAACAACGCTATGTCTTGACGGGCGCACAAAGGGTTTACACTCGGATTAATTTGAGTTTGCCACTTTCTGGGATGCTTGTACCAACCTAGAAAACATGACACCATGATGCTACTGTTACACTAGGATTAATTTGAGTTTGCCACTTTCTGGGCTGCTTGTACCAACCTAGAAAACATGACACCATGATGCTACTGTTACACTAGGATTAATTTGAGTTTGCCACTTTCTGGGCTGCTTGTACCAACCTAGAAAACATGACACCATGATGCTACTGTTACACTAGGATTAATTTGAGTTTGCCACTTTCTGGGCTGCTTGTACCAACCTAGAAAACATGACACCATGATGCTACTGTTACACTAGGATTCATTTGAGTTTGCCACTTTCTGGGCTGCTTGTACCAACCTAGAAAACATGACACCATGATGCTACTGTTACACTAGGATTCATTTGAGTTTGCCACTTTCTGGGCTGCTTGTACCAACCTAGAAAACATGACACCATGATGCTACTGTTAACTATCCGATTTAAAAGCATCAAAATAATGTTTTTCTTTGGTTGAAACATTTAATAATTTCAGGAAAACAAAATATTTAATGAAAAACAATAAATTTTAATCAACCAAAGTTAAAATTAATATATTTTGGATTACTCGTAACTTTTATTAGGTTTTGGCAGGAAACCAAGCTTGCAAACTGCTTTTTGGCAGCCATTGCTAGAATCCGCTAGTGTAGTACGGTAGGTATTTAGCAGAAGCCATTAGGACTTTTAGTTTTGCATTTAAGTTCTTATTTTTCAATAGAATTAATTTCACGTAAATAAACTGATAAATTCACAAAGAATTTAAGTGCATAATGCATTGTTTGATCATAATTTTCTGGTTAATTTTCAAACTCCCCGGTGAAGACCAGCTTTATTTTGCATTCTAAAGTTGGCAATGTGTAGTCAGAGTCCACCAGGCTGTGGCAAAGTAAGGCTAACACAACTGTAGTCAGAGTCCACCAGGCTGTGGCAAGGTAAGGCTAACACAACTGTAGTCAGAGTCCACCAGGTTGTGGCAAGGTAAGGCTAACACAACTGTAGTCAGAGTCCACCAGGTTGTGGCAAAGTAAGGCTAACACAACTGTAAATGTGACAGAATGCTGGCTATCGGGGAGGGAAACCGATGACTGCCGAGGCGTCTTAGTCTTGCACCACTCAAAACGCAACAATGTCAATTAGTGAGAAAGGGGCGATGACTAATTTATTCGTTACGTGTGTGTGTAAGGGTTTGGGTCCCTCCGAGCGTGCGACTCTACTGACGAGCTACGAGACCACGTGACTGAAATCCCCTTTTAATTAATAACGTGTGGTATCGACGGAGGTGCGTAGACCTCCCGATATATGGGCGCTAAACAACGATCCACGAGGGAAATTCTGTGGGTGGTTTTTGTTCAAAGAGTAAAGCCGTGCGGTGCAAGCTTTCCGTGTAGTTTGTACCAGAAGTTTGATTGTGATATTATGTCGACAGCACGAATCAATTAAATATCCCACAGACAACAAAATTCTTCAAATAAGTAAGGGGCATTTTATTATTAACAACACTATAACCGTCTCAAAAATTGATGCCCAAACAGGGACTCGAATCCTGATCTCCACCTGTCGCGGGTGTTGCTCTGAACCATTGAGCTACTTGAACACTGGCTTTTTGAGACGATTTTAGTGTATTTGATGAGAATGACGGATCTCCAAGGAGTAGAACCAAGAGGCTGTGAATACTCACAGTCGGGGTTCGAGTCCCCGTTTGAGCATCAATTTTTGAGACGGTTATAGTGTTGTTAATAATAAAATACCCCGCGCATTGCAAGCGTTTGAAATTTAAATAAGATTTCATCCTAAGTAAGGGGCATAACAAAAACTATTTGAACTGGGTTTTGATTGCTAAGTAAAGGACAACTAAATTTCCCAATTTTAGTCTTCAGCTTTTAGCCTTTAACCAAATTTCCCATACTTTTGGTTTATGGGGAAATTTAGTTGTCCTTTTCTTAGCAATCAAAACCCATTTCAAAAAGTTTTTGACGTGACTACGTCTTAAAGCGCATTATATAGGGAGGCATGTACGGATTTGCTCTCCAAAATAGCAAATGTGTAACAAGCCCTACAGCCTACAGGAAGCAAAGGACAGAATGTGATTTATTATCATTCAATAGTTCAGACAATTCTCTATGAGTACTTTTTTTTTTTATTTTCGATAAACTAAATATTGGAGGCGTGAGAGGAGGCGGCGTTTTTAGCACTCGTCATTAGACTAATGCAAAATAAAATATATATATCGCAAGATGACACTTCCATCCCAATCTGTAAAATCCTTCAGCTTGTAAATTAGATATGAAAACACAACTCAAATAAAGAGAGATGTAAAACTTGCATGTGAAGTATGGTCAGTACTGTAGTTGACCTACGTGCCTACGCGGTAGTTGAACGTAGTCACGCTTAAATATCGGCCGTATCAATAAGATACAGCTACACCCGGTTTTTTTTTCAAAACTAGTGCTAAGGTTAAATCAAGTACACATGAGTCTAAAAACATTCAATTATGGGAAAGGGTCATTTCTCGCCCACCTATCGAAATGACGGCAATCCAGGGGCAGAATTCGCTCCGGTCATTTGGTAATGTTATAGTGAATCAGCGAGATGCATGACAACAACTTGTTGTTTGGCTCAAAAATACAGTTTATTTGTGCCTACTAATAAAATGTATTGTCTCTTTTATTATCAACACTATAACCGTCTCAAAACTCGATGCCCAAACGGTTGAGACGCTTATAGTGTTGATAATAATAAAATACCCAGCGCATTGCAAGCGTTTGCAATTTAAATAACATTTCATCTAAGTATTATCTCTGCTTTGAATCTTCTCACAGATATAATTTTGCCTCAGGGGTCAATTGCTGTACTGATCTTCAGATTTTGCTCTTTCTGTAGGACACAAACAGGACAAAGTATGACGATATAATGGCGAGAAAAGTTCGTATGAGTGAATTATAATTATAAAAGTGTCTCCCTTCTGGCCGGTGTCCGTGTGGACGAATTCCCCCAGCGCAAGATCGGCATCAAATGCAATTACTCTGAAGCACATCTACGTTTGGTACCTGTATACTGCTAGGTACCAGTACTACCTTTATAATGTAGCTACTTGTACTGTAGCTGTACCTGTACGGTGTACCTGTACCTAACCAAAGTACCAACTTTGATTCGATTTAAATTACCACTCTCAGTACCTATTGCTGTGTTAGTTAGAGTAGCCGCGTTTGAAACTGGATCTATCGTAGGGTTGTACTGACCTTTGCCATTCGAAGCTGCGATTTGGAAGTTTGATTAAGTAAATGATCACATAGACATTGGCTCGCGTTGCCCAGGTTAGCTTACCGAACGGTATGCAATGTAAATTAAAAATTGCTTCAACATCATACAACAATAATATGTACAATTTACAACTGTTCGATTTTTCATAAGTGGATGTGTGTTACTTGAATTGGTAGTACATATTCGGGATTTCATATAAATGGGGTTTGTGGCAATTTTGGCCACTGTAAGGTAAAACACAGCAATTGCAAAAATACAAATGTACGCCTTTGAAGCGTGATGGTTTCAACTTTTACCCATAAAAACGCAGCAATTTCTTGCGTGAAGTCGGTTCTAATAACAGTTTTAATAACCAATGACGGGTTTGCTGATTCTATGTGTGCGTGTGGTGTGTGTGGTGGGGAGACGGGTCTTCAGGGGACAGGCATACCAAATATTTTATGAGAAAAGTGATGGGAAAGGGGTTCGAAATCGAACCAATGATAACATCATTATATTCATATGTTTCTGCACTAATTACCTTTACCTGGCTGTTATTGAGTGAAACAGCTTTCAACTCATATGATTCTTTCAAAAATCGACCCCATTCGAGACAGAAAAGAAAATACCTGCCCATTAGATTTTGGGTCGGTTTTTGGGGATGTTTTTCTACACGCCCTCAGCGTAACGATCTATCCCCCTTTAACCCCGTTTAGATCTGATAATTGCTTGTCTCATGGGCAAGACTAACTAAGTACCCAGTAATCTTTCTAGCCGGTTTCGCACTCGCCTAATCGCACAAGAAATGGGCAAGTCTTGAATATTGGTTAGGTTAAACGTCAATCTATCAAATGCCAGTTGGCTGACATGTGTTCGCTGCTACCTACTGTAGGCGCTCGCATGTTCGTTTTAATTTAGCATCCAGATTAATGTGTACTTACATTTTTACTTCTGCAGAAATTCAAAACATTTACACGGTTAGTCTTTGGTTCTCGTTCAATCAAAGCACGTTTTTTAAACCAGTATACCGACTTTAAATTGAAACGTTCAGAAAATGTACTATATATTGTCTAGCCTGAGAGATTAAAACATTGAATTCATCGTGTATGACCATTAACACATAAAAAGCACGCTATTAATTACACTGGAGAGTCAATTACAAGACTAATTACTAGTTAACGCAGCTAATTACAGGCAAATATCGCGAGAAAAAGAGGCTGCAATGGCCCAACATGGCAGCGCGCGACTTCTCCCAGTGAGATTTTGCAAATGACTGACTTGAACAAAGGCGGTCAGTGATGCCAATATCCTTTTAGTAACATCCCGCTAGTGACTGCTGCCTCGACCTATGAGCCAGATGACAAAGCTTTTTATGTAGAAGACGAAACTGGCTACTAGTGGCGCTGTACGCATTCTCGAAATCACGTCACGAAGCCGTCAAGAAGAAGTGCACGTGTGAACAGAGAAATTTGTAATTACAAGTTTAAAACAATGTCCGAGGGTTCAGACGTGGAATCAGATTACGATTCCAATTACGATTCAGATGATGCAGTACGTAGCACACATGTTACTCGTGGTAAAAGTGATAGAAATTGATATTTTGTTGTTTCATAACCCTACTATTTTCGCAGCTTCAAGATGCTTTCGCAGACGGGCGACTGAAACCGGGAGTAAATACTGTACATGAACAAAAATTTAAGCGCGTTTTAAAAAACAATACCGTAAGTAATCTGCACTTCCCTGCCTATTAGTCACACTTCTAACTTAATGCTTTGAATAACCTCAAATGGAATCAAGTCTTTTGGTCAAGGAATGCGACGGATCAAATCTGTAAGGCGGGATTCAGGTAATTCAGGCCTGCACACTGGCGTTTACTAGCCATCCACATTTGCACAGTTAAGTTTTGCTACATACCTCCTTACCGTATGAAGTTCCTGACAGTGGCACTGCATGCTGATTGCTAAAACTTCAGTAGAAAGATTAATCTCATTATTGTTTGCTTAAAATGGAGAATCCTGTTTAAAAGCAATGACGAATTTCGGAATATTGCGACCTTTAAAAAAATGCTAAATATTTCATGTCTGACTTTTAGAATGAATTGAAGAGACGCCTGGAAGAGCTTCGTCTTCGACTACCATGGGCTGAACGTCTGGACATCACGAATGATTTGGCTCCATTAGCAAACGAACTAGCACAGAAAGTAAGCCACTGTAAAGTTATATACTTTAATGCCTCTTACCTACCTCCTGTTAATGCTCAGCAACTTACTTATAAATAGTGCTGTTTGATGGTATATTTTGATTGCACGACCATCTATTACCTTAGCTTGAAGAGTCTCAACAAAAACGAGAAGCATTTATCAGGAATCACAATGCTCGCAAGAAAGAAAAGAATAAGCTGAACATGGAGACTGACCCAGTAATGAACGAATTTCATCGTGAGATGAACTTCCACCGGCAAGCGCAAGCGGCAGTTTTGTTAGGAGTGCCAAAACTGAAGGAAGCTGGGATTCTGACCAAACGGCCAGTTGACTATTTTGCACAGATGGCAAAATCGGATTCACATATGCAAAAGGCTAGTGTTTCATGCAATAATTTTGGTGTTGGCTTAGGAGAAATTTTTTTATTTTGATGCCGATGTGGTTCCTGTTGTTGTAATGAATTCTTTCTGCAGATCCGTGTGGTGCTGATGAAGAAACAGGCAGCTGCTGCAAGAAGTGACAAAGCAAAGCAACAGCGACAAATCAAAAAGATGTCTAAGCAAACACAGGCAGCAGCCAAGGTATGCCTATGAGTCATTCTTAAAACATGTTTAAAAATAAGCAAGGAGTGCTAGATGTTCAACAATCATATTTGCATGTATGCAATTTTTCGCCCAAAATGTTGTCTACAAATTGTTGCTTTTTTAGGTCCGAAAAGTGGAGGAGAAACGAGAGATGCTGGCAGAAGTCAAAAAGTTCCGTACCGGCAAGCGCAAGGATCTCAGTTTCCTCGACGAACCGAAGAAGCAGCAGCCCAAGAAGAAGCCGAACGCGGCAAACAATAATAACCGTCGTACCGAGTCAACGAAGCGAAGCGCTCGCGATCAGAAGTACGGTTATGGCGGGAAGAAGTCGGGAAGCAAACGGAATACGAAGGCTAGTTTTGAAGGAGAGAAATTGAAGAGGAACTTTTCCAAGGGAGGGAAAGGAGGAAAAGCTGGTAAAGCTGGAAAACAGGGCAGGCCTGGAAAAAGTAAGAGAATGAAAGGAAAAAACTAAGGTTTTTGTAGGGTAGATGTTATTTGGCAAGCCTAATCAAGCTGGCTTGGATCCCCCAAAACCACTTGTCCACTTGGGACAAATGGTCAACATTTTCCCACTGCATTGGAAATGCTTGCATACAGGTTGGCATTTTGGCTCATACAGATAGTGTACGGGAATTGATTGACAATGTTCTTGAAGGAAATAAAATGAATGTTAATGGATTACTGATCCCTCTTTTGAACCCAACAGATTGGTAAGCAAATGTATTCCTATATTTCACATCCTACATCCTATAAATTATATCAATTTGTTGTAATTTCACTCCCAAGGCACTAGTGACCTGATTTTCATTGGCACATTAAGTAATTTACAATCCGTTAATCTGTTATTTGCTTGGCAAACAGTATTTTGCAGGACATGTATTTTGTTTGTTATCAGTCTGTAAATTACTAAATGTTCGACTGAAAAACCGGCACTCAGCCATTTGAAACAACGCAGGAGGTGGACCATCCTGCATGCAAAGTCAGTCACAACTAACCTTCTGGGCCACCAACAGATTTTGGTAAAATAAACCAGATCATCAACAGACACAAAAAGGTAGAAGCAACTGTATCGATCTACAAGCCTTTGGTAAAAGTTGCATCAAGTTAATTAATTTCGTCGATGAGCATAATCCCGGTAGGTAGATGGAAAGTAAAACTGGGCCTTGGCAATTAAAAGCAAAGTTTGGAGCAATCAGAATAAGTTAGGGATATTGAAATTCAAATCAAAACACCACACCATATTTTTGACTACCAATTGTAAGATGTTCATTTGTTTGTCACTTTGGTCAACATGGTTGCACGATGATTTTCAGAGCAGTGGTTTAATGATTTGACTTGCTTGAAGGTTGTGCTCTGGTTAGAAGAGGTTTGCAGCCCTAAATGTGGCTCAATTTTTTGGCAAGGCACAGTTTGCCATCTTCAGGAGAATGATGACCATCAATGTCGGAACACTCATTTGACAGGTGATTACCAACTGACCGAAACACAAGCAAAAAATTGACTCTTTTGGGAAAGTTTTCTACAATTTGGAAGATACCCATGTATAGCCTGGAACCAAAGAAAAGTTTTTGAAACTTAAGAGAACATTAAACATTCTGGTATATTTACAAAACTCAAATTGACTGCTAACCCATAATGGTATTCTCTATCTTGCATAATTTGTTAGTTGCCTAGCTAGACTTCCTCACCAATGCTGAGCGATGTGAAAAGGCTTTCTATCAATTTGTATTTATATATTGTGGTTTGTGGCGATCATGTGCACTTAAACAAGTTGTGGAAAATCACTTTATAACTGGCCAAGTTATTTCAATTAGATTCGGTATCGAAAACATGCAACAGATAATTTAACAATAGATCATTGGAGCAGATAAGTGAGTACCTGGCTCACTTGTGGGGCAATTCTGAGATTTTACTTGATTGTTGTCAATGTTCTATTGGTGACAATAGCAGATATCAACTGAAAAGGAGTTGTTGACATCAATAAAAAATGTTGGGAACACATTGCTGAATTCCAGGAAGCTAAGTAATTTGAAAGATACCCACTTGATCTTTGAGAAGACTCATTTTAAAAACATACCTTTCAGTCACTCAAATATCTCCCATTAAGCTAGGTCACTGAATTTGAATTGTATATTTTGGTACACATATTATTTTCACATGTGGAAACGTTGGGAAAGGTGTTGGGTATTGTAATACTGATTAGCTCCACAATTTGCACTTCAAAATAGTTAACAGTTATTAGCTAATAAACAAAGCAAATAATCTGGTAATCAGGCTAGAAAAATGCAACTGTTCTTTGTAAAACTACTCATGAACAATGAGCAAGAAAACGAACAAGAATGAGCCAACTCAGCGTTATGATCACAAATCACTATTTATTCGCCACCCAATGAAGACACGTACAACTTGTCCACCTCGACAACAGAGAAAAGCACACTCTTTTCTTTCGCTGCATGAGACGAAGAAAACACAACAAGGTAATTTTTTCCCTAGCTCGCTTCATTTTCCCGAAATATTTTTACTATATTTATATGAAACAAAAAATGAGCCAAGACAAACCTACGTGGGGAACAAAATGGTTCTCGAATGCAATCGTTTTCAAAAGGACACAAGAACATAAAAAATTAGAACTCCCACTTTTGAAACAGGTAACAGGTATATGTATGCCAAGTTTAGTATTTATTTCAAGATGTTGATCTCAGAGTGAATTTGTTTATTGATGTTCCAAGTGCCTAATGTTAATTTGAAACCTCCGAGAGCTTCGACCGAATGGGAAATCAATCGATTAACAAACTTTGCAAAAAAAAAAAAAACTGTAGATGAAAAACTTTGGACAGCCAACCAGAGACGGATGAAAGTACATATCTTCAAAGATTTTCAATTCAAAAGAAATGCTCCCTCATCTCGCGCGTGCTTACGGCCAAATCGAACCCCCTGATTACGGCGCAAATATGTACACCAGAACGTAAAGAGCGATAATAACCGTTGATATAATAATATAATATATAATAATTAATAATAGTAATAATAAAGGAACTAAAAAACAAAACGGCGGGAGGTGGTTATGCGCGGAAAATCTTACAACTACAACGCGAACAAGGCAGTTTTTCAAAGAAAAAAAGAGAAAAATCATTTGACTAACTGGCTTGAGTGCTAGATAACGATGTTCAATGATAATTTGATGACCATTTCTAGAAAGGTACCGTCTTGTGCCCCCAATACCCAAAGCGCAGCTGAAAGTCTCACAAGATTGAATTTGATGACAGTAGCGTTTTTTTTTAACCAAGTGTAAGAAGCACAGTATACTGAGGCAGTAATACATTTCAATAAAATAATTCAGCCTTTACATTACAGGCAGGTATGCCTTGCAGTATTTCTAGGTTAACAACCGCCAAACAAAATGGCCGACACAAGGCCATCTTACAGCAATCTACAAGAGCTAAGAGGTATGGGGAGGTCGTGTGTCGGCCATTTTAGACGACGATTTAAACCCTGAAATTACTACATTTTCACGATACCCACGTCTCCAAAATTAAGATGAAACATCAAGTAGCAGTGCACAGCGCTGAAAACTCAGCCAGAAAGACAGATTTTGTCGAAAGCTAACGCTACGGTTAGAAAATAAGAAGTGTGGACATCCTGCAATTACACGTGAGGCAGAATTCTGTTTAGAATATTACGTTTGCTTGGTTCGGGCGCAGGTCACCAGGCAGTGTCATGCGCTCAGGGGCAAACCTCCTCCTCCCCCCCTCGCCGCAGGGACCTAAACCTAACGATTCTCGCGCTAAGCCCATACGAATGGCGGCGGCCTGCTTTGTAATTGACCGCCATTGGCAAGCCAATCATTTTTTGCTTAAGGTTACGACCGGAGGCGCTATGCAAGCGATCCAAGCCGATGTCCAATCGACCCTAGGAGATAATTTAGCTCCTGGTGCCAATAAAGGGTACTAGATTATTTTTAAAGGTATTTAATTTTTTGGGAACTATTCAACAAAGAATGATAGCAAGGAGTTGGTAATTGTATCTCTAGAAACGTGTGAGTGGTCACTTAGATCCTCAGTGTACGAAAGCAATGGCCACGTCATGCTGATCACTTTTTGAAGTGAGATGCAACTTATCAACAACACACTTCATCGATATCGGACGCCAATAAATAGGTCACTTAGGACACTTTCAAAGCTGTCCGATAAAGCAACACAGCAAGTACTGGTTCCTTGGGTCCTAGTTTTTTTTTTTTGAGGTTATGTTGGTCTATTCACGAAGCAACACGACAACGAACCAGGAATCGAAGAAATTTAGTCGAATAGCACTTGAGAGGTCATTATTTTCGTCGCTTTACAAGCTATGCAATAAAGAAACAATCAGCCAATATTCTGAGGCTGCGTCGGTCAGTTTACGGGGCAATGCCAACCACGAAATGTACGAAATTTAATTCGACAGGTATCACTTTGTGAGGTCATAATTTTCATCGCTTTGTAAGCTATCCAGAATCGGTAACCTCCCGACGCCGATATTCCGCCGGTTACGTTGATCAGTGTCGTTTGGCCGTTCACACGACGACCGACGGTGGGTGCGGACGTCAGACGAGCACCGGTGCTTCGAGTGGCTCTGAGTCGACGGGACCGACTCCCCCCCACTGGCCGGCGTACGGCGCGGCACGAGACTCGCGCCGCTGCCGTCGACGGTTGCGTCGCTCTTCCATCACGAGGCGGAGCCGCTCGAGCTTGCCCCGGGTAGCCCGGTTCTCAGCGTGCAGAGTGCCCTCTGTTGACAGGCACAGGAACATACATTTCAATCCTGATTACTAAACCATTTGTATTTTTTAAAAAAATCATCATATGTGGTAATCACTTCAGAAATACTTCTGTCTAGAATTGCTACAGATATTACACAATCTTTATAAAAGTACAATTTAATCAGATCAAGGTTAGAAATCTGTAGACAGAGTGGGTTGACATGGCAATGAGTACATGTTGATTAAAATAAGAAGTTGAGGCGATGACAGGGAGAGAACCAAGATTAGTAAGAGAGAACTTTGCTCAGAAATTGGTGAAACAAAAATCAGTAGTCGAGGCATTTGCGAATGTGTGGTGGAAAACTACTCGAAGGAAATGAACCACTGTATTGCAGGAGAAAAATAGGCATCCTTTACAACTTGATAACAATACAGCTTGTAATGCTATCGAGATAAGGACATCGAGTGATGTGATAATTTGTTCAATGCTGGACATGGCATATTTTCTCCTTTCCTTGTTAAGCATAGCTAGCTAAGTTAAGTTAAGCGCCATCATATCATTTGATCTGTATCTTGATTCGAGAGTTATTGAGCTTCTTTAGTCATTAGGATGAAATCGTATTTAAATTGCAAACGCTTGCAATGCACGGGGTATTTTACTGTTATCAACTTCATAACCGTTTCAAAAATTGATACCCAAACGGGGACAAACGAAACTGATCAACATAACCGCGGAATATCGGCGTTGGACAGTCCCTGTTTGGGCATCAATTTTTGAGACAGTTATAGTGTTGATAATAATAAAAAATATCTTCAGTCATCTTCTCAGGTAGCTTTCTCTTTACAGCCTCTGCCCTTTGAGCCTCTCCTCTCCTTACAGCAGTAAAACATTGAACGAACCACCTATAAAAACTACTTTCTGAGAAAACTCAAATCTTTCAGTTTCCCTCTACATAAAGTGAAGATTTTCTTTGACTGCTACAGGCTATCTCGGCATCGTAATCAAATTATTCCATAAAAATAAAATGCGGCGAAAGGGGTTTACGCAAGAAAAACCGGCGAGCGAATTTTAAAGGGTGATGCTAAAAAATGAGTAAATAATTTCATTCAGGTACAAAGACACCGTTCAAAATACAGGACTCCTACAAGAAAACGTCCGGGCAATCGGAGTGGACTTCAAAACGGCTGCTCACCAGCAAACTCGAGCGTTGCCGGCGCTGCTGCTGGCGCCTCGACGCTGGCTGCTGCCGCTGCGCTGGCTGCGCTGGCGGCGTGACGGTGGCGCTGGCGATACTGCGGCGTGGCGCAGAGAAGGTCGTTGAGGATGTGTATGATGGTGGAGATGTCGCGCTTGGGTCGACCGAAGCGATCCTGCAGCGCCGGGTTCAACGTGCCCGAGAACGTGCCCGAGTAGACTCCCTTGCCGTGGTGGTGCATTGACTCGATGATCGCGCCCTGTCGACGGGCACATTCCTACAGGAAACCCCGGGGTAAACAAGGGTTAGATAATAGCTCGGTGGCAATATCTTAATCTACGTTCATGCACGGAGCTAACTTGTTTTTTTTTCCTGTAGTAATTATAGTCGATGCTTGTCCGTGCTTTAAGAATAAAATTAAAGCTTCTGGAGAATTTCAATCAGATTTAACACAGGTTTAGAAAAGTGTATTTTAAATGATAGGATAGAAAATGATTGAAGCTTTCCA
The DNA here is from genome assembly GCA_947568835.1 of Protonemura montana. NCBI lineage: Eukaryota > Metazoa > Arthropoda > Insecta > Plecoptera > Nemouridae > Protonemura > Protonemura montana. The sequence goes on along the minus strand of OX387603.1, from coordinate 27,582,455 downwards.
GCAGAACAATAAAAAACAGCATATTTTAGTGGTTTATCTTTGCTATGGGATTTGAAAATATCTACATAAACTCATGTCTACTTGATTTATCCTTAGCACTAGTTTTAAGAAAAACTATTTGAAATGGATTTTGAATGCTAAGTAAATATGCTAATATGTAATTTGCCAGTTGCCATTTGCCAGTGAAGCTATTAAAGCCACAGAAGCATAAGCCAAGGACCAAGTGAATCAGCGTGCAAGCTACTAAAGTAGCTCTACGACTTATAACGATGCAGGAAACTTGGTCCTAGATGTACGATCTCGTATCACAAACCTCGGCGGGGTCCCTCGACGTCAACACCTCCGTCGACAGCTGCTTGAGCGTCTGCGTCAGGTTACGCGACGCCTCCGCCAGCGCTCTTGTGTCGAGCACCGGCTTGCCCGCCTCGCACCTGCACGGCCCCGCCGAAGGTGATGCTGTCGAAGTCGAAGCAGTCGAAGTAGAGGTAGAAGCCGTCGAGGTACAAGACGTCGAACTCGTCGTCGTCTTCGGCGGCCCGTCTTGCTCCAACGGTGTTGCACTACCACCCTTGTCCACACTCTCCACTTTGTCCACAACACCCGCCTCCACTTTCGCTTCGTCCGCCTTGCTCAGCGCGGTCGCCGCCGGGACCTCGGTGGCCTGGAGCCGAGCTGCCGCCAGCTCTAGAGACTTGATGATCGACGGAGATTCAGAAGGCGCCGCCGCGAAGCGTAGAGGGTCGTCGGCCGGACAGAACGACGAAGCGAACTCCATCGCGGACTCGGTCGCCGGCCGACCCATCCGGCCCTTGGTCCGGGCACGCTTGGCCGGCGGAGGCTTGGCGGACAGCGACGACTTGGACAGGTTCTTGGCCATGCCGGAGAGAACGTCGCTGAGGGAGCTGGCCAGGTAGTTGCGAGGGGTCAGGGTCGAGGCCGTGGAGGTGGAGGGTGCAGAGGGGTCACGTCGGGAGGGCGTCACCGTGCTCAGCTGCAGTTGGATGAGCATCATGTGGTCACCGAGGCGCATGGTTAGGTTCAGCGGGGCTTTGCCAGACAGGAAGTCGTTGACCTGGAAGCAGAGAGAAGGGTGCTTAGCGGGGTTGTTTGACGAGGGCTTTGATCCTCGATGAAATGCACTGATTTGTTGGTGAGTTTATAGATCCAACGTGGCGAGCAATCGAGTACTTCTCTTTGCTCGGGTCCCACAAAAGCAATTTTAGTGCGGAGGTGGAAGTGTGGACCGCTGGCAATTGGAAGACGAGGAAATATAAATACGATGTAAATAAAAAAAAAAATCATAAATACACCCAAAAAATATGAAGTGTCACATCTAACGGCAGCGGATCATGAGTTTAAAAGATGCCCTACATAAGGATCTAAGTAATACAATTGGCAGCGGTTGAAATCTCCAATTGGATGGATTTTTACAGTTGACAATGACAGGATTGTCGAACGACCGTTTGGGAAAGACATCAATGTCACAACAGACCGAAATCCTCAACTAAAAGCCACCGGAATTGTGAATCATCTCAACTTTATAAAAGCTTAAAATTGTCAACAAATCGCTTGATCCGTAATCTAACCACGACGCCGTCGATGTGAATTGTGTGGACGTCACGCGCCGTCCATCACACGACGCCGTGACTGCAAGTGGCGGCCCCCCGACGCGTCAAACAGAACACCGGACACGTGACTTGCGTCGAGTGACGCAAGACGCCAGCCACGGCGACGCCCGGCGTCTGCACCCGACGTCCACCTGCGTCAGGGCAGACAGCTGCTCCGGGCACCGCTCTAATGCGGGGATAATTCTAGGAACACGTTTCGGTCACGGGGAGGTTTCAACATGGAGAGACTCGGTGGAGTCTGCATTGAAAGCACATTGCTCCGAAGACAGTCTTAGCTGGGAGTGGTGTTTCCCTGTCAACGCCATAAACCTACAAACCCCACCATGAACCTTGGAGACGTCACATTGACGCACACGGATGGACGTTTGTAGAGACAAGCAGAGTACAAGCGTCGAGTGCAGGTTCTAGGTAGAGAAACAACGTCAATGTTACAGTCTCTGCGTGAAAGATGGTCGCCAAATGACTACCTTACCGACAAAAATGCAGAGTACCGGAACGTCACGTTAAGTGGAGCCACTGTCGTATGGAATTTAATTTCAATATTTATCGTAGGTTACTCGCTTTTTAATATCGTTACGTGTATATCAATCGTCGAGGTAAACATTGATGGAGATTTTTTGAGCATGAAAAGTCTCAAAAGCGAGTTAACCTACGAGAAATATCGAAATTAAAATTCATACGACGGTGGCTCCACTAAACGCGATGTTCCGGTACTCTGCATTTTAGTCGGTAAAGTGGTCATTTGGCGGCCATCTTTCTCGCAGAGACTGTAACATTGACGTTGAAACTCTACCTATAACCTACACTCAACGGCATCATCTAGCCCAGGCCCACCTAGCCTAAGAGGAGTCGAGGGTATAAAAGACCGGCCACCACATTTAGCCGTGAACATTTGCCACACTTTTAATGTTGAAGACGTCCCTGCCGCAAATATCTGGCGACTTTTCTTTAGAACAATAGGAAAGTAAAAAGTTTACGATCATTTTAGTTTGACAAACGTGTGTTCGTTTTGTATTGCGATGGCGTACCACGGTGTTACACTACGAATGGGGCACGCGCTAAATTATGAGAAGAAATTAAAACAAATTATGGCGAATGCAATGTGCAGCCTGTAATTCCCAACAAGTGCAACGGGCATTCAGACTTGTTCAGTCTATTTCAGTGCCAGCTTACGATGGCCGCATGATAACGATGGGAAATTCTAGCGTAACTGTGCGTTGGTCGTAACTTGACGGCAAGTCAGGTGTCAAGCTTATCTATTTTTAGGCGCGTGTAAAGAGCGATACACATTTAAGCGATGAAATCTGATATTTGTGGGAATTTCGCTCTCCTCCGAAACGAAAATAAATCAGCGGGACTTTCGCTATGCAGCTTTCTGTTCTCGAGTGGTGTAATCCTTCGAAAGCGACAAAGTAACGTGCGATCGCCGGTCCCTAGTGCTGTCCGAACAGAAGCAAACTACATGCTGGCTCGCTATACATAGACTCGTTCATCGTTTGACGCGCTCACCGACAACTGACAGGCCCGTGTCACACAGGTCTCGCAAACAATGCGTCGTTAAACATCGCCAATCAATGAAGTACAGTCCGCTCCGCGTCAGTGGTCGCCGGGCAAGAGATCGTGACACAACTGCTGGGTATACTCGGATCCAAAACGTAGACGCCGATCGCTTTCTACGTTGCGTCAAACTCCCTCACACAGGGCTGACGTCACGAGAAGAAAGTGTAAGCGATGAAATGACGATGATGCCGCCGCCGCCTTCATCCGCCCGTCCGCCCGCCCAACCGAGCGACCGTCCGGAGTGCGGTGCGTAGCGGAGATTTGGTTTGGGAGAGACAGACGTCTTCTTGGTTGGAAGCCCTGCATGGAGTGAGATACCCCGCCGTCTCTAGCACGAAATGCGCCCACAAAGAACAAATATTTGGGCACCGAGGCAATTTGGTGCTTACCCGTTCTGTAAAGTTAAGTCGAACTTTCATCCCTCCAACCTCTCTTCCGAACAGAACTGGTCATGAGTATGATGGTCACTCATCCAATATGACCAATGTGCTTTAAAATTGTCACTTAGTTTACTGATAGGTGTAGAATTTTTGAGCAACGTCTCCGTATTTTGACCTCTGTGAAGATCATAAGAACGGATAAAAGAATCCGAATGCGTAGGATCCCCTTCCCGGTCATACGCTACGCTACGATCATCTAAGATATCGAGCAAGCTTGATGCGTAGGATTACTCATTGGTAAACAGAGAGGTGTGCAAGAATCTCAAAGAATACGGTCAATGCATATTAAACCTAAATGTGGGTAAACTGTGACGGTGGGAGATTGAATCGAATGACGAGGCGTTTTGCCTGTTCCGAGCTGTGAACTATCGATTATATAACTATTAGTGAGGCGAGTCTGGGCGAATTTAACGCGGAAGGATGGTTTTTTTGTTAGGTTAACCAATAACCAACGACAAGCCAAGCATAGCCATGGTCGGGACACTTGAACACAATGTGATTCATCATACTCTACAACCACCACGCTTCGAGTTACCAGCGTCGATGATGTTAAGATCGATACCCCCTCCCTCTCGTGGGATCGACTTTGTCCTATGACCAAGAAGTCCGTTACAGTTTCCCTGCAGGCCGACCGATAATACAGAAGCACCTCTGATAGCATCAGTTGATTCGACGAGGGCCAGCGTGCACCGCCAGACTTACAGCTTACAGCCGATAACAGTTTTCCAATGATACCCGAGATAGGAATAGCATCCGCGTACAACGAGGGGTGTACAAAGCTGAAGACGTGACTACGCCAAGAGACATCAGGGGCTGTTTACATCTCCCCTTCTATCATTCTATAGATCCAAAGGCACACGCGAGCTAGAATATGGAACGCCACGCGGAATTGTGACTAGCGATTTCTCAGAACTTATCAAAATTGTTTACCATTTCGGACGACTTGATCGACATGAAAATAGCACGGGAGTCTAAGCTCGAAATTCACCGCAGAGCTCAGTCTAGCACGCTACTGTCACCGAACTAAACAAGTGATCAATAAATATATTTCTATGGGTGCAGAGCAGTGCAGGGTGAAAGGAAGACGAGTGAATGTACCAACATATATGCTTGTTTATTCATTTTTTGCTGTATGGGAAAGGAAAGTGTAAAGCGCTTGGCGTGTAAAATATTATTAACGGCACTATAGTTTTCATAGGACTTAAGAGGAAATAGCGACTATCTATTAAGAAAAACTATTTGAACTGGGTTTTGAATGCTGAAGGGTTACCCTTAAAGAAGTAGCTAGTAAATGTTACGAAACGTCGGAAAATTTAGTAGCCCTTTACTTAGCATTCAAAACCCAGTTCAAATAGTTTTTCTTAAAACTAGTGCTAAGGATAAATCAAGTAGACATGAGTCTAAAAACCATCAGCAACTATATAGCAACTTCTAGCGCCATATCACTGGTCTGAGATTTTAAGACCTATCGATTCCATGACCTGGTCATTTCAACCGTGGTCCATCGCACGCGCTACTTTTGCGAAATGTCCCTGACTCGCATGGTTCAGCTTGACATGTCAACAGCTACACGAGCCATCCTCCGGCACAGTTCATCGTTCTGGTCTCTGAAAGCTTCAGCAAGCACGAGTCGCCAGCAACTTGAACTGCACTCAGCCAACCGTGACGCTCCTGTACACAGGATCAATGCCAGAGGACGCGGCGAGGGCGAAACACAACTCCACATCGCCATCGATACCGCTATCCACACAGCTCAAACGTCACCCGAGACGGAGGCGTCGGCCGTCGGCGCACGGAGCGCCGCGACGCTCATTACGCAGCGTCGGCGTCGTTGCCGTGGCGACGCCGTCTGGGATCAAGGGGTACGCTCGATGGACTTTGAAAGGGGGGACCGGAGATTTGTAATGATCACACAAGACCCCCCCGGTGTGGCGTGTGTCAGATGTGACACGTGCGAGCTGAACTAGCAAAGCAAGGTTATCAGCGGTGAGGGAGGGAGGGAAGAAGGGAGGGAGGGGTTATTTCGATCTGTAAGAACCGCTGTTCTCCACAAGAAACTCGGGGTATCCAGAAGGCTAGCCTATGTTACTGCTGGACAGAGAATCAGCCCATCAATATTCCTGGACTTCCTAGCTTCGAAATGAGTCAGTGCTCCAGGGTCGTCAACAGCAGAGGCGTTAAGTTCTTACCTGAGCGTCGTTGAGGCTTTCCAGCGCCTGCATGACGGACTGCTCTGGGCGTTGAGCCTGCAACAAAAAGAGGACACCGTCAGACAAGAGGACACAGGTGAAAATAACAGTCGAGAAGTAAACTCGCGACGATTCGAATGCTCATCCTTAAACGCGACCGGGAATTAGCGCGATCCCCAGGGGCTAGGTTGCTGCATGTTCCACCCCAGCCACCGGGCAATGGCTGTTTGGCAATCGCAGACCGCTACTCGAAAAGCATCTCGGTCTTGAATCGCCGCCTCCGCATCACAGAGGCGGCGTGGGGGCGGTGCGCCACCCCCGTGCGACGTCAAGCGTCTACACCCCCGCGTCGTGAAACCCGATGCCACAGCACTCGTGCCAAATGAACCTGGATTCTTGCAAAGCTGCACGAATCCAAGCGAACTGAACATGCGACTGGTCGACCACATGACGAACAATTCTGAATGCGCATTGATCAACATAAATACGTTCGATCGCAAGCTGCGAAGATTTCATATTTAAACGTGTTCCATGTTGTCAGGAAGTGACGAGTCTTTTAGCGCCTTCGGTGCTGAATATGTAATAACAGAGACTGCATAAAATAACCTCTGAAGTTGGTGCAAACAAATGATTCAAATCAGCAACGAGGCAGCGAATCATCGAATGTGCGGAATAGCATCGCCGTGAAGAGGCTTTTACTGCTTCACATTGCGTTGACAGCCCAAATATGAAACTAGGTACTAAAATAGGGGTGATTCATGTTCCACAACCTCCTAGCATCGCGTTTATAAAGACACGGTGCAAGATAGTTTGAGTCATCTCAGCGATTGGGAAATATTTCTATGTTTCTGGACAATGGACATAAAAACATGTCATTTAAAACTGTAGTCCATTAGGCAGGCTCCAAACCTTGCCGTCTTAACAGCAAAAACATGACGATGAAGTGCAGTACGGCGCGGAAAAAAAAACCGTTATAAAAATCCTATGTGTGTCAACCCCCACGTGCCCGTCGATGACACGCGAGAGTCACGGCACTTCGAGTCCAAGGGCTGCATTGATCGGCACCGACCCCGCTGCCGCGTCCCCACGATCGGCGTCGACCCTCTGATGCGCCGGGACGCCGACGACGCCGGCATGGCCCGCTGCGCGGTCGATACCCGCCTGCCTGCCGGCCGGCTCGACGGACTGCCTAGTGGAAGTTTGCATACTGCGAGCGGTATTAGCTGGACCAGGGATGCTGCTGATCGACGATGCACTAGATCTGGGGATCCGCGTCGAGTCGAGAGGCGATGTGATTTGTTCAACCAGGCCGAAGTGTCTACTTGATTAAAGGAATTCTTCACAATGAAAAAAATATCAAACGATCCTCCGAAATAATTGTGCTAGCAATCTGTACAAAGCTTGTCGATGATTTTCACAGCTGTGCCTGGCGTTGCGCTGCGTGGAAACGATGCTGCTCTAGAGAGTATCTACCGAACTGTGTTTGCTCGAACGAGACCCAGACTATATGGTCATGTTTTGAGCCCCAAGCAACACGACATTATGTAAATAAACAAATATATCAAGCACATCGCGAGTGTCAACAAACAACCGATACCTGCCAGCAAAGTGAAACAGATCTTCCAACTCCAACAACCAAACAGAACGCGCTGTTCCGACCCGATGTCGACACGGTTTCATTGTGGTTGTACGCGTTGTATGTGCTATGTGTTATATGATTTGTGTTATACGGACACAAATCAATTAAACAACATTACAAGAGAGAATATAAAACCACAACGTGCAGTTTCATGAAGAGTTTTAACCCCGACGATTACAAGCCCACAGGTCAGAGGTGTTCCGAGGTAAGAACTCGTGTTTTAAGAGCCCAACCAGGCGCACAATCATCGCACGGTTCGTCACTCGAGGCGCTGTGATAATTAACAGCGACCCCAGCCAGGGGTGGAGGGGGGGTACAGTTTTAGCGAAGGGGTAGCACAACGGGGGTGGCAGAGTACAGTTAATATTTAAACCCATGGCTTAAGTCACGTGGTGTAGCCGGGGTGGCCGCTGCAGCCGAGGTGGGTTTCCTCCCCTTCGTTCGATGCCACCAGGATGACTTCGGAATGGCGTGGATTGCATATTGTTTGAGCGGGTTGCATATTGTTCGAGCGTGGCTTCGGTGTTTTTGCCAACCAGCAAATTGATTATCGGTGTTCGCCGATGTAATGTTTCAACAATTAACTGTTTTGTTCAGCTGATGTTGTCAAGGAGATTCAACTGACAAGCAGAATCTTGCCATTCTAAAACCCAATCCTAATACAGAAGCTAACCTAGCCTAGATATCCTAACCTAGAGCTAGCGTCTGCGGGTCGCCCATCCAATGCGTCATTGAACGCATTGTTGCTGAACTTCGATGATCATAGAAAGTGCGGTGTTTCCAACACAGAAGATCGTTTCAGCGAAGCAAGCAAAATGATCCAGCGCGTCCGAGAATGCATTGAATCTCATGTACACGGTCGGATCGGGGGGCGTTTGCTGAGAAACACGCAGGGATTTCCTGTTCGTGCCCGTGACGTCATGAAGGCTTCGTGGAACGCGAGATGCTGAGTTGGTGCCCAAGGCCACGAGGAACAAAGCAACGACTTGCCGCCTGTGACGTCACGGCTAGCACATGCCGACACCACTCTTGACTGGCTGGCTGGCACGCAGACCAGATCTTGGGTGCATGGCAGGGTGCGTAGGTTGGTGTCCCAGGTTGCTGCTAGAGATGGCACTGCCTGCTCTGCCATGAGGGAACCTCCGAACTCAAATTTCTTATGTGAAATCATTCGATTCTTTTTAGGGGTAACTACCCCGAGGCTTTCGAGACGTATTGTCACGGCTAGCAACGTTAACTCGCCGCTGAGTAGCTGGGGAAGAATTCTAAAACCAACCCTAAGTGCTAGATCCACAAAGAAGAGTTGGGGAGGAAAGATGTTCAGCCAATCACAGGCAGTGGTTCCAGATAGTCAGGGGTTATCACAACTTTACCCCCAAACGTCTGGGGTTTAGAGGTTTTTGAAAAACTACTTTCATAGTGCCCCCTCACAATGTTATCAATAATGCGGCCAATTGTTTGCCAGTTCGCTGGCATTTTTTCGATTGTGGGGCGTTGTACTTGAATTTTCAGCAGAAATTTTCTCTGTGGATGGACGGCCTGTTCTTGGCACGGTTACGATCAAGCATTTAGGCTTAGCTACCTTTACCAGTACTCAGCCATTACCGATTCACAATCAGCCTGTCGGTACCACGGTGAAGTCACAAACCCAGAGCACGTCACTCAAATGGCAAACACCACATCGTCTTAAAAACAATAACAATGCGTCGTTAAACACGGCTGCATATAGTTTCCCGAGTAATCCAGGTTGCATTGACTGCTGTTGTGTCACCATCCACGTGACGCCGGGAACCGAGCTGCCTGCGGCAAGAGTGCAACAAAGCGGTCGAGCCCGGCGGCCGCGTGCAGGGGACAAGGACGGTGTCAATGGTGGAGAACCGGCAACGTCGCAACATCTCCCAGTACCGACAAGTGGAGACTGGAGACTTGTCGGTACAGTGGCCGTCAAAAGCATGTGGTAGCAGCGGGATCCCTTTGTGCTGGGATCATCGGCAATACGCGGCGTTCGGCGGACGCTCTTTTCCCGTAGGTCACTTACAGTTACAGTAGGAGCAAAGGTAAAAGGAATGTTATATAGAAGCAGTGAGATTTACAATTGCCGTCGCCTCTGTGCTAGACATTTCGTGACAGGGCGCTTGTTTCGCACCACGCAAAGGAGCGGACACTCGCCGTCGCCTCTGTGCTGGACATTCCGTGACAGGGCGCTTGTTTCGCTCCACGCAAAGGAGCGGACACTCGCCGTCGCCTCTGTGCTGGACATTCGGTGACAAGGTGTTTGTTTCGCTTCACGCAAAGAAGCGGACACTCGCCGTCGCCTCTGTGCTGGACATTTCGTGACAGGGCGCTTGTTTCGCTCCACGCAAAGGAGCGGACACTCGCCGTCGCCCTCTGTGCTGGACATTTCGTGACAGGGCGCTTGTTTCGCTCCACGCAAAGGAGCGGACACTCGCCGTCGCCTCTGTGCTGGACATTCCGTGACAAGGCGCTTGTTTCGCTCCACGCAAAGGAGCAGACACTCGACGTCGCCTCTGTGCTGGACATTCCGTGACAGGGCGCTTGTTTCGCTGCACGCAAAGGAGCGGACACTCGCCGTCGCCTCTGTGCTGGACATTCCGTGACAGGGTGCTTGTTTCGCTCCACGCAAAGGAGCGGACACTCGCCGTCGCCTCTGTGCTGGACATTCCGTGACAGGCTGCTTGTTTCGCTCCACGCAAAGGAGCGGACACTCGCCGTCACCTCTGTGCTGGACATTCCGTGACAGGGCGCTTGTTTCGCTCCATGCAAAGGAGCGGACACTCGCCGTCGCCTCTGTGCTGGACATTCCGTGACAGGGTGCTTGTTTCGCTCCACGCAAAGGAGCAGACACTCGACGTCGCCTCTGTGCTGGACATTCCGTGACAGGGCGCTTGTTTCGCTGCACGCAAAGGAGCGGACACTCGCCGTCGCCTCTGTGCTGGACATTCCGTGACAGGGCGCTTGTTTCGCTACACGCAAAGGAGCAGACACTCGACGTCGCCTCTGTGCTGGACATTCCGTGACAGGGTGCTTGTTTCGCTCCACGCAAAGGAGCGGACACTCGCCGTCGCCCTCTGTGCTGGACATTCCGTGACAGGGTGCTTGTTTCGCTCCACGCAAAGGAGCGGACACTCGCCGTCGCCTCTGTGCTGGACATTCCGTGACAGGGTGCTTGTTTCGCTCCACGCAAAGGAGCAGACACTCGCCGTCGCCTCTGTGCCGGACATTCCGTGGACGTCTATGCCGAAACCAGGCAAATCGTCAGGGAATTCTAACAAAGAACCTGCTGTTATAAAACGCGCTGGCAACGCAAGGGAATGCCCCGTTTTTTTTTTTAACGACCGAACGTTTGTCTCGACTGCTGAAAAACTGGGGTTCGAATCCCGTTCTAGATCACGGCCACCAATTCGCCCGTCGGCTGCGTAGTTTTACACCACAGTTGCACGCCGGCCAGATGCTACAGAGATTGCATGTCAATTCCGTCCGCCCAACCCCGGCAACCAATGCATAGCATTCGCAAAACAAGCTTCGAGATCAAGTTTTAAATGGCCAGCAAGTATTAAACAGTCTGTTTACAGACTTATATGCTTGGGAAGACGCTGCTTCGTGTCGCGGTTTGGTTTACAGTGGAAAACGGTCTGCTAGAATATGTAAACCGTGGCACACGTGTGTTAAAAACCGGACCTGGCTAGCTGGCAGGCACGATATTATTGCAGCCAGCCACGTGCACCGTTCGGCGGAGTGTAGCTACCTACCTTCTATCAGAAGTCTTGGTGGAGGCGAGACGTCACGACCAACCAACCAGTCGAGCAAACAAGCAGGCCGTAAAAACGCTTCTCGTTCGAGTTAGTTGGGGCATGTCAGCGCCGGGGTTTCGAAGCTAGCCAGACATAGGGCGTCCCAACTTGCTAGGAATGCACGTGGCCGAGGCGACCTCTTTGTTCTGACCAAGCTCTGGCATGGACTGGTTTATGTATGGTTTTGCGATTAGAATTTCGAATGAAGGTGCTTTTACAGCTTAGCTGTGTGCAGCCATTTTGACAGGCGATTCTTCAAAAACAATGGACAAGCGTTGCGGATATTTCGCACAGAAACACCGAACAGAAACACAGGAGTGCATCGAGAACTCGTTCTGAAATATCTATTGTAGATCAATAAGCATAGGGGTCAGCGGAGTTGGCTTTTCGTTCGCTGAACTAGCATGACGTAGACTTCAGCTAATTTCGTCTTTAATTGCTGGGACCAATACAATTGCTGGCGATTTATCGAAAGCTCGGAGGATAAAATCGAGCAAGCCAGTCACGTGCGCGCGTTTGGCAAGGTGCCTGCTCCCTAGAGCGGGGAGAGCTCGGCGAACCCGTCGAGGGATCGGGTCGGACAAAGCAGCCTGTTCGGCCCAGCCATGACCTTGCGATGGGACAGTGCACCCACCGTCGCCGTGGGCGCGATACGGGTTTCGAATGCGAACAGGCTTCGCGGGGTCTTCGCCAAAAACTCGCAAAATTTAGCGACAACGTGAAGGCGCTACGCAACGTTTCAACCTGACCTTTTCGACGACGTGTGATCCAATAATGTTAACTAACCGACTGAGTTTACCACTCGACGGTTGGGCCAATAAAGCGTCTCTTTTGACAAATCTGTGTTCCTAGGTCCCGATGTAGCTGCAAATGCAATGCGCTCCCCAACAGTGGATTCTGAAAATCATATGATTCAAAATGCACCAATGGTGCCACCTGTTAAAATTCACCATTTGCACCATAAAGGTTCTGATGGTAAAAATGGTGCAGCAGCAAATACCACATAGCTATGACCGAACCACGAGTCTCAAACTGAAACCGAGTGAAGCGACAAAAGATAAGATGTGACCTCAGCTGTGCTGTCACCGGTAAGCCAAGACACCTGGCCGCAGCCGTGCCCGCGGCTCTTATACCCCGAGAGAGTGCTTTGTGCACCTTGGCACCCTAGGGCCGGTTTGCAACAAAGGTTGCGAGCCTGACCCTATAGGTGCTCTGCTACCTTGTCCTTGTCCTTTCAGTGCGTCAGGGTGCAGCGCACCTTGTGTTTGCCCAAAAATGCCAGCCTGGTTGTCGCAGAGCGGTGGGTGAATGCAGTGGAGCGACATTCCCCTGACTAGACACGTAACCATTGACAACTGAAGGCCAGGTGGACACGTTTGCAAACGAACACGCAGTACGAAGTGCCGAAACAGAAGTAAAAATTAATTTTAAACCAGATTTTAATTCGCAACACACTTCGAGTCGCAGATTGACACGCTGATTGACGCTGATTGACTCGCTTGAGTCGCGATTGATTACACGCTTCGTCCATTTTCGGTTAAAATTGACTACACGAATTCTAACGCGGGATGAGGAGCCGACGAGTTGTACGACAATCACTTCACTGACAAGCTCAAATAACTAGGAACTCGTGCAAGAGATGGCGTCTCACTCACGCTACCGATCAACGGTATAAACATATCTTTGTCACTATTGTGAATTACTAGTAGCGATGGGAACGCACTCCATCCAGTTGCCCTGTTCTGGGATGGACTCGCTGTATAGGCTTTGCCTGTGTACAACTTTGGACAAAATGGTCTCTAAGGTGACCCAGGTCGAACGGAGTCAATGAATAAACGCTGATCGAGGAGCGTGAATTGTTTAGAAGGGAAATGATGGTCTGTAACTAGAGTAACCGTCTCAATGATGCAGATACCACCAATCAGCTGACAGCAGATTGACAGCCGCGTCAAGCAATGCGGGTCCGATGGTTGGGTTTGAACAGCATCCACCACCTCCTGGTGATCAGCCAATATTAGACTCACCACGGTGTTGCTCCTCACGGGGGCTCCTCGAGTAGCTACGTTCAAAATACAGTCTTGATTCTAAGAATTTGCTGCGATTTCCCCGATAATCGGCGCAGTTGGAAGGTAAGAATCGGGGGCCGTTTCTTTGTGCCGTACGGACAATGCAGTGAATGGAAGGGGGTCTCTCCACCTCACCCCATCCTCTGGATACCCTAACAGCTACCTTGTGCTTCTGTGCGCACCTCTTGGTCGCACCTGAAACACGGGGTGCAGTGCGGATCTCAACACCCCAGACTAGTCGCCCCAGACTAGCACTAGCCGCCCCAGACGAGGGACCGCGTCACAGAATAAATGTAAATGGTAGGTAGCTGCATCGAGTGACTGACTATGTAATAAAAACCTTGCATGTAATCGCAGGATAAGGATTTCCAATTAAAAGTGGCCTTGCATAATTGATCAACAAGAGCGTATAGGTTCGTAGTTCCAGTGCTAAACGTTCACCCCCCCAGGCCCTATCCATGGGAAGAAACCCAAAATAAAGGCAACATAACGGGTATGGCGACTCTTGGCTGTTTGATTACGCGGTTTCTTATATGAAGTCTTTTAAAATATATATATCTTGAAAACAAAAACTCCGTTATTTTTATTTTCTAAGTATTTGATAGGTTTTTTTTTGAGCCAAGAGTGGGTTGATGATTTCGTGAGATGGCAGTTAAGTGTCCTTCAATTTTCTCCGTGGCCTGTTTCCAATAAACGGCGAATTTAATCAATTTTCTCAATTGGAAATGGTTCACCGGATGGCCAGGCCCCGGCTATAGGACTCCGGACAGAACATCAACGGAATCCAACCAATTCGATCGACCTCATACAGCTATTCCACCGCGTCATGAAAATCACATAAAACCGCACGCACACACATCGAAAACAATACGGCATCATCTCCGTAGCTCTCTGACCAAATCGCCGCCGCCGCCGCCGCCGCAGCGTGGTTATATAGAACCTGGTTACCAGGGCAACAGATCAGCTAACGGCAGGTTAGCCTAGTGACTGGCTGCTACGGCAACAGCAGCAGCAGCAACAACAGCCGTGCAGTGTACAACGCAACGTTATCGTCCGGTATCCACGAGTGCACACCAGAGACCACGGCTTCGAGTAGCGACGTAACGAGCTCCGTACCCGGGTCAACTCGGTCGCTTTCTAGGTCACTCGCCGCGATCTATTTACCATGGTAACCGAGCACACGGACAATAGCTCGGCTTGTGACTAGCAGCTATCGTGTCATAACTCGGAGATGGTTGGGAGGGTTGCCGTTTAGCGATCTTCTCTTGTGAATAGCGAACCGTTGGAGTCGGTGAGAACGAGGCGACGATGAGTTCCTATTCTCCGTTAACACTCCGTGTAGGACGGTATTGTTGTACACTGCTAGGCAAGGGCAAAATGTTTCAAAAACCGTCAGAGTGTTTATGTCCACGTGGAACATGCAAATCACGTCTCTTTCTTAGCATGAAATAGAGAGTAGTCCAAAAAGGTGACAAACCCTTTACAAAGGTGTGTAGGTGACCGCCGTACATCATGCTGCAGCGAGTGCTACTCTAGAGCGAACGCTCTGCGACAACTAGGCTCGTCCGATGAACTCAATACCAGGCAAACAATGCCACAAAACCACGGTGTCGAATCGCAATTCGGAGATACCTGTCACACTGGAGAGCCGGCTGTGCATTGCGGCAAGGGACGGTAAGCCGTTCTGTCGAAAGGTCTCCGTCAAAGGAGTGAAACTCACTGGTTGACCACTCGGCAATCACATTCGCAGGCTGCATGCAAAGATTGATTCGAACCGAAGGTTAACATCTAGTAAGTAGCTTGGCAACTGGTGCTACGGGCAAGAGCGCCGAGTGGTACTTGTATGAGTACAGAAGATATACGGGCTGCACCGAAAGATAGCGTGGACGTTGTGAAAAGTGGGTTTCCATTACGGGTCGCAGGTAGAACACATTATCGCGGCATACGCTAACTAGTGCACTCGACGAGTAATTATGTAACCATATTCGTGATATTTTGCCACAGTTTCTGGTCGCACGCAATTGATGACGACGATTTTCGAAGATTTTGATTTCTTTGCCTGCTTGTTGATCAACATCTCGTCCCGAGGGATCAAAGGTTGTCTCACGTCTATTGCTTCCTGTTGCCTGTCAGGGAAAAAGTCGAGGGAATATTTCTAGATCAAAGTAAAATCGACTCCCTGCTGCCTGAAGCATTTTTCCCTTGAGTAAACACAATTTTTCTTAGGCTCGTTTAGACTTCATTGAAGAGTGACACTCAGAACAAATGTCTTATGTAACGAGTGCGTTTCCCGATTTATCTATTGGGTGTATAAAATGTACAAAATGTGGGTGGAATCGAGGAGATCACTGATAATATGCGTATTGATAAGCGAAGTCTTTCTTACCAAGAGTCCCGTCTCGACGCTAGGTAGCAACGTTAGCCGACTTCCATCCATGAGTTGGTTCTCGTGGAGGGTTCCTTCTCGGAGTTGCCTGGAGGACAAAAGAACTGGTCAGCAATATGCAAAACACAGGTTAAGCAACATGGGCAAGGACTGGCAGAGGATGGGTGAACAGCCTGCGAGTTGCAGATGATGGAGACGGTATTCGGAGAGTTTTTTCTTATATTTCGGCGAATTTGAAAACATGTTCGGCGCGTTCAGAGCTAAATTTCTGTGGGAATCGCCCAAGTATCGAAGCTAAGAAGACTCAACTTTGAAGGAGATGAACATGAAAAAGGTATACGTTAGCACTCGGAGCCCGTTTCGGTGGAGGAATCCTGGCTAATGGAGGAATCCTACACAATAATCAATCCTGGGACACTTCGAATGCAAGGCAGACGTGGCGTTCCTGCTAATAGAACAGCTGGCCTCCAGAATTTTTTCTGGTGAGTCCCAAATATTGGCGGTCTCACTACCAGGATAGCCAGTCCCCAGGATTGAACCTGGCACCCCCTACAGAATACAAGGCACCTAAGCCATGGCACACTGCGACGAAATGTATTCGACATTTTTTGTTAACGTTGAAAATACAGTAAACAAACAGGCTGTGAAGGTTTGCCTGACACAGACGCGGCAAGACCTACCTTAAGTAACCTAAGTGATCGTTTGCTGTGAAGGTTTGCCTGACACGGACGCGGCAAGACCTACCTTAAGTAACCTAAGTGATCGTTTGCTGTGAAGGTTTGCCTGACACAGACGCGGCAAGACCTACCTTAAGTAACCTAAGTGATCGTTTGCTGTGAAGGTTTGCCTGACAGACGCGGCAAGACCTACCTTAAGTAACCTAAGTGATCGTTTGCTGTGAAGGTTTGCCTGACAGACGCGGCAAGACCTACCTTAAGTAACCTAAGTGATCGTTTGCTGTGAAGGTTTGCCTGACACAGACGCGGCAAGACCTACCTTAAGTAACCTAAGTGATCGTTTGCTGTGAAGGTTTGCCTGACACAGACGCGGCAAGACCTACCTTAAGTAACCTAAGTGATCGTTTGCCGATCCGCGCATTCCATTTACAAGCGAACGAGATCGATCCCAGTGCTCGGCATGCGATTCTTTCCGGGCCAAACAAGCGCAGACCGGGTTACATATTACTTCGGAGTTATTCATCGAGGAACCAGACGCAGCGACTTGGCAGCGGTGCAAGCAATCGTTTGTCACACAGTGAAGAGACTGCTTTTGTAAATTAGAAATCAAATGTTTTGCATCTATGCAGAACAGGCCACCTGCGCTGGGGCCACTTACTTTGAATAAATGAAATTTAAATGGAAATGAAATAGACACGGTGCTTTTTTTGAACACAGTGACATTCGTGGTGCAGTTTAATTGTGCTAAAGGTCCGGTTTTATCGTTTAACCAATAGTTATCACGAGATTATGCTGTTTGGCGTCAATTGTTTTAAAGTGTACCTATACCAGCATTAGCATCCCCCTTCTTGAATTACTAAGTTACCACCATTACATTGATTGACTTTGCCAGTTGGTACATACGGTTTGTTTGTATTTTTGACAAGTTATTCGTTGCCCAAAGGTGTAACGAACGCAGTTAGTTTGCTGTAGCGTCCGCAACTGAGGTAACTAACAACCGACTGAATTGTTCATGCTGCAATTCAGTGACCAGTTGGAAGGTGGAAAGTGGGTGTAATCTGAAATTGTGTACTTCGCTAGAGTAATGTATCTTCTTCTAAGATGTTCTTTTGATTCATAGCTATCGTGCATCGTATAGACATTGCCCTTGGCTTAAATTAGCTGCTGCATCAACGATGAAAGCCTCAAATGTGCAATTTTTTTGGACAATTCAATAGAGACTTCCCCGTGAAAACGGTACTTATGAATGAGTACCATATTTTCTGCTTCCTTTTTGAGGATAATTGCATCCTGTCGAATAATCATCGAGTGAGAATCTGACGAGGTTGAATGATTATCCTGGGTTGGTTTGCTCGTGTGCTCGGTTTCCTGGGTCGTTTCAAGATCTCGCATTTTTTTATACAATTATCTAACGGACGAGAGATTGAGTACATTGTGCTGGAAAAATTGTATGTTTTAAATTAAATTAAATGGTTGGTTGATATTGAAGCTACATTTATTTCGGAAGATTTCACGTCTGTTTTCACACTCTCGGCAATTAAAAAAATCCCTGCAAGTCTTGCAAAGTGTCGCCAGAACTATTTTTCCGCCTCAATTACATCTGATTAAAAATTGTATGTTCGCTCGGAGGCTTGGTCATATTGCCAAGAGGTTCGCTTTTTTTACTAGCTCAGATGTCCCTTGTATTTAGAAATATCGAAAAACAATTAGAATAGTACCTCGCGTTCACTGCAAACAAATCGGATTCGAACTTCAGTGGCTACTTCGTCTGATCTTGCGTTTGTCTCGGAGAGAACTTTGTCTTTGATGCAGGGATTCGTGTTGACCACTTGAAATCGTGGACATTCCAGTCAAAAGAAGGTATTGTTGCACGTGATGTACGCTTACAGTACAGTACGGTGGGGTCAGGTACAAGACATCAAAGAAATCTTCTAGTTAGTGTTTTCTAGTAATATCACGGATGATATTGTTAATTTTTGCAAATTATATGATTTTTTTAAAGTGCATCTTTTAAATCTGGTTTTCCTGTATGAAATAATTGTGTTAGATGAATCGTCAGGTCTTATCGCGGTTCCCGCAGCAATAATGGATTCAAATCATTTTTGTTAGCTGTGGCGTCTTGTCCTTTTTGCAAAACACTCGACATGATCTTTAACACTATTCTAAAACTAGACACTGCCTAAAATTGAAAAAGGAATCGGACCACAAGTGTTATTTGATGTGTGACCATGCGTTCGGTTTGATGCAACACATTGGTGGTCATTATTTCTTGGAGACTGTTTTCTAACAGTTCAATATCTTTATGATTATTACTGTAGAACCAAATGTCTCCCATTCATCAAGGTTGGCTGCAAGACATCGAAGTAGGTCTGGAGAACGTGAGCATGGGTAATTAAGTCTGTGACATTTTTGTTCTTATTTTCAAGTATTCGAAATAATATGCACCAGTTCAAAAACCAGTTCATATTTATCGGTTGATTGCGATACTATTTTGAGAAACGCCTTGAAAATGTATTAAATACTATTAAGTTCCTTTGTGTTGCTGAGAATTTAACATCGATATACAGAGGAATTATTTAATTAATTCTCTCAAATGTGAAAGATTATTGGTTTGAGAGAACGTGTGGGAAGCCAGCATGGGACGGCCCATGCCAACTGGCTGCAGCTAGAGTGACTCCTACCACGCGGGGGACGCTCACACGGATAGTCACGGAAATCAAAAAAGTCTGCAGCGAGGTTCGCGTTTTCAAAGTTCTGAATCTGCCATTTTGTAGCCAATGCTTCAAGCTTCCATATGATACCATATGATACCATATGATTCCATGTGATACCATATGATACCATATGATACCATATGATACCATATGATACCATATGATACCAGCTTCCAGCTTCCATATGATACCAAAATTGAACGTCTTTGTGATATATACTTAGCCAGGAAACTTAAGTGAAGTGATGTGTAACTAACTTTTTGATACTTTTTTTGCTATACATTTTGTCAATTTTCGACTGGATATAATAGCAGAATTAAAATGTTTGATTGTGTTCTTGGTAAAACTGGGTAAGCCAAACTCATTTATGGAAAGAGGAACCTTGTAACTTTTAAACTAAGAGAATTACGTAGCTTGGAAGTTTTTTTGTTGTTGTAAAAATTTGGATTCCCGAATTTTTTGGGGGTTTTTTGATGATATCTTTTTCTCCTCTTTTTTACCGCACGTCCGTTACACTATTAGAAATATTTAGTCAAATGTCCAGCTTGTTGTATCACCGAGTAGGCAAACTCTTGGTTGACGAGATAGAGCTTTGATCTTGCTCGACTTAAGTACTCGATAGCCAACTACAACCGAGCAAACAAGTCATAAAACACAAACAAAAAAATCACGTTTGCATCATTTGTTAATAAACTGATTTCCTCATCGAAATGTTCCACAATAGTTTTAAATTCCCAATGCAATCCAAAGGTGATCTGAGTGAACGAACCGGACGTTACTTCGATGCTCTTTCACAAGACAAATCACAACGCGTTCAATTAGTAAAGCACGCATGTAACATGCCGTCATCTTCATGACTTCACCACTATTTTTTTTTTACTTACGTTTCAATCTAAAGCTTGTTTACTCGAGGTAAACATCATTTCGTTTGACAAGCTTCAAACCTGCTGGCATTGGTTCTGCCAATTAGAACATAGGAAGAGCATTGGAGATGGGAATCTCTGTAACCCACTGACAGGTAAGCATCTTATTGGTGTATTCCGTAGCTCAGGAATAGCTAGTTATGTAGTTAGAGTAAATTGTCATCTAGTAGGAAAAGGACCAGCGCTAAAGTTGAACTGTCTTCGCGAAAAGTGGTCCCCAAATGCCTACTTGGCCGACAAAAATGAAGGGTGCCACTCGTAAAAGATATAATTTCATTATTCCTCGCAGTTTACTCGCATTTTAGACTGGTTTAACATCAATTAATCTTTATGATATCCCCAACGTTTTATACCGATTTATCGATATTTCGAATCATAATTATTTAATTGTCGAGATTTATAGAAACGGACGGCCGCACACGCTATCGGGTGGCAACTACTGTTACCACGTGTTACCGGCTCATTTGATCAGTAGAAAATTTAGAACATTGAAATTTTCCCTCTGCATATTCCTATTTCCTATAAACTCAATCTAAACGCACAGAAACTAGCAAAAAATGCAGAAGACACGTGTGACAAGCATTTAGATAATAACCTTAAGGTGTCCGGAGTTTTCAGTTCAAAAATACAGTACAGACCAATGATACACGGGTGCCCAAAATGTGCTGCCCAAAGAATTGGACAGACGAGGGACAAGGATATTTTGGCCATTCCGGGCAAGCGCGTCGGTTTTGAAGGAGCCTCACAAATGTTCAGAAGCCAACAATATGCATCCTGGGTTTCTTTGTGTAGCTAAATACCTCTTGGCTGGAATGCACATGACACAAGGAACGAACCGTGCATTTGATGCAAAATCGCTGACAAATATTATGTTAATAGCTAAACTAGATGTCAGACTGTAATCAAGCAAGTGTCGAAACCTACTCAGTCTATTGTTTGTGAAACTTTCAAATAAAGAGACCACACACAAAAAAACAAATACACGTGTCGTTTAGCGGCCAATTCGTAATTGTTACGAGTCGATACCATAAACATGCTCGCTCGTTCTGAATTGCTTCGAATCGTTCATACAGTGCCTATAGTAATTACAGCACATTGTAGGTTATTCAAAATAACACTATTAGTAGTTCCAAGTAAATTCCTTGAACTATATCAGTTCAAGATAGAAATAGAGATACCAGGTTAAAGAAGCACATGAGTACTGAGCTACAATACTCTACAAAACTATGTTAGTGAAGATAATTTATAGGTTTTCGTTAATTTTGATCTTTCAACATAGGATAACCGCCTGCATACACGTTTAAAATATAAATATGTTAATAAATTGTAATAATTCACTTTTGTTTCCGCAGGAAAGTCGAAAAAGTAATGCAGTTGAAAACGCTGTCCGGTATTCTTCATGGCCACGATTTGAACGAGATAACGTACATAAGGTAAACGTATAATAATTATAAAATTAGACAACGAAGCCAGCACTTTTATCAAAGTCCATTGTGTGGAAGGAACTACATATTATTTCGCTGTCTATTTCTGTATGCACATTATCACTGGCGAACCTAAAATCATAATTGTCATTCAGCTGACATACATGCAGTCGACGTCGATATGAACAGGTAGGTACCTTGAATTAACGATGACAGCACGGCTTATCAATGCCAGCGATGCTATTTCAACTTCGGGAAGCGCAATCAGAGTTTGTGTCGGGTCATAGGAAACCATTTCACATGCGACAATCACTTTTAAATCGAGCATCGGTGAAGAACAACTGTTTTACTGCACCAGCGACCTCCAGGCTTCGGTTTCTCTCAAATGTGGGCCTGATTTTTACTCCCAACTGTACAATAACATGAATCGCAGCTCAGGATCCCTTGCTCCTGATTCTCGCCCTACCTCGGCTTTATTAGCAGGATCCTGTCACTGGATTCTTTGCCTAGCACGATATCAGCTATACTTAACAGCATCTTTAAACGGAGAGTCAAGTATCGAGATTGATCAGAGTTACTGCAGCCGTTCAGAAATCCATTGGTAATCGAAGATGTTTCAAGCTGCAGCAGAATATGCAGACTTTCTTACATTATCAACATAAAATCAACTTTATCCGCAATGAACGACAAGCATAGGCCAGTGGCCAGCATAGCAACGACGGCGAATGTGAATGCATGACACCATCTAAAATCGATAGTAAGATGGATCTAACAACGCCATCGTCCGAATCGATTTCGTCTTCTCGAAACGGGTGAAGCTTGGGGAAAATGGTGGAGTTCGCAGCACGACGCTGAATCGTTGGGAGTTTGCCTTCCTCGAAATCAGAAACAAACAGGCAATTTTCATTTTTATTTCAGAGTTTTTTTTTCGAAATGC
This sequence comes from Protonemura montana, assembly GCA_947568835.1. Classification (NCBI taxonomy): domain Eukaryota; kingdom Metazoa; phylum Arthropoda; class Insecta; order Plecoptera; family Nemouridae; genus Protonemura; species Protonemura montana. The sequence goes on along the minus strand of OX387603.1, from coordinate 27,560,060 downwards.
AATGGTGACTGCAACCACTGTTCTCGGAAGCTTATTGGACACCCGAGAGTAATGCAGCTTCAATCACGAGCCATTCAATTTTAAATAGTTGTTTATTTTCTAGTGCTTCTTGGCTAAAAGCCCATCCCGGCGTGGAGCGAGACGAGCCTATGCACAAACAGGCCGGTGTGCAATGCACCAAAATAGGCATACAAATTGATGGCCAGCAGCAGACCGTTCCAGAGAGAGAGGCGAACTGGCGACGACTATTTACAACATTGCGGCACTTTTTGCGCCGTGATTTCGGCGCTACGGTATTTCGGAACTCTATCGCGGCCCCCGTGTCCCGTTCCCAACCAGTAAAGTAACACTGGCTGGCTGGCTGGGTATAAGTAGGTGGCCGTTCTGTAGACGGGGGCCTAGATTTAAAATAATCGGCCGGAACAATCCTAAGACTGTGGTCGGCACGTGTGTTTCAATCACGAGATAACGTTGCATTCTTGAATACAGAATGACGTGGACGTCCCAGGAACGAGTCGTATATTTCTTAAACAGAAATGAAAGGCAACAATCCACATATTCTAAAACATATGACCGTCGTTGGCAGCTGTGATAGTTGGAACATTGAAAACGCTCTCGAAGCAAAAAAAAAACAGGGCCCAGTTTAGGAGACATTTTAAAAGCTATGCATTTGTACTCGAACGCGGATTTAGTAAATAAATTCTCGGCGTAAGAGATGGCTTCACATTGCCGAAATACGACGCGAAACTAACGTGATAGCGGGCACGACTACGACCTAACTGCAGCGATATGCGAAACACTATTCTCGAGTTATGATGCTTTTGACAGAAGAAACGCCTCCCATTTTTACCCACAGCGCATAGAAATGTTGACCTTTCAATCGACGACCGTCTATCTTTTTTCAGCCCGCCCCTCATCCAGCTGACGGCCATGTGTAGAATTATCGGACGAAACGGTCTCCGGTCTGGCACGGCGCTTGTGGTGGCTTGTGGTGGCTTGTGGTGGCAAGCAGCAGCCGCCGCCGCCGTCGATACCGGCATGATCGCCGACACAAGCCAGCCGAGCCAGCCTGTGACTATGACGCACTCCTCACTTCGGCGAAACCGATACAAAGGATTGATAAAAATCACTGATGAAGGTCGGGAAAAGATTGCCAATCGAACTTTGTTTGAACGAAAATATCGATGGCGCGTGTACCGCGATATATACCGGCTTGGTCGCACGGTCATTTGTTATCGGAGCAGGCCCTAAAATCCATAAACCATACATTTTCCGTTGCGAATACCGAACAACAGCTAACTTATGTGTGCGGGTATACGTTACGATTTGCTAATAAGGTATTGCGGCCAATCCAACGGTGTGGCGTGTTCGAAATATGATTAGAATTTCTACAACTGTTCATTTAGGCATTTGAATATGGCCGTATCACTCGGAGCGCTAGTAACAGTACAGGGAGATAGCATCAATCCAATCTATGGTAGTAGCCGAAGGGACAGTTTGGTTCACGACTCTGGTCCACACAACGCCTACCACCCAGTCGCCCGAACGAGCGGGGGGGAGGGGGCGTCACACCAGAATCACAAACACCATAGAGCTATGCCGTGACATTTGAGCCAGGAGGGGGGATTTCCTATCGGTAAGCAAGACAGAGAAGTCGCCCGTCTACAGTTTTAATCTTTAAAGAGTCCGGTAACCTGCCTCGACCAGGTTTGCAAGGCCGCAGGACGCAGCAGCTGATGTATATCATCGGATCTTAGATTGCCAGCCACCCAACGAAAAAGCGACGTTGCCACAATTACGTACCGATCTCTATGCAGTAGACAAATCCGTTCCTTGGGCACTTTTAGCTTTTTCGAAATAGCTTTCTTCAAATTTTCTACAGTTTCCGTTTTGCCAATGGCCAGATCGAATTGTCCCCCCGTAGTCGGAGTCACACGGACTGTGATAGTGGAGGCGGGCAGGCAGCCACACCCTGAGTGATTATCGGTGGCCGCCGCCGCCGTTGATAGTTCCCCGGGACTTGTGACATTTTGTTGTTGCTGTGAAACATTTTGCTGTTGAGGAGTTGCTTCAGTCGGCGGTGAGCCGCTTCCACTCTCCATTACGCACTCGGCACTAATACACAACACACACTCAAGCTCCCACGATCCGGAAGACACACACGCACTCGACAACCACACACGCGCACCCACCAACGACCCGCTATCCTCGACGGTTGGAACTGGACTGACTCGTGCAGCAGATAGCAACTTTGCAAGTCTCAAAAACAGAACAGGAACAGCGCTTTCGGTGGACAACCAACGGACTCTAGCGGGGTACACTTGAACTTTTACTGGGTCTTACAGGTTCACAAACGTGAAAACGCCAAATTAACCATAACGCAGAGTCGATTAACGATTTTCCCCAGCGTCTATCAGCTGTTTAATTTCTTACCAACCAGCGAGGCCGCTAGTTCCGTTCGAGGAAGAGTAATTTTGAGTAAAACGCACGTGCAATATGCCAAAATTAAGTCAAGGTGCAAAGGACAGGCTGTCTGCTGTGATTGGGGCTGGCCAGTTTGTCTTCCACTGGGGGTTTATACCTTACGTCCTGTATTTGGGCTTCAAGAAGGGTGCGGATCAAGGCATGCCCGAGTTGACTCTATCTAGCCTATTATGGCATGCATAGGAAACATCTCGACGATCTCATGTCTGCGTTACCAGTTCCGATCACCGTGAAGCACCCACAAAACATCTTCTAAATTGCCCGAAGTTGCCAATCTCAAATTCTGTGTCAGAACAAGGGCTTGACAATTCTATGTCTTGAATTCAGCATCGAAGAACCTGTAGCGGCAAGCAACGGAATCGCTTTTGTTAAATCTTTCATTAATATAATTTGTTTCTCTTATAATGTGCTCCGAACAGAGCTTTGTGTTTTGCCACATCGGTTATTTTCTGTGCAGCATTCTTGTTAGTGGATAAATAAACGCCATCACTGGTGGCATGTTCTAGAATTTGGTTGCTTGGCTTTCTACATTTTTGTCCCTCACATGTCCTTACCTGAATCTTTTAACGTCATCCAGGTGAACTATTTTTTGGCTTATGGAAAATTTGGTCATAGAAGAAAGATAAGGTTAGTTCTTTCTTAAAGCTTAGATTGACTGTAAGTGAAAATCACTCAGTGAAAAGCTACCAAAGTGTGGTTTTGTTTTTCATGGTTGTCTTTTGTAGATATTTTATGCCTTCTTACAGGGAAAGACCCCTAGCAATTTCAGAGCAATCTTTTCAAACTTTTCATGGCTGTACCATTAAAGCTATGATTAAAGTGAGAATTCTAGAATCTGAGTAGGGTCTACACAAAGGATTAAACTTTGGCTAACAAACTTCTTTTTAATGAAAAAAATCCCCTGCTTGTCAAAATTAACCCCTAGAATGTCACTTTTTAACTAACTTCAGGATAGTGCACAAGGCAAAGTGAATTAATTTCCTCTATGCCCAACTACATACTGAAGTGGCTAGGACCGCTCCCTATCGATGTGTTATTTGTAATTCAGTCCTTTTTCACTCACATTGCTGATAATCAAGAATGTTTTCTCTTATAACCCTTCCTCCTTCTGGTGTGTACGAGATGTTAGCTCATTCCTGCAATAGATTTCTTAACTTCTAGCAGAAATGTCTCTTGGTGGGTCACAAGGATTAAAGCCATTCTCCTTAAGGATTAAATATCTGTGTAAGCCAAATCTAGGGTTAAAGGTTTGGAAATGGTACATGGGTAGAGGGGTCTGAAATCTCACAGCATCAATGGCCATCTGACTATTGTTAAAACAAACAGAACATAACAAAATATGACTTCTTGTCAAGAGGCCTAATAAAGGTATGCATCAAAGTAGGCATAAGGGCAACAATAATGTTACATTTTTATTGATAAACAGCACGTTGTTTGAAGGTTATCCAAACACACTCAATAAATAAACAATCCCTTTTGCCCCATTATTCAAGGTTAACAAACTCAAAAACAATCAGTTTCATGAAAAAGTAGAATTTGATTCTTGTTACTAAAATTATTTTAATAAAAAAAAAGGTCAATCCCTGGTAAAAATTGGTCCCTAGCTTGCCAGTCATTTTGGCGATTGATAACTCCACAACCATAGATCTGATTCAGCAGCAAAACACAACTCTCGGAGTTTGTTTGCCCGTCATATCTTGCTCATAACCGCCGCGAGACTAATAGTAAAAAAAACAAATACGCCCCGTTTCAACTCGTTAATTACTAATAGGTAATTATAATTACAAAATCCAATTAGGTAGTTTCTCCTAACTGCAATCAACTATGAAGGCCACTGGTTCCCCTTCTAATGCCCTGCACCTACCATTATTATGTTTTTGGTTATTGAAAATGCTATCCTAGAGTTTCATTAACGATTTGTTGTAGCAGATTTCTGCTGGTTTGAGCTGTACTGGCCTCATGAGCCAAATTCTTCGGTATCTGCGTCGATTTCTTTAAACTCAAACTTTCCTCGGCCATCCATTTGGAGGTAGTACTGAAAAGCAAGAAAATTACAGCTATAGGTCCACATCACTGAAACCGTTGAAACTGCTCGAGTCAGGAAATCTACGATGTGAAATCAGTACATTTACAAACTTTTCTCTCTCAGAACGGCAACCTCGCTGAAACGTGAAATCTTGACAAGTGCGTTCAATGTTCGGGAAAGTAATGTCACTTGTCATTCATCATTGTGCATTTTACAGCAATCAATTAAAGACAAAATAGTCAAAATACTATTGCGACAATCTTTTTGAAAAACAATGCAGATCAAGCTTCATCAAATTCAAAGTTATATTGAAGTGTTTCTGCTGGTTTGAAACAATGAGACAAAAAAAAACAGCAAATTGAGTAGGTATTTGCTTTGATTTGCTATGCTCATCTAATCTAAATTATGGATCGAGTACAAGAAATTAAACTGTATCAAGCTTGGCCTACCTCGTGGTGCTTCCATAGTGACCTCCGATGGGAGACGGTAAACAACGTGATTCCTGCTTCCTTGCAGTAAGAATACATCGAGCCTTCCACGTCAACACTGACTGCAGATGTGCACTCGTCTAGGATGGCAAACTGCGGTGCGTGGTAGAACAGTCTAGCCATCTGATGGAAAAACAGACAATTTTAGATTAATTACCATTTTTGTAGCTACACTTTCAGAGTAGCATTTCGTGTATGTAAGCGTTTGATAGCATATTTTTGACAACCCCAGTGGTAATATATACCTTTTTCTTTCAAACACATTTGTGCAATGTGTACCGAGTATAATTACATCAGATACATTTTTTTAGCATTTCTTTACTTGAATTTCATTTCTCGTTCGTTCATTACTTTACTTCCACTCAACTTTTCAATCCCTCTTGGTATAATACCAATCATGCATGGCAAAGGACACTGTCATTTATCTTCTATCCCTTATTGTATCCCAAAGTGGGTTAACCGTAAGTGCTATTCACAATAAACCCACTTTGAATCATGGTGCTTTTTACTCTAAAACGCACTCTCCTGTTTACAGTAGGCTAATTTTACCAGAAAAATATGCCAAAAACAAAAATGATGACCATAACAGTATTTGTTGCTACCAAGGAGAGATTTCAGAGACTGTGAAATGAAAAATAGAGGTTTAATATTTTAGACAGATTGTCAAAAACATTATTTGCTAGGATTAGGTAAAAAAAGAAGTGTAAAAGCTAAAAACACGCTACCCCACAGACACAAGCGCATTTTTTGTAAAATGATAAAATTGTTTTACAATTTCTATTTTCTAGTACCACACCCAAGCGGTTTTGTTTAGCATTCAGTGCAGAGTGAAAATGTGAAGTTTTCAAACAGCCCCACGTAGCTTGACTACTTACAGCGATACGCTGTTTCTCTCCGCCAGACAAGACGTCGATCCAGTCAGCCACAGCGTCCCAGCCTCCCTCGCGAGCCAGCAGGTAGCTGAGCTTGGTGAGTTCTAGGTGAGCCGTTAAGTCAGCATCACACTTCCCACGACGTTTCATCTCCTACACGCCAAAGTCATCAGCCGAGATTGAAATTTGTGTTTTTTTTAATTATGTAGCTGTTGATTTTTCAGATTATAACAGAAGTTGCTAGAGGTAAACAGGTGGGAAGACTAAAAAGATGCTCACGGCCAGGTACGGGCTGTGGGTTAAGATTATAACGGCCAGTTACGGGCTGTGGGTTAAGATGCTCACGGCCAGGTACGGGCTGTGGGTTAAGATGCTAACGGCCAGGTACGGGCTGTGGGTTAAGATGCTCACGGCCAGGTACAGGCTGTGGGTTAAGATGCTAACGGCCAGGTACAGGCTGTGGGTTAAGATGCTCACGGCCAGGTACGGGCTGTGGGTTAAGATGCTCACGGCCAGGTACAGGCTGTGGGTTAAGATGCTCACGGCCAGGTACGGGCTGTGGGTTAAGATGCTCACGGCCAGGTACGGGCTGTGGGTTAAGATGCTAACGGCCAGGTACGGGCTGTGGGTTAAGATGCTCACGGCCAGGTACGGGCTGTGGGTTAAGATGCTAACGGCCAGGTACAGGCTGTGGGTTAAGATGCTCACGGCCAGGTACAGGCTGTGGGTTAAGATGCTCACGGCCAGGTACGGGCTGTGGGTTAAGATGCTCACGGCCAGGTACGGGCTGTGGGTTAAGATGCTAACGGCCAGGTACAGGCTGTGGGTTAAGATGCTCACGGCCAGGTACAGGCTGTGGGTTAAGATGCTCACGGCCAGGTACAGGCTGTGGGTTAAGATGTCAGTATCACAAACACGTTTAAAAATGAGAAATTATTTCAAATCGACTGTTTGTCGTATGAAGCATAGCTAGCTAAGTTACTACTTTCAGGGTAAGAACCTCTGAAAAAAATTGTCGATAGCAATCAGATGGTCTTTTTTTTAACATAAATCTGTTCCCTTTCAAGAATGTTGCAAGCAGACAGAGTGATCTGCCATTTTGCCTGCTGTTTCTTATCATGCATATACTTGGACTGGCAAGGACATGTAATATGCAACATATACAATTCACAAATAGGTTAGAAATCAGACGATGTGATTCAAAAGACATCAAAAGACTAATGACTACGTATAATAGAATAACAACAACCTGCCCTGACATTGACATCCTTTCAGACTCCTTAATGACGTACAAATCCTGACTTTAACTCCTAGACTAAACAGATGCTCATGAACACTTCTAAATCATGGCTGTGGAACGAACTTCCTGCCCCGGTCATGTCCCCCTTTCCCCAAGAACGCAAAGGAATTTAGACGCCGGTTAAAAGCAAACCAAAGACGGAACAATCCAAAAGACAAGTCCTGTAAATAACGTAGCTAACTTCAAATAACTTAGCTAATTTCATAGTATAACTTCACTGTATTACTAAATTTAATTTAATGTAACACTAACCGTACACCATACAACCGGAGATCATGATTTAACAGATATGTACTTTCCTATTACTCTAAGAACTTGCACAAGAACATGTACCAAGCCTAAGTATGAGAATAAATTAAATAATAAAAAAAAAAAATAATAATAATGTATCAATTACCAACTGCATTATCTTGTGTTACCTCTTGATTAAACTTTAGTTTGTAAACAATGTTTTTAACTGTTCATGTTTCTATTATATCATATCACACTTGTGGACTTGCCTCCGATGTTGATAAATAAATAATAAATAAATAATGCAGCCACAATCCAAGTTAATTGCGACCGAGTCGTACCTGATACGTGTGCGGATAGATGACTTGATCGCGTAGCGTTCCCAAGGTCATGTAAGGTCGCTGTGGAATGTAGAAGAGTTTTCCTCGCGGCGGCTTCGTTAGGACGCCACCGAACAACGGCCAGAGCTGCGGAAAAACAAGCACAAGCGGAGGTTGTTAACAAAGCCGTTTAGAAAACTGAGAAGCCAATTCTTTACAGCGTGCCATAACATCGACCTGACGAGCAACTTTACAGACCAACAAACATATTGATACGTACATTGGCGACCGAAAAAAAAATCGATAGCATAAAGATACCCAAATACTCACTGAAATTCCTACTCTTAAGAGAACAATAGGGAAATCTCCTTAAGATTATTATTTAATTATTATTGTTGTGTTCAAATATGCGTTTAAAATAAAATCTGACATAATTTTTCTTTTTACAATTCGATCATAACTTTTCTATTTCTATTTGTTTTAAGAATGGCTAAAACATGAATTCTCGTGGCGGGATGGAAACGGGCTGTGATTAACTACAGGTAGTTCTGACGTCATTTTGGGTCCCCTTTGCGTTCGCTTCTGTTTCTTGACGTCATACTGACGTCAGATTTCACTTCATGTCTTAAAAAATGGCGACCCTCGTTTTCGTACGAGATTGAAACGCAAACATTTTAAACAGAGATATTTGATTCAAAATTTGATTTAGAAGAAAACAAAAAAATATGTGTTCATTATTTTCTCACAAAAAAAATAAAAAAATAGTTTCAAATTTAAAGAGATTTCCCTATTACGCTTAGCCAATTCTCTGAATGGGACATTATAGAGATGGGATAAATCTTCAAGGAAGCGCCTGTTTTACCAAAAATTGTGAAAAACATTATGGCATGTATAAAAACAACGGAAAATAAAAATAAATACAAATACAAGCGTAAAAAGTCTATCAGACTCACTTCCCCGAGTATCCTGAAGAGTGAGCTCTTGCCGCAGCCGTTCGGCCCGCAGACGAGGACGTTCATGCCGCTGCGCACCTCGAAGCTCATCTCCTCGATTAATACGTCACCGTTAGGTGTAACCAGCGGCACGCGGTCGAACTTGATCAGCTTGTCGGCGTGGACAACGCGGCCGGCGCCCGGGGTCAGGGTCATACGGCTCACAGCTGAAATAGCCAATGAAATGACAGCTCGGTCAATCTCATTTAAATTGCTAGTGCTCGTAATGGGCAGGGAACGTATTCATAATAGACTGTGCTGACGCTTTTTAACCCAGTGCAATAAAGAGGTTGAGTTGGGGACGAAAACTGCCAAAAATCTCTTGTACATTTTTTTTTTAAATACCTCTGGAATGCAAAAACTTGTAGATCTGTAGTTTTTAGGCATATGGCACATGCGGCATGCCTGATAATCAATTTCGGTGACAGGTTACTTTTGTGTAGAGTTGCCCATAATAGTTAGTGACGGGTGACAACACAAACTTATTTACGTGTTGAAACTTTTATAGGTTGAGTACAAAGTGGAAATATATGCAATCTTTAAAGTGTGCACCCAATGATCACAGAAAATACATGACAAGTTCAGAACTGTAAACTGTTAAGTTCTTATAAAGACTCTGCAGCACTGACCTGATGTCACGAATGACTTGTCCATGATTTGTTCAATGTTGATAAATGACCAGCAGACCTAACATAGCTCACAATTGGGAAATCTCATTAAGATTATTATTTCATTATTATCATTGTATTCAAATACGTGTTTAAAATAAAATCTGACGTATTTTTTATTTTTATAATCCGATCATAACTTTTCTATTTATATTTGTTTTAAGAATGGCTAAAATATAAATTCTCGTGGCGGGATGAAAACAGGCTGTGACGTCAGAAATTCTGTTCTGACGTCATTTTGGGTCACCTTTGCGTTTGCTACTAATTCTTGACGTTTTTTGACGTCATACTGACGTCAGATTTTACTTCATGTCATAAAAAATGGCGACCCTCGTTTTCGTACGAGATTGAAACGCAAACATTTTAAACAAGTATATTTTATTCAAAATTGGATTTAGAAGAAAATAAAAAAATACGCATTCATTATTTTCTCACAAAAAAAAAAAAAAAAAAATTTGTTTCTAATAAAAAGAGATTTTTCAATTGCTCAACTTATGTCTGCTATAATGCCTGGCGCTCGCATATGGTGCACTGGTTATGCTTGCAGACTAGATTACGACCAGGCAAGCTCTAGCAGCTGTTGGGCCCGTGCCTCACAGCTCTGTCTTTGTCTGGTAACAACATTTCTGCGGGAAGTGCGCATAATTCATAGCTCACAATTCTCTGACTGGCACTCACCGCTGGGGCCAACGTTATCCTCCTTGCCGGAGTCCACCATGGTGCGAACGTAGCGGCCAGCGTTGAGGTCCTTGAGCACACGGATGATCTCCGTGACACGAGCGGTGAACCCGGCAAGACGGGTCATCTCGCGCCCGGCCAGGACCAGGCGGCCGATAGCCTCGGCAAGCTTCACCAGCATGCGTCCGTACGTGTAGTACAGCTGCGGGGCACAGAAATAGAAGGTCAAGAGGCAGATCATCTCCAGATTTTCTGACAGGATTTAGCTGTCTCTGGTTCAAGGTATATACTTCTTATATTTGTTCAGAACGTTGCGCTATGTTCCTGGGTTTAATTTGACTGTAATCTTGCAACTAGGTAATATAATTGAAGCACAAAGTCACTAATTTAAAACAGAACAGGACTTAATGAAATCCTTTATTGACACTTGCAAGATGTTCTCCTTCAAACCATTCCAACTGTTTCTATTTTTTGCAATTTTTTGCTGAATGGACTATCAACTTGGAAAGTATATAAGTGCTGCTAGCTCTGTTTTCGATAGGTTCAGATTTCACTGCTAGCCAGAACCAGCTGCCGTGTTGTTAGCATCGAGACTGCTTCTTGCTGACTCACCCGGAATCGCTCCTGCTTCCCGCAGTCGACGAGCACTGGGTGGTCTTTCTGCATGAACGGCATCGACACCGCGATGAAACCAACCACAGTTGCAATGTCTGCAAACAGAAACGAGTTAACCATCAAATAGTGGTTCTTAGACTCACGGCTGCTTTATCGACTAGACAGCGTTGTTGAGTTGGTCACCATTTGACTTTTCAACTATAATTATTTATTATATTTTGTTGAAAATGCATTCACAAGCATTCCATCTAAATTCGACTAAAGCCAAGTGGTACAAGGCTAGAAATTGACTTTACAACGTTATATATATAATCAACACCGGGGTAAGGGAGACAGGGTAAGTTACTAATAACGTCCTCCTCCGAGAGAGTTCTGATTTATTCTAGTTTAGGGTATAGCCGCTAAACTTGCAAGACTTAGCAACGTCGATCTTATTGTTAGCTCTTGATGGTTTGAACCACAGCGTCAGTTTATATTCGCGATAAGTTTGATTATATATCTGCTCTGTTGTCACAAGTCTTCGCTCTACGTTACATCACCGCAGACTTACATTTAGCGACCACGTTGTCAAGTGTTCCCATCACGACTCTGAACTCCAAGAACTTCCTCAAGTGATCCGTCTGCAAACAAAATTAGATCAATTAGACTGTGGAATGCGCTGCCCTATGATATAATGACATTTCCAAAAAATGTCAAATACCACTGTAAATTTATAAACTAACCACAAAATTCTATGTGATTATATTTTCAATTCTATAAACACTATCTTAATTCTATTAGCCTCAGATAATTATTGTTATACCAATGCTACTAATAAACAAATTAATTGATTAATTAATTAAATTAAAACAATGGAATGAGCATTAAGAAGACAATACTTCACTCCATCCTACAGGCTCAAAAAAACTGCAACTTCAACAGTTTCAAGGTACTTACAAGCTTATTGAACGCCGCGAGTACGGTGATCTTCTCTCGCTGGTTGCCCTGGTAGAACGCAACCTCCTCGGCGTTGGTGATGAGTCGTGAGTTGATGTAGCGGAACTCTCCTTCCAGCTTCTGCTCCTGGACCGTCATGCGGCCGGTCGGTCGTCTCAGGTAGGTTAAGAACCAGCCGGAGACGATCATGTACAGGATCAGCACGCTCGGGGTCTGGGAAATAAAACACGCATTGCAAGCGTTTGCAATTGAAATAAGATTTCATCCTAATACAGCAACGAATCCAACGTCAAATTGGAATTATTCGAGTTTGACAGGTTGTGACGTGGTATAGCGTAAGTAGAATCAGAGTGACTGTGAGTATTCACAGCCTCTTGGTTCTACTCCTTGGAGATCCGTCATTCTCATCAAATACACTAAAATCGTCTCAAAAAGCCAGTGTCCAAGTAGCTCAATGGTTCAGAGCAACACCCGCGACAGGTGGAGATCGGGGTTCGAGTCCAAGTTTGGGCATCAATTTTTGAGACAGTTATAGTGTTGTTAATAATAACATATCCTGCGCATTGCAAGCGTTTGCAATTTAAATAAGATTTCATCCTAACGCGATGAATAAGACGAGGCATTTGCACGCCTAGACAACGTTCAGTCAGCGACTACCAAGAAGAATTTGGTTAACAAATGTATGAGGCAACCAAATAATCTGCTTGGATTTCAATTGCTTACAGAATAGATCGACCAAATTTTGTAGGGAGGTCAGAATGAAGCAGAAAATTAACCGTTCAACAATAAGGTAGTGAAGCTATGAAATGCATTACCCAATGAAATTATTGTTAAAATTTAGTTTTATCAGTTCGACACAGTGACAAATGGAAACCACTGGAATTATGCAATTGTCCTTCCGTTCATTCATGCAATGAACAAATAAATCACAAAATAATAATAGAGAATAAAACACGAAAGAAAATGCTGTCCAGTATAAGAGACTGACCTGGGCTCCAAGCGTAGTGGTGAGCCTGTAAACGTAGATGAAGATGTCCAGTACGGGCTTGCAGATGTTGGAGTAGAGATCGGTGAATGTTTCGCAGAACTTGTCCACGTCGGTAGTCAGCAGCTGATCTGCGTTGGCTATTCTGTTGTCCAAGTTGGACATCTTGTAGTAGGTGAAACCCCTGAGTGACAGAGAGATCAGATATAGCCACGGTGAACAAAGATTAGAATGCTATATCTAAACATGATATAGGCATAGCCATAATGTAAATGAAGCAAGCTTATGCAGCATGTTGTAATTTCTCTGGCTCAGTGCTTGAAAACAGTTATTACTAGTGATAGGATAGTAATGCAGTATCAAAGCCAGAATATGCAAAGTCAAAAGCTTAAATATGCAAAATATGCGCTATCAAAAACTGAAATATGCGGCAAAAATGGCCAAATATGCGGTGCCGCATAGTATAGGTATTGCATATAAGCTTCACAGTGAATGGTCATTCCATTACTTGCTAAATATTTGTGCTCTTTCACCCATTGTTTCAACTTCACACTTAAAGATGCTCTCATAGGCGCCATGATAAATGAATTGGCTTACCCACTAGCTTCTGCACAATCAGCAAACTAAGGGGCTGAGCTAATGAAACACCTGTGTTCATTAGCTCCCATTTCTTAAGTTTAAAGTCCACCACCTTCTCACCTTCTACCCCTTGGCCATACTTCTGAGCAGGTAACAACACCTATTATTAGGTAGGTTATGTTTGTTGTGACTGGCTGAAGGTAAAGTTCTCCTCACCCTACCTATATACCCCTTAACAACTTGCTAGCTTGGAAAGTTCTAGGAAAAACCCGATTTTTAGAAGTTGCAATTCTGCGACTCTCAGAAGTTGTGATTCTGCGATTCTCAGAATCAAATTACTTGTGTTTTCTAGTTTCTAGAATAAAATTTTAAAATAATACATTTACACGTAAAGTATGCAACATCCCCTGAAATATGCGCTATAAAACTGCCAAAAAAGCTGAAATATGCAAAATATGCAATATCAACATGATGTCATTGCAATCCCAATGGGATACTAGCATTATTGAATATGCATTTGCATTACTATCCTACTCTAATTATTATATTCATTAGTCTTCTGTAGGTTAACCAGCATCTTGGTATTCATATCCCAACTATATTCTGTTTAAGTAGTTGTTTTTGTTATAATAGAATGAAAGATTTGGGCAAATATTGGCTGATACCAATGTAAATCTATGCCCAAACTTCAAATCTTTACATTTTGTGAGATAATTTAATAAATATTGTTTATGCATTTTCTTTAAAAAATGTCTGGCAACTCAGGGAATTGAATCCTAGTTGCAAGCTGCATTGTTTCTATGAAAAAATGCACCCATTCGCTTCACAATGACAAGATATCAGAGAGAGAGAATGAGTTGTTCTCACTTGAGATACTCGTCGTAGAGATGTGTGGTTAGATTCGTTCGCAGCCTTAGCTTCAGTTCACCGATCGAATACTGCAACCAAGAAAGAGCTCGGTCTCACAAGTCTGACGTCTTCAGTTAGGAATCGTTGCCAGAATACTCGATAAAACACTTACCTTCAACACATTGTTGATCACCGAAATCTGCAAGGAGAAAAATATTCAAGGATCAGAAGAGGCAGCTACATTTGGGTGAATTTGCCATTTCCAAGACAAACCCAAAGCATGTTTCTGGATGGTTTGATGTTTGGTGTAAGATTGTCAAGCACAAAAATTATGTTTTACTTTAGAAGGAGCACAAGAAAAAAATTTACAAATGGTTTGGCATTATTTTCTGAAGGTCAATTTTTTAATGTAAATTTTTGTGTTTTGTTCAATTGGCCTTCAAGCCAGAATTAAAAAACCATTGAGATTTCTCTGTCAAAGAGTTCAGTCTTGTGACAGCTACTAACGAGCCTAGCAAAAAAGTGAAAAAAAAAAAAACAGATATGCAGATAATTTCCTAGCCACGTACCAAAGGCATCGCGGAGAAGAAGTTGAATAGCAACGAACGGAAGAGTGCAGGGTCCATTGTGATGATGGCAGTCTCGATGTACGTTGCATTCTGAATCATCCAGATGTCGGAGATGGAGCGCGCCACCAGCGACGCCGCCACCAAGAATAGGAAGCCGGATTCGGCACAGAACCATCGTGGAACTATGATGCTCAGAATCAGACGTAGTTGTCGGACAAACTCGGCATCCACGTGCGCCTTCGCCTTGTGTGCAGTCTTCTGCAAGAGAATGGGAACGATTGGATTAATTTATTTCCAGCAATCGCTTCAATACTTGCACAGATGTTCTATCTGTGTGGGGCAAAGGATATATATTTATTTATTTGTGGTGCGTAATGACGCACTGTTTTGACAACGGGCCATGCGGCACTGGTCTAATAGCGTCGGTGAATGAGTGGATGATGATGAGGATGATGATTACCTAACCTAGCCTAGAAGGGAGGAGGGGAAACCCGGTGCCGGCACGTAGCTTACTCCTGCCGAAGAGCACCGAGGGGACCACCAGCTAAACGTTCCTTCCAAAGGACGGTACAACTCGAACAGCAGGATTCCTCCACAAATCCATGCTGTCGAGAGGTTAATAAGCAAGGCGAGTAAAGTTGGCGTCCTAACTTTCATCCCTCCAACCTCTCTACCAAACAGAACTGGTCATGTATAAGATGGTCACCCATCCAATACCTGACTCAGCGCAGTGTTGCTTAACTTCGGTGATCTAACGAGAACCAGTGTTTCCAACACGACAAACCTATCCGTGCATAGGATACAATGAATACACTTTGCTTGCCTCACGGGCTGGACTATTCTAGACTTTGATGCAGTTCCAAAACTTGCTAGATTTACTGGCTCCAGTAGTATTCTAGTAAAAATCTACTGGACAAGTTCAGTAACTCTCAGAATACTGTTTTGCTGAGACACTTTGATGTGCCTACAGAATTAATCAAGCTTTGTTTATTGGTCAAGTAGATCCTGTAGGTTTGGAACGGGACTTACGTCAATGCATGCAGTAGGTTAACATTTGAAATATAACAACCAAGCAACAAAACGGTCAGATAAATCCGTTGCACAAGTTCATTTATCTTTTCTCTGTGAAGTTAGCCTGCATTTAATGAGCAATAATCTGAATTAATCTACAAAGCAGCCTAGATTAGAAACATAATGAGCAAACAAATCCATGGTATTGAAAGTCCAGGGTTCAAGCCTTTTGGTGTACTTGGACGCTGTTTTTTGCATCAGCATTTTAATTCACATCAGCAAGATTGTGGAAGCCAAGAGTTGCAATTTTAATTTGAAATGCTCTGTTTCTAGGCTGGTGTCTTTTTTATTTTGTGCCAAAAAGTATACTCATTTACCAGTAACCTTGATTAGAACGAGTAGACTTGATCTAGGTACTTTTTTACCTACTAGCTACTTCCAACTAGCATATAATATTTTTTCAGCTTAGAGGTAATTCATAATTATATTTTTAAAATGACAAAACACGTATGTTTGGTGTTCATTTAGACAATTCTCTAGTGAGCAGTTAACTTCTCGTTACACGCAGTTATAAACTAGACACACATTAAGTGAGCGTAGTAATGTGAAATAAACTACTGGGCACGGTCAAAATAACCTGTCTTCTTGTTTATATTCAGATTTGTATCTTTCATCTCGTGTAAGAAGTTACTTGAAAATTACGAAGTCTATTTTTTACGAAATAAAAATGGTATGGCATGAAAATGGTGTCACCAGTCACATGTATGTTTGCTTAAAATATTGTTAAAAGGAATTCTGAAATGGCTGCAGCTTGTCAATGTTGACGCATCTAATCAATTTGTTGAACGACGTTGCTTGCTTTTGACAGCCCCACCGTGTTGTGTCAAGGCGTTGAGTCAACTCATCGTGTAGGTAAGTCAACAGTACAGATTCCAATGCTCCACAAGGCGATTTTCCATTCAGGATGTATATCATCCATTTTAAAACTAATTTTAGGATTTTCACTGGTGACCATCTGAACCAAAATTCTACAACAGCCTTGGTTCTAGTTTCTGGTCCAAAATTTTCTGAAATAACGGCGAAGGTTCTGGTTCTAGAAAATGATACATTTGGATTCAGGTTTTGGTTATTGAAAAGCATAAATTTAGGTTAGGTTATAAGATCAACAGTACGGAACTAATAGTGGTCAAATTAAAAATCAAAGGTTCAAATAACAGTTTTCAGTTTAGGTGTCTTGTTAAATTGGTTCCAATCCAGTACTCCTGTTGGGCTGACCCAGAATAGCAGGATTTACATATATTTTGGACAAGCTCAATATATGGTTACTATTAATGTTATCAAAGCTATGTAAAACAGCTGAAAGAACTTTTCTTTTTCTATAAAATATGGATATTATGCTTGGGTTAAAGGTTGGGTCAAAAGTTAAATGTTTACGGTAGGGTTATTTAGTCCATTAAAATATCATATTATTAAATTTTGCAGGAGTAAATTGAACAATCCTACACAGAAATATAGTTAAAGTTACCATGTAAACTTGCATGTCACCTTGGTTTCAAAAAAGGTAAAAAAAGTAGGCAAAAAAGTAGCTGTGCTAAAGAGCATGCAGCTACTTTTTAGGATAATTAGCCTATGGAAATATTTTTGTTTCAGTGTTAAGTTGAAGGAGGGACAAGGTCAAATGTGACCTGAGAAAGCATTACCATCAAAGCATGAATCAATGTTAAAACAGTAATTTAAATACTTAGCAATGCAAATTAAATCTCACGATTTACATACCTCACCGACAACATACTGCACTTCATTCAGATTTTTCCTGTGAAAATAAAAAACCAGGTTGAAATATAACTGGCTTAAACTTAAACTTAAATGGAGAGATAGTGGAAATGGTCATCGAAACGGTCCTCTAAGCTTGTAAGTAGAATAGAAGTACCTAAGCTGGAGGTAGTACCATTATCCTTCTTCCATTGCATGTGAAACCTGTATACTCAACAGAACTACCAAAGATTCCCAGTATGGGATACCTGGATTTTTACAACTTAGGCAACCCACATTTTAGAAAATATCTGTTCATATTTTTGAACTGTTAGAGAGAAAATTTCATTTTATTTTCCACATATACATAGCAATTTACAAAATATATAAGTAATTTCAATTACAATTAAAACACCTATTTGTGATCAGCTAGAATTGACCTAAGTTTATTCAAAGTGACCTTCATTATCTTCACACTTGCATGTCATTCTTTAATTAAGCACATCATTTACCTACTACCAGCTACTACATTCTAGAATTTGCATATTCGACCTAACCCAGAGATAAGACACTCATATGATAAGAATTAACTTACCTTTCTCTGCTTTTCCTACGCATACGAATTAGCCATAAAAACACTGTCACCGATGCTGCACTCGCTAAACTCTTCTTGTGTGACAACAACTTGCTTAAAGTGACAGGCATTTTTTTGCCGAATTTATTTTACAAATACTAGTGGTAAAATATCACAAAAAGCGAGACTCTGACGCGCATTCGAGCACACGCCGTGAGCGAAGAGCACAGGAACTCCAACTCGACGCAAAACTGCCTTATCACCTCCAATATTCGAATATATTACGCAAACTTGACATAATCGAGGGAATCAGATAGCAGCCATCTTAAAACGTGCGACCTTGGCTCGGGGTGATACTCACATTCAACTCACATTCAACACGTGAGTTTTCATGGGCTATGGTCGAAAAATGACGGGTCAATGGCATGTAATTTCAAAGTTAAATTACGAACGTAAAATGCAAGCAGTGTCGAGTGGTGAGCGTATCTTGCGACATGCATATATGGTTAAGAAATCGCCCCCATTAACATAAAATCACCTAAAATAATTAAAAGAATTCTTGAAAAAATGGGGTGGTAGGTTTTCAGTTCATACAAAATTAGGTTCGACTTTGTTGATGAGCGTAGCAACCGATGCGATATCTTTAATTTCTCATACTCCAGAAAAAAAGCACTTGGTAATTTGTATTTTTGTCTGTTTGTCTATGCAGCTAAACGCCTACTCTGATTTGAACCAAATTTGCAGAGAACATTTATAGTTTTATATTTATATTTGAGTTTGAGTTTATATATAGTACAGACACACAGTTGTTGAAAAGTGCATAAATAGTTTTCATGATAACAGAAATTTTCAAATTTCCCTTTCGTTCTATGAAAATTTCCATGACAAACTAATTCACAGAAGTGATTTATTTTCTGGGGTTTGTGAAATTGAAGATTTAGCTTGGCTCTCTACACTGATCAACAAACACTTTGAGGGAAGTGTTTTCCTGGGTAGCCTAAATGATGGGTTCCAGTTGCTTGCTATGCTCATCTAATCACCAAATTTGAAGGTTTCACACAAAAGTATTTTTAGAATCCCAAAATTGGTTGGTTCAATTCAATGCACAAAATCAATAAACTTTTAGTTAAAATACTTGTAATTATCTTTTAATTGCACCGTTTCAAAATTGACTGGAACAATTATATTCAAGATTATTATTACCTATAGTCAGCCGTTCGTCAAACTCTTCGACCAGAACACTTTTTTTACAAATGTACACTGTAATTCCTTAGGTACAAAAATACACGTCTTTTCATGTTTTGCATAGATAACTAATATTTGTGAAATGAAAAATGATAAGGTTCCATAATAGTATTCAGACAGCCGTGAAGTTCTGAAAACTGATTTCATTCTGTCAATGGCTGGAGATGAAGGAAAATGCCACGTAGAACAGGCAGTGCATAACACTGAAGACAAAATCTCAGTTACCTATGAAATTATCACATAACATTTAAACGATACTTTTAGGTTCCTTTACACTTCCCTGAACACTATTTTTAAAGAGTGGAAACTGGGTACAAGAATGAATATTACCAACTTGGACACTTATGATATGGCGAGACGTTTTTCCAGAATGTTGTTTTTATTATTAGGAAAACTAACGACCTTTCAAACTTGATGCCCAAACGGCAACTCAAACCCACATCTCCATCTGTCGTGGGTGTAAAATCTAATTTCAAAGCAGTTATTAGTGTTCCTAATAAAAAATACTTGGACCATTGCATATATTTACAATTTAAATCACATTTCACAACCAGGTAACCTATTTTAAAAAAAAATCCTGTAAAATTAAGTTGTAGCTGTATTTGCTTTCAGCTTTGGGTGCTTGCGGTAAAATTTGCATGTCCTGAGGTGATAACTATTTTTCTGAACACTATCTTCGGTTCCAAACTACACTGTGAACCTACCATTTTTTCTACACCCTTCCATAGACAAGGCAGATCAAATCATGCTTTATCATGCCTGGCTTTTTCAAGAAATTCACGTCTCCTTTCCTCTTCCCCAGTAGCTATGAATATTTTAGAATAAGATAATGCAAATGTGTTCCGTGGAATAAGGCTTGCCGTCTCGGCAGGAGGCTTTGAGGTTTAGCGAATGCTGCTACCGACAGGATACAGTAGGTTAACGTCAGTTAGGTAACTTTGAGCCAAATACAAAATTCCACAAAGCCGAAACGTCCGAGTACCTCTCTTCATCTGTCACAATCGGCCGCTGCTACCTCAGTAAGGTGTGTTAATCTTCCGAATTTATATGAACCTTGCTCTAGCTGCACCAGTCCTGCTAGTAAATGCACCAACCATAACGTCTTTCAAAAATTCACATTTTAAATCGCCCGGCCTGGCAAGTTGAACACACCTCCCTTCCTTTTTACCAGCAATTTTTTTCAGATTTTTGTGTGCTTTTTCTGCATCAAAATACTTACAGGGTTTAAAAAAAGATATTTGACCAGCACAAGTTACACGAGCCGTAGACAATATCAGAGTATTCTCAGGATAAAAATTTTGCGTGAAAATAGCTGATCATACAGCACAATGGCAACAATAACCAAACCTAACCAATGCCTAGGTTTAATGTTTTAACATAGCAAAGAGGCGACATGAGCGGCCATTTGAATTGATCAAACATAAATCACATTTTCATTCAACATAAATTAACTGTCATGCACAAATCAACGACGATCAACACTGTTTTTTCACCAGCATTCCAGCATCACTTTAATTCTAGAGTTTATTTTCTTTTCCTTTCACAGACAGCGGAAGCTGAAAATCAAAGCACAACTGTTACAACAAAAGTAAAACCTAAGGACTGAAACTACCAGATTGTTGGCACATGTCTAAACTTCACTAGGAAGAGCTGAGAAATATTTGTTTTGTAAGATACCACTTATGCAATTTCCAAAAACTTTAGTAGAATATGATTTTTCCCAGGGTATAAAACTAAGGATTTGATTTTAAGAAAAACTATTTGAACTGGGTTTTGAATGCTAAGTAAAGGGCTACTAAATTTCTCGACGTTTCGTAACATATACTAGTTACTTCTTCAAGGGTCAAACGCAAATCACATCAAAGTGGCAAACGCTTACCGCTCGAGTCGTCCGCATTGGAGGTTTCAAACGGCTGACTCGGACATTAGGATTGGCTACGGCCAAAACGGGCTTCGGGATTTCCTTGGCTGTGAATTTTGGCTGCGCAAGACTCGTCGGTCTCGTGGACGGCCACTTTAATTTGGAGCCGAGAGCAGTCGATACCGCCACTTTAGGAATAGCACCTGAACAAAAAATCAATGATTATTTGATCAGTGAGCCTTTATGTAATTAGTAGAGCCACGATTATATGGTGATGCGCGAAATCGCGAATTGTTCTTATCTCTTGTTTTTCTTACAAATGAGTGCCATTCATGGAATTCCCATCTCAAATATGTAAGAAGCTCATCGCGACAAAACGCGAAATTCACGAAAAATCATCCATAACACCGAAATCAACTATTTTCCGCGAAATCATCGCGAAATGAGCCTTTTCCCGTCCAATTATCTTAAATTTCAGATAATCTGTTATTTTTTTCATTTTTATCAAATCAGATTTCACGGAAAATAAATAAACAAACCCATTTGTTTTTATGCTAAATTGAGAGATAATGAAGCTATTTCACTAAAATTCGTGTATTTTGCGAAATAGCCACTTATTTCCATGCAAAAATGTAAAATGTTTATTTTATCTCTATAAACACTAATTTCCATGGATTTGTCATATTCAGGTCTGTTTCTCATCAAGTGCTGTCAACATTCCTAAGCTTAGGGGGTAGAAGTAGTGGGGCAAAATGTTTGCTGTAGGAAACCATTGCCATTGGTTGGCTGAATCTTCCCCTCCTTGCCATGTGAGCACCAGCACCACATGCATTCAGTCTATATAGAGATTAGCTGGGATTTCAAATTTCAATGGGGTGTAATAAATCTTTGACTTTTGAGGATCAAGCAAAGCAACTCTTTGTGAGTGATGGATATATTTTGATGTGTGGAATCTGGAACACCAGACTTGTCTCGGAGAAAAAAGACAATCATGCAAAGTATGTTGTTAGTACCAGGCAGTGGGTCTAATTCAATTTCTAATGGACATAAAAATCTCAAACCCCTCATTTGCAGTTCTGACTTAGCAAACTATTTGAGCCCCTGTGAACAGTGTTGCTGCAGAGAGGTTTTTTAGTCAATAAAACCTTGTGCTGACTGACAAAGGAACAAGAATGAAGGAAGCTACCATTGAAACTTGTTCAATGTTAAGTTTTAACAAGTAGTAGGTGTCGCTCATACTGCCATACAATGTATTTCATGGTGGCATTTATGTAAAATATTGATTTGTGCTATTCATTTTGTTCCAAGTCCCTTACAAATACCGATGTTGAGGACCTACACTAAATATTTGCTTTATTGTAATTATTATTGATCACTTCTTTATTAGAGATCCCAGTGCTTACCCTAAATCTTCATTCCTTTCGAATGTAGATCGCAAAAGCTCTTTTTTTCTATTTAGCTATAAACGCTAAAATTTAAATAATTAGCACTAAAATTTCGATAAAACTAATGCTAAAAACGCGTACCTTCTTTTTTCGTCACCTATGTCTGAAATCTGTTATAGACATGAAATTCTGTACTTTTTCCATAACACCGCCATAACACCGAAATCCAAAAAGCTTACCACGAAATTATCGAAATCATAACACCGTAAAATCTTGGCTCTAGTAATTAGGAATAAACTGCAAGTACCGCAGCAAGTACGACATTGATTTGCTGATAGTACTTTTATCCATTGCTCTAATGAGTTACACTGATGTGCAACTATTTTGTGTTAAGCGACCTTGCTTGGGACAATATCACTCCTAACCCACCCATTGTACACTTTGTTTAATTTATCATAATAAACAACATTAAATAATAATTTTAGCTCGTAGTTTTCTATTGGACTTTAATGAGTTAACTTCAGTTTCAAACGTTAGCATCTATTCATTAAAATAGGTGGTCAACAGATAGCAAAATATTACAATTCTTGTACCATTCGATTTGTTGTCGATGTTCGTGCGCTCGTCACGTTGTGCAGGGCCCCCTTGTAAGTTGAACGCCGCCCGCTCTCGCAAAGCCACAGTTTGCATTGGTCTGCGTTGTCCATAGCCGGAGCTGGGACTGCGCACGGGCGTGGCACGTCGAATTGGGCTCACCGATATAGAGCGACGAGTTGGCGGGGGTGTACGGTGCGGAGTACTGATTCCCTGCAAACAATTCCCGTAGGTTAAATCATAGCCTGGGTAGACTGGAATACCCCCGGAATTACAGACAGAGCTGGAGTAATCTTGTGTCCACGCAACCGTTGAGTGTAGGTTATAGGTAGAGAAACAACGTCAATGTTACAGTCTCTGCGTGAAAGATGGCTACCAAATGACTACTTTACCGACAAAAATGCAGAGTACCGGAACATCACGTTGAGTGGAGCCACCGTCGTATGAATTTTAATTTCGATATTTCTCGTAGGTTAACTCGCTTTTGAAACTTTTTAAGCTTAAAAAATCTCCATCAATGTTTACCTCAACGATTGAAATACACGTAACGATATTAAAAAGCGAGTGAACCTACTTTAAATATCGAAATTAAATTACACTGCATTTTTGTTGGTAAGGTAGTCATTTGGCGGCCATCTTTCACGCAGAGACTGTAACATTGACGCTGTTTCTCTACCTAGAACCTGCACTCAACGACGCAACTCAGCACAGCCGCTATGGCAGAATGTGCAACATAAAAAAGTCAGCCCAAAAAAATAACAGAAAGAATGAGATACATTTATAAGAAACATAATATGTATGTATTATGACTGTATTACAACGTACGAGAATCATAACAAATGTAGCAAAATTATGCGGACGACATAACATTTTGACACATTGACTTTTATAGGAAGGATTGATCGGATGAATTGAGGTGAGTCATAATTTGTCCTTTTGGTTTACTGCAGAAAATAGAGTGATTTGGATCCCATTGTAAATCGAGGTTAGCAGGCTAGTTGCATGTTACAAGCATAGCAATTGTCATCGGATCCAAGTAGGCATCCACTGAGGAATCTTAGAGTAGGACTTGACTGGAAACACATGTAAGCCCTGACAAATGCAAAATTAAATAAGACAAAGTTTTCTGAATTTATCTGTGTATAGGCCAATGTATTATGAACATATTTTGCGACAATGTATGTTTTGAATTTAGGTAGATTACTAAATTTGTAAAAAGGAGCAAATCTTGGAGTGATCTAGTATTTTCAGGGTTAAGACTGCCAGTATAAATTACCGGCACATAGACTTTGTGCTGCTAATAGACTGTGTGTTGGCCATTTCAACTAGAGGTTTTTTTTCCTCTAAATAATATTCCCTCTTCTTCAAAACAGCCAGGGACCGGTACTCACCGAAGGGTTCAAAGCTGGGCTAGGTTTTGCTGCTGGAAGGGGTGCAGACACTTGCTTGAATTGCTTCTTTGCAGCTGGCTCCTGTGTGGCCACATTGTCTGGGGCTGAAAAAAAAATAGACATGAGTAAATGAACAGAACTTTCCAACAGGGGTTGCAAAGGATCTGATTAGATTTTTTTTGAAGGAGTTAAAACTAGGGAGCACAACTTATCCGACAGATTGAAAAGATTGAAAATCTGTAACTACATCCAATCTTTAATAAAGTTCGGGTGCCATAAAGCTGGAAAATTAAAATGGGAAGAGAAAAGATAGGAAATTAGGACCAGTTCTGTTTGGGAGAGAGGTTGAAGGGATGAAAGTTAGGACGGCAACTTATTAGCGTTGCTTATCAACCTCTTGACAGCATGGATCTCTGGAATCCTGTTTTTCGCGCTGTACTGTCCAAGGCATACTTAGCCGTTGATCCACTTGGTACTCTTTTGACAGCAGAAGGCTATGTGCTGGCACCGGGTTTTCCCTTCTCTCTTCCAGACTCGGTTAACTTCATAATCACCCACGATGCCTATGTGGCTAGTCCATTATGTGTCCGTTTAAAGACCCGAAAAATCAATCAACGCCACTACCTCGCATCATCTGTTCAAGTGGCAGCATGGCGCGCATGGGTCCCTTTGGCGCGGGTGGTGCACGTCGTTGGCGCAACCGCATGTCAGCGACAGCCGCGGAGAAGACAGCGGCTTCCGGTTGTAGCGGAGGGGTTGGCACTAGCGCACGGGTCGTCAGCGACATTCCACTGATCTTGTCCTGGACATGTGAAAAGCCCGATTTCAATTAGCGGTTGATTGGGAATGTTCCAATAAAAACCCCACGATAGAAAGTATTTTTAACCAGAGCATCTGCTGCTGCCTATTTCATGAAATAATCATAAAATAACTGGAAAGAAACTTAACTCACTGCCGAGTTCAGTTTGATAGGAAGCACTTGTCTTCAAAGTTTTTTTTTATTAACCTCAGAATGAAAAAAATGGGAATGTGTACTTTTGCAATGTTTCCTCTCATTCAAATAAGCGGAAACCTTTTTATTTTTTCATTATTATGAACATTAAAACTGTCTCAAAAATTGATACTCAAACGGGCATCAATTTGTCCCCGTTTGGGCAACATTTTTTCAGACGGTCATAGTGTTGATATTAATAAAATACCCCGCGCATTGCAAGCGTTTGCAATTTAAATAAGATTTCATCTAAAAAATAGAGGAAACTTTATTTAATTGTTTGCTTAAAGTAGTAATTGTTAGGCTCTGACCTTCGACAGCGGTAACACAGAGTCGGACGACATCGACCGACGTAACGAGTGAAACTTTTCGGCTACTTCGGAAAATGATGAGTTCTTCGACGCACTTCCGGGATTCGGCAAGATTTCCATCGGCGGCGTCGAAATGGTGTACGAAGCGTTTCCCTTGGTGACGGTGTAAGACTCGTTAGTCTTTAAGATAATGAATGAATCGTTGCCTGTGACAGCGGTGTTTAACTCATCAACCTTGACGGGAGCGGACTCCGTGCAGACCTTGGCAATTGTATACGACTCCATAAGATTTGGTGCCGTCTTCAAGAGTTCGGCTGCCATCAGCACCGAATGATCGCACTTGGCAGGGGATTCACGGGCCTTGCAGATTGTGTAGGATGTGTTCCTTCGAGGAGTCACCAAGAGCTGGGAGACGGTCAGCGAATCGTCAAAGTCCAGCAGAAAATTGGAATGCATTGCCGTCAAGTTGAGTTGCGATTCAAACGATTGCATTCCAATGTTAAAAGGAATCTGCGGTCAAAGAAAAATTAAATAATAAATTAATGGAAACCAACAGGGCTGGCATGCTAATAAGCTTTTAAGCAACAATCAGATGACACAAGCAAGCAAATAATTCAACTAGCGTAATATTCACTTATTAGTCATCAGCACCAAGCCTAGATCATAATTCCTTCATAAGGAAAAGTAGCAAGTTTTATTGTTAGGTTTGAGTAGCTTGTTTACTCAGATAGCAATTTGAGACAGATACAGAGTTGCAAGCATTTAAAGGAATTTAGTTCTGACACATGCATAGGGAAAATAGTGTCAAAAAATCAAGAAACAGACCAAATTACTGTTGAAGAATAAATAATTATTGCTAATACACAAGAAGCCGAAGACATATATATTAATGGATTTAATGGGAACTTGCTACCAAAATATGTTTGTTTTTGTTGTCCTTGGAAAAATGTGAATTTTGGGGGTTCATTTTCAAAAGTGGAGAAAATTTTTAGAAAAAATTCTGTAACTTCAATGGTAGTGCCAGGGTTTGTTTGGTCTGGCCAGTGATGTATTGGTCAATACACGTGGGTGTACGCAGTCCACCCACTATTAATTTTATTTTTGGCCGTACCCCCACTTTGCAATTTTGAGGGAACGCAGGTGAACGCACGGGAACGCAGTATTAAATTATGATTATTCGAAATATCGTGCACTTCTTTATTTTCAAGACGAAAATATCCCAGTTAAGGGTTTCATTCCTAATAATTCACTTACTGAAAAATAGACCTAGCAAGAATGCCACTGTATGCGAACGTACTAAGAGTAGGTAGACTGGAATTATGTCGGCGTCGCGACTCACAACAAAGGGGTTAGTTAGAACCATATTACTATTATCACGTAGGGAAGTCGGTAGCCGCTTTCGCGGCGTCGCAAGGTGGTGCAAGCTCTCAGAAGCAAACCCGCTTCAAATAATAAGAATTCGCAGGAAAGACAAAAATACAAACAATAACCTAATTGCCACATACGAGCCGCACTGGACGATTTGGTTCAATTCAAGATGCAGAAGAGGAAGCAAGTGGATTTGCGTTCCCTTTGGGGCCTTGCTCCTCCTAAAAACCCAAAATTTGGTTTGGGGTCATTCCAAGCCCAATTTCATCGTAAACTCGTAGACTGACTCCAAAAAAACCATAGAATAAAAATGCACTTAGAGCTGCGCCCAAACCCCCAATTTCCCACTCTTTCGGTGCATTCGCCTTGGGTCTCCTCCTCCCCCCCCCCCCCCCCTTCCCCGCCCACCGACACAAATATTTAGTCATTTTTGCGTACCCCCACTAAAAATGTTACGAATACATCACTGGGTCTGGCTATGATTCTCTGCAAAAGTGCATTGTATTTTACCAATAAAGCCAAAATATCTCTCACCGTTGAATTGGATACGTCAATTAAGTTGTGTTGATCCGCTTCTTTTGAAGGTGCATCATCCTTGGAAAGGCTTACCTCCCACGTTAACAAATCAAAATCATCTGCATACCCTGGAAGAATCAAATTGTTAAGTCCTCCACAACTTCATTCCACTGTCTCAATATGTCCACAGTAGTAGGTAAACAAGGCATCTTCCAAAAAATAAAACATACCGTTTATTCATTGTTTAGAGATTTTTTAAATTTACAGGTATTTTCGTTGAGTAAGGGAATGATGGATTTCGGATGATTTTGGTAACAGGTAGGTATGGAGATACTGAGAAGGCATGTTTTCATTTCTAAGATTTTTTGAAAAATACTTACAGTCATCATTGATTTTATCGTCAACTAACTTGATCCGTGAGGATACTGATCTGGCATCATTAGAAATAGCGCCCCATTCATGTGGCATGATAAGATCAGGATTCATCTCCAGATTTTCCATCGATAATCTATTCTGCAGTTCAACTAAATTTAGGCTATTTGCTGACAGATCTAACCTGAAAAAATAGAACTTTGTAAGATGCCTAAATATTAAATAATGTACGTTATTGAAGAAAATAGAAAATAGCTAGCCGTTATAATACACAAGCAAACACTTCAAGCAGAGCTTCAATCATAGAAAAAAGATGTGCTTTAAGCTAGGGTCAACCCTCATAGGTCACATTCATAGATTAATTACATTCTTTGGCAGGGTTCAGTAGGCATCCTAGCGGAATAAACATCTTCAAATGATGATTCAAGCATCTCAATTTGCGTTCTCGGCGATGCCAGTGAATGTATAGAATTCAATGCCAGTGCCTGTGCCATGTTGTTCTGGACAAAGTAACCAAAAAAACCTTTAATTATATGCTTAAGTTTTGAATGACATGACATTATTGTCAGATTCGTTGCCAGTAATACGGAATATTTAGTCGGATAGTAACTTTAAGCCGTCGTTCGTTACCTCAAAGGTAGCATTATTAGAGAAATATATATAACGAGTAACGGTCGTTATTCAATTCACACCATGGCGCATCTACCTATATTCAAGCTACACTTGTTTATGCAAACGAATCATGTCTACCCATTTAATTCAAAAGGGTCCACAAGATAAGAACCATATCAAGACAATACTTTACCAATAATGCCAGCTAAACCAGCAGTTCGCCCACAGGAATAAATGCTAATATTTTTGACGAGTCGCCTTCTTCAAATGTTTAAGTAAACTACACTAGCGCCAGCGCCAACGAGTGAAGCGGTCAGTTTCTGAATCTAATTTCAAAACAAACACATCGGGCATCATCGGACATGATCGTGTTCATTGCGTAATGCGCCTAAATTAAAAGAAAGCAAAGTTGAGACAACCTAGAGTTTTGAAAATGCTATCAGGGGGTACAAAATATGTTTCAGTGTGCAAAGTAAAATATTTTGATAACACTAACAATACTAATACTTATCCGTAATAAAATAACTATATTCAGCTGCAGCTACAATAAAACGAGTTATTAATATTAATAAATTGACATGTCCAAATAGGACTGGAAGATCTCTTGTGAGGATATTTTTTATTCAATATGATTACTGGGAGTAAATTAGGTCGGCGTTTACAAGGGTCAGACTCGGGAAGTGTGGTTGCATCTGAGTTGCATGCGGATGTAGGTATATTTGTAAGTATTACACAACTGTGATCATGTTTTAATATATTTAATTTATGATCCCCGCCTGTAAGAGTTACCGACAATTTGGGTACATAAAGAAGCTCCACTGTAGAATGTCTTACAAAATTAACAAACAACGGGTTGCCGCCGTTTCTATTTAGATGCTCGACTTGTTTGGGCTCGGCATACGATTGGTTCCTACGCTGATTTATTTTCCTCTTAATTCCTTTTATAATTCCAGGAGGTTCATAGGATTGTATACAATGGTGTAGTCCTACTTTTTTTTGGGTATACGCTGGGTTATCAGGCTGTGAGTTCCAAATGCCGTGGTCATCACTAGGTTAGGTACTGGATGGGGGGGTGTTTCTAATTCTTTACCTTTAGTCTATTCACTAGTTAGTTCATAGATAGATAATTCCTATCAACACTAAAACTACGACTTGGTGTTGGGGTAGCTGCAATCGCACTTTCCTCGGGTGGGTTGAATGAGTACGTTGACTGCTTGGAAAAACCATTGCATACCCATCCAGATCATACGAACCACTACTATACACGGACTACCCACTTTTCGGAATAAACTTTGCTTTTCGAGTTTTTTTAGTGCAGGTTGTAGGGAGATTAAGAATTGTCGTTGCAAAACGCATTTTAAAGTTTTGCAAAGAGTATTTATTGGGCGTATATTCTGTATATATTTTTTGGGTATACGCTCGGTGTCAAAAAGTTTTTTTGGGTATACGGCGCATACCCGCGTATACCTACCCTCGACTACACAACTGATTGTAAACTGAAGCAGTTTACCTGCTGCCCGAAGGATCTGAGTGCGGTGCAACTAAGCGCATATGTCGACAGTAATTCCAAGTGAGTAAATAAGGTGGGGACGATAAAAGAAGGAAGTAAATTATTGCTGCACCAATTTTTGAGACGGTAATAGGATTTTTCTAACAACAAAATACCTTATTTTTGATTTCGTTTCTTTTTCTGACCTAAATGATGCTCTTTTCACAAAATGTCCTCGACCAGCCTTGCTTTGTACGATCGAAAATCCTCCTCAACAATTTGCAGTATCCCTCCACTTTGTGGGTTTTTTTTTCGGATGTACTATCTTTGCTCCGACCAGCTTTACAATTCTCCGAAGAATTCCATCCGTGTCGCATCTATAGGCTCTCTGAGTGACTCCACTGCCACAGCCCTGCGGCACCACACATTGGCTGCTTTTCCTCTTTTCCACCAGAATCTCTTCGACTGCCGTCATTCTCCGCACCAGCTTCGAACAGGGGCTGGCACGTCTGAAGTCAGTCTCTGCCAAAAGAAATTGACTTTATTTCAGGATTTTCTGTAACTGATTTTGTTGAAATTAGGATGATGATGACGATAAATTTAACCAGGCCATGGTTTCTTTGACAACTCTTTCACCGATGGCAATATTATACCAGTGACATTATATTGCCATGTCAAAACATTGCAATGCCTAGCCACGCGAACTAAACCCTATTTTTTTCTTCTGGAAAGGTGAGTCATCTTCTCAATTTTCACACCCAAAACAAAAAGTAGGAACATCTAGGATATCTTCGTTTCGCCTTCCGCAGCTTTGCAAAGCTGCAAAGAGCAATTCTATTTCTGAGATTATCTTAATATTCTATTGTTAACTTGAGCTGGCGATAAACAGGCTCTTTGTGCTCAGAGGCCATGGTTTTTCAGACGTCTGTTCATTCGTTATTTGCAATTAGCAACAGCCAATCAGGAAGATTTATTTTGTTTTTTAACGATCTGTCAATTACATAACCGACCACTTAAACACCGGGTCTTAGTCTGAGCTGTCTATGGACTTTCTAGTCTTCACATGCGTGAATTACTTACCATCCTTGATGTCGTCTTTGTCCAAGGACTCGTTGAGCAATGAAATCAATTCTTCCAGGTCGGCGGTCTTGACGCCTCCACTCAAAGAACTTGCAGCTAAAATGCACAGAGCTACATCATGGAAGTGTAAGCAGTTAACATTAACACTGGAATTCACCGAAATAACGTTGCCGATCTCTAACGAAGAAGTTCAGATCACATGATTCTGACCATTTTGACCAAAGCGAAGAAAAAATAAGCATTATTGCACATTCTGGCAAACGTAAATTATTTCATGTCTCTGTCGCAACCGCCACTCCCAGCTACCACCAAATGAGTGGTTAGAGCCATGCACTATTATTTCTCACGGCCTCAGCCTCACCAGCCTCTACGTTCGTCACCTGTCAAAACAAACAAAACATCTCGTGATCTCGAACAAGGGTAAAAGTGACTATCTTGTGGTAGACTTACCATTCCCTAAGACCTCAGACGAATCTGTCGAAGGACGTGCAGACATAAGTTCTTCGCTTTCTCTAGAGTCTTCTTCGTTGCTCGTGTCCGAATCATCTCCGTCATCTAGCCGATTGTTGCTGCATCCGTTTGGTGAGAACTGGAGTAAACTCTTCCTTTTTATCAGTACCATTTTCTCGACGAGAGACGTCAGGCCGACGTCCTCTTCGCTGAGGGTCACTCCAGATTGTGCTACAATTATTCTGATATACGTGAGGTGGTCCGTATTATTGACACAAAGAAAAGCGGTTTCAATTGTAATTCTGTGTTCAAGTTTCGGTGTCTCCACCTTGAATTTGCCCAATGGGCCAAATTTCATCGTGAATACAAAATATATTTGCGGTACAACAATTGGAAATCGGTCCTAATGCAAATGGGATTCTAGATCTAGTGATCATCTCAGCTATATCGGCCTGATCGTGAACGTCCCAAGCTTGAGTCCGCCTTACCTTGACATTCTTGCAAACCTTTTACTTTGTAGTCATTCAGCAATGCAATCAATTCTTCCAAATCTTTACGCCTGCTGGTTACCATTACTGGAGGTAGAAAACATTCAGGCAAACTGATTACTTGACTTGCCGTACTTAACTTGCAGACTTAACTTTTTGTAAGAAATGTAGCTAACTGTATTGTTAACAATACTTACAGTCATCCTCCCCTTCATTCTCTGTAAAATCCATTGCGATTTCTTAAGTGAGTCTTTAAAAACCCTGGTCTTCCCCTATAATATTCTGACAACACCCGTTATCGCAAGCACTGTTAATTGATCTAGAGGTCTGATAGATATGATTTTCATGCGGACCGAACCGACCTTGTTTGGATTTAATCTCCCCGGCCTTCGGGAAAAGAAGCCGACCTCTTAGCCTCGACCAATCTTTTGATACCATGCCCACGATAAGCAGACCACAGAATAGACCGCTAGACAGGAAGCTGATTTCATGTCATACTTTATTTAAAAGAGTTTAGCAAATAATGTGTAAGTGTACAGTCTGGGACAGGAGTTCATTTGTAAATATAAAGGAACCGCATCGAATCTCACCCCACCTCAATCGTTGTTTAATTGTTATTTATTCTATGACATTTTTTTGGAAACCGTAACGACAGTCAATTCAATCGTTCCAATAACTTTAATTTCAAAATGGAAGTCCTGTCTGTTGAAGCAGTTGTTTCGCGCGATTTTTTCAAATCTAGTATATCGTCAAACAAGGCTGTGACCATTGTTGAACAGCTGTGATATGTCATCTAAATGTCTCTGTCTTTACTCCCAAATATGAATCGCTCATTGCTTTCCTTTGCTTTCTTAGCACCAGAAATCCACCTCAAAAATCAAAGTGACCAAGTAAACTTTTTCTTCGGTTTCTTCGGCGTGATTTTCTCAACTACCACGACCAACCTGGCAACGCCATGCTTGTCGTTCTTGAAGCCTGAGACCAAAGATACTATTATATAACCTTCGGCCTGAGACAGTGTGGCCAGAGGGTACCGAAGAATGGAATCTTTTTCTCTTCTAAATCAGAATCTGGTCGACGATGGTTAATCTGCGCTCCTGCAGAGAGCAGGATCTAGTCTCCTTGAAGTCCACCACTGGTAAAAGAAAAACAATTCATTGTTTGTATATTTTCTTGCGTTTAAAATTTTCAGAAAAAAAAAAGCTCACCTATCAGACTTAGATAGCAACATTCACCCACGAGATCTTGTAGGTCAAGCGTTGATTGCTGCGAGACTGGTGGTTCTTATCCTTAAAATACAATAGGGCGTGGTAGTGAGGTTGTACGACTTAACCTGGAACGAAGAAAGACTGGACCAGTCACTGAACCTTGACAAAAACTTTTTGAACTGGGTTTTGAATGCTAAGTCAAGAACAACTAAATTTCCCAACGTTTCGTAACTTGTACCTGTTACTTTTTCAAGGGTACATGCAGTCCTTTCAGGGTTTCAGTTCAAATAGTTTTTGTCAAAACTAGTGCTAAGTTTAGATAGAGTAGACATGAGTCTAGAACCCGTCACTGAACTTTCTTTGGCCAAGAAATACCGCCGCTGCCATTAGGTATATGCTGGATTGTTGGAGCGTGACATTTTAGAGCATCGGAAATTCATTTGATTTTATGCCGCTGGTTGTTTTTTGCATTTGGTAGACAGCTCATTTTTATTTATTCGCTTTGTTCTTCTATAAGAATGTCTTTTAAAAATGATAACATCTCATACAGGTCTGTGCAATAATGCACTGGAGCCTATCAGGCTAAACATTAGTTTTGTATTTTTGCAGCTTGTTAAGAAAATCCATTTCCATCTTATTTGCATCTTGAAGATCATTTTATAAAAGCTTTTACCTGAAATGTAATATTTTCTACCCATTTTAATAAAAAAATGTGAAAAATAACACGAGTTAAAAAAAAAATCTGTTAAAAGTTTGGCAATCTACCAAGGTTTACAAAATATTGCTATCAATTTTATTATTAGGAACACTAATATCCTCTCAAAAATGATGTGTTCAAGTAGCTCAATTGGTTAGAGCAACACCCGCGACAGATGGAGATCGGGTTTGGATTCCCCGTTCGGACATCAATTTTTGAGAGGTCAATAAAGTGTTGTTAATAATAAATTACCCCACGTTATGCAAGAGTTTTCAATTTAAATCAGATTTCTTATCATATTTATTGATATTTTCTAACAATGGTTGCGTTTCGAGGCCTGAGTTCCAGTGAAATGTGAAATCCACCCTAAGAATGACCAGCGAGCGACGTGTTAGCAATGACAGGTTGCGGAACGGAACACGATTGAAATGGCAGTTAAAGAGTTCATAAAAATTTCATAAAAATCGAAGCAGCCGTCTGACCATGTAGAACACATACGAATACAACCCCAGTAATTTGTAGTAAAACAAAATCATTTCCAACCAATGTAGTGGCTAGGAAAAGCGTCGTCTCTGAAATCATATAGTTGGCAATCTGATAATATGAAATTACAGGCAAGAATACATTCAATTCAATGGGGTCTTCAGGATATTTACCCTCGTCGTCCGTAGCGTAAAAAAAAGGTTGGTTGAATTGAAATTCGAAGAATCCTGGTTACTAATATTTCCATGTCTCTACGCCTACTTCAAGTGCCCTACTTACGAAACACCCGGGTGGTCGGTTTTAAAAGCAATTCAGTCAAGTGTATTCTCAGCTGAAGCTACGTTGTTCGAGACCGAACGCTGTGAAAACAAGTGATATTATCACAGTTCATCACACTAATGGACGTCCTGGGAGATAATTGTAAAATTCTTACAATTTTGGGTGAGGGTGTTTCTGTATCATTGACAGTTGGTTCTATTATCTAGCAATTGATTGCTGGATAAGTTACTAGTTTTGATAATAGTAGTACTAATTGATAAGGATAGCGAGCGAAGCAAATAATGTAATTGCATTTAACACAAAAAAAATGACTCGTTAAGGTGCCTGTGGGTTTGTTTGCGCTCCAGCGGCCAAATTCCTGCTCCAAGTTGAACCAAATTTGCAGAGCACATTTCTGTCTTTTTAACTTTGTCTCTCAGTGTTTTTTTTTTTGACGTGACTACGTCTTAAAGCGCATTATATAGGGAGGCTGCACTGATTTGCTCTCCAAAATGGCACATGTGTAACAAGCCCTACAGCCTACAGGAAGCTAAGTACAGAGTGCGACTTATTATCATTCAATAGTTCAGATAATTCTCTAGAAGTGCTTTTTTTTCTTTTCGATAAACTAAATATTGGAGGCGTGAGAGGAGGCGGCGTTTTTAGCACTCGTCATTAGACTAATGCAAAATAAAAAATATATATCGCAAGATGACACTTCCATCCCAATCTGTAAAGTCCTTCAGCATGTAAATTAGATATGAAAACACAACTCAAATAAAGAGAGATGTAAAACTTGCATGTGAAGTATGGTCAGTACTGTAGTTGACCTACGTGGCTACGCGGTAGTTGAACGTAGTCACGCTTAAATATCGGCCGTGTCAATAAGATACAGCTACACCCGTTTTTTTTTTTAGAAAATTTGGTAAAATATTTCACAACGCTGGAAGTTTTCAGAGCGCATCAAAAAATTTGCGACCTTTAAAAGAAAATGTTTCTTTTCAGGGCTTTTTGAAACACAAAATAAACAGAGACACTGGACAGCCACAATATTAAATATTTTCTTGAAAATGGTGATTATTGTGACTTGTTACATTGCCACCGTCGGAGGACCTATGTTTGCCTACATAAACTCCCATGACATAACTCTGGTCTTCGTAACCATAAACAACTCACTATCACAAATCGTGGTAGTTGCATATATTGTAGTCATTGTGTGTCAAAACGGCAAACTACGGCAATTAGTTGCCTCTATGAGGGACATGTACACGGTGTACCCGAACCATAGCGAAGAGACGAACAAAATAGTGGCAAACACGGCAAAGAAGTGCCATCTGGTAACGACCACGATTCCCACTATCCTCTTGACCATCTTTTGTATCGCTATCTACACAGCAACTTTTCATCTCATACAGCAAAGTGAAGAAGAAATCGATAGAAAACATGCGTACGTATGTGGTTTTGTGGGAAGCACACAACTGCTTTATTAAACGTTGTACTCGGGATTTTCATCCTAGTAAGAAATCTCACTTGACTAGCGTATGAACGTTAATCACATTTTTTTGTGTTCGCTGCTCTTTACCTAGTTTTCCTTAGTTTTCCTTGGTTTTCCTTGGTTTTTCCTCGGTGTTCCTTTCCTTTCATTATTTGGTTTCCCCATGAAAAAAAAAATACAAATATTCATAACATAATATCTGATGTACCACTAGAGACTTGATCGCCGAGATGT
The DNA here is from genome assembly GCA_947568835.1 of Protonemura montana. Classification (NCBI taxonomy): domain Eukaryota; kingdom Metazoa; phylum Arthropoda; class Insecta; order Plecoptera; family Nemouridae; genus Protonemura; species Protonemura montana. Next base: position 27,523,603 of record OX387603.1, on the reverse strand, counting down.
CCAGTGTTAAGTCCGGACGGATCAGCTCATCATTTGGCAAACATCTCAGGGTTTTAATAAGTACTGGCTTACTGTACGATGTAACACTTGCAAACTCAGTAATAATTGCACAATTTTTTTTTAACAGGACTTGGTACCCGTTTGATGTTTACTCGCCGTATGTATTCGAGTTGATAGTACTGTATTTGCTCGCATCCAATACATATGCAGTAGGCATTGTTGTTGTAATTGTCTCGTTGATTACGTCCACGATGCTCCACATTGTCGCTCAGCTACAAATACTCAACCTCAAGTTGGATTCGCTGCAAAGCACAGCCGTTGAAAATGTCGAGATAAGGTTCAAAGCTTCCTGTCAGAACATTGGAGAAAGTCAGCGAATACTTTTCGCTGATAATGACATTGCCGAAGAGGATTTTTATGGAGACGATGCAAGGTCCCCTCCGTCTGGCGAGGGCGCAACAGATGTGGGGGCACAGACTACAGAAATGCCAACAGGACAAGATGCTACGGAACGGAATAGAACCGACAAGCGACGAGAAGTAAACCTGGAAATGGAACGTTTGTTGGGCTTATGTGTGAACCATCACTGCGATATTATAAGGTTGGTAGTATGGCGTAAGTCATGTTTTTTTTATTTTTTATTTTTAGTTATGCTTAATTTTCAGGCCATTAATTTTACAATCGGATCAAACTGTAAAATTGGCTGACCACACACACAACTCTTGTTGCAATATGTACAGTAATATAAATGGTAACGACTGAAGCTGATTGTTCTGTTGTCTGCATTTTGTTTGTTTAAGGTTCATCAGAAGCTTTGAGACATTTTTTGATCTTCTCTTTGGCCTGACGCTGATCTCCAACCTTACAATAAATGTGCTCATCTTGGCGTCCCCGTCTGTGGCAAGTGCAAAGATGGGACAAGTGTTACCGACAACAGGAATGCAGATTCGGGACATTTTGTACTCGTCACCATTATTAAAGTAGTCATTCTTTCTCTTTCTAGATATCGGACATAACCGCAGTAGCGCTTCTTGGTCCGAGGGTGTTTTTTTTTCTTCTTCAGCTGGGACTGTACTGTCATCTCGCCAACATGGCTTCACAAGAGGTATGGACTTTTCTATCTGAACTTTAAGATACCAGTTTATTAGACCTGAGCAGATGCGCAGATACATCCACTAAATTATTTTCTACATTACCCGCAGTTTGAGTTTAATGCTATTGGAGTGGGAGCTTACTCAGGTCTATTGGAGTGGGAGCTTACTCAGGTCTATTGGAGTGGGAGCTTACTCAGATCTATTGGAGTGGGATCTTACTCAGGTCTATTGGAGTGGGAGCTTACTCAGGTCTATTGGAGTGGGATCTTACTCAGGTCTATTGGAGTGGGAGCTTACTCAGGTCTATTGGAGTGGGAGCTTACTCAGGTCTATTGGAGTGGGAGCTTACTCAGATCTATTGGAGTGGGATCTTACTCAGGTCTATTGGAGTGGGAGCTTACTCAGGTCTATTGGAGTGGGAGCTTACTCAGGTCTATTGGAGTGGGAGCTTACTCAGGTCTATTGGAGTGGGAGCTTACTCAGGTCTATTGGAGTGGGAGCTTACTCAGGTCTATTGCAGTGGGAGCTTACTCAGGTCTATTGCAGTGGGAGCTTACTCAGGTCTATTGCAGTGGGAGCTTACTCAGGTCTATTGGAGTGGGAGCTTACTCAGGACTATTGGAGTGGCCGCTTACTCAGGTCTATTGGAGTGGGAGCTTACTCAGGTCTATTGGAGTGGGATCTTACTCAGGTCTATTGGAGTGGGAGCTTACTCAGGTCTATTGGAGTGGGATCTTACTCAGGTCTATTGGAGTGGGAGCTTACTCTGGTCTATTGGAGTGGGAGCTTACTCAGGTATGTATCAAGGTTTACTGGATACAACTAATTAGCCAAACCACGGTCATTACACGGTTATTTAAATCAAAGACAGACCGTCTTTGATCCTTTGAGAGAAACTAAACAAGCGGTTGTTTTGAAATATTTTTTTAGTCTATAATCAATGAAAATCAGAGCATAACCTGAAATCACCTCACTTCTTATTTTGCAACAAAAGAGAGTCAACAGTGTCAGTTTTCTTCCAGAGCAGCAACGTCCGTGAAGCGATCTCTAGCTGTGATTGGGTAGACTCTTCAGACAGCTTCAAGAGGTCAATGCGCGTTGTCATAGCAATGGCCAATCAACCGGTCGTCATCAAAACGGGCGGATTTGTACCGATGTCAATGGAGACATTTGCTAGTGTAAGTGATAACTAATTGTAAAACAAGTTTATCATTGGTAGGTACAGGTTTGCCTAAGACATAAGTAAAAGAAGCTCCCTTTCCATTGATAACAAGCTCTTAAATTGCCAACAATTAGATACATTTAATCAATGTTTTCAATCAGATCCTCTTTTGTTAACCAGCTTCTTATTCTGCTTGATTGACAGGTGATAAAAACAGCTTATTCCTACTTCACGGTTCTACATGGGTTTGCAAAGTAACGCAAAGTGGCAGTGCTTGGATTTGAACGACTAATCCACGTCACGAACTAACAGTTGTGAGGTCATTTAGTATTCTGTTGAAATCATTAATTTTATAATAAAGTATTAATCTCGGCACAAAATGAAATGTATGTCAAAGGGAACACGCGTGTGGTGAGCTTGAAATCACGAGTTCTGTCACATGCGTCTAGTTTTATAAGAAAACATTATTATGTGTTTATTTATAACGTTTTGTTTAATTTTACTTGAAGATCGCCCGCTGCGTATGTAGCTGATGCGAGTGATAAGAGTGAGATGTGTGAAAAATGCGTGTGATATGAACGTAACAAAATTACTTGCCGCCATTACCAGGCGTTGCCGGCTCGTTTGCTCAGCGGAAAGCTTAACATTCACGCCGGCCCTCTGACTTTCACTATAAATTCAATGGTTCTACCCAAGTATGTCGACTTAGCTTGCATAACAGGAGAAACATGTTTTGTCTTCACGAGAGATACAATGGTGCAGATGGCTGGTTCTCTGAGTGCGCTTTTAGAAGTAACATTTTAAAGAATGAAAATTGTGAAAACAATAAAATCAAATACAGAATGTAAAATCTTGGAAAGTATGATTGTTTTAGGGAGAAAGATTTGTTGGATAATGTCAGCTAAAATAGCAGAAATCACGATTACGTGGGTCACAATGACAATTTAACTTATTTATTTCTTATTAATAATTCCAAGAAAACTTTAGTGTGATTTTGAAAGCACAAAGTGTGCAAGAGTTCTCTTAATAATTTCATGTTGTTACCAACTTAACATTGCCACATATAACAGGTTTGTTTTCAGAACAGAACAATCAATATTAGCTCTGAAAATAAAACTATTATGCATATCAATGTAAACAAACAAACAATAAACAAATAAAACCCTATCGGTGTGGGTCATTTGTAATGTGGCCTTCCCAAACTTTACTGAATTAATTAGCTTCCTGTAAAATCCACTGAAACTCCGGTTACTTTTAAGCTTTGACATTAGCTTTTGATTACTTACATTTAAACTTAATTGTACTGTAGGTTTTAATAGGCGACAAGTAAACTGAAGAAAAGAAACACAATTTTTATAAACAAAATAAAAAAGGACCAAAATGCTCCACAATACCAAACATGTAATTATAAAATCTGGTATCACTTAAATTAAATAAGAACACCTCTGGTACATTAAATAATTTAAACATCACACTAACAAAAAAACATCCGAATAGAATCTTATAAAAAAATATATATATATATATCTAGGATCAAATAAAGGAATATCTATAAAAAAAACAGGAACAGGAACAAATCTCAGACAGAAAATTTTGAAGTTTGCCTTTCCGACTCGTCGATAAACGTTATAAAGTCTTCACCAACTTGCAAGATGGCTGTGAAGTTTTCAGACTTAAAGTTAGCTCGCATTTGAAAACTCCTTTTAAAATGAGTTTCTTCAGAGTCTGTTGCCCCTGGCAGACCACAACGCCGTGCAAACCTGCGTAGTCCTTTAGGTTCATTGGTAGCCCTATCGAGCTCAGGACGTTCCCATGACTAACATTCGGCTCCTCATGGCACGTCACCGAATAATCAAACTCATAATGTGTAGCGACTTGTTTCGGTGCCAGGCAGTAAACCAAGCCTTTCATCGTCCGCTCTTTAAAGTCGTAATTCAGAACTGACCAGAACAACCGACGATTGAACGACATCAGCTTTGCGCTGGCTTTCCGTCTAAGGACATATGTGTGAGTCAGTTCCGCGCCGACTGTGAAATCGAGCTCTTCGTGGCTCCTCTGGACGTGTTCTGACAGTTGCACGTTCGTTCCGTACCACGAGCAAGGAACAAACCATTCAGGATTCGTCTTCGATTGCGTCTTGATCTGGCAGCGAGCCGTGAACGTACACACTCGAATGTGTTGATCCATCGCGCTTCGCAAGACCTTCCCTTCGCATCCTTCTGCGGAGTTTTTGCAGGGGAACAGCACCCGTTCAGACAGATTCTCGGCAAACAGGTTGCGAATGTTCGCAATTTTCGACTTACAAATGGGGCAAAGTGTAATCCGTGGACGGCAGTTGGGGCAGACGTTGTGGCCGTTGATGCACTGCACGATAGGAGGCTGGCAGGATTCTAGGCATACGGGACACATCAGTTGTTCCAGAGCATGATCTTGCAGGTCCATGGCCTCGTCATCGATTTACTTAGGAAATTTAGGGGTACTTGAGAGTTACAAGCCTGGTCTCTTCAGCGCTGGTTTTTATTTCGGTGTCCTCAGATTGTCACTCAGCTCTTGTAAGGCGTTCTTGTCTCGTCCAACTCAATTCAGTCGGAGGATTTGCTGACTTTCAACGGACCAGCGGTTTAAAGAGTGGCTTGCTGTCATTCTGACTCAAGCCGGGTTACGGTTTCAGTTTCTATGGACACAAAACGAAAGTTTGAATTCTTTTAATTGTAGTTTCTAGCCAGTTATGTGATTGTTGCTGAAAGAAATACCATTGTAGTGTGATGGTAACTATTCTTCAATTAATTTTCAACTGTAGTATAATTAAATACAACTGTTGTAACAGTTGTTAGTACTCAGCATTTTAAGCCCCGAGCTAGGTAATGTTAAGGCTCTGTTTGTTGGATCAGTAGATGAACTGCACAAATGCGTCCTTAAGTAATCAATAAGGTTTGTATTCTTTATAAATTACCCTATGGTAGATTAGAGATGATTCTCAAAGCAAAAAATATTAAAATTATTTTATCTACATTTGATATGATATTATGATAGCATGATATTATCTACCTCATACAATTTTACTTATGCTAGATTTTATTATACCCAACTGGTAGTTAGCAAACAACGAATTTAGGGACAATTTCCTGGAATAATTTTGTTCCTTAATTGATTATTTACAGAGACTGTTTCAAAACACATAATGATTTACATGAACTTGTACATCGTTGGAGTAGGCAGACCGATGTTTGTCTTTAGCATAACTCAAAAGTGATTTTTATAACAAGTTCCAGTAAAAACGGCTAGTTTGATGGTTTTTCTCTCTTCCATTTATTATGAAGCGTGCCGCACTTGTTTCCAAAGTATGCACATTATTTTATTTTGGTAAAAGGTTAAATGGTCGTGCCACTTTTGACCTAGGTGAAACAAATTTTTTCTGTTTTTATTTATGAAAGTTGGTATAAAAACGGACGTCTCTCATGGAAAGGTGTTCAAGTGAAAATCTGCAGTCTAAATATTCTGCGAGTAACTACAAATAACCGTCTTTACTTACTTCAACTCCAAGCCAAATTAGAACAGTGATCCAAATTAACGAACTTTAACGTCTTAAAAAGGGCAACAGGCAACGTTGATTTTTTTGATCGAGATGGAAGCGCTAGAAGATAATGTTAAGATTCTCAGACTGTTGGGTAAGAAAGGTGAACAGACTGCAGGCGTCCAAGCGTATTTTACTAAACTTGTAATCTCGATATCTTCTTAGCTTAAGAAAGTGCCGAGTATCACTGGCAAACTTAACATGAATCATAATTGTATCGTTTTGTATTGTATTTATATTTGGTCTATTATTCATTAGATATTACATTAATAACCTATTTTTACAAGTGAACAAGTATCTTACAGGAGTTAATAAGTAAGACCGTTGAGAAAGCGTAAGAAATTCATGCTTAGATAATTTGGGATTATCAGGACATCCTTATCAGAATGATAATCATTATCAGGATGATAATCATCCTTATCATGGAATATTAGGACATCCTTATGAAAAACTAAATTGAATATCAATGAATACGAGCAATGTCATTTCATAGGTTAGGCAAACCCAACTGGCTTTAAACAACCAATTAAATTAAGAATATTTTTTCCAGGACTTTTTAAAGCTCGTGAAGGGCAAACAAATTCCTGGACTGTTATCATCAGAGACCGAATGTTGCAAATAATATTAATCATAAATTGCTATTTCGCCGCAGTCGGTGGACTGATGTATGCCTACAACAACTCGCAAGACACCAACGTTCTTTTCAATACATTCAACAACATCCTAGCAATGTTTCAGTTGGTTGTCACAATAGTTGTTCTATTATGGCAAAATAAAGTGCTCCGTGATTTGGTCGATTCATTGAGGGACATGTCCAAGTTTCACTCGAATGTCGATGAAGAGACAAAGAAAATAGTGAAATCAACTGAAAAACTTTGCTACTTGTTCACAATCAAATTACCGACTATTATTTTTGTCATTTATTTCATTGCGTTTTACACTGCAGTGTTTTATGTAATTCAGGAAAGTGAGGAAGAAATCAGTCAACGCATCACGTGAGTCGCATTTGCAACGTGTGTTAAGTTCGGCACACAAAGATATCGAACACGTTGTCCAAGGTGTGTGCTGCACTTCAAAGCTGATTGACGTACAAACTTCCAGTAAAAGGGGCGACCCCAAGATATGCCGACAAAACAGACATTTAGCGTCCAGTCTTTGGCCAGCAGGGATTTTTCACTTTTCAAAGAAGACATCTTTTATACTGCAATTCCTGTGGAAAAGTTTTTTTCTGATCCCACTCAGATGCACTTTTTGTTCTTAGGGTTACTTATATTAACTAAGTTATTTTCAATTGAACTTCCAATTATTGAACATTCTGAATTTCACGACACTCCACCGGCACTTGAATAAGTTGTATCGCAAATATTCATGAAAACACATTCTTGACTCTATTTCTTTGCGAATGATATTAATATTGAGATGGAAATATATTGGCTGCCACCTCTTGGACAGATGTAATAACACACTCTAAAGTTAGTACCTACCACTTGAGCATATTTTTGTGTTCACACTATGAAGACAAGGAAAACCTGGGAGACCCTGGGAAAACTTGGAAAACTAATATTTCGAAACAGTCTAAGAAATCTACTTCAACTTACTGACATTTTGGTGCAGATATTCTGATGACACGCTTGCATGGCTCACCATGCCAGTCTAAACTTAATAACTTCCACGGATTGTATTTTTACAGAATCTGGGTTCCTTTCAATCCTTACCAGCCGTACTCCTTCGAGATCGTCGCAGCTTTTTTTCTTATAAGTGTATCTTACACAATCATTATCTTGGTAGAAGTTATGTCCTTGATCGCGTCAATTATGCAACATATTGTGGCGCAATTTCAAATTCTGAACCACAATTTGAGAACCTTGAGAGAGACGGCTGACAGAAACGTTGCGAGAAGGCTTGAAGTGGCTTCCCAAGGTATGAGGCAAGACCCAGAAGTTCTTGACGATGCCGGAGAGTGTTCCGTTGAAGGTTGCCCTGACAATAGAATGACTCGATTGCCAAGAGACGGAGCTTGCATTGACTTTCACCTGGTGATGCAACCACAGCAAACAGGTGGACACGAAGCCGAGCAGGGGTGTTCGTTAAACGAGGGAAAGACATGGATGATAAGCGAGGAAATGGAGGGTCTCTTAGGGAAATGTATTGATCACCACTGTGATATTATCAGGTGAGAGGATTCAGCAAAATTCCAGGGTAATCATTGCAAGAGTTTTCACTGTTTTGAAAGTTCGTCGCTTAAAAGTAAAGATGCATTGACTGTTCTTTCACCTTTTTACCTTTACTTGCTACTACGATCCTGAAAATCTTTTCGCTAATTGCTTTTCATTCTTTGAAGGTTCATCGGAAAGTTTGAATCCCTTTTTAACATTATTTTTGGCCTAATTTTGGTCGCAAATCTCACAGTTAACGTGCTTATATTGGTGTCTCCGTCAATGGCAAGTATATATTTTATTATTGACTATACTCAAGACGTAAACGCAACTTATTTAGCAGAGATACAAAAAAATATGTATAGAAAACATCTGTATTATTGTTAGGTTAAAATTCTCAGAAATTTTTTTTAAACATAAAATGTATTTAGCTTGAAAATTTAATGTTGAAAAGTAGCCAAAAAGTCTGGTGGTTAGGAGGAATATTAGGTGAGGGGCTTCGCCAAAATTCTCTCATTACCTTCCCCTTTCTTTCCATAAGAAAAATAAAGGTACCAAGGAGAAACAAGTAACGCTTATCTACAATTGCGTTCACGAAGCTCTAGTATTTCCAAAATCCCTACAGGGTTGTTGGAAATGGCAAAGTAAAATGATATTAAACATATAATATTATGTAATATGTAAAATGATTAAATGTTTTTCTTATTCTAGCTATCCAGCAGAACTACGCTAGTATTTATGGCTCCTAGAGTGCTCTATTATTTGGGCCAGTTGGGCATGAATTGCTTACTTGCGGAAAAAATCACTGAAGAGGTAGGTTTGAGCGTTGGACGTTCACTGTATTGCACATAAGCAGAACTAATCTTTCTGTCCTTGTAAATACATTGCAATGATGAAAGAATTTTTTTTTTTTTTTTTATTATTAGGAACACTAATACTCTCCCAAAAAGTAATGCCCCAACGGGGACTCGAACCCCGATCTCCACTCCGATTTGTTGCTCTAACCATTGAGCTACTTGCAAACCTTATTTTTTGAGGGGTTGCTAGTGTTCCTGATAAGAAAATACTGCAAGCGCATCAGAATGCAGATTTGAATCAGATTTCATAAAGTTACCTCATCCTTCTTCACCTAGCACTGCACTTAAATCCACCATCCGCTGCAGCTTGCAGGCCGTGCAACTTGCCACAACATTTTTAGTCTCTTTATTATATTAAATAGAAAAAAAAGTTTTAAAAACACAGTAATTTTAGTCTTGAAGCGTTTTTAAAGCGTTTTTAAAGCATCAGACAATGGCCATGATACACTTGTTCTTTCAGAGCAGCAACGTCCGTGAAGCGATCTCTAGCTGTGATTGGGTAGACTCTTCAGACAGCTTCAAGAGGTCAATGCGCGTTGTCATAGCAATGGCCAATCAACCGGTCGTCATCAAAACGGGCGGTTTTGTGCCGATGTCAATGGAGACATTTGCTAGTGTAAGTGATAACCAATTGTAAAACAAATTCATAATCGGTAGGTACAGGTTCGCTTAAGACATAAGTAAAAGAAGCTCCCTTTCCATTGATAACAAGCTCTTAAATTGCCAACAATTAGATACATTTAATCAATGTTTACAATCAGATCCTCTTTTGTTAACCTGCTTCTTGTTCTGCTTGATTGACAGGTGATAAAAACAGCTTATTCCTACTTCACGGTTCTAAATGGGTTTGCAAAGTAACGCAAAGTGGCAGTGCTTGAAATTAAACGTAAATAGATCAATTATTCCACATTGGTCACGGACTAACAGTTGTGAGGTCATGTAGTATTATGTTGAAATCAGTAATTTTATAATTAAGTATTAATCTCGGCACAAAATGAAATGTATGTCAAAAGGGACAATCGTATGGTGAACTTGAAAATCACAAGTTCTGTCACTTGCTTCTAGTTTTATAAGAAAAAATTATTATGTATTTACTTATTATGCTTTGTTTAATTTTACATGAATATTGCCCACTGCGTATGTAGCTGACGCGACTGATATGAGAGATGTGTGAACAATGCGAGTAATTGTCCCAGCCAAGTATGTACCTAGCTTGCATAACAGGAGAAAAATGTTTTGTCACGATAGATATAATGGTACAGGTGCCTGGTGGCATTGTGCAGGTGCTCTGAATTTATGATCTTGGAAAGTATGACTATTTTGGTAGAAAGATTTGTTGGATAAAATCACCAAAATATCAGAAATTTAAATTACGTGGGTGATTATATTCTTCTGATTAATTATTGATTTATTAATGATTCCAAATATTTTTAGTGTGATATTGAAAGCACAAAGTGTGCAATAGTTCTTTTAATAATTTCATGTTGTTACCAACTTAACATTGCCACAAATAACCGGTTTGTTTTCAGAACAGAACAATCAATATTAGCGCTGAAAATAAAACTATTATGCCCATACCAATCTAAACAAACTATCGGTGTGGGTCATTTGTCATGTGGCCTTCCCAAACTTTACTGAATTATTTGGCTTCCAGTAAAATCCACTGAAACTCCCGGTTACTTTTAAGCTTTGACAACAGCTACAGTATCACTTACTTGTACCGTAGGTTTCAATAGGCGACAAATTTAACAATATTATTAAACACAATATTGTAATATACACAATAAAAATGCACCTAAATGCTGCATAATACCAATCATGTAAATATAAAATCTTATATCACTTAAAATAAATAGGAACACCTCTGGTACAAAAAATATTAATATTAAACTACATAAAAAAAAATATTTTTATTTATATACATGTATATATAGTATCTATAGATATTTTTTCTTCGATGACGAAGACGAATCGACGACAAGGCCATGGACCTGCAAGATCATCCTCTTGAACAACTGATGTGCCCCGTATGCCTAGAATCCTGCCATGGCCTCCTATCGTGCAGTGCTTCAACGGCCACAACGTCTGCCCCAACTGCCGTCCACGGATTACACTGTGCCCCATTTGTAAGTCGAAAATTGCAAAAATTCGCAACCTGTTTGCCGAGAATCTGTCTGAACGGGTGCTGTTCCCCTGCAAAAACTCCGCAGAAGGATGCGAAGGGAAGGTCTTGCGAAGCGCGATGGATCAACACATTCGAGTGTGTACGTTCACGGCTCGCTGCCAAATCAAGACGCAATCGAAGACGAATCCTGAATGGTTTGTTCCTTGCTCGTGGTACGGAACGAACGTGCAACTGTCAGAACACGTCCAGAGGAGCCACGAAGAGCTCGATTTCACAGTCGGCGCGGAACTGACTCACACGTATGTCCTTAGACGGAAAGCCAGCGCAAAGCTGATGTCGTTCAATCGTCGGTTGTTCTGGTCGGTTCTGAATTACGACTTTAAAGAGCGGACGATGAAAGGCTTGGTTTACTGCCTGGCACCGAAACAAGTCGCTACACGCTTTGCTCTTGTAAGGCGTTCTTGTCTCGTCCAACTCAATTCAGTCGGAGGATTTGCTGACTTTCAATGGACCAGCGGTTTAAAGAGTGGCTTGCTGTCATTCTGACTCAAGCCGGGTCATGGAATTAGTTTCTATGGACACAAAACGAAAGTTTGAATTCTTTTAATTGTAGATTCGGGCCAGTTATGTGATTTTTGCTGAAAGAAATACCATTGTAGCGTGATGGTAACTATTCTTCAATTAATTTTCAACTGTGGTAGAACTAAAAAACCAAAACATTGTAACAGTTGTAAGTACTCAGCATTTCAAGCCCCGAGCTAGGTAATGTTAAGACTCTGTTTGTTGGATAAGTAGATGAACTGCACAAATGCGTCCTTAAGTAATCTATAAGGTTGTATTCTTTATAAATTACCCTGTGGTAGATTGGAGATGATTCTAGGTTAGTTTTACTGATAGAAAGTGCTCAGGGAAAAAATATTAAAAGTCAGTAATTACTGATATTATTTACCCAACGTAATTTTACTTTTGTTCGAGTTTATCATGAACGACTGATAGTTAGCAACCAACGAATTTAGTGACATTATTTCCAGGATTTTTTTTTCCTTGAATCATGTTATTCCTTTATTATTTATTATCAGAGACTTTTTCAAAACAAATAATGATTTACATGAACTTGTACAAAGTTTGAGTGGGCAGACCGATGTTCGCTTTCAGCATAACGCATATGTTGTTTTTATAACACGTTACAGTAAAAACAGCCAGTTTGATGGTTTTTCTCTCTTCCATTTATTATGCAGCGTGGCGCACTTGTTTCCAAAATTTCATGTTATAACCTCGATATTGTTTAGTTTGATCCCTATTTTATCATTCCCCAGTCACCCTTATTTATGATACTGTCAGACAGGCGGTAATATCATACGAGGCTCTGGGAAAAATAGCAGCTAAATGCACATTATTTTATTTTGGTAAAAGGTTAAATGGTCGTGCCACTTTCGATGTAGGTGAAACAAATGTGTTCAGCTTTTCTTTATGAAAGTTGATATAAAAACGGACGTCTCTCATGGAAAGGTGTTCAAGTGAAAATCTGCAGTCTAAATATTCTGCGAGTAACTACAAATAACCGTCTTTACTTACTTCAACTCCAAGCCAAATTAGAAGTGTGATCCAAATTAACGAACTTTAACGTCTTAAAAAAGGGCAACAGGCAACGTTGATTTTTTTGATCGAGATGGAAGCGCTAGAAGATAATGTTAAGATTCTCAGATTGTTAGGTAAGAAAGGTGAACAGACTGCAGGCGTCCAAGCGTATTTTACTAAACTTGTAATATCGATATCTTCCTAGCTTAAGAAAGTGACGAGTATCACTGGCAAACTTAACATGAATCATAATTGTATCGTTTTGTATTGTAATTATATTTGGTCCATAGTACATTTGATACAATATTAATACCTATTCTTACAAGTGCACAAGCGTCTTACAGGAGTTAATAAGTAAGACCATTGAGATAGCGTAAGAAATTCATGTGACTTTTTGAAGCTCGTGAAGGACAAACAAATTCCTGGACTGTTATCATCAGAAACCGAATGTTGCAAATAATATTAATCATAAATTGCTATTTCGCCGCAGTCGGTGGACCGATGTATGCCTACAACAACTCGCAAGACACCAACGTTCTTTTCAATACATTCAACAACATCCTAGCAATGTTTCAGTTGGTTGTCACAATAGTTGTTCTATTATGGCAAAATAAAGTGCTCCGTGATTTGGTCGATTCATTGAGGGACATGTCCAAGTTTCACTCGAATGTCGATGAAGAGACAAAGAAAATAGTGAAATCAACTGAAAAACTTTGCTACTTGTTCACAATCAAATTACCGACATTTATTTTTATCATTTATTTCATTGCGTTTTACACTGCAGTGTTTTATGTAATTCAGGAAAGTGAGGAAGAAATCAGTCAACAAGTCACGTGAGTCGCATTTGCAACGTGTTTCATTTTTTTTTTTTTTTTTGTTGGTTTGTTCATTGTTTCATTTTGTTCATTTGTTTTCTATTTATACATTTCATTGTACCGTGTGCCGGTCCATGCCCTTTCGTAAAAACAAAAACACTTGTTATTTTCACAAGCGTTGAAAATTGTCGTCATGCTAAAAACTAAAATAACTAAAAATTAAAATTCACTTTCACAAAATTCTATCATATTTACACCAGTCGTTGCAAGTACAGGCGTTCTTTTCTAAAAATTCATCAAAACTATAAAAACAATATGTTATTAAATAATCATTCACTTTGTTTTTCAAACTTGTTCTGATTAATTTTGGGTTTTTGAGCCCGAGTGGCAGTCTATTATAAAATGAAGCGCCTGAATGTAAAACATTTCTTCTAATTATTAAAAGATTACCTTTGATGATTCTGAAGTCACCTTTCCGTCTTGTATTTCTAGAGTTTAAATCATCGTTTTTTGAAACAGCATTGGATGATCATACACAAATAAAATTACCTTTATAATAAAAGCATATGGTAGGGTCAAAATGTAAAACGTTTTAAAAGCCTTCCTGCACGTTCCTCTTTTTCTAATTTTGCCCATTATTCTTAATGCATTTTTTTGCGTTCTAAATATTTTCTTTGATTCCGGAGCGTTTCCCTAGTTGATTAACTTGCCGAAGCACCTGATGAAACCTGAAACAACTGCAAAAAGTTAAACTTTATAATCTTTTTATTATTATGAACACTGTGACCGTCTCAAAAATTGATGCCCGACACATGTCCCCGTTTGGGCATCAACTTTTGAGACGGTTATAGTGTTCATAATAATAAAATACCCCGCGCATTGCAAGCGTTTGCAATTTAAATAAGATTTCAACTAACTTTCAAATCATGATGGGTTTTTAGACTCATGTCTACTTGATTTATCCTTAGCACTAGTTTTAACAAACACTATTTCAACTGGGGTTTGAATGCTAAGTGAAGAACAACTAAATTTTCCGACCTTTCGTTGAGTTATTGACCCTGATTATTTTATTTAGATGCATTTAGGATGCTTGAACTTGGTAATTGTTGTAATTTTATGTGGTTCTTTTGTTATCGGAAAATTGTCAGGACTGCTCTAACCTCTAAAGAAGTAACCAGTACATGTTACGAAACGTCGGGAAATTTAGTTGTCCTTTACTTAGCATTCAAAACCCAGTTCAAATATTTTTTCGTAAAACTTTCAAATCAATTTTCGAAAGTTTTAAATGTATTAAGTGGTCATTCTCTACACTCGCTTCGAGTTCAGATACGTCCATGTTTGTGAAGAACACGATTGAACAAGATTTTAGCAAGGACGTTTATTTATATATAAGAATTAATTTTATTTGTAGCTGACAATCTTTATATGCACTTAAAAATTAACGATATTCATAATTTAAATACGAAATGATGCAAAAAATTTCGACAGCCCTTCGAAGGCTGCTAAACGTCAGAAGAGACTCGGAGGAATGTTCCATCTTGGAAGAAGATGCAAGCAGACGCGACTGACGTTGCTTTGTGCTGGAGTTTAGCTGTTTGTTGAAGATCAATTAACAAAGGAGACAATTCAGCGTAATGAGATTCGTTCCACTTATCCTAAAAATCCTAGTTGCAAATTTATTTTTGATTGATAAACCTATATCCTAGGTCCGTTATAAGCTGAACATGTAAAAGTTGTACAGTGATGGTTAGCTAGGGTAAGCCGAAGGTAATGACATTTGTTTAGATAGCCTGCTACCGAGGTCTTGCTTTATCGGTCAGTTTATACGATTACTCGAGTGTACTGGTCATCGTACTTATCACAATGATTATTTTGCTGTGTTGAGTATCGGACGCCGACGAAACGTCGACTTTTTAGGTCCTCTTTAGGACCACAAGTCAATCTCAACAGAGCAAGTCCGATACTCAACACAACATTCACCCACGGCTCTGAACCACTTCACCAAACCATCATATTAGTTTAGAGCGTAGATATCACAAAAGCCGGCGGAAATCACAAATGCTTGGCTAAGGTTAATCGCAAGTGTTTTCTACCGACAGCTTAGTTATATCGAAATTGCTATCGACTTCAAATACTTATCACAAAGGTTATTTTAAATTAATATCGTTTTCAAGGACGCGTATCGTAATCAACTACTTAGCATAATATGACCGCTTGCTGAAATATATGTAGCCACGGCATGTACAGGGCTGAGTAATTCACAGAAAGAAAGCTAGCTGACCACTTCGGAACTCGGCACAGCTTCGATATAGATGAACGCCAAGGGTAACGCACATTAAAGCATTATTACAGCATTTTGTTATTTACAGCGGATTCTGTACGCATTTTTTGTGTGTGTGCGGGTGTTTTTTGGCGTGTGTTTGATTTAATTGCAGTGTTTTGAGAACAAAGGGAAGCGTAAACGGCATAAACTGTCGGGGATTCGGTTCTAACCAAACGCGTATAAAGTTTTAGATTAGTGCAACTCGGGATTCTTTCCTACTCTAAAGTGGCCACTAAATACATGCGTTTCTTTCTCACGACTTTGCTCATTTTATTTGTTTCCGGGCTCGCCTTCATTCTAAATTAAAGTATTCAGTGCAAACTGAAAAAAGTAGCAAAAATAGCTGCCTCTGCTGCATTCTCCATGCATTAATATTCTTACATTAGCTGCCAATTACCTCCTCCTAGATCTGATTGATTCATTTGTGGTGTTTAACGACGCACTGTTTTATCGTCTGGCCATGCAGCACTGGTATAATGGCGTCGGTGAATGAGTGGATGATGATGAACCTAACCTAGTCTAGAAGGGAGGAGGGGAAACCCGGTGCCGGCACGTAGCCTACTTCTGTCGAGTAGCACCAAGGGGACCACCGGCTTAACGTCCCTTCCGAAGGACGGTACAACTCGAACAGCAGGATTCCTCCACAAATTCATGCTGTCGAGAGGTTGATAAGCAAGGCGAGTGAAGTTGCTGGACTAACTTTCATCCCTCCAACCTCTTTACCGAACAAAACTGGTCATGTGTATGATGGTCACTCATCCAATACCTGACCCAGCGCAGTGTTGCTTAACTTTCATCCCTCCAACCTCTCTACCGAACAGAACTGGTCATGTGTATGATGGCCATCCATCCAATAACTGACCCAGCGCAGTGTTGCTTAAATTTCATCCCTCCAACCTCTCTCCCGAACAGAACTGGTCATGTGTATGATGGCCATCCATCCAATAACTGACCCAGCGCAGTATTGCTTAACTTTCATCCCTTCAAACACTCTCCCGAACAGAACTGGTCATGTGTATGATGGTCACTTATCCATTACCTGACCTAGCGCAGTGTTGCTTAACTTTCGTCCCTCCAACCTCTCTCCCGAACAGAACTGGTCATGTGTAAGATGGTCACTTATCCAAAACCTGACCTAGCGCAGTGTTGCGTAACTTCAGCGAACTCACGAGGACTGGTGTTTTCAAAGCGTCAAATCGTTCGGTTCTTCCAGATCTGACCACCGTATTACTACTGTTGGCTGCACACGCCAATGCGCAAATGCGCGGTTCCGTACGCGGCTCAGCCAGACCAGCGCAGCAGTCTGCGCCAACCATATACTTGCCTCTCGCCAACGCATACCGTGGGCCATTTGGGCTATCGCGTTTGGTCAACAACGCTACAGTGCTAAAAAACGGCGCTAATGGCTACGCTGCGCCTGCGCCAACCGTGGACCCTTCCGTGCAGTGCGACGCAAAGTGGAGTGTAGGTAAGATCGCAAGAATTTGTTTCTTTGTCCTTGAAAAAAAAGAAAAGTAAGTGTTTTCTATGAGTCACGTATGATTTGAGTGACATATTTGATTGTACTTATCTAATCCTAAATCCAGTCTAAAAATAATAATAATTGTGTTTATTTTCAGTTAACCATAGGGAAATTTGACAGGTGTGGTCTTTAGGAGGTTCGGTATTAAAATCCAAATGCCAAAATAAACTAAATCTTACAGTTTTCTTAAATTAAAATGTAAAATTATATGTGCCACTATGTTGGACAATAACACAAGCAAATGAACAAGTCTTTTGCGTGGTTTTCTTGGCTCACCGTATTTTTGTGAATGAAAGGGTCAACGTTCAGCCACACAATATTTTAATACAGCTGTTCGGACGTACATATTGTTAATCCTTTTTATCACATCAATAATTCAACGAACTCAAACAAATCCCAAAGCACTGAAAGTGTCTTTGCCATCAGCTCTGCGTCGTCAGGTGATGAACCCAGACAATTGGCAGTGCTCGACTCGCACTGCTGCAGACGGTTCCTCGCAGCCCTGCGTCATCACCGGGCCGACCTCAGCTAGCGTCTTCAAGAACATCTCGGCTTGCGGCTGGAGGATGCCTGTCTTCTGTGACAACACTATCACCGACCTCATGGCGTCCCTTCTCAAGCCCAAGTCATCAAGTGAGTCATGATAGCATCGATCGCATTTCATTGTCATGAGATTTCTGTTCAATTTGCCATCTCCATGCGAACTGAAGTATTTTATTATTATTTGAAATCTTATTTAAATTTCAAACGCTTGCAATGCGCGGGGTATTTTGTTATTAGGAACACTACAATCGGTGAGTGTACAGGTTCTAGGTGGAGGCAGAACGTTAATGTTAAACTTTCTGCGTGAAAGATGGCCGCCAAATGACTACTTTACCGACAAAAATGCAGAGTACCGGAACGTCACGTTAAGTGGAGCCACTGTCGTATGAAATTAAATTTCGATATTTCTCGTAGGTTACTCGCTTTTGAATATCGTTACGTGTTTATCAATCGTTGAGGTAAACATTGATGGAGATCTTTTGAGCATGAAAAGTCTCACACTCAACGGTTTAACATTAACGTTCTGTCTCCACCTAGAACCTGCACACTCAACGGTTTAACATTAACGTTGTGTCTCTACCTAGAACCTGCACACTCAACGGTTTAACATTAACGTTCTGTTTCTACCTAGAACCTGCACACTCAACAGTTTAACATTAACGTTCTGTCTCTACCTAGAACCTACACACTCAACGGTTTAACATTAACGTTCTGTCTCTACCTAGAACCTGCACACTCAACGGTTTAACATTAACGTTCTGCCTCTACCTAGAACCTGGACACTCAACGGTTTAACATTAACGTTCTGCCTCTACCTAGAACCTGCACACACAACGGTTTAACATCAACGTTCTGTCTCTACCTAGAACCTGCACACTCAACGGTTTAACATTAACGTTCTGCCTCTACCTAGAACCTGCATACTCAACGGTTTAACATTAACGTTCTGCCTCTACCTAGAACCTGCACACTCAACGGTTTAACACTAACGTTCTGCCTCTACCTAGAACCTGCACACTCAACGGTTTAACATTAACGTTCTGTCTCTACCTAGAACCTGCACACTCAACGGTTTAACACTAACGTTCTGCCTCTACCTAGAACCTGCACACTCAACGGTTTAACATTAACGTTCTGTCTCTACCTAGAACCTACACACTCAACGGTTTAACATTAACGTTCTGTCTCTACCTAGAACCTGCACACTCAACGGTTTAACATTAACGTTCTGCCTCTACCTAGAACCTGGACACTCAACGGTTTAACATTAACGTTCTGCCTCTACCTAGAACCTGCACACACAACGGTTTAACATCAACGTTCTGTCTCTACCTAGAACCTGCACACTCAACGGTTTAACATTAACGTTCTGTCTCTACCTAGAACCTGCACACTCAACGGTTTAACACTAACGTTCTGCCTCTACCTAGAACCTGCACACTCAACGGTTTAACATTAACGTTCTGTCTCTACCTAGAACCTGCACACTCAACGGTTTAACACTAACGTTCTGCCTCTACCTAGAACCTGCACACTCAACGGTTTAACATTAACGTTCTGTCTCTACCTAGAACCTACACACTCAACGGTTTAACATTAACGTTCTGTCTCTACCTAGAACCTGCACACTCAACGGTTTAACATTAACGTTCTGCCTCTACCTAGAACCTGGACACTCAACGGTTTAACATTAACGTTCTGCCTCTACCTAGAACCTGCACACACAACGGTTTAACATCAACGTTCTGTCTCTACCTAGAACCTGCACACTCAACGGTTTAACATTAACGTTCTGCCTCTACCTAGAACCTGCATACTCAACGGTTTAACAGTAACGTTCTGCCTCTACCTAGAACCTGGACACTCAACGGTTTAACATTAACGTTCTGTCTCTACCTAGAACCTGCACACTCAACGGTTTAACACTAACGTTCTGCCTCTACCTAGAACCTGCACACTCAACGGTTTAACATTAACGTTCTGTCTCTACCTAGAACCTGCACACTCAACGGTTTAACACTAACGTTCTGCCTCTACCTAGAACCTGCACACTCAACGATACTACCGTCTCAAATTTTTTGGCATCAATTTTTGAGACGGAAGTAGTGTTCAAAATAGGAAATAAAACATTTTATTATTTTACCTGCATTTTGCGAGCATCCTTTTCTGTATGCTATTCTGACTTCTTCGCCATTATTTTCCTTTGAAAAATGCTGACCCACTCACGATTAAATTACTTCTACCGTGGACTCAGATTGGTCCCAATACTGCTTTTGCTTTTAGTTCAAGACAATTAACTCTCTTATTTACTCATTTTCAAGAATTCTTGTCAACCAATTCTTTTTGTGACGACTGGGTTTCGATAAAAACAAGCGAGCGCATTTCATGACAAGTTATTTGCAAACAAATGATTAGAGTTTAATGAGTGTCAATTAAAACATAAAGTTTCTGGTAAGAAGTAATAGTGCTTTGAATAATGTGTGTAATTACAATTGTCACAGAGTAACATCTCTGATGTCACAGTGTCATAACCCAAGAAGCAACTGGAAATTCACAGGCTCCCTTTGTTCCACTAGACGTGTCTGCTCCTGCTGGCTACACCCTCATAGAGGGATCCGGCTACTACAAGGTACACGTCGACCCCTTGCCTTGGAACGAGGCTAAGACTTTCTGTGAGAATGAGGTCACTGGAGGTCACCTCGCTCTTCTTGGCAAACCATCCGAGTATCAAGACCTTCTCAACTTGCTTACCCAAGCACTTCCTACGCAGACCCAGGGGGCGTTTGTCGGTTATAATGACGTGGCCGTCGAAGGAACGTTTGTCTCGACTACAGGTGGGCTTTTTGAGGGGTCTTTGCAGTGATAAGGCTCAGAAATCATATTTTGATTATTTTTAACTGGGAGCTACAATCCCTTCTCCCACTTTGCGAATCTGGAGTCTGGGTGCCTGGATAGCTCAGTTGGTCGAGCACCCAACTGGCAATTGGGAGGTCTTATGGTTGTCTCGGTACGGTTACATATGTTTTTCCAATCAGTTCTCATTTCATCCTTGCGCTTGCTGGTTTTAAGCTAGAAAAAAAAACACATGCATCGGGTTCATTGCTAATCAGAATCACAGCGTTCCGCGGAACTGACGAGTCTAAAACAAGTGGTAACAGATGTGACTACCAGATGGCGCTGGCTGATGTTCTTTTCAACAAATTTCGATAATTAATTAATTTCGACTCAAAATATCGATGAATGTTTCTAAATCGTTGAAGTGAGCTTTGCGCCTCTAATATTAGAGTAAAAGTTTACGCTTTTAGAGTAAACTAGGCTCAAATGCAAGTCATCTGAATTAAATAATAACATTACATTTCTTAGCTCTTAAAAAGACGGTGACTCCATCTCTAGGCGATTTCCTTTCTGACCAGTTGAATAACTATCACTAGGTCATCATCACGAAGACAGTTTAAATCCAATTGTTTGATATTTCAATTGTTAAATGAAAGTTAACTGGGACCGATAATCCATCGTTAAAAAGTTAAAATAAAATCAACTCAAATTGCCAACTTCGCTTCGCATTTTTAGTCGGTCATATATATGAGTATAAATGAAGCAAACTCTAGCTGATAGATGATATATTGCGTGGTTTCGGTCTTTCTAGGCCAGCTGAGCTGCATGCTGGGAAAGCTGATTTTCTTCGGTGGTCGGCCAAACAATTTCGGGGGCAACGAGAACTGCCTCACCCTTGGGTACGCCAAAGAAGCCAATCTGAACGACTTCAGCTGCACCCAGCCGCTTCCCTATATATGCGAGTTGACCTTGCCTTCCATGATGGTGCCTTGCTAAGTCAAATACGTGCAGTTGACGCCGTGTTGTTTCGTGTTTGTGATTTATTTAAAAAAATAAAAAATAGATTCTATACAGATTTCTATATTAAATGCACTTCCAACAAAATTCTACTCCTTTGAAAACTTTGCCCCTGAATGCAACTGAAACTCGGCACTTCTACCACCAACTGGCACACACACACTCGTCTACGGTGGCGCTCGCGGGTGTTTTTCCAATCACAGTCAAGTCCACAGTACAAAAAGTGGAGGTGCCGGGTCGCTATTGCTTTGCGGGCTGCGTTCAGGAGCAAGATATGACGGAATCTGTGTTCCATTAAATGTGTTTATGTTAAATGTGTTTTTACAGTTTTTTCGTGTGATGAAATCCAGATATCTGTAACCTAAAATGTTGGTTTCCACCTGCGACTGCCTTTCACTTCATGATGAGCGTGAACTCATTACTCTATACTTGTTGGCACATATTACTGATCAATAAAAATTATGCACAATTTATAAGTTGGTAATTGTTTTACTGAAGTTGTATGTTCAGAAGTACGTCCTATTTGTCTGCTAGTTCGCCACATGGGTCTAAATGCACATGGTTCTAATAGTTTTGAATACCAACAGAGAAGAAAAATAAATTATTTGCACCATGCGTAAACCTAATTGGGTCATTCCATGTCAAATCAACCGACCAAAAAACCGTCGCCCTCGCTGTCCCACTCTGAAACTTTCAGAAAATGGAGTTTATACTTATAGCTATCAAATGGAATTAAGAAAATTAAAATACCACTTTGAAAGATAATAGGGGTAGAAAAAATAAAAAGAGGAAAGGGGGGGTATTTTTTATTATTTTAACCAACGAAAATTATGTTTTATGAAAAAACATTTTAATACCTTTCAAGTACTCTTGTTTTCATTTATTTATCTCAACTACAGCCGACGCAATTTGAGAAAGAAAAGCGGCGCGTGCGCCCAATAATTCAGTGCCGTCCCGCCGTTTCGGGGCCGTACCGGGCGAACCATTTGACTCAGAGGCAAACAAAAAAATGTGCCAGCAATAAAAATGATGTGGTCACCATCATACCAAGTTTGGGAGATTTCTAAGAGGTGACGGTCAATTTTCAAACAAAAATCGTTTGAATTGACATTGAATGACCCATGTGTGGACAGTTTGGGCTTCAGCCATTCTGCAGAGTTGTCTCAGAGTTCAACTTTCCTTCACACGGTACATGACAAAATTTTGCATTACAAACTTATTTTTTTCAAGTTTGTCAACGCAAATCAGCCCGTCAAGTTCAAACGACTCGCTAAAGATACTTATTCCTGCACCTAATGCTATCAACGTATCATTGCTTTAATTTCTTATTTTCTATGGCTGCTTTTTCTATTCTGATTTTCTTTCTTTGCTGCCGTTTTAGAATTTCCACGACCTCTCTAGAACTTTCTTTGCTTTAACTTATTTTCGGGCTAATTTTAAAATCTAGTTTAAGCCTCAATCAACGTTTCGAGCTCAGGCCGGACCGACACAAATAAATGTTGCAAATTATTCGGGCTATTTCAAGCCTTTGTCTTGTCCCTCATATGCTGTGAAGGGAATCAACAATGTTTTATTCCCTAATGCCTAAGCCAGTTGTATATATTTGTTCATCATTAATTCTTCTTGCATTATTTACCGGAGTTGGTGTCGCCAGTAGTGGTCATAGCATTGATGGGCATGTTCGTGTACAAGACAACAACAGTGTAAATCCGTCAAGGATTACCACACAAAAATATTGTACCTTGCCATTCCAAAAAAAATATATACATGTGTGTGTGGATCTAGCAAGTATATTTATTGGTCTACATACCTATGATAACCAGAAAAGAATTCCAAAAGTACCTGTTTTATTGTTATCCTGATTTCGTGTCACATGCAGTATTTTCGATGAAAAGACACTGAGCATTATTTACCAATTGTATAATGTAAAGAAAAACCACTGTCGCCAACCTAGGAAAGAAAGATAATTTCCAGACACAAAGACAGCCAATACGTGATATCTTTATGATAAGATATCATATCTTATTTAATATATCTTCTTTAAATTGCAAGCGCTTGCAATGGGGTATTTTATTGTTAGGAACATTACACAATTTCTCATCAAATGCACTTAATTAATTTCAAAACTAATGTGTCCAAGTAGCTCAATGGGCTAGAGCGACGACCGCGATGGGTGGAGATCGATGTTCGAATCCCCGTTTGGGCATCAATTTTTGATAGGGCAGTAGTGTTCCAAAATAAATAAAAAAACCAGTTCGTTTTTTTCCTTCTCGTAAATTCCCTTAAAATTGAAAGTTTCTAAGAGCACATTCGTTGAAAATCATAAGATGCAAATCTACTTTCCAAATAGTGAAATGAATTTTGTGCAGCGGGGCATTGGTGCCTCAGTTAGAACATTCGTGGACATTGGCTACGAGAATTCATGGAAGTCGTCAAGTCTCGAGATCATCGCGTCGTTCAGAGGGCCCATCATGCGTGACCTGTCACGGGCCTGCTGCGCCACCACCCTGCCCTTGTCATCTCTAGTTGGAGTCAGGGTGAACAGCTGGATGAACGCACAACGCGTACCGGTACGCACCCCACGCACTGCGTGCAGGTTCTCGAACCCCGAGGAGAAGCCGAGGAGGTGGCCGCAGTGGGCCTTCACCTCGGCCTGAAACAAACGGACATCGATGCAGTTTATTTTATTGTCAATGCCGTATTTTATTTTAGACTTAGAACGTCTTTTTAACAAATGAGATATTGACACTGGAGATATTGACACTGGAGATATTGACACTGGAGATACGCATGTGAAGGAAAAACGAGTAGACTTTTATCGTCGTAGAATTATTGGAGTTATTTATCGAATCGGGTGCTAGGCTTATTTGTAGCTAATGTTAAAAAAAATCAAAAAAAAATCAATTTTTGACAGAAAGTTTGAAGATTTTGTAGTACGATACAGGAAATAGTTTGTGTCATATTTTAATATTTACTAACAAATCGTTTCGGACAGTTTCCCATGGGATTATTTTCTTGTGGTATTTTATTAAACGATAGCAATCAACACCTTATAAGAATGAAACTTGCAAACAGAATTGGTAAGCTACCGATTTAATCCACTTTTTTATTTTCAGGTTGCAATCTTCGATTGCAAACGCTGACTAACTGACAGCAACAAACTATAATTTGTTTTCTTTTACGTTGCAGAGTCTTCTAATTGTATTTACACAAACACTTTCAGTTGATTAACATTTCGAGTTTATTGAAGAAATGTCAATTCGGCGCTCAGGCTGTTTTTAGCTTCTCGATTAGGCAAGATAAAGTGAAGTAAGATTGAAGAGTGAAGTTAATTACTTCACTCGGGCTCACCGTAGCACTGCTTTCAGATATGTTGTTCATGAAGTAGAACTCGCCTCCCTCAAAGTCTTCGTTTAGATAAATAATCGCACTGAAAAAGAAACGAGCGCTGTTATTTCATGTAAAAGACCATTCAAGCAAAAATAAACTGGCAAAAACATAAGGAATCCTAGTGGAGATACGGGAGTTTTCCATTACTTTTTGGAATTCTTTGTTTTCGCTTTGAATGCTAAGCTATGATTAGTTAGGAACCTGCTTTTAACCACCACTGAGCTGCAATACATCAATGAGTTTTACCTTAGAAGGGGTTACAAATAAGAATAGGAAGAGAATGAGAAGATGAGGAATTGGGCCATATTATTTTCTACCTGTAATCTCGCCAGCCGTTCCAATTTTCTTTGATGCACGTGCCGTTGGCATGCACTTGACAGTTATCAGCATGCGGTGGATGACTGGCAGGAAGCTGCTCGCTGTCATTTGCTAAACAGATGGTGCAAAGTTTTTAACAGCTACACTTTCTTCAAGACTGCTAAGCAAAATACTAACAATTTCCATTTGATTTAAAGCGACGTAGTAACTTGGCCGTCACCCTAGGGCATACTTTCCTCTCAATAGCATCTATCTAAAGTAATATTTATCGAGCAGGCTATTGGTCGGAAAGCAAGGAAATCAAGATCAGTGTCAAGAATTCAACACAAAGATGGAAGTCAGTTCTGTGAAAACCTGGTTGGATAACCATAGGCGTCGAAGAGTGCCACGATTTGCCGCAATTCCTCGAGTGTTCCAGTTGGCAGAAAAAGAGCAGAGTGATTTTTCATTCTCACACTGCCAAGTACTGTCATGCGAGTTATAACTCAAAATATAAGCTAAAATTTCCCCGAGGATTTAGTTTTCCTCGCATAATTCCTTTGTCCTGCCCAGAATTTTATTCAATGTCCAGCAGAGACGACCAACACAAATTGCCGTTTTAAATATGCACCGTACACA
This sequence comes from Protonemura montana, assembly GCA_947568835.1. Taxonomy (NCBI): domain Eukaryota; kingdom Metazoa; phylum Arthropoda; class Insecta; order Plecoptera; family Nemouridae; genus Protonemura; species Protonemura montana. The sequence continues at coordinate 27,497,676 of OX387603.1, read as the reverse complement.
ATTCTATAAAAAGAAGAAATCAAATAAAGTGTGTTTCTGTGCTCACCTGGGAATGGATTCCTGCAGATTAGGTTGTTGTGCTCATGGAACAGTTTCCCCTGCAAGTTGAAATGTCTCTCCACGTACGCTTTCACCCTGTCACTCACTTCAAACAGCTTGTCCACCGAAGATTTTTTGACAATCCCAAAGTATCCCATCTGAAAATCAGAGCCAGCAATGTGGAGTCACCATGGTAACTAGCACTTGGGCCCTTGTGAGAAATGTTGAGTCACCATGGTAACTAGCACTTGGGCACTCGTGAGCAATGTTGGGTCACCATGGTAACTAGCACTTGGGCACTCGTGCAGGGACCCGAACCGAAATGATTAAAGGTTCTGGTTCCGGTTCCGGTTCCTAATTTTTTCAAATTAGGGTTCTGGTTCTAGTTCCGGTTTTACGTTTTTAAAGGTTCCGGTTTCGGTTCCGGTTCCATATTGTGAAGAGGGGTTCCGGTTCCGGTTCCGGTTCCTAATTTTCTCAAATAAGGGTTCTGATTCCGGCTTTAAGTTTAAAAAGGTTCCGGTTCCACTTAATAAATAAAGCGTTATTTTTTAAAATTTTGCTGTTGTACTGGTTCAAGTTTTAGTGGTTTTTAGTGACACTTAGTTTTGTTTTTCCATCTGCCAGGGACAGGTTTTTTTTCCTCACATTGGGTTTCAAAGCACACGAAGCCAGTTGCATAAAAGATAGGGGTGTAACGAAGTCGTAATAATTTTTTTGATTCAATTTCTCTGCACCAGTAGAATTTCAGAGTACTACTTTGTACGGTGTAAAAAAGGCAGGCTAGTCCATCTCTATAAGACAAAGCATGCACGACAAGGGGTTAGTTTGTTTGAGGCTTTCAAGTAAAAAATGTAAAGAAATGGATTTACGGTTACACTCTGATGGGGACAGGCAAAGGGTTATTTAACACTAGACATAAAATTAACTATAAACTGGATAAACCAGCTTTTCAAAATTATAAAGGGGGCCCACCTATGCGGGTTGTGAGCTTTATAGGGCATTGCCGGCGGATCTTCAAATCAAAAAGGACAAGAAATTCAAAATTGTGCTCAAGAATTTTCTACTTGAAAAATGTTTTTATACTGTAAAAGATTTTTTATTGTATAAGGTAGAGACGATGAAAAATTGTTTTGTAAATGTAAATATTACAGTACCTAAAAATGTTGCTATGGATACATAAGACGTATATGTTGTTTAAAATGCCTTGTGTTTTCCCCAAACAAAATCGTGGATACAAGATGAGTCAATGGATGTTTTCGGAACAAACCAGTGAAACATTTTTTTTTCGTGTGGAAAAATTAAAAACAAAAAAATTTTAAACATAATAAGCAAATAATTATAATCTGAATTTCTGAAATCACAATATAACTTCGGAACCTTTATGGAACCTTTAAGGAACCGAAAAGAACCCATGATTTAATAAGGGTTCCGGTTCCGGTTCCGGTTCTTGGAAATTAATAATAACGGTTCTGGTTCCGGTTTCGGTTCCAAGAAAATACGGGTTTTTTCGGGTTCCGGTTTCGGTTCCGGTTCCGGTTCGGGTCCCTGCTCGTGAGCAATGTTGGGTCACCATGGTAACTAGCACTTGGGCTCTCGTGTTGTACGTTGTGGGCGAGCGTTGGAGTTTAGATTGAAATTGATAGAAATTGCAGACGTCAAGAGTAGAACAACAGTTGTCGTAAGCAAGGATAAGTTTCGTAAATTTAAATAAAAATTGATTTGACAAAACCTATGACATGACTAGGAAAATAAAAGAATTTCACTGAAAATGCCATTGAAATTTCACCAATATAGTTATAAAAAGAAAGAAAATATGACTAGAAATGTAACGCTCAAAACCGAAGAGAAACGATTCTGTAAAAACTGAGGAAGAACTGTTATGTTGTTATGTTGTGAGGAATATGTTGCGAAACGTCGGGAAATTTAGTAGCCCTTTACTTAGCATTCAAAACCCAGTTCAAATAGTTTTTCTAAAAACTTGTGCTAAGGATAAATTAAATAGACATGAGTCTAAAAACCATCATAAAGAACTGTTGGCTTTTGTGAGTGAGAAAATTACAAAAATTAGGGAATTCTGGGATATTTTAGAGGCTAGTAAAAGTCTCCAAAAACGCGGTGGTACCAAACTTAAAACACGAAAAACAGAATAAGAATTTCATCTAAATCGGAGCAGTCGTTTGACCACTAGCCGACCTGTCCTTCCCGACATAGCATGAAGGCGAAGGACATGAAGGACATGAAGGACATGAAGGTGAAGGACGTGAAGGTGAAGGTTGTCACAACTTACCAACACGGCCCTGCGCATGGACAATGTCTGCAATTCTTCCCGCATGGAGAACGGAGTGGGGTTACCATCGCGGATGTAGCCATCGCCGATTTGTGCCACAGTCTACAAACAAAGATCAGAATTAGTTTTCGTTTTGTTTGGAACTGTGTAATTTTGAAAAGTGTTTGTATTAGTGTTAACTTTTAAGTCTTCGCTTTGAGCTGTGTTATAACACAGCTTCTTTAACACCGTATCTACGACATACACACACTGTAACCAATCTTTCATACACAACAAGTTACACAAATAGTGAAGGATTACTTAGACAGGACAGAAAAAAAAATATCTGATGTATTTTTATTATTATCAACACATTAACCATCTCAAAAATCGATGCCCAAACGTGGACTCGAACCCCGATCTCCACCTATCGTGGATGTTGCTCTGAACCATTGAGCTACCTGGACACTGGTACTTTATGACGATTTAGTGTATTTAATGAGATTAAATTATTTGACAAGTTAGAGGCATCAATTTTTGAGACGGTTATAGTGTTGATAATAATAAAAATACCCTGCGCATTGCAAGCGTTTGCAATTTAAATAACATTTTACCTATGTGTAGAGTAAATTTTCTCTCACTCAAAGTGGGTGCACTGTTGTGAAATTTTGGCATCCCTAAAAATCGGACTCGTCAATGTTCGGCGTTCCTTTCAAAGCGGTGGGTTCATACGCAGGAAATAATTATAAATGAGAAGAAAATCACTGCTTCCCTTTCCTAAAATTTGAGTAAAGAGACCTTTCAAACTGCTTTCCCACTCAACTTCCAATGTTACTTCCCCGTGGAAGGAAAAACGTGAAACTCTGACAACTCCAATTAAGTGGCACGGCGTTATCAAGCAAAACAAGAACTTGGTTGCAAGCTACCATCGAAGTGCACTTTTAGATTATCTTACCATCGCCATCTCCATCAGAGTCTTGCACTCTTCTTCAGAAGCCAGTCCTGCCGCCAGGAAACGATTGGGTCCCTTGAGCTCAGCATCCGTCTTTAGAAGCTGCGTGTTCTTCAAGAGCGCGTCGCGAATTCCGTTGATCTCAGCAGTTTCGTCCAGTGTGTTTAGACCACCTCTCATCGCCAGAGACCTTCGTTGTATTTGATGTTTTCTACCGAACGCTTTCTCGTTTCCGTTCGACGCCCACTCGCCCGGCTGCAATATATTTGTTTATTGTGATTACAATTATGAATATTAAAACGAATAGGAAAAGTGGAAGGCGAATGAGAAAAAGTTTCAATCTGTAGTACCGTTGAGTGTAGGTTATCGGTAGATAAACAACGTCAATGTTACAGTCTCTGCGTGAAAAATTACTACCTTACCGACAAAAATGCAGAGTACCGGAAGTTCACGTTAAGTGGAGCCACTGTAACATGAAATTTAATTTCGATATTTATCGTAGGTTACTCGCTTTTTAATATCGTTACGTGTATATCAATCGTTGAGGTAAACATTGATGGAGATTTTTTGAGCATGAAAAGTCTCAAAAGCAAGTTAACCTACGAGAAATATCGAAATTAAAATTCATACGACAGTGGCTCCACTTAACGTGATGTTCCGGTACTCTGCATTTTTGTCGGTAAGGTAGTCATTTGGCGGCCATCTTTCACGAAGAGACTGTAACATTGACGTTGTTTCTCTACCTATAACCTACACTCAACGATAGTATTGTGGCGGACAAGATATACCCATATGACCTTGCACACTTTTCTTTTTTAACAATTTGTCTTTAAAAGTTGAAGCAGATGAACATTGTGAATTCACGCATAGCAACTCTATTTGTTTAGCGTATGCGTACTTGCATCTGTTTCTTGGCGTGATAAGCACTCACCTCTACCACATTGTTTTGCCAATGTGTCTCCCCGTTTTCTTGCCGTTTGGTTGTTTTCTCAATTGCGTCGAGAAGCTGCATCTCGTAACTCTGTCTTGCAACGTACTTCAATGCTTCCTGGCAACAGCAGGTAGAAACATATTTGGTGATAACTAGTAGTAATACACTTGAAGTCCTCGCATTTAAATAAGTAGGCAAAAAGTCTACCTGCTGGGCAAAATGTTGTCGCACTAAGTTTTGCCCTTTGGAAGTAACTTTAGCCACAGATATGAATGAATAGCCTGAATACATAACAAAGCAGTTCAGGCTTAGATTAGACGTGCATTTAATCAAACTGATGTGATTAAAAGTTAGAAACGCTATCATTTTGCGTTCAAATCGTGTATGAACCATAGAATCTCATTGCTTCTGGGGCCTAATTGAAGTACTTGAAGTATGTGCATTTCAGGGATGCGCTCTCACCTCTCGCGGTATGAAAGACTGCTGATTTGTGTTCGGCATACTCTTGTAGTGGGTCATTATGGACAGCAGCATTGTGTCGTTAGGGTGGAACAGTAGAAGACTCGAGACAGCCTCGCACGCCCTACGCACATCTCCAGCTGTTGGAACCAAAAGAAAATGCGTTTTATGTGCCCACTCTCGACCAATCGGCAGACTCAGGCTCACCGTTTACGAACACAGTACTTGTGATTGCAGCTAGTAAAATAAATTGGAGTTCTGCTTTGACGGCACGGTGTTACGGTAAAGAAACAGAGATCTTCCTTACAAGCCATTGCTTCAACTGTGTGTTGCACAAATTAATTACAGTGCATTGATTGATTGATTGATTGATTGATTAGGATGAAATCTTATTTAAATTGCAAACGCTTGCAATGCGCGGGGTATTTTATTATTATCAACACTTCCACCGTCTCAAAAATTGATGCCCAAACGGGGACGAATTGATGAAATTCAAAAATTCAAAAAACCGATGCCCAAAATTGATGCCCCTTTTGGGCATCAATTTTTGAAACGGTTGTAGTGTTGATAATAATAAAATGATTGATTGATCGATGGATTGATTGGTTGATTAACTTTTAACAGTTTTAGCAAGCCGGTCATGTAGAAAACTTATGCCATGCTTATATATGGAAGCTAGAAAATACTCATACCTTTGAAGTAAGCAAAGTGCAAATATTTAAAATGATCTGCTGGTAAATCTTCTTGTCGTTTCCCTTTCTTCGTAATAAGAGTGATAGGACAGCCGAGTTTGCATTTCAAGCTGTTGGCAACATGACCTGCAACATTCATTACCATGCATATAATAAATAAGCAGTTTTACTTCGCTTTTATTTGTTAAGAAACATATTTTCTCATCGTACACTTGAGTACGTCCCATTGTCTGCTATGTTCATATTAGATTATATGCACAAGAACGATTTAGTCAACGTTTTTTTCATGCGCCGTCATAAAACCATCAACTATAAGTTGTTTTTTTTCAGGAAATACTCAGTTTTTTAAGTAAAAATGTAAAAGATCAGCTCACTGATAACCGGTGAGATATATTCAGGAAGCCAATCAAGAAGAGTTGGCTTCTCATTGGTACAACCAGCTCGGCACAGTTCCTCGACATCCATGTAATTCTTCAGCGATTGCTCCATCGACTCTATGACCTGAGTGAAGTCCTTGCGGTCGTAGGCTTCCAGCCCTCGTCGGTAATGCGCGACAAAGGGATGCGCCTCTAGATCCGTTATGCTCGTCAAGTCTATGCCAGGCATCGTTGCGTAGAATTCAAGCATAGAGACCATGGCCTCGTTGTCTGGTTCTTCAACTAGGACTGTGTAGACTGCCGACGCGGCTTTTTGAAGAAGATTTTTCTGGAACGATAAAATTTGGTTCCACTAATTGAGTTTATCTTTTATCCATGTGTGTTGGAAACACAAGTCATCGTGAGATCATCGAAGTTAAGCAACACTGCGTTGGGTCAGGTATTGGATGGGTGACCACCGAACGGTTTGGCGTGTTAAAAACACCGGTCCTCGTGAGATCATCGAAGTTAAGCAACACTGCGTTGGGTCAGGTATTGGATGGGTGACCAATGAACGGTTTGACGTGTTGGAAACACCGGTCATCGTGAAATCATCGAAGTTAAGCAACACTGCTTTGGGTCAGGTATTGGATGGGTGACCAATGAACGGTTTGACCTGTTGGAAACACCGGTCATCGTGAAATCATCGAAGTTAAGCAACACTGCGCTGGATTAAGATTGTAACGGTGTTCATCATGCACATTACCAGTTCTGTTCGGTAGAGAGGTTGGAGTTGGTAAAACAAGCTCTAACGGAAATTGAATTTTCAGAAGTATTCAGTCGGTAGTTCACTGAATTCAGTTTCAGTTTACAGTCATTCAAAGTGACTTGTTTCCTCGCAAGGAGAACAGCTGACAGCAATGCCAAGGTGATTAGATGGTAGATTGCTGTCGTGTTCCTGGTGAATGTATCTAGGCAGGTCCTTCCTGTTTGTGAGACCGTTGTGTCTGTTAATGGATATCCTGGTAAAGTGACACTGGGATCGACGTGACTGCTTAGCAAAACCAAGGTCTTGTTTACTAACTGGTTCGTCTGGTTAATCTTCACGTTTTATTATAGTACCACCCATCTTTTCTCTGAGGTACCACCACCAAACGGACACGACCGTCTGCTTGTAATAATTTTCAATACAAGAAGGCAACTCAGAAACTTTCGGGTTTTCTATAAGCGAACAAATTCGAATAAAGCGGTAATGCTTACCTGGAAATAGCAATGCTGCAAAAACTCATACGACTTCAGCTTATCAAAACTGTTGGTGGTTGACTCATTGCTGCAGTCCGAAACACAAAATGACTGCTTCACTATTTTCTCTGACGTTTGCAAATGTTCTGGACTTTCTGGCATCATAGAGATCGACGAAGCCACATCTTCGTTGCACTTGCGATGACAGTAGACAGTTAAATCTTTCGTCCGTTTCAATCTTAGCAGAGCGCTCTCAAAATTTGTAATACACGCATCCCATTTTTCGTCCATAAACGCTTCCTCACCATTCTCGAATAGTGTATCAAGTGTTTCTTCGTCCCTTGTTTCTGAAGTGCCGAAATTGCAAAGACATAGCACTAAGACTAGGAATGGTACAGGATAAGAGGACATCGCCGTGTCTTGAGGAGTCTGCAACTGCCATCGGAGTTGGGTTTGTTGAACGGATCAAGTCAATGACTCGAGGCACCATGGTATCTGCCGGAATACTTGTTTGGTGAGGTCCCACTTGCTAAATCGCCAAGCTCCGAAATCCACACAAACCTGATTTTGACCATCCTCGCCTGGGGCCTCGGGGACAGAATGGATGTAATTCCACAAATAAACTAAAGCCTTTGGTTCAATCAACTTCGCGTTCTTCGAATAGTGATCAACTAGATATGGAGTGTGTTAAATATCGCGTTGCATACATATGTGTTGAAGTTAGAAAACAATAGTCATGATTGATCGAAACGATAGTCATGATTGATCGAAACGATAGTCATGATTGATCGAAACGATAGTCATGAAACAGTGCGTCGTTAAATCCCAGTCATCGATTGGTGTTTAACGACGCACTGTTTTGACATCTGGCCATGCGGCACTGGTCTAATGGCGTGAGTGGATGACGATGATGAACCTAACCTACCCTACATGGGACATGGGGAAACCCGGTGCCGGCACGTAGCGAACTCCTGACAAAGAGCACCAAGGGGACCACCGGCTTAACTTCCCTTCCGAAGGACGGTACAACTCGAACAACAGGATTCCTCCACAAATCCATGCTGTCGAGAGGTTGATAAGCAAAGCGAGTAAATTTGCTGTACTAACTTTTGTCCCTCCAACCTCTCACCCAAATAGAAGTGGTCATGTGTATGATGGTCACCCATCCAATACCCGACCCAACGCAATTTTGCTTAACTTTGGTGATCTCATGAGAACCGGTGTTACTAACACGCCAAACTCACATTAGATAGAGCGTGTCTTTAAAGCATGCCTTCTCTCACCTTGCTGTTTTGCTGGACTTTTACATCTTGATTTCAAAATATAAAATACTCAAAAACCAAATTTTTTTTATTTATAGTTTCTTCTGGGTTTTGTAATGGGGAAAAAAGGGTAAAAGTAATCAGGTCTATTTTCTGCAAAGAAATAATGCAATTGACCAAAAATCATTTTTATTACTCTGCTAGGAATGTGATATCGTGATAGAGGGCATGCCGTAGAAGAAATTATAATTATATATTGTAAGTTCCTAATGCTGTAGATAAACTGAATCAATTGAAACCCCCATCCAATAATATGGTAAACGAGGAATGTACAGGCTTGTCTGCTATGAACGTACGTATGGAATTGACTCGATGCCTACAAACTCATGTGTCGAGTCTTCGAGCTGTGGCTCAGAGGAAATTTGACAATGGCTGCCAAAATTCTTAAATGAAAATTGCAAAATATTACACTGCGTTCGATTAGATAGATTTTTGTACGTGTGCATAAAGCGTTAGGTCAACTACGGTAACATTAAAACATGGCTTCAAATACTACAATATATGAAACACACAGCTGGCATGGAACGGAGATTTTGTTACAATTATAAAATATTTTTTTGGAAGCGTCCAGTAGAGCACTCTCTCGCCTTCACATTTAGGTATGACATTTTGTGATACTACGGAATACATATCAAGAAAGTCTAATGCTTAAAACATTGAACAGAAATGTTCTCACATGCAAACAGGTAAGTGTTCATTGTTGCGCAACTGAATGCCCAAAATTGTCAAGCACAACATTTGCATCTAGACCTGTAGTAACATGCTAGAAATAATACTCTTTTATTGTTAGTAATTTTGCTTAATCGTCTCAAGCAATTTGGGCATCTAATCTATTCCTAGCAGCAAGTAATTGCCTACACAGTAATATGTAATACACATCGGGTATCCACTAAAGTAACATGATGAGAAATACTATTCTACTAGGCCTAATCCAACCGTTGCATTTATGCGGCCCAACGCCCAATATCAGTTGGTTTTATGACGATAACTGACATTGTTCGATTAGGCTGAAAAATTGTTCAGCCTATATTGAAATTATTCATCAATTAATTAATTAACATAATAGTAGGTTAATACTTAGTAATTCTTTTGCAAGCATAGAGACTAAATTGTGCTCAAGTTTCCAAACGGTTATTGCATATTAATGACATCGGGAGAGAGAAGATCGCACCACAAACATCCCAAGATAAATATGAGTCAAAAAAAAAAAGGTAGTATCTTGGTTGATATCAAAGTTATTATTTCTAGTAGGCTTACTCATATTGTGCAAATTTAGTAGAAACTCAGATCAACCAAAACATTATCAAAAAGTTTTTTCAGCCAACCCCCATCCAAATTACGTTGTGCAATTTCCCCTCGCCCGAAATCATGATAATAGAGCCGTTTGGCACAGCAATGACCAAATTTATCATCACCATCCAAATTCCTGGAATGCTTTTTTCCTTCTTTCCACTTCACCAATATTTTGCAAAGCATTTTATTCTACACTGCTATTTTTTAGGATTATAATATGCTAAATGAACTTGAAGAGAGCAAATTAGTAGCAATACTAAAATGCAATATTATCATTTTCCTGACCCAGATGCAAATCAATATTAAGCTGTCCTTTTTTTTTGTATCAGGGAAACAATAAAAACTATCATGAAGTTAAATTTTGGTTCCATTTAGACCAACAATTTCAATAGTTAAATAAAGAACAGTCCATGGCAATAGGCAGAATTTTTTCAAAATGTTGGTGAAGTGGGTAAAACTAATCAGGGGTAAAACATTAAATGGTGTGGAGGAAGCAGACACAAAACATTCACATTTCAGGTCATTTTGAATAAAATGAAAGGAAAGCAATTAGAAGCAGAATCATTAATTACAAACTCAATTAGGGGTGGGCAGTTTGGTTAGGCTATCTTCACTGCAGCAATGGTGACCACAGCACTTTCCTCTTTGGCAAATTGAACAGATCACCAACCCATTCTCCTTCCCCAATGCAGTCTCCAATTTGTATATGCTCTGGATAAGTCATCAGTTACATTTATCAGTTTCACATTTTTCTTCATGGCTTGACCAAGCAATGCATCGACTAAAAGCAGAATGACAAACAAGCCACAGTATCCTTGAATGTGAGCAAAAAAAATGATCCTGCATTCTTTAATGTTTGCAATCTCCTAATGTAATTTTATAAGGAACAGTTAAATTTTAATACTAGCTGCCACAGAAATGTTTTGAAGTCTTCTAGAATTAGTCGACACTGCCGCTGTGACAATAGAAGTCTTCAAGAATCGAAGGTTTCTTTAATGGAGGTTGCACCACAAATCACCGAGAACATCCGGGAAAAAATATCTAGAGAAAACAAAAATGTTAATTATTAGAAACCTAACAGAGATTTAAGATAATGTTAAGTAAAGTGTTGGTACTTCTAGGTTAAAAAATAAATTACCTACCCTCTGAAGTTCCTTTCTGTCTAGGAAAATTTGGGAGTGCTTAAAGAGAGAAGGGTGCAACTAACTGGAAAGCTGCAAATATCGGCTCCATGCATTTTCATTCCTGGGCTAAATTTGTTCATCTCAACCTTCAGTGAGAAAGGCGGAAGCCAAAATGTACATAACAAGCGAGATGCACAAAGTCATTGTACAGTAGGTTTTTTGCAGGTTTTTGGTTCTCTTTTTTATAACAAGCTTGGATTCCTAAAGATTATAGAATCAATAATAAACTAGCATGGAGTCTTCATACACAACTTCTGGGGTTAAAAAGATTTACAATATCTCTGAAGAAATATGCATTAGTGTGTTATTTCTGCTAACCTGTCAAATCAAGGGATTGATGAGTAAGGTATATAGTATATTATTATATTTAATTAGTTGTTGTAAATTTTCATTTACATTACTAGTAGTCAACAATCTAACCAAACTATGCATGTAAGATGAACCTAATTTGGTAGTTACCATTAATTCTGCATCATGAAATGGCAATCGGGCTAGCAAGCAGGTTCTTCGACGGGAACCATTTTGTCGAGATAGCCGCAGCCGCGGACCTTGTTTATCACGTTGCGGACAGCCTCATAATCGGATTTCTGGAACTCCTTTCGTGAGCCAGAGACCATAGCGACTAGATGCTCTGACGCAGACACAAGCTACAGGCAAAAATTACGGTTAGGTTTCAAAATATCAGTTTTAATATCGGAGCCAATCGAAGGTAAATAGATACCAAAGATATAAAAATCGGGTTGTACCCACTGATCTCAAAAAACCTGGATAGTGCATAGGATCTGACCAATTGATCAAAATAAAAGTCGGGCTTTCCATTGTTAGCAACAGGTAAATCTGAGGTGTCGTTGTAACTTCAATGCTAATTTTAGGGTTTTTGAAACATGTTTTCAACCAATTTTGACCATAGAAGTAGTGAAAACTTTGAACAAAAAACTATCGCTGAAAACAATTAAAGAAGCACGTACTCCCTGATAGAACCCAGAATTAAGGGCTCTCAAAATGGTGAAGGCCGCTATTCTGCGAGCCCTTAATTCCAAGTTCTATTAAAGAGTATGTCTTTCTATGGTTACTGCAATCCAGGTCACTTGAAATCAATGGCTTTACATGGACCAATTGTTTACTTTCTATCTGTTGTACCTGCTGGGCAAACGGTGGGAACCCTTCGTCCTCTGGCCCTCGTTTCGGAGACACCTCGAGGTAAAAGTCATCCAGCAACTGCAGCTCCTCTTCGGTGAGCTTTGCAGCCCCATTGGATCCTGCGAGGAAGTCATCACGAGCAGCATCTGTCCCCATTGTAGAGAGCACATCCTGGAGGAATAAAAATCATGCATACCTTGTTAGGACAGTTCAGCCCTATAATAAAGTTAGGATAATATAACTTCTTACAAAACTACATCTCATGATGTTACTTGTTTTATACATTTTGGTCGGTTAACTTGAATTACTCCAGGCCACGGTTAATTGCAGTAAGTGCTGGCATACATTGGCGGCCCCTGAAATTGCCAAGTCTGGGCGCCGAGGTGGTTGATCGACAATGAACGTTGAATAGCCGACGAAAATTCTTGAAAAAACCCAAAATTAACCTGCGTTTGCACTAGATTTAAGCCGATTCTCTTTTGAACTTTGCGAAGCTATTTTGGAATTCTGACTTATGGCCACGACCGCTAACCAACAACAGTGTAATTCCGACAATTTTCAAACTCAAGTCACAACCACAAAACTTGAAAAAAATCACGGTTTTCGCAGCCCAACAGCTCCGAAATCAAGATAGGAATCCAAAACTACCATCAAAACTGAACAATCAAAACCGAGAGGCGACCAAAATGATCCATGACTTGAAGTAATATAATTTTACCGCTTGGTAGCCTTATATTTTATACAAGATGTAGAATGACAATAAATCAAATGAATCCATTGGGTTTCTAATATTTTAGAATCACTGGGTAAACTGTAAGCTTTTTGCCAAAGTGCTGGCATACCACAGAGATTTTTCTATGGCACCGGTACCACCCTGCAATTAACTAATTACGTATCAAAATATTGATGGGTGTGATGATCTGGATACATCACCGAGGTTAGCACAAATACAGATTGAAGGTTAACCAGTTTTAAATGCAAGTAATCTGCAAATGTAATAACAAAATCACAGTTGGTTTGGTGAAGTGGTTCAAAGCCGTGGCTGGATGTTGTGGTGAGCGTCCGCATAGAAAAAAGACTTAGTCGGACTTGCTCTGTTGAGATTGACTTGTGGTTTATCTGGTCAATTGTGGTCAATCTCAACAGAGCACGTCCGACACTCACCACAACAAAATTACAGTTCCTAAAATTAAAAACACCAGTAACTCCATCTCTGGGCGACCTCCACTTTTGTCCGTGTATTTGGTTGCCATTTCCTGCGACGATAGCCATTAGCGCAGAGGCTCTTACCAATTGGAAACCAAATGATCTTTAAATATATGTAGATATGAAAATACATACTATGGTATGAACTAACTATTATGAACAAAGATTACTAACCTGGATGTTTAGAACTTCCATCACTTTGGCAAGCTCCTGAGCAGAGCGTTCCTGGGCTTCCTTGCGAGCAATCCGCTTGGCTTCTTTGCTACTCTCCAAGGCAACTGTAGTCAACTGGCGGCACATTTCTTGCGCAAAATCTAGCGTAGTGGCCACCTCATTTGTCTTGGAAACAGCGGCAAGCTGGTCCGCATTCAAGGTAGCTCCCTTTCGTTGTAAGTCGCGATATCCCTCGATTTTACGCTAAAGACAAAGAGTAATTTTCAATGCACGCAGTTTTATAGCCTAACACTACCAAGATGACATAAAACACATCTACGAAAAATGTAAAAAAAAAAACATCTCTTAAGCTCTTTTAATCACTGTAAATTTGATGAGCTCTGAAAAAACGGATGATATTATCATCAGCCAGCACATGGTCGGCAAAAAATGGTTGTGGTGAAAACCAGGTTATAACCGCTACCTTGCGCTTCTCGAGATTCCGAATTTTGTGCTCCAAGACGGTAATTGCCTGCTTTATCGGGTCTGTACACTCGACAGACGGCTGCTTTTCCAACTTTTTATCAGCTGCCGGCATTATTCCTTTCGTCTTTAACAAAGCCAAAATCAACAAAACGCTGCACAAACACCGTCTGAAAGCCTATTTGAGTTCGGAATAGTTCGACCTGACGCTCGCCGATGTTTCGGCCAAGACCGGCGGTCGAGATTCGACAGATCGGTAGGTCTTGCCACCTAGCGGCAAGCAGATAAAGCTGTATTGAGATATTTATTTTCCTCATTCCGCCTAAACTGTTACCGATATATTTGTATTGTATTTTGTATCTGAAAATTACACATTTAAACCACGTCAGTCATCAAGCACTGACTTTTATGTGCTACATGTAATTTATTATTATGTTTTCAAACGTTGTCAGTGGCGTACTCTGCTGTGAACAGACGACATGGGTATATTATTATTAAGAGGGCAAAAACCCTCTCATGATCGTCTCCGTTCTGCCGTGATTTTGAAAGAAAAGCTATTCAATTCGAACGCGTGCAGCATTATAAATGGGACTAACGGCATTTTACAGCACTTTCGATGAAATCAAGGGAAGTTTATTGGAACAATTATAAACATTGCACATTTTTAGGGCGCTACATTATAGGAACGATCAGATCTCGAAGCACAAACCATGGTATCCTAGACGATTGAAGCACTAACGATATCATAGCAAACAGAAACAAAATTTTGATTTTGGGTCATTACAACTTTAGAATGACTGCAGCTCTATCAGCAGGAAAAGTAGCACTATCTGGCGTTATCGTAGCACTATCTAAGATTCCTCTCAAAACCTTTGCTTCTAGGTTGATAAGTAGGGCAAGTGAAGTTGTTGTACCTAGCATGTGTATCCCTATATTCTCTTCCCTGAACGGAACTGGACAAGTCTATGATGGTCACCCATCCAATACCTGACCCAGCGAAGTGTCACGAGAACCGGTGTTTCCAACACGCCAAGCCGTTTCGTTTCCAGGCTAGAATCGGATGGTGTTTTTCCGACCATTATGTTCAAGCGAATCTGTTCAAGAGAGAGAGAGAGGTCCTGGGTTAAGATCCTAATATCTTCGATCTTGGGTGACCGGTGACAGCTCAAGAACTCCCCGTTGTTTAGTCTCGTCATCCTTCGGAAGGGATGTTAAGTCGGTGAGCCCTTTGTTCGGTTCCTTTCGAGAAAACCTGCCTGTACAAAGTTCTAACCGAGTTCTAGTTCTCAACATCAGTGCGTTTGCTTGCCTCGCCAGTTCGACATCACCTCTGAAGGCCCGGTGTGAGAAGTATGTCCCGGTGGTGTACACTAGAACACTAGAACACTAAAACACTAGTTTTAAAACACTGGTTCCTTCTAGCAAACTAGAAAACAGCTGACAGAATTGAAAACTTCACCAAGAACTGGTTCATGACCTTGGATAAAGCTGGCAGACACAGCTATAGTACCGACTATCTGAAAAATCTCTTTCAAAACTCTTGTATATGCTCGACGGTCCACTTTCTAATAGGGTCGAGACTCTATTGGTGATGCTTAACGACGCACTGTTCTGCTGACTGGCCCTATTGCACCTCATCGACCTATGTATGGCCTACGACCAATCGTTGGACCTATGGCCAACTTTAGGTAATACACAGACCGAAATAAAGGAAGACGTACTCTTTCTAGTACAGGGTTTACAAAACGGAGTGGTCCGACAGTTTATTTTCCAGCGACAAGGGCGCGGTCAGACCTTCGGTTCGAGCACTATCCGCACGTACTCAGGCCGTTGATGGGCCAAGTAGTATCTGACCAGGAAGCTGCAGGTGATCTTCAAGCGGATGTTGTTTGCGGTGCAGTGGTCCAGAACCACCTGGCGAAAAGTGGAGTACTCATTCAAATTTCATATTTTCGCATAATCGTGAGTTATCACAATGCAAAATTATTCTGCAAAGATCTTTGGATTTTCTTGGTATCGAGCAGGACCGATAACCAAGGTCTTTCCAAAATCTTTGAAAGTTCTATAATACCCTAGTTGAAATCTTATTTAAATTGCAAACGCTTGCAATGCGCGGGGTATATTTTTATTATGAACACTATAACCGTCTCAAAAATTGATGTAATACCCTGGTCGAAAAAGATTTTTCCACAATTTTGTGATGAAATCGACATGATTTTTGTAAGGTATGCTATACAGGTCTGACCTACATGTCTGAAGATATGGTATTTTAATAAACCCCTCGCCGACCTCTCACCAGAACACAATCTATTTGATGAGTTTCCATTTTATTAACCCAATGGTGCATTAAATATCTCAGAATCACTGGCATTGCCCATCCTTCCTTTCAAGTTCCAACCATCTCTTGTGTATTGGGCAACCTTAATGTTGCAGTTGGAACTTGTGGACATTGAGCTCTAGAGTGGCTCTAGTTTTTTATAGTTATGTCACAAAGCAACCATAACAGTGTGTTGTGAGAATACGGACTGGATGCGTCGGATGTTTCGGTAATCAATGATCATCAATCAATGATCAGTTGACCAATAGTCAATAAAACCAATGAATACATTGACAGTCGCGGTGGGTCTGCCTGATCCACGCGCTTCCCATTCACATAACATCATTAGATGTAGTTTATAGCTGAGATAGAATAAACCAAGGGGATGTTTTTACTGACACCGGCCATGACCGAAGCGACGCCCAGCCTCCGGTACAGTGGCGGAACTTCGGTGTAAAACAGATGCCAGATGTTCTCACCGAGCACCTTGTACGAGACGAACCCGCGATCTGTGGACAGCAACAGGGTACAACATCAGGGTACAGCATCAGGGTACAGCATCAGGCTACAGCATCAGGGTACAGCATCAGGGTACAGCATCAGGGTACAGCATCAGGGTACAGCATCAGGGTACAGCATCAGGCTACAGCATCAGGGTACAGCATCAGGGTAGAGCATCAGGGTACAGCATCAGGGTACAGCATCAGGGTAGAGCATCAGGGTACAGCATCAGGGTACAGCATCAGGGTA
Organism: Protonemura montana; assembly: GCA_947568835.1. NCBI lineage: Eukaryota > Metazoa > Arthropoda > Insecta > Plecoptera > Nemouridae > Protonemura > Protonemura montana. The sequence continues at coordinate 27,480,888 of OX387603.1, read as the reverse complement.
CAGCATCAGGGTACAGCATCAGGCTACAGCATCAGGCTACAGCATCAGGGTACAGCATCAGGGTACAGCATCAGGGTACAGCATCAGGGTACAGTATCTCATCCCGAATAGCAAATCGCTTGTTATGCATAATTGTGTTGCATCCTGGTTTTAAAGATGCAGGCTTAGTGCAAGAAGTTTGCTATTGTATTTTACTAATCTGTCCGCATTTGAGCGTATTTGAAGCAAATAGGCAAACTAAGTAAAACACATGACAGGGATTTTTAATGGGTATTTTATTTCACTCTTTACTGTCGTGAATCAATGCACTGACAATATAAATTGGCGCCGTAATCCTTGATCTACGATTTTGTAGAGTGATTCTTGTGATTTTGAAGGAAAGCCATCAAGTAGTTTTGTACTAAATATTTGTTCACTGGCATGGTACTTGCCGGATTTACCTGTTACTAGTGTCAACAGAGGTAACTAGTGGTCTGTTCAATATTCCTAATGAATCGGATGTCAGGTTTGTCTTTACCGTTACCAAGAAGTTGAACGATGAACTTGCGCCTGAGAGGAGCGTGGTAAACCTGGGATGGGGCGACGTAAGAACTGAGTCTCGCGGTGGCTAGGATCGAAGCGTTCCTAGCCACGCACCGCAGCATCGCGTGACTCGGGCGGCAAACTTGGGAACGAGAATTTTGAAGTTTTGCGACGAAATAATAATTATCGGTTTGACAGTTTGACTTTAATGGCGATTTGAACCCGAGACTTTAATTCAAAGAGGCTCTAGCTTCCTTGATTCGATTGTTTTCTTTTCTTATCACACCGCTTTCTTGATTGAATTCTGAATAGTATTTATAGAGTCAGAGTGAAGGGTAGTGTGTGGCACACTACTGAAAATCACTGTCTAAACTTGTGAACTAAACTATTGATTTAACTGAATTAACTACTTATTCAATATTCTTTTGACGTGACTGTCTTAAAGCGCATTATATAGGGAGGCATGTACGGATTTGCTCTCCAAAATGGCAAATGTGTAACAAGCCCTACAGCCTACAGGAAACAAAGGACAGAATGTGGTTTATTATTATTAAATAGTTCAGACAATTCTCTAGAAGGACTTTTTTTTTGATTTTCGATAAAATAAATATTGGAGGCGTTAGAGGGGTTGGCGTTTTTAATGCTCTCCATAAGACCAATGTTAAATTACGCAAAATGGCAAATGTGTAACAAGCCCTACAGCCTACAGGAAACAAAGGACAGAATGCGATTTATTATCATTCAATAGTTTAGATAATTCTCTAGAAGTATGTTTTTTTTTTATTTTCGATAAACTAAATATTGGAGGCGTGAGAGGAGGCGGCGTTTTTAGCACTCGTCATTAGACTAATGCAAAATAAAATATATATATCGCAAGATGACACTTCCATCCCAATCTGTAAAGTCCTTCAGCATGTAAATTAGATATGAAAACACAACCCAAATAAAGAGAGATGTAAAACTTGCATGTGAAGTATGGTCAGTACTGTAGTTGACCTACGTGGCTACGCGGTAGTTGAACGTAGTCACGCTTAAATATCGGCCGTATCAATAAGATACAGCTACACCCGTTTTTTTACCCTAAACTACCTTTATCTTACTATCAGCACCACACTGGCACAGTGAATAAACCTGTCACTTAATAACTTAGTTGTGAGACTCAATTCCTCGCCTAGCTTACCTGAGTTCGCTATTTCCCCTTCTTCTTTACATCAGCTACAGAATGAGACTCGGGGGAGTCGCCACGAACAACATGTTTCACGTCCTTGATGACGTTGACATCGGCATTTTTGCCAGAAGCCGCCTGGAGCCCAAACAGAGTACAATTACAGAAATAGTGGCTTGGTTAGGATGAAATCTTATTTAAATTGCAAACGCTTGCAATGCGCGGGGTATTTTATTATTAACAACATTATAACCGTCTCAAAAATTGATGCCCAAACGCGGACTCGAACATGGCGTCAAATCGCCATTAACTGGCTTAGTTAGTGGTTGATCGTCGTTTCACACAACCCACCAAGATAATTAAAGGGCGTTTTTAAGTAGTTTTTAAGTTTAGCTGATTCAATTGTGTGAAGCAACAATTTGGCTAGTGTAGTCGTCTTACCTTGCAGCTTAGCACATATTTTAATAGCTCTTTATGGTTTAAATGGGAAGGTCAAGTGTCACACGGTTTGGTGTAATAGACTTTGGTCCTAATCACCTACTTTTTGTTGATTTCACTTCACTTTTTGTAGAAAAATGCCAACTTAGCGAGAAGAAGGAATGAACAAAGAGTGTCGATATTTAATGAAGAACTCACCTGTTCGGCGGCCTTGAGTAAAATGCTGGCCGAAGGACGCCGAGCAGCCGACGATGACGCCTGCTTGTTTCGAGAGTCCTGGAACGAGTACACAGACAACCTGTCCTAAATCCAGACAAATGTAGCTTCACTTTAATTTAGAGACTTAACGCCAGGTGGCAGTGTCAGCCCTGTACCTGGACGTTACATCTCCTACCCTGCAGTATCAGAGATCGGTTACCACTTTTCCTAGGTCCTTTTTAATGACATTAGTCTAAAAAAAATGCAGATACTTACACACAATTGTTTTTAAAAGCTGTTTTTGGTTTCGTTACCAAGGTGATTTCATACATGACATCGCTCTTTCAGAACATAACTCACCGGCCTGTCATCGACTGCCTCGAAGCGACGTTGCCGCTCTTCTGCGGCTGCGCGATACGCCTCCGACTCGAGAAACGTCATCTTGAGAAGCCGCTCGTCCATCGCGATCCAGTCCGAGACGATGACGTGGTCCATGCGCCATCGCTTGTTCACCTCGGGCTCGAGTAGGTTTGACATTAGCGACTTAAGTTGGTCACTCAAGACGTCGGCTACCTGAAGATAGGAAGACTCTTGGTATCATTTCCTCAACAGGTAACATCTGTCAGATGGGCGATGACCATTGAAAGCGACATCAAATCTAATGACTCGATGGCACGTTTTTTCTTTATATCCAGTTCTGAAAACGTACTAACGAGGTTTACATTTGGCAGGAGATCTTTCTCGTTTCCCGACTGACCTAGCTTTTGCTGTCTGTGACGCTTGTATGCTGAGCCAGGTCAGCTGGCTTGCCAACTTTTACTAAAAATGGGCTCCAGCTTTTGCTGCCCTTTTTTTCTACTAGTTATTTCTCTTCAAATTGTGAGATACGCAGTTCGAAGCTTGCTTCCCAAATACTCAGCTTAAAGTCGGATTTTAATAGCCACTAGCCAGTTTTTCACAGGTAGGAACATTCAGTTTGTAATCTAAAGTTCAAAAAGCCGTGAAAGGTTTCTAAAAACGTGGATAGTCAATAACCTTGGCCCGAAACTTCCACTTGCGCGACACCTGCTGGTCGTAGAGTCGCTTGACGTGCGCGTCGTCGAACGGCATCGCCTTGTTGAGCATGACGTAGAGAACGACGCCCGACGCCCACACGTCGGCGATCTTCGGGTTGTAGGGTGCGCCGACGAGGATCTCAGGGGCCGCGTACGACAGCGACCCGCAGTAAGTCTCGCTCAGCACGCGCTTGCCGCGAGCGTCGACCACGTCCCGAGCGAACCCGAAGTCGGCGACCTTGTAAGGTGGAACCAAACGTGACTTTGTGAGAGCTACCGGAGAATTCAGGAACTCACTGAACTTTGTATTTACTTAAATCTTCAATCTGTACAGTATTTAAGTTCGGTTTGGTTTAAATATTGACCTTTGTCTCATGGTGGCAACATTTAAGTGCAACAAATACTTGAGTTTTTTTTTGGCTTCAATCAATAACGGAACATCTTGATTCAAGACCACTGAGTGTCTGAGTGCAATTTATTTAAATTTTCTAAATCAGTAGCCAATAACCATCATGTCCCCGACGGGTGCCACCCTGCCATACCTTCACGTTGAAGTTCGAGGTGATGAGAATGTTCTCACACTTGAGGTCTCGGTGCGCTACCTCGAGTTCGTGCAGATACTGGATGGCCAGCGCAATCTGGCGGAACCACACCTAGAATGGACGGAGTGCAGAGGCTGGTCACAGAATGGTACGGTTGCTTGACGCGAGTCCTCGACTTGTGGTTTCGGAGACAGTTGAAGAGGTGGAACTTTAAACACGGCACTGATCTCACGAAGAATGACAGGCTGATGAAGCCAGACTACCCTCGGCAAGTGTCATTACCTTGTGTTTACTCTGTTTGACAGCGCCACGAGCCAGTCACCGGCTGACCACGGTACTAATAAAAGTAGTTAACATACCTCATCCATGGTTAAACTGGATGTGGCTAGCTTCAGAAGTTACCAAGTCCAGAAGAGTTATGGTTTTTAGACTCATGTCTACTCTCTCTTACCAATAGTTTTAACAAAAAGAGCTTTATTTTCCTGCGAATAGAACGAAGATTGACAAACGATAAACCATCCCAACCGTGAGCCACGAAAATGGGCAAACTAAAAAAAGCGTCTGATTTTTAGATGAAGTCTTATTTAAATTGCAAACGCTTGCAATGCGCGAGGTATTTTATTATTAACAACACTATAACCGTCTCAAAAATTGATGCCGAAACGCGGACATCTGATTTGATTGCTGTGACTGAGCGGTAGTAACTGAGCGGTAGTAACTGAACGTTAGTAACTGAGCGTTAGTAACTGAGCGTGCGCGCGCACCCTTGCCTGGCACTCCGCGACTGCGCCGTTCTTGAGTACAAAGTCGAGTATGTCACCGAGCTCTGCGCACCGCATGAAGATGTAGTACTTGGACCGACGCTGGAAGATGCTGTGCACGTGGATAATGTGCGGGTGGTTGAGACGCACCAGAATGGCCAGCTCTCGCGGCAGAAATTTGCGCACGAAATCCTGCGTCAAACGCAGTTCACTGAGGTGTTCATCTGGTACTTTGTTGTAAGCATGCGTGACCAGTCTGCTTTAGCAATAAAATCAAGAAATCTAAAGCCCCCAAATTTGCATAACTTGTTCTCAAGATTCATTGAATGCATTTGAGGTTAACAATTGGCCACTTTGGCAATGTCATAGGTGCAATTCAATACCGAGGTATCGCATCGCACTAGATCGTGCAAATGCGAGGGCTACTTGCGGTGAAAGTGGTTCTAATATACTAGGTATTTTACTCATTGGCGAAATGCGTCTGGCACCACGAGGCTTTCCCTCAACCCCTGCCACACCCTCTGTGTAACTTTACCTTGGGCGCCTTCTCTGTGTCGATGATCTTGCAGGCCAGCGTGCTCGTGTCCGACCCGCCCGGGGTCGTATACTCGGCCATGAATACCTTGGCATAGCTGCCTTCCCCCAATTTCTTGACCAGTTTGTAGCCCCGAGAACCCAGAGTGTGCTCTTCGGATGCTGATAGGTTGACTGTCTCTGACATCCTTCAACGGAAAAAGTGTCACATTGTGCTATTGGTCGAATCCATGGGCACAGAAGTTGGTTACCCGCATTGGTCTCGAAGTACAGCCAGCAATTATTAAAGACACCGCTAGTTTTGCGACCTTTCAGCTTCGAAAAGATAGATTCGAGGAAAACAAGATGGTTGCGTTCAATTTGTGCTGATGGCGATGTTTAGGGTCGCTAGAAACAAAAGTGGGACGATCGAAACGACTATGCATATGATGGTGTTCTCGTCTCAAATCTACCTTATCGAATCTGAAAATAAAACAAATAAAAACAACTCTGTTTACCCCTGAGATCAAGCATATCCGTGATAACAATGACCTGACAAATAACCAACAGTAACATTGAAGTAATGTTGAAGTAATGTTGAAGTAATGTTGAAGTAATGTTGAAGTAATGTTGAAGTAATGTTGGTACAGGTGGCTATTTTAACTGGTAATGCTCATTTAGCGAACTGTAGGTACCGAAGCAGCAAACTGTTCAAGGTTACATGAACGGAATGTCACCGGTCGCATTGGCTAACTCGCCGACCAATAGCCAACTTGCATCGCTATGTCCCTTGTTTCAAACTACATTAGCATATTCCTCTGGTGACAAACCTCCAGTGTCGGAAAGCTCGAGAATGAAACGCTTCTCAGAGGGCGCCATCCATGTCGCAGCAGGAGACGGTGGCTCAGTCGGCCACTGGCATCCTGCCACGGTAATTCGGTCACGTTCACTGTGAGAATTTTACACGCTAATTTTGACTCAAGATTTAGGTTTGACGTTGGTGAATTTTGATTTTTAAATTGAGTTTTTTAGGGTTTTGTTAGTTTCGGTATCTAAGAAACGAATGGGACGCGGAAGAGTTGTGATATTTGTAATTATTTGTATTGTTACGTGATTTGAATAGAAAATGGAATTGGTATTTGTTTGACTTGGGTTAAGTTCTTCAATGGTATTTTCAGCCACTAGTTAGAATGCCGAGAGTAACATTTTCCAACTTATACAAGTCTTATGACGAACGAATTATAATTATTCTGAAAATAACTCACTCAAATTCTTTTTGACTGTTCGCCAACTGTTTATTAATCTGACTGAAATCCACAAAATAATTGATACAATCTTGCGCGTTTCATCAATCGCAGATGCGTGAACCAAATCTGCCAAGAAAAGAGTGCGGAGGGAACAGAAGTTTGTTAAATATCAATTGATTGCGTGCCTAGAGACGGGTTGTTGAACCACTTGTTTCAACCCTAGTACCGAGTTGAGAGTTGTCAGGCTTAAATACCAACCCCTACAGAGTTGACCGTATTTACATATAATACTTTCAATGACAGAATTGCTACTGTCAGCAGAAAGCGTGACGTTGTAAGGTACTAATGTTGAATACATCAATTTAGTGTTGTTAAGAAAATAGTAAATTAAAATTTTTTAATTGATTTCATTGCATACCTGACTCCAAGTCATTTGTATATTTAAAAATTCTTCTCAGACAATTTTTCGATGCTGTTTCTTTTTTTTCAATCCTAAACTACTTACCATCGATGGCTTCTCTATTACCAGATTTCAGATTTCCTTATACCTGGCATTTTATCCAATCCCTCGTTTAAATAGCTGTAAGTAGGTAGCTAAGCCAATGTAAGTAGGAAATGCAGGCAATGTAAGTAGGAAATGCAGGCAATGTAAGTAGGAAATGCAGGCAATGTAAGTGTAAGTTCATCTCTTGGGAAATTGTAAGAACAATACACACAGATGAAAATAAAGATACAAACAATTGAGTGCAATCTGGCACCTAGATACACTAATATATGGCATCAGGTATTCAAAAAGTCTGTGTAATTTTACAAAATAGTACAATTATTATAGGCTGATATGCAAAACCAAAATAGCACAAGTGACACTTGACAATCATCGGACGTATCACGCATGGCTTCAAATAATATAAAATGCACCATGTTTTTATTTTTACACGGTTCATTCACCGCCATCTACAATGATGGTAGCTTCTAACGGCTAAAATCTAAATAAGTTTTAAAAACTTTCGGTCGTATCATAAGCGAATAATCGAACTCTCAGAAGATGTTGAACACTTTGGTATCGCCACCGGGCAAAACATCGTGAGCAGCTGTAACTTAAAATGAAATCTTATTTAAATTGCAAACGCTTGCAATGCGCGGGGAACACTATAACCCTCTCAAGAATTTATGCCCAAACGGGGACTCAAACCCCGATCTCCACCTATCGCGGGAGTTGCTCTAACCCATTGAGCTACTTGGACACTGGCTTTTTGAGACGATTTTAGTGTATTTGATGAGAATGACGGATCTCCAAGGAGTAGAACCAAGAGGCTGTGAATACTCACAGTCACTCTGATTCTAGTGACGCTATATCACGTCACAACCTGTCAAACTCGAGTAACTCCAATTTGACGTTGGATTCGTTGCTGTAGCAGGATGAAATCTTATTTAAATTGCAAACGCTTGCAATGCGCGGGGTATTTTATTATTATGACTTCACTATAAAAGTCTCGCAAATTGATGCTCAAACGGGGATCAATTTGATGCCCGTTTGGGCATAAATTTTTTAGACGTTTATGGTGTTCATAAAAATTTTTAAAAATCTAACTTTATTATTCGACCGAATTCAGTTGGATCTCTTCACAGTTCACGTGCTAGTTGGACCAGAGTCGTAACTTGACACTCGACACACGCCCTGTGCTTGACTCTGAGTTTCTTAGCTCACAGTTCCTAGTTTTTTCTGATCTCCAACTCGAAGATCTATGCGGAGTTCAATTGGCTTTCAATCTGCAAATTGCCCCGACCAGCGACAAAAGGCAAAAGAAACCATGTCATACAAAAATACACTTTTTTCACTTTATATTTTCTGGCGTTTTTTTCTAGAAGGTAAAACCAGCACGCGCGATAGACAGTAGGGAACTGCCCGATGTCCTGGTTTGGTTGCATATTTTACCAGTTTTGCTTCCCTACCATTCTTTGCAACACTTCTGTTGGTATTCTCTGTGACAGGCAGCGTGAATTTGGTTGCATCAAGGTGCAGAGCTTCCTTGACTTACAGGCGCACCTGAGCGTCGACAACACGTACCCCCCTTGACATCCTGAAGGGCTACCGATGGCCATCTACTTCGGCAGCGGCCACTTGGATGCGTACGGCTTGCAGTCTTGCTCCGGATCCCGAGTAGCGGCGTAGTCTGCGTACACTTTGGGCGTCTGCGCGTTGTAGTTGAGCGCCTCGCAGAGCCGACAATAGTGAAAAACAGGCGTCTGGAAATATCCATGCTCGTTGTAGATCTGCAACAACGAAGATTACCTTTATCCCTCCCACTTTTCACAGTGTATTCATATTATGTGCCTAGCTCTGCATTTGGGGTTAGGTTCAACAATGGCTAGCAATTCAAAGCGTTGCTATGATGCTAAGACCAGAATGATAAAACAATTGACCTTGAAATCGGCTTTCCAGGCGAAGAACTCGTTGTAGCGCACGTCATCAAGATGTAATTCCAGCAGATGTCGCGCCAAGCGCTTTGGCGACTCGAACGAGTCTGCGTGGATGAAAGATCCTGGCGGCAGATGGCGCTGACAGTCTACCAACGGTGCGCCGAAGATGACAGGCACTGCGTTGTGGTGGTACGCCTGCCACCAAACCTTCCAGCGGACACCAAATATCGTTAAAGTGGTAGTTTTGCATGTACATCCCATGCAGTGGTTAATTTCTAGCGAACAAGTTGGGTACGCTCTCAATTGAATTCAGGTTCTGTTCTAGATCGTGTGTTTTTTTTTTTTTGGGGGGGGGGGGGGACAAGGAAGCCGTGCCAAAAGGCGAAAAACATTGAAACAATTTCTATTCTCTCGCTATGCTTTGTCGGCGCTGCCTGACAAAGGGTAGCGTTGCCTGAGCTTAGCTAAGGTTAGCCTTGCTATCGCTTTGCGTAGCACATGAGCTAGTGTTTTTGGCATTTATTTTTCAGAATTTTAAGATTCTGTGAATCTACCATACGTTCTGCTGAATGCCATTTCCAATTAAAATTTTCGCCAACACTTAAAAATAACGTGTGTTTCTTGAATTTAAATGTAGAGTTGACTAAACTTTTCCCGGAATGAGTGATCGACGTACACTTTGCAAGAAGAGGTGCGTGAGCGTACGCACAAAATAACAACTGGTTGCCATGGTACTTAAGAGGGACATAAAACAGCTGATAGTTTTAGAGGAAAACACTTCTTTTGTCTCGAATCACGTGCAGTTGAACAAGTGATGAACGGAAAACAATCAGTTGTAGCAAATTCTAGAACAAAGTCGACAACCTATACCTTCTTCCAAAAACACCGAGAGTTGGTCTCTTACCTTTTCAGTGAGGTACTCTCGACAATTGGAGTTTTCGAAAGAGAGGTAGAACTTGTACCTCGAGAGAACTGGGCAGTCAAGGTCGTAATGGCCCGCGCACCTGTTGATACAGACATATTTGCGTTGAAACCTCCGAAATACTTTGAAACAGTTTTGTCCTCCAAGCACCTGAAGAGGACTTCAGCCTGGATGGATGGGGACTTCATCGATTTAATGCCCGAACACACTTTCATCCGACGGTAATATTTGTCTGTTACTCTGTTAAGTTGCTGAAGAAATATATACCTGCTATACAAATTTAAACAAAAACAAGATTTTTACTGTGTATTTACAAAAATACAATCGCCACGCTATTATCACGGAAAGCGAAGGATAAATGCATTTATAGTTCCAAAAGAGATAGCCAGAAACTAACAAAAATACCCGAGTCAGTTTTATTAGCAGGCTGATAATACTCCTGAGTCTATGTGCTGGTCAAAATGTCATTGCCCATTGCGGACACTTCAGACGAGTCAGGTACTAGCTTGTGGGTGCCGCACTGCCCGTACACGTCCACGGGCACGTCCTCCTAGATACTAACTTGTGAGTGCCGCACTGCCCGTACACGTCCACGGGCACGTCCTCCTGGATACTAACTTGTGAGTGCCACACTGCCCGTACACGTCCACGGGCACGTCCTCCTAGATACTAACTTGTGGGTGCCGCACTGCCCGTACACGTCCACGGGCACGTCCTCCTAGATACTAACTTGTGGGTGCCGCACTGCCCGTACACGTCCACGGGCACGTCCTCCTAGATACTAACTTGTTAGTGCCGCACTGCCCGTACACGTCCACGGGCACGTCCTCCTAGATACTAACTTGTGAGTGCCGCACTGCCCGTACACGTCCACGGGCACGTCCTCCTAGATACTAACTTGTGAGTGCCGCACTGCCCGTACACGTCCACGGGCACGTCCTCCTAGATACTAACTTGTTTATGCCGCACTGCCCGTACACGTCCACGGGCACGTCCTCCTAGATACTAACTTGTGAGTGCCGCACTGCCCGTACACGTCCACGGGCACGTCCTCCTAGATACTAACTTGTGAGTGCCACACTGCCCGTACACGTCCACGGGCACGTCCTCCTAGATACTAACTTGTGAGTGCCGCACTGCCCGTACACGTCCACGGGCACGTCCTCCTAGATACTAACTTGTGAGTGCCGCACTGCCCGTACACGTCCACGGGCACGTCCTCCTAGATACTAACTTGTTAGTGCCGCACTGCCCGTACACGTCCACGGGCACGTCCTCCTAGATACTAACTTGTGAGTGCCGCACTGCCCGTACACGTCCACGGGCACGACCTCCTAGATACTAACTTGTGAGTGCCACACTGCCCGTACACGTCCACGGGCACGTCCTCCTTCATCTTCTCGACGAACGCCCAGCGATGATTGGCGCCGCCGCAGTTCGAGCCTAATATGGCCGCAACTTCAGTTTTGTTGCGCGCGTTGTCCGTGCGCGGCAGGAGCGCCACTTGCCGGCGTTCTGACTCGGTCAGTCGGATCGTACGGCCATACGGCACGGGGACATCCGAAAACATACTGGAAACACAGACACCATTGGTAGAGGCCACTAGTTGCGTTGGTGAGGTACGCGTTGACTGTAGCTTAAAAGAGAGCCGATCACAATTGTGATAAAGCCACAGGGGGTATCCTCTCAGAACCGACCCCGATCTCCATCTATCGCGGGTGTTGCTCCAACCAATTGAGCTATCTGGAGACATAATTTTTAAGAAAATTTAAAAATAGTTTTAGAGGATATTCTTATCAAATGCACTAAAAGCCTCTCAAAAATGTGTGTCCAGATAGCTCAATTGGATAGAAAAACACCATTATATGTGGAGTTTGGGATGCGAGTCCCCGTTTAAGCATCCATTTTTGAGAGGGTAGTAGTGCTTCTAAAAATTAAATAAAACACACCAAACAAAATTGATTGATTTTTGGAGTTTCTTGACGCACTTCTTTGGCAATTTCCAATGGCGTCGGTGAATGAGTGGATGATGATAAGGATGATGATGAACCTAGCCTAGCCTAAAAGGGAGGAGGGCATGTAGCTTACTTCTGTCGAAGAGCACCAAGGCAACCACTGGCCTAACGTGTCTTCGGAAGGACGGGACAAGAAGATTCCTCCACAAGATTCCTCCACCAATCCATGGTATCGACAAGTTCATAAGAAGGGCCGGCGAAGTTGTTTAACTAACTTTCATCCCTCCAATCTCTCTCCCGAACTTTACAGTCATGTGTATGATGGTAACCCATCCAATACCTGACCCAACTCAGTGTTGCTTAACTTTCATCCCTCCAACCTCTCTCCCGAACAGAACTGGTCATGTGTATGATGGTCACCCATCCAATACCTGACCCAACTCAGTGTTGCTTAACTTTCATCCCTCCAACCTCTCTCCCGAACAGAACTCGTCATGTGTATGATGGTCACCCATCCAATACCTGACCCAGCACAGTGTTGCTTAACTAACATCCCTCCAACCTCTCTCCCGAACAGAACTGGTCATGTGTATGATGGTCACCCATCTAATACCTGACCCTGCACAGTGTTGCTTAACTTCGTGGATCTCACGAGAACCGGTAAAACATTCCAAACCGTTCGGCTATAGCTCTTCTAAAACAGCTGCACTCCACCTGTAAGTCATGGTCCAATTGAAGACGCCGTCGTACGCGTGTCTTCCTGGTAAGGTCTGGGTGCTCTCGTCTGACATCGCCACCCAGCGCTGCGCAGTTGTCCTCTGCGCAGGCAAGATGGCCGGCGACATGCGCTGCATGTGAAACAACACTGCGTCTGCGCCGAGCAGCTGCGTCTCGTCGTGTATGAGTCGACAGTTGTGTGCGGAGCACGTTTCAAACGGATCAAACCTGCGCGTACAATGTGCGAGTTGGTTTTTGTTCTTTTTTTACTTTAAGTCAGGGTTGGATAGTACTGTTGAGTGTGCAGGTTCTAGATAGTCATTTGGCGGCCATCTTTCACGAAGAAAGTTTAACATTAACGTTCTGTCTCTACCTAGAACATGCACACTCAACGGTTTAACATTAACGTTCTGTCTCTACCTAGAACCTGCACACTCAACGGTTTAACATTAACGTTCTGTCTCTACCTAGAACCTGCACACTCAACGGTTTAACATTAACGTTCTGTCTCTACCTAGAACCTGCACACTCAACGGTTTAACATTAACGTTCTGTCTCTACCTAGAACCTGCACACTCAACGGTTTAACATTAACGTTCTGTCTCTACCTAGAACCTGCACACTCAACGGTTTAACATTAACGTTCTGCCTCGACCCAGAACCTGCACACTCAACGGTTTAACATTAACGTTCTGCCTCTACCCAGAACCTGCACACTCAACGGTTTAACATTAACGTTCTGTCTCTACCTACAACCTGCACACTCAACGGTTTAACATTAACGTTCTGCCTCGACCCAGAACCTGCACACTCAACGGTTTAACATTAACGTTCTGCCTCGACCCAGAACCTGCACACTCAACGGTTTAACATTAACGTTCTGTCTCTACCTAGAACCTGCACACTCAACGGTTTAACATTAACGTTCTGTCTCTACCTAGAACCTGCACACTCAACGGTTTAACATTAACGTTCTGCCTCGACCCAGAACCTGCACACTCAACGGTTTAACATTAACGTTCTCTCTCTACCTAGAACCTGCACACTCAACGGTTTAACATTAACGTTCTGCCTCTACCTAGAACCTGCACACTCAACGGTTTAACATTAACGTTCTGTCTCTACCTAGAACCTGTACACTCAACGGTTTAACATTAACGTTCTGTATCTACCTAGAGCCTGCACACTCAACGGTTTAACATTAACGTTCTGTATCTACCTAGAACCTGCACACTCAACGGTTTAACATTAACGTTCTGTCTCTACCCAGAACCTGCACACTCAACGGTTTAACATTAACGTTCTGTTTCTACCTAAAACCTGCACACTCAACGGTTTAACATTAACGTTCTGTCTCTACCTAGAACCTGCACACTCAACGGTTTAACATTAACGTTCTGTCTCTACCTAGAACCTGCACACTCAACGGTTTAACATTAACGTTCTGTCTCTACCTAGAACCTGCACACTCAACGGTTTAACATAAACGTTCTGTCTCTACCTAGAACCTGCACACTCAACGGTTTAACATTAACGTTCTGCCTCGACCCAGAACCTGCACACTCAACGGTTTAACATTAACGTTCTCTCTCTACCTAGAACCTGCACACTCAACGGTTTAACATTAACGTTCTGCCTCTACCTAGAACCTGCACACTCAACGGTTTAACATTAAAATTCTGTCTCTACCTAGAACCTGCACACTCAACGGTTTAACATTAACGTTCTGTCTCTACCCAGAACCTGCACACTCAACGGTTTAACATTAACGTTCTGTTTCTACCTAAAACCTGCACACTCAACGGTTTAACATTAACGTTCTGTCTCTACCTAGAACCTGCACACTCAACGGTTTAACATTAACGTTCTGTCTCTACCTAGAACCTGCACACTCAACGGTTTAACATTAACGTTCTGTCTCTACCTAGAACCTGCACACTCAACGGTTTAACATTAACGTTCTGTCTCTACCTAGAACCTGCACACTCAACGGTTTAACATTAACGTACTGCCTCGACCCAGAACCTGCACACTCAACGGTTTAACATTAACGTTCTGCCTCTACCTAGAACCTGCACACTCAACGGTTTAACATTAAAATTCTGTCTCTACCTAGAACCTGCAGACTCAACGGTTTAACATTAACGTTCTGTCTCTACCTAGAACCTGCACACTCAACGGTTTAACATTAACGTTCTGTCTCTACCTAGAACCTGCACACTCAACGGTTTAACATTAACGTTCTGCCTCGACCCAGAACCTGCACACTCAACGGTTTAACATTAACGTTCTGCCTCTACCCAGAACCTGCACACTCAACGGTTTAACATTAACGTTCTGCCTCTACCTAGAACCTGCACACTCAACGGTTTAACATTAAAATTCTGTCTCTACCTAGAACCTGCAGACTCAACGGTTTAACATTAACGTTCTGTCTCTACTTAGAACCTGCACACTCAACGGTTTAACATTAAAATTCTGTCTCTACCTAGAACCTGCATACTCAACGGTTTAACATTAACGTTCTGCCTCTACCTAGAACCTGCACACTCAACGGTTTAACATTAAAATTCTGTCTCTACCTAGAACCTGCAGACTCAACGGTTTAACATTAACGTTCTGTCTCTACTTAGAACCTGCACACTCAACGGTTTAACATTAAAATTCTGTCTCTACCTAGAACCTGCACACTCAACGGTTTAACATTAACGTTCTGTCTCTACCTAGAACCTGCACACTCAACGGTTTAACATTAACGTTCTGTCTCTACCTAGAACCTGCACACTCAACGACAGTATTTTGAACGCGGCACTCGGTGCATAGTGAACGTACATTTAGGTGAGTTAGTCAAGTGACTCACGTGTCTTTACCGAAGTGGTGAAAGTGTCTTCTCTCCAAGAGCTTTCCGAAGCGCCAGACGAGGATC
Organism: Protonemura montana; assembly: GCA_947568835.1. Classification (NCBI taxonomy): domain Eukaryota; kingdom Metazoa; phylum Arthropoda; class Insecta; order Plecoptera; family Nemouridae; genus Protonemura; species Protonemura montana. The sequence goes on along the minus strand of OX387603.1, from coordinate 27,465,506 downwards.
GTAAACGTTCGGTCAAGTTCGGGCAACGACGATTCGTTCCCTGAGTCCACGATAGACTCCTCTATGAACATCATTTTGCCCAGCTGAGACATTTTCTGCTCCTAATGATGAAAAAAAACTTAGATTTACACATTTTTTTTTCCTTAAAGCCAAGCCATCCTAGACAATTTAGCATTCGACTTTACACAGCTATACGCAACATCAAAACACACCAATTAATTTACAGGTACTGTGAAAGCTGATAACAAGAATCAAATAATAAGTACAGAGAGCTTAAAGGGCAAACAATATCTCATGTTTTCACATTTCAGCAACAAGTTACAAGCAAGATGCATTTCAGCGTTCAATTGTTTTCAAAAATGGTGACAAAATGTCTGGCATACGATTTTGAGCCTCTTGAACACTTGACTCTTAACAAACTTCAACTTCTAACAAAAACTATTTCAACTGGGTTTTGTATGCCAAGTAAATGACAGCAAAATTTCCCGACGTTTCGCAACATATACTAGTTACTTCTTCAAGGGTTAGAGCAGTCCTGACAATTTTCCAATAACAAAAGAACCACACAAAATTATAATAATTACCAAGTTCAAGCTTCCTAAATGCATTTAATTATAGATTTCAATCCTAGATGCATTTAGGAAGCTTGAACTAGGTAATCGTTATAATTTTTTGTGGTTCTTTTGTTATCAGAAAATTGTCAGGACTGCTCTTACCCCTGAAGAAGTAACTAGTACAAGTTACGAAACGTTGGGAAATTTTGTTGTCCTTTACTTAGCATTCAAAACTCATTTCGAATAGTTTTCGTTAAAACTAGTGCTAAGGATAAATCAATTAGACATGAGTCTAAAACCCATCATAACTTCAACTACTTACAGGCTGCGTACAGACCAAACGACAGCCTATTTTAACCAAATTCTCCACTCACCTCCTTGGCGCTAAGATTCCTCCAAAATCCCGGCAACTCAAGAAACTCCCTTGCAGTCAATTCGACGACAAGCCTGGCTCTTGGGTACTCAGCTACCACCAACCAGATCATGATTAACGACAGAGAAGTCACTGCCAACGTCGCGACGGCGAACGACACCCCAGCCAGGAACTTAACACGCATGGCTCAACGTCTGCAAGAAGTGTACAGCTCTGGTATAAGAGATAACGCCGCCTTCGCTGTCTACGTTCGATAGGCTGATTTTCGAGCATTCTTAGGTGCATATCATTTGATAATTGACTTTACCACCGTTACACAACACAGTGCAAGAACCTTGGTGTGACATTGCGTCAAGCTGGTGATGCCAGGTAAAGAATTGTCACCCACCTCTTATCAGCTTTCTGTTTTCGTGGCTCGTTTACCTTTTCGGCGCGTTGCGCTAACTTCAAACACGATAATATGCGATTGATTCTGTTTACTTTTGTACTTTCAAAAGCGTGCGACAATAAATCAGCTTACAAGCACACGCTATGGCATGTGACAAGTGAATTAAAAATACTTAATGCTATCTAATGAGATACGGAAGAAGGAAACGGAAGTGAGGCGGAGTCCTGTCAGGCGTTGTCACTTATCAATTTAACTCCCTCTAATTTCACTTTGGTTTATTAGGAAGAATAAGGACTTCTTCTTGACGTCTGGTTCTATGTTACTAGTTGTTACCGTCTCAAAGAGTTCGATTGAGAAGGCTAAGTCTTGGGGCAAAGAGATCTAGAAGGGCTTTCTAGATTAATATTATGGGAGAAAACTTTTGAATTTTCCTCAAATTTAGGTGAGAAACCAGGAGATAAGATTCCCTGTCAGTAATAAAAGCTACTAAAATCTGCGTTTACCAAGAACAGTCTGACGCTATGTCCGAAAATTTCAACAAAATCGGTGGACACAAAGCAAAATTTGCTAACTTTTAAAATTGGGTCGTTGCTCTACAGATCGAAGAATTGAAATGTGCTCTAAGTGGATCGAAGTCTACCACGAAAAGAACACGAGGACGAAGGTTCCCTGTCTATCAGGGTACGTATCACTCTGTTTGCTAGAGAATGTAATGCTTGCGCCAGCCAATGACAGAAATCAAATAAAAAGTCGATAAATACAAATCTGAACAAAAGTCACTGTACATTTTTTATTAAAAAAGTTCAAATAAAATGATAAGGACATTGCACGGCAATACCAGTGTATCAATAGCGTATACAGTGTAAACAATTAACATAGATAAGGTAGATATTTGCTAGACATAAAAAAAAATGAATAAAATTATCCACTTCGATTAAATCGACATTCAGCGTTTTAAAATGAACCCCAACAATAACCAACATTAAACCTAAAAAACAGTTAATTCAAAAAATATTCATCACCCGCAGAGATGCTCCTTGTGTTGCCAGCCCCAACACGTGGCGAGCAGTAAACACTGACCTGGCTTAGTCCCAGCTCGGTGTGTTAACACAGGGAAGACAGCTGTGTTGCCAGCCCCTACATGACTGCATAAACACTGACCTGGCTTAGTCCCAGCTCGGTGTGTTAACACAGGGAAGACAGCTGTGTTGCCAGCCCCTACATGACTGCATTAACACTGACCTGGCTTAGTCCCAGCTCGGTGTGTTAACACAGGGAAGACAGCTGTGTTGCCAGCCCCTACACAACTGCAGTGAACACTGACCTGGCTTAGTCCCAGCTCGGTGTGTTAACACAGGGAAGACAGCTGTGTTGCCAGCCCCTACATGACTGCATAAACACTGACCTGGCTTAGTCCCAGCTCGGTGTGTTAACACAAGGAAGACAGCTGTGTTGCCAGCCCCTACATGACTGCATAAACACTGACCTGGCTTAGTCCCAGCTCGGTGTGTTAACACAGGGAAGACAGCTGTGTTGCCATCCCCTACACGAGTGCATTAACACTGACCTAGCTTAGTCCCAGCTCGGTGTGTTAACACAGGGAAGACAGCTGTGTTGCCATCCCCTACACAACTGCATTAACACTGACCTGGCTTAGTCCCAGCTCGGTGTGTTCACACAGGGAAGACAGCTGTGTTGCCAGCCCCTACACAACTGCATTAACACTGACCTGGCTTAGTCCCAGCTCGGTGTGTTAACACAGGGAAGACAGCTGTGTTGCCATCCCCTACACAACTGCATTAACACTGACCTGGCTTAGTCCCAGCTCGGTGTGTTAACACAGGGAAGACAGCTGTGTTGCCAGCCCCTACACAACTGCATTAACACAGACCTGGCTTAGTCCCAGCTCGGTGTGTTAACACAGGGAAGACAGCTGTGTTGCCAGCCCCTACACGACTGCATTAACACTGACCTGGCTTAGTCCCAGCTCGGTGTGTTAACACAGGGAAGACAGCTGTGTTGCCAGCCCCTACATGACTGCATAAACACTGACCTGGCTTAGTCCCAGCTCGGTGTGTTAACACAAGGAAGACAGCTGTGTTGCCAGCCCCTACATGACTGCATAAACACTGACCTGGCTTAGTCCCAGCTCGGTGTGTTAACACAGGGAAGACAGCTGTGTTGCCATCCCCTACACGAGTGCATTAACACTGACCTAGCTTAGTCCCAGCTCGGTGTGTTAACACAGGGAAGACAGCTGTGTTGCCATCCCCTACACAACTGCATTAACACTGACCTGGCTTAGTCCCAGCTCGGTGTGTTAACACAGGGAAGACAGTTGTGTTGCCAGCCCCTACACGACTGCATTAACACTGACCTGGCTTAGTCCCAGCTCGGTGTGTTAACACAGGGAAGACAGCTGTGTTGCCAGCCCCTACACAACTGCAGTGAACACTGACCTGGCTTAGTCCCAGCTCGGTGTGTTAACACAGGGAAGACAGCTGTGTTGCCAGCCCCTACACAACTGCATTAACACTGACCTGGCTTAGTCCCAGCTCGGTGTGTTAACACAGGGAAGACAGCTGTGTTGCCATCTCCTACACAACTGCATTAACACTGACCTGGCTTAGTCCCAGCTCGGTGTGTTAACACAGGGAAGACAGTTGTGTTGCCAGCCCCTACACAAGTGCAGTAAACACTGACCTGGCTAAGTCCCAGCTCGGTGTGTTAACACAGGGAAGACAGCTGTGTTGCCAGCCCCTAAACAACTGCATTAACACTGACCTGGCTTAGTCCCAGCTCGGTGTGTTAACACAGGGAAGACAGCTGTGTTGCCATCCCCTACACGACTGCATAAACACTGACCTGGCTTAGTCCCAGCTCGGTGTGTTAACACAGGGAAGACAGCTGTGTTGCCAGCCCCTACATGACTGCATAAACACTGACCTGGCTTAGTCCCAGCTCGGTGTGTTAACACAGGGAAGACAGCTGTGTTGCCAGCCCCTACACAACTGCATTAACACTGACCTGGCTTAGTCCCAGCTCGGTGTGTTAACACAGGGAAGACAGCTGTGTTGCCAGCCCCTACACAACTGCATTAACACTGACCTGGCTTAGTCCCAGCTCGGTGTGTTAACACAGGGAAGACAGCTGTGTTGCCATCCCCTACACGAGTGCATAAACACTGACCTGGCTTAGTCCCAGCTCGGTGTGTTAACACAGGGAAGACAGCTGTGTTGCCATCCCCTACACAACTGCATTAACACTGACCTGGCTCGGTCCCAGCTCGGTGTGTTAACACAGGGAAGACAGCTGTGTTGCCAGCCCCTACACGACTGCATTAACACTGACCTGGCTTAGTCCCAGCTCGGTGTGTTAACACAGGGAAGACAGCTGTGTTGCCAGCCCCTACACAACTGCATTAACACAGACCTGGCTTAGTCCCAGCTCGGTGTGTTAACACAGGGAAGACAGCTGTGTTGCCAGCCCCTACACGACTGCATTAACACTGACCTGGCTTAGTCCCAGCTCGGTGTGTTAACACAGGGAAGACAGCTGTGTTGCCAGCCCCTACACAACTGCATTAACACAGACCTGGCTTAGTCCCAGCACGGTGTGTTAACACAGGGAAGACAGCTGTGTTGCCATCCCCTACACAACTGCATAAACACTGACCTGGCTTAGTCCCAGCTCGGTGTGTTAACACAGGGAAGACAGCTGTGTTGCCATCTCCTACACAACTGCATTAACACTGACCTGGCTTAGTCCCAGCTCGGTGTGTTAACACAGGGAAGACAGCTGTGTTGCCAGCCCCTACACAACTGCATTAACACTGACCTGGCTTAGTCCCAGCTCGGTGTGTTAACACAGGGAAGACAGCTGTGTTGCCATCCCCTACACAACTGCATTAACACTGACCTGGCTTAGTCCCAGCTCGGTGTGTTAACACAGGGAAGACAGCTGTGTTGCCAGCCCCTACATGACTGCATTAACACTGACCTGGCTTAGTCCCAGCTCGGTGTGTTAACACAGGGAAGACAGCTGTGTTGCCAGCCCCTACATGACTGCATAAACACTGACCTGGCTTAGTCCCAGCTCGGTGTGTTAACACAGGGAAGACAGCTGTGTTGCCATCTCCTACACAACTGCATTAACACTGACCTGGCTTAGTCCCAGCTCGGTGTGTTAACACAGGGAAGACAGCTGTGTTGCCAGCCCCTACACAACTGCATTAACACTGACCTGGCTTAGTCCCAGCTCGGTGTGTTAACACAGGGAAGACAGCTGTGTTGCCAGCCCCTACATGACTGCATTAACACTGACCTGGCTTAGTCCCAGCTCGGTGTGTTAACACAGGGAAGGCAGCTGTGTTGCCATCCCCTACACAACTGCATTAACACTGACCTGGCTTAGTCCCAGCTCGGTGTGTTAACACAGGGAAGACAGCTGTGTTGCCATCCCCTACACGACTGCAGTGAACACTGACCTGGCTTAGTCCCAGCTCGGTGTGTTAACACAGGGAAGACAGCTGTGTTGCCAGCCCCTACTTGACTGCATAAACACTGACCTGGCTTAGTCCCAGCTCGGTGTGTTAACACAGGGAAGACAGCTGTGTTGCCATCCCCTACATGACTGCATAAACACTGACCTGGCTTAGTCCCAGCTCGGTGTGTTAACACAGGGAAGACAGCTGTGTTGCCAGCCCCTACATGACTGCAGTCGTCGAAGCCACACTAACCTTGCTGAATTATGGTGCACACTCTGTTTAGTTGACCATAGTTTCTAATCGGTAATTTTCCCTGAATAGGTAACTAGGATATTAGCGTATGATAAATCATTGCGGCAGGTACTACATCGAGTTATCGTCACTTGGACTGTCATATCGGACACTTGACATGCGCATGCCTGAGTCCTGACAGTTATTGCATTATCCGCATCGTGTTTGATACAATGAATTAGAATTATTATTTTCCCATTTCGTTGGCCGATATGCGTCAATCATGTCATCATATCCGGCTTAATGAGCGAGTCCCTTGACATTATTTTTTCCATTTTTTTATTATGAACAACACTATAACCGTCTCAAAAATTGATGTCTTAACGGGGACTCGAACCCCGATCTTCACCTATCGCGGGTGTTGCTCTAACCAATTGAGTTACTTGGACACTAGCTTTTTGAGACGATTTTAGTCTGCCGTTTTTATTTTCCATGACCCTCGAAACTTGTTGAGTCCAAAGTTAATTACTGTTATATGCAGGGTTAAACGTATTTCAGACTGAAGTTCATTGATTTTTTAAATATATTTTTTTATACATATTTTTTTTAATAAAAAAGATTTATAGTTTGAAATGTGTTACAAATTCAATTTGCACATAATTGCACAATTGGTAATCACAACAACTTATTACGGTAATTACTGATTACGGTAGACCACATTATAATTAAAACTAGGTGACAAAATGTCGTTGTCTTTTTGTGATCTGTTATTCGAACTACAGTTGTAGTGGAACTTCCCTCATTTGTCATCAATTAGATAGCCCTTGTCAGGAACTTTGTTGAAACTTCTCATTTTGCTCTTATGTTCTTGGTTTTTCGGGCTATTTCAAGAAATGTGTTCCTAATCACGCTGATGTGTCCAGGATCTTGCGACTCTTGAGGAAAAATACTGCCCCTTTTATCACGACTGATAAGCATACTGAAGCCGTCGATTACTTGTCGCGATCCCGTCTTACAATATCCTCGGTTCAATCTTCCGTTTATCCTCACGACCGACTGCTCGAACTTTGCTGCTGGTGCTGACTTATCGCAAATAATTGACGGTAATGAACACGCCACTGCTTATGCCTCTCGCGTTCTTAAAACCAGCGAACTTAATTACAACGCCACTGAACGTGAGCTTACCGCAGTCCTCTTTGGCATAAAAACTTTTAATTGCTATATTTATGGACGAAAATTCACTTTGATAACAGATCATTGCGCAATTAAATTCATGGTTGCAAATGTCAATACAACTTCTAAGCACACTCGTATGCACCTTGCATTGTTAGAATATAATATGGAAATTTTTCATCGTCCTGGACGTACTATTCCTCATGCAGATGCTTTATCTCGTATCTCCTTCCCAGACAATTCTGATTCGGTCCTCCCTTTGCCCACTATTGCCACGGTCTCTGTCGACCCTGCGCCCGACCTGACGATCTTGACCCTAAGATGCCATTCGAACCCATTTGGGATCGCCAATTTATTCGATCTCAACAGCTTGCTGATGATCAGCTTCGCCCCATCATCGATCAACTATCAATTTGTATCGCTTCAGATCCAACATTTCCTCTCGGGGAAGACAAATTACTTTATCGCTTGCGTAAGACGCCCGATGGGTATAAAAGATAGGCTTTTATCTCCGCGCTCAATGAATTTTGAGTTTATGGATACTTTTCACAAGGCCCCTTCTGCTGGTTCTACAATTCATGTTACATATCGAGTTCTGGGGTAGGCAAGAAATAAATATCAACACAAAATGCATGAAAATACTAAATAATTTATTCCAGCTACCAATCCTCCAACAACTAACAATTGAGACCAGGTTCTCCTGTAGGACCTCGGACACCTGTATCACCGTCAGGACCGGGCGGTCCCTGCACACCGACAGGCCCAACGGCGCCGGGGAAGCCAGTGACGGCGATGACCGCATTTCGGCCAGGAACGCCCGTAACACCTGGTGGTCCTGAGGCACCTGTTGCTCCAGTAGCACCCGTAGGTCCAGGCACGCCGGTCGGACCATCTGAGCCCTTGGCTCCCGTGACACCGGTACTACCGGGGATACCGGTAGATCCGATAATTCCCGGTGCTCCGGTGAGACCGGTGAGACCAGTGGGTCCAGTCGCTCCTGGGTTCGGGATAAAGACATGTTAGATAAGTTATTTTCGCAGCCATTTTTTATTTTATTTATTATATTTAATTAATATGTTAATTCTACATGTTATGTTAATTACATACGTACATATGTTAATTATGGACTTATTAATTATGTTAAATATGATATTAATTATTTGAATTGACAAGGAGTTCCCAACTCTAGGAATAGAATGCATATCGGCGTCAGTCCTTTCTGTTTTTCGGATGGTTTTCAAAACACGAATTCAAAACACACTAGTAATAGAGTACAAGGCAAGGCATAAAATCAATTCGAAACAGAACCCGTTGAACATGCAGATCCTTTGATAGTACATTCAGACAGAAGTGATCTAGTCTTGCATGATATGGACACCCACCTTCTGCGCCAGTCGGACCGACCACTCCTGCGACTCCTGCTACACCAGTAGCTCCTGGTGCACCGGGGACACCTGTAGATCCCGCGAGGCCGGGGACTCCCGTGGGACCGGTGGCACCTTCAGCACCAGGCAAGCCTGCGGCACCAGTAGTTCCCTCGACTCCCTGCAGACCGGTAGATCCTACTCGGCCTGTACGTGCACAAAAAGAAACGGTTTGCTTCTTTGTTTGGCGTGGAGTGGCCAGTGCAAGCACCAAGCTTGGCTGGAGTAACTGGTAATCAGTATGAAGAGGACAAAGGTGTGTGGATGCTCTTTTGGTGTTCTAGTCACGGTGAAATTAACTGTGGAAACTGTACATGCCAAAAGTGTTTGTGACATCAATGTAAAATACTACATCATTCTAAACCAAGCGCATTTCGCGGAAATCACTTCAAGATTTTAATTTGGTAAACAATCATTGAAATAAATCTTCTTGTGAAATACTTGAGCCTCAGGCTTTTCCTAACTTTTTCGTTTTTGTGTTGTCATTTCTACCAAATTCGAAAATCCAAGCATTGATTTTCAAAAGTTTGTCAAGCAAACACAGAGATAAACTGGTAACCACCAGCTTTGTTGCGAAGGGAGGATAATAGGTAAGGGAAATGGCAAAAGAACAGTTTTGTAGTACTGTTTCGTGAAAAAAAAGAATAACCACATGCATGGTAATTGAACATTCTTTAACATGCGACCAAAACATGTGCTTGTCTTGCCTGTTATTCCAGCAACACCAGTGACACCGGTTTGACCGGTAGATCCCTCTGGACCTGGAGGACCTCTCTGTCCAGTCGATCCCACGAGGCCTGCCACCCCCGTGATACCGGATATTCCTGGGAGGCCGGTAGAGCCCTCTTTGCCGCTCACGCCGGTCAAGCCATTTAGACCGGGCAAACCTAGCGGCGGCAACAGGAACGAAAGAAATTACACATGTTATTCAGCGGTTTATTAGCATGGAAATAAACAGACTTGGATTGGATACTTACCATCAGAAGCCCAGCAAAACTTAGACCCGAAGTTGATCTCAAGTTTATTTGTTCAGTTAATGTTGTGAGTTGAAATCAAATAATCAATCGCAAGATTTTACTACTAAACAAAACAAGGTGTGCATAGGAAGTATGTTATTCTGTAGTCAGCAGTATTTTGAAGTATACTTTATACCGCCGTCTCAGCAATAACATCATTTGAAAACCTTGACAACGTACCTGGTGGTCCAGTTGCTCCCACCCTGCCTTGTCCTGCAGGAACGCCAGGGATGCCTGTCGCTCCGCTGATTCCGGTTGAACCTGAAAGACCGCTGACCCCACTGATTCCTTGCGGACCCTGGGGTCCTGACACTCCATCGACACCCCTAAATCCTGTGGCCCCCTCGATACCAGTACGTCCGGTGGCACCTTCTCTGCCCATGATTCCCATAATACCGGTAGGACCTGGAAATAAGCAGAGCATTAGAAAGATACTTGGCGTGTTAGAAACACCGGTTCTCGTGCGATCACCGAAGTTAAGCAACACTGCGCTGGGTCAGGTATTGGATGGGTGACCATCATACACATGACCTGTACTATTTGGGAGAGAGGTTGAAGGGATGAAAGTTAGTCCAGCAACTTCACTCGCCTTGCTTATCAATTCCTCTCATGGATTTGTGGAGGAATCCTGATGTTCGCGTTGTACCGTCCTTCGGAAGGGACGTTAAGCCAGTGGTCCTTTTGGTGCTCTTCGACAGGAGTAGGCTACGTGCCGGCACCGGGTTTACCCTACTCTCTACTATGCTAGGTCACGTTCATCATCATCCTCATCATCGTCCACTCATTCACCAACGCCATTAGACCAGTGCCGCATGGCCAGATGTCAAAAAAGGGTGTCGTTTAACCTCAATAACCAATCAAAGATGGTGATCCAGTGGCATTTTAGGAGAGAAAATATAGAAGGGTAGGATTTAAATTAAACCTTTGCTCCTTGCTTCAATCGTGAATCATATTGCAAAGCATGGAGACAAACTGAAAAAAAACGCGGTCTCAATGAGTCAATATTAAACCATCTGAAGATTCAAGTGTCAGAAGGATTTTAGAGAAACCAAAAATTAAATTAAATTAAGTCTTGAAATGGCGTTGCCATCGTAATATTTATAGATCCAAGGAGCCGTTCCATTACCGTGAGGAGGTGAAGATTCGTTCCTAAATCTCAATATCTTCTTACCCTCTGGTCCGTATTGTCCTGTCGCTCCAGTCGGGCCAGGTAGACCTCTGGGCCCAGTGGGTCCCATGGCTTCGCCTTGGTCACCGCGTTGTCCTTGCTGACCCTGCAGCGACAAGCCAGGCTCTCCCTTCTGACCGTCGGTGCATGCGAAGTATCCGAGCAGTACGCCTCGGTCCCCGCGCTCTTGGAGGCGACGAGCTTCTGGGGTGCGGACAGTCTCGCCTGCCTTACGGTTCACCACCTCGAAGATTTCAGCCTGGTGGGTTAGCAGAGAAATAGATGGTACTTTTTGTGTAATCTACATGTAAGTGTTTAATCCTTTATAAGTTGTCTTTTAATTTTGAGGTAATTTGAGGGCACACGGTACTCTTACCTCCAAAATAATTTGTTTATTAAAGCACATTGGTGGTAAGATCGCAAAAATGGTAAACTTATTCTATTTGCCAATCAGTCTCACTAACCTTCTTCTTTTCGATGTATTCCTTGTTGATTGCGATCTCTTCGAGAAGCTTCGTGATCTCCTCCTGAGCCTCGCGATATTCCCTACGCACGACGCAGCCTCGGGAATTGGTGCTGAAAAAATGATATTAATTTGATTTATCAACGCCTCTACCTTGCCAATGTAATCAGGGGTGAGAATGGTGCAAAACGTTCGACAGCCAGAGGCGACTGGCCCGGTGCTCGGTACGGAATCCCGTACGGGGGCCAAATGTTAAGCAATGCTTCTCTGGGTCAGGAGTAAGATGGGTGACCTGGGTGACTATTATACTCATGGCCAAATTTGTGAGAGAGGTTGGAGGGCTTGAAGTTAGTACAAAAGTCTCACACAAGCTTTACTAGTCAACCTCTCAACTAACACGTGCTAGCACCAAGTTCACCCTTTTAGTACTTCCTTTCAGGTTATGTTAGACTCATTGTCAATTGCCACAGGGTGGGTCCGTTATAAGCCCGGTGCGTCGTAAGCCCAAAAAAACAATCAATAAATTGACAAAAAAAAAATCCGTTAGAAATTATCCAAATCTCGTTGTGACGTACGCAGTGGTGGTGTTTGCACGGCCCAACGAAGGCTTTCCGGCCCGCCGCGACAGCAGCGCTCGGGGTGGCACGTCCACCAGCGACTCGGAGGCGGCCAACCCGGCAACTAACAGCAGCACTAACGCTCGTAGCGCCACCATCTGCAACAAATGCGTTGCTGCGTTAATACAAGTTACCACCCAGCTGTTAAGCATAGCAGTGCTGAGATGGCATGTCACTTTAAAACCCTAACATTTTGCAAACAGTGACAGTGAATATTGCCACAGAATATTGACATGACAGTTGGAAGCAACGAATCGCCGCAGAAACGGAAATTGGAACCGTTTCATGTTTGAAAATTCAACAGAATGCTTTCCAGTTCTGTTGTAACATCAAAATATTGATTAATTGTGTACATTTTGAAAGCAATCTTCAAACATCCAAAAACATCATTTACGAATAGAATATGAAATGAAGGCTTGAGAATAGAGAACTATCAATTCCAACGCGACTCGTTGACAGTTTCTGAAATTCTGTCTCAGACTCAGCATTTGTAATTGCACAAATGCCTGGTACATATTTGATCAATTTTACTCATTTCAGGGAAAAAAAGGTGAAACAGATCAAGTAATTTAGACAAAATTCCTTGGATCAGAAAATACATTTCTGGTAGCTTTACTTTGGTGAATGGAGGAAAAATGTTGAAAATAAGTTAAATAAGTTGTGAAAATAAGTGAAAGTGAAAATAATTTGTTCGTTTTATTTTTTTCTCTCAAAATATGTCTACTAGTCGTAATTTCAGCAAACAGTATTTTCTATTTAGCTGACAAAATTAAATATTCTGTAGAGGCGACAAGTTCTCGGGAAATTATGGTCTTAGAACAATGAGTTGTAAACAGCCAATACTCACAGTTGCAAAATATTTTACACTCGAAAAACCAGCAGAAAATCGCCTGCTCGACACGGTCCACTCAAAACGCTCCCCGGTACGTCAATCGCGAGTTCCTCCCCTTCGACTGGGCTTAAGTACTGCCCCCCACCACACCACACCATCACCATACCATCAGGTCGTTCAACCATGGCCGAAACTTTGGTGATGACCCCAAAGAAATGCGGTCCCTGAGAGAAGTTTAATTTTTTTGGCCAGTTTGACCCTGGTTAGCCCCCGGGCGCGTACAACCGGTGTCCACTCCATTACTACTCTCATCGGAACCAGTCGCAGGTTTTACTGAGTCAACTCACGAACTTTTCTGACGTCATTTGCCTGAAGACGTTGTTAACTACAGGTGATGTTTTGTAGTGTTTAACGACGCACTGTTTTGGCAACATATCCTGTGGCACTGGTCTCATAGCATCGGTCCTGATCCTGAATTAATACACTGTACATTCATTCAAGTTTATCTACATTCAATTTTCAATTTTTTTAAACCATATCCTAAAAGTATGCATTTGAGTTCAAAATCTATATTCGTATTATAATCGGATGAATGCAACGAGCGGTAGTGGGCGTGTATGCTGTTTACTAGAGTCACGAGGCGTACTGCTTGACTGCAAGGAAGACGGAAGATCCATACCCAGCTGGGGAAATTGAATATCTCTGCTATGAAACTCACGGTTTTGTAGTTTTGAATCCACAGTATTGTAGCTAATGCTTCAAGCTTCAATTTGATATAAAAGTCAACATTTTTGGCTCAATTTAAAGCAGTTATTCGAAGCATGGAAGGATGGAAGTAAATTAAGTTCTTCGAATGTTTTGCGAGAAATTCAATTGGCTTGATGTGAAAAAAGCGGTTTTTTGGCTTCATTGATAAAACATGTATTACTCAGGTAGGTAAATATAACGTGCAGTTGGTCAAATTTCCAGGTTTTTAAGGAAGTATATTGCCTATCTGTTGAAATTGATACCGCCGAGAGCCGAGACCCGCAGCGAACGGGACTTGCCCTGCTAGCCAGTGAAAGCCTGGAAGACCTAATAGACGAGCAAACATGCGGCTAGCGTAAATTGAGCAACGAAAATCCTTGCGAAGGAATTTTAATTTTTAATTTTTAGAGCTCCAGTTTTTTAGCCAGTGCTTCGAGCTTTTTTTTTGGTACAAATTTCGAATACTGGGACATTTTTTCCCCAGTCTTCGAAGCATTAAAGTCAAAGTTCGAGTAGGTTTGCAAGATTTTACTTGATATAAAAAAGAACTGTTTCGGGGCTTCATTGATCAAGCTTAATTAAACGTATTGAACTCCAGTCAAATATTTGGTTGGACCCTCATATTTTAAATCATTTGATTTAGCAAATGCACCGACTTTCTGTTGATATTACGCAACTGCCACGCATCGTACAATGTTTTTGCTTGTGTCTTTCAACCGCAGAGACCACCTATGGGGCATAAGCGGTTTATTTGAAAACCTAGGCCTGAAGACCTCGGAGATCCATAGATCCAAGCTCCACGCGTCTCAGAGATTTCCTATGCGTTAACACTATCGAGGGTAGGGCAGCGCCCCGGCAATCAAATAGACTCGCTCTCCACGGCAGAAAACGGTGTGCGTTCATCAGTTCTTTATTGATGGAGGATGAAATTTGATCTCAAGACGAATGTTTATCAAACCAACATTTTAAATTATAATACATCAAAAAAATATTATTACTTTTTTCCTTTCTCGACCCGCCCATATGAGCGAGCCGTCCCTGTCCATTCATCAAGAGGTGACAGTAAACGGACCAGTCGAAGCAACTTCGTCTATCTTCGTCCGCGCCGTAGCCACGATCCGAATCAAAGCCCGCGCCCGCCGAGGTTCGAACCAGTCGCCACAGTCCATCGAACGAAATAACTTCACAGCATTCAATGTCTCACCATGGCCAACCACATGTGCGTCGCAGTAAAACTATTCGGTCTTATCTCGCTGATCTTAGTTGTTATCGTCCTCATATCACAAGACTTGAAAGACAACAGAATCCTACCCGACCCTGAATGGCAAGTGACACATACAAGACTTCAAACAACCACAGGGGTTTTCAAGAAACCACCGTACACGGACAACATCTCCTACGTGGCCCACAACAACGTGTGTGTCCTATCCTCTGACTCTGATAACATAACAGCTGTAATCCTTGTCCCATCGCATGCTGGTAACTTGAGACAGCGGGCGCTGGTGAGGTCCACCTTCCCGTCCACGACTCTAGCCTCAATCAATCTGCGCCGCGTGTTCGTGTTGGCGTCGCTCGAAAATGGAATCGAACCGGATGAATGGTTTCCTAGCGTAAGTCTAGAGCAGCTTAACGAGGAGAGCCGACTATACGGGGACACGGTGCGATGCTCGTTTATCGAGAGCTACTCGAAGCTCACTATCAAAAACATTATGGCATTGCGTTGGGCCATCGAGAGTTGTCCCCACGCACGGTTTGTTGCGAAAATGGACGATGAAAATCTTGTCAACTACTACAAAGTTGCTGAAGTGATGAAGAAAATACCAGCTACCGAAGAAGACCTCATCATGGGCATTGAGTGGAGGGGAATGTTACCCAGACGCAACAAAACCAGCAAGTACTACATTTCTTACGACGAGTACGCACCGGAAAAGCTGCCGGATTACATGAGCGGGTTGTTTTATTGGACGTCGATGGCTTCGACCAAGAAGTTGTTGGACACCGCTAAAACAGTGCCGTTTTTTAAAGCCGAGGATGTTTTTATCACTGGAATGGCGTCGAAAGCCGCGGGACTGGGACACAAAGACTTGAATGAGTTGATGACGACGGACGACAAGATGGACTGCTGCAAGAATACGACAAGTGGTGAAGTGTTTGAGTGTAAATACATGGTCGCCATAAACCAGCTGGCAATCGAGGACTTATTGAAGAAAGTTAGCGAGAGGATTGAGTATTGCCGCAAGTCCAGTTGCTCGCCCCCGCCAAATAGAGTAGCAGGATTGGAGTGTTTCTAAGAGGTGTGTGGTGAAGATCTGTTTTCTAGTCTAAGCTGTTTCTGGTTCTAGAGTTCAGTATTGTTTTTCTTTACTCAGCTCTATTGTAGCGTTGCTTTTCCGTGCCTGTCATTGACATATTATTTTACTTGGGGCTATGTTTACTATTTGTGTTTATTGCTTTGGTCGCTTATGTATCTGGTGTTATGCTTTATTCACTCGCTAAATGAAATAAAGTTCTCTGCGTTGAAACTTATACGCTCTGCTTCATTTCAAATTTAGTGTTTACACGCTTACACTTTGTGCTGTTCAAAGCAGCTACGATTATTTGAAACCAAACTTACTAAGAGACTGAATTAATGTGATAATTTGAGTCAAGCTTTAGAAGGAACTTACGAAGATGGCTTGTTATTTATTCCGATCATGTTTTGGTTAATCTGTACATGAACATTCGATTTAAGTTGGTAGCGATCTCATGAGCTTATATGTGTATTTAATTATAGAAGAAAAAAATGTTAACCCAGTGATTAAAAAAACTCGCTTGACAAGAAATGCCCGAGGCCACGTATATCTGCAGTATTTATTTCGTGCATTAATCGCCATCATACTAGGGCTACTATTTCGTTTCGTTCCTGCGATATTCTCAAACGGACGATCTCAGCTGGTTGCCAGCTTTGCAATTCGTTTACCTCAAGAGCAGATGAAAAGTGGACCCAGTCCTACCTCGTGGCAGCTTAAAAAACTGGTCCATCCCAGCGGCAAGGGTCATCGTTCTGTGCGGGATCATTGGTTCGCTGTCAAGGACGCCGATGGAGTTGGAAGGTGGCTTACAAAAGACACGAACACACGTGTAAAGCTAACGATAGGATTTAATTTTGATTTACAAACAGAATTTGTCGATACAATGTGCGTAGAATATCAAACATGCTAAAAACTAGAACGGACCACAGTCCTATGTCCATTGCAACAGCCTTTTAATACAATCATTTGACGTTGCGATGTCATTTATTATAACGCCCGTTCATCTTTCGTAACTCACAACACAAAAAAAGCAATTATATTGTTTCACCATTCATCAAAAAAGGCATATAAATGTGCATTCTGAATTCAGAAAAATCACACACATGATGGTTTTTAGACTCATGTCTACTATGTATGTCTATGTCTTCTATACTATCTACTACCTGCTCACTATCTACAATCACGCACATTTTTCTGAGTCATGGCTAAGATTGTTGCGTTTGTGGTTGCTTTTTCGCGCAAATGATTCGCGTCATTTGGGTCATGATTTTGGAGTCAGATACCGCACCTAGATGCCTAGACACCAGGTTGAAGTGATCCCTTTTGACTAAACTGACTCTCGATTGCATTACTTGCCAATAACCTATGGCTGATTTCGGCACGATACTTTTGCCCACTACCCTGATTTTCTCTCTCTCTCTCTCTGCAATCCCCTTTGAGACGACGACGACGACGACGACGACGACGACGACGACGACGACTCAACCCAGTTGCATGATCTCAGTCTCTTTGTTGATGTGTTTGATGCCCGCCCACTTCGCTAGCATGCCGGTGATGTAGACGTCGTCTACCCAGAAGAAGGGGACATTCTTGGAGGCCTCCAGTAATGCGCTAGCGACCTTCGGAGTCATCACGTACATCCATCCAGTCACGTAGGACGGGTAGTAGTACCTGGATCAGAACACATCGATCAAGTCTGTCTCTTGTTCTTTATGACAGGTGATGACACTGTCCTTGTGGCACAGGTAAGTTGACAAGCGTAGAAGGGAGCCGAGAGTGACTCGGGTTTCAGTGAGATGCTTGCCCCTAGCTTTACCAATTCACCGATTGACTGCCTCTAGGGTTAGGTTGGGTTATCAAGTCTCGTTTAGGTTGTCCAGAGACTAAATATTCAAATAAAAAATTAGGTCCTTCAAATAAATAGCTTACGAAGCTTTTTCTGAGTTATGTTCGTTCGCTTTAGTTTCTCTCTTTCTATACATTGGTTGCTGCTACTCTGATTTGCCAAAGAAAAGAGCATCCTTTCTTTTTTCAACATGCAACTTCATTTATCCGCCTAGCACAAATGTCGCCAACATAACACGACAACAAAATTAAAATACATTTTGACGTTTGTTAAGATGAAGTCAGCACTCACTGGTCGAACTCGTCCCTGCGAATGAACCACCGATTATCCATGTCCCGAACAGGAAGAGTATTGTTCCGTAAGATGCCCACGATCCCGCCATGCGTGCTTTCAGTGAGCGAGTTGAGGAAGTTTGACAGTTTGACAGCGTGCACCACGATGTTGTCGTCTATCTTGACAATCCACTTGGCCTTGGAACAGTGATCCACTGCCCATTTGAAGCCCATCAAGTTCTTGTATGTCAGCCGACTGGTGAAAAACAAAATTAGAAAATAAATATTATTACCTTTGCCGTTTTTCCTATTAGGCGGTTTAGGTGGTATTAGGATGAAATCTTATTTAAATTGCAAACGCTTGCAATGCGCAGGGTATTTTATTATTGACAACACTATAACCGTCTCAAAAATTGATGCCCAAACGCGGACTCGGACCCCGATCTCTACCTCCCGCGGGTGTTGCTCTGAATCATTGAGCTATTTGGACACTGACTTTATGAGACGATTTTAGTGTATTTGATGAGAATGACAGTTCTCCAAGGAGCTTTCCAAGTGTTTTCACAACAATTTCGCAAACTGTGAACATGGTTTGTGGATCGAGGTCAATTTGAACTAGCAGCCCATTTCCTTAATTCTTTCGGAAATCAAATCAAAGTTGGTTACTCACCGGAAAGACTCTTGATACTCGAACTGCACGATGTCCTGGTGTTCCTCCTCCTCGGCAACCACCTCGGCGCGCGGAACCTCGTGGTTGTACCCGTCTTTTGCGTTATCCATGTTGGGCAGCGCCAGCAAGAATATCCGGCGCAGACCAATGGTGCGCAGGCTCGCCGCTGGCCACGTCTTACGCATCGCGTTCCGCCGTTTCACGTTGCCCACGTGCGACGTCACGATCAGCACGCCACTGATTGGCACGTCATTGTTGTAAACTTGACAGAGGTCGCTGCGGAGGGAAATATTGTTAACAACTGTGGCAAGTAACTCGGGTCCCAACTTCCTATTTTAAACGTCTAGCCGCGTTAGTACGTTTCCTTTGATGAAAAACGTACTATCGAGTCAAGCGGTCATCATTCATTCAAGGTTTGTAGGTTGAAGAAACACTCCATCAGACAAATAAAATGTTCGTATGCTCGATTGTGCCGTCCTCTAAGTTTCCCATCACCATGTCTGCATTACACCCGGAGGCTTAAAATGTGATCCGATATCCTGTCTTGGTAATGATTCCATATCCTGCCATGTGCCATAATTTTATCACTTACAGGTTTCCGTAATGGATAAAGCTATCCTGTAAAATACCTGCTTTGCACTCTGGCAGTCTTACAAAGTCTGGAAGATGTAGTTTCACTGTAATGTTTTTAATTATCTATGTGCGCGAAAGGGAGGTGTTGACTTTGACATAAACGTTGCCTCTGCAGTAGAGTTTAAAGAAAGAGTTACAAAAATTGTGTTACAAATGTGATGAGCTAGTGTGAAACGAAATGATATTGATTGGTTATCAATATGTTACTGTGATTTTTTTACTGTGTTTTTATTATATTGTACTTGTGGGTAGCTTGCATGCCTGTTACAATAAAGATTTGTATTTGAAATTGTTTAGCAATGATGACGCTCCCTGTCGAACTAGAGTACCTAGTTGACAGTGACAGGTTTGTGTACCCACCTGCTGCTCACGTTATATTTAAAGTCGAGCCAGTGTTTCGGAAGACGGATGTCCTGTCTTAACACGCGCATCATTGCGCGATCGAAGGCGCTCGTGTCGGCCGAGCGTCGAACTACGACAATCAGCAGCACCGATGCCACCATCGCAAGAAGCGCGCGGTTCAAAATCTTGTCGAGACCCCGCGCCATCGTGGCGCTATCTAGCGGTCGCTACAAGAAACATTCACGATTGTAGCCTGATCTTAATTTGAAAGTTGACGCTGCAGTTTTTCTAAGTTTAGTGCTGGGTTTCAAGGTTATATTCTTCCTGTATTTCCACTTCGGGACGATGGGCTGTGGCATAAATGGTGGGAATAAAATAATAAGGGTGAACGAAAGAGTTGATAAAGAAATTGACAGTGCGTCACGCGACGAGTTGTGATTCACTTGTCTCGGATCCCAATCGAGACGTGGGACCTCAAATATTGCTCCTGTTGGCAAAGTTGGCACAGTGGGAATATTTACAGTTTTTTGTTTAGTATGCTATCATATTTATTTTAGGATCTGGAGATAACTTTGGAAAATTCTAAAAATATCGTATTAAAATCTAGATGTTTTTGCAAAAAGATAAGACAACGAGCCCAGGTCTTGCAAGAAAGAAATGAAATCACTGGTCAAAATGCCATACAAATATTTTTGAAATATTATCAACTAACAGAAACTCAAATTCTTCTTCGCCTCGCTACGCCCATCCATTCAGATGTTTATCCACGTGACAGGAAACTCGGCCACGTGCAGGTCACAATCCCATCAATTAACTCACCGATTTAACTTTCGTCACGAGCCTACAAACAGGGAAAAGTGTTTCCCACCTGTTAAACGTAACCACACACAAATTGCACTCCTGAAGACGTCCAAGAATCTGGCGTTGTCTCAAGACGTCCAGTCAAAGACTGGTCATCGAGCGATGAAATCGAAAGTAGCCGAACTGTTCGGCTGGAAACCCGAAACTGGCCGAACGGTGGACTCTGTTTCGGTTGGGGTACATGACCCGTGAACGCAAAGACTGGTTCCTGATACCGCCCCGGGCGTCGAAGCCAGGATCGCTTACATCGCGATTATTAGCGGACCCAAGTGACCGGTTGTTTTTGATGATTAACTCTCGGATCTTGTTGATTGCTATGTTTGACGACGCAACCTAAATAAATTACATGTTCTACGCAAATCAGAATGTATTTAATTCCTTACAAAATATTTTCCCAACCAGCGGTAACTTTAAAGGCAGTGGTCAATCCTAGACTTATTTTGAAGTTGGTTAGTTGACAGTGCAATCTGTGTTACTGAATGAAGTGGTAGAATTTGATGACAACCTTGCATCCAGCCTTGCATCTGTAGTAAGACAATCAAGTCCCAGAAGCAACATAATAGCTTCCCTTGCCAAGACATGGCGAGAAGTTGACTTGGGAAGAGGGTGTAACAACAATCCTTCTCAAGACTTTAACTTCCATATTAGGTCATACTAGGCCAATCAGGTCAACCAATTAGGTAAACCACAGACCTCGACTCCTATAACTTATTTTTATCATAGCATGTTACCAGGACAAGACGACTCATTAGATGAAATCTTATTTAAATTGCAAACGCTTGCAATACACGGAGTATTTTATTATCATGAACAATATAACCGTCTCAAAAATTGATGCCTACACGGGATGTCCGTTTGGGCATCAATTTTTGAGACGGTTATAATGTTGATAATAATAAAATAATTCGACTCATCCTTCGTTCCCAAGGGTTGGCAAGTAAAGTTTTACACCTATCAAAATCACACTGTAATTCTGTTTCGACTTCGCTACAAAATTTAAAACCCCAGCTCAAGAAATCCTTCTTGTAAAAATACTCGCACAAAAACCTGATCACCGGTTGGCAGAGTATTTTTTTTTTTTTTGCGTTTACGCAATCGGTCGATAATTCATGGTTGGCGTTCTTGTGCGTCTAGTGGTCAGTGGCCAAGGGGCCAGATATTTCGCACACGCAGTTTTTTTTTTTGCATGAAACGAGGTTCAACGGCCGTTAGGCCTCCTAGTTTGCACGATGGAGGGGCGAGTATATAAGCCAAACTCGAGGGACGAGCGACAAATTAGCGACCCGAGCTCCGCTTGGAGAAGACGTGAAAACTCACGAAGAAAACAACCACTAACTCAGCGTAAGTGTTGCACACATTAATATTTGAGATTGTTGACGGAACGGATTGTTCTCTTTCTAGTTTTAGTTGAATGAGCAATCTGTTTTACAATCTGAAACAGTCGAGTCAGTTTTGAAATCGGCCAGCTTGTTCGTTTACCCCTCTTAAAACTGTGTACGTGTGCGTTACAGGAGATATCCACCCAGGGACGGGCAAAGCAGAATTGGAAAGTAATCATTGTAGGCATTTTACGAATTGTAGTGCATTTAAAAATTCGATCCCGAATTGATCTTTATTTCATTTAAGCTTTGCGTTTTGACCGTTGTATACGATTGGCTAAAAAATTTCCCCACAAGCTGGTTCTTGTTTTGAGATATTTGGCTAATTTTCTATTATGGAGAAATAAAATTGAAAGAGAATAAAGAGAGAATAATATGAAGATAATAACGTTTGCTGATTTCCTTATCCGCGCTGATTGCGACCCGACCCTGCCCTGACCCTGCCCTACCCTGATGTGTCCTGACCCTGCCCTACCCTGAGGTGTCCTGCACCTGCCCTTGACAGGTGCATGTCAAGTTATTGCATTGTTTATAACTCTACGTTATGTCTTGCAGATGAAGCTGATGCTGATGGCGCTGGCAGCGCTCCTGGCGACAGCAGCCGCGAGGCCCAACACAGAAGTCGAGGACGCCGAGGAAGGACGGTGAGAACGTGGTCGGGATCGCTGTGTTTCTGTGTATTTCAGGACTTCTTTAGCTTGGTGGAAGAATGACGCACCAAATATCAGATGACTTTGAAAAGAAGCCCGCCCAATGACAGGTTTCGTTATCCCAAAGTCTCCCAAAGAAGCGTTTGGGAAAATACATTTGCATTCCGATCTCAGGTCACTCAAGTTCGATCTTGGAAAGTTCGCTCGATTTCACTGATGCTAAAAACAAAAATCCTTGCCTCCTGTGAGAATTGAACTCACGACCCCTGGTTTACGAGACCAGTGCTCTGCCACTGAGCTAAGGAGGCTGATGATTGTGAAGAGGGGAGGCGGGAAATAGTATTTTAGGGTTCACTGACCTAACCAATTCTTGATATATAAAAAAGAATGCCAGATATGTCATCTTTACTATCATTCCCTGTACGGGTGGAAGTTATCACAAAGTTATACCGAAGTAATATCCTAAACATATCCCTTGACAACTTCGCAGCTAACTAGGGTTCCTTTTTCATCAGAGCCAAGGTCGACGGAGTGCTGAACAGCCGCAAATACGTCCTTCGCAAGGACGTTCGAGATGACTTGGATTTGATCAGGAAGAAGATCCTGGCCATGAGAAACTACATGGACGGCGAAGAAAAGCTGGCCTTGGCCACGTCGGCCGCTTTTAAGAGCGACCTACTGGCGACGAAAGAGCAGCAAGGATCCAAGTTATTCAGCGGAAGGCAAGTAGCACTTTTGCGCGATACGTTTATCAAGGTAGCCTAATTGAAACAGCTTGTATAAGGGGTTGACTTCTCAGCAGGGTTCCTCTCAGTGAAATCAGGATACAATAATAAAACACGACATAAAAGCTGGAAGTACAACGCTAGGTATAATATCTCATTGCGGGTTAATAAGTTACCTACTCAAGTGCTTATATAAAGAGTCACGTCAGCAAGCTATGATATGTTTAGAAGCTTACAAAGTAAAGAATACTTGAATACTACTTGAGTTCGTGTGTTGCTTAGTAACTTTTGTTGGCCTGACCTCGGCTTCCAGCCATGGAATGAAACTATTGAACAGACAATCAACGCTGCCGGAATGTTTCATGATTACGATTGTTCTCACAGAAAGGGCCAGCCTGGTCAAAAAGGAGAAATGGGCTTCAACGTGTACGGACAGAAGGGCGACAAGGGCTCTGTCGGTCCCGCAGGCATGGTCGGTTTCACCGGTCCCACCGGGCTGACCGGCGCTGTTGGTGTCACGGGACCCATGGGTGTCATGGGCCAACAAGGTGTCAGCGGAGGGGGAGGAAGAACAGGATGGACTGGACAGGATGGCTTGCGTGGTGCCGCTGGACCGGACGGTGAGTCAACCTTTCTAGGATATTGATTTATTTTGCAGAATATAAAAAAATTGTTTTATAGAAATCCGTTTGAATCCACCTTGGAAGCGGTGATCTGTTAGAGACCAAAATTGGCAGGCACAACCCGGGTATATGTCGTTCACGTTGTAAGAGGGTCTTGATCTAGAGGACCTTTCATTTTAAATGCAAACTTATCAAGCAACTTGGCACACATAACCACACAAAGGCCGTGTAATCTGGCACTTGTCCGGATTCCAACAGCTGCAACACGTGTTCCGTTTCCAGGTAACACCGGCGTCCAAGGTATTTCCGGCGTTTCGGGTGTGCCCGGCGTTCCTGGATTCACGGGCATAGCGGGTTTGTCGGGCGCCACCGGGCTGTCGGGTGCAAGCGGCGCCGAGGGTAACACTGGAGCCACGGGTGTCAGCGGAGTCAACGGCCTTCCCGGCGTCACCGGCCGCGAGGGAGCCACAGGCTCACCTGGAATCACAGGAGCTACCGGCATTACTGGCATTGCTGGTCTCGTAGGAGCTACAGGTCCCACTGGCTTCCCAGGCGCAACTGGGTCGCCAGGACTCCAGGGTGTGAGTGGTATACCAGGCATAGTGGGTGCCACGGGTGCCACAGGTCTTCCAGGCCTCACGGGTTCTACGGGATTGAAGGGATCGGAGGGCTTGACAGGTTTTAGCGGTGCGAGTGGAACGACAGGAGCGCCAGGAATCTCGGGTAGAGAAGGATCCTCGGGGGCCACGGGACCTGCCGGGGCGACTGGATCGACGGGTGTAGAGGGTAGCACGGGGAAGGTGGGTGCAACCGGGCCAGCAGGTCTGCAAGGAGTCGAAGGGGCGACAGGATCGCCTGGCGTCAGTGGTGCAACGGGTATCGCGGGTCTTGGAGGAGCTCAAGGAGCCACCGGTCCAACCCTGACCGGGTTGACGGGGGTCCCGGGATCAAGGGGTCCCGCCGGTGCCGTTGGTCCTCCTGGTACGGTCCTGTTCACTATGGACCCAGGAGCAGTTGGAGCTCCCGGACCAACCGGTGCGCCGGGAGTCGCTGGGCAGAAGGGTCCCGTGGGGGCGACTGGAGTGGATGGATTCGGCTAACGTTGAAACTGGTGGCCGCACTCTTAATAAAGCTGTGCTCTTTGATGAAATTGCGTTTTTTATTTTTTTCCCTTTTTCCATTTTTCCATTTTTCCTCTGAACTGTTCCAGTCATTATATACGTTGCACATACTTTGCGTAATTTTTTACGCGGGGGTTGTTTTTCAATTGTAGAAAAAATTCAATTGGCGTTTTAGTATAGTTTAGTATAGTTTAGTTTTTTTAGTATAGTTTGATGCCTCAACGGGGACTCGAACCCCGATCTCCACCTGTCGCGGGTGTTGCTCTAACCCACTGAGCTACTTGGACACTGGCTTTTTGACGTGACTACGTCTTGTAGCGCATTATATAGGGAGGCATGTAAGGATTTTTTCTTTAAAATAGCAAATGTGTAACAAGCCCTACAGCCTACAGGAATCAGAGGACAGAGTGCGATTTATTATCATTTAATAGTTCAGATAATTCTCTAGAGTTATTTTTTTTTTAATTTCGCTAAAATAAATATTGGAGGCGTGAGAGGAGGCGACGTTTTTAGCACTCGTCATTAGAATAATCCAAAATAAAATATATATATCGCAAGATGACACTTCCATCCCAATCTGTAAAGTCCTTCAGCTTGTAAATTAGTTATAAAAACCCAAAAGAGAGACGTAAAACAGACATTTTTTCGAGGACTCCGTCCAGGGTTCCAGTCCTGGTACAAGCGAACCCGTCACTCAAACAACGGCGCCGACCCCCGGCATGTGAACTAGATTTGAGAAACATTTCCAATACACAGTGGCGTTAAACAAGCACACGTATTGTTGACTTGTTGAATCGTCTCAGATGAAGATCTTTTATGGTTTTATGGTTTCTTGCATGTGAAGTACGGTCAGTACGGTAGTTGACCTACGTCCCTACGCGATAGTTGAACGTAGTCACGCTTAAATCTCAGCCGTGTCAACAAGATACAGCTAATAGGTGTTTAAACCCATTTTTGAGACGATTTTAGTGTATTGCAAGCGCATTGCAAGCGTTTGCAATTTAAATAAGATTTCATTTCGAGAAATTAGCTTGTTTATCTAAGTGTTTTTTGGCACGATTTAATTTTAAATATAAAGCCTCGTGGCAACAAACTTCAGTTAGGAGTTTCGATATAAAACAACGTCGTTCATACTTGCATGTACCTCAAGAATTGATGCTCCCATGCAACTTTGTAACGTATTAACAAAAACTATTTCAACTGGGTTTTGAATGCTAAGTAAAGGGCTACTAAATTTTCCGACGTTTCGCAACATATACTAGTTACTTCTTCAGGGGTTTGAGCAGTCCTGACAATTTTCCGATAACAAAAGAACCACATAAAATTATAACAATTACCTAGTTCAAGCTTCCTAAATAAATCAAATCCTAAATGCATCTAAATTTTGTTTAGATGCATTTGGGAAGCTTGAACTAGGTAATTGTTATAATTTTATGTGGTTCTTTTGATTTCGGAAAATTGTCAGGACTGCTCTAACCTCTAAAGAAGTAACTAGTATATTTTGCGAAAGGTCGGGAAATTTAGTAGCTCTTTACTTGGCATTCAAATTCCATTTCAAATAGTTTCTGTTAAAGCTAGTGCTAAGGATAAATCAAGTAGACATGAGTCTAAAAACCATAATTGTGACGTATTCTTTGATGAAACGTTATGACACCACTGAGGACACAGAACCTCTGGGGAAACAAAACCAAAGATAGCAAGAAATCTGAATAATTAACATGCATTGTGAACGGCTTTTGAGAGATGACAGAGAAGGAAACCGCGAGTCTGGGCAGGTGCATCTGAACTCGTTTCCCCCAAGAGGCGTCTATGAAAAGTGCAATTTTATAGCATTTTTTCGCTGAAAATGACAACTGGTCGCTAACAACGGGTAATTATCATTTATTCTTGGTAATAAAAATCTTGTAATACAAAATAATTTAAAATATGCAAATTGATTACACCCGCGCCAAGCGCAAAAGCAAGTGAATTAAAACGATGGCGCAAAAGATTAAGATCAGCATGCCAATTACAATTTTCACGCTCCAAGGCAGTTCGGAAGTGCCTTGCCGCACAGTGGCGGGCTCAACAGTGGCGGGCTCAACAGTGGCGGGCTCAACAGTGGCGGGCTCAACAGTGGCGGGCTCAACTGTGTATGGCACTTGAAATACAATCCTGGTTGCGTTCCGAGGCAGTGCCACTGTAGACAGTACCACTGTGAGAGACGGGGGGACGTGACCAGACGTGCACGGTGGAGTTTTCCAATTTCAATTTTGTATTTTCTATGACATATATATAAATAAATCACACAAAAAATACACAATTTTTCATTTCACATTCATTTCGCCAATGCCTACAGAACAAGGAACGACGTTATCACCGAAGTGAACCAAAATACTCGCTGTCAATTCTGTTTGGTTTCACACCTGATTTAAAGAGACTCTCAATAGTAATCTTGTTCCCAAATTCCTTATCTTCTCCACGTTTATCTAACACCCTGCCATTCACCGACAGTGAAGAGAGGTGGTGCTGCTCAGCAGTACGAGAAAGCCAACACATTCTGCTGTAAAGACAGTGCGTTGTTAAACAACACTAAATCAACGTTTCAGCACGCCACTGGTCTGAATAAAGACTGCTTTGAGGGCCACAATACCAATGTCAAATCACTCACGTTTTCCGTCTTTGTGCTATCTTCCCCGCCCATCACGCTAAGGAGAGGAAAAGTGCGGACTGATTTGTAAAGGAGTCAGTGTGTATTCGGTAACTCGTGGCTGAAGACGCTGGTCCCAGATCTTGACAAGATGGACATTGCTGTCAGAATCGCATGTCTTTTTGCCTCCATACCAAGTAAGTAGGTACAAGGCGTCTTGGTATTTCAGGAACAAATTTTCAAAGACACTCAAAATTTGGGACTCATGGTGATAACAGTTCAGTTGGAAGGGAATAAATCGGGAGTCCTGAGTTCGTATTCCTGCCTCGCTTCCCTTTAATTCTTCGGCTTCTGGTTTAAGCAGCAGTTTCTACAAAAAATAATATATTTTCAGTAATTTTGGTGTTAATTTTGTGAAATATTTCTTTAATTTTAATAATTTGAAGGGCTCTATTTTGCATTTCGTCCTTGCACTTGATACATTCGAGTTTTAAGTCAGGAAAATATCATTCGCTGGATTTCTGTTTTGATTTGGGGAGGGATGAAGCTTTGCCCCTCCCCCTTTAAATTCCCGTGGGAAAACTCTACGATCGGCCCCTTGATCACAGAAATGACAAAATGTTCCCAGCAACATTGTTGCTTGCACCAATTATTTTAAAATAAAAAAATCTGTTTATATGATTGAACTATTTGACACAGGGCTGGTTCTTCAGTGGTCTTTTATAAACCTTCATTTGCTTGGCAACAGCCAATCAGAAGGTACTTGTTGTAAGCTTACGGCCAATGAAAGACCGGAACTTAGATTGTACTTGATTTGACATAAATCAGAGTTGAACTTTAATTTGACAGAAAAATGCATGTTGACATTATAGTTTGAGACTCATGTCTACTTTATCTAAACTTAGCACTAGTTTTAACAAAAACTATTTCAACTGGGTTTTGAATGCTAAGTGAAGAAAAACTAAATTGCGCAACGTTTCGTAATTTGTACCCATTACTTTATCAAGGGTATATTACGAAACGTCGGTAAATTTAGTTGTTCTTCACTTAGCATTCAAACCCCAGTTCAAATAGTTTTTGCATGTTGACAAAAATTTTTTGGAACCAATTTTGAGCGTCGATAATTCCAGCTTTTATCGCAACTGACAGATGAAGTTCTCCCTCAAATGTGAAGAAAAAACTTTTTTTTTTTCCTCCTACAGGAATTTCAAAGCCAACCAGAATTGTGGTGCATGTGTCATGCGCTGCAAGGAAGTTACAAATAAAAATATTTGACTGTACTAGTTGTTCTTGTCTTTGGTTGTATTACAATGTTTGGAAATCTAAATCTCATTCACACATCTAATATACCGACTGATTAATTGATGTGCTGAGCTAGAATTAGGGTTTCATTTAATTTTGAGTGATTAGATTTAAATCAATCACAGTAGGTATTAAAATGTGTGTTGATTTAAATTATGTCAGTCCTGCTTTTCGCTGTTTATACAAAACCTGGACCCAGTGGTGCAGTCAAGGGTATACGCGGGTATTAGCCGTATACCCAAAAAACTTTTTGACACCGAGCGTATACCCCAAAAATAATATACAGGGTATACGCCCGATAAATACTCTTTGCAAAACTTAAAAATGCGTTTTACAACGACAATTCTTAATCTCCCTACAACCTGCACTATAAAAACTCGAAAAGCAAAATTTATTCCGAAAAGTGGGTAGTCCGTGTATAGTAGTGGTTCGTATGATCTGGATGGGTATGCAACGGTTTTTCCAAGCAGTCAACGTACTCATTCAACCCACCCGAGGAAAGTGCGATTGCAGCTACCCCAACACCAAGTAGTAGCTTTAGTGTTGATAGGAATAAACTATCTATGAACTAACTAGTGAATAGACTAAAGGTAAAGAATTAGAAACACCCCCCCATCCAGTACCTAACCTAGTGATGACCACGACATTTGGAACTCACAGCCTGATAATCCAGCGTATACCCAAAAAAATATGTAGGACTACACCACTGCCTGGACCAATCAAATATATCTTGCAGCACGCGCTACAGGCTCAAATCTTAACGCTGCTGAAATGACGTCTGCAAAACCCTGAACATTTCAATATCTTTTCAATCCGACATATAAACCGAGGTTCGAACCACGATACTTCCAAAAGGTTTGTTTCTTTGCCGCCTTTCTTAACCTTCACCGAAAGCAAAAACCGAACACCCTTTACAAAATGCAAATTCAGAGAGCAGCAGCTAGATCGCACTAGAACGATGTGAAAGAAACGATTGATACCTCAAATCCTTCATATGTAACACGTCATTTAGTAATCAGAGAATCATTGGATGGTTATCTACGATCGAAGGAAAAAAACTGATGTTTTACTTTCAAAAATGTGCACCGTGCATACCTATAATACCCGCCCATCCGAAACTGACCGACCTTTATGGTTCTGGAGCAAAAAATCTCGTTTTGGATAACATCGTATCATTACGTAGAGCGATAATTGCTCTTATGAATAAACCATATCAGTTGACAAAAAAAGGAACCAGTTTGCTGGGATAAAATACTGTTTTTCTTGAGAACTAGCAGTTCTTGCAAAACACCACTTAGGTCGGGTTTTACCAAACATTTTTCAACTATAAGATTGACTTCTTACTCACAGAAGCATCTGAATTTCACTGCATGTGATTGGATGTCGCCATGGCAACAGTTTCAACAAACACTTTAACTAGGAGTTGAGACTTTGGTAAAACCGGAACTAAGTGATACGACGTTATGTAAGAGAAGGTGAGCGGATACAGATAATTACGGAGCGATAAGAAAAAGTCTTGCGTCAACCTGCGTCAGGGATGGCGGTGCAACATAAAACAAAATGTATGAAAAATCAATAGCCATTGCGACAGAATAGTTTGACATGTTGTCATCTTGAGGCTTGTTAATTTGCCTCTAAGACACGCTAACAAAACTAGAAACTCGAAATAAATCGGCGGCCCCAAAGGTGCGCCCCTTAGCTGTGTCAATAAAAGCATTTGCTCTGAAGCCCAAGTCTGTCTCACTTGGCTTACCAGGAAAATATCGCGCCCACTCCAACTATTGTTTCTTTGCCAGTAATAGAGAAGTTGCATTCTAGAGATCCTAGAGATGCCTCACAGAGTATAGCTTCAAGCTGATCCCCGTGGATATTTTGTATATCACCCTAGTAGATCAAAAGATAATATCTATAATTACTGGAAACAATTCATAATAGGTCACCCTTGGCACCCTGTGTAAGTTTTAAAGCCGGGGACAATTGCAATAATAATGTTTTAATGCCAAGAAGACACCAATTTGAAGTGTAATTTTCGCCGGCTTAATTCACCAAAGACTACATTGACTTTCCCGCCACCCTCAGCTCTAGGTCATGAGTGTTAAAATGTATTTTATACAAAACTAGTATAGCGGTGGTCCAAGAAGCACCCAAAACCCACCGAGTATCGGTGATCGTGTCCAGTATTTCCCTGTTTGGCGCTGTTCATTGCGCGATATTGAGATATTTGATGATTGTTAATTGAAGTTGTATCACATAAATCATTTGGATGTTCCCTGAAGCTGTTGATTGAGATAACCTTGCCTCAAGTCGCATGTCGATTTGCTGAATATTCTTTAAGTGACATAACCTGTAAATTTCTTGCGAGGTATCGCAGTGTCTTGCCGAGTCTATTTAATTGAATTTTACCACCCGGGTCGCTGCAAGATGGAATGCACCAATGCAAAGTGCAGACTTTAAGCATAATTGAAGGTCTATTGCCGTTGGCAGTCATGAAAGCCGATAACTACTTAAAAAAAAAACTCGCAAGCCGAGAATTGTCTTGATGTTTAAATGTCTACGCGTTTAAATGTCAGCGAATTCGGTCAAAAAAATTGCTTACCAGTGAATTTGAATGAATTTAAAGAATCCGAAGAAGTTAAATATGACCCCAAAAAAAATCAGACGAGGCTTCCTGGGTCATCTTGAATATTAACTTGTATTCTGTGAACGGTTTTGATTAGCAAATTTTATCCTCGGTTACCATATCTTGAACTCTTCAAGATGATGGCATACCAACTGGCACCGGTCTTTCTTCCTCTCTTTTAGGCATTTAAAAGTAATGCTATGTGAGCGATTTGAATAGACGGTACTCTCCAGCTCTCCTAGTAAAACTCTCCTAGTAAAACCGGTCACAATTATTACTTATCAATTGCTTACAGGGCCGCCAGGCGTGCTTCTTTACAACGAATTTTACGTGCAAGCTATCCCCTTGGCTCGCTTCAACAAACTTTGTGGAAACGTCAACCGGGATATACGTTTCGAGCTCTTCACCAGGTAAGTTTTGTAACTGGGGTACACTACGAACAATCCCAACTCCACGTCATTGGTAGAACTGCCATGAAACCGAACATTCAAAACCATAGTCAACCAATATTGTCTTGGGAAACTAGTACCAACCCTGATTTATCAAATCTATCACGCATGATCCTAAAGATCAATTACAGATCATCACAATTACAGAGAAGTTACGCACTGAAAATTGTCGCTCAATGTTCGTGAACAATCAAAATGTTCAGACAAATTGAGGCTTGTTAATTTGCCTCTAAGACACGCTAACAAAACTAGAAACTCGAAATAAATTGGCGGCCCCAAAGGTGCGCCCCTTAGCTGTGTCAATAAAAGCATTTGCTCTGAAGACCAAGTCTGTCTCACTTGGCTTACCAGGAAAATATCGCGCCCACTCCAACTATTGTTTCTTTGCCAGTAATAGAGAAGTTGCATTCTCTGATTTGTCTAGGTTAGTAAAAGGATCTCAACAGTTTTCTCCGTAATCTATCATTTTTCCCTAACTGACATTCCACGTTGTTTTGTTAACTTATATGTTGGCATGTCTATTGGTGCATTTACTTCACGTTCAACTCCGAAGCGTTTTGTGTGGAAGCTTCCAGTATTCCCGGAGAAATTATTAGTGATACCACAGAGATACCATCGAGTGTAATATTTATAACTTAACCCATAATGGTATGGATCCTTCTACCTAGTTCTAACAACACTACCGGCCGCAACTACACCAAGAACTTGCTGCGAATTGACGACGACGCCTCCCTCCTAGCGTCGCAATTCGATCGACGCCGCCCGACGGTAATCTACCTCCACGGCTTCGGCGACAGTTCGACGGGGCCGATTAGTTTTACAGTCCGTGACGCATTCCTCAAGCGAGGAGGGTACAACGTGATCATGGTGGATCACACACGAATCACTGCGAGTCCATGGTAGGCACAGCGAGACTCGTGGAGCTACAAGATTGCTAATATCGAAATAGCTGAGCCAGGAAGATCCCAGCCAGGAAGTATCAGCAATGAGCGGAGTGATTTGTAATGCGTGCATAGTATTTTAACTTCTCTCCATCCAAGTTAAGCAAAATTATTTAGAAAAGAATGTTTCATACGTATGTTTGCATGAAAGGTTGAAGTTCAAACATCCCCTTCAACAAAAGCAAAACAAATGTATGCTATTTAAAAAGCAGTCGGAAAATAGTCCCTGGAAATGATAACAACTGAAGCTACACGTTCAATTTTTGAGCCCCCCAAATCTTGGCTCAACCTAACCCACAGACCGATGAAAGGGACGATGGACGGTGAAGACCTGATAGATTATAGAGGATCAAACCCGCATAATTTCGGTTTTCAATTGCGACCAGGTACGACGCAGCCGTAGCCAATAGCTTCCCCATCGGGCGCCACATCGGCAGGCTTGTCGACTGGCTAGTGTCCCGAGAGATGCCGTTGAGCTCGCTTCACATCGTCGGGATCAGTCTTGGGGCACAGGTCGCCGCCGTCGTCGCCAAGTCTGTCCGTTCGGGACGCATCGGTCGGATCACCGGTTAGTGCAGGACACATTCAACATGGGAAAAATGTGCCACTTTCAGGAGCTGGAGGTAGGAAAATAGCGCTATGCATTTTCAAAGCTGCGCTATTGACCAGTTAGAGCTGTCTATGTCCCCCCCCCCCCTCCCCTCAATACTAATTGATAGCAGGATGCAATGGATGTGTCCTCAAGCTCTTTGTATCTTCTGCTGTGCTAATCTCGCTGGATCCGTTCTGTTGCCATGACAGTTAACTGTACTGGGCGTTCTAAAGCGTAATGTCACAGAAAAAGTCTAACCTTCTATGAGATGAATTGGTCCTGTTTATTTACTGGAGGCTTTCTATGAACCAGATAAACCAGCAAGGTTTGGAATGTTTAGACTTCTGACGATGGTCAGCCCTAGTATGTACAATCCTGGAAGCGGACGTCCAGCCCACTCCTGTCCAGTAGGATCAAGAACTGTCCGATTTGACCGACCGTATTGCATCTCGCGGAAACTAAGACAAGAATCATTCTCCAAACCAAGCTAAGCCTCATCGCTCTGTGAGCCTGGAAGGTAATTGAACATTTTAACAATGCAGGCTTGGACCCCGCACTGCCCGGCTTTGTCAACTGGCCGGCATCGCGGCGGCTGAGCAAGGCGTCGGCACGCTTCGTCGACGTGATCCACACCGACTCCACCACCTTCGGCGTGAACTCGTCCGTTGGACACGCAGATTTCTACCCCAACGGAGGAGTAGCAGTGCAGCCCGGTTGTCAACTGTCTACGCTCATCAAGCGAAAGGCATCACCAATCGAGATCGGTTAGTCGGGCATTTTATAGACGGTTTGGAAGGAACTGCAATAGTTGATTGGTGATAAATAGATATGCAGTGTTAAATGATGCACTGTTTGAATAGGTTGATATATGTTAAGCTGGTTGATAATGATAAATAGCGTTGCTTTCATCTCTGCTTTCATGTTTGTCAACCACAGACAATCACAAAACCAGTTTCGAAGTGAAAATGTCAAGGAACATTAAGAAAAAAATGATAGAAACTGGTGTCAAACAACACACTGTTTCATCAGTATTACAGAATGGTAATTTGTAAAGCGAGCTTTCATCAAGTAAGGTTATGGCATATCAGATACCTACTTCAAGTCAACCGTTTTTTGCAGTGTTTTGCAGCCACTTACAATCATATATTCTCTTCGCCAAATCGGTCCTGAACGACAAGATGTTCCCTTCTACACCATGTTCCTCGTGGAAGAAATTCCGACAGAACGCGTGCGTCAAGGACAAGCGTCGTCGCGTATTTATGGGCATTGCGGCACCAAAATGGTGAGCACCAGTTGTAGGAAAGAACAAACATGTGATTGTTTTTAGACTCATGTCTACTTGATGTAACCTTAGCACTAGTTTTAACAAAAACTATTTGAACTGGGTTTTGAATGCTAGGTGATGAACAACTAAATTTCCCTTATAAACATATGATTTATGTATACACATATGAAATTGTAAATTTAAGAGATGATCCCTTTAGCCACTTCACAGCTTGCTGGCCAGTGCTGCTGACCTCGACAAAGATTTCATTCTGTTGCAGGGCACGCGGTGATTATTATTTGTCAACAGTTGCAAGCAAGCTGAAGAATTCGTTGGCAGAATCAAACAATGTTTGACATGAACATTCCAGAAGCAAAAGAAACATGGCCGACAAGAAGAAGATGGATCCAGTGGTGTAGTTGTTTTCTGACCAACTCATTGGCTCTTCAAAACAAATGCACTAAATTAAGTTTCATTTCTGAACTTTAAGCGGAAGAAATTTTCTTTTCGTTGTCAGAAAATTTGGATGTTTTACCAAGCGTAAAAAACGCAGTGATACGAAATATGGGTACTGCGAATCAGAATTACCAAAATAACCAATAAGGCCAAAATATACGAGATATTTTTTTAAAATGTTATATTTTCACAAAATTATTCCATGAAAAAAATAACCATTAAAAGATTAAATTAGTTACAAAGTACTACTACATAAATGTAACATTACATTGATGACATGTACAAATAATTCATTTTCCTCATAGCTCATTAAAATAATAAGTTAGAAAGGTACATAAAGAGGCATGGAACACCATCGTACACCATCGTTTTGCTCCGGCCGAAAATTGCAGAGCAGGCCGGGGGACAAAGGAAGTTGGCAATTGATGCCCGGTCCCGTTCGGTGGACCAGTCTTGACGATGTCGCACGATGGGAAGCCAGTGGTTCGACACTAGAAACAGCCAACAATAAAGACATTAGTCAGGCAACAACTACTTCGTTACTCATTTAAATCAGCTCCTGTTTTGCTGCCACAAAGACTTGATATATTGTCTTCATTCTTAAACACTCTAGACGTGAGATCTCAGTCTAATTCCACAAAATAAAAATATAGATATATAATAAATTATATTCTCAGCGCGGCAACAATTCATGTTTGGATGACTCGAGTTGGAAGTGGTGCAGATGGAGCTTACTTGTAACTTTCTCATAGAACGGCAAAAGAAATAGATGCTGATGGTTGAAACATTCGCAGTAGGAGTGCGTTAGCAGTGGGATAGAAAGAAAAAGAAATATAGGGTATTGAGAGAAAACAGTTTTGATGAAACTGCGATGAGGCTGAATCTCAATAGCCCCATCTGCTGCATGAGGTCCTACCGTCCTACTAATTTAGCTTGTAGGAGAGGGCTACACAAGAAAACTTTGCAAGTCTCATCTACCTCGATGTTGAAAGAAGAGAGGGCGCCAAGAAAGATACTGGATATTGATTGCGGTGATGAAGGAAAGAGAGAGGGAGCTCAACTTACCGGAGAAGAAAATAGAAATTTCTAGAATTTCCAAGAATTTCAGCTTGTTGCCTTTATCATTGTTAGAGATGTTATGGCTAATTGTTGATAGCTTATTCTTGAAGGATTTGCTGAGTAAATTTTAACCCAGAAGGACAGTGTTAGCCATATTAAGATGAAATCTTATTTAAATTGCAAACGCTTGCAATGCGCGGGGTATTTTATTATTAATGAACACTATAACCGTCTCAAAAATTGATGCCCAAACGGGGACTCGAACCCCGATCTCCACCTGTCACGGGTGTTGCTCTAACCCATTGAGCTACTTGGACACTGGCTTTTTGAGACGATTCTAGTGTATTTGATGAGAATGACAGTCCCCGTTTGGGCATCAATTTTTGAGACGGTTATAGTGTTGTTAATAATAAGGTATTAGCCATATCTGTCGAACTGTGTGTCAAAAGGCTGGATTTGAGTATCGGGAAAGAAAGTTGGAATGTAATAGGATGAAATCTTATTTAAATTGCAAACGCTTGCAATGCATGGGGTATTTTTTATTATTAACAACACTATAACTGTCAATCTATCAAGTTTTGATCTATCAATTTTTGAGACGGTTATAGTGTTGTTAATAATAAAATAAAAAGTCGGAATGTCGTCAGGGACTTTAATGAGAGAAGCGAAGGTATGCTGTTGAAGTTATGAGTTGAGTTAAGCAGAATACTAGT
This sequence comes from Protonemura montana, assembly GCA_947568835.1. Taxonomy (NCBI): domain Eukaryota; kingdom Metazoa; phylum Arthropoda; class Insecta; order Plecoptera; family Nemouridae; genus Protonemura; species Protonemura montana. The sequence goes on along the minus strand of OX387603.1, from coordinate 27,428,596 downwards.
AACAACCACGTGGCAACGGTCTCTGCGTATACCTTAGATGTGGTATCAGTACGGCGGTGGTTGTTGCTGGTACGGATTGTGCTGCTGTGGTTGCTGTGGTTGCATACGCTCCAGCTGCTGTGGCTGATTGGACAGCTGACGTTGCAAGTGCGCCACTAGCGCAGGCGTAGGCTGCTGTTGACCTCCAGGAACCTGTTGCTGTTGCTGTTGTTGTTGTTGCTGCTGTTGCTGTTGTTGCTGAAGTTGCATCATTTGTTGTCGAAGTCGCTGCTGGTTTACCTGCTGTGGAATGAATATCGAAATGAGACCAAAGTACAAAATAGCGAGTGGAAAGAAAATACTTGCCAAGCTCGATTTTGATTGATGCTTAAAACTGAATGGTTAATAGCAAATGTTTAAATTCTTATAAGCACAAACCGAGCCAGTTTATTTTGTTTTTGTGGCCAAAAAGGCAGAAACATGTGACCCTTGTGACAACTTCAGAAGTTTGTAGTAATTTTTACTATAAGTGCAGAAACGTTGAGTGTAGGTACTAGGTAGAGAAACAACGTCAATGTTACAGTCTCTGCGTGAAAGATGGCCGCCAAATGACCACCTTACCGACAAAAATGCAGAGTACCGGAACATCACGTTAAGTGGAGCCACTGTCGTATGAATTTTAATTTCGATATTTCTCGTAGGTAAACTCGCTTTTGAGACTTTTCATGCTCAAAAAGTCTCCATCAATGTGTACCTCGACGATTGATATACAAGTAACGATATTAAAAAGCGAGTAACCTACGATAAATATCAAAATTAAATAGCCACCAAGTTTTCTGCTGGAGCTTATTGAACTTCAGAGATTGGCTGGATCAAGGCTAACTAAGCAGGAACATTGCTTGGGAATGTGGAACATACCTGCTGGAACTGCTGCTGCTGCCCAGGATGGCCCTGCGCAGGCGCTACACCGGCTGGCATCTGACCCCGCCCGAACGGAGGGGGTTGCGTTTGCCCCAACGGACCCATCGTACTCATCGTAACGTTGGGAGCCTACAGAAGGAAACACGCGTCTGTGTTAATACCGCTGCTCAGTCTTGTCCAATTCAAATCACATCTAGTGGTCGACTAGGCAGTGTTTGATAACGTAGAAAAATAAATATAATCAGGGCGTGGAACAAAGGAATGCAAATTACCGAGATTTAAGTAGCTGTTTGAGGTAGAGGCATTTTTAACATCTATAAGTTTTGTTTCTTCTGATGAGTAGAGAGAGAAAATCAATTTATTTAAAAATCAACAGCTTTCCATAGATATGGTTGACCATTAAGATCTAGCTTACTAATCAGTCACTTACTGTTAACAATTTGTTATTAATGTTATTTATGATTATGGTTATGAAATGAACACATTGTAATTATAAATAGGTCGTACGACTCTGTGCATCTAACGTTGTGTTTGTTCTTACGAGCAACTATAGTCTGATGAATGTGGTTGCTGAATGTTTGTATCACTAACCTGCAAATACTGCTGTCGTGGCTGACCCATGGCACGATACTCAGCCTGCCTCTGCATTGGACCCTGAGGACCGAAACTCTGCGCAGGGCCCAACCCTTGGCCTTGCTGTGGGAAGCCGCCCATCATCTGCTGCGGGGGCTGGGGCTGCATTTGCTGCCCGCCGTAGCCTGAGTAGCTCTGGTTCATGCCTGCAAAGCGGTCAAACGAAATCAGTCGATCAATTCTCATGTGTTTGGAATTAATAACTGCAACTGAAACGGTCCTATGAAAAATATACATTTTCTTGGCCAAAGGCCCAATTTTTTTTTTTTATAAATATGTATATAAATTAATTTAAGTGGTTTTTGATAGCTTGGGTAATGTTTGGGCTAATTTCTGTGGTGATTAAAAACCAATAATAATAAAAATAAGCTGTCCAAATATTGATTGGCGTAATAAAATTCCTTTTGGTACGCTTGTTAATGTAATAATTTGCCTTCTATCAAACTAGACTGCAGCAAGCGACATTGAAAAGGAGTGATTTACTCTAAGAAAAACTATTTCAACTGGGTTTTGAATGCTAAGTAAAGGACAACTAAATTTCCCGACGTTTCGTAACATGTACTAGTTACTTCTTCAGAGGTTTGAGCAGTCAGGGAAATTTAGTAGCCCTTTACTTAGCATTCAAAACCCAGTTAAAATAGTTTTTCTTAAAACTAGTGCTAAGGATAAATCAAGTAGACATGAGTCTAAAAAGTGATATTCTCCATGCATTAAACTTATGTACTTGTGTTCGAACTATACCTTGTTGCATTGCAGGATACATGGGCGCTGGGCCTTGCTGCTGCGGTGGCTGACCTTGCTGTGGGAACATCTGCACCGGGCCCGTGTGTTGGCCTCGTAGCTGTTGCCTGCAAAAGTGACCGTCTCGTTAAACTGCTGGCAAAATCAAGTCACCGAGTGGCAAGAAATGTAGGCAAGACATGGCAAATTTATACAGATAAATAAGACTAAGGATTTTTACAAGAGCCAATCTTGAAATAAAATAAACTTTCTTACTTTTAGAGCACTGTCACCTTGAAAGTTTTCGTCAAATAATTTAGTAGATTTCTCATGTCTGATGCTCACCAGAGCTACTGTGTGCAGAGAAACTCAAAATCAAATTGAACTCCCAAAAGCTGTGCTTACAAAGTGCAGAGTATTAAAATTACAAAATTTGTAATGCAAATTGAATGCCAGGTTGAATAATATATTTGCGGGGGTTGGACCAACCTCATGAACTGCTGGCGCATGCCTTGCGGGAAGCCCGGCTGTGCCGGTTGTGCAGGCTGCGACATCAGCTGGTTGCCCGGCAATCGCATTCGCAGCATCTGCGACAACGCCTGCTTTGACTGGTTCAGTGGCCGTTCAAACCGCTGGCCACCCACACCTGCAACAAAACCGATTTTGTGAAAATAATTAGCATGTTTATGTTTTGACAAAAACTTTTTTTACATCAAGGTTACATCAAGTAGACATGAGTCTAAAAACAATCATATTTATGTTTTCTTCCAGATGGAAAGCCTCCTGAATCCCTTTGTCCCAAAATGTACACTCTAGCCCTCATTGAGGTTCCCCATTGGGTTAGAGCTTATGTGAAGTGAATGGGAGATTTCATTTATTTTGAATTACAAATTCAGCTACAAACGTACAACTACTTAAAATTGCCAACAGACACAATTAAATAACTACAATGAATTGTTTTTCATACCTAAGTACATAGTTATTTGAAATCTTGTTAATTAACATTGTGACCAGAAGAAAAATGTACTAACTGCCATTACATTTGAAAATAATGGTAAGCAGTCTTTAGTACCAAAATTCACCACTAGATTGCTCTGATGCCTAAATTGCCAACCACTTCTAGATAATGTCACTTTGTACACAACTTTCTGGACTTTTTCACCGAAAGAATTTACCGGGTAAATGAAAGCTCTTAATGCAAATGCTTGGTAATTGAACAACCAAAAAAAAATTGTTATTTGTAAAACATTTTGACCTCGAAAGTTGTTAGCACTTGAGCACGTTCCTGTGCAAAGAAATCATATATTTCAAGGAGCGACCCTCACATGACTAGTCCTTGTCTGGGGGAGCAAATGGTCGATGAGCGTTTAGTGAGACCATTGCTGCTGACACCCAAACTAAAAAACTCACGCCCCTGTCGGATGCCCTAGGGTACTGGCAGGAGCGTAATTTTTGGAGCCCCTTTACTTAATAAGGGGCACACAAATGACAATCCTATGAAAGTAATTACAATTTAAAAACAAGAATGTGCTAACATTTTTGCACTTCAAACACAGATCAGAAAGAATCCCACCTAGGAAAAACAGGATGAATTCTTATCGAGCTAACACTGACCCGAGAAGTTGTAGTTATGCTATGAACTAGGGAGACACTTTTTATTGCTTGCTGTGAAGAAAATGACCAATGATGAGCTAGGAGCAAAATGAGGCCCGTGTGCTACTCACCGACTGGCATTTGCTGAGGGTAGTATCCCTGTTGTTGCGGTTGCTGCTGTTGAGGTGGTTGACCCTGGTAGCCCCACTGCTGCTGGGGCTGTTGTGGCTGCTGTTGCCCACCAGGGAACATGCCTGGCGGCGGCGGCCCTCCGTAGCCCAGGTGCTGCCCGGGAGCCTGCTGAAAGGATAACTACAATCAATATCCGTGTATGGCATTGTGCTTCATTTGGAAGTAGTGTCCTGATGCAAGAAGTTGAAGTAGCAAGGTTCGAGTGACTATTCTTTGCAAGGGCCAAGGCATAATAAGTAGAGTGCAATGGACCAGGTTTATTTTGATGGTCCAGAATTTTCTGCTAAAAAATTACAATTTTGTGAACTCTGCATTGGGTACATCCTATTCAAAGGACCTTAAATAAAACAACGGATGAGAACCTGATTTGAACAAAAAGCAGAACTTTTCTTGGTGTGATTTTCTTGGTGTGACCCAAAAATAAAAAGAGTGCAAACTCAGTGAAGTAACTTCAATGGCTGGCGATGCCAGCAGAGTATTTTCTTCTCAGGATAGATCGTCATTGACGCATGGTTTGACATGTTTTTACTTGTGGCTGCTGCATCTGCGGCGTGTTGACAGGGGCGTTGGCAGCAGCTTTGGTGGTTCGACGGCGACGCTGTGCCTTGGGTCGCTTGGCTCCGCGAGGGGATTGGTCCGACGAGTTGGGCGTGTCCGCCTTGCCATCGTCCTTCAGCTGAGCAAGACAAGTCATAAGTTCCCAAATTGGGGAAAGAACCAGCTGGGCAATGTGGCTAGCTCAACAGACTTCGGGCAATAATTGGGTTATGTGTGCCATAAAATTCAAACATTTCGGAGAATCCTTATCCCACACTGTGAAGTTGGCGTCTGTCCGGCAATCGGCAATCAGAAGTCCAGGGTTTGTATTCCGGTTCGATTTTACATTTTTCCAGCTTTGCCCCCTTCTACTTTAAGATGATTTTGAAGCACACCCATATTGACAATTTGTTGATCAAGCAGCTATAATTTCAGAGATGATTTCAAGATACAAAAAAAAAACGAAAGGTTTCTCCCTCTTCAAGAAACACATTACATTTCTCGCAAGATTAGCTCAAAAGGCACAACGTACCGGTTTGTCAGGTGGCGGCTCCAGCTCCTCTGGGGGCAGGGGGGGAGGTTCGAGGTAGTGCGAGGCTGGCCGCTTCATCGAGTGAGTGTGGTACTTGAGCAATCGATGCGTCTCCTCGTACCTAGCGGCAAAAACAATGTCATCATCGTGGCAGAACACCAAAGAGTTCCCAAGCTCTTCTTGTCCAAGAAGATTGTGGGATAGAAGGTAGAGAGAAGTCATGGAACTAGAGAATACCTGGCAGGAAGTGAAAAATTAGACTTGAGTTAATGTGTTTGTTCACAATTTAAGAAATCTCTCTTAAAAGGACAAAAAGTTACCTGAATTCTCATGATTCACCGATACTGTCTATTACGCCGTTCTACAATCTTTACTAACCAATTGGCATGCTGCACTCCAAGAATTATACTGTCTAAAGTAAGTAATTTTTGGTTTGTGAAAATTTGGTAATGCATGTTAGATTTACTGGTATTGGTTGGCTAAGTATGCAAAGTTTCCCATTCCTGCTATCTTGTGTTACTCGAGAACCCAAAACAGCTTACACCAAATTTGAAAACCTGGATGCACAAGGAATAGGTGACAGTTTGAAAATGTTGGCCCATGTCTAGCAGGAAGTTGGTTCATGTGAGTTTGTGTGGAAACGTGAACAAGGTCGTACCATAGTGGACGACGTTCGATGCGTACTGCGCCAAACCACGCCCACGACAGCGGCGCTGGGTTCTTGAGTCCCTCGAGCAAGTCGTACGGGTTCACCCGCTGGCGCTCTGATACTGACAGACCCTGCACAGAGACGGTAAGTTATACACCTTCCCAATATTTATGAAATGTACTTTGTTCATTATCTTACACCAAAAAGTTGAGATGGATAAATAATACAAATATAATCTAATTTATCTAAAACTTTGTTAAAATCAAATTCAAGTTTTAAGGCTACTGGCAAAAATACAAAAAAAAAATGTCAACAGAGATAATTAAAAAAAAATGGGGTTTCATTTTTTGTTTTTGAATCCACTCTTTCCATCAGTCTTGTCAAATTTGCACAAGCCAAAAATAGTGTTCTTTGCTGTTTAAATGAAATTTTGAAAAATTTTAAGAAAAATGTTTAGATCTAGTTAATTTAATATCAAACAGCAAACTGAATTATTTTGAAATGGTTTATAACTTGCTGTGTGGTTCAACCAATTAAACCATTTAAAAAACTCAAAACATGCCTTGTAATCCCCAAACAAGATTGTTTAATGGTAAACAACGGCCTCCCATCTCACCTGTCTCTTCTCCACGAAGCCCTGTATCTTGTGTCCACGGTTGTCTGTAGCTCCACCTATCGCATCGCAGGCAATCACTTCACAAGGAAGCTTCGGCAGCGGCAACAGCTGGCGGACGAGAGCAGTCGAAGGCGTAGCACGCTCGCCAACCTAAGCATTGATTTTTGGTGGTTAGTGCTAGTAGGCAATCTGGCTGATGCTAGTTCCTAGATCTAAGGTGTATTTTTGGCACCACGTATGATTACATAATAAATTAACATAGATAGCAACATCCGATAGCATATATAAAGAAATGCATGTCAAAGTTGTGAAATAAATAAATAAATAAATCTATAATTGACTTTAAGTTGAAATCTTATTTAAATTGCAAGCGCTTGCAATGCGCGGGGTTATTTTATTATTATGAACAATATGACCGTCTCAAAAATTGATGCCCAAACGGGGACAAATACACGAAAATCGTCTCAAAAAGTCAGTGGTTACAGCAACACCTGCGATAGGTGGAGTTCGGGGTTGGAGTCCCCGTTTGGGCATCAATTTTTGAGACGGTTATAGGGTTCAAAATAATACTATAATTGATTATATAATTAATTCCTCATTTCTGGTCGATGCCTATCAGCGCTGGAATGCTGGTTTATAGGTTAGGTTGTAGCTCATAAAACAGAAACAAGACTGATATATGTACACAGGGTTGGGCATCGCCACGCACCTCTTTCCGTAGCTTCTTTACAAGATTCTGGTAGTGTTTACGTGTTTCATCAGACGCAGCGTCGGCCAGCAGAGTCGAGTGGATCAACGTGGCCAACATGTCCAGTACCGTCGTCAATAGTTGGCTGCAAGAGACGGGAATTTTAAAACATTGGCATTTCATTTTTGATTTATCGGGCCATCGCACATATCAAAGCTAGCAATAGCTCAAGTTAGCTTGACTAATAAACTCTATTATAGCTTGTTCGTACTTTGACCACTTCTGATCCAATGTTGGTTTCAAAGATTTTTGCTTTTTTAGTTTCTCTTCTAAACATCAGTTAGTATACAATTTTGCTAATTTTCTACAATATCGCTCGTCCCAACAAAAAAAATAAAAAAGTTAAGTGTGTTTTTTTCTGTGTGTTTGAGTTTGTTTGCACTCAACTATCCAATCATCTGATCGGATTATGACAAAAAAATTTCAGAGAATAATTTTGTGTTGTGTTCATGGTGATTTTCAGAAAAATTGGCCAAAAGCATACAGATAATCCAAAATGTATAAAAATATTTTCTATATGATTGTTTTTAGACTCATGTCTACTTGATGTAACCTTATAATGATAATCAATCTATGATATATGATCATGATTATGATATATAATATGATATGATTATCATATCATATATACATAAATATATGATAATGATTCTAATCTTGATAGAAAATGATATTTTCTAAAATTTTCACAAATAAAATGTCGAGAGTAGCACTTTCAGCTCACCTGTTGTTGTCCAGGTCCACCACTCCATGCGTGACCAGCTGAACGAGCAGCACAGCCCAGTCCTGGGCAGCCACCGGGCTGCGTTGAACTGTATCCAGCATTCCACCAGCCAGCGAGAACCGTAGCTGCAATGCATCCTGCGTGGCCGTCCTTCCACGCGGCTCCTCCAGGTTTGACACTCGCTCCTAGGAGGCAAGTCACAGTTCTCTGTCAAGCTTGGGGACAGTTTGACATCAGCACGTTGGGACAGCTTGGCAGACTGATGGGTTTACTTTCATGTCTACTCTTTCTTATTTCAGCACTGATTTAAAAAAATATTTTTTAAACTGATTTATACAAAAATCAACTAATTTTCCTGTCTTTGGGACTTAAATCTGATTGTAACCAACATGAAAGCTGAAGGGTGTACAGGATCAACTTCAAATCTTGATAAATAAGCAAGTACAAGTGAAAAAATGCCAGGACAGCCCAGTTTTTTTTTTTGCAGGCAGTTATGTTTATATTTGCCAGTTTTATTGTATCACAAAATAACCAATCGTGACCCTAATGCCTGAATAGAAATAAAATTATAAGATTCTTGTATTTTTATACCCTTAGTCCAGCAAGGTCTCACAGATTTTTGAAATTGGATGTGCACAACTAAATTATGTTATCTCAATAAAGACTTCATGATCAATTGTTCGAGACCATAAAAATAAAAAACTATGTTGAATTGAAACTATTCTAGAACTTTTCCCGACTCTGATGCACTTACGTCCTTGGGCAGCGCTAGGAACTGGGACAGCTGTGTGTGGAGGGAGGTGAGCAGCCCTTCGCGCTGGCCGTCCTGTCCCTTCAAACATGTCAGCACCAGCGACAGGAACGGCTGGCGTCCCAGCAGCGAGCAGCCACGCTCTTTGCCACGACTCCACCACCGACCATGCTCCAGCGTTTGGCCTGGAAGATCACGAGGATTAGCTTAGCACAGATCATATCTTCCTAGAACTCATGTCTCTTGCAAAACCAGTAACCTTCCTACATATACCAGTCTCTACTAGCGTTGGGTGTGCAGGTTGTAGGTAGAGGCAGAACGTTAATGTTAAACTTTCTGCGTGAAAGATGGCCGCCAAATGACTACTTTACCGACAAAATGCATAGTATTGGAACTCCCCGTTAAGTGGAGCCCTGCATTTTTGTCGGTAAAGTAGTCACTTGGTAGCCATCTTTCACGCAGAAAGTTTAACATTAACGTTCTGCCTCTACCTACAACCTGCACACTCAATGGTTCTAGCCTTCTTTTCTAATGTGATTAAGGCAACAGCTGAAACGTTAACCAACAATTATCACAGCCTACCACTCTCACTCAGTAAGTTTCGTTCTCTCCTTCTACCTTTCCAACAAACATATCCGCTGCACTTTGAAAAGTAACTTTGCCACACAGGATATTAAATCCTCCACGACTTCATGATTTTCTGCAAGTCTAATAACTGAGCCTATTTCTGTGTGAATGAGTTAATGGCAAAGTGCTTAGATCCTCTTTTGGTCAATGCTTTAGAGATGGTGACACCAGGTTTCCATTTAACATGAATCCAACATAAAACTTGGCACATCATCGGTGGCAAAGATTGGTAATAAAAAGGTATTGGTAACATTTTAGCACTTGCTGAGGCTACTGAGCTGAATGTCACGGGTATTCCAAAATCTGTCATTGCAAACATAAGTCAACTGGAAGTTACTGGACAGAAATTGCATGGTACATATTACTGGCAGACCACTGCAACCAAAAAAACCAGCAAGTGTCCAAACCCAACATATGAACACCTTTTTAAGCGGCTACCGGTACTTTAGTTTTTACCTCAGTCTTATCAACTATTACTCACTCATTGTTACTCTTGTCTTTGTTATTAGTGGTATATTCCATATTTAACTTAATTATTATTATTAGGTATTACTATTAGGTATTACTATTAGGTAATATAATTAATTAAACTTTGTATTTATGTTCATTTAACCCTATTCATTTTAGAAATTAGTCTTTAAATTCTGCTGAAAATATACCCTACCTACAGTATGAGAATTTTAAGACTCTAATAAATTTAAAAAATACAAAAATACAGCGTAACCAACAACTAATTGGTCAGAGTATATTCTCACCTGCGACTTTGAGCACTCGGCCCTGCACCGCGCTGGGCAGCTTGGAAACGAGCGGAGCGACGAGCCAGATGGAGCCGGGCTTGGCCCCGCCGACGCCCTCTTCCTTGCCATCGCTTGCAAGCTGGAAGACATCGATGGCTGCCTTGGCCACAGCGTCCAGCCAGCCACTCAGCTCGGACGAGCTCGCAGGAAACTGCTTGTACATCAGCTGCAGGTCTAGCCACGACATGCGCAGCGTCCATTGGTCCAGATTCTGTACACAAAGGAGGAGATGTTACCTGAACTGCATGTACTTGCTTTCACAATGCCATAAATTTCCGTGGAATCTTTGAAGATGCCAAAATCCATAAACACATCTTTGATGGTAGGTTTGCAAAGTATTGTTTTTAGCTTTCATATCGCTTAATTGTCTAAATTAACTTTATTTATTTATTTATTTTGTTTATTAATAGCTTTGGTATTACAATAATTACCTGAGGCTTAGAGAATTACGAATAGTTTATAGAATTTACAATATAATTACATCGAATTTTGAGGTTAGTTTATAAATTTACAGTGGTATTTCACATTCTTTGGAAATGGCATTATATCGTGGGGCAGCGCATTCCAGTCAAATTGATCGGGCCAAGAAGGCTTGATGGCCCATGCCGCTATTGTACAAAGGGAGGTACTTTTTTATATAGATATATAATTGCATATTTGCATATAGCTTTCATTTAGCTCTCATAGCTACTGTCACGAGAGACCAATGCTGGGGAAGTTATGTATATGCGGTATCTATCTTTGTTCAACAGCAGAATAATAAATTGTGGCGATACTTATTTGTTTTTTAGCCCTGTTATAAAAAATACACGATTTAAAAGTTTTTGTACGTGAAGCATCTTCTTTTTTTAAGACTACTCAGTTGTGGTGACATGAAACAAACTTGAACATGTGAACGGGGTTACGTACCTCTAGGATGCGTGCGATGGCGTGTCGTTGGTCCAGGGGGGTTTCGGAGGAAGCTGATCTCTCCGGATAGCAGATCATGTGAAGCAGCCGTTGCGCCTGCCAACCAACAAGGAGGGTAAGAACGGTAAATGCCACAAAACTAAAAGTTTGGAAAGAGCAGAAATAATCAAACAAGAAAATATGTTATAATTGTTTAAACTTTGAGGCAGTTTCACTGGGAAAAATGACGTCAATGTTTTCAAACTGATAATCAACAAAGGAAATTATTCCAATTATGACACCAAATGAATTAGTTGACTTGAAAGAGTCTTTCCCATCCAAACTATAAACCACACATTTGCACACCTGCTGTGGCTTGAGCATGGAATCCAGCAACATGTCAGGATGACAGAGTTCTTCAGGTTCTTGAAGACACCGTTCCAGCACCCACTCCTGGCTGCAGATGAGTCGTAGGACGTGTTGAGCAAAGTCCGACAGGCTTACGGCGCCGCCATCGGCACTGCCCGTCGCGATAGCGCTGGCTGCAGAACCCGCCAGGGACCTACGCCAAATCCAACGGCATTAGACTTTACACGTGAGATTTTTAGGTGTTTAATGGCATTAATAAATATTGATATATTCTTGGTATCTGTTCAAGATAAGCTCTAGCAGGTATTTAAGCATGTCCTGTCACACTCCCAATCCTAATTTAGTTTTTAGCTTCATGCATTTTGCCAATGCATTTTAATTGTTCGAGCAACAATGTGGAAAAATAAGTACACAATGAAGGTTCACAATGATTGTGAAACCAGAAATCTCTCCGAGTACTGAAGGTACAATGGTACAATCGTGCAACAAATAAAGGTAGGATACAAATACGAGAAGTTGAAAAAACATTGAAGAATTCCACACTTGGTTGCAGTCCAGTGCGTAAACACAGGTGTCAACACAACAATCAACGTGACATGGAAAGGTGACGAAACATCAAAAGTAGGCACTGCCATCGATTAGGAAACAACGAGGCTAGTTTGCGAAAGGTAACGACCTCGACAGATTTTCACTGACAGAACTGGTCAATTTTCGAGTTCGTTTGTTAAAGAAATGGGAAAATGGTTTCAGGAAATCCATCGAGACTGTAAACAAAAATGCCAAACAAGAAACTATACAACATGATCAAAAAAACACTACGTTCACATGAAGATTTATTGGTATGTAAATAATGTTCGATTTGTCGAGTTTTATCATCGGGTTTATAGGTACCTACACAGAACGCCCACTAGATTAATGCTTACAGACACAACAAGGTGGACAGTGCATACAGTAAAAGGTACATTGAAAGCGTATTCAAAAGGCTCGTAAATTAGACTGTGTTCGGAAAGTCAACTTCGGGGAAGAAAAGAGATGATTTTAGTCGCGACCCAGTTGTGGAAAAATGTTCCTTTGGCGTCATTTATCGACCACTCTTCTACCAGGCGCATTTGTCGAACGAAAACAAAAAAATACCCAAAAAAAGTGCTGAAATTGCTAATTGTTTGCCACGCGGGACCAATTCATTTTGTTTGGGACTTAAACTTTTTTGTTTAGAACTTATTTCCCACGCTCTGAGCCCTAAAATCATGATGAACCCTCATCATCAATTATTATTAGACCTGATCACCTAATCCAAAACTTGTCTACGATAGCCTGGAATCAAAAAGCATTCACAAGGAGTTGATTGCAAAAGATTGGCACAAGTAAAGCATTGTGCAACCAACAAATGTAGGTACCACATAATTTAAAATTGACTGTTTTTTGCCATCTCTCACCCTATCATACCAACTCGATCGTTTCCCCTTCATTAACATTTCGAACACAGTGGTTGTTAAGACAAGAGGTGAAAGCAGGACGTAGGATTCCGTGTTGACTGACCTCTGCTGCTGCCTGCCAGATGGCTCCACATCCAACGGCCTGGCAGCCGGAAAGCAAGCTTCGTTAGCCAAAACTTATCACTCGCTAGACGTTACCGAGTCTCAAACCTCCGTTATAGTAAACCGTGACGAGCTACGAAGGCCAACGGGTCTTGATTTGTCGGATCTCTGTCTCTGTGAAGGAGCAGACTCTACCAGGACACTACTGTCCGAGGGGACCAAACTGACACCCTCTCGGTGAATCTACATTACAGTGGCAGCAGTGACTTTGCTCTTAGGCAGATATTTCTCCACTTAAGTTACATGGACAGTAGGATTCAGTTAATAAGATTGAAAATGTAAAGGCAAATCTGGAGCATCTAATCCACTGACCCTTGAGTCGAAACCTTTAAAATGGTAAATCTGACAGAATTTCTTTACATTTCTTTTCTGTTCCCAGATTTAGTAGACTTAACTTTCACCAAAGTTGTGAAAAGTAAAGGCAGTTCAATTTATTCTTCTTGTAACTGAAAATATCAGTGAAATAAAGCAATACCAAAACCCGGTCATGTATTTAAACAATGAGGCCCCTGGATCGTAATGGGTTACCAGCGTAACGATCGAGAGAATGGAGAGCAAATCACTATGATTACCACACGACCTGCAATGCTGTTCCGTCAGCAAAAGATAGCGGAATCTCCATGACTACCGTCACTTAATCGACCGTTAGGTCTAGCACTCTTGGAACACTTTACTTCCATAATAAGTATGAACAAATATCCACTGTTTTGCTGCAGTTGGACATAAAGTTCCTCATAAGCAAGACCAAGACTTAAAACGCAAGATTTCCCGGCGCCAAATGTACCTTGAAAGAAATGATTGGAACCCAATCAACTCACCCCAGATCGAGCAGCCCGAGATCGTCGCCTCCACCGAGAATATCTGACGTGCCGAGTATATGACTGATGCTGAGTTCCGAGGCTCCTCCCCCGACTCCCAGCGGCTTGCTCTGATTGGTCAGGGCATGTGATGCCGTCGTCTCCGCTGGCTTACGATTGGTCGGCCGGGTCTCCCCGCGGGCCGTAGCGTCCCCCACCACGAGGATTGCCTGGTTCGAGAATGAGGTTAACGGTTATTCAACGTCTTGAACATAGAAACGTGACAACAAGATTGACGTGGGCTGTTTGACGTGGGGTGGCACTATACGGTTGTTACCGAAGCATGAGATGGCAAAATTCTCAACTGAATTAATGATATCACCAGTCTAAAATTACAAATGAGATTGGAATTGCTGAACTACATGTCCTTGATATCTTTCAATTGATTGATTTGTGGTGTTTTAACTGTTTTGACATCTGGCCATGCGGCACTGGTCTTATGGCACTGGTGAATGAGTGGATGATGATGAGGAAGATAATGAACCTAACCTAGACTAGAAGGGACATGGGGAAACCCGGTGCCGGCACGTAGCCTACTCCTGTCGAAGAGCACCAAGGGGATCACCGGCTTAACGTCCCTTGCGAAGGACGGTACAACGCGAACAACAGGATTCCTCCACAAATCCATGCTGTCGAGAGGTTGATAAGCAAGGTGAATAAAGTTGCTGTACTAACTTTCATCCCTTCAATTTCTCTCCCAAACAGAACTGGTCATGTGTATGATGGTCACCCATCCAATCCCTGACCCAGCACAGTGTTGCTTAACTACGGTGATCTCACGAGAACCAGTGTTTCCAACACGCTAAACCGTTTGGTGTCAATATCTTTCAAGCGAACAGAACTGCTAACATGCAACCCGGTCAACGTTGCTTGACTTAACATACCTTGAGGACGGCCAGCACTGGGCCAACCTTGATGTTGTGGTGGGCAGCAGCCAGGAGATGCCGGTCACAGCTCAGCCGGACGCTGAAGCCGGATGGCGGCAGCGGTTGCGGACTCGTGCCTGGCACCAAGCACAAGAACTTCGAATTAGGTCAAAAAATAAACTCTATTCTCCTCACACATCGTCATAGAATGCCTCATTTCTAGTTTCATCACAGATAGACATACACAGATTGTCCACTCCTATGCTATTGGGAGCTACGCGAAAGCTTTCGCCCCGCAAGATTCGCGCCAATCCCCTCACCCACAAGCTAAAAGAGTTTGCCCTCTGGACACGGGATGGCGCTACGTTCGCTCCCTCTCAAGTATACTATCTGTTCCAAGCTTGCTCGGTCATCGGTCTAAAGTCCTTTCGCTCACATTCGCTCCCTCTCAAGTATACTATCTGTTCCAAGCTTGCTCGGTCATCGGTCTAAAGTCCTTTCGCTCACATTCGCTCTCAGCGCTGCCGCTATCCTACTGTATCCAGGCGATAACTGCAGCGGAGTTCGAGCAAGTCCAACATTGAAGAAAAATGTAAACACCCCAGAAAATAATTATAATGATGCTCGGGTGCCATATTTGGGAAAGATCGTTTTGAAAGCGATCTTTTAGAAAGATCAAGATCGTCGTCAAAAAACAATCGCGATCGAAGATCGAAGTTCGCGATCGTTTTTTTTAGATCAAATTCAAATTCGTTTCAATAAAATATCAAGTTGAATAAAAATATCAAATATCTGCGTGGTTCAATAAGAAATCAATAAGAAATAGGATTAAGTACATAAAGGGTGATTTCTTGTTCCCTGCTTTGTTGTATATTTTCATCATTAGTTACACCGTTAATTAGTTCAATTTATTGCACCGAGAAGTTCAGTTCGGTACAGAAAGAATATTGTCACAATGCACCTCAGAGCGATGTCATGAACGAGTTTTCTTAGCTATAAATCGTACACGAGATAGGTCAAATCTAGTCGGCTGCTTATTTCGGCAAGTAAAATGCTTGCTACTGAACTAAATTGTGATACCATATTGCAGCCCGTTAGACTCGGTGGATATTGCTTATATAAACACGCTTGGAAGTCGCTGTAAGCCTCTCATTGCATAAATTCACGATCATGACCAAGTCATATTGAAATTGTTGGGTGAGAACTTATGTCAAATCGCTAAATCTGGGGCTAGGATGTCGATCAAAAAAGATTTCCGCATAGAAAATTTCGGAAAGTATTGTGGATTGTTTCAAATTTCGAAAATCTATTAAATGATAGGTACTTTGACTTGGCGGGTGCTTATCTCAATGTTGATTTTCTTGGAATTCCCGCATTGCTGGGTTTTATAATAATATCGCCAGGCGATTACGATGGTTTGGCGAGACTGAGCAGGTGGCCCAGTAACCTTGCTGGTTGATCACGGTAAATTGATGCTAGAGAGGGTAGTTTCAACATTAGAACAAAAATTTGAAATGATTTGAAATCAGGTTTCGAAGCCGAATGTAATGGTGCTTTAAAAAATTTCGAAATTCAATTATTAGCATAAGATGGTTTTGTGAGTTAAATGGCTCTGGTATTAGCGATTCTCGGAACATTTTTATCGCAAATCGGCTTAGATATTCAGTAGTGTTTTGTTCCAAATCAAATCTAGACGCATAGCTAGACACCACGTGATACACTCCCCTTGTGCCACGGTAGAAAATGTGTGGAACGGGAAAATGCACACCGCGTCCCGTATTACTCCCCCGGATGCGTTTAACACTGCCCTATTAAAGGAAATCAACAAACAATTCACAGCTGTTACAAATCCTTAAGACATTAGTAAATCTGAAACTGCAAACTGACCAAAACGTGATTTGTGCCCCTTTAATGACATCGTTGAGTGCACTCAACGATGACATCATTGCTGGTCGTTCTTGTTACGAAAGGATCGGTCATGTACTGAGAGTGGAAACTACAAAAATAGGGGTATTCGCATTGCTTTGTCGGCGCTGTCTTACAAAGGGTATGCGGTGCGCTGATCGGCCAAGCTTATAGTTTCGCGATCGCGTAGTCAATATTATTATGAGCGAGTATATAGCTGTTGTCATATATTTTTCAGAATGATTTTGTAAGATTCTTTGAACCATCTTACTGTACGGCAACTCATGCCATACGGATGGCTTTTACTTTTTAGCCCTGGAATGTTGACAGCTATTGATGAGTTACGGAAAAAAATCTCGTATCGAAAGATTTGAGAATATCCAAAGAGTTTTCGAGGGTTGCTCGAGCTCTCGGGCACACACGTAGTCGGCGCCCCTGGTATTGGGACTTGCTTTGTATTTTCATTTGATCTCTTTAGATGAGACTGACTTTTTGTTCTAGTTTCTTCAAATTGAAACCTGAAATATAACAATATATTGTTGTTAATGTATTTTTATTTCCCCACCCATTAACCATTTGTAATAGAAACAAAATAGGTACTGTCAGCTTGCAGTGCCTTCAGAAGGAAACACACATATGTCCCTGCTTGCGATTAAAATATAGTTTAAATATGATAATGGACTCGCCTTTCTTTTTATTCAGCTGCAGTGTACCGACGTCTGCACCTAAATCCTCAATTTTCTTCAATTTTTAACACTAACACGATCCCTTTTCCAATGACAAGTACTTCGCCAAATCCAGTACCCATTTTTTAGTTCAGCAAGCTGTACTCTCGCCCCACCACTCGGTCAAACCGATTACCCTGCACTCTGGTGGCCCAATATTCAACTGATGCTACTATACATCGCGATGCCAGCGCCCCTCAGTGCTCGTTTAACAAGTATTTTTTGCCGTAGCGTGCCGTAGCCAAAGCTGGGTAAGGTGATATATCTGTGTATGTCAATCTGTGGTTTCATGGTATATTCTAGTTTAATTGTATTTGCTGGTATTGTCATCAAGGATATGAGTTGTTTAAATCTTGTGTTTTCTTTCCTCATCCAATCTGTAACCAATTTACAAATCAATCTAGCATTTTTATTAATTTACTACATTTTAATGATGACCATTTAACAAACTGATCTTTCAATTAAAAAAAAAAAATTATACCAGGATTTTAACACAGGGAAAAGTGTGGAAAACCAAACTAATCAACTTCTATAAGAACTATCGCTTAAAATATCCGACCACAGAGCTGCCATGAGCATCAGCACATACAAACAATTGTGGCAATGATGGTATTGACATATTTTCTCATCAAACAATCGCTCACCGACAGAGTAGAGCGCTGGCTGGGGACACTCGACTGTCTTGAAGAGTCGCAGTAGCAGGTGGCAAGTGAGTCTTGCAGCCGCCTCCGCTTCCGAGTCAGGTTCAGCTTCGTTGCACGCCTTCATCAGGGAGGGCAACGCAACGTGCACGACGAGGTCTTCCAGGAGGAAACAGTGGCGAGCTGAAATAGTTCCGCCGGGAAACGGTGAGATTGTGTACCTCTACGAGTCAACACATCAATCCTTAATGTATCCCACAAGAGCATTGACTAAGGATATTGTGGTTCAAAATCTATAACCCATTTAAACCAAAAGTTTTGCTCGGTAATTTGTTTTAATAATAACTGCTTCATTCACTTAACAGTCAATAAGAATCAAAAGGAAAATCAAATGTCCCATTGGCAACAAACAGTCTGATTCTAGCCATGAAATCTTCTATCATCGATCCACAAATCAGTTTAGTCTGATGCCTGGAATTGGAAGTCAATGTATTGATTGGTTAGTAGGGTTAAACGACGCACTGTTTTGACATCTGGCCATGCGGCACTGGTCTAATGGCGTCGGTGAATGAGTGGATGATTATAAGGATGATGATGAACCTAACCTAGCCTAGAAGGGAGGAGGGGAAACCTGGTGCCGGCACGTAGCCTACTCCTGTCAAAGAGCACCAAGGGGACCACCGGCTTAACGTCCCTTCCCAAGGACGGTACAACACGAACAACAGGATTCCTCCACAAATCCATGCTGTCGAGAAGTTGGCTTGTAACCAAGCCAGGGTGCTTACCTATTAGCACGGACACGAAGACGGCCAGCGCTGCGTGGACGGTTGGATCGCGAGCGTCCACTGCGCGGCGTACGTCAGCAAAGTGTGCCGGGTGCGCGCCCGGACAGCACAGCGCCACCAGCACGCCAAGCCACTCGGCACTCAGCAGGTTGCAGCACGCAGTCAGCTCGGCACTCAGGATCGCGAGGTCGTTCAACCGTTCGTTGTCAGTCTCACGGCACGCGGCTACCACCTGCGGTCAAACGGTGGCGTGAGCACGGTTGTGTTCGGGTCATTGAATGGCTCCAAAGTATTTAGATGAAATCTTATTTAAATTGCAAACGCTTGCAATGCGCGGGGTATTTTATTGTTATGAACACTTTAACCGTCTCAAAAATTGATGCCCAAACGGGGACTCGAACCCTGATCTCCACCTGTCGCGGGTGTTGCTCTGAACCATTGAGCTATCTGGACACTTGCTTTTTGAGACGATTTTAGTCATCAAATACACTAAAATCGTCTCAAGAAACCAGTGTCCAAATAGCTCAATTGGTTAGAGCAACACCCGCGACAGGTGGAGATCAGGGTTCGAGTCCCCGTTTGGGCATCAATTTATGAGACGTTTATAGTGTTGTTAATAGTAAAAGGCTCCAAAGTACTTTCTTGTAACAGATCATCTCTGGGCACTTTATGATTCATAATAACAACGTGGCCCAGGGCTTGGAAAAAAACACATTTTAACTGTCTTAAGGAACTGGAAGTCGTGGCTCTTGATGAACAATTTTTCCTAAAATATGCAAGTCATCTAAATTGGGAACACTCATAAAAAGTTTAATTAAAAATGTCATAAAAATCCAAGCAGCAATTTGGCTGGTTAACAAAAAAACAAAAAACACATGAATACATTTCTTAGCGGGTAGTAAAACTGAAGATTTTGTTATGCACATCAAATAATCTACGGCACATTAAAAAAAAGACACACAATTGAGAAAGCAACTTGAGGAATTTTTCTCCAAACGTTCCTCGCAGACCAAAAATACACCTTAGACCTAAGAACTAACATGGGACAGATTGCCTACTAGCACTAACCACTGGTATACTTGTACCTAAGTTAGAAATCAATAAATAAATAAATAAATAATATAACAATCCGAGCTTGTTTGACCGCTCTTTCAAAACCATGGTAAAACAACGTAGTCGCCGGCAGCCGGTTTGTAACTAACCACGTTGCAGACGAAGCTGTATCTGTTGGCCTGTGATTCCGCCAGCTGTCGGGCCCAGCCCGGCTCCAGCTTCCCACGTCGCGGTGACGAGATCAGCTGTTGCATGAGATGCGGGCTGAAGGCGTGGCTTCCTCCGCTCGGCTGAACTGTCGAGTACAGAGCGGCTCGGATCTTGGGGTACGCATTGCCGAACGGCTCCACAGCGTGAGGCTTGCCTGGAACATCCAACAAAGTTGCAACCCTGCACGGCATAGACCAGCTTATTTTTATAAAGTAATACCGTTGAGTGCAGGTTCTAGGTAGAGAAACAACGTCAATTTTACAGTCTCTGCGTGAAAGATGGCCGCCAAATGACTACCTTACCGACAAAAATGCTGAGTACCGGAACGTCACGTTAAGTGGAGCTACGGTCATATGAAATTTAATTTCGGTATTTATCGTAGGTTACTTGCTTTTTAATATCGTTACGTGTATATCAATCGTTGAGGTAAACATTGATGGAGATTTTTTGAGCATGAAAAGTCTCAAAAGCGAGTTAACCTTCGAGAAATATCGAAATTAAAATTCATACGACAGGGGCTCCACTTAACGTGATGTTCCGGTACTCTGCATTTTTGTCGGTAAAGTTGTCATTTGGCGGCCATCTTTCACGCAGAGACTGTAACATTGACGTTGTTTCTCTACCTAGAACCTACACTCAACGATGATACAGATGAGTACATTAAAATACATTTAATTATGATATGCTAAACCTACATGAACCAAAATTTAAAGAGATAGGGTTAAGAACAAACTAGAGTACCATATTAAACCAAATTAAATAACCAGGGTGGTTCTGGCTCCAGAAAATGGTAAACCAACGGACGTCTCGAATTCAACACAATATGGTAATTAAATCATTTATTATTTTATATTTTCTTTTTGTTCTTCTGTCAAGCTTCTATTGTAGCGGCAGTAAGGGACAACGCTAGCATCTCCGGTTCGACTCAAGACTTGCCTTTCAGCAACGAACATGATGAGTAGAGGTCATACAAGTGCGCCAACACGCTGCGCTCGGCACTGCAGCAATCGCCCGGGTTGGTAACGTGTTTAACTGCACGGCAGAGTCCTTCGAAGACTGCCTGCGTCTGCGTGGGGGAAACTGCGCACACAAACAGACAACGGTTAGTTACTTGCGTTGAAACTTAGACCAGATAAACGGAGAGCTCGGTAGAAAAGTTTCTTTGGGAGTTTCATCGGGGATATTAGATTTTTCTACTTAAAATCATGATAACAGGCACATTGTGACAGTCAAAAATAATTAATAAGAAGCTTTGTTGGTATAAAATAGCCATCTGTATAATAATAGATCACTTAATCAGTTAGGGAAACAATTTTTTAGCAAATTGTCATTCTACATAAAAGAAAAAAAAGTGCAAATGAAAGGATGCTTGTTGGACTTACGTAGCAGACAGCAGTGGTATCTCCGGAGCACCCCGACTACGTAGAGGCTGAGGGACGTAGTGTAACATCGGGCCTGGGATGAACCCTTGGCCGCTAGCTGGGCTTCTACCTCCGGCAGCTCCTTCAGAATCTGCGTTCAAAAACACGGTGCTCCTGATTCATCATATGACAGGTCCTTGCTATTATACTATACCACTAACTTATCTTTTCAGAACTGTCATTTCTGAGATTTGCATTTTGTCATTACACTTTTTTCAGTGTTTATACAGGCGTGGTCTCTGACTACGCACGAAAGGAAAGGGAGTTTTGTTTGAAATTTTGATTTTACCGGTAATGCACTACTGCTATGGATAATTTCGGTAGAGGCAAGACCTCAAGAAGGTGCCACGAAGGTTTGCTGTGTTCTTATTACCAGTTTAGAAGAAAAAATTCATAATAACTTCCTAAATTAGAGAAAAGCACCAAACCAGGACGGTGCAACTTTCAAATTTAACAACCACTTAAAATGGCTTGCTGCATCATACTTGATGAGACCAACGGTGAAGTCCACCATTCTATCTGGTTGTTCTACCAGCAGTAACGTCTTGGTTAGAGATGTCAAGCGGTAATATTACCGTTACCCGTAACATTACCGTTACCCGTAACATTACCGTTTTTTTTTCTTAATTTTTTGGTGCTGTTTTGCATATATTTGTAGCATAGCATAGCAACCCCAAACTGCCATGCAAGGTTGACAGAATCCATCCAACTTCCACAGCATGGGTCAAGTTAAGAGTAAGGCGCTAAGGTATTATACAGTGAAGAAAGATGCATTTTTAATGGTACCTACTAAGAAAATAATATGTTCATAAAACTTGCAAATTGTCTTCAAAAAAAAATTAAGCAATAGCATGAATTTTTTTCAAATTTACCAATTTTACCACTTTTTGATCGGTAATATTACCATTTTTTAAATTACCAGTAATTCTACATCTCTAGTCTTGATCCCTTGAAACCGACCTGTACGCAGACATCGATGAGGCCACAGATGCTGGAAGCCAGCTCCATGAGGTCGAGCAGGAACGAAACATGTTCCTGTACCGGCAGGTAGCTGCTGGAGCCGGCAGAGAACGCGGACAACATCTCAAGAACCTGGACCACGCAAGCCCACGTAACAACGTGCTGGTCGAAGAATGAGAGCGCCTGCATCTTGGCCGTCACAGCCTCAAAGTTGAATTCCCCGCGCGAGTGCTTCTTGACCTTGCCGCCTGGAAAGTGATTGTGGTTTAGATTAGGAGCGTTTTTTTTATTTTTTTTTTATTTATTTATTAGCAGTTCATTGAACTATTTCACAGTTATGTGAACATAGTCATGAATACATAAGATAAATTTATATTTTAGTTGCTAAAAATTCTTTACAGGAATAATATTCGCCTTTAATCAGGAGGCTTCGTAATTTGCTTCGAAAATTAGCTCTGTTGGAGGTTGAAGGTTTCATGGTAACGGTAATGGTGGGGTTCAACGACGCAATGTTTTGACAACGGGCCATGTGACACTGGTCTTATAATTTCGGTGAATGATGAGGATGAGGATGATGATGAACCTAACTTGGCCAAGAAGAAGGAAGGAAAACTTGGTGCCAGCACCTAGCCTTGATAAGCAAGGTTGATGAGCAAATCAAATGAATTTGCTATACCTATAATCTTCCTTCCAGCATCACACCCAAACAGAACTGGTAATGTGAATGATGGACATACGCCCAATACCTGAACCAGCCGGTTTCACAAATTTTAACTAAAGTGCAATGAACAGAAGATACCAAAAGAAACAAGCAAGCATTTAAAACTCAAGTCTACTCCAAATCATAGTCAATTGCTGGAACATTGACTTCCAAAATGCATCCTCATTGTTGAGACAGTAATGCTGAGACAGAAAGTGCTTGACTTAATCCCATACCATGTATACCCATTATTAATTACTATACATATACCATTATTATTATTTATTTATTTATCATATTATATTAATTATATATTTTTTTTATATCTACTACTAAGTCACAATTGCAATCATCTTTACGGCAAATCTTCCTCAGCACTTAGGCTCACACAAATACTACGTAATTGTACGAATAATTGTATAAATAAATTTAAACATCTACCAGCACATACCCTCAGCAACATCGATGCTGAACTTCTTGCCAAACAACTTGCAGATCTCCTTGGTCATCCGCTTGACAGCGTGGCGGGCATCGTCTCGCGCTCGTCCCACGCCAAACAACAGCACGTGTCGTTGATTGCAGTCGTGAGCGCTGCAAGACTCGTCCTGTACACAGGGTTAGCAAAGTTAGGTTAGAGTAAGGCCTGGGTGAGTGACCGTTTGTGGATTATTATTTGTGGTGTTTAATGACGCACTGTTTTGACAACTGTCCGTGCGGCACTGGTCTAATGGCGTCGGTGAATGAGTGGATGATGATGAGGATGATGATGATGAACCTAACCTAGTCTAGAAGGGAGGAGGGGAAACCCGGTGCCAGCACGTAGCCTACTCCTGTCGAAGAGCACCAAGGGGACCACAAGCTTAACGTCCCTTCCGAAGGACGGTACAACGCGAACATCAGGATTCCTACACAAATCAATGCTGTCGAGAGGCTGATAAGCAAGGCGAGTGAAGTTGATGTACTAACTTTCATCCCTCCAACCTCTCTCCCGAACAGAACTGGTCATGTATATGATGGTCACCCATCCAATACCTGACCCAGTGCAGTGTTGCTTAACTTTCATCCCTCCAACCTCTCTCCCGAACAATACTGGTCATGTGTGTGATGGTCACCTATCCAATACCTGACTCAGCGCAGTGTTGCTTAACTTTCATCCCTCCAACCTCTCTCCCGAACAGAACTGGTCATGCGTATCATGGCCATCCATCCAATACCTGACTCAGCGCAGTGTTGCTTAACTTTCATCCCTCCAACCTCTCTCCCGAACAGCCGTTTGTGGAGGCTTTCTGAATGTCCAGTCACAGTAATTTGGAGATTCAACTTTTGCTTGTCATACTGAGTCTACATTGTTGACAATACAAGCCCAGGTCTTCACATCGACTCACCTGCGGCAAGGGAAAGTGCGTGGTGTAGAAGTGATGTCGGCTGCGTGCCTCGCACGGCTCCGAGTCCATCGCAGACGACATCGGTGCCGCCACCAGCGTCGCACCGTGCACGCCGTCGTCTTCGTCGGGAGCGTCCTGGAGTCAGCCAAACAAACCGTCCGTTAGGCATCGTGAATTGAGAACCACCAAGGCTGCTTTATTTTTAGGAAGGGGACAACTGGGCAGTGGCCCAGGGGGAAAAATTTTGGGTAGATAAACATTTTTATGACTAAAAAATGATAAATTGGAGCACTTTGCCAAAAAGCTGAAGCTACAAGAAAAGTATAGCCATAGCGTAGAAAATAATCAAGCACCGGTATTACTTTTTTAATGTTATGAAATAAATAAATAAAATTAATATGTACATACCTTGTTCAAAACAAGAAATGCAATTGAAAAAAATTTTGATGAAATATTTTTTGACAGCCCTCGAGTGATTTTGCTGGAGAATCAGTTATTGACCAGGTCATGTGACTGCCAAGATTAGCAATGCAGAGCCACGGGATACGTTAACTCAACATTACAATACCACACCAGTATTACCGTTGAGTGTAGGTTATAGGTAGAGTTTCAACGTCAATGTTATAGTCTCTGCGTGAAAGATGACTACCTTACCGACATAAATGCATAGTACCGGAACATCACGTTAAGTGGAGCCACTGTAACATGAAATTTAATTTCAATATTTATCGTAGGTTAACTCGCTTTTTAATATTGTTACGTGTATATAAATTGTTGAGGTAAGCATTGATGGAGATTTTTTAAGCATGAAAAGTCTCAAAAGCGAGTTTACCTACGAGAAATATCGAAATTAAAATTAATTTAAGGTAGTCATTTGGCGGCCATTTTTCACGCAGAGACTGTAACATTGACGTTGTTTCTTTACCTATAACCTACACTCAACGGTATTACCACTGTACCAATAAAATGATTACTATCATTATTACTAATATTATTATCATTATTATTAAAACTGTATTTTATTAATATTACTTTTATGTACTATCCTGACGACCTGTAACGGGTTTTATGGCTTGTAAATGTTTTGTTTTATTTAAACCAATAAAGTAAATGAATGAATCTTGCCAAGATGCATCGTACCATTGAGTTCTGCTGCTCCTCCTTGATGTGTTGAAGCAGCTTGTCTAGATCGTCGTCGATCTTGCTGTCGTCGTAGTCCATGCCACGTAGCGCATGCTCCGGCTCCAACTTGCTGGTCTTCAGCTCGATCCCAGCAAACATCTCATCACCCACCGAGCGGCCGTCAGGACTCGGCGGCTGAAAGTGAGGTTAGAATCAGGACGCATGTCACGGTACAGGGAACAATGATGGAGCAGGAAAGAAATTTAACAGATACCAACAAACAATGTAACTTGCTCTAAATTGTATAACTTTCAACAATGTTCAATGACAAAAAACAAATGATTTTGTTTGGTTTCAGGCAAAAAGAAGACATTTTAGTTTACAGGACTATTCATTAGCTATCATATAGTCTTTCCCAAGGTCCCACTTTGATTAAGTCTAACAAAGATATTGACAGTATTTTTTAAATTCTTCAAACAAATTTAAATCTTCTTTTCCAGCTATAAATCACCATCCCAGGAATAATCTGGAGTCAGGAGAAGTCCACAGTCTAGATGACAAGGAATTGGATAGTTTAACAATTTAACTTGTAGATAAAAAACTACCACGAATAAATTATTATTTTGATCACTGTAACAGTCTCAAAAATTAATGAAATAAAAAATGTGAGTATATTCACAACGTCTTGGTTCTACTCCTTGGAGATCTGTCATTCTCATCAAATACACTAAAATCATCTCAAAAAGCCAGTGTCCAGATAGCTCAATGGTTCAGAGCAACACCCGCGATAGGTGGAGATCGGGGTTCGAGTCCCCGTTTGGGCATTAATTTTTTAAACGGTTATAGTGTTGTTAATAATAAAATACCCCGCGCATTGCAAGCGTTTGCAATTTAAACAAGATATCATCTAAAATACCTCGAGTACACATTGTTTTTGTGCTCAATGTCAAACAATTTGAGTAAATTCACTCGTAATTTGATTGAAATGTTACGTAAAATCTCTTGCCTTGTTATCAGCATGTCGGTGGCTGGTGTTGAGATCTCCGCGAGAGATGAGCGTACACATATAGACGTCGTGTGAGAAGACTTCGTGTCGAATCAGCTCGGCAAACAAGTGGACCAAGTTGGCGAACATCACCCGACTCAGCGCTGTCTCGTCTGAAAACAACAACCAGGTCATTCAAGTTATCCAGTGGATTAATGGAAGAATAGGAAAATTTTATGAGTTATTAATAAATACGACTATCTCACTTTGTGTTTATAATTTATCAAATTTAAATTTGATTGACAATTGGTTATATCAACTGATATATGGAAGATCATTAGGGCAGCGACCAAGTCCTGCCAAAAAATATATTGAATATTGCCTTTTTTGTCCTCTATATACATTTTATTATTTCACTTCCTGAGTATATGTGTTTTACAAAATAAAAGAAATTGAAATTGATAAAAAATGAACATGCATCAGACAAATTGATCTCTGATTTGATGAAGCAAACTGCATCGACATCCGTTTCTGTTTGGGTAAATCCAGTTTGAGATTGGATAGGTTTTACAAAAGTTATTTCTTGTTTCATTTTCTTAAGTATTTTATTATTTTGAACACAACTGTAAAGCTCCTATTGTTATTCATTAGTTAGGTTCCGTTCTGCAGAGCTGCAACTCAAAGAAAGTTCCGAAGACGTCGACGTACCTGGAACTGGGGCGTCCCGGTCGAGGAATGCCATCAGCAGCGGCTGGAATACGGGCGCGCCTCCAGGAGGTCCACACCCGGACGATACGCTCTCCCGGTCGTCTTCCTTGTCTCCCTCGGCACCAAGATCTGCCTGCCGCTTCTCGAGCAGAGCCGCCACCGCCATGGCTCGGTGCTCACCCCAGCGCTGTCCACTCACAGCCCATTCACACAGCACTTGAACGGTGGCAATGTCACACGCTGGCACCTGCAATAGAGATTCGAGGTTAGGTCTATTGATTTATTTTTATTTATTTATTGATTTTCTTACTTGGGTACAAGTATACCGGTGGTTAGGTTAGTACTAGCATTGAGTGTGCAGGTTCTAGGTGGAGACAGAACGTTAATGTTACAGTTTCTGCGTGAAAGATGGCCGCCAAATGACTACTTTACCGACAGAAATGCAGAGTACCAGAACACCCCGTTAAGTGGAGCCACTGTTGTATGAAATTTAATTTAGATATTTCTCGTAGTTGTCTCGCTTTTTAATATCGTTACGTGCATATCAATCGTTGAGGTAAACATTAATGGAGATCTTTTGAGCATGAAAGTCTCAAAAGCAAGTAATCTACGAGAATTATCGAAATTAAATTTCGTACGACAGTGGCTCCACTTAATGGCGTGTTCCGGTACTCAGCATTTTTGTCGGTAAAGTAGTCATTTGGCGGCCATCTTTCACGCAGAAAGTTTAACATTAACGTTCTGCCTCTACCTAGAACCTGCACACTCAACGGTTTAACATTAACGTTCTGTCTCTACCTAGAACCTGCACACTCAACGGTTTAACATTAAAGTTCTGTCTCTACCTAGAACCTGCACACTCAATGGTACTAGTAGACAATCTGGCCTATACTGATTTGCAGTATTAAGTGTAGAAAGTGCTGAAACTCTTACAGAACCAATACTTAAGGTTTAAAAAATCCCTCTTTCACTCCAAGTTGAATCGGAGTGTTGCAAGCATTCGACTGACTTACCGTAGGTGGCTTCAACTCCTGGCCCGGCTTTGTGGGCGGCGGCGGCGCAAAGATCTTGGCGTACAACGTGTCGAGACAGTTGGCCGAGTCGGCACGCCCGAAGTTGTGTCGATCCAACGCATCCAACGCCACCGTCAACAACTTGGCCGTGCTGAGTCCTTCGGAGCTTTGGTGCCACGTATCGCACGGCCATCTCGCCTCCGCTGCTCGCGATCTCGCCCGCACACTCTCTTGCGCCGATGAGAGCAGTTCCCTGGACACAAAGCGGGGTTAGAGTTTCAGTATCTTCTAGCTCGAAGATACTTAATTATTGTATCGGGACATATCAAAAAAACTTGGTCTGAGTGAACTAGATGCTAAGTGTTTGTTATTGTGATTTCTATTTGCTTAGCAGCAAGTCTGAATTACAGATATAACTCAGAACGCAGAAAATCCTGAAGCAGCAACAACAGGTTGATTCTGACCAATTTGTTTCCAGCAACTCATGTATACCAACGCTATAGACAGGGAAGGCTAAGGGTGCTAAAAGGACAGGGATGGCAATGACCAGCCATCAAGTTTGAGGTTTTTGAAGAATATACCAGGTCACTATTTGAAGAATAAACCCATTGCTCCAAATGCGAGGGTGGTCTAGTCCGAAGGAAATTAACGTTGACTTTTTTAGATAAAATCTTACTTAAATTGCAAACGCTTGCAATGGGCGGGGTATTTTATTATTATGAACACTATAACCGTCTCAAAAATTTATGCCCAAACTGGGACACTTTATTTTGTCCTCTTTTGGGCATCAATTTTTGAGACGGTTACAGTGTTCATAATAATTAAAAAAACGATAACTTGGTTGCCAGACTAAGCCTTGTAACGAGACAACAATTCTACGACAATCCATTGCCACGTTTACATTGTGGCATCTGTTTGAACTACGATCACAACGTACCTGATGCTTGCGTTTGATTGACGTTCTGGCATGGGCAGTGCAGCGGGTGCGACGGGAAGCAGATCGAGTGGTGAACCGCTCAGCGTTGACTTGCGTTCGCCCACGCAGCTCCAGACCAGCGCCGCCGGGCATTCCAGGGTTATTGCCTGTCGAGGACATGGGGTTAGTGTAGGTGAGTGACAGGTTGACTTAGCCTTGGAAGAGAAGGACTACTTGCTTTGAATCTGTGGGTTTTGCTGGCAAAAACTGGACCAAAAATGCAACATTTTGAACATTTCTTTTTTAATATGTTTTTTCAAACAGATATGTAAAGATCAGCCTTGTTTTGATAGTTTTTAGACTCATGTCTACTTGATGTAACCTTAGCACTAGTTTTAGCCACGTTTTACTGTACTGTGTTAGATGTCTGTCAGAAATATAACAACGATAATAATAATTATAAGAAAAACTATTTGAACTGGGTTTTGATTGCTAACTAAAGGGCTACTAAATTTCCCGACGAGAATCCATTGCCACTTTTAGGAAATTTATCCAGATATTTATTCAGATATTGCACTTTTGGGAAATTTAGTAGCCCTTTACTTAGCATACAAAACCCAGTTCAAATAGTTTTTGTTAAAACTAGTGCTAAGGATAAATCAAGTAGACATGAGTCTAAAAACCATCATAATAATAAATGTTCTCAAATCTCATCTTGATTAGTTTTGCTCAATATCAAAACAGATTCTGCAGGTTTCTGTGGTTTCACTTTGGTCTTCTATCTGTGACCCCGTTATGTCACTGATTTAACTGCGGATGTTTATGAGTTGGCTAACCTGGAGGATGGCGCTGAGTCCGAGGACGATGTCTCGGTTTCTGTGACCCTGTTATGTAACTGATTTAACTGTGGATGTTTATAAGTTGGCTAACCTGGAGGATGGCGCTGAGTCCGAGGACGATGTCTCGGTGCTGTGGACACGAAGTCAGCTCGTGAAGTGTGGCCAACGCTGCACTTGCTTCCGAGCTGAAACAAATGTCAAAACACACTCGATTGTTGTAACTTCACATATCACGATACAGAACTTACATGTGTACAAACAACTGACCAAATTTTAAAATAGGAATCGAGGTGAAATGTCTCTATACTCTTTAGTTAATTTAAGGCCCATCATTCCCGCGGGTAAAATCGTTAAAAATGGGTCTCAAACGGGTATATAGTGTTTGTATTATGTTAATGACAAGGAAAATTAAGTGCCGGAAAATTGGTGAGTTTTCCGGGCAAATTAAAAATCAAATCCTTTGTACAAGGCAGCACCGCAAAAATATGAGTTAAAGAGTCCGCGATTTTTTTCCGTAGTGCCTGAACTTGCTTTTCTTAGACAAACAATTTTGGTAGTCACAGCTAAAAAATTGATTGAGATATCAATTTTCAAAAACTCTTTTATTAATCTCAAAAAGTTCCTGGTTTTAAACAGATCATCAGTTGCACAAAAAGTG
This sequence comes from Protonemura montana, assembly GCA_947568835.1. Lineage (NCBI taxonomy): Eukaryota > Metazoa > Arthropoda > Insecta > Plecoptera > Nemouridae > Protonemura > Protonemura montana. The sequence goes on along the minus strand of OX387603.1, from coordinate 27,397,973 downwards.
ATCCATTGAACTAATGAAAAGAATGTCTTAAAGCCTTAAGTATGCAGATTTCAAATATGTGTGTTTCATCGCGATCGGTCAAACGATGTAGGTTCTGTGTTGTACAAGGTAAGTGCTTGCGAGGCACTACTTTTTGGGCTCGTCGAACCTGGAAACATTGCATATTGCATACATACAGGCTGATGCTAGTGCCCGCTAGCATCCGATGCCAGCTACTTCGAGCGCGACCTTGCACGCTTTCATGAGGCAAGAGAGTCTGCTAGTGGTCTTATCGCTGTAATCCTCGACTGGAATTTTTTAAATTCCCTATGAATGAGCTGAGATGTATAAACATAGCACGCGATTTCAGAATGTGTAACAAGTATGATATGCCTACCAGACTTCAATTCCTCATTATTATTTCGCGAAGGAGCGGGCCGAGCAATTAGACATGTATTTCATTCGGGTTCTCCAATAGTCGCGATTGACTTATTGGCGGTACATATTATTGTAGCTGTACATTATTTCTTCACAGATTGCAACACGGTACGCAAACGGTCTTCGAGGATATAAAATCTTCAAACCATGTTCTGTCTGACGAAAAATTAGCCAATTACCAGAACCGATCAGGAATCTGATATTTCACATTGCAACCATCGATACACAATTTATTTCTTATCTAAGTGAGGCACACGTGGGAAAATAATTATAAGTGAAATTTAAAGTGCTCAGCGTAATAATTCTACAAAGAAATGCAGTGTAATTCTTGGCTTACCAGTGGTGGGCCACCTATAAGAGTCCTCGTCAGTTTGTGCCAACTTTTCGTTCATTGAATACATGATAGTTTACTGTATCTTTGGTAAGATTCTGGACATTTTTAAAATGCATCCACCAGAGGCATCTCACGAGGTTTTTTTATTGCTCGGTCAAAATTGACTCTAAAGTTCGTTCAAAAAAGGATCATCAGTTGCGAGTCGATGCAGTTACGATAGTAATCACCAAAGAATTGAAATAAAAAAATCAATTGATTTTAAATGTATTAATTTTTATCTCCTCTTAGGATTTTGCTGAGTATTTTAAAGCCTCGCTTCAAGCGCAGAGCAATGAAAACATCAGTCCTGCGATAAGAAGGCTTAGCGAATGGCGATGACTCATTTGCAAGGATACGAGAAATCATTATTTTACAGCGCGCGAACGCACTTGGCGTTCCACATTTCTTGTGCTAGAAAATCGATTGAAATTGATTTGAAATCTGCATGTTATCACGAACTCAATGATATCAAGAAAATAACGAAACTCCCGATTTAGTAGGTTTTTTGTTGTTGTTGCATTGGTTGGGGAATTACTTGATAAATCATAATCCTTCGAGTGCGATAAGCCTGGTAGTGTTTACAACATGATATAATTTGCTCCCTGGCTAGACTGAATTCTAGCAGTGGAATGAGAGGCAAGATACAAGTGGGTAGAATAATTCGACCTTTTCAATACTTCGCGACTGGATAAAACCAGGAGCTTGGGAAATGAACGTCCTGTCGCTTTGGGAGCTGAAACTCGACTAATATTAATATGGCAACAGCCTGAAGTAGATCCTCGTCCTACATATGGCAACAGCGGAGTGGGGATTGGCATGATACGCGTTAAGTAAAATTAGTAAATTCGGTAAACAAATAATTATAGTAGGTAACAAAAACCAAATCAATATCAAGTTCTTTGATTTCTCAAAAACAAAAATGATCCCTCACCTGCTTTGTTTTGTCAAGCTCTTACAAACTTAAATTGATTATAAAATAATAATACAAATATTTAAACTGCATGTCCTGTTTTGATAAATGGCAGTTAAGAAAAGGAATTTTGTGAAAATAATCAGATCGAATCTGGTCAGATTGAACTAAAACGTCCCAGTGAGAGATGTCCGATTTTCCTTCAGAACATTCCATGGCAGTTCCTGGCTGAAAATACAAACGTCCGTCTCCACACAATAAGTTCCAATAACTTCGGGGCACGCAAAGCAATCGTCACAGTACGTGAAACTGACCCTGGCTGGACAGGCTCCGAGCTCGAGTCCCCAGCAAGCGCTGCCAACTTCCGCGTGCAAACTGCAGCCAGCTTGCGTGCGATCAGTTCTGAGCCGCAGAACTCTGACAGGTATTGCAGCGCTAGCGGCAGCACAAGCCGCAGGTAGCAGTCGTCGGAACGTGCCTTGTCTGTCACATCTAGCACCCACTGCAGCATCTCGTGACGCTGGAGCAAACCCTCCTACAAGGGGACGAGATAATAATAATAGTTAGTATATTGTCGAGTTCGATCAATACATTGATATACAGATAGTGATGGCCTGACAGGAATATTCCCAAGGGAACATTCCCAAATGAGAAATAGATAGATTCCCAAAACTGGAATTTTTTTTTTCAACTTACGTTGGGACTAGTTATATTAAAGGTTAAACTTCTCCTTATCTGTTCGGCCATTTCTGAGTTATTGTGACACCTAGACTTTTGCTTTTGTTAGTTTTTCTGAAAAATGGGTCGTGTGAAAGTTGACGTGTGGAGATTTTTTAAGGCAGTTGGGTCCAAAGCCACTTGCATGTAATGCAACCATATTTACAAGCACAAACATGCAACTATGATGGCTAAACACTTGCAGAAACTTTGCAGAAACTTTGCAGAAACTTTGCAGATACAAAACCAAATTTCTCAGTCTTTGTGCATTTGTTAAGTTCCCTGAAACACCCATATTAACTCTTGAAAAATGCTTGCAAATATTCCCTTAATGTTTCCAAAATTCCCAAAACTCCCAGGAATATTCCTGGAAATATTTCTGAAGAAATAAATTCCGGGAATTTACCCATCACTTTATACAGACAGTCATTATTTAAGTAAAAGTACAGAATGTTCAGGTCATAATTGCTTACATTTGAAATGAAATTCGTCGAGGCAGTAAAAAAAATTTACCAGTAACAATGCCTTGAGTTTTGTTTTAAAGTTATCACAGTTTACTTTCAGCATCTCATGGGGAGTGCATTAAAAAGTTTACAGCCAGAGTAAATTGTTCCTTTGGTTAAAACAGTTGGGTGGTGTTTAGCTTGCTTTGTGTCTGGTTTCTTGGCGGCGCGATCTTCCGGTGGTCAACGCTATGTTATTGAGGATAAAAAGAGTCATATATGATTCATATATGTAAATACTAGGTAGAAGGAGGACGTTAAAACCCCGAAATGAAGGAGGTTAACCTGGCATAGTGACTGAATGGACTCGAGAATCAAGAGCCTTATTATTTTACAGATAGTGGGTGGACCCTACACTACCTAACAAAGTCCTTGAGTATGAAAATGTTCACCAACCCAGCAAGTTGGTTCCTTAGCATCAATACGATTTGTGTTTTATCGTATAAATCCTAGTTTTAACATTTTTTCAACTCATAGTAACGCCAATTTCAACAATCACGCGCAGAGTAATTGTTTCTGTGAGTTAGAAGAGTAACTCTGGGTTGAAGAATGTTGTAAATCTGGACCCAAGTGATTGCCTAGCCCTAAAAATGGAGCTTCCTTTTATGCAAATCTTGTTAGGGATGCATAACCAGAATTAAAAACTGCAGAGAACTTCAGAGAAGATAAATTTGTTTAATGTTTAAAAATCCTCGTAGATGCACGAAAGTTCGATGAAATCTTCTCACAAAGGCATGCAACCACCTATCAAAGCGTGCATCCGTCAATGACACAACACTAGTAATTGATCGATTTGGGCATCAAAGGGTTTCCCGCTATCGTTAGCCAAGCCACTCTCGCAAACAACGGCTTACCTCGTAGAGGCATTTCGCAAGGCGCAGACAGTACTGCCAGTTGCGCTGAGCCAGCTTCTGCTCTTCGCTCATCGGGGCGCTGCCGCTACCAGCGTGGTAGTACTCTTGCAGCTTCGTCAGCTGGTCCTTCAGGAACTTGATCAACGTTCCCGTCCACTCTGTCGGGAGCACGGGAGAAGTGTAAGACAAAACCTACGGAGTTTTCACTGCATACTTTTGCAGCATTCAAGCTGGATGTTGAAGAGATTAAGTAAGTTATGTTATCAATATTTAATAGCATTATAATGTAATATGATTCTCACAACACTATCTGTCCTTGTTCTATTCTTTCGGCTGCTGATAAGGCAATGAAGCCGGAGGTAAGCAGTCACAGAACCAACGCAAACATTCTTTAGATGGATCTGCAACTGCGACTTGCCATTATGGCCACATTTGTATGTTTCCTATTTTTTTTTGTATAATTTTACTGGTTCTGCCATCTTTAGACCCTGGTAACTATTTAAATCAATGGAATTATTTGCTTTATGAAGTATCTTAATGTTGCAAAGTAAATTTCATTGCCAAAAGATGGTTTTGAAAAGTTGGTAGACATGGGAAACCATTCTAAGCATCACGCATCCCTTAAAAAAATGAACATGTGAATGCTCTTTTATTATTCTGAACACTATAACCGTCTCAAAAATTGATGCCCAAACGCGGACTCGTACCTCGATCTCCACCTATCGCAGGTGTTGCTCTGAACCATTGTGCTACTTGGACACTGGCTTTTTGAGACGATTTTAGTGTATTTGATGAGAATGACATATCTCGCAACACCCGCGAACGGTGGAGATCGGAGTTCGAGTCCCCGTTTGGGCATCAATTTCTGAGACGGTTATAGTGTTCATAATAATAAAATACCCCGCACATTGCAAGCGTTTGCAATTTAAATCAGATTTCATCTTTAAACGTATATGCTCGTCAACGCACGAATAATGAAATAGCGCGATAACCTCTCTCGGCTCTACAACAGAGGCAAGGCGTGGTGGTGACATACCTTGCGTTGGGTCTGGCAGCTGCCGCTTCTTGACCTTGACCTCGGAGACTGCGGCCGTGTAGGCATGAGACAGCTTGACGAACCACGCGGCTCGGAGCATTGGTACCTGGTACTCGCACAACATTGCAAACACTTCCTCCTTCTTGTTGTAGTTCGGTGCCTGTAAGCGAAGTAACGTGCATCAAGTCATTAAACCATGCACTTAACCGGGCACGTGATACTCATGAAACATGCACTACTTAGGGAAAGGAAGCAAGACTGGAAAAATGAGCAACCGTATCGGGATACGAACCCGGGACCTCCCAATTGCCGGTCGGATGCTCTACCAACTGAGCTATCCGGACACACATATTCCAGCTTTCGCGAGGGTGGGATAAGGGATACCCTTTGGGGTATCCAATTTGGTTGCACATTTTTCGAGTCTAGCTTCCTTTCCATCATCTGCTTGGTGGTTTAAGCTCCCTAGTGGAAATGCCAGAAAAAAAAAAAAAAAAAAAAAACACTACATGTACTAATAATAATAATAATAATAATAATAATAATAATAAATATATTTATTCTTGTTGAACAATAAAATAATTGTTATAAGAATATGTCATACAGTATATGGTGCATACAGTTAAAAGTCGGACATTAAATAAATACATTTGTTAAGTAAGTGCTTCTTTAGATTGGTCTTAAATAAAGGCGTGCTGATGTTGTTTACTTAGTAACATGAGAAGAACAAGTTTGCGGGTCTAACTTTTTATAAGTGACAGCTCAGGGGTAAATATGCATTTTTTTAGCATGCCCATTGCCACACTTTTCATACCTGCTACAAATGTTTACAAACTTCATTTCTACTTTAGTCAGCAGTTTCCAGCTGTACAAGTAGCTTGTCCATTGCTACTAAAAAAATTATAAAATGCCTAACAAGATCAGGTGCTGGCAACATTGGAAAGTGAAAGTGAACTGACAGTTCACTTACCACCCGCCCTTGACGCTTTAGTTTTAATATTTAATATACTTGCTCTGCCAGTAGATCTAAGTACGGGGCTTACAACCGGGGTTAACTTCAATTAGTTTAATGTGTGAACACAGCAGAATTTCAGATAACACTAACCTTCTTGGAGAGAGTGAGCAAAGGTTTGTTTCCTGCGAGATCTTTGAACCACAATTCGATGACAGGTTTCGTTCTTGGCGTTGCCGGCCAGAAGTTGTCCTTTGGATTGATTTGCTGTCGTTTTCGCCCTGAGTCGGCCAAAGTGTTGGTCTCTTCCTTTTTAGTGAGAATGCTATTGAAGAAAGCACCCACCTACAGACAGGAACACAAGGTTAACAATAGTGTAATTTTCTCCTATACGCAATAATTCTGGTAACTAACTATTACTACGTATTGATGCTGTTTTTTATCCATTAATATTGAAAATCAACAACTGGAATGCTAAAGTTACAAAAGAACAGTGCTGGAAGGTGCTAAATTTTAAACAGTTTAAAATCCATTTCCTTAAAAGCTACTGTAAAGTTTGTCATTTTCATGGCTTATACCATGTACTAATTGAGATAGGCTGCATAATTTGTCCCACACAACCTTATCAATTATTAATTAATGTAAACAAGACTGTCAATGTTATTCATCAAAGTTGTTACCGTAAAAATATCACCCCAGTAAGACCAAAGAAGCTTTAAGCAACAATACGCTTCTGTCAATTACCTTTGAAGCGTTCACATTGCAGTTCCTTGCCGTTCCAAACTCATCTGTGAGTTGAGGCATCGTTGCAAAGCCATGCTTGACGTTCACCGTTGTGAGTTCGTCTTCCTTTTGCCTTACTTCTTGAGGATAGACATCGGGGGGTCCTAGCCGAGGCCTCTTCAGGGCCCTCTTCTCTGGGGCCCATTTCAACATCGCTGGAATGGTAAAGAGATTATGATACACTGAAGTAACATCAAAATTATTGTTGGTGTCTTGGAGGTATTATTTTCAAAAAAGTGTTCCACTGGTTGCTCCTATTAGGAGCAAGGGTTTGGAGATGGTGAAATGACTAGGTACCAAGGTACCAAGAATATTGGGCTTCTGTAGACATAAAAAAATATAAATAAAAAATAAACTAATGAAGTTTCAATGGTGATCTTGTTAACTCATAAAATATCGACTCTTGGGCGTTTAAACTCTACAATTGCACTAAAACACAAGTAAAAACAATTAGGTTAAAGCAGACAATACTCACCAAATCCCAGGCCCAAAGCACGGATCAGCGACCCGTGAATTAATTAAAATCTAAAATGCATTTCTGATCACGAAAACATTATTGTGACTATTTGCAACACCTCGACAGTCAATAAAATGATATCCAAAATGATTGACCGACGGCGGCAGGCCGCTCAGCTGTCGGTCGATGACACGACCAGAGGACACGACCATTGACGCTTGGCTTCACGGGCTGTTTATATTTTGCAGCCGTGTCTTGACACACTAGCTCCACCTGTGGGAGGAAATACAAACTAGACGGTCCTCCGAAAAGTCAACCAACATTGGTTGGTTTATTATTGGGGCGTTTAACGACGCATTGTTTTGACATCTGGCCATGAGGCACTAGTCTAATGGCGTCGGTGAATGAGTGGACGATGATGATGATGAACCTAACCTAGCAGTGTTGAGGAGAGGAAACCCGGTGCCGGTGTAACAAAATATTCGTACTGCCATAATAAGTTAATAACGGTATTACCCCCAGTAATCTCAGTTCATAATATGATTACTGTCCAGTAAACAAGAATTGTAATGAGATTACTGGCTGAGGAAACCTAGCGTTTGAAGAACATATTATTTGTACTGTAAAACAAAAACAATGAAATAATATTACTCCCCAAAACAAAAGCATCACCTGCAGGGTACAAGGTGCCTACGAAACAATGCAGGGGAGTAATCAGGTGCCTGATGGTATTTTTATTCCTCCCCAACATTATGAAATGTGAATTCACCTGTGCATTTCGATACAATCGTACTAGATGATGATGATTTGTGGTGTTTAACGACGCATTGTTTTGACATCTGGTCATGTGGCTCTGGTCTAATAGCGTCGGTGAATGAGTGGATGAGGATGACCAAACCTAGCCTAGAAGGGAGGTGGGGAAGCACGGTGCCGGCACGTAGCCTACTCCTGTCGAAGAGCACCAAGGGGACCACCGGCTTAACGTCCCTAGCGAAGGATGGTACAACGCGAACAGCAGGATTCCTCCACAAATCCATGCTGTCGAGAGGTTGATAAGCAAAGCGAATGAAGTTGCTGTACTAACTTTCATCCCTCCAACCTCTCTCCCGAACAGAACTGGTCATGTGTATAGTGGTCACCCATCCAATACCTGACCCAGTGCAGTGTTGCTTAACTTTCATCCCTCCAACCTCTCTCCCGAACAAAACTGGTCATGTGTATGATGGTCACCCATCCAATACCTGACCCAGCGCAGTGTTGCTTACTTTCATCCCTCCAACCTCTCTCCCAAACAGAACTGGTCATGTGTATGATGGTCACCCATCCAATACCTGACCCAGCGCAGTGTTGCTTAACTTTTATCCCTCCAACCTCTCTCCCGAACAGAACTGGTCATGTGTATGATGGTCACCCATCCAATACCTGACCCAGCGCAGTGTTGTTTAACTTTCATCCCTCCAACCTCTCTCCCGAACAGAACTGGTCATGTGTATGATGGTCACCCATCCAATACCTGACTCAGCGCAGTGTTGCTTAACTTTCATCCCTCCAACCTCTCTCCCGAACAGAACTGGTCATGTGTACCTATGATGGTCACTCATCCAATACCTGACCCAGCGCAGTGTTGCTTAACTTCAGTGATCTTATAAGAACCGGTGTTTCCAACATGACAAACCGTTCGGTCTAGTCTTTTGACACACTTTTTGACCTACTGGGTCAAGGACACGTGTTCTCAGGGGGTGGGGGGGGGGGGGGGGGGATGCCACCGATTAGCCAGAATGCTTTGTCGTATTTGCATAAAAGTTGAATTCACTGATATTTCTTATCGGCAGTTGCCACAAATATTATGCAAATATTTAACTGCGTTATTACAACAAATATATTTGAAATGAACTTGTTTACTTGCAAGGTGTAAGGTCAATACCTGTATTACCAGGGACATGTGATTACCCACTATCACCAACAGCGATAGTTATGTTCTATCTTAGGAGCGTCGGCACGTGCATTGCAGAGTATTACCTACCAATATTTCAATGCTAAGTGGTAAAATTATGCTAAATTTGTTGTTACAAAATGAGTGACCTGTTGTGTCAACCCCTTCCCTACAAATAATATCCTATCAAAATCCCAGATTTTAATTTAGGCTGAGCTTTACTAAGTTTTAATCATTGTTGCCGGTATAAAAGTAAAAAAAAAAATGTGTTTGGATACAAATAAACGCAAGAAGTGCGTTTACTTAAGGTATTTTATTGACATCTTGAATGGTTATGAATTGCCAGCCATTAATGGCAAAGTTAGGATTTCTTACCGAACAGTTCTTGGTCGGGACTCAGGTAAGGTTTCAACAAAATGTTCAACTATAAGTTGGATCTCTAGCTCACAGAAACATCTGAATTTCACTGCATGTGATTGGAAGTCGTCATGGCAACAGTTTCAACAAAATGTTCAACTATAAGTTGGATCTCTACCTCACAGAAACATCTGAATTTCACTGCATGTGATCGGAAGTCGTCATGGCAACAGTTTCAACAAAATGTTCAACTATAAGTTGGATCTCTAGCTCACAGAAACATCTGAATTTCACTGCATGTGATTGGAAGTCGTCATTGTAACAGTTTCAACAAAATGTTCAACTATAAATTGGATCTCTAGCTCACAGAAACATCTGAATTTCACTGCATGTGATTGGAAGTCGTCATTGTAACAGTTTCAACAAAATGTTCAACTATAAATTGGATCTCTAGCTCACAGAAACATCTGAATTTCACTGCATGTGATTGGAAGTCGTCATTGTAACAGTTTCAACAAAATGTTCAACTATAAATTGGATCTCTAGCTCACAGAAACATCTGAATTTCACTGCATGTGATTGGAAGTCGTCATGGCAACAGTTTCAACAAAATGTTCAACTATAAGTTGGATCTCTAGCTCACAGAAACATCTGAATTTCACTGCATGTGATTGGAAGTCGTCATGGCAACAGTTTCAACAAAATGTTCAACTATAAGTTGGATCTCTAGCTCACAGAAACATCTGAATTTCACTGCATGTGATCGGAAGTCGTCATGGCAACAGTTTCAACAAAATGTTCAACTATAAGTTGGATCTCTAGCTCACAGAAACATCTGAATTTCACTGCATGTGATTGGAAGTCGTCATTGTAACAGTTTCAACAAAATGTTCAACTATAAATTGGATCTCTAGCTCACAGAAACATCTGAATTTCACTGCATGTGATTGGAAGTCGTCATGGCAACAGTTTCAACAAAATGTTCAACTATAAGTTGGATCTCTAGCTCACAGAAACATCTGAATTTCACTGCATGTGATTGGAAGTCGTCATGGCAACAGTTTCAACAAAATGTTCAACTATAAGTTGGATCTCTAGCTCACAGAAACATCTGCATTTCACTGCATGTGATTGGAAGTCGCCATGGCAACAGTTTCAACAAAATGTTCAACTATAAGTTGGATCTCTCCAAGCTCTCTCCAAGCTTCAAGCCATGCATTCCCCACTGACAATCTCGTTCAAACCATTCGTAACACCCTAGAAGAACTCAGCCTTTCAGGGACAGAGGTTCTGCTCTGTTGGCTCCCTGGTCATGCTGGCATCGCTAGCAATGAGATGGCCGATAGGGCCGCTAAGGAGGCCACAACTAAAACTGAAGTGGACTTCCCATTAGTGCAATATTCAGATTTTAAAACTGTCTTTAGGACAAAAACCACACAGCGATGGCAGACGTCCTGGGACGCTGTCCTTACCAACAAACTTAGGACCATCAAGGAATCCATCGTAACCTGGAAATCGTCGGCCCGTCTGTCTCGACGGGAAGAGGTTGTAACAACCCGGATGCGCATCGATCACAGCTTTCTATCCCATATCTTTATTCTCAAACGGGAAGAGCCACCGATGTGCACCTCATGTGACCAACCTCTTTCACTCAAACACCTTCTTATCGAGTGTGCCGACCACCGTCAGTTGCGAGAAATTCTGAAGCTCCCTGGAACCATGCAAGAGGCATTGCGTGATAACGCCTACTCTGTCAATCTAGTGCTGCACTTAAAAAAGATGGTTTTTATGATGGGATTCAACTTTTAAAGTCACTAGCAAATGGTTTTTTTTAACATTATGCACTTTCTATAGTGTATAATTTGATTCTTTTCGCAAGTATTCATAAAGAATGCGTCAAGAACGACTCATTTTTTAATATATTGAGTGAGAAAGACTTCGTGTCCGTCTTGAAACATCTGAATATTTAATCATGTATCAATCAAACAATCGGTTAAAAAAATTAAAAAATTGGGGTCCTAACTTGCCGCTAAACCCCACAATCTTCCAAACCCGCCCAAGAGCAGGCCAGTCGGAAACACCACTAGGAAGAATTTGGCAGATATAACAAGTATTTTGAAATCTTGCCACTAAAATCATTAATAAAATATAAATCATGAAGCAATGCCAGGCGCAGTCCTTGTACTGCTATCTTCTCCTGCCGGGCTCGACTATCAACTGGCAAAGAAGTGTCGTATCACTTTACCTTCTACTTGTACTTTGACTTTTGAGTGATCATTCCTACGCGTTATTTTAAAAACGCTTTTAAAGTTACGGGAAAATTATCAAGAAATGATTGATGACAGCCAAGGTCGCTTTTCACGGCATTGTACCAGTTTGACGTTGCCTGTCGGCTATCGCTTTCAGGATAATAAGCAAGTCTGTTCGGCTATATAAAGACCCAGGTTCATGTTATCTGCACCAGAGCTTTCTTGGAAGTAAGTTCGAATTGTTGGTCAAGCCGTCGGCCAAGATGAAGAAGGTGTCGATCGTCTTGTTGGCTCTTTGTGCTGTCTCTACTCTGGTAATTACTAAAGCTTTCTGTCCCACAGAAAGAAATGGGAGGTCGAATCTGTACAAGTCCTCGTGCACAGCAATATTGCCACCCACGCACAATCACGACCTTTTCCTTAGATTTACGCTCACGCAATTCCAGTGAGACGTGGAAGGCATATGTTAATTATTTTTTAAAAATTGAATTGTCAAAAAAACATATATTTTTTTTTATAAAAAATATATCCGTACTTCCAAGGCATTAAAACGGATACAAGTGTCACGATTTTCACCCACAAACAAAGGATAATTGTGCGAAAACACGCACTTTCACGCTGACCGATGTGAATCCCTTGTGATGCTGCACATTGCACCTGAACTGCGACCCGGGATCGTTTCGTCGACTGCACTCTTTTGACTTTTGAGTTTTTCCCTTGAGTTCACCCGACATCTTTGTAATGAGACAACAGGCTTTTAATTCTCAAACATTCGTCTGTGCAGGGCATCGAGCTCGACACATCTGAAGATGTCGGCGATGATGAACAACAGATCGGTAAGACCGATCGATAAAATAATTGTAATAACTTGTAATCATACGCTTTGAAGTTATTCTAAGGACACAACAGTCATATAAAGATTAACTAGGTTTTTAATTCTCAATAAATTAAGGTGAAATTCGTGTTGCGATTTCTAGGGGAATGAAATGAGCAAACATTTCAATCCCTAGATGAATGTTTTTTTTTTTTTTGTTAAATTGCAGGCGATGGCGAGACCCGGATTATTGGAGGTATCGCAGCAGTTTCCGGGCAGTTCCCGTGGCAGGTGTCCATTTATACTGACTTCAAGCAGCTGTGCGGAGGTTCCATCATCAGTGACCGATGGGTGCTCACCGCGGGGCACTGCCTTACTAAGTCAGTCTCGGTTCACTTGAAAGAGTCAGGCACAAATTATTTTAAGAGAGTTTTGGATTCCTTTGCCTGAAGTGTAAAGTTTCTTTGTTGGAAATTTAAATTCTTGAGTTAGTCATTTCAGTTTCAGCGTTGAGTGTAGGTTCTAGGTAGAGAAACAACGTCAATGTTACAGTCTCTGCGTGAAAGATGGCCGCCAAATGACTACCTTACCGACAAAAATGCAGAGTACCGGAACATCACGTTAAGTGGAGCCACTGTCGTATGGAATTTAATTTTGATATTTCTCGTAGGTTAACTCGCTTTTGAGACTTTTCATGCTCAAAAAATCTCCATAAATGTTCATCTCAACGATTGATAAACACGTAACGATATTAAAAAGCGATTAACCTCTGAGAAATATCGAAATTAAATTTCATACGACAGTGGCTCCACTTAACGTGACGTTCCGGTACTCTGCATTTTTGTCGGTAAGGTAGTCATTTTTCACGCAGAGACTGTAACATTGACGTTGAAACTCTACCTATAACCTACACTCAACGGTTTCAGTACTTTGAAAGAGAAATACATCTTTATGTTCTAACATTGTGTATAAACAAGCACAGTCTTTGCTCTCTTGCAAAACTAATGAAATTGAAATTAGATTACCGTTCGGGATCAAACCTAATAAAACAACAAAATTCTTCTGTGAAGGCTAACAAACGAATCTAGCTTGAGGTTTATTCCGTTGCAGAGCGACTTCCCTCAAGGTTATGTTTGGATTGTTGAGTCCGTTTTGCGTTGCTCCGGGATGCAATAATATGCAGACAACCACCACGTTCTACCTCCATGAACAATATAAGTCCCGCAATGATCCGGTCACTCCTCGGTACGTCCCGGAAAACGATATCGGACTTGTTCAGTTGCCGCAACCTCTCCCTGCTTGGACTAGTGAGTTGTTATTCTATTTGCTATTCTACGGCAGTAAAACGTTTTCAATTTCCTATTGTAAATGATACAATAGTTTAACTTGACATTTGATTTTACAAATATATTTGACGACATTTTGATTGTTACTTTCCCGTGTTTGCAGCCACCATCTCGATGGTGAGGCTTCCGAAACGTAGCCACCAGTCCATGCTGTTCGTCGGGCAACAGGCCGTTGCTTCAGGGTGGGGCTACTACACCTGTAAGTTGATACTCAACACCCCTTAATTCTTCATCCCCTGTTGTTCATACGGTTTCATTATTTTATGTTTTAAGCGTCTTCTTTGTTGTCCGATTTGTTGGTCGAATAATTCACAAGTAATTTGTGTTTTTGACGATACATTGTTTTTACAACGGGATGCATCTGGTGATTATGAGGATGATGATGATCCTATTATGGATAGAAGAGAGGAGGAGAAATCCGGCGCCGGCTGGTAGCCTATTTCCTGTCAAAAAGCATCAAGGGGATAGCCGGTTTAAAGTCCTTTCCGTAGGACATTACATCTCAGAAAAAGGGGTTTTTCTACAAATCCATGCTGTCGAGAGGTTGTTAAGCAAGGCGAGTGAAGTGTTTCAACTAATTTAAGACCTTTCAACCTCTTTCACGAACGAAACTAGTCATTAGTATGATGGTCACCCATCTAATAACTGACACAGTGCAGTTTTGCTTAACTTTGGTGTCAGGAAAACCGGTGTTTACAACACGTCAAACCGTTTAGGCTCGTACACGATCAGGATATAAAACAGGATGAGAGTGAAAGGTGAAATTCTGAGCATGTGTTCGTTGCAGTTCCTAACACTGGGATATCCATGTCCTTGCTGTACGCAAATATGGATGTGATCTCAAACACGGCGTGTGAAGCCGACTGGAGAGGGCTATTTCCCGTCCTGCCGACTGTGATTTGCACAGATAAAGCTCGAGCAACGTACAGCGTAAGTCTCAGGTCTTATTTAAAACTTAATCATTTAAATGGCTGTATGGCTAGAGATTTTCAGCAAACGCTTATAGCGAACGAGGCCCAATTACGTCTTTATTTCCGCAGGGCGATTCTGGCGGACCGTTGGTGTGGATGGACGTTGATGGTTTGAACTACCAGATCGGCGTCGTCTCGTTCGGTCGCAGTGACGAGGGTGCGACAGCAAAACCCAGTGGATTTACTAGGGTCTCGTCTTACCTTGACTGGATATCCGCAAAAACTGGAATCGCTATCGAGGCCTAGATGTTTTCGTGGAGGGCTGGGATGACACGAAGAAGAGGGCAAAAAAGCATAAATCTTTGAGCTTTTATACCAATTTTAGTTCGCCTGGGGTGACTATGTGGTCAAAAAATTCACATCTACACATCAGCCGTGATTTTAACTGTGTTTCAATGTAATGGTAACTTGCACGAATTGTAATTGAAATTTCTGCAATAATTAACTTGAATGCATTTTAGAATTATTAAAATACCGAGATCCTTCCCCAACCTTCATGTATACGGTTTTAAAATGAGATTTTAATATACTAGTGCTAGTGCAGCCAACAGATATAGTCTTGATTTGTGGTGTTTAACGACGCACTGTTTTGACAACTGTCCCTGCGGCACTGGTCTAATAGCGTCGGTGAATGAGTGGATGAGGATGAGGATGATGATAACCTAACCTAGCCTAGAAGGAAGGAGGGGAAACCCGGTGCTGGCACGTAGCCTACTCCTGTCGAAGAGCACCAAGGGGACCACCGGTTTGACGTCCCTTCCGAAGGACGGTACAACTCGAACAACAGGATTCCTCCACAAATCCATGCTGTTGAGAGGTTGATAAGCAAGGCGAGTGAAGTTGCTGTACTAACTTTCATCCTCCAACCTCTCTCCCAAACAGAACTGGTCATGTGTATGATGGTCATCCATCCAATACCTGACCCAGCGCAGTGTTGCTTAACTTTCATCCCTCCAGCCTCTCTCCCGAACAGAACTGGTCATGTGTATGATGGTCATCCATCCAATACCTGACCCAGCGCAGTGTTGCTTAACTTCGGTGATCTCATGAGAACCGGTGTTTTCAACACGCCAAACCGTTCGGTGATCCAACATTTTTTAAAGAAAATGTCGTTATTTCTTGTCACAACTTAAACAGCGAAACGATACGTGTAAAACACTTTCATCTTTCTGTGACAAGTATTGAAAGGAGCATAATTCTTTCTAACACATGTTCATTTAATTCAGAATCTCGACCAAACTGATCCGTTTGGAATCCTGCACAATTGTTATATCGCCCTTCCGTCGGTCCAAATTCAGGCATCGAGATTCTTTGGAGTAAATTTCCCATTGGACTCCTTTGCCCCTAAATCTGACTTCTTTCCCTAACTGTACTTCCCTACAGCCTTCTAAACGAGAGGCCACCATAGCACACGTATTTTAGCTAAATATATCCTTGCAACTGACATTGAAAATCCGGAAGAGTCAAACATTTACAGAAAATGTTCCCAACAACCGGGAAAATCGTCAGCAAGTTGGTCGCATTCCAGGCTCAAATTAGGCATAAATAGTGAATCGGGTTCAGCCCTTCACCGCGCTAAGCGCTGCTGTACTAGGGAACAATTGGTGACGCAATCCTTTATTTCAAACTGCTTCTAAAAATCGATCCCGCGCTTTCGCCGTCGTTGCCATGGCAACCGCACCGTTGCCTGGCAACGCTTTGATCGTAGCCATCAACACAACAGTCCATGTTCGAGTCCCGAGCAGGTAACACCTACAACCGTGTCACAAGCGTCGGTACCAACACCAACCGACAGGTAAGCTTGTCATTCGACTTGAAAAGTTTCGTTATTTTTTTCTGAAAGTTTCAAGTAGTGTTTATATTTTAGAGAAGTGTTTTTTTATTGTTTTTGTTTTGTTATTGTTAAACCGTGTTTTTTTTCTTTCCCGGTTTGTGCAACAGGCTTTTATTCAATGGTGATAGACGTATTTAGATATGACATGTTATTATGAAAAATACACGCATAAAAGTATCAGTAAAGAATCTAAATTGACTGGAACCACGAGCCTCATGAGCTATACAAAGTAAAGTCGAGCCAATATCGTATAGTTCCCAACAAAAATTATTTGAAATGGGTTTTGAATGCTAAGTGAAGGGCTACTAAATTTCCCGACTTTTCGTAACATGTACCTGTTACTTTATCAAGGGTTAGAGCAGTCCTGACAATGTTCCAATAACAAAAGAACCACATAAAATTATAACAATTACCAAGTTCAAGCTTCCTAAATAAATCTAAATAAAATAATCAGAAAAATTGTCAGGACTGCTCTAACCCTTGAAGAAGTAACAGGTACAAGTTACGAAACGTCGGGAAATTTAGTTGTTCTTCACTTCGCATTCAAAACCCAGTTGAAATAAATAACTGCAAAATAACTGCTGCAGCTACAACAGACGACAAATTCAACCACTTTCTCAAAATCTTTCTATCAGCGTACGAGATAAAGTTCCCAAAAAATAAGTACACCGCACGGAGCAACCGGAACAAGAGTAAACCCTGGATGACACAAGAGATAAAAGAAATCTGCATGCGCAAAAGGAGAACATACTTGCTCACGAGGAAAAGATTTGGAGAAAAACACGAGAAGGAACTACAAGCATTGAAAAAAAAAGTACAAAGACTAGTCCGGAGAAGTAAAAGAAGCTGGAATGACGCAGCCATCAAGAAAGCAAAAAACAAGAACAGTGCTTCATGGGATATCATTCACGAATGCCTAAGTAAGAAGAAATTGGGCGAGGCAGGCAAAAATCAGCCTAAAAGATGGAAGATACTACTGGATGAGAAGATAACATCAAACGGAAAGGAAATAACAACGGCATTCAACGACTACTTTACTTCAGTGGCGGCAAGAACAATCAATGATCCCACAGACACTCGACAAGAATGCATGAACAAACTTCAAAACCTCCCGACACCTGCAAACCTAATGCAGCTCGAGCCCACAACTTACAGAGAGATTATCGATATCATCAAGGGCCTAAAGGAGAAGAAATCATGGGGATGGGACGAGGTGCCGTGCAAAGTTGTAAAAAAAGTTAGCTTCCAGATAGCCGGCCCCCTGGCGGAAATATGCAACCATTCACTCGCGACTGGAGAGTTCCCAGCGGCTGCCAAGTGGACAATAGTGAAGCCAATCTACAAAAACAAAGGACCGACCACCGAAAAGGATAACTACCGCCCGATCGCACTCCTCACGTACTTTGCTAAAATCATAGAAAAAGTATTCCTAGTCAGACTAAACAAGTTCTTGGCCGATAACAACGTAGTGTGCAAAAACCAACACGGCTTTCGTAAGGGGCATTCGACGAGCACAGCGATATATGCGATGACCCATCGAATAACAAGAGCGCTAGAAGACAAAACAAAGGTAAGCGCAATCATGTGCGATCTTACCAAGGCATTTGACACTATCAATCATGGAGCACTAATTGGGAAACTAGGCCACTATGGAATCAGGGGCGCGGCGGGGAAGTGGGTTGAATCATACCTGTCTGGCAGGCTGCAAGCGGTGGAACTATGCATAGAAGGCGAAAACGTATCATCACATTGGAATCCCATCCAGACCGGACTGCCACAGGGGTCGTTACTTGCCCCAATACTTTTTACCCTCTATATCAATGACCTTCCTGACAACATGAGAAGCGAGTGCACCGACACCTTACTGTTCGCGGACGACACGAGCCTGATAGTCACAGGCGCAAATGAGGAGAAACTGACATTAAACATCAAACAGACTCTGACAAGAATCGAAGAGTGGTTCAAAATAAACAAACTAAAGTTGAACAGTGAGAAAACAAATATAATCAAATTCTCAGTGAGAGGAAACTCAAGAACCACAGAAGAAGGCACGATTAAAACAGTGAACAACAGCACTTTCCTGGGACTAGAAATCGACCATAGACTCAAGTGGAAAAGCCACATTGAGAAACTAAAAAAAAGACTGAATGCAGCGTGCTTTGGACTTAAGATCCTAGCAAAGGAAGTAAGTTTACCTACCCTCAAGATGGCCTTCCACGCAAATGTCCAATCCCTGGTACGCTACGGAATAATAGTCTGGGGAGGGGGACCAATTGCGAGAAACATATTCATTCTACAAAAAAGGGCGTTACGAATAATAAAGAGAGCTAAAAAACGAAAATCATGTAGACCCATCTTTAAAGAACTAGAAATTTTAACGGTGGCCTCACTTTACATCCTAGAGGTACTTTTGTTTGTAATTGACAATCCTGGTGCTTTTACATCAACCCAAGAAGTACACGGGAAAAACACGAGAAGAAAAGAAATTCGTGTAATAGAAAATGTGAAATTAGACATCTCCAGGCGTGACGCTTCATTTGCCGGTGCTATCCTTTTTAATACTTTACCGACGACCCTGAAAGAAACAAGAACGGACCGAAACATTTTTAAGAGCAGGGTCAAAACTTTTTTAATAGAGCATTGCTTTTATACCATCGACGAGTACACTAAACGACAGAATTGCAATTGTTCTACTTGTAAATAAATTTTATTATATTGACGTATTTCAATGCTCCTAAGTGTATCTATGTATTATTTTATACTTTTATTGGAGCGTGTGTGTAATTTAAAAAAAAAACTTATGTACAACGAAATAAAGAACCTTTGAAATTGAAATTGAAATTGAAATAGTTTTTGTTAAAACTAGTGCTAATGTTACATCAAGTAGACATGAATCTAAAAACCATCATAGCTAGTTCTGATTTGTCAAACAATTTTCCATTTAATTTCAGCAGTTTTCGGGAGTGACGTCTGAGTGTTACCACAAGCTGGCTTACCAGAGGGCCGCAGCGTTTGGCCTTCCCAAGAAGAAACCCTAAAGACATCCGGACTCATCGGCCACTGCAATGTCGACTAGAGCGATATCTCCAGAGATTGCCAGGGGGGTAAGTTCACCACTGGGAGATATTTTTTGTAAAAATGTTTTGTGCATTTAGGTAAAAAACTTATTTTGACACAAGAAGCATGCGTCTTGTGGATCGTTCATGCACCGACATGCATGGTGACGCTTGCGTGTGCAGGAAACTAATGTTGTAAATTTCTCCAGAATATGTTTCGTAACATATTTTTAAAATCTCCATTTCTTACGGAAGCAACGGTTTTATTCTATTTATAAAGAAAAACATGCGCCTGATGTTGTGGCCGGTTGAATTATGATCACTGAGTTATGACTCTCCGGAACAATTGGTATTTAAATTTTTGAAAAAGTGCAGTTTTGTAATACCGATACCAATCATTTGTTTCTCCATAAAAGCCTCGTGGATTGTGATGACATTTAATTTAAATTGCAAACGCTTGCAATGCGCGGGGTATTTTATTATTATCAACTCTATAACCGTCTCAAAAATGGATGTCCAAACGGGGACTCGAATTCCGATCTTTTAAATGTAAATGTTTAAAATTTAGATGAAATGCATTGCAAGCTTTTGCAATGTAAATAAGATTTCATCTGAATACAACGTATTCAACTTCAAATTGGAGTTATTCGAGATTGACAGGTTGTGACGTGGTATAGCGTCACTAGAATCAGAGTGACTGTGAGTATTCACAGCCTCTTGGTTCTACTCCTTGGAGATCCGTCATTCTCATCAAATGCACTAAAATCGTCTCAAAAAGCCAGTGTCCAAGTAGCTCAATGTGTTAGAGCAGCAACCGCGATAGGTGGAGATCGGGGTTCGAGTCCCCGTTTGGATATCAATTTTTGAGCCTCTTGGATTAGTTACTGTTGCCCTGCGCTAGAACTTCACTACAAAATAATCTCTGTATTTCCCAATTTTTCTACGGTTCAATGACTAATTAATAGAATTGTATGAAATGGAAGGCTCGGACTGCCCAGTGGTATCACATACTTTGCTGCCTCCGAGAGACATTACTGCAGCAGTCGCTACAATTGTTTTGTTTCGCTGCCAGCAAAGCGAGCGACCTCTTAACATAAAATACATTTCTATTTTTGTAAAAACAATATTCGAAAAAAAAAATTCAGCTAGAAAAGGCTGTCGATTTTCACATGATTACATCAACAATCAGCGGGCGCATTATCTGTGAAATTATACAGGTTTTAGATACGCCATAGTGGCTAATTTAATCCATAATACTACCACTAACCACTCATTAAAACGGTGTTGACTTTAAAATCAATTATTTTACTGATATTTAAACACAAAATTACCCAGATAAGTACAAAAACAAGTGAAACAACACAAAAAGTATTTGTGATAAGTCTAATAATTCATATCTATTGCAACTGTTTCGCGACCAATTATTGATCAAACATGTAGCCCGGCAATTGGTCATGTCATGTTTGTGCCGATCAGTGCATTGGCCCACTTTCAGTCGCTTGCCTGGCTGGCTGGCTGGCTGGCTGCAATGCAGGGCTCGAAAGCGTGACGGGTCCGCACATTTTGCGTTTGTCATTGCTGCTAGAGTCCATTCGTAGTCGACTTCTCAGCGAGCTAGAAGTGGGTGCTGAAAAAGTGGTGTTTAACGACGCACTGATTTGATAACGGGCCCTGTGGCATTGGTATAATTGCATCGGTAAATGAGTAGATAATGATGAGGATGATGATGATGATGAATCTTTACTAGCCAAGGACAGAGTAAGGGAAACCCGGTGCCGGCATGTAGCCTACTCCTGTCGAAGAGCACCAAGGGGACCACCGGCTTAACGTCCCTTCCGAAGGACGGTACAACGCGAACAGCAGGATTCCTCCACAAATCCATGCTGTCGAGAGGTTGATAAGCAAGGCGAATGAAGTTGCTATGCAATGTTGTATGCCTACAACCTCTCTCCCGAATAGAACTGGTCTTGTGTCCCCATCCAATACCTAACCCAGCGCAGTGTTGCTTAACTTTGATGATCTTACGAGGACCGGTGTTTCCAACATGACAAACCGTTCGGTGGTCACCCATCCAATACCTGACCCAGCGGCGTGTTGCTTAACTTCAGTGATCTCATGAGAACCAGTGTTTCCAACACGCCAAACCGTTCGTACCTTTACCGTAAAATAAAAACCACCGAAACGCCCTCAACCAAAGACAATATCTGATCAGGAATGAAGCCTAACAGGTCCATGGTCGAATGGAGGCGATTTTGATTCACGAAATCCGTGACAATAACGCGTGATTCGACCCAGAAACAAACAACAAGTGTGTGCTAAATGTCCAGCTGTCATCCCGTTGAGTGGGCTGCTGCTGTGGTGACAGCCCGCGAACAAAGCTGGCCGCGGCACGAACAGCTGACTGCGTTGTCCGCTTAACATACTTGCATTGTCTAGTACAGACATGGCGGCACGATTCGGTGCTACTGTGTTTAATTTAATCTCTAATTAGTCTAGTTACTAGTTTAAAAACAATAATTGCTATTTACTGGTTCAGAATCGACAGTTTTCACGTGGTTAACAGAACGTAGGATATACATTTACTTTGGTTATGTTCGAAATGGGCGCAATGGCTTTTGATACCAACTTAGTTTTAAGCTGGTATTTAGTATCATCTCTCTTTGAATTTGAAATAAAATTACAAAGTTGACATACCAAAATGACCGCGAGTCTTATGAGAACAGGTGAGAATAAGCGTACTTTTTATATAACCATTGGGTTTATAGGTGCTACTAAATCTATAAACCCAGGGCTGGATACCTGTCACTTATTGATAGTGTTTATGTTAGTGTTTATTGATGATTGGAAAATAATGCATGCTGTTCAGGTGTAATTATAAATCTATACCCGTTATAAAGCGTGCTGGTGCATTGCCCTTGGAAGGTTTGAAGTTCAAACCCATCCTAATCCAAGTTAAATGATAGTACGCAAATAAAGCTGTATTTAACCATGGGTAACGTGATTACATAATTACATCACTAATTAGACAGTGACGCAGGAGATGACATGACGTAACACCATGTACCTGGGGACATCTTGATAAGCAGCTCCTTATCGTCATTGTTTGATGGCAGGACGCAATCAAAGCAATGTCCCTTATCGTTTAATTGTCTCCCGCAAGGCCCGTGATTTCTTCTATAGTTGACAGTTTCTGAAGAACAGGGTTCGTAGCAGGAAGCTTCTGTGCAAGTTGGTAGCCACACGCAGAGATCTTTCTTTGTGTACCGCGGTGATAGAAGTGCAGGTCGTAAAGTGGTGTGAAAATCACGAGCTATACTGATCGGTAATGAGACAACGAAAGTGTAAATAATTAAATAATAGAAAAAGTTAAGCGGAAGAATTGCAAAGAAAGTGACACGAAATTGAAGTTAAAGCAAGTATACGAAGCGAATGCAAGGAAATGAGCAGTGAAAAAACGATCAAAAGAATATCCGAGAGCGCATCTATATGAAAGACACATGAGACTGATTTCAGAAGATGCAAATTTTATCAAAGTTTTGAAAGACTTTTAGAGCAGTATTGTGTTCGGTGGGAAATACAAAGCAATAGAGACAAAACGATTCTTTGATTTCATCAGATTTAGGGCGCGATTAGATAAGAAACGACATATATGACAAAGCCAACGATCAAATAAAATCGTTGACCTCATGGTCAGTGTTGAGCGCTAGTTTAAAAGTTCCACACCAGAGGATCCTCGTCGTGTGTCAGTCTCTACCACCATGTTCAGACTGACGACGTCCGTGATGGGCTCCATCGACAAACCGTCTCGCTCCCCAATGGGCCCCGTTGTGTTCTTCCCTCCACCGTCGACATCGACGACGTCCCCCTTGCAGCCCCAATCAGAAGTCAACCCAGATCTAGGGGACGCGGGCGATGCTGTTCACGAACCACATACCGAGACGAGATTTGTGAGTTTGCTTCATAATTCAAACAGTCAATGTTTGACAGTGACAGCTTCGCTATCCTAGTCTAGATTAGTCAACAATATCAGCTAAACCAACTAAAGTTGGACACTTTTATGCCATGGTATCTTGCCGCCGACTCTGTGTTGGTAGCGTCCCTGTGACACTGGTCTGTCTTTGGCTGTTGGTACGGTCTACAGGCATCGGTGAATGAGTGGATGATGAGATTAACCAACCCAGCCTAGAGAGGAGGAGAGAAAACCCGGTGCTGGCACTTAGCTTACTCCTGTCGAAGAGCACCAAGGGGGCCACCGGCTTAGCGACCCTTTCGAAGGACGGTACAACTCGAACAGCAGGATTCCTCCACAACTCCATGCCGTCAAGAGATTGATGAGCAAGTCTAGCGATGTTGTCTTATCTTTCATCCCTTCAACCTCTCTCCCGAACAGAACTGGTCATAAGTATGATGGTCACCCATCCAATACCTGACCCAGCGCAGTGTTGCTTAACTTTCATCACTCCAACCTCTCTCCCGAACAGAACTGGTCATGTGTATGATGGTCACCCATCCAATACCTGACTCAGCGCAGTGTTGCTTAACTTTGGTGATCTCACGAGGACCGGTGTTTCAACACGCTAAACAGTTCGGTCTTTATTTCTTCCCTGTGCTTGTCATCGCTAACCATGGTCCCTGTCTGCAGAAACCCCTGGACGCCAACCGGTACGCGACGAAGAAGACGATCGCGCAGGGCATGCTGGACATCGCCCTGCTCACGGCCAACGCGAGTCAACTCAAGTACGTGCTCACCGTGGGTCAGCAGCACCAGTTCTACTCGCTGATGATCGGCCTCATCACCGTCTCCATCGTGCTGCAGGTGAATTGACCGGGCCTTAGAGAAAGATGTTGACAAGACAGTGTTTGGTGCAGGAACAACACGTAGGTCCTGAAAACATGCGTCTCTTCAGGGTATTTTCAGACATTG
This sequence comes from Protonemura montana, assembly GCA_947568835.1. Taxonomy (NCBI): domain Eukaryota; kingdom Metazoa; phylum Arthropoda; class Insecta; order Plecoptera; family Nemouridae; genus Protonemura; species Protonemura montana. The sequence goes on along the minus strand of OX387603.1, from coordinate 27,373,490 downwards.
TGGTAGGGGGCTGATTTACTAAAGCAAACCCAACATAACTTCTGCACATGGGGAGGTGTGCTCTGTCAACGATCTATAACAAGCAACCCGTGACTCATGCACTACTTTTTTCAATGTGGGAAGAGTAGGGTATATTTTGTCTTGCCTTCTCTCTTCCTTGCTGGACTTTCATGCAATGCAGACAGACCACCATCTCTAATGAGGACCTTTAAAGTTGATGGTGCCTCAGAGAGGGAAACAAAACCAGAGCCAGGAATCCAGGAAGTGGTGCTAGTAATGAAAAAGCAAGATATCTGTATTGTCGAGGGTCAATAGTCACTTACCCAATACCTGCTCGGAGCAGTTTTGCATGGCTTTTATGGGAAAAGGGAGGTGGATGGGCACAAGGTATTGGCAGGGCGTTGATCGTACCAATTTGGTAGACTGTTTTTGGTAAGGCCCCTAGTTAGGCTGTAACGGTTGTGGGAAATCCTGGAAAACCACGACCGGGATTGGCCGTCGAGCCTGTCTATGTGCTCTGGTATCCCTATCCCGTGAGTGAAGGTATGATTTCAATGCCCACTAGACCTAGAGCAATGTTTGTCTCTTAAAGCCAGTAGAAATAAGTGCATACTTAGGGCGTTGAGTTCAGTGTAGCATCCTTATATCATAAGTAAGACAGAAACTACAAGGTCTCTCGCTCAATCAAGCGAGAACATTTGCTTTTAACTTGGAACTTAAAAAATCGTCTGCAATTCGAATTTTTTTCAGATTTTTTTGTAAAAATAAGCAGATTTGTATGTTTATAAAGCTGAAGAGATGGAGGAATGGATCGTGGAGACCAGGTAAAGAAAGCGGCTGTGTAAAGTATGTTCCACCCTAAGATGCGGCCAAAACATGGCCGTCGAGTACTCGTTCTTTTGTAGCAGGAAAGTGGGCGTTGTCAATGACAGCGAGTCACATTTTGTTCGTGAAACGCGCCAGGTGGAACCGAAATCCGGTCGATACTCGCTTGTTTATTTATAATACCATGTGTCCGGTTCCGTTTAGCATCAATAATACAGTGACTTTTAGACACCTATTCGTCCTTCACCTGTTTTCATTTGATATTCCGATTGATGTAAGAAGATGATGTTGTCATGATGATCATGATTAAAATGTCTACCACATCATTGATACTTTGTTTCGGTCCACGCCAAGGAAGTGAAGTGGAAAAATATATTGATAGGAATTCCCAGTGAAATGCTCGTCTTAGCGTTTATACCCTTCACATTTTTGCAATCAATAATTTGACTTGAAGTGAAAGGGCATGTCGTGGTGAACGTTCTTTGTAAGGAAGAAAACCGAGCGATCAGACGATATGAATTACAATTAAACCGTACCTTTTAATAACCGTGAGTTGCACTTCAAGACAGTTTTACACAACAATGCCACTGTATCAGTATCAACTCTTAAGATTTCTAAGCAATATCGGCTCCCCACACGTTTTGACCATTTTAGTGCCCAGCGTCTGTGACCAATTAGGAAAGAAAGTCCATCGAGTCTAGTGTCCCATGAAGCTGTTTGACAGTTACATTTTCAACTATAGATTCGTCAGAACTAATCACGCTTCGATTTCTGGATTGAATAGTGCATAAGTTTCATTGCATGCTACAATATCGTTCATTGCCGAGTGTTAAAAATGCAATGCTATTTAAGTGACGCAATCTAAATGTACATCTCTATGCCATTACAATCACGCCATGAACCACTATATACTTTTACAGTGCACACTTTAGCCTGTAGAGCAGTGGGCATTTAGGTTAGTCGGTAAAATCGATTCGCCGACATCCATAAACTCAGTAGCTATAAAACTGCCATTACCATGACTGTCAAAATTCTCAATTGTTTCAATTTTCATGACTCTTACCCAAGTTCTCGACACGCAATCTATATAGGAGTTTCTTGGCTCAATATGAAATGGAAACGTCCTCCGTCTCCACTAGGCTATGATCTTTATATTCTTGCGGGGATATCGGTTTCCAAACACTGCAGGTATTTTAACAATCTTGAGCAATTTCTGTTCTTTTCCATCTGAGACACCTTTTAAAATCACAATCGTTGGTGTGTCCATCTTACAAATTTTAAAACATGTCATATGGCGGCCTCTTGGTACTCTAAAAAAAAGCAGTCCATTTTTGAGTTTGTCTTCCATAGAACTCGATAGTCTGTCAACATGCAATTTGATTGGGTGATGCTACAACAATGCGTATGAGTTTCCCTGTATTCCTCCCTCAAATGGAACAGGTCCCGTGAGCTCCCCTTGCGGCTATATTTCGGTACTCGAGGGTGTCAATAATTCAGTGTGTATGTCACCGAAAGGCGAGACACGCGTGAAACATGCGTGCCGCACAATGTCGAGCTGGTTACGTGGAGGGTGCACTTGTAACTGACTCGTATCTATATCGTGGACACTTGGAGTTTGTACGTGCTCTAAGAGGGGTTTGTTGGGACGTGATATAACTGCGACCGCGGGCATAACTTGTAAGTAAACACTGGGTGAGATAAACACAAAAGTCCTGTAGCTTGAGGAAGAATTTCAGTTCTAAAGTTTTCAATCTTTTGGAAACCTACTGTCAGAGACGAAACCGATGAGAAAAACTGAACGTCGGTGTATTGTTCACGGCTTTCTAAGAACCACCAATTTCAAAACCACCTAGACTCATTTTTGCCAGCTAAATGCATACAGATGGCTTTGAAATGGGTGATTCTTGTAAAACATAATCTGTACAAAGACTGTACGATGTTTGAAATTAATTTTGAATCTTTATAACGCGGTTTAAGACAGTCGAACATTCTGTGACAGTGAACGTTTTGTTTCTTTTCTTGATTTACAATAATAACCGCGGGTATTTTAAGTGTGCGTAACACTCTGTACGCAATACGTGCAAGATCCACGTCCTTCGTTAATATCCAGCGGCCATGTTGTGCGTAGCGTCGTCTGAAGGTGAAACATACTTTACTTTGTCGATCAAAGAGTGAGGACCTACGTGAAAGCTAAAAGGGACATTTCCTTTAGCTCGACATTAAGATCTTTACTTCGCTAAATTAAGGACTAATAACACGGTCCTCCACCGATCCGTTGTCTGTCAATTGCGTTCGAATACGAGTCTGGCACAACAACAAAAATTAAACGGTATGACCAACCGTGCGTCAAGGATATGCTGTTAGGAGTCGAATAGTTCAGCGCCCTGATTTGCCAGAGAACCCATGTATGGCAGTGTCTTATCCTGACTGACTAGCGAGGTCGGTGTCCCCAAGTCCCATGATGATGTTTAGCTTTGCCCGAAAATCATCAATAAAACAATCCTGTCCAATCGTGAGTCAATCTTTAAGCCACTTTCTATTCCATGGGCGCCATATTGGAATGGTATTACGAAGCAGCCTGGATCATTTAGTTTCTCAGATGTTTTACGAGCATGATGATTGCTATCTGATGGATACCAAGATAGTGGGCAGACATGAGTCCAACTGGGTTCAGGTTAGTAGCATTGGTATCCCTAGACTCGAGATTAAAATCAGAGCCTCCAATTGGTTGACTCGATGCGTTCGCTGCCAGGTGGTGGTGGGGGTGCTCTGCCTATCGCTGAATCTGATGCGTGACCGTCGTCTTCACGTGGACGGCTACCGGAGGTCGGCGTTGCTCATCAACTACGTCACGATGGGGGCGTCGGTGGCGATCACAGCGTTAAACTTGATGATATCAGCATTTGACCCTTCAATGGCGCGGTTTATCGATACCTCGGGATCGGGAGGCTTTCAAGACCCGATCGCGCAAGGATAGGATCAAAAACTTTGGTTGACTACTTTATTTTTCTGAAAAACGAGAAAGATAATTTTTTTACCTAAAAAGGTGGTTAGCCATGGGATCCGTTCAGTGTAGATTTTTTAAAAGCCAAGTAAACTAACTGACGACATCAAATGAACCTTTACCTACCGTACATAGGGCAGCTCGTTCCCTTCAAAGTTAATAAACAGTTCACGCAAATGTGTAAATAAACCCTCATTGCAGAAGTTCCTCAAAGTCTGGTACCTAGGATTTGAATCACTGCGATTGTTTCACTCCCTGCAGAGAGGAAGAAACTATCTGCAGGTGCCATTCTTTTCTTTTCCCTTCACAGTCGAGACTTATGCAATTACCATTTGTTTAGCAACGAAGAGTGATGTCTGTTACTTACTTGTGGCTCGTGGGGAGTAAAACCAAGGTAGCGACACCTTTCTTGCCTAAAGAAACCATCAGGAACAAGCGTGCAGGATCCATGGATGTAATATAATATAAGTCTTCACTGGATTTAGCGGTTTGATGACGGTGTTGATAGTAACGCTGACCACAATGAAAATGTCACACGTGCTAACAAACATAACAGATAAGATCAGGGAAAGAGTGCGCGTTACCATTACACTTCGGAATATTAAATGACCAACGAAGAGAGATGTCATTTACAACATATTCAACATAACTCTCTCCTCTGATCGACGCCACCCCTAGGTGCTCGTTGGGATCCTCTTCCTCGCCCTCGGAGGTCTGGACATCAACGAACAGTACGACCAGCGATCGGCAACAATACTCAACGACGTCTCCCTCGTCGTCATCTTCGTGATATCGCTAATCAACGTCATCATCTCTGCCTTCGGGATGGAGCAGTCGAGCACGCCGTTGATGCTGATTCAGAGAGAGCAATACGTAGCGTTCAACTACACGAAAACACCGTCTCACTAGGGGTCTCCGCTGTTGTTCTTTGCAGGGACCATGTTTATGCATGCTACCGTTGTAGCATTCTTCACCGTAAGATCAGATCTCAAATTCGGTGGATGACTTGACTTTTAATTAATGCGCAGCAGCCACGAAAGAAGCTTTTTTGTGTGATTTTTAGAGCAGTTGTGTCCCTTCAGAGCTCAGATGGTGTACAAATCGAGTGAGACCGACTTTGATTCTAAAAGTCTCGAAAAATCCAACTAAACATCACTAAAGAAAATTAAAGAACATTAAAGCTGGTACCACAGCCTATTCCGGGCAGATTTTCGAACATCGTACATATCAGAGATGTCAAACTTTATATTTTTTTCTCGGCATGCTTAAAAAGTATGGCCAGACTGCAGGGCAAGACTTAAATTTGATTACCGAAAGAAAAAACGGTGTGTATTTCCCAGCCGCCATCAAAGTTTCCGAGTATTCTTCGCTCGGAACTCGCAAGGGATCCCGACACCAGCGAGATAAAGTATGTTTCACCTTGAGGCTACAATTTCGATCGCGTCCGATGCTCGACTTCAATCCCGAATGAGAAGAGAGCTTTGCAATTGGTATTGTTTATTACTTCATGGGCTACCATCAATGTTCTGTAATGCCAACAGAATGAGCTTATTGGGAGGTCAAAAGCAGCAGAATTGATTAGCAAACCACACTAGGTTGAGAGTGGCGAATTTAGGTTTATTTTTGTATGCTTGCATTCCCTACAGTCTCAACTCAAACCTTGACCCTAGCGTTAATTAATTATACATGACGCATGGTAGGTATGGATGCGGGCCGATAAAATTATTACTAGAAACTCTTTAAGGTTACCTCTCCCCGTTGCGAGAAAATAACTTCGGCACCGTCAAAGCGTACTTTTGGCAAGACCAACCAAATCCCTTTTTCGTCCCTAGCGTCAAATTGGACTCAAGGTGAAACAAATTGGGCATACGCTTGCAGGTGTTGGGCGCCATCTTGGGAGTGATCCTTGCTACGCTGAACCTGAACAACCCTGACAGACATCGTGTCGCGGCCATCTTGAATCAAACATCTATGGCGTTTGTGATGGGAGCGCTTGTGGCCGATGTCGTCAAAATGAGCTTCGGTCTCGATCCCGCCGTGCCGCTAGCTATCTACCAATCTTTGGATATCAAGGAGTAGCTCGGGTGGAAACTTTGGTCCTTCTTGGTTTTGCCCCTCGACGCTTTCCACCGGCAATCGTGTAGCTTACAGAATGTAGGTACACTACATGAAGCTTTAAACAATAAACGTAGGAAGTAAATAGTACTTTGTTATTAATTTGCCAGAGAAATCTATCAAATTAACGTTCCTTGTACCTGCATCGCAAGTTTTCTCTGATAAAATCAATTTTTCTAATCTACAATTTCCAAAAAAATAAGAAAATAAAAAAATACATTTGCTGATTCCTATTAGAAAAAAATATTTGAGTATCTGTTGATCTTTTTAGAATACTATCTAGTTTTTTTTTGCTACCTTCGATTAAACAAATTTATGATTGCCAAGCAGCGAGACGGTTCATGTTGCATAACCCCGAATCACGCCCTGCGATAATCTGCTCCGCACCCTTTCCGATGGCCTTCAAAGCGCCCCGTTTTGTTTTCAAATATTACGTCATCATCTACTACTATTTCCTCAACATTGCCATTGTGGTTACTTGCATTTATCTTCGCCAGTTCCTTGGTTCGATTCTTGCCTCGGTCTTGGTCCCAGCCAGCAATGTGTGTGTTTTTCTTTTGTTTTACCAGATTCCCTGCAAGTTGCTGCACATTTAGTCGCATGTGGAAACCTTTAACAACAGGAGTTTCTTTTTACTTTAACAGATATGCATACGAAAGGCAAATAGTACCGGGACTTGTTCTTGCACAAATTACTAATTTGTCCAATGTTTTATTGTACCTTTGAAATATTTTACAAATTTTGTTTCCAGCACTGTTTGTTCTGATTTCTGCAAAGACACGTGCATCGCTCTGGTTAATTTACTGATAAACTTCACAAAGCATGAAACAGCAGATTTATACTCCACCTTGTAGTTTGACAGAAGATCACTGCTATCTGGATAAATACACAAAATACCGCCATCCCATTGCCGTGATTTCTCTTTCAAAGTTTTCATCCACTTTTTTTTATTTGGTATGTAGAAAAAAAGTAGTGACTTTTTCTAAATTTGATAGTGGTCTTCTGACAGGAACTACGAATGCCAAGATTATGATTTTGCAAACATGCATGCATGCCATGTAAACTCATTACGCCAAGCACGTTTGATTTATTTGATTTATTTTTCTTTTTCCCCGCCCCTCTGCACTGCCCTCCAGATCGTTCAAGCCATCATCTCGCTAGTTTTGGGCTCGGCATACAACATCAACAAGGAGAATGACCAACGTTCGGCCAACTGCTGGAACAATCTGGCGTTGTCGTTGATTATTGTGACGGTCGCCATCAACGTCGTCATCAGCGCGTTCGACATGAGAGAGACCAACAATTTTCCGGGAAACGTTCGGAATTTAACGGCGAGCGGGAACGTCACTTCGCTGATAGGTCGCTTGTTGGGTCTGTGACATCGGTAACCACTACCGGTACCTATCACAACTAGGAACTATTAAAGTCTAAGTTTTTATTTAAAGATAATTTTAAGAACAAGACAACATGGCCAATCACAGCCGTCAATTGAGACATTTTGGTACCTATCAGTATGTTGAGTTAATTTCATTCAGAATTGTGGAAATATAATTTTTATTAGATTACACATTGGGATCAGTCAGTCTTTGTCAGTGTCAACCAGCCTTCTTTGTACGGCCATTTGTATGCATGAGCGAGGGGAAAAAATGGTTCCGAATTAATTTGCCTTTGTTTAAATTGTTAACAAATTAGAGAACATTTTGATCTCGTCTCCCAGTAAGTCGAAGACAGACAAAACACCTGGAAATCCACAAACTCTGATCACTTTTCATGCATACCAGCAATTGTTAATGGGTTACATTTATAGAGGAAACTTATTTGTTGGACATTTTGTTGGCATGACGATACTAGCGATGATTCCATAACATAACCAAGCTGATGCAAGGTATGCTTGGCTGTCATGTGCTAGACCCATGTGGTGTCGAATTTTTTTTTAAATATCTGCCCGACTTCAATTACTTTGTGCTGAAACGCAGTTTGTTTTATAGCAATGTAAGGATATTAATGGCAGACTGCAGACTAACGTCAAGATTAAAACTGCCTTTCACTAAATGATATTAAAATTATAAGCTCTCTTTGCAGACTTGATCAGTCTCGTATGAAATGTACTCAAATTTAATATGTAGCTGTCACAATCAGACATCCCCTGGCAATGTGTGAAATATTGTATAAGAAATTTCTTTGTTAAGTGGTTGCTTTTTATTTGAACTTATTTCAATAACTTAGGATTGAAATATTTTTCATGTTTCTGCTGAGCATTTTTCGATTTTTTTTAGCAAATTTCAAATAGACTTGTAAATGATATACTCAAATCGGTATCTACCCGTGTACGATGATATTATAGGCCTATACTTGCATTTCTGACTTTGTTTACTTAATAATAATGCATTTTAAACAAACTAAAAAACCCAAAAGTTACCTTGAATACTTTTTAGTTGCACCACATGAGTTGTGGAATAAAATGATTTATAATAAATTATAAAAAAAATACGATGCATTTACTCTGTTTTTTCCATGTTTTCCTTGTTCTAATCTGTAAGCTTATTCTCTCTACTCTCGGAGAAATTCCTCTTTAGGCAGACAACATTCCGCACATTGGGACATTTAGGCCGGTAGCCATCATTTGAGCTCAGTTGTTGGTTGGAATCTGTGAAAATAAACATTTGGCGCCGGGGTGTGGGGAAAATATCGAAAGATTGGTTCCGATCTACCAAGAAGTTAAGCCAAGCAAACGACAAATGTGACTCAAGTAGCTAAAAAGTGGACCTGCTCGTACTTGTGTATAAAATTATTGAGTGTCTGCCAGAGATGTTCTTGGTTTGAAATCGGTTGGCTGCCAGGCAGTACATTTAAGTGGGGCAATAGTTTGACGACAGGATGGACTAGTAATACACTAATTAACGTGGATGTTAACCTCTCTTTTCCATGACATCCAATTGATTATCTTTCAATTCCTATCTCGGCTAAATTTTACTGCATATTGTCAACATCAAAGAAAACAAGCTTTTACCTTAGCTTTTACCTTTCATATGAAAACATGCAACCTCACAAAATCATTTCTTTCATTAAAAAATACAACAATTTTATTTGGTTTCAAATAGATTGTTTATTGAAAAGACAGGCACAGAAACATTTGCTTCATTCACACATTAGCAGTGAGAATAACAAAATTAATCTTTCTTAACAAATCAACCCCCAGCCAACATCTCTGTCAATGACTTCAAGAGAGATTTTTATGTATTTTTATGAAAGATGGCAAATGCTGATCAGACACAATTTACTGTAAAACATTTGATCCATATTGTTCGATTGCCCAAGCATTCCTATCGCGTATTTGTGTCGACATTTCAGGGTAGCTTTTGTAAAGAATTGTCAACGTCTCATTTCAGTGCAGCTCTTTGTAAAGTGTAGGTCAGCGACAAAATAATGCACGGAAACTCTTTCAACTTCTTTACACCTTAGCCACGCTTGGCTTTGGCCAGAGGTAGGCCGTTACCACACAATCTACAAACATTCTCAACGAGGAATCCCTTTTCATCTGAAAGCATGACACAGGTAATTTCATTTAGTAATGTGAATAATGGCATTGACTAGGCAATAAAGATATGTAAAATTTCTTTCTTCATTGAGATAAAACGTTCAGTTTTTCGTTGTAGGTATACCGACAATTGTAGAGATCAGGACCCAGAATATTGCATATCTGCATCTGAAATGTTGCACTTGAAATTTAGGCCACTAACATGTTAAACATTGACTGGAAAAGTCTGGAATGCAATTCGCAAGAAAGATTCTGATGGTTTGATAAGTAGGCAAGTGTCAGAACTAAGATTAAAGAAACTCTGATGTTTTCCACCACTGTGTGTTGAATGATCTCTCAGCATTCCCCGAGCAATGATTGTGAACGTTCTGGCAACACGACTTAATCATGCAATATGCCAGTCTTAAGTTAACATACACTTCCAAAATAAAACCAGAAAACATTCACACTCTGTGACTGCCATCGTGCTTGACTGTTGAAAATACACTTTCCACTTCGACCACAAACTGGCACCGGTTCCGCACCACACTTCACTGTTCATAGTTCCACCGACCGTTCCGAAAACCAGAGTCCAGACATTTGCAGAGGCCAACGTTCTCGGCCAAGTCTCCGAGGCTAAACCACTGCTTGTTTTGTTCCTCGTGAAGGTGACGTACAAGACATTATGTTATAATACATTCTGCGATCAACTGCAAACAATCTCAATGTTGTCAATCATTGCTTTAATGTAGCAAATGACCACGAAAACAACTATTAGAAGATAAAAGAAGAAATGAATGGTCATGGAGTTTTCAGAGTGTTCACTCCTTAGTAGGGACAGAGAGCAAAAAGTACCGCGCCTTCCAAAGAAAATGTTGTTACCTTTATGCTAAAATCCTTCAAAAAAGTCAAATGTATACTTAAGTCCCTAATACCATAATACCATGGCATTCATATAAGGAAACTCTGTATTTGACTTTAATTATACCATTGACGGGTAAGAATTTCAAGAGACAGGGCAATAAATATGGGAACGAAGAGAAAAAGATGATTGCAAGTTCTCGGGTGACACCTAGTGCTCTACATTTTCAGCCGCGACTCTAAATACCTTCACCTTCCGCTCTTCCCCAAGTTTACCATCGTAACAAACTTCAGAAAAGAAAATCACCAACAAATTTGCAACAAAACAAGCCGCGTTTCAGGCTCAGACTCTGCGTTTCTATTCTGGGCGTCTCTTTACTTCGGAACTCTTGCGCGAAACATTCTGCAGCAGAACTATCACAGCTCGTCATGTTCTTCGTCTTCACCGTCAGCGTCGAGGTCTGCTGGCGGCGGAGGCAAGTCATCTTCAACGTCGGGCAGCTCGTCTAGCGGAACTCCCAGCGTCTTGCGCATCATTGCCTCTACACTCGACGCAAACCCGAGCGTGTCTTTCAGCATGTAGCCCGAACGGAGGGTGGCTGTTGGCAGACATCAGTCAGATTATGAATAGTGTAGCAGTCGCATTTACTGGTAACCCAAAGTGGGAAGTCTTAGTCGTCGTTAATTATCAAGCCTTCTTGGCCCGATCAATTAGACTGTGGAATGCGCTGCCCTATGATATAATGACATTTTCAAAAAATGTCAAATACCACTGTAAATTTATAAACTAACCACAAAATGCCATAATATAATATGGTAAATTCTATAAACACTCTTGTAATTCTATTAGCCTCAGGTAATTATTGTAATACCAAAGCTATTAATAAACAAATAAATAAATAAAATCAGCAGACAAGAGCTGCTTAAGAAGATGTGCAGCCAGCCTTATTATTTAAAAAGCTAAGAAGTCCACTGTCAGCATTGACAATGCCACTGTGTGCCAACACCCAGTAATGTAATGTGCGCATTGGGATGAAACTATGTAGATATTTAGTTAAAAAAGTGTGTACCTCATTAAGAATTACAAAACCTGAAACAAAAATAGGTGAATACCACGTAAACAAGGTACCTATTCACTGGAAATGAAACCATAACCGCATTTTCACACTCTGGAACCTCGCTGCTAGCACATACCTGTGCGGAACATCATCAGCGCGATGTCCTTCGCGGCGGGATCGTTCGGATCCTGTTCTACCCTCCGCAGCAACTCCTTGACGAGCGGGTGCCGAGGATTGATCTCCAGCGTCTTCTTCTGGCCGAGGTAGTATCCTCGTTGAGAGTCGTCTGCCTTCTGATGGGCGTTGCTCACCGCCAAGCGCTCCATGTTGCCGGTCCAGCCGAACATGCTGGCCACTAGCGCGCAAGGAGAATCACTCAAGCGCTCGGACACCTGAGAACCAACGACGCGGTGAGTTCAATGCAGCACATTTTCGGGACGTTGTGAGGCACTATTTTCTCCGAGGGTCTGATGGCATCAGTAAATGATTGTGACGTCGTGATGTTAACAGATTTAATTGTGATGTATGTAGGAGGAAGGATATTAAATCCAGTGACTGATCTGTTTCTGTCAAAAAGTATGATTGCAACTCCCAGCACTACTCTCCTTACAAAATATTTAACAGAAAATATCTGTAGTCTCACCAACCCTTGTCATATACACAGCTGAACATGAGTGAATTGACTTCAAAAGCATTTAGTTTGACAGATACATTTGAGAGTTTGCTTGTTTAAAAAGCTACACCTAGATAACTAAATGGACTATGGCATAAACACAGCATTAATTAAAATTAATTTTGGTTAAACCAGGCTCAAAGGGGTTAAATGCTCTGAGCACTTTTAGCTAATATATTTTACAATAGTCACATCAAATAATGAGTGATTAAAGTCTAATCAGTGCTGAGACTTGCCAATCTAAAGAGACAATTACTTGAAAAGCCACTCACCTGTGCCTTGGCAATCTCGTCCTTGAGAGCATCGTCTCCAAGCCACTTTGTGAGTGGCTCGAAGGCTGTCTTGAGCTCCTCCTGCTTGGCCTTGTCCTCTCCGGGGAGCGTGAAGCCCTCCTTGGCCACGTTCTGGAACTTCTTGCCGTCAAACTCAGGCAACGCAGACACGCAGTACTCGTCGACAGCTTCCGTCAGGTACAGCACTTCGTAGCCCTTGGCGAGCAGGCGCTCAACAAACGGACTCTTCTCCACCTGCGACAAGATGACAAGCCATGTTTAATGCTGTGCATGGAACTTTCATTTCCTCTAATCTTTTACATTGGTGAGAAATGTTGAACGGTTTTTCTCTGCGAGAATTGCTTCTTAAAAAGTTCTTAAAAAGAGCCTGGCGTATGCTAACGTATTAACATCTTTTAAACTGTGAAATCAAACCTTACAAAAGGCACTTTGCGCAAAAATTTCTGAGTGATGAGTCTTTGAAAATATTGTTTCGATTGGTTGTCCTATCTCAGTACGTAACATGGGTGGGGCCCAGCGATTCATCAAAACTCATTTCACTCTGTTACTTTTGAATGTCATCTAAAATAATTTAATTGGAAATCCACTGAAGGTGCACTGAATTTTTAATTGTATGCCTATTAAATTGAACTCCTGACTAGAGATCAAAAATTAATCGACAGATATTTACGATTACAACAACTTCTAATCGTGAACAAGGCAACAGCCAGAAGCCACTAAAAGGTCATCTACTGCTGCCTACCTTCTAATCTTCAGTAAGTTCCGCATCACCTTTCTTACTTCCCCCCTCATCAAAATCATACTACTAACCATTTTGTGTAGATGCAATTTCAGACTTTAGGAAGACTTTAGGGGTTCGAGTCCACGTTTAGGCATCAATTTTTGTGACGGTTATAGTGTTGTTAATAATAAAATACCCTGCGCATTGCAAGCGTTTGCAATTTAAATAAGATTTCATCCCAACACATCCACGTACTGCACTAAAACTGTGAACATATGACAGCGAACCTAGACTTGGCAATCCAACGAACCTCTTTGCGGCTGGCTCCAGCGATGTAGTAAACGTGATCCTGCCCCGGTTTCATTCTCTTGACGTAGTCACCGAGCAGGGTCATGTCAGCCTGGTTTGAAGAGTGAAACATCAGCAGCTTGGCAAGGCGCGTGCGGTTGGACGGGTCTTCAATTACACCCAGCTTAATGTTGGTAGAGTACTCCTTCCAGAACTTGGTGTACTCCGTCTTCTCCAACTTCTTGAACATATCCAGAGCCTTGCGTACCAGCTTCTTCTTGATCACCTGCAGACAACAACGATGATTGCAGTTAGCATATCGGTCTACTGCACCAACCAGCGGGCTCGTTCATCTAACTGTCATAATTCAGCTCTAGTTAACAAGTGAAAAGTGGGAGAGAAGCACTGAGTTACAGATATGTTTCTTTCCAATATAAATAAAAGTGGTATGCACAAAGATAATTTGATTGACTACAAAAACAGCAATTGCAATTAGAGAGAATACAGATTTGATTAAAAAATATGATGATTGGTTGATTAGTGGGGTTGAACAATGCACTGTTTTGACAACAGACCATGCGGTACTGGTCGAATGGCGTTGGTGAATGATTGGATGATGATGAACCTAGCCTAGCATGGCAAGAGGAAGTCGGGCACCAGGCACATAGCCTACCCCTGTTGAAGAGCTCCGAGGAGACGACCGGCTTAGCGTCCCTTCCAAAGGATAGTATAACGTGACAAAAAGGATATTTCCAAAAATACCTATCAAGAGGTTGATAAGCAAGGGAAGTGAAGTTGCTGTACAAGTATTATTGGTTGTAATTCAAGGTAGGAAGCTGACATTGAGTCGAGGTAAATTGCATAGAGCGTACCTTGATGAGCTTGTGTTGCTGTAAAGTCTCGCGTGAAACGTTGAGAGGAAGATCATCGGAGTCGACGACGCCCTGCACGAAGCTCAGGTAGTTCGGCATCATGTCGTTGAACTCATCGGTGATGAACACTCGTCGCACAAACAGCTGGAACCGAGGAGTGTGTTTTTGTTAGTTAAGTTGCTACAAACTCTTGGTGGTTGGGGTATGCTGGTGATGGAGTAAGACTAGCCTAGAAGTGAACATAGGGTGACCTCTGTGGTCACGCTGGCCACTATGTAGCAAAGTTTATGTTTTGATAAGAAAAACTATTTCAACTGGGTTTTGAAATGCTAAGTAAAGGGCAACTAAATTTCCCAACGTTTCGTAACATGTACTGGTTACTTCTTCAAGGGTTAGAGCAGTTTATTTGATTGAATACAGATGTTAAGGTGGGTCAACCTGATGGTAATTAACTGTTCTTAAGCTTCTGGTAGCTAAATAAGACTATTGACAAGAGGATGTTTGCAAGCATCTCTTGTATTTGTAATTATTTTACTCTAACAAATGTGCATTTGCTGCACTATGGTAATGTACATAGAACCATACAACCATGCTGCTCAACATAAGGCATTTCAAAACAACTAACACGGTCAAGAAATTAAATTGAAAAAAGTTGCACCTAACCTTACAAATTACATTTTTGCCAATCTGAAGAAAGCGGGTTGAGAATTTTGATCAATTTAGATCACTTCAATCAACAGACAGCCCATAAATACTGCAAAATCCTACATTGTTAAGAAATAATGGTTCGGTTAGTGAAGAAGGCAACGTCAAGGCAACGTAGCCATTGTTCCCTTCCTCTTCCACATTGGAAATATGTAAGGAATGAGAATAGCAGACAAAATGAAGACATTATCAGATTCCAGAGTCTCAAACAAGCAACGTATCTGCGCTAATCACCTTGATGTGGTCCACCTTGGAGCCGTATTTGTTGAAGCTCTCGCTGGGCTGAGTTTGCGGGACGTAGAGCAGCGACTTGAACGTCACTTCACCCTCGGCGATGAAGTGCACTTTCGCGAGCGGATCCTTGGCGTCCTTGGTCAGCGACTTGTAGAACTCGGAGTACTCGTCGTCGGTGATCTCAGAAATCCTGCACGCGAATCCGTTGTTAGACCGACAAGATTCACAGGATTGCGGGCCAGTTTTTGTTGAATAAATGAGGCATCAAGTATTAGAATTACACAGATAAAGTTCTGGCAATTTTGGATAACGAGAAGAAAATTACTTTCCTTTAAAAAAGAAAGCGACTTTCATTCTTGCCTAGATAGTAGTTGATCGATCGATATATTTGACAAAGAAAGTTTAACACAAGTGCCTGTAAACTCTACGGCTTCAGCCTAATTGATTCAAGGATGCCTATCAGTGAAACCAGCAGCACTACCGTATTATTTTCTCTAAGGTACTACCGTTGAGTGTAGGTTATAGGTAGAGTTTCAACGTCAATGTTACAGTCTCTGCATGAAAGATGACTATCTTACCAACAAAAATGCAGAGTACCGGAACGTCACGTTAAGTGGAGCCACTGTCGTATGAAATTTAATTTCAATATTTCTCGTAGGTTACTCGCTTTTTAATATCGTTACGTGTATATTAATCGTTGAGGTAATCATTGATGGAGATTTTTTGAGCATGAAAAGTCTCAACAGCGAGTTAACTTACGAGAAATATCGAAATTAAAATTCACACGACAGTGGCTCCACTTAACGTGACGTTCCGGTACTCTGCATTTTTGTCGGTAAGGTAGTCATTTGGCGGCCATCTTTCACGCAGAGACTGTAACATTGACGTTGAAACTCTACCTATAACCTATACTCAACGATAATACCGGGCATTGAACACCTATCTGATGTCCCTATAAAATGTGAGGACAGAAAATAAATAGAAATAGGAAATAATATTTTGCAAGATGCACTCACTTCCTTGTCCAGATGGGCTTGTTGTCATTCAGCGACTCCCAGTCCCATACCGTCTTCTCCACCTTCTTGGTCTTGGGCTTGTCATCCTTGGCATCCTCTTCAACCTTAACATCATCCTCATCCTCATCCTTGCCGTCTTCTGGCTCGTCAGCCTTGGGCTCCTCCTCGTCGTCGATAGGCTCCTCCTCCGTCACCGACTGCGTAACCAATCACGATTAGCACAAGTGTCAACATGGGGTTCGGTACAATCGAATCCAGCCGACGACCTGTTTCTTACACATGTCATCTGGCATGGTTACCATGCCAACAGACACGGGCTTGAATAATAATATTGCATTCAACATTGTCACCCACCTTGCTGGCCCATAGGTAGATGGGGAAGTTGATGAACTGCGAGTACTTCTTGACGAGGTTACGGATGGAATCTTGCTCGAGATAATCGTAAGCCTCCTCCTTCAGGTAGAGCGAGACCATCGAGCCTCGCTTGAGCGTCGGTCCACGCGGGTCGGTCGAGATAGAGAAGCTTGCGGCGTCCGACTCCCAAACTTGTTGGTCGCCGGAATTGTGCTTCGTGGTCACCACCACACGGTCAGCCACTGGAAACAGAGATGGAAAATCACATTTTGTGTCATGCATCAACAGACGTATCTCTCACATTACATTTACCCTGGAATTTCATCTTATGTCATTTCATTTTCAAGTTACAGCTATTGTCTCTGCCGCATATCGGTCACTCTAAACTTCCAAGTTCAAACACAACCCACTAGACGTTTTTTAAACTAAAGATTTGGGTCGTTGATACCTGTTTTCTCTCAAATTCGTATGTTGGCCTCTATATTGAGTTATTAACAATTTCACCAACGCAACGAGCAGGTGTATATTGCTACTGGATCGACTTGCTCTAGATACGACTAATCGGTCCCTTCTTTTGCACACATCGCAATCCGTACATTCTGGTGCACACAACCCAAAGTTGACTTGAAATAAGGAATGATTTGTTGATCATAGATTAGCATCTAACCTGCAAAAGTCCAGCCAGACCCATAGATTTCTACCACTCAACCATTGGCATCTTAAACGACTGGATGAAGCCAGGTAACTCACCGAGGAAGGAAGAGTAGAAGCCGACACCAAACTGTCCAATCATGTCGTTCATGTCTTGTCCCTCAGCAGCAGCTTTGGGGTCATCTTGCATCTTGCTGAGGAAGTCTGCGGTGCCCGACTTGGCTATCGTACCGAGGTTGTTCACCAGATCCTGCTTGGTCATACCTGCAATGCATGTCATATATTGGTTCAGACACCCAGCAATATTGTTGTACAAATTAAAGTTAGATGGCTGGAAAATTAGGTTTAATAAACCACATACTTTTCATAAATAAAGCAGAAACTGAGTGCATGACTTTTAGGCCTACATTTCTTAACACTGATATTTTTGTTTAAAAAAGTTGTTTGATTTGGCAAGCTAGGATTAGGATCTCGGCCATGTAGGATATCAATGCTTGTTACCAGCTACCTACAAAGTTTCTGAAGCTCAACATTGCCACCAAGCTAGTAAGACCAAACACAAACCTATGCCAGTGTCGATGATGTGCAGTACATGATTCTCTTTGTCCGCTTTTATCTTGATGCTGAGCTCCTCGGTGGCCGCTAGACTGTCCTTGTCTGTCAAAGACAGTAGCCTGATCTTATCGAGGGCGTCGGAAGCATTGGAGATCAACTCTCGGAGGAAAATCTGAAGCATGAAGACAAGCCAGTAAGCAAGATTATCCAGGATACGTTATGTTGCAATGTCAAGTTTTCTGTGACAAGACAAAGAGGAGGCGGACTTTCAGGCTGGAGCAAAATCTGGATGCAAATGGAAATTAATTTATGTTTGAAATTTAAATCCAACTTTGTATTGAAAAGAAATTTCTGGTCTTCAGGAAATTCACCGAGAATTGGCTTTGTGTAAAATTCGATAAAATAATAATGGAAAGTTTGAATGAGCAATTTTGTGCAGGAACATTGCTGTAGATACCTAATTCATAATCATAGAGAATATTAAATAAATTGAGTGCCATTATTGCCATCATTTGCATGGTAAGTTGCCACACTTTGTAGAAATATAAGCAGTAGGCTAAAAAGATAAGGATAAGTTAGCCAAAAATCAAGGACATCTGAACATTGATAATCCAAACTAGTGGGTATTATCAGAACAAACTGATAAATCAAATAGCACATCTATAATTATACAGTATTTAAAAAAATAAAATAAAGAATATTAAACAGCTTTTATAACGTTATTACTGGTGGGTAGAATCTAAAAAATGATTGAAAAAAATTGATAAAAAATATTAAAGGCATGATTTAGTTCAAGTACTAAATACAAAAGGTAATATCTATCTAGGTGCTTGGGTAGTAAAATCAATGAAAACAATTTTTCCAGGCTGGTACAAAAAATGATCAGCTGAACATAATTACCTCCTTATTGCGATACAGTGAGTTGATGATAAGCTTCATCATCCTGTTGACTTCAGCTTGGAAGACAAACTTTTCTGCTTTGTCTCGCATCTCCTTAATTTGAGCAACATTTAGACCATCGATTTTGATCGCTTCCTCTTCTCTCTTTACTACTTCATCATCTAAACATAACAATAATTAAATATGAAATTTAATTTCAATATTTCTCGTAGGTTACTCGCTTTTTAATATCGTTACGTGTATATTAATCGTTGAGGTAATCATTGATGGAGATTTTTTGAGCATGAAAAGTCTCAACAGCGAGTTAACTTACGAGAAATATCGAAATTAAAATTCACACGACAGTGGCTCCACTTAACGTGACGTTCCGGTACTCTGCATTTTTGTCGGTAAGGTAGTCATTTGGCGGCCATCTTTCACGCAGAGACTGTAACATTGACGTTGAAACTCTACCTATAACCTATACTCAACGATAATACCGGGCATTGAACACCTATCTGATGTCCCTATAAAATGTGAGGACAGAAAATAAATAGAAATAGGAAATAATATTTTGCAAGATGCACTCACTTCCTTGTCCAGATGGGCTTGTTGTCATTCAGCGACTCCCAGTCCCATACCGTCTTCTCCACCTTCTTGGTCTTGGGCTTGTCATCCTTGGCATCCTCTTCAACCTTAACATCATCCTCATCCTCATCCTTGCCGTCTTCTGGCTCGTCAGCCTTGGGCTCCTCCTCGTCGTCGATAGGCTCCTCCTCCGTCACCGACTGCGTAACCAATCACGATTAGCACAAGTGTCAACATGGGGTTCGGTACAATCGAATCCAGCCGACGACCTGTTTCTTACACATGTCATCTGGCATGGTTACCATGCCAACAGACACGGGCTTGAATAATAATATTGCATTCAACATTGTCACCCACCTTGCTGGCCCATAGGTAGATGGGGAAGTTGATGAACTGCGAGTACTTCTTGACGAGGTTACGGATGGAATCTTGCTCGAGATAATCGTAAGCCTCCTCCTTCAGGTAGAGCGAGACCATCGAGCCTCGCTTGAGCGTCGGTCCACGCGGGTCGGTCGAGATAGAGAAGCTTGCGGCGTCCGACTCCCAAACTTGTTGGTCGCCGGAATTGTGCTTCGTGGTCACCACCACACGGTCAGCCACTGGAAACAGAGATGGAAAATCACATTTTGTGTCATGCATCAACAGACGTATCTCTCACATTACATTTACCCTGGAATTTCATCTTATGTCATTTCATTTTCAAGTTACACAAGTTTCTACTCCACCTTGTAGTTTGACAGAAGATCACTGCTATCTGGATAAATACACAAAATACCGCCATCCCATTGCCGTGATTTCTCTTTCAAAGTTTTCATCCACTTTTTTTTATTTGGTATGTAGAAAAAAAGTAGTGACTTTTTCTAAATTTGATAGTGGTCTTCTGACAGGAACTACGAATGCCAAGATTATGATTTTGCAAACATGCATGCATGCCATGTAAACTCATTACGCCAAGCACGTTTGATTTATTTGATTTATTTTTCTTTTTCCCCGCCCCTCTGCACTGCCCTCCAGATCGTTCAAGCCATCATCTCGCTAGTTTTGGGCTCGGCATACAACATCAACAAGGAGAATGACCAACGTTCGGCCAACTGCTGGAACAATCTGGCGTTGTCGTTGATTATTGTGACGGTCGCCATCAACGTCGTCATCAGCGCGTTCGACATGAGAGAGACCAACAATTTTCCGGGAAACGTTCGGAATTTAACGGCGAGCGGGAACGTCACTTCGCTGATAGGTCGCTTGTTGGGTCTGTGACATCGGTAACCACTACCGGTACCTATCACAACTAGGAACTATTAAAGTCTAAGTTTTTATTTAAAGATAATTTTAAGAACAAGACAACATGGCCAATCACAGCCGTCAATTGAGACATTTTGGTACCTATCAGTATGTTGAGTTAATTTCATTCAGAATTGTGGAAATATAATTTTTATTAGATTACACATTGGGATCAGTCAGTCTTTGTCAGTGTCAACCAGCCTTCTTTGTACGGCCATTTGTATGCATGAGCGAGGGGAAAAAATGGTTCCGAATTAATTTGCCTTTGTTTAAATTGTTAACAAATTAGAGAACATTTTGATCTCGTCTCCCAGTAAGTCGAAGACAGACAAAACACCTGGAAATCCACAAACTCTGATCACTTTTCATGCATACCAGCAATTGTTAATGGGTTACATTTATAGAGGAAACTTATTTGTTGGACATTTTGTTGGCATGACGATACTAGCGATGATTCCATAACATAACCAAGCTGATGCAAGGTATGCTTGGCTGTCATGTGCTAGACCCATGTGGTGTCGAATTTTTTTTTAAATATCTGCCCGACTTCAATTACTTTGTGCTGAAACGCAGTTTGTTTTATAGCAATGTAAGGATATTAATGGCAGACTGCAGACTAACGTCAAGATTAAAACTGCCTTTCACTAAATGATATTAAAATTATAAGCTCTCTTTGCAGACTTGATCAGTCTCGTATGAAATGTACTCAAATTTAATATGTAGCTGTCACAATCAGACATCCCCTGGCAATGTGTGAAATATTGTATAAGAAATTTCTTTGTTAAGTGGTTGCTTTTTATTTGAACTTATTTCAATAACTTAGGATTGAAATATTTTTCATGTTTCTGCTGAGCATTTTTCGATTTTTTTTAGCAAATTTCAAATAGACTTGTAAATGATATACTCAAATCGGTATCTACCCGTGTACGATGATATTATAGGCCTATACTTGCATTTCTGACTTTGTTTACTTAATAATAATGCATTTTAAACAAACTAAAAAACCCAAAAGTTACCTTGAATACTTTTTAGTTGCACCACATGAGTTGTGGAATAAAATGATTTATAATAAATTATAAAAAAAATACGATGCATTTACTCTGTTTTTTCCATGTTTTCCTTGTTCTAATCTGTAAGCTTATTCTCTCTACTCTCGGAGAAATTCCTCTTTAGGCAGACAACATTCCGCACATTGGGACATTTAGGCCGGTAGCCATCATTTGAGCTCAGTTGTTGGTTGGAATCTGTGAAAATAAACATTTGGCGCCGGGGTGTGGGGAAAATATCGAAAGATTGGTTCCGATCTACCAAGAAGTTAAGCCAAGCAAACGACAAATGTGACTCAAGTAGCTAAAAAGTGGACCTGCTCGTACTTGTGTATAAAATTATTGAGTGTCTGCCAGAGATGTTCTTGGTTTGAAATCGGTTGGCTGCCAGGCAGTACATTTAAGTGGGGCAATAGTTTGACGACAGGATGGACTAGTAATACACTAATTAACGTGGATGTTAACCTCTCTTTTCCATGACATCCAATTGATTATCTTTCAATTCCTATCTCGGCTAAATTTTACTGCATATTGTCAACATCAAAGAAAACAAGCTTTTACCTTAGCTTTTACCTTTCATATGAAAACATGCAACCTCACAAAATCATTTCTTTCATTAAAAAATACAACAATTTTATTTGGTTTCAAATAGATTGTTTATTGAAAAGACAGGCACAGAAACATTTGCTTCATTCACACATTAGCAGTGAGAATAACAAAATTAATCTTTCTTAACAAATCAACCCCCAGCCAACATCTCTGTCAATGACTTCAAGAGAGATTTTTATGTATTTTTATGAAAGATGGCAAATGCTGATCAGACACAATTTACTGTAAAACATTTGATCCATATTGTTCGATTGCCCAAGCATTCCTATCGCGTATTTGTGTCGACATTTCAGGGTAGCTTTTGTAAAGAATTGTCAACGTCTCATTTCAGTGCAGCTCTTTGTAAAGTGTAGGTCAGCGACAAAATAATGCACGGAAACTCTTTCAACTTCTTTACACCTTAGCCACGCTTGGCTTTGGCCAGAGGTAGGCCGTTACCACACAATCTACAAACATTCTCAACGAGGAATCCCTTTTCATCTGAAAGCATGACACAGGTAATTTCATTTAGTAATGTGAATAATGGCATTGACTAGGCAATAAAGATATGTAAAATTTCTTTCTTCATTGAGATAAAACGTTCAGTTTTTCGTTGTAGGTATACCGACAATTGTAGAGATCAGGACCCAGAATATTGCATATCTGCATCTGAAATGTTGCACTTGAAATTTAGGCCACTAACATGTTAAACATTGACTGGAAAAGTCTGGAATGCAATTCGCAAGAAAGATTCTGATGGTTTGATAAGTAGGCAAGTGTCAGAACTAAGATTAAAGAAACTCTGATGTTTTCCACCACTGTGTGTTGAATGATCTCTCAGCATTCCCCGAGCAATGATTGTGAACGTTCTGGCAACACGACTTAATCATGCAATATGCCAGTCTTAAGTTAACATACACTTCCAAAATAAAACCAGAAAACATTCACACTCTGTGACTGCCATCGTGCTTGACTGTTGAAAATACACTTTCCACTTCGACCACAAACTGGCACCGGTTCCGCACCACACTTCACTGTTCATAGTTCCACCGACCGTTCCGAAAACCAGAGTCCAGACATTTGCAGAGGCCAACGTTCTCGGCCAAGTCTCCGAGGCTAAACCACTGCTTGTTTTGTTCCTCGTGAAGGTGACGTACAAGACATTATGTTATAATACATTCTGCGATCAACTGCAAACAATCTCAATGTTGTCAATCATTGCTTTAATGTAGCAAATGACCACGAAAACAACTATTAGAAGATAAAAGAAGAAATGAATGGTCATGGAGTTTTCAGAGTGTTCACTCCTTAGTAGGGACAGAGAGCAAAAAGTACCGCGCCTTCCAAAGAAAATGTTGTTACCTTTATGCTAAAATCCTTCAAAAAAGTCAAATGTATACTTAAGTCCCTAATACCATAATACCATGGCATTCATATAAGGAAACTCTGTATTTGACTTTAATTATACCATTGACGGGTAAGAATTTCAAGAGACAGGGCAATAAATATGGGAACGAAGAGAAAAAGATGATTGCAAGTTCTCGGGTGACACCTAGTGCTCTACATTTTCAGCCGCGACTCTAAATACCTTCACCTTCCGCTCTTCCCCAAGTTTACCATCGTAACAAACTTCAGAAAAGAAAATCACCAACAAATTTGCAACAAAACAAGCCGCGTTTCAGGCTCAGACTCTGCGTTTCTATTCTGGGCGTCTCTTTACTTCGGAACTCTTGCGCGAAACATTCTGCAGCAGAACTATCACAGCTCGTCATGTTCTTCGTCTTCACCGTCAGCGTCGAGGTCTGCTGGCGGCGGAGGCAAGTCATCTTCAACGTCGGGCAGCTCGTCTAGCGGAACTCCCAGCGTCTTGCGCATCATTGCCTCTACACTCGACGCAAACCCGAGCGTGTCTTTCAGCATGTAGCCCGAACGGAGGGTGGCTGTTGGCAGACATCAGTCAGATTATGAATAGTGTAGCAGTCGCATTTACTGGTAACCCAAAGTGGGAAGTCTTAGTCGTCGTTAATTATCAAGCCTTCTTGGCCCGATCAATTAGACTGTGGAATGCGCTGCCCTATGATATAATGACATTTTCAAAAAATGTCAAATACCACTGTAAATTTATAAACTAACCACAAAATGCCATAATATAATATGGTAAATTCTATAAACACTCTTGTAATTCTATTAGCCTCAGGTAATTATTGTAATACCAAAGCTATTAATAAACAAATAAATAAATAAAATCAGCAGACAAGAGCTGCTTAAGAAGATGTGCAGCCAGCCTTATTATTTAAAAAGCTAAGAAGTCCACTGTCAGCATTGACAATGCCACTGTGTGCCAACACCCAGTAATGTAATGTGCGCATTGGGATGAAACTATGTAGATATTTAGTTAAAAAAGTGTGTACCTCATTAAGAATTACAAAACCTGAAACAAAAATAGGTGAATACCACGTAAACAAGGTACCTATTCACTGGAAATGAAACCATAACCGCATTTTCACACTCTGGAACCTCGCTGCTAGCACATACCTGTGCGGAACATCATCAGCGCGATGTCCTTCGCGGCGGGATCGTTCGGATCCTGTTCTACCCTCCGCAGCAACTCCTTGACGAGCGGGTGCCGAGGATTGATCTCCAGCGTCTTCTTCTGGCCGAGGTAGTATCCTCGTTGAGAGTCGTCTGCCTTCTGATGGGCGTTGCTCACCGCCAAGCGCTCCATGTTGCCGGTCCAGCCGAACATGCTGGCCACTAGCGCGCAAGGAGAATCACTCAAGCGCTCGGACACCTGAGAACCAACGACGCGGTGAGTTCAATGCAGCACATTTTCGGGACGTTGTGAGGCACTATTTTCTCCGAGGGTCTGATGGCATCAGTAAATGATTGTGACGTCGTGATGTTAACAGATTTAATTGTGATGTATGTAGGAGGAAGGATATTAAATCCAGTGACTGATCTGTTTCTGTCAAAAAGTATGATTGCAACTCCCAGCACTACTCTCCTTACAAAATATTTAACAGAAAATATCTGTAGTCTCACCAACCCTTGTCATATACACAGCTGAACATGAGTGAATTGACTTCAAAAGCATTTAGTTTGACAGATACATTTGAGAGTTTGCTTGTTTAAAAAGCTACACCTAGATAACTAAATGGACTATGGCATAAACACAGCATTAATTAAAATTAATTTTGGTTAAACCAGGCTCAAAGGGGTTAAATGCTCTGAGCACTTTTAGCTAATATATTTTACAATAGTCACATCAAATAATGAGTGATTAAAGTCTAATCAGTGCTGAGACTTGCCAATCTAAAGAGACAATTACTTGAAAAGCCACTCACCTGTGCCTTGGCAATCTCGTCCTTGAGAGCATCGTCTCCAAGCCACTTTGTGAGTGGCTCGAAGGCTGTCTTGAGCTCCTCCTGCTTGGCCTTGTCCTCTCCGGGGAGCGTGAAGCCCTCCTTGGCCACGTTCTGGAACTTCTTGCCGTCAAACTCAGGCAACGCAGACACGCAGTACTCGTCGACAGCTTCCGTCAGGTACAGCACTTCGTAGCCCTTGGCGAGCAGGCGCTCAACAAACGGACTCTTCTCCACCTGCGACAAGATGACAAGCCATGTTTAATGCTGTGCATGGAACTTTCATTTCCTCTAATCTTTTACATTGGTGAGAAATGTTGAACGGTTTTTCTCTGCGAGAATTGCTTCTTAAAAAGTTCTTAAAAAGAGCCTGGCGTATGCTAACGTATTAACATCTTTTAAACTGTGAAATCAAACCTTACAAAAGGCACTTTGCGCAAAAATTTCTGAGTGATGAGTCTTTGAAAATATTGTTTCGATTGGTTGTCCTATCTCAGTACGTAACATGGGTGGGGCCCAGCGATTCATCAAAACTCATTTCACTCTGTTACTTTTGAATGTCATCTAAAATAATTTAATTGGAAATCCACTGAAGGTGCACTGAATTTTTAATTGTATGCCTATTAAATTGAACTCCTGACTAGAGATCAAAAATTAATCGACAGATATTTACGATTACAACAACTTCTAATCGTGAACAAGGCAACAGCCAGAAGCCACTAAAAGGTCATCTACTGCTGCCTACCTTCTAATCTTCAGTAAGTTCCGCATCACCTTTCTTACTTCCCCCCTCATCAAAATCATACTACTAACCATTTTGTGTAGATGCAATTTCAGACTTTAGGAAGACTTTAGGGGTTCGAGTCCACGTTTAGGCATCAATTTTTGTGACGGTTATAGTGTTGTTAATAATAAAATACCCTGCGCATTGCAAGCGTTTGCAATTTAAATAAGATTTCATCCCAACACATCCACGTACTGCACTAAAACTGTGAACATATGACAGCGAACCTAGACTTGGCAATCCAACGAACCTCTTTGCGGCTGGCTCCAGCGATGTAGTAAACGTGATCCTGCCCCGGTTTCATTCTCTTGACGTAGTCACCGAGCAGGGTCATGTCAGCCTGGTTTGAAGAGTGAAACATCAGCAGCTTGGCAAGGCGCGTGCGGTTGGACGGGTCTTCAATTACACCCAGCTTAATGTTGGTAGAGTACTCCTTCCAGAACTTGGTGTACTCCGTCTTCTCCAACTTCTTGAACATATCCAGAGCCTTGCGTACCAGCTTCTTCTTGATCACCTGCAGACAACAACGATGATTGCAGTTAGCATATCGGTCTACTGCACCAACCAGCGGGCTCGTTCATCTAACTGTCATAATTCAGCTCTAGTTAACAAGTGAAAAGTGGGAGAGAAGCACTGAGTTACAGATATGTTTCTTTCCAATATAAATAAAAGTGGTATGCACAAAGATAATTTGATTGACTACAAAAACAGCAATTGCAATTAGAGAGAATACAGATTTGATTAAAAAATATGATGATTGGTTGATTAGTGGGGTTGAACAATGCACTGTTTTGACAACAGACCATGCGGTACTGGTCGAATGGCGTTGGTGAATGATTGGATGATGATGAACCTAGCCTAGCATGGCAAGAGGAAGTCGGGCACCAGGCACATAGCCTACCCCTGTTGAAGAGCTCCGAGGAGACGACCGGCTTAGCGTCCCTTCCAAAGGATAGTATAACGTGACAAAAAGGATATTTCCAAAAATACCTATCAAGAGGTTGATAAGCAAGGGAAGTGAAGTTGCTGTACAAGTATTATTGGTTGTAATTCAAGGTAGGAAGCTGACATTGAGTCGAGGTAAATTGCATAGAGCGTACCTTGATGAGCTTGTGTTGCTGTAAAGTCTCGCGTGAAACGTTGAGAGGAAGATCATCGGAGTCGACGACGCCCTGCACGAAGCTCAGGTAGTTCGGCATCATGTCGTTGAACTCATCGGTGATGAACACTCGTCGCACAAACAGCTGGAACCGAGGAGTGTGTTTTTGTTAGTTAAGTTGCTACAAACTCTTGGTGGTTGGGGTATGCTGGTGATGGAGTAAGACTAGCCTAGAAGTGAACATAGGGTGACCTCTGTGGTCACGCTGGCCACTATGTAGCAAAGTTTATGTTTTGATAAGAAAAACTATTTCAACTGGGTTTTGAAATGCTAAGTAAAGGGCAACTAAATTTCCCAACGTTTCGTAACATGTACTGGTTACTTCTTCAAGGGTTAGAGCAGTTTATTTGATTGAATACAGATGTTAAGGTGGGTCAACCTGATGGTAATTAACTGTTCTTAAGCTTCTGGTAGCTAAATAAGACTATTGACAAGAGGATGTTTGCAAGCATCTCTTGTATTTGTAATTATTTTACTCTAACAAATGTGCATTTGCTGCACTATGGTAATGTACATAGAACCATACAACCATGCTGCTCAACATAAGGCATTTCAAAACAACTAACACGGTCAAGAAATTAAATTGAAAAAAGTTGCACCTAACCTTACAAATTACATTTTTGCCAATCTGAAGAAAGCGGGTTGAGAATTTTGATCAATTTAGATCACTTCAATCAACAGACAGCCCATAAATACTGCAAAATCCTACATTGTTAAGAAATAATGGTTCGGTTAGTGAAGAAGGCAACGTCAAGGCAACGTAGCCATTGTTCCCTTCCTCTTCCACATTGGAAATATGTAAGGAATGAGAATAGCAGACAAAATGAAGACATTATCAGATTCCAGAGTCTCAAACAAGCAACGTATCTGCGCTAATCACCTTGATGTGGTCCACCTTGGAGCCGTATTTGTTGAAGCTCTCGCTGGGCTGAGTTTGCGGGACGTAGAGCAGCGACTTGAACGTCACTTCACCCTCGGCGATGAAGTGCACTTTCGCGAGCGGATCCTTGGCGTCCTTGGTCAGCGACTTGTAGAACTCGGAGTACTCGTCGTCGGTGATCTCAGAAATCCTGCACGCGAATCCGTTGTTAGACCGACAAGATTCACAGGATTGCGGGCCAGTTTTTGTTGAATAAATGAGGCATCAAGTATTAGAATTACACAGATAAAGTTCTGGCAATTTTGGATAACGAGAAGAAAATTACTTTCCTTTAAAAAAGAAAGCGACTTTCATTCTTGCCTAGATAGTAGTTGATCGATCGATATATTTGACAAAGAAAGTTTAACACAAGTGCCTGTAAACTCTACGGCTTCAGCCTAATTGATTCAAGGATGCCTATCAGTGAAACCAGCAGCACTACCGTATTATTTTCTCTAAGGTACTACCGTTGAGTGTAGGTTATAGGTAGAGTTTCAACGTCAATGTTACAGTCTCTGCATGAAAGATGACTATCTTACCAACAAAAATGCAGAGTACCGGAACGTCACGTTAAGTGGAGCCACTGTCGTATGAAATTTAATTTCAATATTTCTCGTAGGTTACTCGCTTTTTAATATCGTTACGTGTATATTAATCGTTGAGGTAATCATTGATGGAGATTTTTTGAGCATGAAAAGTCTCAACAGCGAGTTAACTTACGAGAAATATCGAAATTAAAATTCACACGACAGTGGCTCCACTTAACGTGACGTTCCGGTACTCTGCATTTTTGTCGGTAAGGTAGTCATTTGGCGGCCATCTTTCACGCAGAGACTGTAACATTGACGTTGAAACTCTACCTATAACCTATACTCAACGATAATACCGGGCATTGAACACCTATCTGATGTCCCTATAAAATGTGAGGACAGAAAATAAATAGAAATAGGAAATAATATTTTGCAAGATGCACTCACTTCCTTGTCCAGATGGGCTTGTTGTCATTCAGCGACTCCCAGTCCCATACCGTCTTCTCCACCTTCTTGGTCTTGGGCTTGTCATCCTTGGCATCCTCTTCAACCTTAACATCATCCTCATCCTCATCCTTGCCGTCTTCTGGCTCGTCAGCCTTGGGCTCCTCCTCGTCGTCGATAGGCTCCTCCTCCGTCACCGACTGCGTAACCAATCACGATTAGCACAAGTGTCAACATGGGGTTCGGTACAATCGAATCCAGCCGACGACCTGTTTCTTACACATGTCATCTGGCATGGTTACCATGCCAACAGACACGGGCTTGAATAATAATATTGCATTCAACATTGTCACCCACCTTGCTGGCCCATAGGTAGATGGGGAAGTTGATGAACTGCGAGTACTTCTTGACGAGGTTACGGATGGAATCTTGCTCGAGATAATCGTAAGCCTCCTCCTTCAGGTAGAGCGAGACCATCGAGCCTCGCTTGAGCGTCGGTCCACGCGGGTCGGTCGAGATAGAGAAGCTTGCGGCGTCCGACTCCCAAACTTGTTGGTCGCCGGAATTGTGCTTCGTGGTCACCACCACACGGTCAGCCACTGGAAACAGAGATGGAAAATCACATTTTGTGTCATGCATCAACAGACGTATCTGGGTCATTCCATGTGTAATCACTCACTTTTAATTAAATTTCACTTTGACCGACCCAGATTTTGATGAAAATTGGTATACTTGTTAAGTTTGTTGACTTAGGGGCTATTTTTTTTTTTTTTTTTTTTTGGTCCAACCGTTCGGATATTACAAGGGGGGGAAGTTGGGGTCATTTTGCCCCCCGGGCGTGTAGTGACCACCCTTTCTACGCAATATCTAGGGTTCTATGGGAGCTACAGAGCTGGGAAAAAAATCATCTGAAAGGTAATTTCATACCCTACCTGAATATGGAAACAAAAATGACGATATGTTAATACGAATTTAATTGTGATTTTACACATCTGCATTTTCCAAAATGACCATATCGCTGATGAGTCATTTTTGATTTGCCTGATTTTTTTTCTATATATACAGAACATACATATGATCATGTGTTCCAAAAATCAAGATGGGTGTTTTACCACTTTCCAAGAAAAAAAATTTTTTCTATAAAAAAGTGCCTTTTTGCCAGTAGAACAGCATTTTGATCACAATTATTGTGATCAGAGCACTGGCATATATTTTATATTAAAGTTGATTTTTGTTTGCACAGTTGCATGTTCTTGAAATGTTATTCTCTACAATACAAATCGATTGTTTGCCATATTCCTGTAAATCATGGATCAAGTTGAAACAGTTCATAGAAGTCAAAAGTTTGTTCATTTCTTGTCTGGACTTGCATCTACAAGAATCTTAAAATGGTATTCCCTAGAATACAACTATAGATTGTTTGTCATGCTCCTGAATCATGGATCAAGTTGTAACAGGTTACAAGTAAAAAGTTTGGTAATTTCTTGTCTGGACTAAAGCAATCAGTCTCTGGCCTCATGTTGATGAGGATAGAAGCTAATTTGCTCTCAAGCACCTTTTATTTAGAGATTCATAATGTGCTCAATTGGACTGTTCTTTGAAGAAGAATGTGGACCCATCGAAGATCTAGCGATTAAAAGCATTGAAAGTTTCAATAGTGACCAGCAGTTATCATTAGCTCTGCGTACTAAGTGTGATAATGTGAAGACCGTGTGTCATTTACATGAAAAGAAATTCCTTCGTCTGTATAGCTGTCACCACAAGTTATGCTGCGATCCGTTTCAGGCTCACTGTGGAATAGTGAAAGTTAATGGGTTAAGAGAAATTAATGCAGCATCCAGGACGAAATACTTGGAGATTGCCGACCTCATCCCTGGAAAGAAATTATGCTCAACTTGCCGTAAGCTGCTCTCGCTCAGGCTGAAGGAACTAACAACCGTTTCTGTTCTAACGCCAACTAAATCCACTGAACTTGACCTACCTTTCGTGGACATACCCTGTGAAGCAGATGCCGTGAATCAGTCTTTAGCTGCATTTGGTGTGTCACCTATTAATACCACCAAACTAAAGGGTAAATCTATGTTTTATTCGAAAAGAAAGTTCAGCGAAATAACACAAGGTGTAAAGAAGAGATTGGAACTAGTATCTCCCAGTAATGAAGAAATCAGCAAAGAAGATTTGACATCTTCAGAGGAGTGCAAGGACAGCATCCGTGATGGGTCAGAGATAATAGCACAACTGAAAGAAAAGTTTAAGACGAGTACCAGAAGCGAGAAAATAACAATTTTATCTGTGCTTCCAAAAAGTTGGAGCATTAAGAGAATAATGCAAGAGTTCAATGCATCTAACCATTTGGTACGTAAAACCAAACAACTAGTAAAGGCCCAAGGGATACTGCCATCTGCAAATCAAAAAGCAGGAAAAACTCTTTCCCCTGATTGCATTCAACTGATTGAAGAGTTTTATGAAAATGATGATGTAAGCCGTGTCATGCCGGGTAAAAAAGATTTTGTCTCGGTTAAAGTGGGTGACAATCGAGTTCACCGCCAGAAGAGACTAGTGTTAAGCAACTTAAGTGAAGTGTATCGCAGCTTCAAAGATAAATATCCTGACATCAAGGTTGGATTCTCGAAGTTTGCAGAGCTCAGACCCAAACATTGTGTTCTGGCAGGAGCAGCTGGGACACATTCTGTCTGTGTCTGTACGATACACCAAAACGTTAAGTTGATGGCTTTGGGAGCAAAGCTGCCTTTGCTTTCAGACGGTACCATCAAATCATACCAACACTGCCTTGCCAGCCTCATGTGCAACCCCCCGCTTCTCAACTGCTTTGTAGGAAAGTGTGGCAATTGTCCGGGAACCGATGAACTTCGTGAATGGCTAGAAATCTCATTCAGTGAAAATTTCATAGACTCTGTGACTTATAAACAGTGGCTGTCAACAGACAGATGTACCCTAGAGACAATTACGAAACCTACAGATGAGTTTGTTGACTGTTTTATTGAAAAATGCATTTTATTAAGAAATCATGATTTTATTGCACGGCAGCAAGCGGCATTCATGCAGGAGAAGAAAGCCAACCTTAAACCAGGGGAAGTTTTAGTAGTGGGCGACTTCGCTGAGAATTATTCTTTTGTGCTCCAGGATGCTGCACAAGGTTACCATTGGAATAACAGCCAATGCACCCTTCACCCATTTGTGTGTTACTTTAAGCCTGAAGATCGAGACATACAACATTTAAGTTACGTTGTCATTTCTGACTCGCTAACTCATGACACCGTTACTGTGCACACTTTCCAAAAGCACCTGATAAGACACCTGAAACAAAACATTTCGGATGTATCCCATTTAATTTACTTTTCTGATGGAGCGGCAGCCCAATATAAGAATAAGAAGAATTTTTCCAACTTGTGCCATCATGAAGTTGACTTCGAACTAACTGCTGAGTGGCATTTTTTTGCCACATCCCACGGTAAAGGACCATGCGATGGAGTTGGTGGGACTGTAAAACGAAATGCAGCACGGGCAAGTTTACAGAAACCATATGCCGACCAAATAATGACGCCGATAGACTTTTACCGGTGGGCAACAGAAAATGTGTGGACTGTAAATTTTGTGTTTGTAGCCAATGAAGAGATTACAGCAAATGGCATCAAACTTAAAGAACGATTCAAAGAATTAAAAACTATCGTAGGCACAAGAAGCTTTCATGCGTTCTACCCAAAATCGCTAACTTCCTTACATGTGAAACACTTTTCTCTTTCTGAAGAAATCAACATTGTGAAGATTGTTGAGAAAAATGAAGAAGGAGAAGAAGAAGAAGAAGAAGAAGAGGAGGAAGCAACAGCAGCAGAAATACCCGAGTTTGAGTTCAAAGACGTGGGCAGTTTCATCACTGTAGCATACAACGAAGACTGGTGGCTAGCGTGTGTTCTTGAAAAATCATCACAGTCTCTTGAACTTCAAGTCAACTTTCTACACCCTCATGGACCAGCTCCATCATATTTTTATCCCAGTGTACAAGACAAACTAATTGTAGCTTTTGCTGATGTTTTAACACTGGCCGACCCCAACACGGCAACTGGTCGAACATACTTTTTGTCGGCTACAGACACCAACAGGGCAACAGCAGGGCTTATAAAATATGTACCTCAATAAGGTAAACTACATCTCTCTTAAGATATGCAAATTTGTACTTCATAGTAGCTATGATTGTAAGTAATGATCATTTTCTTGAATGTTGTCTTAAATTCAGTTCATATTAATTTATATTATGAATGAATTTGCAGAAAACATTTTTTTTTCTTGGAAAGTAGTAGAACACCCATCTTGATTTTTGGAACACATGATCATATGTATGTTCTGTACATATAGAAAAAAAATCAGGCAAATCAAAAATGACTCATCAGCGATATGGTCATTTTGGAAAATGCAGATGTGTAAAATCACAATTAAATTCGTATTAACATATCGTCATTTTTGTTTCCATATTCAGGTAGGGTATGAAATTACCTTTCAGATGATTTTTTTCCCAGCTCTGTAGCTCCCATAGAACCCTAGATATTGCGTAGAAAGGGTGGTCACTACACGCGCGGGGGGCAAAATGACCCCAACTTCCCCCCCTTGTAATATCCGAACGGTTGGACCAAAAAAAAAAAAATTAAAAAATAGCCCCTAAGTCAACAAACTTAACAAGTATACCAATTTTCATCAAAATCTGGGTCGGTCAAAGTTTGAGGTGAGTGATTACACATGGAATGACCCATCTCTCACATTACATTTACCCTGGAATTTCATCTTATGTCATTTCATTTTCAAGTTACAGCTATTGTCTCTGCCGCATATCGGTCACTCTAAACTTCCAAGTTCAAACACAACCCACTAGACGTTTTTTAAACTAAAGATTTGGGTCGTTGATACCTGTTTTCTCTCAAATTCGTATGTTGGCCTCTATATTGAGTTATTAACAATTTCACCAACGCAACGAGCAGGTGTATATTGCTACTGGATCGACTTGCTCTAGATACGACTAATCGGTCCCTTCTTTTGCACACATCGCAATCCGTACATTCTGGTGCACACAACCCAAAGTTGACTTGAAATAAGGAATGATTTGTTGATCATAGATTAGCATCTAACCTGCAAAAGTCCAGCCAGACCCATAGATTTCTACCACTCAACCATTGGCATCTTAAACGACTGGATGAAGCCAGGTAACTCACCGAGGAAGGAAGAGTAGAAGCCGACACCAAACTGTCCAATCATGTCGTTCATGTCTTGTCCCTCAGCAGCAGCTTTGGGGTCATCTTGCATCTTGCTGAGGAAGTCTGCGGTGCCCGACTTGGCTATCGTACCGAGGTTGTTCACCAGATCCTGCTTGGTCATACCTGCAATGCATGTCATATATTGGTTCAGACACCCAGCAATATTGTTGTACAAATTAAAGTTAGATGGCTGGAAAATTAGGTTTAATAAACCACATACTTTTCATAAATAAAGCAGAAACTGAGTGCATGACTTTTAGGCCTACATTTCTTAACACTGATATTTTTGTTTAAAAAAGTTGTTTGATTTGGCAAGCTAGGATTAGGATCTCGGCCATGTAGGATATCAATGCTTGTTACCAGCTACCTACAAAGTTTCTGAAGCTCAACATTGCCACCAAGCTAGTAAGACCAAACACAAACCTATGCCAGTGTCGATGATGTGCAGTACATGATTCTCTTTGTCCGCTTTTATCTTGATGCTGAGCTCCTCGGTGGCCGCTAGACTGTCCTTGTCTGTCAAAGACAGTAGCCTGATCTTATCGAGGGCGTCGGAAGCATTGGAGATCAACTCTCGGAGGAAAATCTGAAGCATGAAGACAAGCCAGTAAGCAAGATTATCCAGGATACGTTATGTTGCAATGTCAAGTTTTCTGTGACAAGACAAAGAGGAGGCGGACTTTCAGGCTGGAGCAAAATCTGGATGCAAATGGAAATTAATTTATGTTTGAAATTTAAATCCAACTTTGTATTGAAAAGAAATTTCTGGTCTTCAGGAAATTCACCGAGAATTGGCTTTGTGTAAAATTCGATAAAATAATAATGGAAAGTTTGAATGAGCAATTTTGTGCAGGAACATTGCTGTAGATACCTAATTCATAATCATAGAGAATATTAAATAAATTGAGTGCCATTATTGCCATCATTTGCATGGTAAGTTGCCACACTTTGTAGAAATATAAGCAGTAGGCTAAAAAGATAAGGATAAGTTAGCCAAAAATCAAGGACATCTGAACATTGATAATCCAAACTAGTGGGTATTATCAGAACAAACTGATAAATCAAATAGCACATCTATAATTATACAGTATTTAAAAAAATAAAATAAAGAATATTAAACAGCTTTTATAACGTTATTACTGGTGGGTAGAATCTAAAAAATGATTGAAAAAAATTGATAAAAAATATTAAAGGCATGATTTAGTTCAAGTACTAAATACAAAAGGTAATATCTATCTAGGTGCTTGGGTAGTAAAATCAATGAAAACAATTTTTCCAGGCTGGTACAAAAAATGATCAGCTGAACATAATTACCTCCTTATTGCGATACAGTGAGTTGATGATAAGCTTCATCATCCTGTTGACTTCAGCTTGGAAGACAAACTTTTCTGCTTTGTCTCGCATCTCCTTAATTTGAGCAACATTTAGACCATCGATTTTGATCGCTTCCTCTTCTCTCTTTACTACTTCATCATCTAAACATAACAATAATTAAATAATTAAGTTAACTTAAAAGCATTGAAGGGCAACAAGAAAATATGCTTTGGACTTCCGCCCCTTTTTGTAAGAGATCTAATAGAACTTTACCTGTTCTCGACGCTTCTCTGCTAGCTCCCAGGTCAATATCCACAGTCTCTACGGTTCCTTCTCCATCATCAGCTTTCACAAATCCTGAAGAAAAGAAGTATATTAATTGTTATCCTTCCACATGAAGTTGCAACAAGGGAAGCAAGCTCAAACCGCTCAAACTAGGGTTAAGCCTCTGGTTAAGCATTAACGTAGAAAAACTCACCAGCAAAAAGAAAAAGACCAAGAAGACAAAATAAAACAGTCTTCATGATGATTTCTTGATGTTATCACTCTAACTTTACGGACTTATCACGCAGATCTACCGCACTAATCGAGGATTTTTCTAGAAATGAATACCGGCAGACGTGTTCCTTCCTTGACGTTGGTTGTTGACATCGGTAGGCGACTCGGAATTGTAATATGTGGACCAATCAGAAGTCACCACGCTGACCAATAGAATGGCAGGAACGAATTACTGTCCGTTTACTTTAGTAACCGTTCTGGACGAACGGATGTTCTTGAAATATGTTCTAAACTAGAATTTTTAAAAGGAAATTAAATCAATTTTGATGTAAAGGTACTTGCGAAATTTGTATGCAAATCGGAAAATAATGAAAACAAATTTAACAACAGACAGTCAGTTTGATAAATGTTTTATTTATTTAAAACTCCAAAGCAAAGTTTCCCTGCATACAGAAAAACTAAAAAAAAAAACTATAATGGGAGAAACAGGATACGCTTACTCCTAGGAAATAAAAGCGGAGTAGACCGTAGATTGAATCTATCATCGAAACAAAATTGCAATGTGAATAGTTCTTCATTCAAGTTATTTATTCAAGTTAGATAGGTACTACAAAGGCAACAAAACAGAGTTCACGGAAGTAGGAAATCAAACAAAATCAACGAAATTGGCTAACAAAAGGTCCATCAAATTCAGTATCACTGTATACCATTGGTAATCAGTACACCAGTAAAAAATTATACAAATTAATCAACAACGAACAATAAATAATCCTCACAAGTTGAAACCCATAACAACTGACAAAATAAATCATTTACCTACCAAGTACATAAAAAAAAAGGACGGTCCCCAACACCCACAAAATAAAGCACCTAGCGATTTTCAAAAGACAAACAAACTGAGCGTTTCTTTCCGTAGGTATTACAACAACATTGTCGTGATGAAATATCATACTCGTCAGTGAATATAATTTATTAAGTTGCACGGTACTTGCAGTTTGTACCAAACATGATTACGAGATACCAGACGTTTTCCTACGTATTTGTACTTTTCTAGATTATCTCAACGCCAGTCAGCAAACCCCGGGTAGCACAAGCTACAAGTCCAATTACAACAATGGTTAAACACTTTTACTTTCACAATCATGCTATCAAGGTTACGTTTAGATGAAATCTTATTTAATTGCAAACGCTTGCAATGCGCGGGGTTTTTATTATTATGAACACTATAACCGTCTCAAAAATTGATACCTAAACGGGGACTCAAACCTCGATCTCCACCTGTCGCGGGTGTTGCTCTAACCCATTGACCTACTTTGGCTTTTTGAGACGATTATAGTGTATTTGTTGAGAATGACGGATCTCCAAGGAGAAGAACCAAGAGGCTGTGAATACTCACAGTCACTGTGATTCTAGTGACGCTATATCACGTCACAACCTGTCAATCTCAAATAACTCCAATTTGACGTTGGATTCGTTGTATTTAGATGAAATCTTATTTAAATTGCAAGTCAATTGTCCCGTCAAGTTTTTCATTTCATACCTTGTGACTTCATATTTACTATCATTCTAACTTCTAAGTATATATTTGAGAACTTCACAAAATTACCAACGGTGCTAAAGTACAAATCACCATAGTACCAAAAAAAGGTATATCCTTTTTACCATTTCATACCTAGTGACTCGCCCTACTAGTAAGTAAATTAAATGGGAAAGAGGGAAGAACGATCGATCTGTCGCCATTGGCTAAGTACCCAACCATGGCAAGTTAAGTTCCCACTTCTCCAATACATTAACCAGCCTTTTGGCACTCTTACCTTATTAACAACTAAGTACTTAATAAGTATTTCCCCCAATACCCTGGAAGAGGTATCTGAAGTTTTGATGACAAAATCTTTAATTATGAAACTATGCTACTGAGACATTATCAGTAAGATTTGGTAAGTTGGTACTAAATTAAGTGAGACTCGTAAGAAAAATGACCAAGGATGACTAAGATGTTTCAAAACAGCTGGCATGATTTCGGGGCAAGTGTGGCAACCTCCACAATACTAAGTTGTCCCAAATGTTACCAACTTAACCTGCCCATAAATTAATTTACATCTAGAAATTGTATGCTCACTATTTGGGCCATAAGAGCACAGGCAGAAAACTCCGGATTATTTACATAGAAGATAGTTGCAATTGTTTAGATTGCCTCACATTCAGTTTGGATGTAGTTTGAACATCCAGAAGGCCCTGATGTAACGATGTTTTCCATGAAATCTTTTCAAAATGTTGACTCATTTCTTCATAGACTAGAGTTAATGTACAGAGTGCGAGAAAACCACTGCCAACGAGATAAATACAGCTACTGTATTACAGTTAAGGGCGTTTTCGACCAGCCTGCACCAGGGCAGGTTTGAAACTTGCTCGAAGATGCCATGCTCTCCACCGGGCTTGCACCAGCTCCCAGCGAGAGCTCCCACCCCTGGTTGTCCCTGCATTATTTGTCTTCCAATTGCAACGTCGAAATTCTTGGAGCAAGAAAAGTGCACCGGAAGTGACCCTAGAGCAAGCAACTCTGCCAGTCGAACACGTGAAAGTTGCACTGGGGCAGAGTCACATGCCCAGTCGAACACGTGAAAGTTGCACTGGGGCAGAGTCACATGCCCAGTCGAACACGTGAAAGTTGCACTGGGGCAGAGTCGCATGCCCAGTCAAACACGTGAAAGTTGCACTGGGGCAGAGTCACATGCCCAGTCAAACACGTGAAAGTTGCATGGGGCAGTCACATGCCCAGTCGAACACGTGAAAGTTGCACTGGGACAGAGTCACATGCCCAGTCAAACACGTGAAAGTTGCACCGGGACAGAGTCACATGCCCAGTCAAACACGTGAAAGTTGCACCGGGACAGAGTCACATGCCCAGTCGAACACGTGAAAGTTGCACTGGGACAGAGTTACATGCCCAGTCGAACACGTGAAAGTTGCACTGGGGCAGAGTCACATGCCCAGTCGAACACGCAGATTACTCTCAGTCAAACCCATTGAGGCAGCCAGTCAAAAACGCCATAACTCTTATAAAGGTTTCATATTGTTCAACAATGCAATTTTCCAAATGTTGCTTTGTAATTTTGTCAATTTAGAATAGCTGTGTACTATGTCATCCGTTTATCAAGTTGGCAGCGATCTAACGTAATTTAAGGGTCACGTTTGTAGGTCAAGTGAATGAAATGACACCAGCGTTGAGCACGTTGCAGATCGATAGCACCGCAAGTAGTACTGCCGATACCGGTTATGTGTGAAACATTCGGAGTAGACAGGCGGATATGACAGTCATGTACCGCTGCCACGTCGCTTTCAAGTCTGGCTCCCTGAGAAAGATAAGCCGGTACATTTTCACTGCTGCAAGTTTGATAACACGTTCTGAAATGCTTCCAGTTGTGGCTAATCATCATTTTATCACACAAAAGGTGCAAGCTAGATCACCAGGGATATTATCAACTGTTTAGATTGCTTGTTGCCATATTATTAGTTTTCGAAAGGACAAGTGCTAATTTTAGAGTTTTTGAAACACGTTTTCTATCAATTTTGGCCATTTAAGTAGCTATAAAACTACAAAACCCATGAAAACTAATGATGAAAACACTTAAAATAGCACTCTCCATGGCAACTGATATCAGGGGGCACATCGTACAAGACAACTGCAAGCCTCACCGTAGCACGTCCATTTCCAGGGCAGATTGCGTGTACGCCTCCAGGAAGTGCTTGAGATCTGAACGCAGCCACCCGGCAGCTCTCAGCGGCTCCACGCAACGTTCTGCAAGATCGGGCAGCAACGAGCTGCAAGGAAACAAGCAGTCAACAACAGAACCAGGTGGCCATTGCAGGTTGGCTCGTAATATACATTAATTGGGTCAACTTAATTTGTCCGTAGCAGTGCTTTCTGTCTTTCTACTTATTTATTTTGTTATGGGTCCCGAGAAAGACTTGCCTCGAGTGGCTGGGAATCAGTTATGAAAGGCGTAGGGAGACTAACGTGCTCCTGACTGAGAAACTATACAATAGTCTTCAAAAACCATAGGAAACTTCAACTTTCTATTGATATCATACCTTTCAATTATTTATTAATAACAGATCGAGGTAAATTGATTGTGTGTAAACAGGACACTTATAAATAAACAGTTGAACTGGTAGCCTGTAAACCTCCTGCTCCTGGATTCTAGACAGATTATCACCTAACTTGTTCTCAATTTAACTGCCACCAAAACCAGTGTTTTCCTTTCAGCGATACTTTTAAGTTTGCGCTTGTTTACTAGATACTTAACTGGGACATCAAATTATTGAAGATTTTCGCCGGTAATTTTTCGTAGCGTGAGGAAGAAAGACGGAAGAATAC
Organism: Protonemura montana; assembly: GCA_947568835.1. Lineage (NCBI taxonomy): Eukaryota > Metazoa > Arthropoda > Insecta > Plecoptera > Nemouridae > Protonemura > Protonemura montana. Next base: position 27,332,714 of record OX387603.1, on the reverse strand, counting down.
TTTATGATGGTTTTCAGACTCATGTCTACTTAGTTGTCTTAGGGAAATTTAGCTGTCCTTTACTTAGCATTCAAAACCCATTTCAAATAGTTTTTTTTTAATAGAAACTTTATCGCTTGAAACTGAAAAGCAGGTAACTTTTGGCCGAATGTTAGTTTCAAGGTGTGTTAGGTAGTTGCTATGATGGACCAACCATGAAATAGAATCAGCTCCTTACAGATGACAAACTCCACCAGGACAGAGAGTTCCTGCTCTGGGCTACGCCTGGTTTTCTACCAAGAAGCAACTTACCGCAGCTCACGTGGCCGATTCAGGTTGGCTGCGGTGCCGATGAGCGCTCGGGTTTGTCCGCGGAATCCGTTGTCGAGCTCCGAGTAGCAGCGTTCCAACAGCTGTGGTTTAAGTCGAGTACACACCAGGCTGGCAAGACACAGAAGTACACTGTACACTTACTGTTTCATGATTTAAAAAATATTACATTTACGTTTGAACTGGTACAAGAACAGTCAAATAATAATAATAATTACCTTTATTTTTATTTGATTAGACTATCACTACTAAATTAGATAGGAACCTTCTAGGTCAACTATTATTAATAATAATAACCCTACCACAGAGTAGGACCAACTATTACTTTATTATGAGGTACTCAACTGATTGCAGTCTTAATCACTATTATTATTATTATATTTTACATCTAAGTTTGCAGTTCCATATGTAAACTTATTCCATAAGGCCAAACAATTATGTAACTTGTCAGTATCCAAAATAAATAAAAAATACCACTGCAGGATGACTGGATTTAGGGGGTGGTAAGAAGTCATTTTAAATGTAGTGATTACTTTGGAAGAGTCATCGTGTGGTCATCTAGCTCAAGCAGACGTGGCATGAGTTATGGAAGACCAATGGCCAGCATGTTCATCCTAACGAGCAAGGGACGGTACTGTGCTATAAATGAGCAGTGGGACATGACTGGGATCTGAGAGCAAAGGTCCTGTAACTTGTAGGCTTCTCAGCAACTCCATGGCTGCATCTTCAACACTTGGTTAAGTCTTTCTTTTTACAGTTCTGTTTGCAGCAAACCTTACTATCTAAGAAAAATTAATAATCATGAAACACCTTAGTGCCAGCATTGCAAGAATAGCAAACTAAAATACGATCAGTATCAATCCTTGTTTTTTAAATCACTTTTCTAGGAGTGTGAAAGTTTTAGAAAAAAGGGGAATCGATGTCCATTAAACTACCAAGAGATGAACAATAATTGAGCTTAGACATACTTACTATCAATATCCTATCTGAAGCGTGGACGAATCAAGTTTGCCACAATTCAAGCCACGTGGCGGTGGCACGGCATGGCGGGAGATAGAAGTGGTAGGAGAAGGATTCGGTCACATAACGGAGACGAGAAGCGGAGAGACTGAAGCCTACTAGCACGGAGTCGACGCTTCGCTAAGGTGCTCGTCGTTATTGAATAGTATCCCGAAAAAAGCGATCCATCCGGTCACGATTACACTGATAAAATATCACTGAATATTGTGTATGTTTGTTAAAACCCTTCCGCTCCTCTGCAAGTTCCTCTGTACCACCTATCCTTACCTTCATCAGACCTCCGACCTTCATCAGTTAATAAAAACAAAAAAAAATCCCAATGCCCGCCAACCTGTCCGGCAGTGTCAAAAACATAACCTACAACCGGAATACAAAAACTAGATATAAATAATCTCGTGGACTCACTGCTTGTGTTCCTTCTCCTTGTCGAGCAGGACCCGCAGCTCTCGCAGGTCAAGCAGGAACTCTCTGTCGAGCTCCGTGTCGTCCCCCACGTCTCCACTGCCGCCTACCACAGTCCAGTTGTTCATCAGAACCCAAGCACAGTGGTTCAGGTCTGCGCAAGTCAGGTGAGCAAGACGCCGCTTGGACGTCTCCAGTCGCAGGCAGCCCAAGAAGACCACGGCTGCGTATCGTCTGGAGGAACACAGATCATCTTTCAGTGATATTTTTACGGTTAGGTTCACATTTAGAAGTTGACAGTTAGTCTACTTTGTCCACCTTCCTCCCCAATCCCACCTTATCAGCATACTTCATGCACCAATACACAAGCATCCAAGTTCATTCATTTACCCAAATGATTCTTTATTTTGAAATAGGTAATGTTAGTACAATTTACAAGCAAAACCAAGAGCCAATTAAGAGAGAAATAAAAAGGCACGAATGGAATCATCACTGGGTTGGACACTTTGTATTTACTTTGCTCAATTTTGAGATTTGTTCCATTTTCAATTCACATTTTTGCAAATTGTGTTTTGCCACGGAGTGTTGCCAAGATCAGCAATTCTCAGCGCTGCCATTAGCAACACTGTGCTACGTAAAACCAACCCTGACGGCAGTCAACACATTTCTTAATGTTCTTGATCTATCTCATTTTTTATTATCGAAATTTAACTCGGTCTCTTAACACCAAAGACATTTTAAACACGGCGTACCAAAACTAATGTTATTAAAAATAATACTCAGATCAGCAGAAATGAGACACCTGATAAGTAGATGTGATTAGAAGTTGTTTTTTAGCAACAGGTCAGTTACTTACTCTGCCAGTTCAGTTGGCAGGAGGAAACCAGTTTGAATGTTCACAACCAGAGACCCTTGCATTTCCTCGACAAGTTTAAACACGCGCTTGATATTATCAAACTGCCGGCGGCACGATTTGAGGTGAGCTCCGGTCTTCTCCGAGACTTCGTCCAAGTCTTTACGGTGTCTCGATGACAGCTTCTTGCCAAGAAGTTCGCGAACCACTGAGTCATCGAGCTCGTAGTATCTGGGTACATTTCAATCACATGTTTGCCATACAAAGAATTTGGGACTGCTCTGTCCAGCTTGAGAAGTGCTAGTGAATAAATGTTAAGCCTGTGCGACAGAATATTCCTCAATGCCTCAACATGACTTTTACCTTAAATATTCATATTTTTACTGTGTTTAATAATTTAAATTAATAGACTAGGGAATGTAGGAAAAGTGTGAAATATTCAGTTTCAAATGAAATAACACATAACATCACACAGATTAATGGCATGGAGTCAACCAAGGAATGCTAATAACCTCTCAAAAATGAGTGCCTGCACTGGGACCTCGATCTCCACCTGTCGTGGGTGTTGCTCTAACAAATTGAGCTCCTTGAACACGTCTTTTTAAGAGGATTTTAGTGCATTTGATAAGCATGACGGATCTCCAAGGAGTAGAACCATGAGGCTGTGAATACTTACAGTCACTCTGAATCCAGTGACAATGTGTCACATCACATCCATTCAATCTCAATTAACTCTAATTTGACTGAGGATGCGTTTTAATTAGTGCCTAAACGTTTAGTCATTTTCATCAAATGCACTAAAATTCTCTCAAAAAGGATATGTCCAAGTAGCTCTGTTAGTTAGCCACGGCAGGTGGAGATCGGGGTTGGATTATACATTTGGGAACCAATTTTTGAGAGGTTGTTAGTGTTCCTTGGATGACTTTATGCGATTATTCTGTGTGTTTTACTTATGTCTTATCTCATTTGAAACTGAATATTTCACACTTTTCCTACATTCCCTAGTCTATTAATTTAAATCATTAGACACATTAAAAATATGAATATTGTGAAAACAATAAAATATTGTGAAAATATAAAAATGTGAATGTGTGTACGTAATAATAAAATAGAGAGAATTAGTTTCTGTCATAATCTTGGGGTGAAAAAGCAGCTCAGTGTCATCTTTACAGACCAGTTCATTTTTCAAAGCCTCTAGGCCAAAAATGAACAAAAATAGTAGACCCAAGCAAAAACCCAAAACACTGCTGTTTTTGGAAAGGAAACTTGCTGGTTTAAGCTCCCTAACGGAAATGCCAGAAAAACCAAAAAACACTGCACTGCTGTTTTTGTTTTTATTTTATTTGTCTAAAAATTCAGGAACATTATAATTGTGGAACTAAAACATATTTATACTCACATAAAATCAGTATAGAGCTATTTATGAAATCCTTACTTGTCAATAAGCAGTCTCCGAGTCTGTGGTTCAATTTGAAATGCCAGCTGCTCGGCAAGTTTCGGAGGAGTATGTAGAAGTCGTTCTAGTAAGCTATATGTCCGGTAGTGGTCTAATACATCCGATTTCACCAATTCTAATGAAGCCCCCGTTTTTTGTATGATTCCTCGATGCTCAAGGGTAGATACAGCATCCGCAGCTGCGTTAATAAACAAATTTTGCATTAATATGTGGATAATAGCTGTTGCACTGCAAAACGGAGGTTATAATAAGCATAGGGCAGTAAAAAAACTAATTGGTCTTACATGAGCACCCATCCACCCACAACTGGTAGACCTCAGGGTCAACCAATGTGTAGTTGCTTATAAACACGTCCACTTCAGGCAGTTGATTCATAGCTAATTAGGAATTAAGTACAAATGGAATGTTTGCCAACAAGCTGTCAGCACGCTATTGCTACGGTGGCCATGTTTAGCTGTTGTCAAATCGTATCAGCTGTTCACAGCGTGGTTGACATGCTGCTTTTCAGGAAATTTTGCAAGGCTGCATTTTCGCAGCCGGCTCCAACAAGTACAACAACACGCGCTGCGAGGTAACCAGAAAGGGAGTAAGTTGAGTCGTTTGTGGCGCTGTCATAGTCTATCAATCTGCGAAAAACACCGTAGTGTAACCCAAGTTGATCCAACCAAGTAAGTAAAGTGTCGGGTAAAAGAACAAGTAACTTTTTTGATATTAGATGAGAAAATATCAGTCGTTGCCGAAAGACATGGCTGGAGAATACAAGGCCATCCCGTCCCGCCATTGAAAGTTGGGCACGCATTATTTCTTTTCTACCCCACTCAATCTTCTGTTTGACATTAATCCGCGTTTTTTGAAGAGCGCAGCAATATCTATAATTTTAATAGCCCTTCAAAAGACACTTCTCTATGTGTGAGTTTGTGTATTTTGCGACCTTACTGCAAAACGGCTTCTCCGATTTTGATCAAATTTACAGGGTAGGGATTTCGTGTTTTCAACTAGCCCTGCGTTTCTTTTAGTTAAATCGGATAGAAAATGTGATCATTCATGAAGAAAGAAATTGTTCACTGATGTTTTCATACCAATTGCCTTCTAAAACGGAGCTTGGTGGGTAGAACACAAAAAAAAAACTACATAAAAAGGAAGAGATGATAATTTAGCCCTGCTTACCAAAAATGCAACCAACCTTACTTTTGTCATAGATTAATGATAGGTTATCATTATTCTATACTCCTGTCCAACCGATCAGTGGTCCAACCCTAGATCTGCTCTAAATTTTGAATGCTTCAAATTGGCAGGATATTTTAATATTATGACCAGTAAATACCTGGTCATATACCATGCCACACGCAACGTGTGTGGCACTAGGAACTAAGCTATGTATTACTATGGCCATAGAAAAAGGATTAACAAAAATTGGTTGTGTTAATGACATCATTTATTTGTATTTTATTTGCATGAAAAGAAAAGCTTGCAAACTTTGTTAATTTGGAATTGAACTTGGCTTTTCTTTGGTTCTGTCTATTAAGCAAGTGCAATGCTAGAAAGTTCTTCCTGTTCTGAAAGTTCTATGCTAGGGGGTTTTTTTATCTGGAGATTGGCATCCAAGAACCCGTTCATTTTGTTCAGCATTTTCTGTGTTTCTAGGGTTTAAAATCCAAGAAACAGACTTTTTCTCTTTTTGGGGGCTGCTAAATTAAATTAAATTACTAAATTAAATTTAGTAGGGCTGCTATAATAACATTATGCATATACTTCCTTCCATGCTCCTTCAATTTCCTTCAATTTTGTACATTAGATATCTTGTTTCTGTAAATTTAATTTTAACAATGCATCTAGATTCTACTGATAAAAATTTTGAGAGAAAAAAATTATAAACATTTTTGGTGATGTTGCAAAATCTATGACGTTTTGTTCTAAAAATGTAGGAATCTTAGAGAGTCCAATTAGGTAAGTCTCCTGAAAATATGATCTAAATCAGGGCAGCTGTTTGGCTGGTAGAGTGAGCAAACCAGATTCACTGATTTTTTATCTAGTGAGGTAATAAAAAAGAAACTTAGATAGGTACCCGATGTTCTCCAAAAATGTACTCAAATTGAAAACAGCCAAACAACGCATGAAACGACTTATAATTATTTTCTTCCCCATGCATCTGTTTTATCTTTTTACTCACAGCCTAGCTTTTGGAACAGTATTTAACTTTTCTTTTCAGGGTTGTTGGTCTCCACGCCAACAACATGGGGCGGAAACGAGGAAAGACTTCACAGAAAAGTTCTAACAAAAGTACGAAACCTGTTGCAAGTGTGCAAGTGCTGCAAGATGCTGCAAGTGTACCAGAAACTCCCACTGCCGCGAGTGCGACCAGTTACATCACTCGAAAAATCCGAACGCCAGCCATTTTGACTAATAGCCTGTTGAGCCACCCTAACTTAATGGAAGGAATCACCATACTTTATCCCAAGACCGTAGACATTCTGACAATGTTACAAGAAGCTTACCCGTTGATTTCTTTAAATGGCATTGACAGATTGTGGCGGTCAATGCATATCTTTCCGTGTGTGTCTATGATAAAAAATGTTGTTTTTAGCCTTAGCGAATCAACCCACTGCAACCTCACCTGTAATGGCTTGTGCATACTTAACGATGAGAGCCAAAGGTTTTCTGCATTTCGTTTGCATTCGCCCTCGTCTAATATGCCAGAAAACTGGATAATGTTTATTGCCGACGATACTTTGCCAGAATATATTACTATGTTCTCCGAATTCAACAAGTCAAAGCACTTCTTGAGTTTTGAAGACGGTGTCTTGCGTTGGGCTGGTTCACTTGGCAACTTGGACGTGATTCGAGGTCATATTACAGAAACAACTTCTTATATAGTACTTGACAATCTTTGTGTTCTGGAAGAGAAGGTTGAGTTGCTATGTGCAGGAAATGGGATGGGAAAAACAGCTCTCCTTAATCGCTTAGAGAATCAGGCAAAGAAAAACCAACCAGATCTAATGGTTTTGACGATTTCACTTAGCAACCATACCCAGTTGTTAAATAAGGGATTGGCAAGTGGACCCATCAATTTTCTTCAAGAAGCTGCGGGGCTTGTGACTCCTTCTGAGTTGTCATCGTTTGAATCAGCTTTGCACGAGGAAAGAGTAACTGTGCTTTTCGACTGCCTCGATGAGATATCGCCGTTGTACTTGGAAACGTGCTGCGAACTGTTTACAGATTTACGCAAAACTTTCGTGAAGCTAATATTGGTGGTAGTAGGAAGAGAGACGAAGAAATATGTTGAGGACAAATTGTGTACGTTGGCAGCGGATTTGTGCGAATTCAGCCAAGAGGAACAGAAACTTGCATTGACAAACTCTTGGAAGAGTGGGATTTCAAAAGAAATTGATGAGAATCTTTTAGAGTTGATCACAAATAAGTTGATAGAGGCTGTATCTCTAGGCTTCAGTGACATTGAGAAGGAATTTGTTGGAATCGCTCTTCAGAATCAAATGGTTGAGGATATTTTTCTCTGTCTGGTGTGTGGATACGGTGATTTGTCAGACATTCCTGAGAAACTCGGAATGCTTGATCTTTTCGATCGATTCTGTAAGTTAAAATGCAACAATGAGAGTTTAAAGAGCCACCAGCTTGCTGCTCTTTATGTTATCCTTGGCGAAGAAAATCATTCCAAGTTGCTTAACAACGAAAATGCTGAAATCTTTCAAGAATTTCTTCTGAGCATTGAAAGTGGCCAAGAAAAGTCTGGAATTGTCAATGGTATTTGCGATGGTAAGCCACGCTTCAGCCACCCAATTTTTGCCGATTATCTTGCAGCAAAATGGTTGGCTAGTTGTGAGTCAGGGATGGAAAATTGCTGTGACCTTTTGTTCAAACTGAAACTGAAGAAAACTCTTTTTATTTTTAATCGAGTCCTTGCCAAAGACTGCCATTTGCACACTTCAATTTTGAATGATAAGCTAGAGCATGTTAAAAAACTGATGGAATCAAAAGTTGATGTGAACGCAAGAGATCTTGGGGGCAGGACTGCCCTCCATATGGCGGCAACTTTAGGTGACACCAAAGATCCAAAAGCCATTGCCACACGCAACGAGATACTAGATCTGCTCCTTTGCTCTGAGACAAACTTCGAACAAGAAGACAACATTCTTGGAGTTTCTCCCCTCGAATATGCCATCATTACGCGGTCGTGGTCGGCAATAGAGAAACTGCTTCCTTACTTCTCTGCAACAACCCAAGCTGGAATGTCTCCCGCCTTGATGCAAGACCAACAAATGCTCGAATATATCGTTGAAAACGATCTCGGTTTACTAATGGCTTTTTGTTTCAAATGTGGTTTTGTATTGAATAACACCCAAGATGTCTGCAAGGAGTTATTACCAACTTCAAGTAAACTTGGCAGCACTCGAGTCGCCTCGGTCCTCATACAGAATGGAGCCAATATCTGGATTACCTATGGGCAAGGTGAATCTCCATTACACCTTGCTACCTGCTTTGGTCATCTTGATATTGTTCGACTTCTTGTCAACGCCAATATTGCTGCTCAGAATTCACTTCGTATAACTTTTTCGAGAAAATTGCGATTCTCTGGGAAGCTCCCTTCTGCTGGCGTCTACATCAACTTACCAAACAAATATAAAGAAACTGCTCTACAACTTGCTATCAGTTTTGCCCAGTTGGATATTGTACAGTACTTGCTTAAAGAGAAGGCTGCTATGGCACAGACTAATCTGCAAGTACAGCAAGCCGTTGGAAACGCCAAATGCGATGCTCAAATAGTGAAGGCTGTATTGAACGAAATTCACGAGGATAAAAGGATTCATTGTGTCAATGGTATTCTGTACCACGACGGATCTAACGCTGTGCACGCTGCTTCAACGGCTGGCAACGTAGAAATGGTTCGTTGCCTCTTGGAAGCTGGTGGTAGTCCGACTAAAAGAAAGTACAATGGCCGTACTCCACTGATGGTTGCAGCATGGTGGGGACACTTAGACCTGGTCAAGTTTTTACTTGACCGAGTCCCACAATACAAAAAAATGAAGCATATCAACATAATAGATGAAGATGACCAGACAGCACTCAAATTGACCACTCATTATGGCCACGCAGATGTTGTGAAGTTTTTGCTGGAACAAAATGCAGACAAAGGAGACCTATGCGAGTTGATAAACTTTGCCGGTGCAAACATGAAGGGAGACTCTCGGGTGATTGAGCTGATACTCTCCGCCATCCCGATCAAGGATAGGGCACGCTGCATCAACACGCCTGCAGATTTGAGCGATGCCGGCTACACTGCCGTTAATTCAGCTGCCAAAGCTGGTAACCTTGAAGGTGTCAAGATGTTGATCCAAGCTGGCGGCAATGTAACGATTCCTAATGACTTTGGGCGGACTCCATTAATGGAAGCCGCATCATTAGGACATCTGGACATGGTACGTCTTCTTGCTGAAAGCTCTGTTAAGCAAGGCATGTCAAAACGTGGCTATATTAACAGGAGTGACGGCGCTCTAACCGCATTGCATCATGCCATCTTGGGAGGCCATTTGAATGTCATTAATTATTTGGTGAAGGAAAGAGCAGATATGGTTAATGGTGTAGGAGCTCTTATGATTGCTGTTGCCAATATCAAAGGGGATGTCAAAGTTGTTGATGCCATCTATGATTATCTGCCCACTGCTATGAAAAAATTGTGCCTTAATAAAAGCGACAGAGGTGGCAACACAGTCGTGCATTTAGCGGCAAAGGCAGGTAACTTAGATATGGTTGTTCGTTTTGTGGAGAAGGGCGGGAAAATGAGTACCTCCAACAATTTGCAAGACACACCGCTGACAATTTCAGCGGCGAAAGGCCACAAACGCATTGTGAAGTATTTGTTGGATACGTTTGATGAAGAGAAAGAAGGCATGAAAAAGATGAATTACATCAACAAGTGTAATCGAGATGGGCTTAGTGCAGCTAATCTTGCCGACAAGAACGGGCACATAGGAGTGTTGGTTTTTATTAATAAAACTTTGTACAATCTTCTTGGAGATGTGCTTGGCAATTAGGACATCGACAAAACTGGAAAAGGGCATTAAAACATTTTCTTTTTATTCATTGAACGTCTTGTTCAGGTGACTTCTGCTTTTATTGGCATGCTTTTCTAATCTAGAATGAGTCTTTTATTATTCAATCCATTTATCTAATTTAACACCTGTTAATGTAATACTTAATTATTTTAGACAATTATTGTGCCAAGTAAATTACGGCTTGTAAGCTGTGGTGTTCGTTTTCGAATGATAATGTGACTGATAATATCGTTCCTTTGTTGGTGTTATTTACCAACATTTTTATTGACGTTGAATTCATTGACGTTGTGTTTTAGCCTGTGAGCGTTAATTTGTGTTTAAAATCTACCTGTGATTGCAATGCTTTCATTACTCACACCTTGCTCGTACGCAGAAGTGAGCAGATTTTGTAATATTGTTTTTCAATTCTTATTATACCTGTACTAAATAAAGGTTTTTTTTATGATCATATTCTGTTTTCTTCTATCTGTTAGTACTTCTTATCCTTTGTGTTTCTCATCAGAGCAATCCCACAAAACACTTCCCATCATCCAACTGCTACTCTGATTAACATTTAAAAAAAATGTTGAATCTGGTTATTAAATGAAATTGAAAACTGATTTAGTGACAGTAATTTGTGCTGGAACTCTATCCCGAATAAAACTTTTGTCATTTGATGCTTGATTGTTCTTCGTGAGTTTCCTGTCATCTGACAAACAAATCTTACATAAATCTGATGGAGCAGAATCTCGGTGCCGGCACATAGCCAACTTCTGTCGAAGAGCACTGAGGAAACCACCGACTCAACGTCCATTCCAAAGGAAGAAAGGTTCAGCTCAAATAACATAATTACTACACAAATTCATGCTGTCGAGAGGTTGATAAGCAAGGCGAGTTAAGTTGTACTAAATTTAATCTTTTAAACTTCTATTCTATCCAATATTTTAACTTTGACATGCCTTTATATTTACACATAAATAACTTTTATAATGAAAAATATATTTCACAGCCAAAGCCCAGGAAATACGTCCACATGAAACTAGAAATACAGTTTTTTTTTACAGAAGAAATGCTTTTCCAAAAATGATAACATGGACCCAATTTTAGTTGGAACTAGATTTTATAACAAAGCACTCAAAATTTACAAAGGTGGAAACATCAATGAAGAAATTAGTAACTTAATTGCAAATTTTTAATCACGAGTAAAAATGTTGTTACTAGCCAACGTTTTTTACACGTCCGACTAATTTATGACTATTTACAAAACGACAGAAATGTATGGACCTCCAAGTTTTGCATATAAACTTTATATTTGATTGTCGTATTAGTAAATTGTATTGTATTTTATAATGTATATTATCTATGATATTATGTTTATCATGACAATTCTCAAGCCAACCTGTCAGTTGTGAAATACATTTATTATTAGTATTCTTAATATTGTCATAGACCATTAGGTCTGCTTTTCAATTTCCTATTGTTTTGATTTGTGTTAGGCAAAGTACAGATGGCAAATCAAACCTTGGTCCATCTATATAAACGCAGCTAGGAATCGAGCATGATAGCATGATGGTAAGACGAGGAAGCAATGTTAACAAACAGATTGCTTCCTACTGTTATTTAATTCAAAGACCGATGAATAGTGTCGGTCATCGAACGGTTTTAAAAGCATACAACGTTCATTCGTAGCCTGCTAAAGTAAGGGATTGATCTATGGGGAAACTCCGGTCACTCAGAAGGAGTGTTCAAGCTGCGTAGAAGAGTAGCAAGAATCACTGGGAAAGCAAATCCTAACCTAGTAGCGGAAATATTTGATAAAGATTCTTGCAGGACACTTTTTTTAGATATTTAAAGTTTTACCACTACTCTGTCTGTATGTTTATTATTGATTGTTTTCCTTTATTGGCTTAAAAAAAACATTTACAAGCCATCAGGATCGTCAGGATAGTACATAAAAGTAATATTAATTAAATACAGGTGTAATAATAATGATAATGGTAATAATGATGATAATAATAATTCTGATGGTATAGTGGTAATACTAGTGTGGTAGGAACAAAACTACCAACTGTGATCCTAACAATATAGTATGGTACAGTACAATCATACCATTGTACAAAAATAAACATAGTCCTAGAAAACGGGTCAGAGAGACTCCAAAAACTAATAGTCATAGTACCTACATCCATTTAATTGCAAGGACCAGTTCATAGTAGAATTTCATGTTTTAATGCTTCAGGTGAGCTGTCGCGTGCAGGTAGTAGGACTTTGCTCGATAAGCGTCAGCAATATCCAGACTGCCCAGCTGGTCAGGAAGTGCATCAGAGAGAAACCAGCTCCCGGATTGAACGGTTCTGATTGTGTACCACAGATTTGGTGAGCGCATTATTATATTCCTTTCTGATCAAGTTGGACTTGAATTATATCCCGGCAAGTTATGACCTCTTACATATTGTGCCAAGCGAGATCTTTTGGCCGTAAATTCTGGTCGTAACAATATCATAAAAGAATACGTTGATGATACAGGTTAAAAACCTATGACACATGTGCAAATATTTGTTGACTTACTGTCTGTATATCATGTATTTGATCAATTTCTTACAATAAATTATTATTCTTATCGATTTGATTACGTTCGGCTAGCGGACAGATCGGAGAACTCACCTAAGTGCAAACATACTCGATGCTTTTCAAGTGTCTCAACGCTAGTTTTATTCAGATTGATTTGCGATAAAAAATGAAGATATTGTTATCGCCGGCTATGTGGCCTAAAAACCTGCTCGCATGTAGTCTTTACACCGAACAGTTTGGTGTGTTGGAAACACCGGTCCTCATGAGATCACTGAAGTTAAGCAACACTGCGCTGAGTCAGCTATTGGATACCCGACCATAATACACATGACCAGAGGTTGGAGGTATGAAAGTTAGTACAGCAACTTCACTCGCCTTGCTTATCAACCTCTCGACAGCATGGATTTGTGGAGGAATCCTGCTGTTCGAGTTGTACCGTCCTTCGGAAGGGACGTTAAGCCGGTGGTCCCCTTGGTGCTCTTCGACAGGAGTAGGCTACGTGCCGGCACCGGGTTTCCCCTCCTTCTAGACTATGTTAGGTTCATCATTATCCTCATCATCATCCACTCATTCACCGACGCCATTAGACCAGTGTCACATGCCCAGATGTCAAAACAGTGCGTCGTTAAACACCACAAATCAATCAAACAATGAAGTGTTTACCTGTTGCATTTGTGGAGGAGCCGGGTTTGCTCTGCGGGATGCGTCTAGGAAGCTGTGCTAGGAAACTGCGATCCCCTTGTTTGCTTTTATCTTGAAATCGTTGCAAAAGTTAGACATATTTCTTGTGGTGGTCTTTGCAGACTCCGGTCGCATTTGCATTCGGACAGGAACCAACAAGTGTTGCTTACTCGGCAAAAAAAACACACATTTACAACTGGGGTTTTGAATGTGTTGAATGCATATTGTAACATTGCAAGAAAAAGCTAACCTTTTGTCACCCAATGCGATTTACGTTCATCCAGTTCTGTACATTTTCTGTATTGATTTTTAATTACTTAAAATATTGATTTATCTTGAGATTCTCGGGCCAAAAATAGGAAGTGGTTCATCAGTGGCTGGGCGATACGAACAAAAACAAATATTCCACAAAATATCAATTATTGTGTACAATTATTTCAGCAACATCTTCAATATTTAGCTCGGTCCTAAAAACTGTCGAGTCGCGGCTCTAATTTAGTCATCGTTCTCGGCCATGCTTGTGTGTTTTTCTTTATTTGTAAAAACAAGTCAACAATACAGATTACAGTTAACAAATTGGCAATCAATTATCGAGGTACATACATTTGCAAAGTAAGAGTACAAGCTAATATTTACATGTTGCCCATCACTCTCATCGATCGATTCGAATTTCTTTCTCATTGATTCAAATGTGAATTTGTTCCAATTAAATACATTATCGTAGCTACTTTGAGCGTTGCTTCTTCTTGTAGAAAGAAGCAAAAATATGCTGACAACTTTTGCTTTGAGTTTTCTCTTGGGTTTTTACATTATCTATGGCTATCGTTGCACGGCATGAAATTGGTGAATGTTATGAATTCCACGAACACAAACAAATGTAAGTTAGAAACAAAGTGCAGTAAAATAGCACGTTATGACAAGACATTTCTTTAACAATGTCGTCGTTAATCATTGTTAACATTCTGTGCTTCGGAACAATTTAGCACGTCAACGCTCATCTCCAGTAGCAAATCGCAAATCAAAACCATCAACAAAATAAAAAATAAACAATCAATTTACGACGCCTCCAAATCAAGTCCATGCTCCCCTCATTCACTGAGGTTCCTCCTGCATCTTTTAATTCCTGATCTTCTGCGACTCTCCAGCCTTGCCGAAATGATGGTCACTTATTGGGTCGGCACCCTCATACTCGGTATCATCATAATACGCATAATCGTAGCTCACATCTTTCGCCTTTTCGTTATTCAGCTTTGCTTCTGTCGCCTTTTTGGTTGTCTTCACGGGCTCTTTGGGCCTAGGAGGACTGGTGCTGGAATACGATGAAGGTTGGTAGCTTGAAGGCTGGTAAGACGTTGGCTGGTATGTAGATGGTTGGTAGCTCGAGGGCTGCGCGCTGGAAGGTTGGTAGTATGCGGTTGTCGTAGTCGTCGCTCGTTCAGTCGTCGGAGTGTAATACTGCCTGGACGTCGTCAATCTCTTACCGGCAACTTCCTGTTTTGGCTGAGTCTTGGCAAAGTTGTTCAGACTGCTCGGCCGAATGTTGTTGCTCGGAGCTGTCTTCAGGAATTCCTCTTCGCCTTGCTGCGAGTCGACGAACTCGTCGCTGTTGTCGTTGTTGCGTTGGTTACCGTAGCTGTCGAAGGCACCGGTGTAGTCTTGGTAATCGCGTTGGGCTTGTTGCGGCCGGGATGTTGACGGGGAAGCGTTGAAGGTGTTGAAGGACTGGCGGTTTGGTGCAGAGGTTGATGGGTTATTGTTGAAGTTGTTGAAGGATTGACGGTTTGGTGCAGAGGTTGATGGGTTGTTGTTGAAGTTGTTGAAGGATTGACGGTTTGGTGCAGAGGTTGATGGGTTGTTGTTGAAGTTGTTGAAGGATTGGCGGTTTGGTGCAGATGTTGACGGGTTGTTGTTGAAGTTGTTGAAGGATTGACGGCTGGGAGCATCAGAGGAAGGATTGTTGTTAAAAGACGGAGAGTTGTTTGTGTTGAACGACTGTCGGGACCCGGTCGTCGATGACTTCGCGTTGAAGTTGTTGAAGTTTTGACGGTCCGGGTTAGCGGTCGACGGTTTCGAGTTGAAATTGCCGTTGCTGAAGTCGGTGAACTCGGGCTTGGAGGTCGATGATTTGCCGAAGTTTCCCTGTCGGTAGTTACCGTTGTAGGTGGTCGGGGCGAACGTTGTCGGCAGCGCGGCGTTGGAGGTGCTGAACTCCTGCGGCAAGCGGTTGAAACTAGGCGTCGACGAGAAACCGGCGCCGTTGGTGACGATCTTTTGCACCTCGAAGCCGCGCGGAGTGTTGTCAAGGTTCGGGGTTGTCTCCGCCTGGCGAGTGGTTGGCGCTAGCGTCGAGGTCGGTCTACAGAGACAAAAGTTGTATGAATGGTTTTATTGTTTCTGGCTCTAAATGTGTATATTTTACTGGGCTCAAAAGTACAACGAGGCAATTCTGGTCACCGTCACAAAGAACTTTGATACCAAAAGTAGGTGCAATCTCTACTTCCATTATAGTTGATATGCCACAGTGCTAGTCCAGAGATTGAACCCATTGTGTCAGGGAATGGGTGTGGTACATATCTCGCTTCAGTGAGCTGCCATTATTGAATGTCGGTGTTGATTGTTGTGTTGAGTGTAAATTGAAATTGAAGAACTGAACTGAAAATTGCAACAAATAATCTCCTATCCTGGGAGTCGGTCTACAAAGAATATAAACTATCCCGATTCATACCGGCTGGCAAAGTTCCTCTGAGAGTTGTAACGTGGTCTATTGTTCCTCGACTGGAACGCGGCGATGGTCGCCTCGATGGCTTCCGGTGCGTCTGTCGTGGTGGTGGTGGTCGTCGTGGACTGCCCCTGTCTGTTGACAGTGTTGTATCGCGGCTGGTAAGGTCGGGGCGTGGTCACGGCCTTCTGGGGTTCGTACTCGGTGGTTGATGGCAGCCGGGAGTGCTGTCTGTTGTTCTGACGGTTCACGTAGTTAGGGCTGGAGGGTGAGGCGGGGGCGTCGGTGCTGGTAGGGACAGCGTCAGTCTGGAAATATACGACAGAGAAGATCGATTTTATCCAGAAGTTAGCTGAATTAGACAAGGAGCAAAAGAGAAGCTCAAAGAGAAACTCAAGGCATGCACCAAAAGAGAATTTGCCCAAATTAACTAAGGCGGTGGTTTCCCAAAACTGTGTCAAAACCCTTCAATTTCAAGCTTGTAATTCAACACGCCTACCTGTTGCTCGGGACGCTTGCGCACTTGCTTACGCACAGCCACCTTCTTGCCATCAGGTCCTCGTCGTCCGTTACCCTGGACTACCGGCTTCTTCTCGGGCTTGGCCTCGGAATCGTCCTCGTCGTCATCCTCCTGTCCTCGTCGCTTGTTAAAGAAGTTGCCGCTGCTGCTTCCTCTGAAGATATGAAAACACACGTGGCGTTACCCAGGTTACCGAACTCAGCCAGGTATACTGTAGTCCAATAAAAGAGTCAGGACTTTAGCTGGACAGATGCGACGGTCAGATTTCCAGGTAAAGTGACAGAACTGGGCGCTGTCAACCCACAGTGTAACTATGTCAATTGTAAATGTTTCTTTATATAGTCTAGATTCTAGATTAAGACAAACACGACAGGAATCACCCAAAAATGTAATAATTTGTCATTTATCGTAATCATACCGGAGCAGGTCCTTCTGCAGTCGCCGGTCTCCAGTCTCGCTCCTCTGCAGGTAAAACTCTTCCTCCTCGTCGTCGTCTCTGGCCGGGGCGCGAGCTTTGGGTAGCGCCGCTGGAGGGCGTTGTGTAGACGGTCCGAGAGGGAGCCCCACGTTCTTGGCGTTGCTCTTTCCCGAGTCGAGTCGGTACAGGTCGAAGTTGTCCGAGTAGAACAGGGTGGACGCTTCGCAGTCGATGTCGTACCTAAAGTGGCGGCCGATTAGTTACAAGAAAGTTTAGAATTTGTACCTAAAATATTCTTCCAAAGATTCCAAGCACTAAAATCGTCTCAAAAATTATGCGTCCAAGTAGCTCAATGAGTTACAGCAACACCCGCGACAGGTGGAGATCGGGGTTCGCCCGTTTGAGCATCAATTTTGAGAGGATAGTAGAGTTCTTAATTATATAATACCCCGTGCATTGCAAGCGTTTGCAATTTAAATCAGATCTCACATAAGACCCAGCAAAGACACAGTTCTGCGCCGCGGACGTCCGCTCCAAATACTAAGATGCGGTTTCCGTTATTTGCTTCTCAATCTTCTGACCGTTACGGTTGCAAATCTTAATTTAACCCAATCCAAAAACTCCGACCAGTCTTGCGATGTACTCATAGCACTGGGCTTTGCGGCCTTGCGGTAATTGTGTGTGTGTTTTTAATGTACAATTAAAACGTGCATCGAACTCACCAGTTGGCACAAATCTGGTTCTCCTGGTCGAAGGTCGTGTCGTTCGGACACAGGAAGCGGAAATCTTGCACCCCGATGCCGGGCACCTTGACGCACACGTGGAACATTTGACAGTCGGTCTCGGGGTCAGCGTAGTATCCTCCTACCACCTTGTCGCGGCAGTTGAAGCTTGTGTCGGGCATGGTGTCTTGAGCGTAGTTGGGTGGACGACGCTGGGCGAGCGCTAGTGTCGCCATAGCGAGCACCGCTTGCAAAGAAGAGAGCACAGTCAATTGTGTTTGACGACGCAATGTGTTGATAATTGTTATTGTGGGGGTGGTTTGCGAGTAGCAGGCCTCGAAACCTTGTATAGAAGCTGTATGTTAAGAAAAATTGGCTATCCGTTTGTTTAATGAGTCTAGCCTAGAAGAGAGCCGGGAGTTATTTGGTTATTAAGCGGAACTGACACCATGAATAACGCCGTTCAAGATCCCACTAATATCAATCCTAAACATGGTCATTCATTCCAATGTCTGGTCCAGAGCACATTTTCTTGAATACACGGTTGAGAGGTTTGACTGGATAGAACTGAGTAGCAAATGTTAAATACTCTAGACTTAAAATAGAAGTCTAAACATTATGTCCCTGTTCACCGTCCTGTCATCCAACCACTAGTCCAAGTTTCTCTGTGCATCTGCTGCTTTAGTCGCCATAGAGGCTGCTGACCCATGTAATCATGTTCTGTTACAACAATCACTTTGACATGAACACTTTGCCACGTGCAACCTTGAAATGTGGACCTCTCATGTAGAGATGACCAGCAGCCTAGATGACCGTCTGAACACGAAATACCGAGACGTATTTAAATGCAACGCAGACTCGTGCATGCGTAAGAATCCCCCCACCCCAATGGAGCTATTTCCGAGAACGTACGAGAAATTTCGTTGAGAGCTTTTTATTCCAAGTGAAAAGTGGTAGCAATCAGAACTAAAAACAGCGGCATATTCTTTCAAGGGCGCTAAACTTTCCATGACAAAAATATCTCGCAAACAGCGCGAATTCAAGACCAAGACATGCGGGTTAATATCTGAAAACAAGAAATTTCCTCCTTCATTACGTGTTTTTTTTTTTAATTATTACTATGACCCCGTTATGAAAGACGAACAACTGGAATGCGATTGCTTGATTTTTTTTATCCGTGCAAAGAAACCGACTTGCAATCTAGTGCTTCTAGCCACTGAAGATGATCAAAAATGACTTTCGAGGGAAATTTCTACTTGAATTTGCCGTTCAGTGACACTAGCATGCGACAAGTTTGTTTTCTTAATTATAAACCGTATCATATGTAAGAACTCTTAATTTATGGTGTGGGAAATTGTCGTGGGAAGTGCTTTAAATATTATGTTTGCAGTAAAATTGAGATTCCAGTTTCTCATGGCATATGCAACTGCACGTCGCTGGCGAGTTTGCAAAATGTCAGGCAGCTTTCCCGCGTTATTTATAAGTGGAGTTGGTCGAGTGAGATATGGGATGCAATTCTGAGCAAGCTTTCTCAATAGCGACACATTTCAATAAATTGCAGCTTAATTATGCTAATTTTTAATATTTTTATTACTTTAAGTCGATTGGAATGTTGACCAATAATCACTGAAATTTGATACAAATCCAAAAAATATTCTATGACGTGTACCGCGATTTTTGTTTGTTAATATTGTTATTTTTAAGCTAAGGTGTGGTGCATGAAATGTGTAAAGATACAAAAATGTGTCAACGTTTACTGTCCAGAGCATCCCTTATAGCAATAAAAGCATTATTTTACTAAAATTAGATTATATGGCATAAAATTACTTAAAAATATGACAACAACATGCTTCCAAGCATTCTCATGCAAACCGTTCTTCACGCATTGTTTACAGGGAGTGGCAAAACTAGTATCCGAGCTTGAAACTTCAACGATACTGTTAAGTTTAAAATGTAATGGAATCCTATTTATAAGCCGCATGTGTTGTGATCTATGATGAAGTGCGGTGCCGAGAAGTCTAACTTTAATTCGGATTATGCAGCTACTGTTATTTGTGAGCTGACAACATTGCGTTCCCTGATCTGATGTTGGAGACTTTTCCATGCGGGAAATTAATTCACTGGACTTACCTGCTACGAGGAGAAACGTCTTCATGTTGAGTTAATCCAATGGGAATATCTTGTCTGCGTCTGGTCGTGCCGGTTACTGGTTTATCTGGAAGGGAAAAATGAACTTTCAGACATGCCAAGGGGTCGTAACCCTGGGGAACATGAAACTACCCCTGACTTTGACAGATATGAGGAAAGTGAAAATTCAGTTGAATAACGATTCGAAAAGTGATTTTTGTGAAAATATTAGTCCAATAGACTTTAAGTTAAATTTAATCCAAATGGAAGACAAGCAAAATGCACGCGTGATTTTTTTTTCAAATTAAATTTAAAAAAAAATGCCATAAGAAAGAAAAGGAATCTAATAATCTTTTAATATTAATTATTAACCATTGAACAACTCGAGTAATAAAATAATCAGCAATTAACTTCAGTCCGGAAGATAAAAATAAACTAACATCCTGCCAGACAAAAAAAAAAATCGGAAGTGACCAATCCATACCGTCAACTCCCGCACAACAAAAGACTTGGTAAAAATCTGCAAGATCCGACGCGACCGACAAATAACCACAAACACTTCAAGCGAACACCGAACCAACACTGAATCCGACCACTCTCGATTTCATCTTCAGCAGGCGCAGGCCATCCCGAGTGAAAGGACTCATACCACCACCACCACCACCGCCGCCACCGCCACCGCCGCCTTCTTCGAGGATGACCTTTTACCACTTTCCCATGGTTTTACAGCCGCCAGCTCTGATCTTCGCAATGCGCAGCCTCGTTGCAGCATCGTATGTTGCGCAATCGCAGCTCATTCTCATTCCCATGCTTTGTTGAGTTAGGGGGGGGGGGGACTCGTTGTAGGAACAAAACCCTTGACTAATTGCAGGCCTGTGGTTTCTGTTTGCACTGCTCAGGGAGCACCGGTGGCCAATGCCCCGTTTTGTGCAGGTGTCTCCTCCAATATAAAGTAACCTTTGCACCCTCCAGATCACTGGCTTTCCCATAGGTGAGGTTGACATGTACCAGCTCGCGACACTTTCTCATTTTTAAACGTTTAAATTGGCATTCTTTGAAAAATGGGTGCCACATAAGCAAATAATTTCTATACACAGCTACTTTTAAAATATGTCCACTCGAGAGGGTCACGCAGATAACAGGGAGATTCAGAGGTCACCCATCCATTACTAGGCCCAATGCTTATATGCTTAACTTATAGATCCTTGGGATGAATCTGTTGAATTTAAACCAATTGGCACTGACGAGAAGGTGAGGGTAAATTGTCTTCATCTAATCTCTCACTCACACCTAAGTATGGATGAAGCCCTGAGCCTCAGTGGTCACCCATCCGAAACCTCTGCACGCTGCAATGTTGCTTAACCTTCGATGATCTCCTGCTAGCGATCCAGAGTTTCCAAAACGTTAAAATAGAGGTCAGGCACGCGTTTCTTGCAAACTTGAAAGACCGGCAAATTTGAGTAGGCATGCTTAATAATTAGGATGTTACGAACGATTCTAGAAATCTCATTACTGTGGCAATTAGACCGTGGCAATTGAAGATGCCTTTTTATGGTCGTGCCGTTCAAACTTGGATGTCTTTTGCTTTCGAGGTCAGGAATACTTTTGTGGCCAGGGTCAGTTTAAAGGGAGACATCACTCTTGAATTACTTGACCACCCCCCAGATTCTAATTGATCGGTCGTTGGTTTGCATCATTCATTCTTCCCAGAGTCCCTCCCATCCCGCAGGCTTTTGAAAACCTTCCCGGTGTGAGTTTTGCTGCGTAGTTCTAAAACAAGTGATCTTTTTACCAGAAAATCCCTACATATGTTGGAGTATGATAAACGTCTTCAAATATGCCATTTGCGATTTGCCATTTCTGTGAGACCTTTCCATGAAAGCAAGAAACAATTGCATCACCAGATGTGGAACCACGATTTGAATTTTATGCGTGACTGCGGGTCATCTTCTGAAAGCACTGAGAGAAATCTTCAGATGAGCAGACAAAAGACTGACTAAGTGCGACATATTAACGAAAGATGCACCAAAATATGTTCATCTGTTCGTACGTTTTTTACTATTTCCTGGACAAAATCCTGGTCTTTAAAGTAGCTAAATAAGAGACAATTGCAAGTAACGAGGAAACAGCCCAGTAACTATTCGAGTAAACTATAATTGAAATTTCTATAAATATTTATCTTCTTTATTTAATCTCTCTGTGCTGTGCAGATGGTTTTTTTTAGCATATATCAAACAAAATTTAGGCAGATGACATGCTACTCATACACTCTTATATAACTCTTGGTCCACCGGTTGTAATGAACGGTAATTGGCACTTTGTAAACTATGCTTCTCGCCAGCAGCCCAACAAGAGAAATCTTCTTCACTTTGTAACCCACAGCGACCGCGGCGGCGTACAACTGCGCTTTCGTCTTTGACATTTGGTCGCCGCGACCCGAAAGGTTGAGTCGAAGATGCTCCTCGCTGCCAGACAGACGGCCTCGTGATCGGAGAAATCATTGGATGCCGGAAGAGCAACCTTTAAGTTGTGGCTAATGCACGGCGTGGGAGGGCGTACTTCCGGATATACTAAATGGAACATTGTACTTGTTGGAGTACAGCAGCTTTAGTCTAAGTACATCAGGTTGCGTTTTTTTTTTGTGTGATTATAAGCGTGGATATGAGAGGATTAGCCTCCTAATTGCTTCGCTCCCAGCGATGGTTGCTGCAATCGTTTCACTGTTTAACAAAGAAGAGGAGACTCTGATCGACTTTAGCTACCAATTGGGAAACAATACTTTATAATCAAAGCAATTGTTATTGGAAACAATAAGCAATTATTTTAATAGTCTCCTATTTAATGACACTCGACGTCGCCTCTGTGCTGGACATTCCGTGACAGGGTGCTTGTTTCACTCCACGCAAAGGAGCGGACACTCGCCGTCGCCTCTGTGCTGGACATTCCGTGACAGGGTGCTTGTTTCACTCCACGCAAAGGAGCGGACACTCGCCGTCGCCTCTGTGCTGGACATTCCGTGACAGGGTGCTTGTTTCGCTCCACGCAAAGGAGTGGGCACTCTTGACAGTAACATACCAGCTTTCTCGCACAAATCTTTTACTATGTGCATTGAATTCTAAGACTCCTGCGATCTAGGCTCTTTAATCAGAGACAAGAAAAATATTGTTATTCTCATCCGAAAATGCACATGGGAATGAATCTGTTTACTTTGCGGATGTCTATTTTTCTAATGGTCCATTGTGGAGGTTAGGGTCGCTGGCACCGGCGACTCTCAAGCAAGAAGTGAACATTAAAAATATTTTTTGCATTTATTTATCGTGATTGTTTTAGCTTAATTGCATGAATTAAATGTCGGACGAGTTGATATGCGCTGATTGCAGACACGGGTCATGTATTTTCATTGTGAGTTTCTTTCATTATTTACTTTCTCAAGTAAACACGAGCATTTTCCTGGACTATAGTCAGGCCCATTACGCATAGCAAGCTAACAAAGGGTTCGAATATGAAGATACATTTCTGATTTGGTATTCTCCTAGTTCGAGCTTTGACGCAGAATATTAAATGTTCAATCATAATCATACTCAATATACGTTTCAATGTGCATTGGTTTTCTTAAATATTGTTAAATGGTTGATAGATCTGGCATGTTGCTAACTAAATCACAGGCAATCGATGCCCGTTTATGCTCTAAATATCCAAACACGTCTAGCCTCACAAGTAAGAACTGGAAATTATGACCATTTTAGTCGAGAATCTAAATTGAGAGAAATAAAACGTTCAGCCAGTCACTGAAATAAAATTGTAACCCATTTCCATGCAGGCCAATCATTAAAACGAACACAGTTTGCTTAGCACGCTGTGCGATGTTCTGTTTTCTCAGCTTGTCCAAATCGTCTGACGGCTACGTCCCATGGCAGGGCCGTCATTAGATAGGCGGCCAATGCTCGTCAATTGCCCCACGTTTAGGAAGATTACCGACGATAAATCCATTGTATTGCAGGAGTTTATCATAATGGATAATACTGTTATGAAGTCGAGCCCAGGGTATGTAAGGATATCATTCAGTTGGGTTTGACCCCATCCAACTCGACGTGACCTTTGGCGAAACGAGCGCATGGATGTTCTCTGTGGGTTAGGAGGTATCAAATATGTAAACAAACGCATGGGTTTAACAGGGCACTTTTCTATCTTGATGAAGGAAGAGATACAATGATTTGTAAGCAAAGCATGACTGCCAAATTATACGATCATCTCCTCTGGCAGATAATAAATAGCGTTCACAAAATGCATTCCCATAAATAAGTATCTGACAGCGTGAATCGAGTGCCGATGCCGTAACAGTTTAACTAACCTATACAAGAACCTACAGATACCATGTCAATGGTGGTACGATTCCGTTAGTTGTGTTGCGTATTCGATATTTTCGCAGCGGGGAAAAGTGCATGTCATTGCAGTGCAAATACTGCGAATTTTACCTTTATTTGTCGATCATAATTTGGTGATATCATTGCCGATGATGGTGCATTTCCAGCGAGCTAGAAAAATCGCGAAAGTATTCAGAGAGTTAAAGATCAATTCAAAGTTCTTAAAATAGAAAATCATTTCAAAATTCCTAGATAGCTCTAGAAAACCTTTGTGGTATCACGCCGATGTAGCCATCCTAAGATATTTTCCCCAAGAAAGGCGGAACAAGTTCACTGAGATCTGACCTATCGTCTCACCCTAACATCACCTCCGCGCAAGAACTTAGCGCCTAGCAATTGCAAAACCCTCTCCGAATCGCAATGTCGAGAATGAAAAGTGCGGGGGCGGTCGAAGTGTTAAATGTTTTTTTCGGGCGGCACACCTTTGATGCCCGTCAGCCAGGGGGGCTCTAAAGCAAGTGTGCCACCCTAAGGGAGCGCCAGGCGACGACGCAAAGAGCATGGGAATGGGAAAGTAAGCATTCGTATCGCGAACTTCCATCGTTGTTACTCAATAATGATTTACTGCAGTGGCATATTACATGGCATAGTCATTGGCATCAATGTTGTATTGAAGGTTTTTTTGGGGTGTGTGGTCCGTAGGTCTATCGGACAAATCTTATGATGGCAGGTAGCAAATTATACTAATTGTAAGCAAACAAATGTGGGGGTCATTCAGATGCATAGCGCACGATATTCCCGCTGTAACTTTTTGGACCGATTGTCCTTCAGCTGGCAAGCACTGTCCATGGCTGGATTTTAATTTATCCCACGACCTCCAAGCAATTGACAAGGGTGTGAGGTGAACTTTAGACTCATCGTGGGCTAAGCTATAAGATTGTTCATATTTTTTGGGTTATTTTTAATGTTTCACGGCTAACAAATTTTAAGCAACTATAATTTTGTTGAGCTTCAGCACGCCTACGGGCATCGGAACCGATCGAAACCGTTCCTCTAATTAGCGTGTAATTGCATGTCGATAACATGATACTAAATGTTCAGCTATCCTCATAAAGATGATATAATAATTAAAGTAATTTTCGATCGGGTTTGTAATCTCTTTGCATGGGCATGGTGTCGATTTCTCTCTATTTGTCCGATCCCAATTACACCAGTCCAATCATAGTTGTCGACACTCATGCCAAGAGCCAGCGGGGAAATTGTGGAGGGATCTGTGTTGCGTCACAGTTGGCTCGCTGGCATGATGACACCGAAATGTACCTGTAACTTTGCTACGATGTCGTGACCCGGATGACCCGTGTTTTGACCGCAAGGGCCGGAAACAGTCGCTCGATTGCAGGCAAGTGTTGAAGGTGTATTTACAGGAAGGTGACAACAAATGGCTTTTGCTTTGCTATACACGGGGTAAAAAAGTGCAAGGTCGCATTTGGGTGGTTTGAAAAATATCACTTCCTATAGCGGTAATTGTGTATTACTCTTGGTAACCAGAAATAATTTTGATACTTTTGATAGAACCATGAAAAGGAGACATGCACTTTTGATTGAGATTTCTTGGTAAAAGTGTTGATGTTTAGTCAAAATAGGAAACCCGTTTAGAGCTGGATGTACACAGAAGTCCTCTGGAAGACTGCCAAATTGCAGGTATCACGATGCCGGCTCAGATGTGAATCCCGTATGTTTTTCAGCGTAATACTTCCGCAGTATAATGCGTCGTTAAACAATTATAACGCCGGCGCACTTGACGAAATCTCGTTACATTTCGATAATCATCGGTAGGTAAAGTCATCTGGTCTTTGGTTGCACATTATTTTTACAACTATGTGCGTACAAAATGCATTTTTGTTCGCAAAATGATAAGCCATGTTTTAGGACATTTTCTAGAAGCACTTATTTGTTATAATTAGTCGAGGCAAGATTCTGGTCATAGGTTCCGGATATGATGTACATTACGGAGGACATTTTAAGACAAAAACTGATTTGTTTTTTTTTGGTCGCTTGCCTAAGAAGCTAACGGAGACTGAAAGTATGGTCTGCATGCCTACTTTAATGATTATGACCAAGATTCTGAATGGAAAGTATTCCTACCAATAGAATGGTAAAATCGTAAACTTTAAAGCGATTTAAATTGCCAGCACTATCTGTAAAGACAGTTTTATTTACTACAGTATAATTACAGTTTTATTATTTAACAACATAATAAAACTGTAAGTATATAAATATCGGTGATGATTGATTAGTGGTGTTTAACGACGCATTGTTTAAACAACGGACCATGCGGCACTGGTCTAATGGCATCGGTGAATGAGTGGAAGATGATGAGGATGTTGATAAACCTAACCTAGCCTAGAAGGGAGGAGGGGCAACTGGGTTCCTGCATATAGCCTGCTCTATGCCACCGTCTGAACGTCCCTTCCGAAGGACGGTGCAACTCGAATAAGAGGATTTCTCCACAAGTCCATGCTGTCGAGAGGTTGGTAAGCAAGGCGAATGAAGTTGCAGACCCAACGCAGTGTTGCTTAACTTCGGTGATCTCATGAGAATCGGTGTTTCCAACACACCAAACCGTTCGGTAAAAACATAAGTCAATTGATAGTAAATATGTTCTGTATTTAGTGCCTGGATTCGGGAAATCCCTGCCAAAAATATTTTGCTCGAGCAATGGCGACCAGCAGATGGAGTTTCCTGTGGTTTTCTTTGGTTGCCGACTTTTACTGAGGTTTTCCAAGAACTATCGTGAAAACTACAATTGTGCTAAACAAGCGCTGAAAGAGTTGCACGCACCTAAAGGGTATTTAGCTATTTAGACACGAGCTGTCAACCCTGTTCCATATGGCAATGGCTTGTTCTGAAGCAAATGGTTACTAATTTTGTAAAGAAAAACGTAAAAGTATCTTACAAAAAAAATGTAACCACGCCATTCACACATGATTTTGACGACGTATATCAAGTGTAATCGTCTCCAAACATGTAATTTAAACAAGAGTTTGCTTTCTAGCAATACTTTCAATTCAGACTTAGTTTGAGATACCGGCATCCCTAAGTATTTCAGACATAAACACAAAGAAATCTTAAGTGAAATGCTCTTTTGTCTTGCCGAATCTGGTCACTACAGCACCAGTCTTATTTTTTTTCCCATGTTTTCAATGCAAACACACATTAATTTGTGTCGTTGTAGATTTCCTGTATTTTCATCAAAGAATAAGTTCCAAGCGTTTCAGTAGACGCGTTATTGCCGCATCTGTTTTCAATTATCATCAATCGTGTTCGTCTTCGAACGTCCAGAGCTCGTTGTTGATTAAATTAAAATCCTTGTTCAGGGCAAGGATCGAAGGTCACACGCGTGCTTCAAAAGTATTACATTATGCATTACCGTTTTACAAATCGAATTTCTATCCTGATTCATTCGTTTTCCCTATCGCTGAAATTACCGATTTGGGTGTAAAATGTTGTAAGAAAATCCATTAAAAGCTCGAGGTAACGAAACGTCTTGTAATCTTTTGTCCGTGTGTGCATTTTCTAGTTAACATACTTGTTAGCGTTAGATAGCACAGAGATGAAACGAGTTTCGAACGTTTATAGCCCATAACTTCCACCACAAGATGCCGAAAACGCCTCAATTGTTTAGTTGCTTGCCAAAGGGCGAACGCTCTCCATTTCGCCGACCTCAATTTTGGGATAAACCTTCGCCAAAAAAAACATTGCGGTTTATTGAAACACAAAAAATATATACAAATCTTTTTGTGTAGCTATGTTCACTGCTGACCTTACGACAGAACCTTTTTGAATGACATTTGTGGGACACCTTTGACTCTTTGACATCTTCGAGCTTGCGCATTTGCTATGATTTGTTAAACGATCGGCGAAACATTCTTGTTAGATCGGTTGCTACAAAAATGTTCGATTCTTTGCAAAATATTCAAATGAGTACCAAAATACTTCACGTAGTTTGAGCAAGCTTTGCAAAGGAGTTAACCATAGACCTCTTGTCTGCCAGTTGTACTATAAAGACTTGGCACTCTAGAATTGTTTGCGTTTTAAAAATGTTTTTCTTGGTTTTCGGTAATCTTTTTACACTAGATTCATCAGGATTGCTGTAGAATTTCGCTGCTGCGTTTGCGAGTTTTTCACTCTTTAAAAATATTTAGCAAGTCTCTGCTTCACTTATCCCTACACGTGACACTTCTAGCAAAGTTTGCCAAATAACAAAATTATCCTCTTCTTGATTTTTCTTAAACTCGTGTCTACTTGATGTAAGCTTAGCACTAGTTCTGACAGAAACTATTTCAACTGATTGGTAACCACGACGGATTGTCGAAGAAGCAACTGTGAGTAAAGCAAACGGTTCAGAGGCTGAGGATCCGTTTCGTAACGAAAGTTGATGGACCAAGACTAGAAATGACAAATAAAAACTAGTTTAAAAAGTTGTGACATTCAGTGAATATATGTTATCTACATATGTCTACTAAAGTGAACGATTTTGGCCAATATTTCTCTCAACTATAATCTTACCCGCCGTGTAAACATCACGCAGCACACAACCGTGAGTTGCTACACATCGAACAATTGCGTCAACGCATCGACAAGTTTCGGCGAACTTTACGCGCGGCGCTTGGGAAAAAAAACCGCACCAGATTCCATCGGGCCGTTAATCATTTTAACAACCGAAACCCGCTCGGTTACCGAACATACACTTCACCAATCATGTCTGCACCTGTTTAATTAGCAGCAGGCATTCTAGCAGCAGGCAGAGCGAAATTAAACCCTGACAACAACATATGCAAGCGTCAAGCGTAAGGTGCCTAAATGTCTTGCTGATTCGCAACACCAAGATCCGTGTGTGCAGGGACACTTGTCTTTGCAGCTAGGTCCTTAACGTTCTGTGACAAAATATCCTGAGCCAAAAATTCTTTGACTCCTAATTCTTAACCCCCATCTTTAGACATGCATTCTGTCCCCTGTCGCCTGCAAATAATCCAATAGTGTTTCCATGTCTCCCTAATAGATAAGATGAAGCTCCATGTCAAACGCAAACTGCTTCATCAGATCGTTTCCATGGAATATTTTCAGGTTAGCTGTATTGGTAATCAAAGTTTTCACTTAAGAAAACCCCGCAATAGGTTCTGTACAAGCTTGTACAGAGGCGACGGCGAGTGTCCGCTCCTTAGCGTGGAGCGAAACAAGCGCCCTGTCACGGAATGTCCAGCACAGAGGCGACGGCGAGTGTCCGCTCCTTTGCGTGGAGCGAAACAAGCGCCCTGTCACGGAATGTCCAGCACAGAGGCTACAGCGAGTGTCCGCTCCTTTGCGTGGAGCGAAACAAGCACCCTGTCACGGAATGTCCAGCACAGAGGCGACGGCGAGTGTCCGCTCCTTTGCGTGGAGTGAAACAAGCACCCTGTCACGGAATTTCCAGCACAGAGGCGACGGCGAGTGTCCGCTCCTTTGCGTGGAGCGAAACAAGCGCCCTGTCACGGAATGTCCAGCACAGAGGCGACGGCGAGTGTCCGCTCCTTTGCGTGGAGCGAAACAAGCACCCTGTCACGGAATGTCCAGCACAGAGGCGACGGCGAGTGTCCGCTCCTTTGCGTGGAGCGAAACAAGCACCCTGTCACGGAATGTCCAGCACAGAGGCGACGGCGAGTGTCCGCTCCTTTGCGTGGAGCGAAACAAGCACCCTGTCACGGAATGTCTAGCACAGAGGCGACGGCGAGTGTCCGCTCCTTTGCGTGGAGCGAAACAAGCACCCTGTCACGGAATGTCCAGCACAGAGGCGACGGCGAGTGTCCGCTCCTTTGCGTGGAGCGAAACAAGCGCCCTGTCACGGAATGTCCAGCACAGAGGCGACGGCGAGTGTCCGCTCCTTTGCGTGGAGCGAAACAAGTACCCTGTCTTGGAATGTCCAGCACAGAGGCGACGGCGAGTGTCCGCTCCTTTGCGTGGAGCGAAACAAGCGCTCTGTCACGGAATGTCCAGCACAGAGGCGACGGCGAGTGTCCGCTCCTTTGCGTGGAGTGAAACAAGCACCTTGTCACGGAATGTCCAGCACAGAGGCGACGGCGAGTGTCCGCTTCTTTGTGTGGAGCGAAACAAGCACCCTGTCACGGAATGTCCAGCACAGAGGCGACGGCGAGTGTCCGCTCCTTTGCGTGGAGCGAAACAAGCGCCCTGTCACGGAATGTCCAGCACAGAGGCGACGGCGAGTGTCCGCTCCTTAGCGTGGAGCGAAACAAGCACCCTGTCACGGAATGTCCAGCACAGAGGCGACGGCGAGTGTCCGCTCCTTTGCGTGGAGCGAAACAAGCACCCTGTCACGGAATGTCCAACACAGAGGCGACGGCGAGTGTCCGCTCCTTTGCGTGGAGCGAAACAAGCGCCCTGTCACGGAATGTCCAGCACAGAGGCGACGGCGAGTGTCCGCTCCTTTGCGTGGAGCGAAACAAGCACCCTGTCACGGAATGTCCAGCACAGAGGCGACGGCGAGTGTCCGCTCCTTTGCGTGGAGCGAAACAAGCACCCTGTCACGGAATGTCCAGCACAGAGGCGACGGCGAGTGTCCGCTCCTTTGCGTGGAGCGAAACAAGCACCCTGTCACGGAATGTCTAGCACAGAGGCGACGGCGAGTGTCCGCTCCTTTGCGTGGAGCGAAACAAGCACCCTGTCACGGAATGTCCAGCACAGAGGCGACGGCGAGTGTCCGCTCCTTTGCGTGGAGCGAAACAAGCGCCCTGTCACGGAATGTCCAGCACAGAGGCGACGGCGAGTGTCCGCTCCTTTGCGTGGAGCGAAACAAGTACCCTGTCTTGGAATGTCCAGCACAGAGGCGACGGCGAGTGTCCGCTCCTTTGCGTGGAGCGAAACAAGCGCTCTGTCACGGAATGTCCAGCACAGAGGCGACGGCGAGTGTCCGCTCCTTTGCGTGGAGTGAAACAAGCACCTTGTCACGGAATGTCCAGCACAGAGGCGACGGCGAGTGTCCGCTTCTTTGTGTGGAGCGAAACAAGCACCCTGTCACGGAATGTCCAGCACAGAGGCGACGGCGAGTGTCCGCTCCTTTGCGTGGAGCGAAACAAGCACCCTGTCACGGAATGTCCAGCACAGAGGCGACGGCGAGTGTCCGCTCCTTAGCGTGGAGCGAAACAAGCACCCTGTCACGGAATGTCCAGCACAGAGGCGACGGCGAGTGTCCGCTCCTTTGCGTGGAGCGAAACAAGCACCCTGTCACGGAATGTCCAGCACAGAAGCGACGGCGAGTGTTCGCTCCTTTGCGTGGAGCGAAACAAGCACCCTGTCACGGAATGTCCAGCACAGAGGCTACAGCGAGTGTCCGCTCCTTTGCGTGGAGCGAAACAAGCACCCTGTCACGGAATGTCCAGCACAGAGGCGACGGCGAGTGTCCGCTCCTTTGCGTGGAGTGAAACAAGCACCCTGTCACGGAATTTCCAGCACAGAGGCGACGGCGAGTGTCCGCTCCTTTGCGTGGAGCGAAACAAGCGCCCTGTCACGGAATGTCCAGCACAGAGGCGACGGCGAGTGTCCGCTCCTTTGCGTGGAGCGAAACAAGCACCCTGTCACGGAATGTCCAGCACAGAGGCGACGGCGAGTGTCCGCTCCTTTGCGTGGAGCGAAACAAGCACCCTGTCACGGAATGTCCAGCACAGAGGCGACGGCGAGTGTCCGCTCCTTTGCGTGGAGCGAAACAAGCACCCTGTCACGGAATGTCTAGCACAGAGGCGACGGCGAGTGTCCGCTCCTTTGCGTGGAGCGAAACAAGCACCCTGTCACGGAATGTCCAGCACAGAGGCGACGGCGAGTGTCCGCTCCTTTGCGTGGAGCGAAACAAGCGCCCTGTCACGGAATGTCCAGCACAGAGGCGACGGCGAGTGTCCGCTCCTTTGCGTGGAGCGAAACAAGTACCCTGTCTTGGAATGTCCAGCACAGAGGCGACGGCGAGTGTCCGCTCCTTTGCGTGGAGCGAAACAAGCGCTCTGTCACGGAATGTCCAGCACAGAGGCGACGGCGAGTGTCCGCTCCTTTGCGTGGAGTGAAACAAGCACCTTGTCACGGAATGTCCAGCACAGAGGCGACGGCGAGTGTCCGCTTCTTTGTGTGGAGCGAAACAAGCACCCTGTCACGGAATGTCCAGCACAGAGGCGACGGCGAGTGTCCGCTCCTTTGCGTGGAGCGAAACAAGCGCCCTGTCACGGAATGTCCAGCACAGAGGCGACGGCGAGTGTCCGCTCCTTAGCGTGGAGCGAAACAAGCACCCTGTCACGGAATGTCCAGCACAGAGGCGACGGCGAGTGTCCGCTCCTTTGCGTGGAGCGAAACAAGCACCCTGTCACGGAATGTCCAACACAGAGGCGACGGCGAGTGTCCGCTCCTTTGCGTGGAGCGAAACAAGCGCCCTGTCACGGAATGTCCAGCACAGAGGCGACGGCGAGTGTCCGCTCCTTTGCGTGGAGCGAAACAAGCACCCTGTCACGGAATGTCCAGCACAGAGGCGACGGCGAGTGTCCGCTCCTTTGCGTGGAGCGAAACAAGCACCCTGTCACGGAATGTCCAGCACAGAGGCGACGGCGAGTGTCCGCTCCTTTGCGTGGAGCGAAACAAGCACCCTGTCACGGAATGTCTAGCACAGAGGCGACGGCGAGTGTCCGCTCCTTTGCGTGGAGCGAAACAAGCACCCTGTCACGGAATGTCCAGCACAGAGGCGACGGCGAGTGTCCGCTCCTTTGCGTGGAGCGAAACAAGCGCCCTGTCACGGAATGTCCAGCACAGAGGCGACGGCGAGTGTCCGCTCCTTTGCGTGGAGCGAAACAAGTACCCTGTCTTGGAATGTCCAGCACAGAGGCGACGGCGAGTGTCCGCTCCTTTGCGTGGAGCGAAACAAGCGCTCTGTCACGGAATGTCCAGCACAGAGGCGACGGCGAGTGTCCGCTCCTTTGCGTGGAGTGAAACAAGCACCTTGTCACGGAATGTCCAGCACAGAGGCGACGGCGAGTGTCCGCTTCTTTGTGTGGAGCGAAACAAGCACCCTGTCACGGAATGTCCAGCACAGAGGCGACGGCGAGTGTCCGCTCCTTTGCGTGGAGCGAAACAAGCACCCTGTCACGGAATGTCCAGCACAGAGGCGACGGCGAGTGTCCGCTCCTTAGCGTGGAGCGAAACAAGCACCCTGTCACGGAATGTCCAGCACAGAGGCGACGGCGAGTGTCCGCTCCTTTGCGTGGAGCGAAACAAGCACCCTGTCACGGAATGTCCAGCACAGAAGCGACGGCGAGTGTTCGCTCCTTTGCGTGGAGCGAAACAAGCACCCTGTCACGGAATGTCCAGCACAGAGGCGACGGCGAGTGTCCGCTCCTTTGCGTGGAGCGAAACAAGCGCCCTGTCACGGAATGTCCAACACAGAGGCGACGGCGAGTGTCCGCTCCTTTGCGTGGAGCGAAACAAGCAGCCTGTCACGGAATGTCCAACACAGAGGCGACGGCGAGTGTCCGCTCCTTTGCGTGGAGCGAAACAAGCACCCTGTCACGGAATGTCCAGCACAGAGGCGACGGCGAGTGTCCGCTCCTTTGCGTGGAGCGAAACAAGCACCCTGTCACGGAATGTCCAGCACAGAAGCGACGGCGAGTGTTCGCTCCTTTGCATGGAGCGAAACAAGCGCCCTGTCACGGAATGTCCAGCACAGAGGCGACGGCGAGTGTCCGCTCCTTTGCGTGGAGCGAAACAAGCGCCCTGTCACGGAATGTCCAGCACAGAGGCGACGGCGAGTGTCCGCTCCTTTGCGTGGAGCGAAACAAGCACCCTGTCACGGAATGTCCAGCACAGAGGCGACGGCGAGTGTCCGCTCCTTTGCGTGGAGCGAAACAAGCACCCTGTCACGGAATGTCCAGCACAGAGGCGACGGCGAGTGTCCGCTCCTTTGCGTGGAGCGAAACAAGCACCCTGTCACGGAATGTCTAGCACAGAGGCGACGGCGAGTGTCCGCTCCTTTGCGTGGAGCGAAACAAGCACCCTGTCACGGAATGTCCAGCACAGAGGCGACGGCGAGTGTCCGCTCCTTTGCGTGGAGCGAAACAAGCGCCCTGTCACGGAATGTCCAGCACAGAGGCGACGGCGAGTGTCCGCTCCTTTGCGTGAAGCGAAACAAGTACCCTGTCTTGGAATGTCCAGCACAGAGGCGACGGCGAGTGTCCGCTCCTTTGCGTGGAGCGAAACAAGCGCTCTGTCACGGAATGTCCAGCACAGAGGCGACGGCGAGTGTCCGCTCCTTTGCGTGGAGTGAAACAAGCACCTTGTCACGGAATGTCCAGCACAGAGGCGACGGCGAGTGTCCGCTTCTTTGTGTGGAGCGAAACAAGCACCCTGTCACGGAATGTCCAGCACAGAGGCGACGGCGAGTGTCCGCTCCTTTGCGTGGAGCGAAACAAGCGCCCTGTCACGGAATGTCCAGCACAGAGGCGACGGCGAGTGTCCGCTCCTTAGCGTGGAGCGAAACAAGCACCCTGTCACGGAATGTCCAGCACAGAGGCGACGGCGAGTGTCCGCTCCTTTGCGTGGAGCGAAACAAGCACCCTGTCACGGAATGTCCAGCACAGAAGCGACGGCGAGTGTTCGCTCCTTTGCGTGGAGCGAAACAAGCACCCTGTCACGGAATGTCCAGCACAGAGGCGACGGCGAGTGTCCGCTCCTTTGCGTGGAGCGAAACAAGCGCCCTGTCACGGAATGTCCAACACAGAGGCGACGGCGAGTGTCCGCTCCTTTGCGTGGAGCGAAACAAGCAGCCTGTCACGGAATGTCCAACACAGAGGCGACGGCGAGTGTCCGCTCCTTTGCGTGGAGCGAAACAAGCACCCTGTCACGGAATGTCCAGCACAGAGGCGACGGCGAGTGTCCGCTCCTTTGCGTGGAGCGAAACAAGTACCCTGTCTTGGAATGTCCAGCACAGAGGCGACGGCGAGTGTCCGCTCC
The DNA here is from genome assembly GCA_947568835.1 of Protonemura montana. Classification (NCBI taxonomy): domain Eukaryota; kingdom Metazoa; phylum Arthropoda; class Insecta; order Plecoptera; family Nemouridae; genus Protonemura; species Protonemura montana. The sequence goes on along the minus strand of OX387603.1, from coordinate 27,297,474 downwards.
TTTGCGTGGAGCGAAACAAGCGCTCTGTCACGGAATGTCCAGCACAGAGGCGACGGCGAGTGTCCGCTCCTTTGCGTGGAGTGAAACAAGCACCTTGTCACGGAATGTCCAGCACAGAGGCGACGGCGAGTGTCCGCTTCTTTGTGTGGAGCGAAACAAGCACCCTGTCACGGAATGTCCAGCACAGAGGCGACGGCGAGTGTCCGCTCCTTTGCGTGGAGCGAAACAAGCGCCCTGTCACGGAATGTCCAGCACAGAGGCGACGGCGAGTGTCCGCTCCTTAGCGTGGAGCGAAACAAGCACCCTGTCACGGAATGTCCAGCACAGAGGCGACGGCGAGTGTCCGCTCCTTTGCGTGGAGCGAAACAAGCACCCTGTCACGGAATGTCCAGCACAGAAGCGACGGCGAGTGTTCGCTCCTTTGCGTGGAGCGAAACAAGCACCCTGTCACGGAATGTCCAGCACAGAGGCGACGGCGAGTGTCCGCTCCTTTGCGTGGAGCGAAACAAGCGCCCTGTCACGGAATGTCCAACACAGAGGCGACGGCGAGTGTCCGCTCCTTTGCGTGGAGCGAAACAAGCAGCCTGTCACGGAATGTCCAACACAGAGGCGACGGCGAGTGTCCGCTCCTTTGCGTGGAGCGAAACAAGCACCCTGTCACGGAATGTCCAGCACAGAGGCGACGGCGAGTGTCCGCTCCTTTGCGTGGAGTGAAACAAGCACCCTGTCACGGAATGTCTAGCACAGAGGCGACGGCGAGTGTCCGCTCCTTTGCGTGGAGCGAAACAAGCACCCTGTCACGGAATGTCCAGCACAGAGGTGACGGCGAGTGTCCGCTCCTTTGCGTGGAGTGAAACAAGCGCCCTGTCACAGAATGTCCAGCACAGAGGCGACGGCGAGTGTCCGCTCCTTTGCGTGGAGCGAAACAAGCAGCCTGTCACGGAATGTCCAACACAGAGGCGACGGCGAGTGTCCGCTCCTTTGCGTGGAGCGAAACAAGCACCCTGTCACGGAATGTCCAGCACAGAGGCGACGGCGAGTGTCCGCTCCTTTGCGTGGAGTGAAACAAGCACCCTGTCACGGAATGTCTAGCACAGAGGCGACGGCGAGTGTCCGCTCCTTTGCGTGGAGCGAAACAAGCACCCTGTCACGGAATGTCCAGCACAGAGGCGACGGCGAGTGTCCGCTCCTTTGCGTGGAGTGAAACAAGCACCCTGTCACGGAATGTCCTGCACAGAGGCGACGGCGAGTGTCCGCTCCTTTGCGTGGAGCGAAACAAGCACCCTGTCACGGAATGTCCAGCACAGAGGCGACGGCGAGTGTCCGCTCCTTTGCGTGGAGTGAAACAAGCAGCCTGTCACGGAATGTCCAGCACAGAGGCGACGGCGAGTGTCCGCTCCTTTGCGTGGAGTGAAACAAGCACCCTGTCACGGAATGTCCAGCACAGAGGCGACGGCGAGTGTCCGCTCCTTTGCGTGGAGTGAAACAAGCAGCCTGTCACGGAATGTCCAGCACAGAGGCGACGGCGAGTGTCCTCTCCTTTGCGTGGAGCGAAACAAGCAGCCTGTCACGGAATGTCCAGCACAGAGGCGACGGCGAGTGTCCTCTCCTTTGCGTGGAGTGAAACAAGCACCCTGTCACGGAATGTCCAGCACAGAGGCGACGGCGAGTGTCCTCTCCTTTGCGTGGAGTGAAACAAGCACCCTGTCACGGAATGTCCAGCACAGAGGCGACGGCGAGTGTCTGCTCCTTTGCGTGGAGCGAAACAAGCGCCCTGTCACGGAATGTCCAGCACAGAGGCGACGGCGAGTGTCTGCTCCTTTGCGTGGAGTGAAACAAGCAGCCTGTCACGGAATGTCCAGCACAGAGGCGACGGCGAGTGTCCTCTCCTTTGCGTGGAGCGAAACAAGCAGCCTGTCACGGAATGTCCAGCACAGAGGCGACGGCGAGTGTCCTCTCCTTTGCGTGGAGTGAAACAAGCACCCTGTCACGGAATGTCCAGCACAGAGGCGACGGCGAGTGTCCTCTCCTTTGCGTGGAGTGAAACAAGCACCCTGTCACGGAATGTCCAGCACAGAGGCGACGGCGAGTGTCTGCTCCTTTGCGTGGAGCGAAACAAGCGCCCTGTCACGGAATGTCCAGCACAGAGGCGACGGCGAGTGTCTGCTCCTTTGCGTGGAGCGAAACAAGCATCCTGTCACGGAATGTCCAGCACAGAGGGCGACGGCGACTGTCCGCTCCTTTGCGTGGAGCGAAACAAGCGCCCTGTCACGGAATGTCCAGCACAGAGGCGACGGCGAGTGTCCGCTCCTTAGCGTGGAGCGAAACAAGCACCCTGTCACGGAATGTCCAGCACAGAGGCGACGGCGAGTGTCCGCTCCTTTGCGTGGAGCGAAACAAGCACCTTGTCACGGAATGTCCAGCACAGAGGCGACGGCGAGTGTCCGCTCCTTTGCGTGGAGTGAAACAAGCACCCTGTCACGGAATGTCCAGCACAGAGGCGACGGCGAGTGTCCGCTCCTTTGCGTGAAGCGAAACAAGCGCCCTGTCACGGAATGTCCAGCACAGAGGCGACGGCGACTGTCCGCTCCTTTGCGTGGAGCGAAACAAGCACCCTGTCACGGAATGTCCAGCACAGAGGCGACGGCGAGTGTCTGCTCCTTTGCGTGGAGTGAAACAAGCGCCCTGTCACGGAATGTCCAGCACAGAGGCGACGGCGAGTGTCCGCTCCTTTGCGTGGAGTGAAACAAGCACCCTGTCACGGAATGTCCAGCACAGAGGCGACGGCGAGTGTCTGCTCCTTTGCGTGGAGCGAAACAAGCGCCCTGTCACGGAATGTCCAGCACAGAGGCGACGGCGAGTGTCTGCTCCTTTGCGTGGAGTGAAACAAGCAGCCTGTCACGGAATGTCCAGCACAGAGGCGACGGCGAGTGTCCTCTCCTTTGCGTGGAGCGAAACAAGCAGCCTGTCACGGAATGTCCAGCACAGAGGCGACGGCGAGTGTCCTCTCCTTTGCGTGGAGTGAAACAAGCACCCTGTCACGGAATGTCCAGCACAGAGGCGACGGCGAGTGTCCTCTCCTTTGCGTGGAGTGAAACAAGCACCCTGTCACGGAATGTCCAGCACAGAGGCGACGGCGAGTGTCTGCTCCTTTGCGTGGAGCGAAACAAGCGCCCTGTCACGGAATGTCCAGCACAGAGGCGACGGCGAGTGTCTGCTCCTTTGCGTGGAGCGAAACAAGCATCCTGTCACGGAATGTCCAGCACAGAGGGCGACGGCGACTGTCCGCTCCTTTGCGTGGAGCGAAACAAGCGCCCTGTCACGGAATGTCCAGCACAGAGGCGACGGCGAGTGTCCGCTCCTTAGCGTGGAGCGAAACAAGCACCCTGTCACGGAATGTCCAGCACAGAGGCGACGGCGAGTGTCCGCTCCTTTGCGTGGAGCGAAACAAGCACCTTGTCACGGAATGTCCAGCACAGAGGCGACGGCGAGTGTCCGCTCCTTTGCGTGGAGTGAAACAAGCACCCTGTCACGGAATGTCCAGCACAGAGGCGACGGCGAGTGTCCGCTCCTTTGCGTGAAGCGAAACAAGCGCCCTGTCACGGAATGTCCAGCACAGAGGCGACGGCGACTGTCCGCTCCTTTGCGTGGAGCGAAACAAGCACCCTGTCACGGAATGTCCAGCACAGAGGCGACGGCGAGTGTCTGCTCCTTTGCGTGGAGTGAAACAAGCGCCCTGTCACGGAATGTCCAGCACAGAGGCGACGGCGAGTGTCCGCTCCTTTGCGTGGAGTGAAACAAGCACCCTGTCACGGAATGTCCAGCACAGAGGCGACGGCGAGTGTCTGAGGATCCCGAATAATTAACGACTGTGAACTTCTTCAACCGCAAGACAGGCTCCTTAGTTTGTACACACAACAACTTGTCGGCCGGGCTGCTTTCGTGAGATAGTTTTCAGTTTGTAATTTTTTAATTCACTTTGCATGAGATAATTTCAAAGTAGACTGAATTCCCATAATAACAGCAAAGCAGCAACATTTGAAACTTGCCCCATCGTCTGTTAGTATCTCTTTCCAGCATCTTCACGTACCCATTAGCACCATCTCCTTCTCTCTGGTTGCATAACGCGCAGAATCGTCTGCTTGATCGGAAACAATGGGTGGTTGCGTCACCGTATCGAGATGATCGCTGTGCTCTGACATGTGATACACGGAAAGAGAGTGCGATTTGCATTTTGTTTTGGGGTAAAAGTTTCGAGGAATTTTGTTCATCGGTGACGTCATGCGTTGATTGTTCATCCTCAATTTCTTTCCAACTCCTTTTAATGCGCCTACCATCATTTGTTTGTACGCCCATTGTTAACAAACCCAAAATGCATGATATTTGACAAGAATGTTTCTAAGAGATATTTTGCCTAAAATTAGAAAAATATTTTGAGACAAATTAAATATGCAACAGGAAGCGAAAAGAAGTGTTTTTTTTTTAAGTAGCTTGGTCCTTCGTAAAATTGAATATAAAACCTAGAAATTCTTATACACATTTCATTTCCTTCTATATTAAAAGTCAGAGGCCTCATAATTTGTAACATTTGTGATAATTAAATCTGGTATTAGTGTATCGAATCAAAGCTAACTTTGAATGTCACGTTTGACATTTAAGAAAGAGCGGCAAACGTCTTCCGTGAGTCAGATACGAATGTTTTCTTCCAGAAACCGGACGTGGCATCTTTCATTCTAACTCGCCTTGCCCTTTGTGGTTTTATTGTGTTATTGCACCACGCAGCCGCCTGCTCATGGGGAGATGGACTATCATTGCACAGATTTGACTCTGAAATGGCATTCCTCTTCCAAGTATTTTGATCGCCACCTGATTTGAGACTTCATAATAATATAAAAGTGTGCTATTTTATTATTTTACATCATGTGAATTAGTTAGGACTTGAAGGCCGTCTCTTTCTCATGAAGAACTCGTAATTTCTATCGAATTTCGTTGCATATTTCCACGAGATTTAATATTTTTGTAATCCTTATTTTGGTGTAACTGCAATTACGACGCAAGATGCGTTAATCTACAAAACATAACATCGCATGTCATGTTTTCTCATGTGTGAGACCCAAACGCTTGCTGAACAGAAACACTGTGCGATACCGAATAAAGCGACAGACTCCTTTTAGGCTGGGCATTCTTCACCATAAGCCCGTGGCATTCACACAGTACAACAAGCCCTTCACCGAGTTCACCCTAATGACTAACTAGACTTCATAATCAGTTTACCACTCAACCCCTCGTCTGGTAACTCGTGCCACAACCCCTTCCTTCTCCGAAGACAAGGCTTGTCATCTAGGCAGCACCGAACGGTTTGTCATGTTGGAAACACTGGTTCTTGTGAGATCACCGAAGTTAAGCAACACTGCGCTGAGTCAGGTATTGGATGGGTGACCATCATACACATGACCAGTTCTGTTCGGGAGAGAGGTTGGAAGGATGAAATTTAAGCAACACTGCGCTGGGTCAGGTATTGGATGGGTGACCATTATACACATGACCAGTTCTGTTCGGGAGAGAGGTTGGAGGGATGAAAGTTAGTACAGCAACTTCACTCGCCTTGCTTATCAACCTCTCGACAGTATGAATTTGTGGAGGAATCCTGCTGTTCGAGTTGTACCGTCCTTCAGAAGGGACGTTAAGCCGGTGGTCCCCTTGGTGCTCTTCGACAGGAGTAGGTTACGTGTCGGCACCGGGTTTCCCCTCCTCCCTTCTAAGCTAGGTTACGTTCATCATCATCCTCATCATCACCATCCACTCATTCACCGACGCCATTAGACCAGTGCCGAATGGCCAGTCGTCAAAACAGTGCGTCGTTAAACACCACACAATTTTTTTAAAAATTAAAAAATTAAGCCTCGTCATGAAGCCATTAAGCCACGTAGGGCCGCACAAGAGCCACGAAATCAATTAAAACGGTGCGCGATTGGCTATTGACTGTTCCGTTACATCTTGAATAGGTCAGTTGCGCGCGGAATGCCGCCGCGTCTTCAGCTAGGCTGGCGATGATGCAAGCGGATGAGCCGCCGGGCAAAGTGAAAGTGATGCAAATGAGGCAGATGAGCGAGCGGCTCCCACGGCCATCTAGGTCTAGGGGCTTGCTGCCTTGCCTGATCACGCATCGGTCGCCAATGTGTTTCTGTATCAGCATTGGGCGGTATTCGTATAACTGGTTTACTCGAGCACAGTTGGCTTGTGAATGACACGATGATGATGAAGCTTGCCCAGCGTAGAAGGGAACTGAAGGTCAACCCTAAGCCGGATCACAGATTGTCTTACGTTGAAGATCACATGGGTGACGGGGGAAAGGGGAGAAGTTTATTGCAGCTTCGTCTCTCCCGAACTAGAATGACCGTGATTTGGTGGTCACCCATTCCACCAATTGGTATTAACTTTAGAGTTCCTGCTAGGGGCACAAGGAACAAAGAGTTTTAAGCCCTGTGCTTTTAAAAACACAAGTATAAATTTACTGCATTATGGTTTTAATTATCTATGTACGCAAATGGGAGGTGTTGACGTCGACATAAACGTTGCCTCTGTGTTACAAAAAATTGTGTTACAAATGTGATGAGCTAGTGTGAAACGAAATGATATTGATTGGTTTTTAATGATTTACTGTGTTTTTATTATATTTTACTTGTGGGTAGCTTGCATATCTGTTAAAAAAAAGATTTTAAAATTTGAAATTTGAAAAAAATACTTGGCTCAGCTCAGTGTTGCTTAACTTTAGCGCCGTAACGAGGTTTTCTATTTCCAAATCGGCTAGTTTTACAAACGTGCATTCGAGTGCCGTCTGTCAGGACTCCCCAGATCCTACCGGCACCAGTTTACTCTCCCCTAGAGGCAAATGAAACATGATCTGACTCTCATCAAAATTATGCATCGCTTGTGCCATGTCTGGCCTTCATCATCATCAAGCTAATAGCTGGCTAATGCTCGTTAGATTCTAGAGAGAGAGAGATACTTATAATATTGCAAGATTTCCAAGATGCTAAAATCGTCTGAGAAGGGTGAGAGAAGGAGGAGGCATAATTAATTTACTAGACTTGTAAAGACCTGTTCTTGCTAATGAGAGTAACACCGATAAAATTGGGAAATTCACATCACTTGGTTTTTAAACATGTTTCGGTCGTCATTTCGTCAATCATTTTGCTCGGAAAGTAGAGAGGCTTCTGTATATCATACCTCTCGACTAGCTAGGAATAGAAATAACTAAATGATACATAATTAGAAAGGATTCGGTGATAACCAATATAATGCTTGCCAAATGAAACATTACGTCGAGGACGAAAATAATATATTTTTGCAGCCCGTTTTCAAATTTGTTCTAAATTACCAATGAGAAAAGCGCTGCATTCCATGGGAGCAACCTACGAGGAACCTTTGCACACCCATTATTAAATTATACTTACAAGCTCTTCGATTTCGATTGCATAAATGCGTGAAACGTCGTTGGAATTTTAATTTCAAATTGATAATCGTGAAATTGTGTCTAAGCCTACACTGAGGCAGCGTTCAGGTCAGCAGAGATCCATTTATGGGCTACGCAAAGTGGAATCTTTACAGAAATTGAATAAAAAATTCCATGGGCCAATTATGAAATCCAGTTTGTTTATACTAATAATCTTTAGCAGCTATTAGATTATTTTACAACCGAATTATGACCAATAATTGGCAATGTCTATAATAAAGAACAAACTGACGCAAGACGGCATTGAAAGAATTCTCATCATTATCAAATGCAAGCCCTTGGACCGAATCAATTGAAATTTGCCTTCGAAAAAACAAAGCACCATCCAATCGTTCTTCATTAGGCGGAGTAGATCATTATGATGCTAATGCTTTTGCAGAAATGATTGACGGATTCCGGCCTACTCGTCAGCCGCGTGGCCTAATTATTGATGTCACGAGCTACACACCAGTGGCGATCTCCCAGTGGCGATCTCCCAGTGGCGGTCTCCCAGTGGCGATCTCCCAGTGGCGATCTTCTAGTGGCGGTCTCCCAGTGGCGATCTCCCAGTGGCGATCTCCCAGTGGCGGTCTCCCAGTGACGATCTCCCAGTGACGATCTCCCAGTGGCGATCTCCCAGTGGCGATATCCCAGTGGCGATCTCCCAGTGGCGATCTGCCAGTGGCGATCTCTCAGTGGCGATCTTCCAGCGAGATCTGCCAGTGGCGATCTCCCAGTGGCGATCTGCCAGTGGCGATCTCCCAGTGGCGATCTCCAGTGGCGATCTCTCAGTGGCGGTCTGCCAGTGGCAATTTGCTAGCTAGGTGCACATTTCGGTGAATTATGAGCTAAGAAACACATGGGGTACAACGGATTGCTCCTTAAAGAAGTACAGGTTTGAGCTGTTTAATAGCCGAATAGTTTCGGAAAATAGTACATAGACATGGTAATAAACTTTTAATACCTAAACACAAATTTTCAACTTATAAACGTAGTGTGTTGTGTAAAGGAATTAAGATTTTTAATCATTTACCCCTTTGATTGGACAGCAGGAACCAATGTCAAAAAATGCAAGAAAAATGCAAAACAGGTATTAGTTGACAATCCTTTCTATGGAGTGGAGAAATTCTTTGAGATATCTTTTAAACATTAGTTAGTATGTTGTTATGTTATTATTTATTATTTTTGTTATTAATTATGCATTATTATAATTATTGCAATATGTATTTTAACGTGTTATTTTATTGTGTAACATTGTACAAGAACTGACGAGCTCATTATCCAGTTACCAGTTTGTGATTTACACGGGCAATAAAAAGTTTAAAAAAATATAATGTTTCCAGTTTTAATGAGTTAACATTGCCACAGCGTTAAGACGAGTCGCCTCTTTTTAGGGTGCAGGGTGGTAATACGGCAATTTGTGATTTGCAATATCTGGCCAATGTTCAAGTCTCTGAATGTTTCAAATATTATAAGGAATACAGAAGTCAGGACATATATATAACCAGGATTCAGGACAGACGTCCCTCCGGTCCGGTACCGTGTTTTCTTGCCCCGTCTTTAACAAGCAGTCAATCGAATCAACCAGAATCAACCAGTGCCAGCTGCCTCGACGCAGAGCATAGCTCAAATAGTAAAACAGCGATTATCAAAGGAATTCGCGCAATGTCTTCTCCACTGCTGCATCTTCGTGTCCTCGATGACCTTCTCCCCGCCAACAGCATCGTTCATCTTGCGGTGCTTCTCTCACGGTGAAGATGGGACGAGGACATTTGAAATGGATCCGGTTCATTGGTAAAGGTTAGGCTAGAAGCGTCTCGCTGTGCAGTTCATGCTGAGGAACGGCAAGGATATCGAAGCATTGTTTGGTGAATTATTTTGATTAAGAAGCCTTGACTTGCTGCCACTCTAACACCCGGCTTACATTGCACTGGATTTGCAACACCACCCTCGTGAAATCAACTCGGTTTACATGCTTTGCTGCACCATATGACTGGTCGAGAGGTAATGACATGTTCCCTACCATACATGAGTTGGTCACATTCTGAATTTGTTGTAATGGGAGGTTAGGTTTAGCGACCTATCAGCTTTTCTAGATTAGACATAATAAATACAAAATCTGTGTAGAAGTTAGGATAAAGACGTTCAAAGTTTGGAAGCATGCCGTTGTAGGTATTAGGTGGTTAGACATCGCTTTAATTTGTTTTTCACATTTTGCCAACCTCACGGGTCTTGGTGATTGATTGATTGATTGATTTGTGGTGTTGAATGACGCACTGTTTTGACATCTGGCCCTGTGGCACTGGTGTAATGGCGTCGATGAATGAGTGGATGATGATGAGGATGATGATGAACCTAACCTCGTCCAGAAGGGAGGGGAAACCCGGGGCTTGCACGTAGCCTACTCCTGTCGAAGAGCACCAAGGGGACCACCGGCTTAACATCCCTTTTGAAGGACGGTACAACTCAAACAGCAGGATTCCTTCACAAATCCATGCTGTCGAGAGGTTGATAAGCAAGGCGAGTGAAGTTGCTGTACTAACTTTTATCCCTCCAACCTCTCTCCCGAACAGATATGGTCATGTGTATAATGGTCACCCATCCAATACCTGACCCAGCGCAGTGTTGCTTAACTTTCATCCCTCCAACCTCTCTCCCAAACAGAACTGGTCATGTGTATCATGGTCACCCATCCAATACCTGACCCAGCGCTGTGTTGCTTAACTTTCATCCCTCCGACCTCTCTCCCAAACAGAACTGGTCATGTGTATCATGGTCACCCATCCAATACCTGACCCAGCGCAGTGTTGCTTAACTTTCATCCCTCCAACCTCTCTCCCAAACAGAACTGGTCATGTGTATAATGGTCACCCATCCAATACCTGATTCAGTGCTATGTTTGCTTAATTAACTTCGGTGATCTCTCGAGAACTGGTGTTTCCAACACGCAAAACCGTTCGGTGTTTTGGTGATTGGCTAGAAAACCATCTATAGACTAAAGAAAGTGATATCAGAAACCATGAACTTTAGCCGAAATGCTTTTTTAATTTATTTTTAAATTGAAAATCCTTCTTGTATTAGATTAAAGTCTGCAAAGTTTTAATCCCTAAGTAATATTACCTGCAACGAACGCAAAAGGTTAGTAGGTAGAAGATTTAGAGTGACAGCCTTCCACGCACATATGGGTTACGTTTATTACACCCTCGACACGCAAGTACATTCTGCAAGTAAATTATTTTGTATTAAATTGTCGGGGTCCATTAGTCTTAAGAGATTTTCTTCCTTTCATAGGCGAGTCAGCACCTCTTCGAGGCACCTTAATCCGAATTTCGTGAATGTCTGAGAAGTGAAACGAACACATTCTTCGTCGAGTAATTGTAAGTCTTCAAAGGCGTGGGATTCGCTAACTTGTTTGTTATGTTAACTCACGAATGACACAACATGTCATCTTGAAGGATCGTGTCGTCACCTGGAAATGGGTGCATCGTGGGGGAAGATTCTCGCTCGCATACCCACAATTTGGGTGATTTTTTTTAGGTTATCACACGACTAAAAGGACTTTTTTTGTGAGATTTAAAATGTTTTTAACTACGTGTTCACTTGTTATAACATGAGATAACTGCCTTAATAATTTTGAGACCTGGGAACGCACCGAGTTCGTGAGATCATTAATGTGAAGTAATACCACGCTGAGGTCAGACGCTAGATGGGTGACCACATATGTCAATTGTTTGTTGGATGAAAGTGTTATGACATGTTATCCAGGTATAGAACCAAGAAAATGAATGCACCCTCTCGGCATTATAGGTTTAAATAAGAACTCTTCTAGGTTCAAAAAACAACCACTTACTGGTGGATTTAACTACCACCAGTAAAACGTGGCGCATGATATTTTTGTGGCAAGGAAAGAAATAAATGCCAGTCAAAGAAGATGTACCAAGAACATTTTGTTGTCGTCGATACGTATCCTCATTTCGAGAAATCGTGTTTCTACCGATTTTAACCTTGAAGTGAGGATTATTTCACACTAGAATTATAATCTTTGAATGTGTTTTTTTATGAATTGGACTCCTTATAAAAACATATTGTACAGAAAGTACCTGTTATGGGAGACTGGTGAAATATTCCACAATTGCACAGCTTTGATCGCATCTGTGTCGACTGTCACATAAATAATATCATAACGGGCATACATTATCCATCTTAGAGGACTTAAAGCTATTCCTGCTTGACATGACGTTATCTCAGTTCCAAGACCTCCTTCCCCAATTTTATCCAGAATATTTTGAACCATGTTTCTCACTTTCAGATGGCGCATAGCATTTCTTTCATATCGTTCAACCACGACTCAATCTTAACTGTAAATCGGGCATAGTCACCGATTGAGCTACTGTAGAAGCGAGAGCTGCAAGACGAGATCAGAGGGCATCTTATTTTGTTGAAAGGAATTCCGTAAAGACGCCGAGTCAGACATGCCCAAGAAGCTGAATGCGTCGCTGGCTTGCCATATCGCGAGAAACTGCACATCGAACGCAGCCCAAGAGATGGGTCGTGTCTAGAGAAAGCAGTGCATCTTGACATGCCGGCTTCGTAGTTCGACAATTGCCCACGATGTGCTCAATTGAATCAACAATTGTAACAAGTATGTTACTCGCTTTGTTGCATCCCAGGATCGAACCGAGGACTGCGCCAGTGGCGGCGTTTGATTTCAGTCGTGGAAACTGTAAGCTTTGTCTTGATTATGTTTATTTTACCCCAAATATCTTTAAAGTCATTTACTACGCGACTGCAGGTGAATGATGTACAAGCCGAGATGATGTATGGCCGAGTTCATCAGAGATCCGAAAATCTTGCAAATCTTACAAAATAGGTTTTCGGCCAATTTAAGCAGTGGTTTTAATCGTGGATTGAATGCGGCCAGAAGATGCTTATTCTGTACTTGATTGGCATCGTCGAGACCACAGGCTTTGAGTCCCGTCTGAAGGTTGTTGCAACTCAAACAACTGGATGTCTCTACTAATACACGAGTCAGGTTTATTGGTTCACTGTTCCCTCTGACCAATCATCCCGAGTAGCACTGGTAGATCATCTGTGTAGGTCATTCGTTAATTACCTTCTTCAGAGCGTATTACTTGACCTTCATGATATCACGAAGCCAAAAAGAATAAAAAACTATCCCAATACATTTTAGACCCTCTTTTATGAGGATAAAGAAAGGGAAGGGGTGAGGATATGACCTTGAACGTAGCTATATTGTCCTTGCCCACTATGCCTATTGCGATAGAAGACAGCATTACAGTTGTGTTAGCCTTACCTTGCCACAACCTGGTGGACTCTGACTACGCAGTCCTTAGGATACTCACATCTGCCCTTACCACAAACCTCATGGGTCCGTAGGTCGACCAACAGACCCAAAACATTCGATTTTATTTTTCTATTTATTTCTTAATCTGCAAATTGAGTCTTCGCTCCGCTAGCTTTACGCGCACCCAAAAGAAAACACCCAAAAGCAACTCTCGCCAAAACCACGTCCTGGCTGTACGCCACACCGCAGTAGCGCACCCTGGGATCGAACCGAGCAGATCGATAAATCTCCGAGGCGGAGAAAGAGATAGCGATGCACGGGAAGGACATGGGATCGAAGTCCGGGCGTGACAGCTTCGTGCGCTTCTTCGATTTACGACAACACGAGCTGGCAGCCCGATCTGATTGAAAACATGGCGAATCGACGGCGAGGCTAAACTCGACGCGAGACGGCGTTTGAGCAACTGCTTGAAACATTTGAAATGTTGGATTGGAGGACGGATCTTCTCTGAATGAAGGCAAAGCTGGCAAAATGTGCAACCGAAATGGGATAGGAAACCGGGACCTCCTGATTGGCGGTCAGGTGTTTTACCTAAAATCATTCATCGCTCGAAACAGGACTCCATGGGAACAGGACTCCTTGGGAACAGGACATCCGGGCCATTTAACTAACAGATACTTTGAGTGGCAGGAGCTTGTATATGTCGTAACGCCTTGGCCACTTCTCTTCCCGGAGATCCCTTATCGCACCCTGCCAGACTGCACTTCTTGGACAGTTCAGTTAGTAGGCAATCGGGCGTCCAGCTCTTCACCCCTTTTATACACCGCTTCCTGGTTTTGCAGCTCCTACGTGGAGAAACAATCAATACCGCAATCTCCTCTGAATTCTTAGCATGACGTATTTCAGGCTCTTGGCCTCCGTAAGACATCGCCTTATCAGCAGGATCAATATTAACAAAAGAGACACCCGTGCTCACCTCTCTGTGCATGTATAAAGACTTGCCGAATTAATTTCTGAGCGATATCTACATGGACTTCTACTTTCAATTTAAAATTTGAATTTAAATCTGATCAGATGCATCTTGTTCGTGCAATTAAATGAAAGTGAATCTGAACTAGAATGAGCAGTAATCTGACAAGATATAGAAACTTATGTCTTCCTATACTTTGTCCACAGTTAAGATGTTCAAGCCGCTACTTGTTTCGCTCGCCGTCGCCTCTGTGCTGGACATTCCGTGACAGGGCGCTTGTTTCGCTCCACGCAAAGGAGCGGACACTCGCCGTCGCCTCTGTGCTGGACATTCCGTGACAGGGTGCTTGTTTCGCTCCACGCAAAGGAGCGGACACTCGCCGTCGCCTCTGTGCTGGACATTCCGTGACAGGGCGCTTGTTTCGCTCCACGCAAAGGAGCGGACACTCGCCGTCGCCACTGTGCTGGACATTCCGTGACAAGGCGCTTGTTTCGCTCCACGCAAAGGAGCGGACACTCGCCGTCGCCTCTGTGCTGGACATTCCGTGACAGGGCGCTTGTTTCGCTCCACGCAAAGGAGCGGACACTCGCCGTCGCCTCTGTGCTGGACATTCCGTGACAGGTTGCTTGTTTCGCTCCACGCAAAGGAGCGGACACTCGCCGTCACCTCTGTGCTGGACATTCCGTGACAGGGTGCTTGTTTCGCTCCACGCAAAGGAGCGGACACTCGCCGTCACCTCTGTGCTGGACATTCCGTGACAAGGCGCTTGTTTCGCTCCACGCAAAGGAGCGAACACTCGCCGTCGCCCTCTGTGCCGGACATTCCGTGACAGGGTGCTTGTTGAATTTTTGCCTGTCATTGTATTTCTATTGGAAAATAAGACAAGTTAAAGGTTTTGTGAAACAAAAGTCACTTGTTATAGGTTTTGGTGTGGGGTTATGTGTACCCTTTTTTAGCGCAAGGGTTTATTGATTTTGAGATGTTTTGTCGTTAGCTGCGGAGAGCAAAATGATCTGTGATTGAGACATTCTCACATCGGCAATTACGAGATTCACAAATTGCCTCGATAATGTCTAATTAAATATAACATTAAATGGCCTGCGATAAAACATTCGAAACCCGAGGGCATTAATTCTTGTGTTCTGAGCAGAAAAACAAGAAACGAAATCTCGTGAAAGAAAGTGAGATTATTACGACTTCGTGCCGTGGAACGAAATGCCGATAAAATGTTCACACGATAAAGTTACATCTCGGCCGCCACGGCTGCATTGCAGATTGTTTCGATAATAATCAAATTAAAACATACACGTACCTGCAAAGTTTCATGTTCCTGTGGGGATTGCTGCTTGGTTTGATGCCGGCTAGAGCCTAGAACCGCCATTTGTTCTTGTACAGTCTAGCCGGTGAACACCCAGCATTGCTACTGATTAATAACTTAAATTACAGTTGAGATTTTAGTGGCAAAGTATCAAAAAACTGGTATATCTGCAAAAGTATTTCCATTTGAATTGAAACATTTTTACAACAGCTTTAACAGCAAAACAGCGTGACATGACGAAAGCTTTAGTGCACAAGCAAAACGGCGTATATTCGCAAAGTTTTGTCGCAAAGCATGATTTGCACATGATTTGATGAGCATGACAGTTCGCCCACCTGTCATCTCAGAAAGACCGGTGGCGCTACTGCCGGGAAAGTATATTCTCTGGCTTTACGGAGTATAATTTGTACCGCAAACCTTTGCTCTCAGATCTTGTGGGCTATTTTTATCTTGTGTTACCTTTATTGACATCTTTTTGTAATGCTAATCACCACAAATCGATTAATAACTTGAAGCCAGCGAGACATTCAGTCCCATCAATGCCACCGCATTGCCCCTACGCAATTCTCGAGAGCTCCAATCAGCTGTCCATGTAAGTGTATAGAGATCAGTGCACTGCAGGCGTGTAAAAATCATGAAATTAGTCGAAACATTATTCTCACAGACAACTTGTTAGCCAACGCAACAAACACTGCTTGCTGATATGCAGTGAAGACATATTATAATCAGGTTGGTGGTGCCATGGCGTTCACTTGTTTAGAAATTAACCTCAAAAGTTAAAACCGCTGGCCCCGTGCCTTCTAGTTCTAGCTACCCCGTAACACGGTAATCCAAAAATTACTCGATACGCAAAGGTCCGGCATCTCCAGTGGTTCAATAGTTCAATAGTCCAAGAGGAGGAGGTAAGGAACAAATGAACTTGTTGCACTTTTCATGACCTTATTTTGTCAATTATTTTCAATCAAATCGATACGTTAACCAAAAATAGTTTAGGTGAAATGATGAGTCGGAGACTTCCTCGCAACAAAGTAAGGCCGAGAGCTGAACCTAGCAAAATGTAATAGTGGGCTGTCTACTACTGCCAGGGAAGCGTATTGAACCCATTTCAAATATCTCATTAACCAACCCTTTTAAGTTTTACCCTCTTGCAAACCAGACATTTTGGTGCGAAACAGCGCCATTTTCGTGCTTTTGAACAGCTTAATTTCAAACATAGGCGTAAAAAAAATTTAATGTATGCCCATTGATGCCAACCAGTCCCTGGAAAAATCCGTGAGTTGGTCTGCAGAAAAGAGGGCGTACGTCTCATAAATTTAATGCCATGTTCTTTGCTTTGCCTAATACTGATAACTGGCGGAGAGAGTTTGTTTTATCATACACCAGTACATCAGCTCAAAAATTAAATAGAGGTAAATTAAAAAGACTTCGAAAGGTAAATCTGACTTGACTAATGATCCGAATGACTTAAGAATATCTTGGTTGTTTGTAAGAAACCTGCATTGCACTAATGTGTCATGGGCTGCCTACCAATGAAATTGCAGGCACTGGTTTCCACGTAGGTGAAGAGTATCCCAACAACTCAAGATCATGGATTTCTAGCAATGGGTAGTTTTGTTCACTCATTGTTACTATTTACCTTTTAAGCATGTCAGCTGACAGAGTTGCTTGATTAGGATTCGTTGTTGAATGTATTACATTGCATTATAATTCTATTTCTAGGCAGTCGCGATGAGTAAACGATTAATCTCAATATTTTGAGTCGTAATTATTGTGAAAGTCATTACGTCACAACACTGGGTCACATCACGCATCCCTTCGCATCCAACGTCAAGGCTCCACTTCATGAACACAGCTGCTCAGAAAACCTCCGACGCCATTAGACCAGCGCCGCATGGCCAGATGTCAAAACAGTGCGTCGTTAAACACCACAATAACAATTCAGGATACACCACGTGTAACCGTTGAAAGCAAAGACTATTTGAAAGTATCCCCCCACATTGCTACTAGCTGTGCAGTGCCCATTTAGTCCATCCTAACCTAGTCGCGGAGTGCACAAGAAAGTCGTGCAGTTATAGGAACAAAAGGTTTAATATTATCCTGAAAAAACTGAATTAATTAATGCCTGAAAGAATTATCAAAACTAATACAACAGTCGTTCCCTATAAAAAATTTGGCAACGATGACTCCTCGGCCTCGAATTCACAGTCAAGAAAAACTCGATAGAAAGAAATCCACTACTTATCTTGCATCGACGCAAAAAATTATTCATGCTCACTGTCCTCTACGGTCTCTAGATATGGTAAATCGCTTCTTCTAAATCCTATGACCCACCTCAAGGAGTTCCATGACAAACTGCCATTGGCTCAGCAACCCCAGGATGACTTAGCAAACAGGAGATGGTTGGTACAGAGCAGAGGAACAACCCACCAAACCTTTGTGTGTGAAGGTGTCGGCGCTCATCGATATTTGTGAGGAAGAATCAATATTTGGATTACTGTTCACATTTTGTATTTGTATTAACTATTAAACAGCATTGATCAAAAAGAAGTGACAATAGAGAGGCACATGAGCCCGTTCACCGGTCGTACTCGCTCGGGACGCAAAACTATGCGTCCGTATGCGCGTACGCCCGGGATGCAAAACCTTCTCGGAAAAGAACATAGCCGTCGATCGCTATGGCGTCATCCAGAGAAGGTTCCGTCACCGAAGCCCTTCGAAAACAAGCAAGAAATAAAGCACATGAACGTCTTCAATTCGAAACATGCTGCAACAACATTCATCTAGTATAAACACTGCATAATAGATACACACATTAACAAAAACAACCAGACATCTCAATTTTCAAACACTTTGAAGATATCGTTTAAATATATAACTTTCATTGTCATTATTAAGATGAAAAATTTTGTCCAAGATGAACATTAATTTTTAGAAAATCTGAGTGGCCAGAAGAAAATGTGGGAGTTACTTTAAGGTCTTAACATCAGTAACTACTTATTGGATTTTCTAAGAATGGTTTCCAGGTTTTGTATGGTTTGCAGGATTTGGACGTGAGATCTATGACGTCTTGGAATATCTTGGCTACGTGATTTCGTAAATCTGAAATCCCGTGGACTGGTTTGTCAAGCCAGGAGGTCGGCTTAGTTATCTCCCGCTCTTCCTAAGTATCATGGACACCCAAGCATTAGCTAGACGCATTCTAACCAATTCTGTGATCCAACGAAGCATCTGCTTTGACTGCAGCTTCCTCAAACTCGGCAACTTGAAGCATTTGCCACATTCTAGCATCAGTGAACCTGAACAATAACATAATTATCATTCTGACCACTCAGATTAATTAATTAAATGACATCTTGTGAACGATTTAACGTCTTGCTGGCGTCAAAATATGTCGAAAATCATCGGTCGCCTCACGAACACCGCTGGAGCACGGCGTCAAACAAGGTACCGCGATCGCAAACAAACCGAAAGTCAAGCAACTGCTTCGAGTGGAATCCTTTCGTGCAGAAGTGGAACGTCTTCCGGTCGGTTTCGTCTGCAAAGTACTGTCCTAATGCTCGACCGAAGCAACCTTTCGAAGCAGTTGAAGTCACTACGTCTGCCGAAGTTGTTGCGCTTGTTTCGCTCGGATAAGACGTCGTGTACGCCTCATTTGCCGGCAAACGTGATCCTACTTCGTGCGAGGGCGTTCTGACTTCAGTAGTGGGTGCGTTCCTGGTTACTTCATTCGATAAAGTAGTCGTACTCACGTTATCTTGCGGCACGGCCACGATCTCCGTTCCAACGTCGTTTGAAGATAGACGCTTTCTTGCATCGTACAAAGTTGTTCTTACTTCGGCAGAAGGTGTAGTTCTATCAGCTTCATTAGCGCTCTCCTCGCTGGGTAAGCGAGTTGTTGTAGAGTCGTTCTCCAATGGCTTTGTTCGTCTTGAATTAGAAATTCGTTGCGATCGGCCTCGAAGAGATGGCGTCGACGGCGTCAACAAAGTTGCAACTCTTGTCATTTTGCCCCTCGTAGGTGGCGTCCTCACTCTATAGGTCCGCCGAGGCGTTTCTGTCGTCGTGGTGGTCGTGGTGGTCGTGGTCGTTGTAGGCATCGTAGTGGCTTCCGTCGGCAGGTCCGTCGTTAGCGTAGTAGATTCAAAAACCACCTCGGTCGTCACGTCTTCCTCTGGAAACAACGTCGTGAAGAAGATGCGATCGACGTCGATCTTGGGCGTCGTTGACGTTCCTTCGTCGTCGTCGTCGTAGTATTCGTACTCCGCTGCGTCGTCGGGTTTCACCGGAACGTTGGTAGGATTCATTGTTTGTTTGACTTGGTTACGGACGGTGGCAGTGACAGCCTGTGCAGTGTCTTCCTTGGCGACGGAAGATTTCTGCGTGAGTGCGCCATCTTCTGATGGCAGTCTGTCGTCATCATTTGGAATCACAGCCTCTCGATCTGCAATAGTATCCTTCAGTGGCACGTTTGTTTTCTTAACCGGAACTTTGTCGTCATCCTTTGGCAACGAATCTCCAGGTGTTTCCGTAACACTGTACGTATCTGGTTCGTAGTTGTCGTCGACGTAGTCTTTTGGCAGATAGGGATTTGGCGTCGCCAACGTCTTTGTTTCTTCTACGTTAACAGACGACTCCGACACTGCATCTGCCGCCGGCTCCTCGACTTTTCTCGCTGCTGCATTGAACCCTGCGGCGACCTTCACCGTGAACGATGCCGGCTTCGACTTGACCGTCGTCGAATAAATGACACCGTCGTAGTCGTCGTCGTAGTACTCTTCGTCGTCGGGAGCCGCGGCTTCTGTAGCCGCCGTCGGTGGCTTCATCGGTGCCCGTATGGCCGGCACGGGCAGTTGTCGTGGCGATGTTGGCGTCGTCACTTCTTCATCCTCGTCATCGTAGTAGTATTCATCGTCTAGCGCCTGGCGACGCTGACGCTTGAGCTGGAACGTCGGCTCTGCCTCATGGACTTGTATGTTGGCCTGGCGGCGACCACGTCTACGGGATGGCGGCTTGCTGAAGTGGTCGTTGAGGTGGTAGAGCGAGGCTGAAAGGTGGCAGTCTACGAGGTCTCGAGTCTGACAAGTACGGCTTTGCTGGTCAAAACGTGTCCCCGGTCCGCACAAGAACTTGTTGTCCTTGATCCTGGAAGTGGCGGGTGACAATTAGGACTTTCAACAACGGCACATTTGGCTAGGATGGCAACAAGATTTGTACGAGGCATTGTTGACCGTGGCAAATCGCAGAGTGACAGAATTTTGTTCACAGATTAGATTCGTCTAAGACAAGCTGTCTGCCTAATTTTTTTCTGGAACAGGAATTCACAAGTGTTCAAAGTGTGAATGTAACAAAGGGTCAAGATGAGTTCAAGACCAAGTCTTTAATGACTTTGAAAATATTTTGCCAGACTTAGAATGTGAAGCATGACCTCTGTAATGTTTACAACTTGATTATGAGTATTTTGGGGAACCTAGAGAATTGGCAGCAGCGTTTGCAAGAGTTTCTAAAACGTCACGTATTAAATATTATGATAGTTTCGTTGCAACCATGGCTTTGATAATATATACCGTTCATTGAGGCAGCCCTCACTCACATGGTCTTTAATATCACTTGATCTGATAAAACCACTCGGAATTCTTTACAACTTGCCTGCCGTGTCGACCCTGGGAGCAGATGTGGAACAGTTGGCAGTCTGCTTCAAGATCTGCGTAGTATCCTCCAGGCAACTTATCAGCACATGAGAAGCTTGTCACTGGTAGCGGCGGCTGCTCGTCTTCAGCTTCATTCTCCGGCAACGTGGTAACCTCAGGGAATCCCGTCACGAAACTGCCAAGGAACGAATCGATAAACATTGCATTGACACAAAATGTTATACAAACTACGTAATCTTCAACTGACCAGTTACCAAGATTTGTAAAGAGCAAAAGAAAGTAACTGGCTTTTCAGGGGATAGTAAAAAGCTACTAAAATTGCAATGCTCAAACAGTTTAACTTCTTCAAATCATGCAAAGTGCATCACATTTGCAAATTTAAATAATTTTGCACCCTATAAACTTATCAATCCCACTTCAACAGTTTCTCCTACCCAATGAGGGGTCCTCGGTTTAGTGGTACCAATCATGTGACATGAATAGTACCTTGCTGCCCCAGCAGAGTCCTCCACCTGTCTCATTGCTCCGTTCCGAACACCGCCCCTCTGCCGCTGCGGGAGGCGCCTACTCCCGAACTCCAACGAAGTTGCCTCGTCGCGGCTTCCCGCTTCTGGTTCTTCGCCACTCGGGCGTGAACTCCTGTAGCTTGTCGATCCTCTACCTCGTTGGACAACAGCGTCCCTTGGTGCTTGTGTCGTTGCTCTTTCTTGATCTGCATTTCGGGCCGGTTCTTCGACGGACACCCTCGTTCGTGACCTGAGATTCTGTCTGCGTCGGGGCACTTCATTCGTTGGCACCGGGCGGGCAGGCGTTCCAAACGGGTCGTTGACGCCAACTTCAGTCGTCGCTGGCTGCAGAAGGACGGTCCTTTGCGATTCTTCGTTTACGGATACTCGTGTTCTAGAAGTCCGTTGACTCCCCCTGACCCGCCCAGTAGCGATTACATCGCTCGAGGATGTCACCTCTTGGACAGGAGGCAAGTTTCTTGGAGCCGTTACATCTGCAATCACTCGCGTTCGTGGCCTCCTATGACTCGAAAACTCTCTGCCCTTTTGTTCGTCGAGTGAAGCTGTGACAGGCGACTCTACCCTAGGCGTCGTTCGGACCACACTGCGACTTTGAGACGAATCGATTCCCGGGAAACGTGATCCCCGGGAAGGAACCGTCAAGATCCTGTCAGGGCCACCACTTCGCAATGCCGTACCTCCGTCGGAAGATTCTGGCTCCGTAGTGACGGCTAGAGGTCGGCTGGGTCCCGGAGAGGCGTTGCCGTGGGTGATTCGCTGGCTGGCTGCATCTGGATTTCTCTCCGGAAGCCGACGTACCTGGAGTCTCTTTATCGGGGACAAGGCTTGTTGCTGAGAGACGGAAACAGGTGAACGTCTTTTGTTGACATTGGCTTCAACGACACCTTCATTGCCAGAACTCGAGGGTGGCTTTATGGAAATGATTTCAAGAGCTTCCTTAGAAGAACTGGAGGTCGGTCGTCTGGCTTTAACGTCCACATCAGCGTTGTCCTTGATCGAGTCCGAGGATGGTGCCCTCGACATCTGGGATTGAAGACTGCCTTGCTTGGGATTTCCTGCGGCCGGTCTCCTGACTTTGCGATCGCTGACCGAGATTGGGGTCGGTCGCTGCTCGGTACCGATGATGACAATTGGTTCGCGCATGGTGAAGCCGGGCCGAGCGGGAGTCGGCCTGGGTCGTGCTCGCCGTGAAACAGATGGGCCGAACGCCTCGGAGGAAATCCCGGAGCCGCCCGGACCACCCAGACCGGGAGGACCGGGATTGTTTAAGCCCGGAGAAGCAGGTCGTGGACCGGCGAGCCCAAACGGACTTGGAGGTGGTTGGCGAACTGGAGCTGCAATTTAAACATCATATCTTTGCATAAAGTTTATACCACGACTTGGACTTGCATAGAAAAAATAACCGAGCCTGGGTTAACCACTTATCATACAGTCGTGACTTACCTTCCACCTTCAGCGTTGTCGTTTCAACGTCTACCACTGGCTCGGTCGTCTCCTCTGCTCTTGCTGTCGTGGTACGTCTGGCCGCCCTCCCTTCCGTCTCCGTCTTCTTCTGTCGCGCTCTGAACTGCCTCACCACCCGCCGGGCCTCAACGACGTCGCCGCCGGCCAAGATATCGATGTCGCGTCGAGGTCGAAGAGCCTTCTTTACCGAGTTGCGCTTCCGTCTTGCCGCAGTTGATGTCACCTCGACGACATCCCGTCTCGATCGCTGCCTCTTGGAGCCGATCCTCGGCACGTCTCGGAAGAACGGGTCTTTGCGGACATCGCTCTCCGAGTACTCGTCGTACGAGGACGGTGGCGTAGTTTCAACGTGACCTGTTATTAGGAAAGGCAGCGTTAAGAAAGAGAAAATAAATGGCCAACATGATTTGGATACTTTTCTTTTCTTTTGCAAAGGAACCATCTACAGAAGGACTTGTCAAACAGGCATCAAAATTCATTTTTCAGGGGCAGGAGTCAGTTTGTGCCATACAACAATTGTGTTGTGCAAGAATTAAAATTCTCTTCTGCGTCAATCAAACTTCATATCGTCAAACCGGTCAGTAGGAGCTACGTCATTCCATGTCAGGTGGTCTGCAATCTTACGACAGTATACCCCGAGCGTTTACCTTGTATAATGTCCCCGTCAAGAGTGAGGTTATGAGGGTTGTACTGCTTGCCCCCATAGTGTGTGGGCTTTGGAAGATCCAGCCCGTAGCCGCCGTGGAAGTGATCCTCCACCTGGACTCGACGCCCATCCACGCTCGCCACGGCACTCACTCCTGGAAAGTACAACGAAGACAATCATTACAAAATATATAAAAACAGGTGAAAGCGTAAGCCGTGAATAATTTTGTTTTATGTCGTCAACATGTGGTTCAATACTATAGTCGTTTTCTCGGCTTGTTGGTTATTTTTGGAAAGGTGTGCTTATGGGCTTTGCGTCTGGTGCGGTTGGGGAAATGTTTTAGAAGATCAAAGGTATTTTTGCTCCCAGGATCATATTTAGAGCTGCTCAGAGAATATGCTGTGTAGTTTTCCCAAAATATTTTGAATTTTGGTTCATGTCTGTTGGTCTGTCTGAAAAATACTTAGTGTTCCCTGCATTATTTTGGAAAAAGAAAGCAAATGGCTGCTTATTTGCTTACTAAGAAACTTCAAGCTAAGAATATATTTTACGTTTCCTTTTTCAGTCAACGCATGAAATCAATTTCTAGTTTGAGCAATTTGTCACGACTCACGTTAACTTCGATATAGAACGAGACTCTGCCCAAGTAACTAGTCTTGAAAGAACATCTGCATTCTTGCTGGCTGCAACAATATGAACTCTTCTTCCTCGGTTTCTTCATATACCATCAATATATGTTCCGCCTGGAAAAACTAAGGAAGGAGAAAGTTGATAGGTGAACGAGGCGTACCAAGAATGGTCCCGTTGGTCGGCGTTCTCGAGGAGGACACGAAAGACGTGCTGCTAGTCTGTGAGACGATGGCAACCGAGGGTGTGGTGAGTGGACTTCTCCCCGCGGCTGACGGCTGGATCTCCGCCTGCAGCTTCAGCTTTAGCGGTGACTGCCGCGGCGTTGAGGGGTACGGCAGCGACGTGGACGTAAAGCGCTCGTAGTATCTGCAAGGAATATTGCTCTTTGAGGACACCGACGACTCTAAATGCTACCTTTATACGAAAAATGAATCGTTAGTTCTTAATATTTGAAGGTTTCAAGGGCCACTGCATTACAATTTAACTCATGGCAGATATTCAAACTGCCAACACAATATAACTTATAAAAATAAATCAGGTGCTAGCACTAATACCACTTGTGCCACTAGCAGGCTCTAAAACAGGCACTGAACCACACTAAACTTGACCGCTACGACTGGAGTTCTGAGACAAAATCTCAAAATACTTGATTAAACGTGGTTCTTGGCAATCTTCGAACGCGCTGAAAATGTTTGTCTCCAACTCGATGTTACCAGGAAGACAGGAATATTAGTTCCTGTAATCTGCCTGGTTTTTCAGACTCATATCTTACTATACTTTATTTAACCTTAGCACTAGTTTTGACAAAACTTCAGTCTGAAATAGCTTTCTTTTTCAAATGACTCAGTTTGGTTGGTACCGTGCGGAGGGCGCTGTGGTGGTCGACGGGAAGACATATCGGTTGAAGCTGCCGTGGTGGCGGTGTCGGTCAGACTCTGACTGCCTGCCGAGGATGTAGTCTGTGTTGGCACGGTGTTGTTGGTGCACGTTCACCGACGAATCGAGTGCAGCGTCTTGGAGCTCGCCTGCAGGATCAAGTTGCACAGGTAAGTTTCATTGGCACTGGATTGGTGTAGATTGCTTTTTAAAATTATTATGAACACTATGACAGTCTCACAAATTGATGCCCAAACGGGGTTCGTGCCCCTGTTTGGGCATCAATTTGTGAGACTGGGAGAGATTTGAGATTTGAGATTGTGAGATTTGTGAGACTGTCCCCAAACGGGGACACGAACCCCGATCTCCACCTGTCGCGGGCGTTGCTCTAACCCATTGAGCTTCTTGGACACTGGGTTTTTGAGACGATTCTAGTGTATTTGATGAGAATGACGGATTGCCAAGGAATAGAATACCCCCCTATGATGCCTCCGCATGGGCATTAATTTTTGAGACAGTTAAAGTGTTCATTATACTAAAATACCTCGCGCATTGCAAGCGTTTGCAATTTAAATAATAGCTCATCCAAAAAAATGTGTAGATTGCTTACCAGTTCCAAGATCTTTTACTCTGTATATCATCCAGTTGCCTTGGGTGCTGTTGAGAAGCCTCAAAAAATGTCGCTTAAAAATTTGTGTCAGATGGTGGGGCAAATAAAATCTCATTTACCTTTGGTGATTAACAAGTGTGACTAGAAAATATTTTTGCATTCCAATTGGCGGCCTAAAAATATGCCTAATAGTGTGGTCCCATAAGCTGCACACTAACCGTGCAAACAGCTGTCACACCGCTTTACCAAGGGTTCAGTTTACGAGTCTATTTATAAACAACCGCACCGAACGGTTTGGCATGTTGGAAACACCGGTTCTCGTTAGATCACCGAAGTTAAGCAACACTGCGCTGAGTCAGGTATTGTATGGGTGACCATCATACACATGACCAGTTCTGTTCAAGAGAGAGGTTGGAGGGATGAAAGTTAAGCAACACTGCACTGAGTCAGGTATTGGGTGGGTGATTATCATACACATGACCAGTTCTGTTCAAGAGAGAGGCTGGAGGGATGAAAGTTAGTACAGCAACTTCACTTGGCTTGCTGATCAACCTCTCGACAGCATGGATTTGTGGAGGAATCCTGCTGTTTGAGTTGTACCGTCCTTTGGAAGGGACGTTAAGCCGGCGGTCCCCTTGGTGCTCTTCGACAGGATTAGGCTACGTGCCGGCACCGGGTTTCCCCTCCTCCCTTCTAGGCTAGGTTACGTTCATCATCATCCTCATCATCATACACTCATTCACCGACGCCATTAGACCAGTACCGCATGGCCAGATGTCAAAACAGTGCGTCGTTAAACACCACAAATAAATAAATAAATAATAAATAACCGCCAACCCACCTGGTCTCGCCAGGCTCTCGGTGAACGCCGAATGTCCATTGACGTGGACCCTGTCGTCATGACGGCCGTTGTTAGCCACGTCGATCTTGTCCTTGTTGACGACCGGCACTGGGAAGCGATGTGCCTCGGGGATCGGCTTGTGGATTACAATCGGTTCCTCGTCCTATGGCCAGGTGGATACGATCAGTAAATGAAGGATCTCAGCTTAAGAGAATATTCTGACTATCCAAGTGGCTTAATGCGTTAATCTCGTGGAATACACAAATTATTTTATTTTAAATTAAATTAAACACTCAATGTAAGTGTCGGTTTTGATTGGAGCCGAGACTGTTCACTGAGTAAACTTTGAGAGTTGGACGGTTTATGTTTTGCTTCGCCCACATTCCACAAAGTTCCCAGAAAGTGTGCTCCAATCAAATTTGACGTTACATAGCTCTAGAATAGAACTAACCAACATATGACTGCAGATTCTTCTTAGACATATACTCGTGGTGGTACTCACAAATATCTAATTACTACAAATTATGTCTTTTCCCACAATATTAATTGCAAAACTAGCAAGGCCTAGTGGCTCTGACCTGAACATACATGTTAGTTGGGTAGTTTCAGGTTTTTCTGTGTTTTAAATATGTTTTGGTTTAAAAATGAGCGAAGGGAGTGATCGACATTTCAATCATGTTGGCATTGTTTCAGGATCGGCTTAATGGTTAATTGAGATGGAATCAAAATACTTAACAAAATAAAAAACTGAAACTGAACAACCAATCAGAAGGTGTAACTGCAAACTTCCATGAATACTTTACAGACTTTAGAATATTTACCATCCATGAAGTCGACCAACTTAAAAATCCAACCTACATACCTAAAGATAAATGAGGATATTTAACAAAGAAGAACTGAAAATTAAGTTACATAGTCGACCTGCTGATCGTCGTCAAAGTCCTCGTCGTCTCCGCTGCCCGTGTAGTCCTCCTCGTCAAGTGGATCGGTGAAGTCGTCTTGCTCCTCGGGTCGGATCTCTTCATACGCGTGTCGGATGGCAAGCAACGTGTCCAGCCCGGAGTAGGGCGAGGGGCGGGGCGATGAGGGGCGGTACAATGGGGTTGGACGGGGCGTGGTCTGGTAGAGAGAGGTGGGCCTTGGGGAGGTCAAGTGGTAGCTGGGGCTTGGTTGGCGGTGAGTCAGCGGCACGTTTTGATTTAGTCTGTAAGAGAGATGGACATGTTTTGTCAGATTATTTTAAAACTGTTTTGTTTATAATAGTTAGATAACATAAGGATTTGACTTTGTATTTTTGTTTTTGTTTTTCTATATGTTTATCTGCCATGGCTGGACTGATGTGAATGATATCTTTGTGACACCTTTGAAATCTGAATCTGCTGCTTTTCTTAAACAAGCTGCTGGACTTTTTTTTATTTTTAAATCGATTTTTACTAAAGAATGCAATAGGTACTTTAAAACATTTATAATTTTATCAATAGAAGCGGGCAAAACTGAATAAATGAGGAGCCAAACCAGGATACGAACTTGGCGCGTTCCAATTGCTGGTTGGGTGGTGTTTTATCCACTGGCTGTGGGATAAGGAACCTCTTTAGGAAAAATGGAAACAATTAAAGAAGGAAAAGAGGAAAGAAGTGGAAAAAGTAAAAAATTGAAAAACTGAAAAAGTGCATCCATACTTTAGTACTGAGAATAAGGCAAATCTACCACGACTTGTTGGTAAAAAAGGGTAAAAGGTTGAGATGAAGACATGAATAATATAATTGTGAAACCTCCCCGCCTTCTACAGCCAGGTAGTAATGCAGACCAATATCAATCAACTCACCCATACCGCTGCTTGAGGTGACTGGTGTAGAGAGGTCTGTGAGTCGTGACGCTGACATACTGTAGTCGAGGAGGTGGCGTATTGGGAGGCCGAGGTGTTGTCGTTGTTGTAGTTGTAGTTGTTGTTGTTGTCGTGGTCGTCGTGGTCGTCGGATCCTCCTTCAACGACTCGTGTTCGGTGGCGGCATCCACGTCCTCGTCTTCGTTTTGGAAGCTGGAACAAACACTCGATGCAATTAGTATTTTTACCGGTAGTTGACATTTCGCCTTGAATTTCCGAATGACGGTACAACTCGAACAGCAGCATTCCTCCACAAATCCATGCTGTCGAGAGGTTGATAAGCAAGGCGAATGAAGTTGCTGTACTAACTCTCCAACCTCCCTCCAACCTTTCTCCCGAACAGAACAGGTCATGTGTATGATGGTCACCCATCCAATACCTGATCCAGCGCAGTGTTGCTTAACCTCGGTGATCTAACGAGAACCGGTGTTTCCAACATGACAAACCGTTCGGAACTCGTCTCCAGACGACGCGTCTGCAAAATAGCCGACTCCACTGCCACCACGCGCATCCAGGCGGCCAACACTTTGGAGACGAGTATGCCGCTGTACGGTATCCGAGAGGCGTTGCAAATTAGTCCCAGATCAAAGACTTCGCTGCCGTTTGAGAGAGGCATGGACCCCAGCCGCGCAAAGACATTCAAGTCCAACACCGAGGAATAACAGGCGTACTCTAGTATGTGACCATCCCCTTGAGAAAGACTGCCACTCGTCATCTAGGAGGCTGCGACTTCTTGCCACACAGCACATCCCAACACAGTGTTGCTGGATCAAGGTTACTCAAGAACAGTGGCGTAACTACCGGCGGGGCGACCGCCCTCGAGCACAGAGGTTCTTTCCTGATAGGGGGGCCCACGAGCGAAGGCTCATGGGAAAGAACCTGGACCCATATTAAAATAACAAATCATAGATTTAATATACGACCAATCATATTCGTAAGTTGCGACCACATTAAGATGGTTTTAGTTGGGGCTGAGGTCCGTATTACAGAAAGACTTTGCCACTGATCTTAAAGTTTTCCTAACTGATCGCAGGTCTCCATCAAGTCGCCAATCACCCAGCATGCGTCTGACAGATGCGTTCTTTGTGCAGTTCCAAAGGCGGTGAATTGTGTTCCAAAAACTGGAGGAACTTTGTTGGCAGGATTATTACGACATAATGGTACACACATGGCCACGTTGAAACCATTCAGAGCAGGCATCTGTCACTTTATTTGGCATCAACTATCTTCGATATTTAGGCTATCACAAAAAAGCTGCTTTACGCTTTGAGTTACGACCAAAATAGTTCCTGAAATACGGATTTAGTTTTCGAAAAATATTGAACCGTTCCTCTGTTTTTCGGCTAAAGGGCCGTGGTGGTACGTACTTGCTAAACGCGTTGTTGCCGTACAGCTCCAGGTTGAGGTCGAAATATTCCTCCGCTTTGGAACAGTCCACCTCGTCGACGCGCTCACACACCCTCGTCGCCTGGTCGAACACGGTGCCGTTCAGACAGAGGAACTTGATGTCGGACACCTCGCCTGTAAACCAGGTCCAGAACACAAGATTGTCACGGCGCCGGGAGCAACAGACTTAATCGAGGGGCTAAGCATTCGTGAGGAGGTCGGGACACCATCATGTCTTTGGTCAGTGGAACTATTTGATTGATAGTTGAGTGATGGAAGGAGGAACAGCCCGGGAAGTGGTTCTCCAGGACTGTCCATTTAGCATGACAGAAGACAGATTTTGCTGGCTGGATTGTGCTAAGATTTCCGATGGAGGTATAGACAACTAGGGTACTTCTCTATGCACCTATTTGCTCCTTAATGCTCCTAGAAGCTTTGACTGGGCTTTCACTGAGCTTTGAATCGCTAATTAAACCGAATCGCAATCATATGAAATGTGTTTTTTTTTTAATTCAAGACGAATGAGAAAAACTGATTCTTTTAATCAGTTTGATTATATTAATCAAATATAGACCATACTTAATTTTATTCATCTATTCGGGGGAAAATATTTCGTTCGTCTCACCCTTCTGGCCGATCGTGCATACGTGAAACATCTGACATCCCGTCTCGATGTCCGCATAGTAGCCGCCGATGACCTTCTTCTGGCAGGAAAAAGTTGTCTCGGGAAGGTTGTCGAAGTCGAGGTAGCCGGCGATGACCGACCCTCCGGCATCGTGGACGACGTGGAGGGTGCCGAGTATCGCTGGTAACGCACAAACAAGAGAAATGGTCAACGTTATGCAACTGAATATAATAAAACTCATTAATCAGGTATGTAATTAAAGTTAGTCTAGCCCAGCCTAGCCTAAAAGACTAGGCTGAACCTAATGACCAGCCTGCTCCTGTCGAACACCACTGTAATCTGAGCTACAAGCAATTCCGATGATTGATTATGCGCGCGCTGCCGTTGCAATGTTGCGCATGTTGCAAGCCCCTGTGGTGTAGGCAACTTAACCAACATTTATGTACCGCTAGTTGCGTACACAAAGAAGTCAATGCTAGTTCAATCTGCAGGATATTCAAAATGAACCAACGGTGTTGTACCCAGATGCAATATATAAGGGGACAGAAGACTCTCTCATAATTTGCTGCTTTTCTCTCTGTTTTGGTTTGAAATATGAATGTTAAGCTAGATAATTGGTTTCCCAAAGATCTTATCGCCGACCAAAAATAAACTGTGTCGATTTTGGAATTTCGATATTTTTTATGAAGCAAATCTCGTGGTCTTGTAACACAGATACACCTCGACGTTCGTTTTAAAAATGAGGGATGAAAAATGGACCGCACAGAGACGATGAAAGTTCGCCCAGGATGTCAACAAAGTATTGGTTATGTGGGATAAATAAAAATGCCGATTAATTGACATAAAACACTATCACCAGATAATTGAACATTTAGACCACAAATCTATCACAACTTTCCACGCGTTTTGTTTTGTGGTGTTACATTCTTTTCAATCTCGATCCTATAGGCCGCGTTTTTAGCGGTTTCCGCCACACAAAAAAACAATGCAGAGGGCGCTTGGCTCAGAATGATTTGATTTTCACAACACAACCTAGAAAAATGTGTTCACTTTATCAGGCGAAAAATTGGTTTTCCTATCTTTTGTCATAACTTCTAAAAAAGGGCTCGAATCCGAAACTGTGTTTCACTTCCAAATACCACGTAAAACTGCGTTTATCTCAATGTGATTTTTCTTAAAATTATTTTTGGATAACTCCTATTCTGCAAATTTTGTTAACTTTCAGCTTAAAACAAATTGGGTATTTTTGTGTTCATTCTTCAACATAGCGTTTTTCTACAACACCCTTAATACTGGAATCGTCTCTCACGGATTCATGGCCACCACGGACATTTTACTCAAAGCATATACTTGGGAGGATAATATTTCCTCCATTACACACAATTGTATGAACCTTTTCCGCAATTACAAGTTTTTAATTCACCAATTGACGGCGTCAACACACAATACCCCAGAGTAAATGCACTTGACACAAAGACAAAGTATTTATCAGCCCTTCCCATCAAAAGGGCGGACAGTGAAGAAGAATTCGACATCGGCATCTCGACAGTCTTGCCATGTCGCCTATAAATGTCGAATTTGGTGGCAAATTAACTCCCTGTTCACGGTGTGCAGGGAAAGAAGGCGAAGTACCTCGTCGAACACCGCGCTATCCTTTGAAGCTCAGGAACATGACCTTGAAAAGTGACCGCAGATCCATGCACGCCAACAAGGGCAGAAGCAAGGCAGCTGTCAAATCAGTAACTTTCGCGACAGAGTTGGCTCAGAGCTGGCTTCACTCACACAGCTGATCCACTTCGATGCAAGTGGGGCTCAACTAGATTGCAAAGAGCGTAATCCTTCATTAATTTCCACTAATCTTACCGCGAATAGAAGTGAATTTCCCCTAACTTTGCCTTGAAACCCATAAATCCTTTAGCACCCAACTCTCAGGACTAAAGCCAGAAAAATTAAAGCACGCACTCCCGACCTGCCTATACACCGTCGCTTGTCTCTGTGCTCGGCCTTGCAAGTCACGGCGCCCTTGACGCCGAGCGCTGGCTGCAACTTGCGTAACGGTAACAAGTTGGGTGTGGTCCACCCGTATCAGCACGACAGCCCCCCCTCTCCCCCCCCCCCCCCCCCCCCCCTCCACCAACACCCCCATTAATTAGTGACTTGCTTAATGGGTCCAAAGACTTGCGTATTACTGCATCTGGCGAGTGATCTGTCGAAATGAAGAGATTGTCTCCCCCGCATTGCGTCACAACCGCGCGAGGAAGGGGGGATTTGTCCACTAATTTGTCTTGATGCCCACCCCCCCCCCTTTCTGAGCGACTTTCTGCCTTGATGTTAAATCGTAGCACTACAAATGCAAGAGTGTTCATGAATCTATTTAACACCGTTGAGTGTAGGTTATAGGTAGAGAAACAACGTCAATGTTACAGTCTCTGCGTGAAAGATGGCAGCCAAATGACTACCTTACCGACAAAAATGCAGAGTACCGGAACATCACGTTGAGTGGAGCCACTGTCGTATGAATTTTAATTTCGATATTTCTCGTAGGTTAACTCGCTTTTGAGACTTTTCATGATTAAAAAATCTCCATCAATGTTTACCTCAACGATCGATATACACGTAACGATATTAAAAAGCGAGTAACCACAGATGCAATGAATCTACATTGCATGGATCCATGTTGCACCGAGCCAATTTGTGTGATTGCTTCTTTGCTAAAAGGGTGCAAAGCGGTGTTTTCCATCCGTACCCACGTCTTGCCCTACACTTTCGTTTGAAATGAGCAGAGAAATTAATTTTTCTAATAACATATGTGTTGGCACACCTGGTGGAATTTAAACGGTAACATATATATATTCCAATTTTCTTGCAAATCGAATTCAATTACATTGGGTGTAGGCACGTTGCTATTTTATACAAGGTGTAAGTGCTCTCGTCCATCGCACCATTTAAATTACAATCTGGTATATAAACGACTTGAGTAGAAAGAAAAATAGCCTGAAAGTAAACCCGGGGTTTGGGGAGGGGAGTTAGGTCCCAAATAAGCTTAGTGGAACGCAATTTTTCCTCGGGGAGGTCGGCCCCAAGTCTATCTGGGGTGACATAACGATTTCCCTTGGCAGTGCATTTTTAATGTAAATAATACGTAACACGCATTACCCTGCAGTGCATTTACTCAGTGCATATTAAACCTGCATATTTAATATGCACTGAGTCATACGCAGACAAACGTACATGTCTTTTGTAAGTTTTGTAAGAAAGATGAGCTGACTCAGTTTCATAGCATGTTTGACCATCTTACATTTCCGAATTTTGATTGGCAATTATTCTGCGTGATATTCGTAATCAGCAGCTTTAAAGTGTTTCTATACAAAAATGTGACTGCTTTAATTGGTTGATTTGTGTATTTATGTAATTTCTTTAAAATATCAAGTAATTATCATTTTATAGGTGCTAAGCTGACTTGACTCTTGCATCTTTAAAATTCTTTACGCGCTGTGACTTGCTAGTTGTGTTTGAGATTATGCCATGGATGGAACGAACTGGGTGTTACGCTGGTTTAGGTCCAAGTAACACACATTGTTAACATTAGATAACTCACAATAGCGCTAGGTAACTATGAGATTGTACTTTTCATTCTAAAAACGACCGAAACGCAACGGTATTAGATAGTCACTGTCTAGTACGATTTTGTACGCAAATTAATTCAAGGTTGTTCTCTTCAAAACATAGATCCAAGAGGCTGTGAGCATTTAAAGAAAAATGTCGGTGAAATATCGTGAAGGCAGTGGACGGTTTTACCTTCATTAGCAGCGTATCATAGTAATTATAGGTAAAATAAATAAAAGTTAAATTTTCAGTATTTGAAAGGTATCCGCATTTTGTTTTTTGTTTTTGTTTTTTTATAGTGTCCGATATTGTCCGTGATAGAAAACGATCCCCACAAGATTAACCTTTAAATTCTCGGTAGCTAAAAAAAACAACCGCAAAACGAAAGTCAATCCACATTCGTTTGTTATACTTTATTTATCATCGCCATTTAGAAACGATAAAGTTCTTGCCAATCGAATCAATTCGAAAAAAAAGCGTCAAATCATTTGCCAAGCGTAGAAAAACAAAGGTTCTCCCTTCGGGTGTAAAAAGGTGACCGTTCCCTCACGAGTGCACGACGTCGCCAGAGCTTGGCCAGATGACAGCGACTCCTGTTCGAAACGATGCAAATGTGAAGGCCAAAACTTCCACGCAAAGGTCACACGCCTCGGCGCTGAGTTACGTATTGTTGCCCCCCACAGTGGTGAACGTGGAATGCAGTTTCGAAGAGCACCCCTCGGGCTGCACGGGAGTATCGAAAGTCAAACGAAATGGTCTCTTCGATGATTAATTTCCTTGGCGATTTGCTGTTTTGAACCCCACTGACGCCAACGATGCAATTTTGGAGACTTTGATTGATTTACTGGTTTGTGATCGTTCATACCTCTTGGAAGGAAGAGGTTTAGCCATCAGGTTACTGTTCTGACAGGTTGTCATTCTGGGCTTCATCCAGTTCAATTAACAGGCCGATGATGATTGTTTGCCTGCCTATGGGAGTCATAGGGTGAATCCAAAACCAACAAACAATTAATCCAAGGGCAGGCCACCGCATAACCTTGCACATTTCAATTTAAATTCGGAGGACTCATCTTCCTTTGCAACTAGATCCTTGACTTAAACGCTAGTCACCCTTCCAACAACTGAAGACAGCGCATGGTTCCATGATTTCAGTTCAATTGTCCTGCTAAATGAGGTGCAGCAGCTATCGCAACAATGTATGCAAGTTGCTACTAATAGCTGTACGGGATCTTGTCTGAGTTGGTAACCCAGTGAGAGCGCGCCTGCCTTGTTGTCGAGAGGTTCGGAGTTCATGACCAGCAACCGGCTTTTCCTATCACGTGCTGAGCCGTGAACAACAAAAATGCGACGCTACTTTCCACTCGCCGAGCGAGTCGACAGTTGACTCGGACTGTTAAACTATTTTCTATCTCAATTGATCTGTCGCAGAATGAATACGCAGTTCAAAAGTGGGTAATTGGTATCAATAGTTGAAGAAATTGATGACAATTGTTTGATGTTAAGGTACGACGCCCCGTTTTATGGAGTGGTGAAAAGTCAAAGTGAGTTGTCTTTGTTTTAATTAGGGGAGGGGAAATCAGACACGCAGTCGACACTAAGCTATGAGGTAACACGAGGCCATTTAAAAATACATGTAATTTCACCTTTTATGTAGATATAAACCAGAAAATTACAATAAAATGACTTACATACATGTAACATTAATATTCAAAGCGGCCATTTCAACTGAACTCATTTAGCGCACAAAAAAAAACTGACTAACAATCGAAGCTATTGAAAGCCCAGCGCCTTGTCGATTTCGTTTGCTCTCGGCCTTGTAGGTTGAAAACTTTAAAACTGAAAGTTGAACCAGTTATAAACAGAAATTCTTTTTTTTTTTCACACCACTTATTTTCTCTCAACATAATAGCTTCGGCATGCCACGGGTTCACATTAGGAAGGCCGTGGTGAGATGGGGTAGACTTTTGGTAACCTCCGAGAGGCAGCGGGCTCAGACAAGATGTGGTTCATACCCCAAAACAGGGTTAGCATGTTGACATCTTTTTCAGGCTTGTTACTTTTGAGATTTAGTTCCTTTGCAAACATATTCCCGAAAATAGCTCGGAATTGTTGTGGTTCTTGCTAAGCACACACAAACTATAACTTGTTAAAGAGGTAATTACACCGTTTGCTTCCTCCTCTCCGACAAGACTTGGCGAACACAAAGACCCACGTGTTGTTAACATGTTCTAAGATTCGCATAATCCATGGGCAAGCAGCATTCGTTGCACAATGCACCGCTACAGCCGTGGTGTGGGAGGCTTTACTTTCGGTTTACAACTGTCAGATTTCTGACGTCACACGAATATAGGTCAGTTGGTCTGGTCAGTACAACGCGGCAAGGTAGATAACATGCTCTTGGCCGGACCCTTTAGGCGACGGCGTTGATGGACGAAGACCCGGTCTTTGCTGTTAATTGTAGGAAAGAAATCGGTTCACTTGAAATTATCCACCAAGCTTAGGCAGCAAAAGTAAACGGAAGTCAAAGTGTCACGGCATTATCAAAGAATGCGCCTTACAACACTGCCTTCCGAATTGCACTGCAATCACGGCCCCCATAAATGACTTTGCTTTATCAGTGCATGCAGACCAGAGTGAAAACGTGCTACGCTGTTATGGGGTTCTCGACCCTGCAATCCAGAAATCCAAACTACTATTGAATTTACTGATTTTCATTGTCGAACATATTGCAATGCCGTGAGAGGGCGAGAGATTGTTAGTGGTATTTAATTTCAGGGACAGAAAACCATCAGGAACATTCTGATTTGGAACCACTTTGACACATGGCGTGTAGGTCATCCCTGTGGCAGTGGTGATGAAACCAGCGTGGCTAGAAAACAGCCGAGGGTGGATTTGATACCATAAACGCTTTGTCAGGAAATCAAAAAAGTCGGTAAGCACGGGGTTCCAACCCTTTCTTGCCCTACGACCGTCGAATCCCATGAGGAAAGGTACCATTTCAAAGCCCTTTGCTTGTGTTTCCAGCAGCTCTTTTAGCAAAACAAATAGCGCTCTGTGATAAGGTATCTTTTCTCTTCAAATGGAAGC
The DNA here is from genome assembly GCA_947568835.1 of Protonemura montana. Taxonomy (NCBI): domain Eukaryota; kingdom Metazoa; phylum Arthropoda; class Insecta; order Plecoptera; family Nemouridae; genus Protonemura; species Protonemura montana. The sequence continues at coordinate 27,260,555 of OX387603.1, read as the reverse complement.
AATGAAATCGCGAGTGATGTGTCCACCATATTCGACGGCTGTGCGGCATGATCGTGACGCGGCGGCGTCGGCGGCCATCTTTGTTGTCAGACGATCGTGTGAATCGGGCACCGCTTCCTCGTTACTTCATCTCTCGGCTGGATCCGTGGATCGCAGCATCCTCGTCATCACGATCGTGTGAAAGTAACAGACCGCGAGCCGAGACCTACTTGATCGTCTCGCGTTGCTCATACCTGGCCGTGTTTTCATTCATAGATAGCTATTTGTTATTCGGTTGAGATGCGAGAGCAACGCGGTCCTGACGATGTCGGCGCCGTCGCAGACGAGACGTCACCGAATGCCAAGGTTCTTTTGAGGACCAAAAAAACAATTTGTAACATGTCGGCAACGTTCGGGTCTGACCGACCACTCGGTTTAACAAATACAACTAACTAAATGATGAGGCTAAAGTAGCTTCATAAATGGCGGCCGTGTTAGTACATACCTCTGCGCTCCTCGGTAAATATTATGGCTGGTGAAACATGATTGGAAGATGGATTTTTTCAGAATCACATAAAACCACCGCAAAAACCACTTTGTATATCATCTCATAAGTTGCCGATGTGTCCTAGGTCATGATCTATCATCCAACTTGCCTTGGAAAAACCGCTGTCACAATGCTAGAAGCGGCCGCCAGGGAAAAATAGCAGCACCCTTGTCCCATTGTTCACGTGGAGCACAATATAACAGATTCGATTACGTTACCATGAAGCTGCAATCGGTACACAGATTGTATCTTGTTTGCTAAGAAATCATTCTGATTTATGATGAGCGATGTGATGTTTAACGACGCACTGTTATGCACTGTAGACTGTGCTGATCGGTGATGACAGGCTTACGTTATGAGGCAAGAAAGAGAATGCCAAGTCTGCTTTTTCAACCCAACGACACCAAGGGGGCCAAGGGCAGTCGCATTAAATTAAGGGTGAAAGAATCAGAATGGTCGTGCTTTATGTGCAATATCTTCTGGAAATACGATTTAAATATTTCAGCTATCACTCGGGTATATAAAATTTGTCCCGAAGAAAAATTCAGGAAAAAATATTTTTATTGGTACAATCCCATTTCAGCAATTTTCCGATACATACCTAAATTAACATCCTGGTGCAACATTTTGAATTCGTATTGCAGTATTTGGCGCTTTTTCTAAACCATCTAGAGTCGATACGTACCTTGTCAGTTGCGCCAAAACAAAGATGTGAAATTTGCAAACCTCAAGTTGGCTTTGCATTGCAAAACGTCACTTGTTCTGAGCTCAGTTCCTCGAGCTCCTAGCAACAATGCCACTGTGACTTTAGAGCAAAGAATCACCAAAGATTGAACATGGAGCCTTCCGAATCCCAACTCATAAATGGTAGACATGGTTCTCTTTACCAGAAGCCGGTTACCAGAATGAAAACTGGGAAACACAGCGCAAGGCAGATCTTAAGGTGTGTCTCTGAGACACCCGAATAATCGAAAGTAGTGCAGATTTGGCACCATCACAGGATGGCATGGCCAGTAGGTTCGAACGTGGGACCTTCCACAAGAAAGAAGGCATGATGCTCTTTCTTCAGGGGGTAGGCGGTCAACTGGATCTCATCTGGGACCTCCATAAATGCAATGCTAAATGGCAAAGTTTTTGCATAAATTTATATAATGCTTAACAAACTGATATCATAAAATAAATCATGTAGCTCTGCTTTGTTAGTAAATCGCGAACAAAACAAAATGACGCAAGCGCCTGATGTTGGAGTTGGAGCATCGTAGCCGGAAGCGCGGCAATACCAAAAGTGACCTTTCTGAACCAGATCTCTAGTGACGTAACAATGACCTTTCGGCCGAACAAATGCCAGTGCGCGCGGCGTTCCGTGGCGGCTGTGAATCTTCGTTTTCTTGAAGATCTGTGCAGATCTCGCACTCGCGCCTCCGCGGAGAAAGCTGCGCCGCCGCCGCCGCCGACGCCGCCGCCGCCGCCGGCGCCGCCGTGGTTGCCGAGAGAAGACATGGAGGAAGCGGCCGTGTGAATATACGAAACGGCTGACAATGGTCCATCACGCCGCGGGTTCACGGGGGAACTCTCGGGCCTATTGTTGCGTTGCCGCACCAAGGATTGGACCCCGACTTTCGGATGTTTGTCGGACTTTTTAATGTGATTGGTAGATTACGGTGCAGGATGACACGTCCGATGATTTCGGTTTCGCCGGCGTTATTTGGGTTGATTTAGACCGGTGCTGAAAACGGAGGAAATCCCAATCGGAATTTGGATCTTGTTTGGTTTGTCTTACTTCTCGTTGATGCGTCTGTGGGAGGCTACACTTGCCAAACGTGGAAAGTTTTGCGGCGTGCCAAATTAGTAGTCGATTTATTGGCAACGATACGTGAATTCCGTTATCTTTTCAATGAAGAAATCTACCAATTTTCCTGAGACTCGAAGGATTTAAACGAATTTGAATAATTTTGCATCAAGTCATGTGTATCCTGACAGCAGATTTGCAAGTCATTATTTTTAATAGACATGTGTGGATTTAAAGCTAACTGAAAACAATTTACATTTCTTCGGGAGGTGAGGTTAACATAGCATCTTAATAAATCAATTTGTGATTAAAATGTTACAAAATTAGCAGCAGGAAGGTAGACATTTCATTGAATCCTCGGCCCTCGACTTGCATGCTTTGTGCGAGCTTCACGCAACCACGCAATGAACAACACGAGGCGCTCTGGACGAACGCATCTTGCTGCGTCAAGTACTTCCGGTGATTTGTTAATGCAAAACAAAAAGTAGGTTTATCAATCTCGGTCGATCTCCGTCCATAAAGAAGAAGATCGGAGACGTTGGTAATTAAAATGTTTGGTGAAACTGTAGCTCTGCCAAAGATTGGCATCGTTAGTTAACTAATTGTCGCTGTTCAAGACATGGTGGTGTAGTGGTCAGCCTCAAGGAAACTCCACGGAAAATCGTCCATCAACAGGAGATGACCGACTCCTGACCCATCACATGGCTCCCTGACCAGACCTAAGGTTACAACCCTACAATCTGATGAGGAACCTTTAGAGATAATGTCATAACAACACAGAGAACAGGTAACACAGTGAAGGGACGCGCGAAATACATCCGTAGTACATTGATTTCCACTTCACAAATCTTTATCCACAAAGTAAAGATTATGCAGAAAATAAAATGTCGTGTTGCCTCTTATTACTCTTTCCGGAATGCTTTCTATAAAGATGTAAAGGTATGGCAGTAGCTGTGACAAGATATAACAATAACCCGATTTATTGCGTCGTTAAACGGTGATTAACGGCGTGATTTAAGACCAACGGTTTTCAATGACAGACTGTAACGGGGTTATGCCATGGTATGCCAGGGATAGACCCTGCAACTTCAAGGCACACAAGGTGAGATAATAGATATAATAGAAGGGACTGACGCGAGAGTCCCATTGAGTTCTGGCACGGTTTGTTCTCGCCGTAATTTGGCCGTAATTTGGCCGTAATTTGGTGCAATAAGGAAGGAGACATAATGTTTTATTTGTCTTCAAGTTATATGATACCAGAGCATTTCTTAGTGGATTAAAAAAAGTGAAAGAAGATACCAAATCAAAGCCCTCTAAAGCCATTTTCGCAATAAAATAAGATAAAAAAAAATCTTCCAGATAAATTTGACATGACATCCATTTTGCCGCTTGGGCTATAAAAGCTCTAGCGATATAATGGAAATTCTGCAATAATACAATGTGCATTTCTGTGAATAGGTACTACCATCTAAGTAGGTGGGGAAATAAGCGATCAAATTCTGATTTTAGGAGAAAGAGATTGAGTGTACGTTTTAGTGAAGGAATCTACGTTAGGTAGTTGACATTTTCAGAACCAGCCGTTTTAACTTACCATCACCAGTCTCTCACCAGTAGACAAAATACAAGATCCGTGGAGCGCAGTAACTTGCATTTAACAACTCTTGCGTTCTATATCGTCAATACCAATTACAAATATACTGCAAAATAAAATCTGCTAAATCAAGAGACCTGTTTTGCGAAGCGGGCACAGAACCCGATCCTCCAGAACTAAAATCTGTGACTCAACAATGTCTTTTCAGGTCTCTGCAGTCAAAATCCGGCAAGATCGGTTTTTTTGTTTCGGTTTCACGCGGTCTACACATGTTGTCGAGTACAAGTAGGCGGCCGATCGTGACAGTTTGTACCCAAAACCGTGCCCCACCCTGAACCGATCAAATCACGCCAACGTGCAGCGACGACGCTTAACTTTATGCAAACAAATTCAATCTGAAAATGAATCATCGTTAACGAAAATGTCGCTGCCTGCACGCGACGTCATCTCTGTTTACGATTTCACCTGGCGCTCATTCTCGATTCCAACCAAACTGTATTCATTTGAAAAATTATTCTTATTAATAACACGTTGAATAATGATAATTACAGGTCTGAGGCTGATGCAGTCGGCTATAAGGGGCCTAAACCTGCATAGAACCTGCTGTCCCCTGTAAGGAGCCTAAACCTGCATAGAACCTGCTGTCCCCTGTAAGGAGCCTAAACCTGCATAGAACCTGCTGTCCCCTGTAAGGAGGCTAAACCTCATAGAACCTGCTGTCCCCTGTAAGGAGGCTAAACCTGCATAGAACCTGCTTTGCATGTAAGGTGCCTAAACCATATTGGTGCTGCAGAAACGGGCCATAAGAACTTTAACCTAGGCTTGTGAGGGATGTAAATGTAAAAAAAAACTTTTAATCCTCAAACACAAATTGTCAACTTATGAACGTAGTGTGTTGTGTAAAGGAATTAAGATTTTTAATCATTTACCCCTTTGATTGGACAGCAGGAACCAATTTCAAAAAATGCAAGACAAATGTAAAACAGGTATTAGTTGACAATCCTTTCTATGGAGTGGAGAAATTCTTTAAAATATCTTTTAAACATAAGTTAGTATGTTTTATATTATTTTTGTTATTAATTATGCATTATTATAATTATTATTGCAATATGTATTTTAACGTGTTATTTTATTATGTAACATTGTACAAGAACTGACGAGCTCATTATCCAGTTACCAGTCTGTGATTTACACGGGCAATAAATGCAATATGTTGATTCACAACAAAATTTATCAAATGTCATTGTTTGAAACTGTTACAAAAATTAAATGTATTCTTTTCGTATTCGTAAAAAGTTTCCATTACTCCCAATGCTGGTATCTGCATGAAAAGCTCTGCATAATAGGCAAGCAACACAACAATCATCGGTCAGGCCGCGCCATATACCATTGCAAAGTAATTCGGCAAGGCGAAAATTTCAGTAACTTTTCATCAGCTAGGTGAGTTTTCTAATATAATCTTGTCAAATTCCATTTGGCAATGTGAAAATGGGCGTAACAAGCACCCTGTCACGGAATGTCCAGCACAGAGGCGACAGCGAGTGTCCGCTCCTTTGTGTGGAGCGAAACAAGCACCCTGTCACGGAATGTCCAGCACAGAGGCGACGGCGAGTGTCCACTCCTTTGCGTGGAGCGAAACAAGCACCCTGTCACGGAATGTCCAGCACAGAGGCGACGGCGAGTGTCCGCTCCTTTGCGTGGAGTGAAACAAGCACCCTGTCACGGAATGTCCAGCACAGAGGCGACGGCGAGTGTCCGCTCCTTTGCGTCAAGCGAAACAAGCACCCTGTCACGGAATGTCCAGCACAGAGGCGACGGCGAGTGTCCGCTCCTTTGCGTGGAGCGAAACAAGCGCCCTGTCACGGAATGTCCAGCACAGAGGCGACGGCGAGTGTCCGCTCCTTTGCGTGGAGCGAAACAAGCACCCTGTCACGGAATGTCCAGCACAGAGGCGACGGCGAGTGTCCGCTCCTTTGCGTGGAGTGAAACAAGCACCCTGTCACGGAATGTCCAGCACAGAGGCGACGGCGAGTATCCGCTCCTTTGCGTGGAGCGAAACAAGCACCCTGTCACGGAATGTCTAGCACAGAGGCGACGGCGAGTGTCCGCTCCTTTGCGTGGAGCGAAACAAGCACCTTGTCACGGAATGTCCAGCACAGAGGCGACGGCGAGTGTCCGCTCCTTTGCGTGGAGCGAAACAAGCGCCCTGTCACGGAATGTCCAGCACAGAGGCGACGGCGAGTGTCCGCTCCTTTGCGTGGAGCGAAACAAGCACCCTGTCACGGAATGTCCAGCACAGAGGCGACGGCGAGTGTCCGCTCCTTTGCGTGGAGCGAAACAAGCACCCTGTCACGGAATGTCCAGCACAGAGGCGACGGCGAGTGTCCGCTCCTTTGCGTGGAGTGAAACAAGCACCCTGTCACGGAATGTCCAGCACAGAGGCGACGGCGAGTGTCCGCTCCTTTGCGTGGAGCGAAACAAGCACCCTGTCACGGAATGTCTAGCACAGAGGCGACGGCGAGTGTCCGCTCCTTTGCGTGGAGCGAAACAAGCACCTTGTCACGGAATGTCCAGCACAGAGGCGACGGCGAGTGTCCGCTCCTTTGCGTGGAGCGAAACAAGCGCCCTGTCACGGAATGTCCAGCACAGAGGCGACGGCGAGTGTCCGCTCCTTTGCGTGGAGCGAAACAAGCACCCTGTCACGGAATGTCCAGCACAGAGGCGACGGCGAGTGTCCGCTCCTTTGCGTGGAGCGAAACAAGCACCCTGTCACGGAATGTCCAGCACAGAGGCGACGGCGAGTGTCCGCTCCTTTGCGTGGAGTGAAACAAGCACCCTGTCACGGAATGTCCAGCACAGAGGCGACGGCGAGTGTCCGCTCCTTTGCATGGAGCGAAACAAGCACCCTGTCACGGAATGTCTAGCACAGAGGCGACGGCGAGTGTCCGCTCCTTTGCGTGGAGCGAAACAAGCACCTTGTCACGGAATGTCCAGCACAGAGGCGACGGCGAGTGTCCGCTCCTTTGCGTGGAGCGAAACAAGCGCCCTGTCACGGAATGTCCAGCACAGAGGCGACGGCGAGTGTCCGCTCCTTTGCGTGGAGCGAAACAAGCGCCCTGTCACGGAATGTCCAGCACAGAGGCGACGGCGAGTGCCCACTCCTTTGCGTGGAGCGAAACAAGCACCCTGTCATGGAATGTCCAGCACAGAGGCGACGGCGAGTGTCAGCTCCTTTGCGTGAAGCGAAAGAAACGGGGCCTAGGCACCTTGCAGCATCGTGTTTGATCGCGGCAAGTGTGGAAATGTGAAATAACTGGCACCAAGTCGAGTATGTCCAAGCTCTAGTTTTCTCAATGCGACCGACCGACCAGCAGCTGACCGCCAGTGAAAGTGTGCTGGGTTCGACTCCCGTTTTTCGCAGTTTGATTGCGATTTTAGGGCGCGGCAGTCGCGCAAATAAGACAAAAACAACGCGATATTGGCGACAGCGTCGCGTGTCCCCGGCGCATGCCGACTTCAACTTTCCTGGCAGAGTTTCTGAAGTTTGCCCTCGCGTTCGTGAATAAACTAGTGTAATTTTGTGTCAGAAATTGTGCTTTAAAATTCGCCCCCTATGAGTGGATCATTTAAATTCGGTTTTAAGTAAAATCCCTGTTATCTGGAAAGAATTGATATGCCATTTTGATTTCCGCTCTCTTTATACAAGAAAACGAAACTTAATTTCTAATCCGACTTTAATTTTGACCAGTCAAAGACATTGGACAAAGGCATTGTTAGAAATATAAGAACTTTGAAATTGCCATTATGTCGGCAAATCTTAGCGAAAACAATTGTTTATCACATTCCTCTTCCAACTAAACGGCGATCGGTTCCACTGGAGGGCCACGAGTCACCGCTCTTTAGAACAAATTGAACAAAATCCCTCGTGAGTCGCATGTGAGTCGCATGGCGAAGGCCGCTTCTTTGCCGGGCAGTGAAACAAGTGCATGTTCCAACCACCGCTCTTGTGTACTCACAGTGGCTTATGCCACACAGGCCATGTCCGCATAGCAACCGTTTTCATTTTCTGTGTTTTTTTTCGACCACAATTTCACTGCTCCACAGATTCCAGCACGTTTTAGCGAAAATGACATGTTGCCGTCGCTTTTGTTTCCAACGTGTTTTTTTGTTTGTCTTTGCTTTGGAAATCTAAAACGCGACGTGGATATGAAAGACATCGACTGAGGCCTACAATTTAAGTTAAATGCTCACGTGTTCTTGATTAGTAGGTATCGTTTCTCTCGAGTAAAAAGTCTGAAAAGCAGCGTTTCATATAGGGTTGCAAACAATCGGCCCATGACCCTCTTTCAAAATAAATTATAAGTCAACTTTTTTTTTGTGAGTTTTAAGATGACAAATGCAATCAACAATAGTTGAACTGCATTTCATAACCTCAAACCTGTCTTATCACCAGAGAGTCATAGAGATAAACCGCCCTTTTTTAGTTCCTGGCGCGGCACAGCAGCACTGTAGCGTGCAGTTCAAACGAAGAACACAATTCAGTTTAAAAACAAAATAACGTCAAGAATTAAACCGTGGTGGCAGTGAAATCTACGAAATGATTTTCGGAGAAATCATATTTTTGCAGCTGATGTTTGAAGCCTTTATTCAATAACCAATAGTCGATGGCAATATATTTATCCTTTCAGAGACCTTTACAATTTCGAGATGGCGAACCTTTAAGAAGGTCAGAAAGTTCGTCTCCGTTGCACGCCACTCACAGCGGCGATGTGGATTTTTTTCGACGAGTTCGCGGATTAAAACAGGCAAAAAGTCGTCTAAACTCATTACATATTCCTCACCCACAACCCACTGTAATCAAGCAAAGACGAGCTGACAGTGGACCTTTAGTGAAATGCGTTCGTCACGCCGACGGTTACACGAACCAACAGTTGATGTCTGCAGGACCTTTGAGTCCTCGAGGGTCACCGTGCGTGTCTGACGAAACAAGTGTTGAACGATGCTTAAGTAAAGTGTTAAATCACCGTTTGATTACAGTCGTGAAGTTAGATTCAATTCGGAGAGAATGTTTGGGCATTCCGATCGTTACACGGGTCAACCTGGTGTTCGGTCTTTTATGAATGACTTACCGGCAAGGATGATGGCCAGACGCATGGTGGTGTTGAAGGGGGTGGGCCCCCCAAACGACGAACTCAATTTCTTGCCCTGGAAAATACAAATAAAAAACAGTCAAAACCTAATTGCAATTTTTTTTGTAAATTTATATTATTTTCTCTATTTTCACTTTAGTTTTAATGGAGTTTCGTAAACGTCTGCAATATAGTATAGTATAGTATAGTACACATATAGTAAACCCTCGACAATTGCTCCTATTATGATCGAACCGCCATTTGCATTGTAAGTGCAGCCCCAATAAAACGACAGGTTTCGTGCAGGTATCAATCCAGTTTGCCAATCTCTACTTTACTTTAGTGGCTTTGTTTGCTACGAGCTTGAGTCTCATGTAAAGTTTAAACCGACAGAGGGAGAGAGAGACAGCAAAATGAAAAACACTTGTTTGGTGAGGCAGGCGCAACAGTTCCCAGTCGTAACATTTGAATGTCGGTGATTGAGAAGTCACGGCTGCCCGAAACGCCCTCGCTAATGGTAATTAGGCTCTCACTGCAGTTACAATCGCTCGTTAAAATATTCAAGGGGTAAATTTGCACTTAAATCAACTTAACGGCTGTTTAAATAGTACAATAACAAATAACCGTTAAACGTTACACAATCTATGTTTTGTTTTCAAAGGATACAGATATTGTATTTAAGCAGAAACCTTTTAGAAATCAATTTGAAAGCGAATTTTTGAAACTTTTGTGTATTCTCTCGCTTGTCTTCCTGAAGCGACTGCGTCATTCTCACAGCGAAATAGAGAGTATAGGCAATGAACCAATTCCACTGTGCAATCATCTTCAATCTACCAGAAATCCTTGAAGATGTCTGTACGTACGTCTAGCATTCTTGCTAAGCTTCAATTATACCGTAAATTCATAAAACTGTCGATAGGCGAAACGTTGCGCAAAGTTGCAGAAACTAATTATTATGTACAGAAAATCACAAATTAAATATGAAGTACACGAAATAGTGTAGCGCCTCGCGGGTTGCAACGATTTGCACAAATGACGCGCGAGGTATATCAATCTGACGTAACGCGCTCAGTTTTAATTTCCTGTCTGAAAAATATATTATGCTAAATTGTTTACAAATATTCATGGATTAGGAATTCCACTTTCGTTTTTCAAACCAAGTTTCCATTGGAGTTGTGTTGTCTTAGCGGATCAAACAACGAGTAGAGTTGTCTCTTTCTATAGATTGCTGCTCTAAATCTGTTGCCTCGGAGCAGGTAGCCGATCTCTGCGTGCCTGGACTCGATAAAACATTGAAACAATGGTGTCATCCTACTTTAGAGTTTATGGTCACTGTGATTTAGTCAGTAAACATGAAAATCACATCGATAATATGCATTATAACGTCCAATAAAACCCAATAAAATAACTCGTTACAGTTCCAGCGTGATATTCCATTAGTAAACTAACTACCAAGAGTAAAAAGTGACCGATACTCAAAAGTTAGAATGAATGAGTATATATCGCATATCTGTCCGAAGTACCCTTTATAACGCACTTGTTAAGTGGCCCGTTAGGCAAACGACTGATTTTGATGGTTGGCCTATGTTTTGAGTGAATCCACCATCTCAGCTCGATCAGGAGTGGTCGCTCTTATCGCTCGAGTCCAAGGAAATACATCCAGGATGACCGATGTCTAGTGAGACAGGAGTCGGACCATGGGACAATCAAGCTGAGCTCTTACCTCATTCTGCTGCACTCGAATCATGCGACATGTCTGCCTATAGGCTACATGGACGTATCACATATTTATGAAATGTTCCTATTCGAAAAAGTAAACCAAAATTAAAATATGTATTAATTTCGTGTACTTTAATTTCCATATTCTAAGGACAACTACAAGTACTTTTACCTACATGAGCCGAGTTTTAATTATTTGTTTTACATAAACGAGACCAACAAAACTACTGCTAAATGTAACGGTCGCCTGGCAAGAGGGGAGAAGGCCTAAAGGAAAATCTTAAATTCTAAAAATAAGACTGGGTTATATAATAAGTGTATGTGGTTAATTTGGAGATGATATTTGGCCGACCCAAATATCTTCATTTTCATTAATAGTCTAAATTCTGACTATTTTTATTAAAATAGGCTTCAGAAAATTAGATAACCATAGCGAGAGCAGCAGTCAAACATGGCGTATTGTGCGATCAAAACCCAGCATACAAATTGTAAACCGTATCTTACATGATACCGGCAAAAAAAAAAACACAAACATTTAAACAAGAGTCAACTTTTACAACAATGTGAGTGTACACACACTTGCACTCCATACCATCTTGAGAGAGAGAGAAATACACTCTGAATGTTCAGAGACAACAACCTGCTGCATTGCGTACTTTTCTTAGTGAGTTTCAAGTCCAGGTGTTAATTCGTAGCTGGACAACAGCATGGACTACAAGCTTTGTTTGGCATGCCATGTCTTGAGCTGGACAACAGCACGGACTGCAAGCTTTGTTTGGCATGCCATGTCTTGAGCTGGACAACAGCATGAACTGCAAGCTTTGTTTGGCAAGCCATGTCTTGAGCTGGACAACAGCATGGACTGCAAGCTTTGTTTGGCAAGCCATGTCTTGAGCTGGACAACAGCATAGACTGCAAGCTTTGTTTGGCAAGCCATGGCTTGAGCTGGACAACAGCATGGACTGCAAGCTTTGTTTGGCAAGCCATGTCTTGAGCTGGACAACAGCATGGACTGCAAGCTTTGTTTGGCAAGCCATGTCTTGAGCTGGACAACAGCATGGACTGCAAGCTTTGTTTGGCAAGTCATGTCTTGAGCTGGATAACAGCATGGACTGCAAGCTTTGTTTGGCAAGCCATGTCTTGAGCTGGACAACAGCATGGACTGCAAGCTTTGTTTGGCAAGCCATGTCTTGAGCTGGACAACAGCATGAGCTGCAAGCTTTGTTTGGCAAGCCATGTCTTGAGCTGGACAACAGCATGGACTGCAAGCTTTGTTTGGCAAGCCATGTCTTGAGCTGGACAACAGCATGGACTGCAAGCTTTGTTTGGCAAGTCATGTCTTGAGCTGGACAACAGCATGAGCTGCAAGCTTTGTTTGGCAAGTCATGTCTTGAGCTGGACAACAGCATGGACTGCAAGCTTTGTTTGGCAAGTCATGTCTTGAGCTGGACAACAGCATAGACTGCAAGCTTTGTTTGGCAAGCCATGTCTTGAGCTGGACAACAGCATGGACTGCAAGCTTTGTTTGGCAAGCCATGTCTAGAGCTGGACAACAGCATGGACTGCAAGCTTTGTTTGGCAAGCCATGTCTTGAGCTGGACAACAGCATAGACTGCAAGCTTTGTTTGGCAAGCCATGTCTTGAGCTGGACAACAGCATAGACTGCAAGCTTTGTTTGGCAAGCCATGTCTTGAGCTGGACAACAGCATAGACTGCAAGCTTTGTTAGGCAAGCCATATCTTGAGCTGGACAACAGCATGGACTGCAAGCTTTGTTAGGCAAGCCATGTCTTGAGCTGGACAACAGCATAGACTGCAAGCTTTGTTTGGCAAGCCATGTCTTGAGCTGGACAACAGCATGGACTGCAAGCTTTGTTTGGCAAGTCATGTCTTGAGCTGGACAACAGCATGGACTGCAAGCTTTGTTTGGCAAGCCATGTCTTGAGCTGGACAACAGCATAGACTGCAAGCTTTGTTTGGCAAGCCATGTCTTGAGCTGGACAACAGCATAGACTGCAAGCTTTGTTTGGCAAGTCATGTCTTGAGCTGGATAACAGCTTTCTTACATGCACCAACACAACACCAAAACATTACGAGTAGCATTTAACCACAGCCTTCTTCCAACATTTGTCTTTGGGGCAAGTAAGTGCGCTTGATGATAAATGGCCTCATTGTAAGACAAGGCTGTGCGGTCCTCGGATCGGATGCAGGTTTTTGTACACACTCAAATTAATTTGTACATTTGTATGCTTCGCGTAGCACACGAAGTGCGCTACAATGCTATGTCGTAAATTCCTTGAAGATATCACTTCAGATGAACATACCCTATGTCATTTTTAGCAGACATTGGTGTACATGCTCAAACAGAGCCAGAAAACTTTAAATAAGATAGAAAATTACTAAAAAAGCCCAGTTATATGAACTGAGGTCAACAGCGGTCTTTGTATCTTCTACACATCTTAATAAAGAATCAAGATGTAATAGAGAGCAGTGAAATTATTAATGTGATTCAGTCACAAAAGGTTTACTTGGAATAAAAATTGCTTGATCGTTTTGAAATATCGTATCGCTAAACAGAAGGTACTCGAGACACGAAATAAGTTGTTTCACAGCGTGAATTCTTCTCGTTGCAGCCTACACCATTTCTGAGAGTCAATAATTTCATATTTGACATCCCAACGAGCTCTGTACTCATGTTTCTGCCCAACAATTGATATGCATCACTTAGTTTCTCGATCTTAATATGTAATATTGTTAATTAACAAGCGCGGTGTGGACCCATAAAAGGAGGCAGACCGCTATCTTTGATTTCTACGCGTCCATTTCCTGGTGTGCTGCCAGCAATATCAATATATTGCTCTGAAAGTGATTACCTTGCCATGCAGATGCCTAATTGCCGGTACATGCACCTACTGGTACAAACGGAGAGCACCTATTAGTCAAGTAAATAAACAAAATAATTGAATATTTAGTTTCTTATAAAGATAAATGACCTTTAGCAATTGTGAATAAAATTAAATTGTTCACAAGGAATTTAGTTGCACTTTATTTGGCGCGCTATCTCGGCCAGGCCCGATCTTTGCACACCAGCCCACAAGGGCAGATTTAACAACTTCTTGTTCTTCTTAATTAAATTCTTAAATAGCAAGAATCTTATGGACAGGTCTTGGTTTGCTACAAAATGACGGCTTGGAACTAATGGAGTGGCGGAAGTTACGTTGCAAAAGTGTATCACCGAAAATGGCATGAGTTGCTCAGCTGGTGATTGTATTTGTAGTCGGAATAAACGCCCCGCTAACTTGACCAACTGCCACTTAAACCACCGAAAATTGTCTGAATTAAAAAAAAAAAAACAAGCTTTATAAATCGCTATTGACAACTTGTATTATTGTTGAATTGGCAGTAATATATTTTTTCTTGAACTTCTTAAGTATTTTCATTACTGGGTCCCGCGAACTGCCTCGCTAGTCGTTAAACATTACAATGCCTCGTTAAACACATCTGAACAGAGAGGTTTTGTATCGAAAGTGTAACTAAATTTGAAAAACATTGAAGTGCTTTTCGAGAGCGGTTGATTTGCGGTCTGAAATAGCATTGGAGACTTCAACGCCCGTGTAGAACATGACACTTTTTTACGCTGAATTCTAAAACAATTACGACCATTTTTTCGGTGCTACATTAAGAAATTAGCAGCTAATTAATGAAACATGACAGAAAATGACTTAAAAACAGTTTCCAAGTAAATTGCTAATTATAGCCATTTCTTGCGTTTTTGTGAACTATGCGTATGGAATAAAAGATAAGTAAAAATTGAAATATGAAATAGCATTGGAGACTTCAACGCCCGTGTAAAACATGACTCTGTTTCGCGCTGAATTCCAAAACAATTACGACCAGTTTTTTGGTGGTACATTATGAAATTAGCAGTTAATTAATGAAACATGATAGAAAATGACTTATAAACAGTTTCGAAGTAAATTGCTAATTATAGTCATTTCTTGCGTTTTTGTGAACTATGCGTATGGAATTGGCCAAGAAAGTAAAGGGTGGTTTTTATGGGAGGCCACAAACACACAAATTACTCCGAGGCAAGGTCAAGAAATGTGATTGTAGTCTATGTGTTTGTCTGGAGTTTAAGTGCATCCTCCCCCGCCACCCGTCGCACCCTCACATACAAGTTTCGCACGCCTACAATCGGAAGTAGTTACACTAGATTGACAAAGTACAACAATCAATCACTCAATAAAACTATGCAATCTGCAGACTGACCAATCTCCAGGTAAGTGTTCCCTCGAGACAAATCGTTGTTATGTGAACGTGATACGGACGTATATAAAACGGTCTGAAGCTTACCGAAAAAATAAAAAAAACTAGTTTGTTTCGATTTTTTATCACCTATACTGTTGTCATAAGAGAAAAACGACTTTTAGAAAGGGAGTGAAATATTTCTTGGAGCTCTCGCCATAGAAAGCAAAGTGACTCTCGCTTGCGAACGCTGCAGACCTCGCATCAAGCTAGTGTTATTGTCGTAGACAGGTGTCTAGTTTATTCGGTAAGGCCGTTGTGCCGCCACCGAATGCACAAGTCAAGTGGGTACGTGCTAATTATAGATACGGTGTCTGGTGTCTTGAAGGATTAGCGAATGATTCGTAATGTTCGTGAGAGACGTTCAGACAACTCGGTTACTGTTTTGGGTACTGAGACAATAGGGAGGAAAAATTGTGCTTGTTTTTTTGTTTCTTTAAGTGTAGTATCTATCCGTGTCCGGTGTACTATGGTTATATTAAAACAAGATACTTAACTTGTTTACATGGAAATGTTGGTTGCATTTCAACGCTGTGCGAATGTTATAAAACATTCCCGACAAGGTGCGCCTGTCAACAGACTTATTAACGTTATTTAGGTTACAACTCGTTCGAAAACGATAAATTGGCATACGTGCAATTAGATAATGGAACTGTTTCAAAATTTAGGAAGTAAATCCCTCTCTATCTGCCACGTGCATTGAAAGCAAAAGAAATTGGTTGGCAAAATGTCGGGTTATGAATGAATTGTGCGAATTTAGATGATAATTGGTACTGTTGGAAAACTGTTTTCACATCCCTAATTAGCAGGGCGCGGTGATTTAGTAGTTACCGCGCCCAACACTTTCAGTGTGAAAAAAGAGTATGTGGTGAGAGAGGCGTTGAGATGAAAGGAGTCGTTCCTTTCAACAGCACGATTTGACGGAGGAATCAGCACTGTTCGAGTTGAGTCGTCCTTTGGAAGGGACAAGGTTACCGGAGGCTGGCCCTTGGTACTCTTGACTCTCTTCTTGGCTAGGTTAGATTTATCTTTATCATCCTCGTTATCCCTCTAAAATCACCGGCGCCGTGTTCCAAATAGCGTGCTGTTGGACTCATCAAATCGATCCCTCTGGAGCATTGGCGGTCACCTTCATCGTTTGAGAATGTGGACAGCAATGCCGTGATGGGGCGCAGCGGCTTTGTGTTATTAATTGATTTTATTATTGAGTGGAATCCATCACATTGTTTTTGTGGTTCCTAGCAGAAGCGATGAGTATTTTCCAAAAATTGAGTGATGCTATGTATTTCTTCAGTGAGAGAAGACACCAAATCAAAGTCTTCTAAAGTTATTTTTACCATGGAAGATGTGGAAACATGTTCAAACAACACTCACCTTGAGGATGATCAAAGAATAAATAAAACAGCGTGGATTTCAAGCGAATGCAGACAAATGTTTAGAGGTTTGCAGAGGATCACAATTCGATTGTGTGCTTAGAGTGGTAAGAACATGCATTCTATGTGACAAGCACCAGGTTTGTTGTAATTCGTTTGCTGGACTCGATGAAGCTTTGGCTGCGGCTGACAAGCAAGACTGTATAGCAATTTAAATATTTAGATTAAGGTAGAGTGGCATTTCGCGAAAAAGTAAGGGTAGCCACAATCAGTACAAGTTTTAAGGGGGTTGATATGACAGGGTGGGTTTTCTTGGTTGCAATCAAGCGTTTTGAATCTCACCGCAGAGGAGTTGACACAAAACATGTGAACAAGTATTGTACGACAATTGGACAGGGTGGCTTCTTGATTCTGTGCCACTAGTACAGCCACGGTTTGTGTGATTCATTCTTCACAACTTCCAATGCCAAGCTGCATCATCGAAATGGTGCAACATGGGTTGATTTCTCCGAGCGATTGAATCGGGAGTTTTGTAATGTGAGACCGTTGTGGTGTGGGTCCAGCCACCACCCTCCAACCCACGCCCATTAGCCAAGAAACTCGGGATAAACACAGAAACGTCGAATTACCTTTGCTCTTTGACAGCGTTTGGAAGCGCAGACATCACTTTAATCCCCAGTGGAACCTGGCGTCCACGCGTCCTCTACAAGACGTCAAACACATCTGACTTCAACACTTCAACACTCTTCAACACGTCATGGACCCAAAAACAGCTTCAACAAAACGCAGTTCCCACAACAACGCGCGACTTCGAATTGCGGAAGGTAACGACTCAAAATCGAACCAAAGAAAAACGAGAGTGCAACTCGAGTTTGACGTTTAATCTCTGAACTGCATCAGCACTACGCGCGATGAAACCCGGATTCGAAGGTAAAAACTTGTTTATTTTTTAATGAAACTGCTGCACATGGGCGACCAAAAATCCCGCGCACCTCAAAAACGATTTGTTTTTCAGTCGAAATCCGCGCGAACCGACAACTTTCTTCGGCGCACGGTCGGTGTCTGCGCGGTGGTACGTCGCGGCTCGGCGTCTGACGGCGGAATGCCGGTAAGTAGGTTAGCCTTCCGAGTTAGCAACGAAACTAATGCCTTGCAGACGCCGGCCCATGTCTGTGAGGCTTGCAGCGCGGATGGAAAGTCTCGGGTTGCCGTGATTCGGGGGTGGAGGGGTATGCATTGTTTCTATCGGAACTATCCATGATGTGGTTGTTGTCGGAGAGCGCTGCGGTCTATCGGCCCATTGCGGTAAGTCCGAGGGCTAAGTCGGGCAAGGTTGTTGATGGCGTTTTGTGGTCTTTCACGGCACACTGTTTTTGGTAATGGACCATCAGGTAATAAAGTGCTTTCGGTTGAATGACAAGCTGACATTGTAGCTGGTCTATCCTATGAAGGGACGCAGAGTGAATCCGGTGAGGTCACGCATAGGTAGGTACTTATTTTTCACCTAGAAACAGTAATTTGGCTTAAAACATGTTGATTAAAATTATTTTGCTTTTAATGATTGAAAATGCATCTCATCTGTTTTGATCTCTACAGAATGGCGTCCCATGGCTGAAAATAGCTTCAATTATAACCTTTTTTTTCCAATTTGCAATTAAATAGGTAAGACCACTTGCCCATAAATGCATAGCCATTTACAGGTTTCCGTGCGTCCTCGACATAATGCAATGTGCAAGTGTTATACAAAATTCAAGGTTAAGATTGAACATTGAAAACAAAATTACCTATAATAACCACAGTTGAAACCAGCAGCTTGCTGTGAAAACAATTCCGACAACCTAACCTAACCTAACCTGACAGTAGGAGCTCGGAAGCGGCGCTCCGACCATCGACGGTTATCAGCAAGGTGAAATGACCCGACGGCAGCGTATCGGCTCCGATGTCAACTACCAACCAACGCGTCGTGTTCCGATTCGGCGGCGTGGTCCAAGCGTCATCAGGAGGTCCCACGAACGAAACGCGTGATTCCGACGATCCCGCCAGCGATTCTTGGAAATCGACGTGTGTTTTTCCCAATTTGGTACGGGCACTTTCGCAATCCACTCGGTGATAAACAGCCTGTTGCTCTGGCTGTGATGGTTACCTTGGCGACGAAATGAGACAACAACTCTTACATTCTTGGGTCAATGCTTGATGCACCGAAAGACTGATTGATTTGCGTTCAGGTTCAGGCCTGGTGAATAGAAGGTATGAGAACTAGCAAATTTGTGCAAGCTTTTGCAAGTGGCATGGGTTTATGCTACCCTAGTGCGAACTTCCATGAGGTTGGACTTGGACTTCTGTCAAGTTGATAACACTGGTGTTCGTTTGCACCGTTTAACGCTAATGTTGAGCATTTCATTTCATTTCATTTCATTTTATTTTCTTCCATAATTGGTTACACAAAATAACATTTGGAAAGTCAGGTACATAATAACATAATCTACATAGAGTGTATAAGTTACTCTTTATGTTCTAAAAAGGTGTCAACCGAATAAAAACAATTTTTTAATAAATAATCCTTCAGTGCGTTTTTAAAAGCCAGGCCATCTTTACATTTGATCGATCCTGGTAATCTGTTAAAAAATTTGGCGCCCATTTCTGTTGGTCCTCTAGACCATTTGTCTATTTTATGCATGTTTTGCCTGATGTCCTTTTTATTTCTAAGATAATGATCGTGCACATCGTCAATGGTTTGTATATTGCTACAATTGTCAATGAGATATATAATTGTGCTATACATATATAGACACGGCAAAGTTAAAATTTCCAGTTTTTTAAAAAACGTAACGCACGAGTCCTTATAATAAAATTCCGCACATGGATCCCGACTAGCCTTTATCATTATTCTAACCGCTCGCTTCTGTAATTTGAAAAGCCTTTTCGTGTGGGGAGACCACCCCCAAAGTGCTATGCCGTATCCGAGAATTGCTTGGATATGGGAGAAATAAACCACTCTTACTAGGCTTAGCGATATGACATCCATTAATTTTTTTATAAGAAAACAATTGCTTGCAATCTTTTTACATACCATGTTGATGTGACTTTTCCAGTTTAGTTCTTTGTCTATCATTATCCCCAGCAGTTTAGTTTCAGCTCCTTCCACAATACTTCTGTTATTCATCCAGATAAGCGTGCTACTTTCCTCTTTTTGATTTGCCTTAAATCTTATTACAACTGTTTTTTCATGGTTCAGAAATAGATTGTTCTTGCGGGCCCACTTCTCAATTTGAGAGACCGCTGAATTTGTTTCCATACATAATTTGTCGGAATTAGAGGATTTAATCAGGTGGGTAGTGTCGTCCGCGAAGAGTGTTAGTTTGCCTTCTGTAATTTCGGTGGGTAGATCATTGGTGAACAGTGAAAACATTAAAGGAGCAATAACCGAGCCTTGCGGAAGTCCAACGTTGATTGTTAGTTCATTTGAGAGATAGTCATTACCCTCTCGTCTGATGTTCACAACTTGTTTGCGATCTTTTAAATACGACCTAATCCAGGCATTCGCAACGCCAGTAATACCAACGTTTTCCAATTTTTGTAGTAAAAGATTGTGATCTACCGTGTCGAAAGCTTTCATAAAATCGTAAAAAACTCCCGAGACATGTAGATTTTTCTCCCGCGATTCTAATACTGCCTCAATAAAGCTAGCTATAGCTGTTGTCGTAGATTTCCCCTTTTGGAACCCATGCTGGTTATTATTTAAAATATCGTGCTTTTTTATAAACTTTAAAATCCTATCACAGAAAGCTTTTTCGAAGATTTTCGAGAATACCGATAAAATAGCAATTGGTCTATAATTATTTATACTTTTACGGTCTCCTTTTTTATACAAGGGTAATATTTTTGCGGTCTTCAACGCTCCTGGAAAACTACCGCGACAGAAGGATTCATTTATAATGTGTGATAATGGGCCTGCGATGAATATAGACACTTCTTTCAATATATTTCCTGGAATGCCATCGGTCCCCGCTGACCGTTTCTTGCCCACAACATCTATTAAAGTTAGTACTTCTTCGACTGAAATTGGCCTAAGAAAAATGGATGAGTATTCTCTACGTAATAAGTGTTTTTCCATCCCTATTTGAGATTTGGCGCCCAGCAGCTGTGAGGTTACGTTGACGAAGTAACTGTTAAACTCATTTGCGGTTTCTATCGGAGGTACAACAGTGTTAGTTATAGGATTTAGAACAGCAGCACTGCGCTGTTCCTGGACATCGGATGGGTGACCGCCAAACGCATGCAGCACGCATAACACGTCGATAAGAAAGGTGGACTGCAAGATAAATAGATTCATGCTTTACTTGGTGACTGTGTATCCAAATCCTGTTTATGAGTTCTTCGGAAATCGTACGGTACAAGGTCAAGAAGTAATCAGCCTCTGCCTGATCCTCTGCAAGATAATGTGCCATACGTGACAGCACCGGGAAAAATTGCTCTCTTCCTCATTACATTGTACTTTTTCCAATATCTTTCTTTTGTCCAAATAGTTTCAATACACTCGTCGAAGTCACCGTTCTTCGGCCTTGCAAGTCAGACACCCCAGTGCGTGTTCCTTTTGCATTCATTCATCAATATAGCCGGTAACATAAAAACAATACGTAGTCTACCCAACAGAGCGATCTATCTGCTCGCCTACCAGTGTTAAGTTCAGCACGTATATTACAATGTAAGCCAACACCGGGACCATGAACTGAATCCAAAGTCGGCTGCCCGCCACCGCCGCGTACCTGACATGACAGCCTCGTGGTACTGCACAATTACATACAATGCGTCGCAAGTTCTGTGCAGACTCACGGAGAGCCTGAGAGGTACACATACTTGTTACACTACACTCGTGGCCATGCGCGCAGTGGCGCCATGTCGTGTGTTTTATTCAGCTCTCATAAAGTAATTTTAACCTGGGACGAAGCTAGGAAATTTGGAATAGTTAGCCATAGTTTATACCTCCTGATATACTTGGAGAGTTAAGCTCCGGGTAAGCTCTAGCTGTGCAAGGGGTAGCGCGATCATTTCCCTCGAAGAGGGTGAGAGCGGGCCCTGAACATGCACGCCGAATTTGCTGAGGCAGAAGGAAGGTGAAGGTTTGGCACGCAAATAGCTGTGGATATGAACGTATTTTTCCCCATGGGAGACTAGGGTGGCCCAGGTCCTGTTCGTTCTGCTTACTTGGCAGAATGGTTTTCTTCAAGGTGGTCAGGGTGAGCTATAAACCTGCACGGGGTGGCACGCCGATTTGAGATGAGGAGGCCAGGTTTAGCTGTCATATATATATGAGGTTGGATAGGCATTCAAGGTGATGTGAAGGGTTGCAGAGTAATAATTATCATGACTGCATTGTGTGTACTTTCGGAACCCACACAAAAGTGTTGGAAAGACCGATCGTTGTATACCACCGAAGTTGAGTACCATGTACTGCCCACGTCTTGAGGTTGAGGGAAGAAGTTGAGGAAAGTGGTTGAACAAAGCTTTATTAAATAAAACAGCGAGACAAAAACAAATCAAAATGTAACTGCATATTGGATATCCCGGCACCTGTTTCACCCCTGAGCGATTCTAGGCTAGTGCAGCACAGCGATGGCTAATTGTCACAACTCTTTGTGCAGTATTAAGACTAAAAGTGATGAAATGAATACAATTAGTGTCGATATATCCAGCCGCACGCCACTACTAGGTGGTCACATGGCGGCCGCTTGGTCATTCATTCCATAATACGTTGAGCAAGCCGGGCATTGGCAGTCTCGAGGTGTCCATGGTGTGGGTGAAATCCAGTGAGCCACGCCTTGCGAATCGATTCGATATCTCGGTATCAATAAATCAATCACGAGATCAGCCAATTTTACTCGTGTGTGTCCATGTGTGTGCCTGTAATAAAATCATATTATACGCGAATTACTTTTCTCGCGCTCGATTACCCACTTTGCGATAAGCGATTTATCACTAGAGTTGGGTATAACTCGTTTTGGGTGAAAATTGATTGTTCTCTAATAATTGGTTGTCTGTTTAAGGCTCTATATTTGGGTGGATAAAATAGCTCAAGGGATATACAGTTACAACTCTACCACGACTTACTAATATGAAGCAGTGTGCTTTTAGCGTTTAATAGAATGTGTACGCATATATAAATATGTCTTTCTAGTTTCTGCACATGCCGGATTTTATGCATGAATTATCGAATTACGTGTGATACATATTTGTGCCGCGTCAATTAGCATCTCAAGAGCAAATCTGGTCGCTTTACGAGAGGCAGAGAGGGGCAGCAGATGGTTTGATTCTCTACGGGTTTCACAGCCCTTGTATGTCTTCTAGCTTTTCATAGGGTTCTACTCTAGAAACCCAACACGACTACCACTTATCCTTGTCGCCAAATACCACTGTGGTCTAAATACTCGTCATAGCAGCGTGAGGAAAGTGATTATCTCTTTCACAATCGAATTCCTTTCCATGAAATTCTTGCAACGGACGGCACTTTGATTAACACGTGGGAAAATTAAAAGTTTGAAATGAAACCAACCAACGTACATAATAACACAGAAAAACCCCTATGCATCATAATTTCTATGAATGCTCGACATATTGACGTCCAGCCCTTTGAATGCCGATCTGTCATAACGCCCTCACCTCACGGGATCATTACTAAACTTCAAGACGTCGAACAATTCCATCGGTTCACCTTGGCCACGCGCAAGTCACGCTTGCGGTTTTAACAAAACCACAATACAAGCTGTCGAAACTTCTCCATTGGACGTGCGTTCCTCCAGGCCGGCTTCTTCGATACTCTTCAAGCCGTTTCCAAGTGATTACGATTGCTTTCAAAATAATAGCACGAAGATCTCAGGATCTTCTCAGATGGAGAAGATAGCATCCGAACGGAAAGGTACATTGAGAAATCTTGATCTCTCTATCAACGGAGTTAAGTAATACTGGACTGAGTCAGGTATTGGAAGGGTGACCACCGGATGTATGACCCGTTCTGGTATGGAGAAGCGTTCAAAGGCCTGAGTCAATACTGTTGTCTCTACGAGAACGTGGAGCAGAGATGTTGAAGTTAAGCAAATAGTTAAGGCAATTAGAAGGATGACCACTTGTGAAATACATTTACTTTCATTGTTAAAAACAAAGCCACTGGTGGAACATGAAACAGCACAAAGATAACCAAACGGCTTTTGGTTCTCCGACCAAACTATAAATGCAGTCGTTCCGTGTAATCGTAGTGCACCTCCACCCGCGCCCGACGCCTGACCAGTATCGCGACGTGGACTGTGACCAGGGTGTGGCACGTCGTGTCGTGCGATATGATTGAATGGGCGCCGGGGAAAGTATGTCGCTGTCAAGGGAGGGTCCTTGCTCGACGCCGCGGCCGTCAACCGTGGACGCTGTCGACCTATTTGCCTGCAAGGGTGCTCGACTCGCCGCGGCCGGATTCGCAAATGGCGTTCTCGGCTAAAAGCGTGATTAGCCACTTAAAGCGACTGAGTGTGCGGCAAGCGTATTATATTAGTTGACTTATAAATGCTGATCAACAGACGATAGATTGTGTTGTCATCCTCTGGGGTTGTTTTGCAAAAGTTCAGGTTAGAACGTGCTGTGAATTATGCAATAATTTGACAATTATATCCCGTGCACGTGTGTGCAGCAATGTTAAATATACTCTGAAAGCGTTCGTTCTCCGTACCTTACGTTCAAACTCTGGCATTTGGAATATCTTTAAAAATTGCATCAAACATGTATGGTTCAGATTTAAATTCAAACCTTGTTTATCCCCACCGTCTATGTAGTGTTGTAGGTATATACATGGAAGAATTTTGGTAGTTAATTTTTCTCATGTCAATATAGTGCTTGAATCAATTAAATCAAGTAATTTAAAGTGAAAGACTATCGTTTAAAAAAATGTTCAGAAAAAACGGAAAGCTAGCCTAGACTGATAAGTTGGTCTGCCTATGGCGTGCTGGGAACCCTATGATATGGGTGTAGCTATCGCCTGGCGTAGGTGCAAGTAACGCTATGATAAGATCGGCGGTGAGAGAATTCATGGATCGTGGTTGACAGGCAAGCAAGTGGTATAAATTTTGACAGGTTATTGTTACGACCGACCGAGTCATGTAATAATGACGTATGGTTATGCCTGAATGAAACATGAAAGTGATATTTCGATTGGTCGAGGGGCATGGGTTATGGAAATCAGAGCACATTTATTTTCTAATGGCACTTCGAGAATGTTATTTGGTATTTGCGAAAGTGTTCGACTTTCTGTGAGGCTGCGTCTGGATGAGAAAAGGCACGTGCTTGCCCATTTTCTGGTGAAACTGTTTCAGCGTCCCTGCATTTGTCCCGCAGAGAAGTATGAACACGCGGCAATAAAACTTGCCGGTTGTTGCGGGAACGATTGAAGGACACATCACGAATGAAGTTGGCGGCAATGTGTGCTTAATACCGGGATCAGTCACCAATATCGAACCTAGGACCGTCTGAACGCACAATATTCTTGATGCTAACCAATACGCCATTCAGAATGGCTGATACAATCTTCTAATCATTCTAAAATGGTTACAATTCATGTAATTCCCAGTCGATCTTATGGGCATTTTTACACAAATATATAAATGTGATTTTTGTGGGTCTTGGCTCATTGGGAAGGTTACGCAGTATCATTGCTAACGACTTAGTTGGTATCAGATCAAAAGCACTTGATATCAAATCTTGTCTGTACTGACTCATTACTCTGGAGCGCCATACTCCTACATTAATAAAGTGCACCGCTACAAGGACCCATAATTAAACGTTCAGATCAATTCGCGTGATTACAAAAGAAATCGCTACACAAATGTCAGCCGCGATTATGAATTGACCGGCGTGCCATATGGACACTGCCCGGAAATGCCATGTCCATTTTGTAATTCGCAATGGAATAACTCTTTAGCTCGGCGTGCTGCAGACCTAGTTTCAGTTGCCATTAGGTCATTATTACAAATAGAAGAACATCTTGAATTGCACTGCGATATGTTGGTACCGGTGCATGAGGAGTCCGTAGAGGTGTTGCTGGGTCCTGGACAAGTTCTGATAAGCTCCTCCCACCAGTCCCCTGTTTCCTGACTAATTAGCTTTCGATGAGGGAACGGGAAAACTTTGCCAAACTAGGGAGTTAACACATCTGGGAAACGAGGTCGCCAGCCACGTACCAGTTTGGGACAAATGGCAATCCAGAGGATGAGATGTTTTTTTTTCCTACTGTAACCTTAGAGAAAATAATACGGGTACTACCGTATTATTTTCCCTAAGCTGTAACCCTACCCTAATGTTATCCTTCATTCAACAATGGCCACTACAAATCAAATCTCTTCTTACAGTGCTAATTTCTAAAATAATATGTGGGTGGACGACCGACCTAATTTTGGGAGGGGAGGGGGGATTTTGTATTCATTATTTGTGTTTAACGACGCAATGTTTTGACATCTGGCCATGTGGCACTGGTCTAATGGCGTCGGTGAATGAGTGGATCATGATAACGATCATGATGAACCTAACCTAGCCTAGAAGGTAGGCAGTGGTTAATTTCTAAAAAAAAAATGGTGGGTGGACGCTTAACGATCTTCTTTTTTGTGTGAGGGAATGGGTGGGGGTCAGCTCTTCTTGTTTTCTGTAAGTAAATAGTGGAATCATTGGTTGATAGTTGGGGTTTATTGTCGGCAAAAAGACTTTGTGTAACTAAAACGAGACGTACCCGAAGAGGACGTAACCATCGAACATAAATTTGAATCCAACAAATTTCATTTGTTTCAGTAAAATACTTGTAAAATTACCCTCCGATTTGTGGAAATTTCTAAAGCAATGAGAGGCCAACGGTACAAGTGACTGACGGGATTTTTAAAACAAGGCACATTCCTAGAGGACAAAGGAGAGAAAATGGTAATTCACGGAAATATTGTGCGTTAGGGTTACCTCGGTCAACCTAAACTTCCCTGCTAGTGCCATTGTTTCTTCCTGGAAATAAATTGTTGAAAAGATCGATCAACTAACTTTGCTTACCTCCGCTCTCACGAGGAGTTGGGGGTTGGAGTTCCAAGGCAATCTTGATAACATCTTTTGACCAAAACATTTGCCCGAAACAACGGGATCGGAAGGAATTCTGTCCGAATTATAAATCGCAAGTTTGTACAAACTAAAACGATGTATCATCAGCAATCTGAGTTAATAAGAACAGCGCATTGACAAGACAAAATTAACATAAAAAGCTATTTGAAAATAATTAGGTGAGTGGATGGCGTCCACCCTTGAAATTAACCACTGCTGTGCGGTGTCCATGCTGCAAGTTTCAGGTTCGATTCCCATGCACGGAGAGGTTTCTCGTTATTGTCTGGCGTACATTGGAAGATGAAAGCAGAATTTTGCATCCTGTAAAACATGTAGTTTCACATTTCCCCCTGCCTAGCAAACAATGGCAATAAAATGTTTAGTTATTTCTATTCATGTTTTATTATTGGCTCCTAAGCCAAAACAGGGACATTTTATAGTAATTTAAATTTATGATTCTCATATCAACTGTCTGTATATCATTTCCTTTGATCAATCATAGACAATAAACATATTATTATTATTATTATTACATAATCATAACCCTTAACTTCAAGTTGAAGATAAAAAGAACAATAATAAATTAAGATACGTTTATCTATCCTCCATAAACCACTCCTAAATGTTTGAAGAAGAGGTGCTATAACGTTGTTAACTAATCAGCCATGTATTTACAGTATATTCACAACCCAACAATAATTTATTATCATCTTACTAACGCTAATTAGTATCAGAACATCGTACAGAATATTTACAGGTAGATACATTCCTTTGGGGGTAGGCAACCACTTTAACATGACTGTGTGTCCAATTGCATAAGTAATAACAACGTTAAATATTTACACCGAACATAAAACTAATACAACTAAATGCACTACAGATGACAGAGCTGAGATGCAATCGTTTGCTATCAAAAATTCATCCCCTAATTGGTAAGTAAACATTACAGATATAAGATCCATAAACAGCATCTCACTGACGAACGGTATTGGTAATACCCTTAAACATTGCTATTTAAAGAAGTGTATCCATCTCAACAACTGAAAATCACCCATATTGCTACTAAATTTGCATCACTAACACCCTTTGGTAAATTTGAGTAAATGTGAAAAATCACCTTTCGAATATTCTTCTATATTTACTACATGGCTAGAGGGGATTGAAGGCACAATAACTTAACCTCACAAGGTATTCTAACAGGGAAGACTGCACCAGAGGGACGTGCAGGTCTAGCAGTATGGCTCGGCGACTTGCTTTGTTGACGTACGTATAGGCTACCGAAGCTGAAGCCGAGTGAGAAACCTGCTTTCCCCCTCCTCGCCTAGACTGAAAACGCTGTTTTTAGTTAGTGTACGCGTCATTTTGCGGTACTAGCTGGGACCGTTGAGATCACGACGCTGAGTGACGTCACGCGAAAAGGAAAAGCGAAAAAATTTGCTGCAAAAAAAACTGAAAACATAAAATCGGTTTTTGAATCGGCAAAATTTGTGAACCAGCCAAACATTTCAGCATACCTAGCATACCCTGACTGCACGACCCTGCTGCACCTATTGCAGCGGCTAGAACTAGAAGTGAAAACTATATATCGATGCGATGCGGTTTCAGTCTTCTTCCATGTCGATGATCAGCCGCCCCAGCGACTTGTCATCAGCCAGGGCTTCGTTGACTTGGGCCAGCTTCCACTTCTTGGACACCAGCGGTGCTACTAGGCCTTGTTGGCACATGTCTAGTGCATCTTGCACCAGTTGCCTGGAAAATGCATTCGTTTCCTGTTTACTCATTTCATCTGAAACAGGGGAATGTCACTGTCCTAGCAAAGATTGTTGGAAGTTGATGAAATTTGTTATGTTGCTCTTTGTGTGAATTAGATGGCGCTAGAATGGTGGCAGGTCTTCAAGAAGATAATCCGCATGTTTAACTGCCGAGATCAATGGTCACTTCCTTTTCAGTGGGACAAACAAAGTAGGGTCAACAGTCATAAATGAAGGACATTGCTATTCAGCCAACATGACCAGAGAATGAAATCTTGACAAAATGTGACTTGCAAGCAAATTTTAAGGATGATAAAATACATAAAAACTTGGTATCAAAATGAGTAAAAATAATTTTGCAGCTCGCACAGAAAGTTAAACTTTTCTACCAAACTTCAGCCATTACTTTTCGAGACAACAAAAGATAAGACTGTGATCTCCTCAGGGCTTGACAATCTCACCTGTAGAGCTTGGGCGAGTGAAGTCGGTAGCTGGAAAGCGAGATCGCCGAGAGCGACATGTTCTTGGTACGTAGCTCTGCCGGGCTCACAGAACTCGTGCCGGCAACAGCTGACCCCACCAGGACCAGACTGCCCTCGAGCGCAAGGCTGCCGACAATAAACACTGCTTTAACACTCAACTAGTGACAGACGGTACCACGAAAAACCTGGGGGCATTCAATGAATTAATGAATGAATGTAATGAATGGGTTCATAGGCAAGTCAATCTGTTGATCTTTTTATATAATTTTTTTATTTGTTTACAGCTTGGGAGCAGATACAAGTGCATATTGTAGGTCTCCAGTGGCTGAATATGAATTAAGAAGTGTTGGTCCAAGTGGTATATAATATTATTTAATGGAATGGAATATAGTAAAGGTAGAAAGAAGTAAGTAAAGTATTTTGCACCTAAGAAAAAGTTGAGATTAAAATCCTTTAAGTTTGACACGGAGGTCTTGGTTTGGTGAAGTGGTTCAGAGCTGTGGGTGAATATTGAGGTGTGAATCGGACTAACTCTGTCGAGATTGACTCGCGGTCCTGAAACGGACCTAAAAAGTCGAAGTTTCGTCGGCGCCGACATCTTCAGGACTGTCTTACTACGTCAAAATATAAACTAAATTGTCAGAATAAAAGTGAACCACTAGTGGGCAACTATCTACACTTCTTGCTGTTTTCTTGCACCCCATGGGTTTTGTCTTAAATCTTGCAGGTATCGTGTCTGGAGTCAGGGATTTGTATGAAGCTACAAAAAAAAACAGCAAGACGATCCTGAATTGACACCAGTCATAATTGAGCCACGTCATTGATGCGCAAATAAACGCAGTTGGATCTTTTCAGTCTAGAGCAGATCACCAGTTTTATAAAAGATACCATCATTTCAAGAATGGTTAGCTTACATTGTGGCTCACACAGCTTTTATTTTATTCAAGTCAAAATCTCAAATTTTACTTGGACTGGTGATCTGTAATTTTGTTTCTAAAGAGATACGATGAGTTTGACAAGTTTTTCAATTGTTTAGGAACAAATAAACGCTAGTCACTACATCTTATAGGAAGAATACAGAACACTGACTTTCAGTCTAGGTTGGTGTTTGGAGGTTTGCTTGTAGCACGTTCGTATCGACTTGAGCCATTGGCTGAACTGCTGGACAAATCTTTTATATCACTTTACCAGGACAGATTAGAACCGAGTTTCTCTGAACTACAACCCCGTGGAATACAGACAAGGCAGTTAAATGGCTCAATATCTATTGGATCGGCATGATGTAACAAATCTTGAAGATACCGCAGTGTCGATACTTGCCACCCCAACCCAAGGCTTACCATTTGACGAGGTGCTGGGTCTTGTCGCCGCCCACGGAGTCAACAGCCAGTCGCACCCCTCGCTTCTCCGTCAGCTCGGTGACCTTGTCGATGACGTGCTGAGCGTGGTGGGTCTGCGCTGACCACGCCCCTCGCGTGCGTAGGAGCTCCGCCCCCTCCTCCGTGCTGCACTCCC
Source organism: Protonemura montana (assembly GCA_947568835.1). Taxonomy (NCBI): domain Eukaryota; kingdom Metazoa; phylum Arthropoda; class Insecta; order Plecoptera; family Nemouridae; genus Protonemura; species Protonemura montana. Next base: position 27,230,269 of record OX387603.1, on the reverse strand, counting down.
CAATCACCTGCACAACCAAGCAGCCCAAAACAAGGTTAGTTTTCAAATGTGTTGTCAATTGCAGAGGTGTGTGGTCAGGGCATGCGCCGCATGACCTGCCACCAAAACAATAGCACTGTGACAAGGTATACCTATTTATTAACTTAAATCAAAGTCTAGTTTGCTCCTGAATAATTATAAGCTTATGTTAGCTGCATTCTCTCTGAGACATGGATCCAGTAGAAACCATTCCCTTCTGGTGCAGGCCAGGAAGTAGTTTCTGCCAACCTCCATTTTGTCCCCCTTCTCCCTCAGTCTTTGGCCATGCATTCCATGAAGAGTTTCCTCAATGCCAGCCCTTATTTCATTCCAGCCTTCATTACCACTCAGGGCTCAATGCAGCCCACACAACCTTGATTTCCTTCTTCTTTGGCTGAGGATTTCCCATCCTAGTTTTTGGAGCATATCACTCGCGCTACCATGGACATAGGATTTGCTAGTTGGGTCCCAGCTCCACATTTACACCCTTCCCGTGACCCTCCTCGCTGCCTGCCTCTGGACACTTTCCACTGCTTCCACTTGGCCTAGTTGGTACGGGTCTCAAACCATGCCCCCATATTCCAGTACAGGCCAATGTGTGCCCCTGAGAACTTTCCATTACAAAATTCAAGCACCGGGTTCCTTTATGATGGTTTTTAGACTCATGTCTACTTGATTTATCCTTAGCACTTTACTTATCATTCAAAACCCATTTCAAATAGTTTTCCTTAAAACCAGTTTACTTTGGTCACTACTCTAATGCTAGTGTCGCTTATTCTACAAGTTCCCACCTTGACTCACAACTGGGTGAAAAGTGTAAGCCACTGAAACACTGAACAGCCACAACAATCGTTTAATCCACCGGTGTTTAGTTCACGACTTCTTTGTCCTACCTTAGCCCGATAGACATTAGCAGCAAGGTCAAGAGCGGCAAGCCCCACGCCGCCGGGGCCGCAAGCGACTAGAACCGTCTCGTTGGGCTTGACATTGCCTCGCCGGGCCAACGCAGCCAGTGCCGCAGAGTACGGGAATGCCAGGGCTGCACCCGACTTGAAGGACACCCCTGATGGCAGCTGCCACACATCCTGAAATCACAAATACAGAAATATTTATTACATTTATGCCATTGAAATTATGAAGTTCAGAAGCACATTATTCATTTCGGCGGTCAGGTGGCTCGTACATTTTTAGGATTGTGATTTTATTTTTATAAGCTTATCTGTCAAAAGTACTTAGGACCTTTCTTCAATCCTTAATTCACTCATTTATATCTCTTAGCTGGAATACAGTCATAACAGGCAAGCTTTACAGCAGCGATGAAAATTCATTGAGACTACAAATAGAGCTATGGTTAATAATATTATCACAGAATACCAACTAAGTAGGTAGGTAAGTAGGTAGGTAGGTAGGTAGGTAGGTAGGTAGGTAGGTAGGTAGGTAAGTAGGTAGGTAGGTAGGTAGGTAGGTAGTAGCTATGGTAGTATAATATGGTAAGTGAGATCTTAAGTAACAGGCAAAATATTACCTTGGAATTCAAGACACATTCATTGGCAAAGCCACCCATTTCGCCAAATGAAAGGCCAAGGACTTGGTCTCCAACTGCATAGCCAGCATCAATCGCTTCTTTCGTTGCTTCTAAGACAATGCCAGATACTTCGCTGCCTGGTACAACAGGGACTTTGACTTCTTTGGGGTTGGCCTCCGCAGAACAAAGGAGAACGTCGATGTGACTGACTGCAGCGCAACGCACTTTTATTCGCAACTGTAGGACAGAACAAATCCATAAAATGTTTGCGTAATGTTTGTTACATAATCGTTGATAATAAAAGTTGCTCTGTACTCTTTAGAACCTACTCTCTAACATCGAGTGTTATTAGAGAATTAATGAAATTTATTCAAACTTACATCTCCCTTTTTCAGTTTCTTCCTAGTTTTCTCTTGAATTGTTAAAGGTTTTCCTAATTCCTTGAGTACAGCCGCTTTATATGAAGACTCGTGCCGCACACCATTTGTTGATAACACGGATAGTGTCATAGATGATGATGACTGGATATCGACTAGCAGTGAACGAAGCACTTTTCTCCCAAAAATTATAGCCATTTCTTCTTAATTTTCGGCTAAAAACGAAAATATACAGGGCGACTGTCGCTTAACCCCAGATTCGACGAGCATGGGCGGCGGCCATACTGTAAGTTTTGACGCTAACGGTATCTGCCGAGAAGTGATGAGATTTCTTATTTCCGAAATTTAAATTTTATTTTCTGCATAAGTGCTTCAATTCACGTTATTTTTTCTCAAATGCTCATCGATTTTAATTTTAAGGCTGATAACAGAGTTTAGTAGGATTGACAAGGTTAAAAAATTACGCTTTACATTTTAAAATACCTGAAAGCTCCACTTTTGACAGAAGGAAAGAAGATCTAAGGAAAGAAGATGTAACCAAAGACGTTGTAACCTATCTATGGTCTTTGGTTGTAACTAAACAAGGTACCGCTCACCAACATAAAAATAATGCACAATTTGTACAGTATCTCAGAATTCATATATATATATTTATTATTTATAATGTAATTTAGTTCTCTATATGTACAGAATAATGTCTTCAGTAGTAAATACTAAAAAGTAACCAAATAGTAATATTTCACAGCTAGAATGTAACTTTCAGGGGGGGAAAAGGGAGGATAGGTATATTAGCACATACGTGTAAAAAAGGTCGTAGATTTGACACAAGGTTAACTATATCATCGGCAATTTCGAGTTAAAACTACTCCTCGAGAAAGCGAGAAGTTGCCTACCCGACAAGACAATCGCAACCGACAATCTAAGGACAGTGTCGAAATTTCAAACAATGATTGTGGCCTCCTATCTCGGCCAATAACAAACAAATATATTGTAAGGTATTCTCTCGTTTCGTAGAAAGCAAGGTCGAATTGTCGGCTACCGATTTTCAGAAGATCTTCAGTCGCATATATCAACTAAATTTATCGACGAGTTGGTAGAATCACAAGATAGAACCCCGCTTCTTCGAAGTTGTTCCCACAAACTCGATTTCAAAAAGGTTCCATTGAATCTATGTTCCCATGCAAATAACATTTAAACGAAATTATAGACCAAAGAAAGCATAAATGTCACTATGCATAGAAATTAGATCAACTTTATGAATTAAGACCTTAAGAGATAAATGTATGCTTTGTAAAATATCTATAATTGCTCAATTAGAAACAAATAATGCTCATTTACATAGCCTCAAGTGACACCAATATTATCTTTTGGTCTAAAATTCCTTTTGTTTCAACAACTAAATTAACTAAAAAACTAACATATACATTATGATTTAAACTCAAAATTGCCATTGCTTTTTGGCCTCAACCAAACCACGAAAACCCCAAATCAGTCAAGACTACGGAAAAGTGAAAGTGAAAGGTACCCTAAGACAAAACGGCCAGCTCATCAAACCACGGCTCACTTGCCGATAACAAACAAGGCAAATAGCTACTCGAATAAAGTCTCACTGGTCGACCTAACAACTAATTCAACGGAAAGACGTGACCAATGTTTTCGCATCCTCTCTGCATGGCACCGGGAACGTCAAAACGGTTCCGTCCGCTCAACCCCACAAAGAAGTCGAAATAAAATAACAGCCACGTAGATTATTGCTTGCGGTAAAAACCCAGGTTAATAGTTTGGCTTCAATTTCTGTATGGCCAGTAACTTTCTCTGAACAAACAACTAGTTAATATGACCAGTCTTGATAGGACCATTACATCGATTTAATGTAACACTGCATCGAAAAACTATTTCATTGCAATAAAGCACCCGATTTAATGCATAGTTCTGAACTATTTGCATGGAATCAAAGTGCCACGAAGGTGACCGATTTTGACGTTCCCACTTTTATCCCAACGATTCAGAATGCCTGAGTACAGGCAAGATCAAGTCTTCACAAATCGACAGAAACTGGCACAAATATCAACGCTAATTCACCGTCAAATTCTGTGTCAGCATCAACCGCTCCCGAAAAGCAAACCTCTGCCGTCGCCAAGCCCTGAGCACCCCCAACTCTATTTACACCTTGCAATCCGAACGTCACGTCACTCTTCCACCACCCCTTCTGCCGTCGCCACCCCTAGAACGGGAGCCGCCCCTTCGTTGGACGTCGCCCTTTCCGTAGGCGTGTCTTCTGTCGGCGAGGCGGTGGTGGAAGATGTGGCCGGATCGCCAAGGGGCGGAGACGGATTGCCGAGGGGCGGGTCTTCGCGACGCATGTCCTCGACAGGTTGCGCCAGCGAAACCCGCGGGAAACTTGACACGAGGTGAGCGAGCTGCGGAGATGTGCCGCCAGAGTGTCCGGTCTTGCGAGCTTTGTCACCTTTCCGCCACAGGGTGATCTCCTGCAAAACATTACGTGAATAAGCGTCTTGTTCAGTACAGAGGTACTCTAAACACTGGTACAAGTATCAGTACCACTGATATCAAAACTCTCTCATTCTTACATGCCGTACTTGAATGCATAAATAAAGTTAGCAGCATATTGTATACTATAAATTGTAAAAACTATTATTTTTCTAGTTTTCCATTCGAAAGAATTACTTTTTGATGAATTGAATTTGGCTCTCAAGCCTATGTGCCGTTGCCACTAGGTTTGTTCACGAACCGGTACATAGCTGGCCAAATGTTATCAAAGCTGTAATAGCGACATGGTATTGTGATTGACGACGTGGTTACCTGCTGTTTGAAATACCGCCGGTCCTCCTCATCCATGAGCACCAGGTTGAGGTAGTAGCGCACGCTGAACTTTTTGTTGATGTCGCGTAGCGTTGGCGTAAGGTCGTAGCCGGCGAGGAACACGCGGATCGGAATCGATTCTCCACGCACCGGAGCACCGTCCATGATCTCGTACTTGGCAATCGTTTCGTTCTCGGTGAACGTGTTCGGTCCTGCGTGAAATCAGCCAAACATTTATGTCTCTGCGGCACTGATCCCCTGGCCAGCTCGTAGTCTGTTGGTAAGTGTCCAACAGTTCCAAGACCAAGTCCCTGGGAAGTACCGTGCTGGCACTGTTTTAATGACATTGCTGGTACGTGGCATGTCAGGGATGAAGTTTACATGTTCTTCCAGAAAGGCTAACCACTCCCTAACCGTAGCACAAATACACAAAGTGAAGGTCCTTTGTTTGTGACGCTAGAAATTTGCCTAAGTTACACTAGTAGCCAGGGATTGGTACTTCTCAAATCTATTTTTATTAGTCTATATTTGTCCATTTTCAACTAGGAAAGGTTGGCTAACCTGATCCAGTGGTTTCCCGCTTGATGATTGCGATTTCCATGTGCTTTATCTTGATTCGTACGAGGAGGAAGTAGATCTTGCCTACGATCACGTCCTTCAGGTGGTACCTGTAAGAAGGGCACGTTAACTGTAATGTAAATTCAACCTTAGGATGGCAGCAGGATCTCAAAAGCTTTCTATAGAACCGCAAGCAGTAATTGTGGCGTTGTGGTTGGTCTTGCGACATGGGACACAAAAGGGATCATGGTTCTTACTTGGACTTGTTGTACTCGAACTCAATGTGAAGGCAATCTTCGATGCCGACCTCCATCTTGATGCTGTTGTTCATGTCGGGGTAACTCGAGAGAGTGTGTACTGCAAGTTCCATCTCCTTGACCACGTCAGACAACCGCCTTACCAGAGTCACCTTCAGCAAATACCTGTGACAGGGCGGTTATGTTCGTTAAATATGTAAGTATCTTATGAGTTGTGGGTATAGGTTAAGTAGGTAAAGGCCATAGGTAGCTTGTAGGGGAAAGTGTAAACAGAATGGTTTTCACTTTAAACCAAGAATCAGAATCAAAATGGTGTAGGAAGATCTTTTATTTTGAAGTGGCTACAAAAGTTACATTTGAAGGGTTGAGATGTGTCAAAAAAATGCTACTAGCTTTGCAGACAGGTTGACTGTGTGTGTTTTTTAGCAGTGTAAAATAACTTTTGTAATTCTTGCAAAGCTTATTAAATTAAACTTATCTAGAGCCAAAAAAAAAGTGTATTTCTTTAAACGCCAACAAGTGACCAGGTAGTTTTGTTAATAATCTATTTGAGAGATTTAGAAAGCACCTACCTGAGGCGAACGTTTGCACCAGTATAACTCTCAAAGGGCTTCTCTACATTGAGGAACTCAAACGGATAAGATGCATTCTGTGTGAGCTCTCCTGGTCGAGCTAGTTCTTTCACTAGGGATGTGAACTCGTGATGATTGCCTCGGTCATAATATAATTCAATTTGACCAACAAACTCAATCTTCAAGCCTAAAAAAACAAGAAATTGTGTGTTGTCATGTTGTTTCTATTAACTTCCTATTAGCATGAAGACTGCAAGGTCTGCTGCTGTTACTAAAAAAATTGCTAAAACATAAATCTTTACCCTGATGTTCCAGTTTAGCTCCTGGTTTCTTCAGTGTGAGGTTAACCTTCCCTGATACTGTTTCTCCGTCATAATAAAGTAAGTGGCGTTCTTTCCTTCCATCTTCCATTTTTATATCGGCCATCTTCCGTCCCTCTGCGCCATCCAGGACGATATCCATCTCAGCGCTCTGTCCGAACCCGAAGAAACTCTGCAACAAAAACGCAGTGAGTTGTTGCTTTGTTGTTTTAGGGGACCAATGGCATTATCTAGCCAGAAATTATTCACAAGCTCATCAAACAGTTATTTTGATTATTATGCAATTATTCAATTTAATCTAGAGTTGATGTGGGGGAAATCATGGCATCTTCAATATTAGGTTATGGAAGGGTCTGGAAATTCAGAACAATTTCGCACACTTTTACTATACATTTGACTTCATTTAAGTTGTGCTTATAGAATCGTTATGCATAATTATCTTCAATTAATCATTTTGAATTCGCATTTTGTGGTTAGTTAGAACCATTTGCCCGATAACTGAAGCAGCCTACAATTGAAAGACGTATCTCTACGTGAATTCTCCCAAACATACCATCGTTAGGCCGGCACGGATAAGTTGAACTCAAGTTGGATGCTTTATATGAAGAGATAGGTGCACAATAAAGAATTTAGGAAAACGAAATCTGAAAATCTTTCGACATTTTCCGATTAAATAGAGCAATTTCCCGAGATTTCCACCACAGCTGAGCAGTGTCCTCCTCTTCCTTCTAACAAACGTCAAAACGTCAAACTAAAATATGGCCGACACGACTGTTGCTTAGGTCTTTAGACAGTTTTTACTTTAGTGGGTGTTTACTAACACACACAGTCGCCACCTTGTCACATTAATCAAGTAAATTAAACTATTAATTCATCTGTATAATTAGTTAATTGAGACATTACAACCATTGCAACATCGTCATATGCAGGTTGGTCTTTTTTCGTTGGCAGGTTGGTTAAACTGTTATTCAGAAAAAGAAGGGGTTCATTCGAATAGCATCGCTGCACCACTCGTACGCAAACAATTCAATCGGAAGCAGAAAAACGATACTCAGATTATGCACAAACATATTTATTTCAGCTTTCACAAAAGAATCTCTAAGCATTAGCCAGAATCCAATTGTAGTTAATTCGTTCAATTTCTCGTTTCATTTCGTCATCGCAGATTACACTTTTGGCAGCAGATTTGAACTCTCTCGACCCTGCCACCCAGAACAGCATGTTTCCAACAATCCTCCTTCCAGCCTCCAGGCTTGGTGCACCAACAACCTCTATCTTAGACAGGTTACCTGCAAGGGAATCAGAGCAATATTTTAATTAGTTAGTATGTAACAACAATTCATCATTAGCAATGGGAAGGTAGATTTTGGAACAAGCAAATTTCAAAACCTGTATTTATGTCAGAGTAAAGAAGAAACAAATTATTTGAAAGAAAATTTTAGGGCAAAGCCCATAACCAATGTGCCCAATAATTTATTTGACTCTTTCCAGAAGTGTTGATTTTACTTCACTATCAAAAACTTGAACACTACTAAAATCAAATCGCTCACCGAGAATGGCAGGGAGATGCTGGCACAAAGCTGCACGGAATCCCTCGTCTCTCTGAACTACAAGTTGTCCCAGCACTTGAACCGTTCTCAGCGACACCTGCGGCATTGTCAGCGCCACGGGAAGGCGGTGCTGCCATTCAACCAGGCCCTGGCATCTGTCAAAGTAGTGGCAATTGTCTAACAAGCATCGTCGATATCATAGCACATCCCGTACAAGTTTTTAACTGGCAGTTAGGAGGGTCTCGTTTGATTTATGTTCATCTAATCGGGTGTCAAAGTTTCAACTCATCTGAAATTGATCATCTACGACACGTGGTAAATACACATACATACCCCCACCCCTTCCTATCAAGTAAAGACCAGCAAGATACCTTGCATAGCATTGCATGCCCTCGGTAGAAGATGCGTTTGACAACGCAGCCAAATCAAAATATTGATTAATTTTTTCAGTTAATATGTGCAGGAAAATAAAAGGATAAATCTCAATTTTGGGACGATTTAAAACTCTGCACCCCTAAAAACCGAACGGACTATTCATGCTTATTTGTACATTTTCAAACATAGATAATCTAGATCTATTCTAAGGTACAGCGAGGGAATTTAACGTTACGTGGACTTAGGTGTAAGGTATGATGCAAGCGCATAAGAATGAACCTATAGCTAGAGATACGTGCTTTTAGCATTAATTTTATCGAAATTTTAGCGCTAAGTATTTGAATTTTAGCGTTTATAGCTAAAAAGAAAAAAGGGCTTTTGCGATCTACATTCGAAAGGAATGCGGATTTTGGGCTAGCCCTGGGATCTCTAATAAAGAAGTTATCAGGCTAAAGCTAGATCAGCATCATTAACAAAGGGGTGGAGACCCATGAAAATATGGCAACAATGGCACCATACAATAGAAAACAGTTGCTCTGTCTATACCCGCAGAAATATAAAAAAGCAGAATTGAGAAACTATCAGGCAAATCTTAGCAACTCCATGGCTACCAGAAAATGAATCTACTATTGAACCTTCTATGCTTGACAGTATTTCCATTTCTTAAAGTTGACACCAAAGCAAGACTAGTTTAGAATACAGCTGTGGATTTTAGCAAGTGAGAAGCTGGGGACGCACTTAACGAGATGCTTGCAGCGGGGATCCAGAGAGAGGTCGCCATGCAGTTGCCAAACGGCAGCTCTTGGTTCGTTGTCGAGATCGTGGAACCGGCGCAGAACGGCAGCCAGCAAGTCCTCCACCTGCGAAACCGTGCGTCGTGCCAGGAGTTAATGAAACCGGAATCGTTGTTCGGCTATCAGGACACATTACCTGACTTTTGTTTATCGCCTTGAAAAACATTTACCTTACACATTTTTTTAGATGAAATCTTATTTAAATTGCAAACGCTTGCAATGCGTGGGGTATTTTATTATTATCAACACTATAACTGTCTCAAAAATTGATGCCCAAACGGGGACACGAACCTCGATCTCCACCTATTGCGGGTGTTGCTCTGAACCATTGAGCTACTTGGACACTGGCTTTTTGAGACGATTTTAGTGTATGTGATGAGAATGACGGATCTCCAAGGAGTAGAACCATGAGGCTGTGAATACTCACAGTCACTCTGATTCTAGTGACGCCAAATCACGTCACAACCTGTCAATCTCGAGTAACTCCAATTTGACGTTAGATGCGTTATATTCTTAGATGAAATTTTATTTAAATTGCAAACGCTTGCAATGCGCGGGGTATTTTAATATTATGAACACTATAACTGTCTTAAAAATTGATGGTCTGTTTGGGCATACATTTTTCGCAACAAGATAGGAGTGAAAATAAATGTTTTACCTAGTTTTTTTAGTCAATAGATTGCTGCAAATAAGTTCTAGAGCTACTAGGTGCTCTGACAAGAAATGTCTAATGCAAATTTGACAAATCTAAAGTGAAGTTTCACCCTGAACGCTACAACGAACTCACCAAAATGTCGTGCGCCATCCACTGTTTGCTCCTCGAGATCAGTGTTAGTCGCACAACCTTGATGAGAAGAGTCAACGACTCCTTCTCCATTCGCCGCCAGCAGCCGACTTGTTCTGTAAAACAAAGTCATCGTCTTCAAATCACGCCAAGATTTTCTCACTGACCATCTTACGAAACAGCCAACGGAGCTAGCCAAGGCATTGCTTTGTTTCCTTTTTGGGTATGGCATTTGATTGACTGACTTTTAGGGTTTAACAACGCACTATTTTGACATCTGGCCATGAGGCACTGGTCTAATGGCATCTGTGATTTGTGAATGAGTAAATGATTATGATGATGAATGCAAGCCTAGAAGAAAGGAGAGGAAACCTGGTACCAGCACGTAGTCTACTCCTGTTCAAGGGGACCACCGGCTTAACGTCCCTTCCGAAGGACGGTACAACAGGAACAACAGGATTCCTCCACAAATCCATGCTGTCGAGAGGTTGATAAGCAAGGCGAGTGAAGTTGCTGTACTATCTTTCATCCCTCCAGCCTCTCTCCCAAACAGAACTGCTCATGTGTGTGATAATCACCCACCCAATACCTGACTCAGTGCAGTGTTGCTTAACTTTCATCCCACCAACCTCTCTCCCAAACAGAACTGGTCATGTGTATGATGGTCACCCATCCAATACCTGACTCAGCGCAGAGTTACTTAACTTTCATCCCTCCAACCTCTCTCCCAAACAGAACTGGTCATGTGTATGATGGTCACCCATCCAATACCTGACTCAGCGCAGAGTTACTTAACTTTCATCCCTCCAACCTCTCTCCCGAACAGAACTGGTCATGTGTGTGATAATCACCCATCCAATACCTGACTCAGCGCAGTGTACATTTGTTTTGTTGACGGCATTTACCTGTGAGATATGTGACAACTTTCTGGCAGATGTGAACGTTCCCGCTGTCATGAACACAACAGAGCAGATAACAAAGTGACAAGTTTTGCTGTAGACACGGTTTCGTGATACTGCGCCCGACAGCAGTCATCTTGGAAGCTGACAAGGTTTGCCTCTTTTTCTTCGTTCCTTCGCGCTGTAAAACATAGAGTAGGTCTCGTGTCAATCGACCATCACAAAGCTATCTACCACTATAACCATACACATAATTGGTTAGTTAGTAAAAAACACCAATTCGTTCGGGATTTTATTTCAGAAAATACAAAATACATTAGTTTTTGAGTTATTGACCCTGATTATTTTATTTAGATGCATTCAGGAAGCTTGAACTGGGTAATTGTTATAATTTTGTGTGGTTCTTTTGCTCCCAAAAAATGTTCAGGACTGCTTTTACCCTTGAAGAAGTAACAGGTACAAGTTACAAAACGTTGGGATATTTAGTTGTTCTTCACTTAGCATCTAAAACCCAGTTGAAATAGTTTTTGTCACTCATCACAAAGCTTTTCATAATGCACGTCAGTTTGTTTCCATCTGAGACCAAAATGCCAAGTTATGAACAGTATGATCCAAGGGGAGGTCAGCTGTGCACAAATCAATGTCTCTGAATTTGCAGTGAATGTAGCTAGTTTAGTTGACAGGGAAACCATGATGTATCGAGACAAACCCACTCACCTTTTCTGCGCCGCCTTCTTCAATTGTTAGGACGGCTTCGTATGAATATGGGAAACCGGGCATCAGATACTTCTTGATATCTGCCTCATATCTCTCCTTGAACCACTTTGTCTGGATGGAATAAAGAAGCCAGCGTAACTCACTTTGCCTTCACCACTCACTAGGGCTTCGCAAAAGCATTAGGGAAACTCTTTAAATTTGAAACCATTTTTTTTTTGTGAGAAAATAATGAACATGTATTTTTTTATATTCTTCTAAATCCAATTTTAGAGAGCTTAGTCTAGGGGGGGGGGGGGGGGGGGGGGGATCGTAAAAAAACTCGGGAAAATAAGCAGAGAAAAAACAAATAAATACAAAATTGAATGAATTATTGATTGAAGTGGTTGATTGACTTGATATACTAATGACCATTGTCACCATAACTGATTTAGAGCCCAGTAAGGATGCTCTGGTAATAATGTAAAGAGATTCACTCCTAACGACATTGAGACTGATCTAAGCTCACCAAGGAAGACGCTTGCGATTGTTGCTCATAGATGACGAGGAGGTCCCAGGAGAGTTGGATCACTTGCAAAACACTGCGCAAGAGATCAGCTGATTCTACTGTCAGGACAGCAGCCCCATCTGGACAAACAAAGGTAGTTAGATACGTGTATTGCAAGGTATTGAATGCTCATGTTTAGTTGTGTTAATTTAGCTTGTTTTGTGATATGATGACAGCATCAAGTTGTAGCAGCATGAGTTAAATTAATTCTGTGGAATTTAGCGGTGAATTTAGCTTTGGTCGATGCTTAAACTACCTCTTAGCAACCTTAAGTCTGTTTGATATATATTTCTTTTAAAATAAAATGTATCTGCTTGAGTCCAACTTGAGGTATAACAAATATGTTGAAGAATATGCCACAAGAAGTAAAGGAGAGAAGAGTGATAAAAGCAACAGCCAAAATGTTAACAAAGAGTTTCCACTATCACGGCCTGCCACTAATGCTCGGTAAGTTCCGTAATCTCCCATTGCTTTCCAAATCAACATATTTGATATCCCAGCCCTTGGGCACATTACAAATCAACATATTCTTGTTATCCCAGCACTTTGGCACATTACAAATCAACATATTCTTGTTATCCCAGCACTTTGACACATTACAAATCAACATATTCTTGTTATCCCAGCACTTTGACACATTACAAATCAACATATTCTTGTTATCCCAGCACTTTGACACATTACAAATCAACATATTCTTGTTATCCCAGCACTTCGACACATTACAAATCAACATATTCTTGTTATCCCAGCACTTTGACTCATTACAAATTAACTCACTTGAGGTGTCTTAGACTGGCTAGCAGGTGAAAGATATTGGAAAGAAAAGCTTCGACTCACTTTGTACAGGGGCGTCTTCAATCCACGTCTGAAAGAGCAGCGGCATCAACGACTCAAGATGCGTAATCATTTCAGTAGCATCGCTAGTTCCTGACAAAAATTAAATATATTTCTAATCTCATTTTTTGACGGGCGCTGCAAGGTAAATATGTTCTTAATCCTATGAAAGTCAAGTGCGGAAAGATGGACACGCTTGCAATTATCAAGACTTACCAGCTCGCGTCTTCGTGAATACGTCACAGCGTTGGAGCTGCATCGAGTCAGACAAGTCTACCGTCAACGGTTTGTCATCGTCCCACACCACTTCTCGGGCGGCGACTGCTTCTAAGTCTGCGGACACAACAGATAACAAAGCCATCAGCAGAGTATAAATCAGTGGTTATACCGTTGAGTGTGCAGGTTCTAGGTAGAGGCAGAACGTTAATGTTAAACCGTTGAGTGTGCAGGTTCTAGGTAGAGACAGAACGTTAATGTTAAACCGTTGAGTGAGCAGGTTCTAGGTAGAGACAGAACGTTAATGTTAAACCCTTGAGTGTGCAGGTTCTAGGTAGAGACAGAACGTAAATGTTAAACCGTTGAGTGTGCAGGTTCTAGGTAGAGACAGAACGTTAATGTTAAACCGTTGAGTGTGCAGGTTCTAGGTAGAGGCAGAACGTTAGTGTTAAACTTTCTGTGTGAAAGATGGCCACCACATGACTACTTTACCGAAAAAAATGCAAAGTACCGGAACACGCCGTTAAGTGGAGCCACTGTCGTATGAAATTTAATTTCGATATTTCTCGTAGGCTTACTCCCTTTTGAGACTTCATGCTCAAAAGATCTCTATCAATGATTACCTCAAAGATTGATATACACGTAACGATATTCAAACGCGAGTAACCGACGAGAAATATCAAAATTAAATTTCATAGGACAGTGGCTCCACTTAACGGGGTGTTCCTGTACTCTGCATTTTTGTCGGTAAGGTAGTCATTTGGCGGCCATCTTTCACGCAGAAACTATAACATTAACGTTCTGTCTCCACCTAGAACCTACACTCAACAGTGATACCATTGTACTTATGTCTTCTTTCATAATTTCAATTTAGATCCGCAACTAAGCTTCCGCAAACGTCAGTGACTTCCATTCGTTCATCCAACCAGCCTTGGTATTAGTCTACCATCCATACCCAATAAACAATCACAATAAAAACAGTGGACTCACCGTCCACACCGGAATGTAGGCCAGCCATCGCCGCCAACAACTTCTGCAGCCGATTCAGGACGTTGTTGCGCCACTTGATGGAAGTCAGCTTACTGTCGAGGTTAATGGTGAGCAATCGAGTCTTCGTGCCATTTTCTTGCAGCTTAGACACCTACAGAGTTAAAGATTCAGGTGAAGGTTTGGTAAATGCGATGGGTTTCTGCTTCAAGCTTTTCATATGGGATAGAAATTGTACAGTGTGTCTTGCCTTTGGTAAAGTCATTTTGTTGATTTGTAATGTGCCAAAAGGCTGGGATAACGAATATGTTGATTGGAAAGGTAAAAGAAGAGTACGGAACTTACCGAGCAAGAGTTGCTCGGACTCAGAGTCAGTCTTCTCTATTATATGATTAAATGATTTACGAATGTCGAGTGCCTAGTGCCTAGTGTCTGTCTGACTGTGATCTTCAAGAGAAGACTGATCAGTCTGCTGATAATCTCCGACAAGTCCTTTTTAGGACTCAAAGCCCTTCACATAAGAGCATTAACCAAAAATTCACAAGTCTCTAGCATAAGTAAGATCATCTACACGGGAGATGTTCATTGGGTTAGCCATCTCGGTGAATTTACGCACCATGTTGAGGAAGTTGGGTAGGATAGCAGCGGAATGGGCAGCCACAAGCGACGGACACGTGTCAAGCAGAGCGTCTAGCAGGAGCAGAGAGTCCTCGCGGATTGGTGTTTTGATGTGAGTCATTGCAGCGCCAAGGTAGGAAGCCAGGGTCGCAAACACCGGCTCAATTTGATCTTGGTCAACCTACAACAAAGATGTGACATTTAACATTTTTGAACTTGCTGAATAAAGTATTTTTTAACTAGGTTATTGTAAATGGAACAAGATTTCTCTAAGATTTATAGAGTAGGTAGAAGCATAGAATTAGAATAGATATCGAAACACTATTCTTCTAATAATTTAAATATAATCTGTCTGTCTTCTTTGGTAGAAGAAGTAGAAGAATGTTCCTAGTCAGAAATAATACCATTATTTTTGAACATTTGTTCAACATTTTCTGATCTTTATTAGTTCAGACTAATGAATGGTTGGACAATTCTGCAGTGCTTTGTTTGTACATTTCATTTCACAAATATGTTACCTCACAAGGGACTTTTCCACCCTGGCAGCAAGATTACAAAGATTCTTTATAGGTAGGTTCACTTACCTGCTTAAGAGCTGAGTCAAACAGTTTAATTGCTCTTTTCCTTACTGCCTCTTCGATACTGAGAGCTTTTTCTGCCAGGCCAGTTGCCAGAGGTGCTAGATGTTGCTTGACAGCACCAGCCCGACTGGTAATCTCTTGCAACCCTTCGAGACCAGCTAATTGAATCACCTTGCTATGATGACCAAGGCGAATAAGGAGTTCCTGCACAGACAAGCAAGATATAACAACGTAAATGCCATGAAATTTACTTCTATTAAAATCTTGATTACACATACCTTAATGTTTAGTTTCCGCCTAGAGAGAAGCTCATCTTCGTTGACGGCTCTGAGCTGTTCCTGAATCACGATCTTCTTGACTTTGAAATTTGTGTCGGTGATATTTTGTCCCTTAGGTAAAATTGTCTTTTTCGCCTTAAGTTTCACCTTACTTTTTTCAAGTCTATTACTTTTCTTGGTCATATTTCAGGCTGTAAAAAAATAAGTGCAGGTACAATACGGGTTTAACCCTACTTAAAGTGCAGCAACCATGCTGACAGGTTTCTAAATAATTTTTAGCTGTGGTGCTTATGACTTTAAAATAGATATATGCGAGAAATAATGAGACCCACTACCTGAGTTTTTGTTTTCTTTTATAATAACTTCTAACCGTCTATAGTCAACGAATACAGAAATTTTACTGAATTTACCACACTGGATCACGGTGGCACAACTGGCAGCATATTCAGATTGAACATGGCGGCTATTGAAAGTGTGTGCCTCCATCAACGAGCTATATAATGGTTATAGAGAGGCCCACGACGTAGTATCAGCGCTCCCGGTTGTGCCTGTGAGAACTATCGACCGCCATGACAGTACAAGTCCAGATCATATTGGATCAGCTGTCAAGCTACTGCGAAGATTCCACAGTTAAGATAGATTATATAGTTCTATCAGAGATAAAAGATAGGGAAGGGAGATACGTAGCCCAAGGCAGAGCAGGTGGGCTCAGGACTTTCTTAGTACTCATCGGTGTTACGGAATAGGAAAGCGGCGCTAGTAGTAGCAAACCGCTGTAGGTACCGCGGAATTCGAAAAAACCGTAGTGCATAAGAACCGCACCACTGCGCTAGTGGTTCTTTGTACGAGCGGATACGCGCCGAGTTTAAAAGACCCGTAGTTCATGAAACCCAAGCCGCGCGCTAGAAGCACTTACCAACGCGCGTAGCGCTGAGTTTGAATCGGGGAACATTTGATTTGATTTATTAGTTACAATTTGTATTCATACAGGTGGTAACGTTTTTTTTTTTTAATTAAGAATATAGATAGTAAAATATAAGTAATTAATATTAATTATAATGATAACTATATTAATGATGATAAAAATAATAATTGATAACAATATTAATATTCACGATAAAATAATCTTAGGAACTATGAACTTCTCTCAATTTCTCCGCTCGAGTAATAGACAACAGGCAAGGTGATGATTTGTTCACTTTAGCGACTCGGTTGCTGTATCTGACATCTGTGCACTTGCTTGCCCGCTCTAAATGCTTACATTTTTTGATGTTCGGAATAACACTCGTTTTTCAATGACGTACAGCCTGAAATAATTTCCCACGACCGTAATATGCGGTCATGGCTGTCAAAATGTTCATATCAGAGACTAAACCCGGTGCTGACTGCTGATACTGCAAGAAATTCCACAAATGTAGCTTTTTGATTTATAATTATGGCACTGGCTTATCTTAAATTATCAGCAAGTCGATTAAGAATTAATTTGTTGCGCCATTTCAAACACCGCGGAACTTTTGCTCCAACATCGACAACTATTGACTTTGCTGCTTACGACCACTCACGGTTAATTTGCTTAACTTATACAATGTAAGAGTGTGAATAGATAGTTTGGAACGAAGATTAAAACAGGTGTATGCAAAAATATGGGAAACACGTGGTCGCGGGTGCAAACTTGATCGCTATCGATCGACGGCCATTTGAAATGAAAGGTCGAAATTGTTGTTGTACCCAAAGAATACGTTAAAAAGGAAAACGTCAGATTTTCCATGGCAACTATTGACGCGGACACGTCAAGTTGCTCATGTTTAAATCTGAATATTCCCAACTGCAGTCATTAAAGACGGCATCGTTTTCATCTATAGCACTGAATTACTAGCTGTGCAAATAAATCACGCGATGATAGCAGCCCAAGGATGGCCGTGGCCGGGTGGATAGGTACGGTACGCACGGAAAGATAAATCATCCAGGGTGATTCCACCACATTTTCAACTACTGCTGAAATTGTAAAAAGTCAAGATTGCACTTGATGGCGGTAATTCACTTTGTAAGTAACAATGACGATCGACAGCCCGGGTAGTGGAAAAGAATATACCTATGCCGGCTAGCCAAGTTATTTGATAATTGTCGGAATCGAGCTTCTGACATTTTGAGGAATTGCATTTTGGTATTTTTAACGCCGACACAGCTCTCCAAGCAACGTCAGGTACATCGCCAGTTTTGACGCGGATATGACAAGTTTTGCAGATAAAGGTCTGAATTTTGCCGACTGTAGTAAACGATGCTATTGTTGTGGCAAAAACCACCCGGCGGCAGCTCGTCTGGGATGGTCGCGGCCCGACGAGCAGGTACGCAGGGGAAGGGTCGCAAAAACTCAGGGATATTTCTCTACAATATCAACAGCTACTGATATTTTACGAAGACGAGAGTTGGGCGATACAAATTTCAGCTCGCATGGGTTTTTCTCGGCTGCTTGAATTGTTAGTCATTTAAATAATACTCATTTCGGTTCGCTGCTCGGGCCGGCAAATTTAATTTCACAGAGCATCGAATTTGAAGTGTTTTAGTTGAACAATTAGACGTTTGGAAGACCACGGATGATACTTAATTAAAATGACACCCAGTCAACCAAACGAGCAAAATGACCTGTTCTATCGACTACAGCAACTACTACAGTTCTAGGCCAGGTCAGGGCCGCTAACAAGAGAACGCATGGTAATCATTAATAAAAAGCAACACCCCTCACCACTGCCTGCAATAGCTGTGGACGCCCTTGATAAAATGGAAGCCTGCCCGCAGGCGTCAACCCATCAAAGCTAAATAAAACAATAATTAACACTATTAAAACTTTCTATAACAGTTAATAGAATATTACCTCATCATGTAATACAATATACAAATTATTAGTGGACAATTTTCAACAGATCATTTTCTCGTACCCAATTTGAGATTTCATTAGTTGGCAATTTATTTGTGTATGTATACTTCTCTTGTATCGTTTTGTATCGACTTACTTATTCTTGCTCTTTATCGACTTGCTAATAATTTAACATAAACATAGCAACATAGTACCGTGCAAGTTATTTGAAACGCAATGAGACATCTTGCTTGCACCGACAGCGAGTCCGGGCGAGTCGCTCTGACTCGGGGAGACCCGTAGGGAGATTGGAAATAGAGATCGTGGACATTTTAAACGCAATGACCGTGCAAGTTGTCTCATTGCGTTTCAAATAAATATATTTTGGGTTCAATTTCCATGATCCCTATTTCCAATTTCCCTATGGGTCTCCCCGAGTCAGAGCGACTCGCCCGGACTCGCTGTCGGTAGCTACCGTACAGAATTGGGCGCCGCGCACCGACGTACACGGACCTCGGTTTCATTGAAACTAATTGATCGAGATAAGACTAACATTTCTAGAATCTTCATGTTTTAGGGTATCTAATGACATATTATCGCTCACTAAATTGTATTGACTGGTGAGATTTCGGCGTTGATCACGGGCGGAAGTTTTATACTCCTTTTAGCATGATTAAAAACAATCATTATATTTGGAATTAGATAAGTAAGATTTCTGAAAACGTGTTATTCCCTCAAGATAAGTATTGTAGATGTAAAAAAAATTACGAATCACTCAATCTTTAACTTCTTCAAAAACCGAAGGCGACGACGCGAAGTTTGTTTTTCCGAATTTCCCACAAATTTCCCGCAGAATAATTGTTTGAGTATTTTATTAGTGACTCAGCAACCTAACACGTGGGAATTAAGCCATGCAAATAGATTTGCTCTCATGTTGATTGTCACATTCCGTATGAACGCCATAATGGGCGAGGAGGGTAGAGGCCTAAATCAGAAGTTTGCTACAACTCGTTAAGAACCTTGTGAGGCCACCGTGTGATGATTTACCGAAAATTCTCCCATGGAATATCCTCAATAATTTACGAAAATCAAAATTTCATTAAAATAATCCAATATTTTGTTGAATTTCAGCCAATCCAGATTTATTAGGGAGTTTATAGCAAAATTCACATTAGACCATACCATTGTACACCCCTAAACATCACCTAATAATAAGGCTTTTTCGATTTTCAATTTAAGACAAAAATCGTCGCTTGTTTATTTGTTATTAACTTACCGTACACGAAATTAGTTAGAGATTATGAACAATAAATAAGGGATGAAACATCTTCTTAAAAACATTTGCGATGTCGTGAGCAGGGCAGTATAAGTTAGATTTCTTACCTGAAACATCTACATCTGTTTTCATACTAACTAATTCCGTGTCTACTGTAAGAGTGACACTTTAATTTCCTTCCAATTATGAAAAAATATGAAAATATTTCCTTCCAAAATATGAGTGGTAGGGCGCCTATTGCTTCACGTCTTGAATGCTACTGTTTTCAAATTTTTGTTTTCCTTTTCACGAGGAGAGGGGAAAGTAAAAGATTTAATAGAATTTGTATTCTAATGCAAAAAAAGTAGTATCATTCTTTGATGGCAATAACTTCTCGAATAAAAACATTGTATTTTCAAAATCGACAATTACTACCTAAACCAGAGCCTAAATTAAACTCACACAACATAATAATTCAGCCACCTAAACGCTGTATTTTGACCCAAGATGGTATTGCACACGGGATTGAAGATAAAACAAACAAGTCTTTAAAATGTAAAAATTATTGTCTTCCTCAAAACGGTGTTTGTTGCTTATAATATAATTTTCACAGCTTTCAGCTTGCGATTGGTTTTCATTGGTTTGGTTTATAAATCATCTTCGCTTTCTATCTTCAACATGATTGAAGATGTTGTGGCAGTTACTGCAGCAGCGACAAACTTCACGATTACAACTGCATGTTGTTCTAAAATCGTTCGAAGTTTTCTGCACTCGAGAGATATTGGAAATAGTTTTTCAGCAATAAATTTAGATTTGAAATGCGAGCATGTATATTCCGCAGCATTTACATAAACTGAGTTACATTTCTTGCGCTGCGCAGCCTGAGTATTTTTTTGTGACCAATATTTCTGCTGACAAACACGATGATGTCGCGCAATCCCGAGGGATATATGTTCCTCAAAAAATTAACGCTCGTTCGATTAACGAACCGCGCACACCTAATAATGTCATGAAATGTGACTGGCATCATCTAAATTAGCGAATGTTTTCTGCCCACCTTTCTCTCGTCTTCAATTTCGCAGCAAAAAAAAACTATGCAAATCCCTGTCAAATAACTTGTTATCTGCTGGACCCACAAGCTCCGGCCGAGATCCCTCTTTATCGTCGTCTTTCCCTTCATCAAGTTTTAGCCTACAAAAGTCAACTACAGTTGATAAAATCTTTCCAAACTACTAAGTGGAATTAAATAGAATTAACTGAGTTCCTTTCAAGTTTATGCAAATATGTATGTGTTTGCCAGCCTCATCATTTCTGACCTCAAAAAAGGCCTGGGTGTCATTTTAATTAAGTATCATCCGTGGTCTTCCAAACGTCTAATTGTTCAACTAAAACACTTCAAATTCGATGCTCTGTGAAATTAAATTTGCCGGCCCGAGCAGCGAACCGAAATGAGTATTATTTAAATGACTAACAATTCAAGCAGCCGAGAAAAACCCATGCGAGCTGAAATTTGTATCGCCCAACTCTCGTCTTCGTAAAATATCAGTAGCTGTTGATATTGAAGAGAAATATCCCTGAGTTTTTGCGACCCTTCCCCTGCGTACCTGCTCGTCGGGCCGCGACCATCCCAGACGAGCTGCCGCCGGGTGGTTTTTGCCACAACAATAGCATCGTTTACTACAGTCGGCAAAATTCAGACCTTTATCTGCAAAACTTGTCATATCCGCGTCAAAACTGGCGATGTACCTGACGTTGCTTGGAGAGCTGTGTCGGCGTTAAAAATACCAAAATGCAATTCCTCAAAATGTCAGAAGCTCGATTCCGACAATTATCAAATAACTTGGCTAGCCGGCATAGGTATATTCTTTTCCACTACCCGGGCTGTCGATCGTCATTGTTACTTACAAAGTGAATTACCGCCATCAAGTGCAATCTTGACTTTTTACAATTTCAGCAGTAGTTGAAAATGTGGTGGAATCACCCTGGATGATTTATCTTTCCGTGCGTACCGTACCTATCCACCCGGCCACGGCCATCCTTGGGCTGCTATCATCGCGTGATTTATTTGCACAGCTAGTAATTCAGTGCTATAGATGAAAACGATGCCGTCTTTAATGACTGCAGTTGGGAATATTCAGATTTAAACATGAGCAACTTGACGTGTCCGCGTCAATAGTTGCCATGGAAAATCTGACGTTTTCCTTTTTAACGTATTCTTTGGGTACAACAACAATTTCGACCTTTCATTTCAAATGGCCGTCGATCGATAGCGATCAAGTTTGCACCCGCGACCACGTGTTTCCCATATTTTTGCATACACCTGTTTTAATCTTCGTTCCAAACTATCTATTCACACTCTTACATTGTATAAGTTAAGCAAATTAACCGTGAGTGGTCGTAAGCAGCAAAGTCAATAGTTGTCGATGTTGGAGCAAAAGTTCCGCGGTGTTTGAAATGGCGCAACAAATTAATTCTTAATCGACTTGCTGATAATTTAAGATAAGCCAGTGCCATAATTATAAATCAAAAAGCTACATTTGTGGAATTTCTTGCAGTATCAGCAGTCAGCACCGGGTTTAGTCTCTGATATGAACATTTTGACAGCCATGACCGCATATTACGGTCGTGGGAAATTATTTCAGGCTGTACGTCATTGAAAAACGAGTGTTATTCCGAACATCAAAAAATGTAAGCATTTAGAGCGGGCAAGCAAGTGCACAGATGTCAGATACAGCAACCGAGTCGCTAAAGTGAACAAATCATCACCTTGCCTGTTGTCTATTACTCGAGCGGAGAAATTGAGAGAAGTTCATAGTTCCTAAGATTATTTTATCGTGAATATTTATATTGTTATCAATTATTATTTTTATCATCATTAATAAAGTTATCATTATAATTAATATTAATTACTTATATTTTACTATCTATATTCTTAATTAAAAAAAAAAAACGTTACCACCTGTATGAATACAAATTGTAACTAATAAATCAAATCAAATGTTCCCCGATTCAAACTCAGCGCTACGCGCGTTGGTAAGTGCTTCTAGCGCGCGGCTTGGGTTTCATGAACTACGGGTCTTTTAAACTCGGCGCGTATCCGCTCGTACAAAGAACCACTAGCGCAGTGGTGCGGTTCTTATGCACTACGGTTTTTTCGAATTCCGCGGTACCTACAGCGGTTTGCTACTACTAGCGCCGCTTTCCTATTCTGTAACACTAAGAAAGGCCCGAGCCCACCTGCTCTGCCTTGGGCTACGTATCTCCCTTCCCTATCTTTTATCTATGGTTCTATTTACTAATATATCACGTTTTTTTCTGGTGATAAGCTTTCAAGCTATTTCGGTGTTAAACATTGAGCTTTTTTGGTGTTATTCGCTGAAGCTATTCTCACGTTAATCATGCTGGCCGCTTGCTCGGCGTACGATTGCAGCAATAGGCATTTGCCAAATGTGAAGAGATCTTTTTTCAGGTGAGTGACACTGACGGCAAGTGATGTAATGTTCTTTTATTGGATTTTGAGGCACTTATAAAATACAAATAATGATCAATCATATCAATTTATTTGCTTCATAACAGTCATCACAGTAAATACTGGATTGACCCCCTGCTCCTGTCATTCAGTAGAGTAGGCTCACTTTGATGAGAGTTCTTGTGTATATTATTTTTCAACTAAATATTTTCGACATTGGTAAAGTAACATTCCTCTCTTTTTGTGCACAGGTTTCCTTTCTCGAACCGAGAACAATTGAAGAAATGGGTGGTAGCTCTGCGCAGCTAAGACTGGCAGCCCACCAAATCTTCCTTTTTATGTTCTGACCATTGTGGAGAAAAATACTTTTGGTACAACAATGAAAGAAGAAGTTTGGTGCCTAATGCAGTACCGACTACATTCAGTTTTCCTGGACACCTAGCTGCAAAGCCAATAACTGCAAGGTCGTTGCCTGAGAAGCGTGCCCGTTTGCAGAAGAAGGCGAGGAAGAGGACGAGCGACGAGCGTAGCCGAAAACAGCAGAAAATAGAAGAGAATAGTCAAGCAACAGGTGAACACTAATTTGTTATTTGAAACTAGTAGTTCCTACGTAGTTCCTCAGTTAACCTCATTTAAATGAAACCTTTGATTTCAGCTGCAAGAAATGTGTCGCTGGATCACTCGTACCAGCTGCCGAGTCCTCGCAGAGTACACGCCAACTATTTTAAGGTGAAATCCGAGATTGGCAAGATAAGAATGCCTTGATAACGACAATGTCCCCATGGCAAAGGACGCGTTAGTCTTTATGTTTACTGCATTAAATCGATCGTGGAAGATTCCCGTTGGTTATGCATTAATTAACGGGTCGAGTTCTGATGTGAGAGTAAATTTAATTAGTCAGTATATCAGAAAACTCCACAGACTGGGGCTGTCGTAGTTTCCCTAGTCTGTGATGGTGCTGCAGTGAACAAAGCGATGCTTGAAAGACCGGGTGTCAATATTTCATTGAATAAACCCTGGTTTCCCAATCCTGCCGACCCAAAGAAGAAAATCTATGCACTTCTCGATGCATGTTCTTCTGGACAGTTCCGGAGGTGCTGCTGACGATTGATATATGCAGACTGGACTTGGAAAGAAATATCATTCCACACACCCAAGATTTCGACCATGATTATGTACCGGAAAATTCATCTCTCAGCTTGTTTTCGGAGAGCGTTGTTACGTATATTTCAGGAAATGTCATTCGTGCCTGCAGCAAAAAGCTAAAATGCGCCTCTTGTCTGGAGTACCTTTATGCCAGTGGAGATACCATAAAGTGTGGCTTATTCCGAGCCAAAGACGTTAAAAATATTTTGATCAACCCTTCCAAAAATGTGGTTCAACGATGTTCCATGGCAGAAAAAGTTATTCGAACAAAAAGCGCAAAGATCTTTCATAAATGTGACAATTTGATGCTTCGTTTGCAATGTGAGACAATGCGAATGGTGAACGGTGAGCTGCTTAAAAATAATTCACATTTATTTACTGCTGCTGATTTGGACGAAGAGTCGCATTATTCTGTTAAGGCTATTGCTCAAGCGATACTTTACTATCCGGATTCACCATACGTGTAGAACAGCCTCTAGTAAGGCACAGGGGTTGTCCGCCCGGCAATTGTACACTAAGTTTATACTATTCAAGGGCCAGTAAGAAACTTCTAAAGAAGATTTTGTGACACTGTAATCTCCTAAATGAAACCATACCTACTCTCATACTTGAGTTTTTGTAAGGAATCATCAAAATATCCAGACTCTCATTTCTACATTTGTTGTATTTTAATGTGGAATAAATGACTAAACTTGTTGTTGTATATATAATTTGTCTATGTTTCTTTACCATCACGTGCTAATCGGTTAAATTTAAAGTATTCTGGTTCCATGCAAGTGTTGATGGGCACACAGCTTTCAAATAAACCGCTGCTAGCGACTAGTGCTGTCATGGCTGCCGCTAGTTCAATTGGATTCAAAGATGGCTTCCAGTCTTCCTCTCTATAACCCTTTATATAGCTCGTTGGCCTCCATGCGCCGCAAACCACTCAAAAATCAGAAATATAAACAACATATATATACCGTAAGCAGAAATTCAAATCACACAAAAACACATATAAAGGGTATCTTTAAGCAAAGGTACCCTAAAATATTAGGAAAATTGGGCAGGCTTTTCTGAAGGGGTTAAATGGGATCCAATCATGGCATTTAGTCCAAAACCGCAACACTGACACAATTTTCAAGTTATCCGAGTATATTAAACAGGCAACATTTTTAGATTTTCCACTGATATTATTGATGAATATTAGGTTTTCAGCTTAAAGGAAAGTGCTTACGATGACATTTTTTAAAAGAAACTAGCAGAACCCGCTGCCTACGGCCGCTTACGATTTTGAGGGAGTGGGCATTTTGGTTTTAATGGGACCACAACCAAAAGTACCATGCAATACCATACAGTAGGGGCGTTTATTTTGTTTGAAATTTGCCGCTTATGTCACTCGGGGTCACTGCATTGTGGAAACTCTGTGAATTCCAAAGTGACCACGATGACAATTTCGAAAACAAACGACGTTGGCTGTCAAAATATTTCCGTGTATGATTTCTTGAAATATTTCTTAGAAATGAAACTTGTGAAATACCTTTTACAATCTGGGCTAGCCAATCTTGCTAGCCAAGAAACCAACAATATTTCAGTTCTCTCATTTATTTCCCTTCAGTTCTAGATGCCGATTCTAGAACCCGATGCCTAACGGCATCTTAAGATTTTGAGGGATTGTGCATTTTGGTTTTAATGTAAAGCCTCTAATGGGACCACAACCAAAAGTACCCCCATTTATTTTATTTGAAATTTGCCGCTTATTTCACTTGGGGTCACTGCATTGTGGAAACTCTGTGAATTCCAAAGTGACCACGATGACAATTTCGAAAACAAACGAAGTTGGCTGTCAAAAGATTTCCGTGTATGATTTCTTGAAATATTTTTTAGAGAGTGAAACTTGTGAAATACCTTTTAGAATCTGGGCTTACCAAACTTGCTAGCCAAGACACCAACAATATATCAGTTTTGTCATTTATTTCCCTTCAGTTTTAGAGATATTGAAAAGAATTTGACATTGACGTTGACATTGACATTGACGTTTTAATATCCTGAATGCACTGCCACAAAGATAAGTTTAAGAATTCGTTCACCCTGCAGTGGTCAAAAAACCAGACAAATGAATGCATCTGTCACTCTTTTTGCAAAATCATTTCTATTTCACGTAAAACGAACTTAATTAACAGCGTTTGGGCTCAATTTCTTCAATAACTTTCATAGGCATGCATGAAGAGTATTACCGAGCTGCTGCGGGTGAGTAATAGGCAAGTTTTGAATCAAATAAAAATCGAACTGTGAGACATGGCTCCAATTTTCCTAGGCTGGAAATTTCAAACATAATTATCAATATTTCACCAAAAAAACGCTTTCAAATCACCCTCAAAGTGTCACAATAGGATAGAGATTTGAATTTTGAACAAATATAACCCAATTGCACACGTTTTTAACCAAATTTCGCAATTTAAAACGACATGTACAGAAAAATGTTACCCCAGCCAGCAGCCAGAGACAAACTAAAAAAGTTGAACATCGCAATTTAAGGCTTTTATATAAGGTTAAAGATCCCTAGCAAATTTAGACCAATTTTAGGAGCCGCATTGTTGAAGTTAGAATTCTAGAAATGAAATGTGATGTAGACAAAGAACTAAACTTTGTATGCCAAAGTTTTTTTTCTCGATTTTATTTTCTCCACTTGCCAAAATGAACCACTCAATTTTTGCATTTTAACTAAGGTCAGGAAAGCACACAAGCCAAAGTAAATATATTAAAAAAAAAAAAAAAATTGGAAACAACGTTAGATCTACAAAATTCTCAATTATAATAATTCTTACCGCAAAGGTGGGGTCATGATAAGCTTTCACAGTGTTAGACTATGCAGGAACATGGTCTAAACTCCACAAATAGGGTGAGTGTCCCAAATTTTTCCTATCTTACCAATTTTTTATGCTTTTATCCAATTTTTAGTTTCTAAATAGGCTGGAAACGCAAAGAAAATCACTATGAACTATTTCCTTTGGTATCCTGAGATCAACCAGCTCCAAAACCTATGCCTGTTTAAGTTATGTAGCTGAATTGAAAAAAAAATTAACAGTAAACCTTGTGGTGGTTTTTTATATTGCCAAATATCTTCATAAGGCATTGTTGTAAATGACCTCGATTGTTTATTTATTGTCTTATCAATGGATTACTGACATAACACTACTATATACTTTGTCATGGAGATGCGTTTAAAACAAAGACCGTTTAGAATACAAAAGTGCCACAGTGGTGTCACTATACCAAAGACCAAGGGGATGAGTGTCCCCTCCCCTGCGGGCAGCAAAACAGAACTCGTGTAGAAACAAGTGCTTTTCTTTTTAGGGTTAGATAACATTTCACTTCTTGCAGGCGTCAGTCATCAGGGTCAATTTAAACATTGCGAAGCTTGTTCCATGGGCATAGTTGGGAAAGAATCTTTTAAAAAGATCACGATCTTTTTTTAGTGATCTTTAATCTGATCGCGATCTTTATTGTATCTTACGATCTTTTAATTCGATCGCGATCAGACTGTCCACAATCTTTTTAAAAGATGGTTTTAAAAGATCAAGATCGTTTGCATAGTCGTTCCTTTTTTGGTGTTTGTTATTGTACAACACTTGACAATTGAAATTTGAACATGTGGCAAATGGAAATATTTTTCATAGCTTTCAGTGTCCTTCAAAGACTTGAAAGCGTCTCCAGGATTCCAATCAGTTATTAGTTTTACTTTTATTAGTTTTATTAATGCGTGCAAATGCTGCTTAGTATGTCCGCCGTGCCTGTCCCACCCACGACCACAGCTTTTCTCCAATTGTTTCATCGAGATTCGAGGCCCACTTTCTGCCATATTCCACTGACCACTGTATGTTGTAGACAAATGCAAGGCATTTTTGTTCTGTATTTCTAGACTATAAGTCATAGTCCTCGTCGCATTGTGTTCCTATACTTTTTCTATATTAATATTGCATTTCCCAGCACCTATAGGTGCTAAAAAACACGCTTTTCTCTCAGAGATCATATGATTTTTTTTCGAAAACGATCTTTTAAATGAACTTGATCTTTTATTGAAACGAATTTGAATTTGATCTTAAAAAAAAACGATCGAGAACTTCGATCTTTGATCGCGATCGTTTTTTGACAACGATCTTGATATTTTTAAAAGATCGATTTCAAAACCTTTTTCCCCAACTGCGTCTATCGGTTCAGGTTCTTTTAGCGATGCTTGTACGCTCGAATGATGTTTTTAATGTAACTCAGCTTCCCGCCACTTACTTTGAATTGTTGTTGCTGGCGACAAGGTTATCTTAGGCTCAATATAGCGCTAGCGCTCGGCTGGCTAACTGGATGGTTGACTTGTCGCATCTCGTCTGATCATTGACAAATTTTTATAGTTGTGCTTAAAATACTTAAGGTTTATAAACCAGGTATTTTTATTTATGTTTCTACACTCGCTTATCTGAATGCTCAATTTTTTTTAATTTTAGCATTGCATTTAGAATAAATGATCTTTATTATATGATTATATCATCGAATTTATTGTGTATTATTATTATAGGTTAGTCTTCTGTCATTCTGTCTTGATCTGTAACAAAGATGTAGCTATCTCACGCTCACACCTGACACATCTTAATCTTAACCAGTATCTCATTATTTCAGATCTGCCATGACCTCAAACATTGGAGGGAATTTGGGCCAGTCACAAAACTTTGTAGGGCACGTTCAAGGAACCCGCATCAATCACACTCCCATGGAAGTGGACTCGCCTCCGGTTAGTTAGATTTTGGAATGCCATTTAGTCCTGGAATTGTTAAATTGCCAAATGTATTCACCTTAAATCTTCATTTTAGACACTGACTACTCTCCACACAATGACACCGATGAATCCTTCACCAGCGTTGGGCAACCTTCAATCCGTTGTTGGCTCCAACACTACTCACACGCCACCTGCTCACTCGCCATTACAGACTGCCCTGCAGGGAAACAACAGCAGCTCTGGGTCAAATATAAACATTGGTGCACAAAGCAAAAGCGTCCCTCCATCAGTTCCAGCTGCCTCTCAATCATACGACTCAGCCAATCAGGTACTTAAATCTAGCAAGCTTATTTTACCATATGGAATTGACAAATAATGATATCTATATTCCCTTTCCAGATTTTGACACGTCCACGGCTGCATGATTTAGTTCGTGAAGTGGATCCCACTGAGCAGCTTGACGAGGAAGTAGAAGAATTGCTGCTGCAATTGGCAGACGACTTTGTCGAGACCACTGTCAACGCTGCGTGCGTGATTGCAAAGCATAGGAGAGCCACAACTGTCGACATCAAGGACGTACAGCTGCATTTAGGTATAACACATTGTAACTGGAAATTCCATATTACTGTTCCGATGCCAATAAAAAATGGTTTAAATATTTCTTCCTGTTCTTTAGAACGCAACTGGAACATGTGGATACCCGGTTTTGGAACGGATGAAATCCGGCCGTACAAGCGCTCATCTGTTACGGAAGCGCACAAACAAAGATTAGCACTCATCAGAAAAGCTCTGAAGAAATATTGATCCCATCTGTAACTTGTCTGCAAAGTTATAAATACAATTTTTTTTATATCTAATGTATTTTGTTATAGAACTAAGCCTAACAAGGTACACTCCTCAAGCTGAATTGAAAAAGCAGGGTTTAACTGTGACCCCCATACATTTGGGGATTTACCACATGGTGACAATTCCTGTAAATCTGGGAACACTTGCTAGGAGTCCTTAACTCCGGGGCTTAAACGTAAACGCACTTAACTCTTACACTCAGCTTTGTGGCCCACACGAAACAATCAACTCGAAAAAGTTGAAGTCCCAAGTACATTAGGTGGAATACAGCGCTCAGATAAGTGGTAGGTACCGAGCACATGCCCAAATAATAAACCGCCTTATCAGTAGCCTAGTAGGATATGTGTTAGGAAAACTACCACATGCACAGCGAACATCATCACCTTTATGATCGTGATGGCAGCAAATCTGCTGTCCTTGTGGTGCTCAGGTCCCCATTTTGTTTCTCGAAATGTGTTAACCCGAGTCGATCTTTCCCACTGCACCAAAGTAATCCGCATCATTATAACTTATTTCCTGTTCCTATTATCACTGACATGCCTCCAATTTCTTCCAAGGTTGGGATTTTATAGGTAGGAAATAAAGCAGTAAGAAGACAACAAAATATTTCTTAATATTGGAAAAGAAATACCTTAGAACGGGTGGTGTACTTGATGGCCATGCTCTAAATTATGGCTCTAAAGTCTCATAAAGAGACAACACGGGCAGTTTCAAGTTTTTCTTGTATTTCCAAAATTACATACTCGGCCAGCGGGATGAGCTGGAAATCTTCAGAAGTAGTAAACAACCAAATTATGTGTAACAACTAACAACCCAATATGTAAGTGTAAACGTACTTTCCCATATATTACAAATTGACACCTGCATTCCTACAACTTTTTTAATATCTCCGTGATCAGAACATGTACAGCACTTTAAATGATGGCAGATCATTTGTAGGGAACTAAGAATGGCCAGAAGGTTGGTAAACTCATTGTCGTGATAAAAGAAGAAATCTAGCCTGATGCATTGCCTCAATCACATTAAGAATGTAATGAAGATTGAAAAGGTAACTGAACCCATTTTTAGAAACCAGAAATGAAAGTGCACATATAACATTTGCAGATTACAAATACAATGCACAAAGCATAAGTGCTTTAAGCCCGTCTTCAATGCAGGTATTCAATTCTGCGAGTTGCCAATAGAAATTCTTAGAATTGAGGGAATCTTTGTCAGGTATGTACTAATCGGATAAAAGAAAAAGGGCAGTGACGTACCTAATATTATGCATAATACTGTCTAATACCAGTCTTACTCAGCAAGTTCTATAACTACATTTCTTTCCTGAACGATACTCGTACACAGACAACTTCTTAGTACATTCCAACAAAAAGCATCAGTTGTCGCATACGCTTGGGTTATATACCTGGAGCTCTAAGCTCAGAGTAATTGCAAATAAATTCAAACCTTGCATTTCAGTAAATAGGCATATCTTTATTATTTGGTTCATTTTAAATGAAAAATAATAAACAAACCAAAACAATCTAGTAAACCAACCAAGTTCATTTGAGATTAAGTTTTGAATCAAAGATTTCTTCTGTAGACATGGTTGCTCAGTTGTAGTAGAACTGGAAGTCTTTGCAGCACTTCACAAACTTAGCACGGCTCGCTTCATTGAAGGTCTAATTCACTGACCGGTATTTTTCTTCTTTACAATATGCCTTATCAACGAGCGCCAAACATAATATCAAAAAATTCATTCTGAACGTTTCTAACGAGCCAACATCAACATCAAAAAAAAAGAAACGCAAATAATCAAAACCTGCGTTGCCAATTGCCTAGCTCTTTTGTAATCAACCAACAGAACCAATGTGCACCAATAATGGAATGTAAAGAACATGAGATAGTAGAATATTTAATTAGAAAAACTTAGAATTAAATTGATAATCATCTACAAGTAGTCTATACGTTTCATTCGATAATGGTCAACTGCTATCACGGAGCACTATTGCTATCACCGACGTACTACCAAATGACCAATCGTTTTTACACATTGTCCACTTTCAACCCCAACAATATTTGTTTCAAGAGTGCTGTAACAATCAATAATACAAGCATTGACTAAATGGATTCATTTTGAACCCATACTTTTTGTTTCTAAGCTACAAGAGCAGTAGCACATTTAGCATTTTTATCAATGCATAATTTCACAAGACAAACATTCTTATAGTTCAACTATTAAATTTTCTATTGTTTGGAATTTGTGACAGATGCATCCAATTCTGTTAATATTGTCTCATTATAATTGTAACATTGACATTACATGGTTTCATTAATTATACCACTGATAATAGATCAATCTCTCAATTAGGTAGGTGCATCTTCATTTTCTCTGTAACCTTCACTAAACTTGTTAATAATATTTAATGGCTTCTGTATAATTTTCAAGTGGTTTCTAATAATATACATAGATAACAAGAGTTCAGAATCTAAATACTAAGCCTGCCAAACACGTAACCCTTGAAGGTAACACGCGACATTTCGAGCAGTGACAGAGAGAGCTTCAATCAGAGAAAGTTTGCTCGAGTTAAGTTCTACTGCCATCCGTAGCTACAAGAACTAGTTCCATCGGATATATACAATGTATCTACCTCCATCCATAGCTACACATTCTAGTTTCAATGCATCTACCGCAGTCGCAGGCTTACTGTACAATAACTATCTCTTCACGCCTACGTACAGGTCGTACGGACCTCTCACGTAGCACTGCATTACATTCAGCTCAATGATATTTCGTGCACAAAAACAGCAGGAATACATTTGTGGCAAAAGGTCTTCCATCTAAATGTAAGCACTAAAGCCAACTAAACTGAACACTGACCACATTTCATTCGCAACAGCTACTTACAAATTTACTTTGGTAGGACAATTTTGGCAGCCCTGCCTATTTCCATCTAGTAATAGGTATGTTGGCATTAATATAATATATAGTAACTTTGTAATATCATTGAGGGCATAATACATTATGTACAGACGACTCGCTCAAATCCATTTAAATTCCTGCAAAAGAGAACGATTATTACAAAAGCGTTCTGCTGTAAACATAACGAGAACACCTGTTCATGCATGCGTTTGGCGACGATGATATCTGCCAAGTTGTGACCGGAGGACTGCCTTCGGCTCGGTGGGAAGTGCGGTTAGCTGGCAGTACCTAGTGTCGTCAGGTGCTCGGCTCACAGCGCTCCGAACGGGTCGAGTGGTTGACCAGGGGCCTGCGGACCTCCCATCACCCCGCCACCAGGAGGACGCATGCCCGGAATCCCTTGCATGCCCTGCGCACCAAACCAAACGCATCGTCATAGAGGTCACTTAGTTTATTCGTCCCTGTAGACACAAACAGCACGCGTTGCAATTTTTTTTCAAGCGCATTTTTTGAAGCTGAGCCAGGGTCAATTCACACAAAAAAAAAAAATATATATATTTGGGCTTTAGTGTTAATAGGCACATGAATAATGAACAAGAAACTAATTCTAGCGAAGAATGGGTAGCACGGGATTCTCGCGAGCGTCCACCTAAAATGCAGGGAGCAATTTGTGCACAGAAAGTGACCGGTTAGCGCGACATGCTGGGCTGGGGACTCACCATTGGCTGCTGCTGTTGCTGCACGTGCGTCATGGGGAACTGTACAGACATATTCATCGAAGTCATTCCTTGCCCCTGAAAGAGTACAGTGCACAACTAGAGACATGCCGATTACAGTGCAAATAAAGTGAGGCTAATTTCGCTACAGAACATTCCGGTTTATAAAGTTTGCGTTTAATTAGTTTACTCTAAAGATTTCCATGCTAAGGTTGTGCTAAAATACAGTGCATGTGTCAGATAAAAAAAATATTAAAGAGACATCAATTAGGTGCCAAGAAAACATTTCCCCAATTTAAGGAAAATAAGTGTGCCAGGAATTGTGTCACGTAACTGCAACTGGGGTTATCAGGACCGCCCACCATTTTGGTCTGGCACTATCAGCACCGAAACAAGGTATTATCAAGCACAGATCTAAATTGTTGGCCATAGCAATGAGACAGCTATATTTTGCTCAGTAGAGAACTTTGGTCACCATTCAAAGGTTGCAGACTTAATGTTGTTCTGGAGCAGCTGTGATGGCTTTGTCAGGCAGTCAGGACATGCGAGGCAAGAAAAATATCGCTTCCAAAACAAAGAAAGTATCAACTTCCACAGCAAGAGACTGGAAGCTGCCAAGTGCATGCCTCGAGCCAAGTGCATGCCTTGAGCGAAGTGCATGCGTCGAGCCAAGTGCATGCTACCGGCTACGTGCATGACCTAGGCAAGCCCAACTCACCATTGGTCGATAACCTGCCCCAGTTGTGGCTGCCATTGGCTGGGGAGTCCAGCCAGCTGTTCCCGGTTTCGCTACACTCTTCGGGGAGTTCCATTGGACGCCCCTGCAGAGACCAGGCGAAAATACAACAATTATTAATGATTCAAGAATCCAACTCTACTAATCTGTAACCGTTGAGTGTGCAGGTTCTAGGTAGAGACAGAACGTTAATGTTAAACCGTTGAGTGTGCAGGTTTTGGGTAGAGGCAGAACGTTAATGTTAAACTTTCTGTGTGAAAGATGGTCGCCACATGACTACTTTACCGACAAAAATGCAAAGTACCAGAACACCCTGTCATGTAGAGCCACTGTTGTATGAAATTTAATTTCGATATTTCTCGTAGGCTTACCCGCATGAGACTTTTCATGCTCAAAAGATCTCCATCAATGTTTACCTCAACGACTGATATACACGCCATGATATTCAAAAGCGAGAAATATCGAAATTAAATTTCATACGACAGTGGCTCCACTTAACGGGGTGTTCCGGTACTCTGCATTTTTGTCGGTAAAGTAGTCATTTGGCGGCCATCTTTCACGCAGAAAGTTTAACATTAACGTTCTGTTTCTACCTAGAATCTACACACTCAACGCTGTAACTTAACCTCCAATCAAATCGGAAGGGTCACAAAATCTTGACATCAATAGAGGAGTCACAAAACTGAACTGCCGTCTCTTTGGGAAGCCAAGAGACACAGGATTTAACAAGCAGCTTGGACTTACGTGGCTGCGCCTTTGTTGATGGACAGGTTCTGCGCTAAAGACGCCAGGCTGCTGTCGAGGTCTCCGGTCAGCACTTTGCCGCGGTCTGCGGATGGCATCTGCGCTGTCATGGCGTTCCCGGCTGAAATAGGTGGACCGGTCGGCACGTGGGTTGGCAGCACATCACCCAGCGCGTCGAAACCTGCACGCACACACGCCACCAACACCGTGAGTCCCACAAACTCCCCGCAAGCCCAAGCAATCGTCGGAAGCCTCACACAAGCACACAGGCCCCAGGTTCCCAAAAATACCAAGTTTACAAAAAAAAAGATTTGATGCAGGTGTGCAAGGTATCAAGCCAGTTGCCATAACATTTAAGTACGTGACTTCCAAAACATTTCAGGGAAAACATAGTTCAATCGAATGTCACTAAAAAAAATGTATGCAGGCATGTGTATGGCTATGGCAACAATAAGAATAAGGTTGGCCTGGCAGCATCCTGACCAAACGTCCAGCTTTTTTGTTAGGTTCTTTCAATTTGCTGTAAACGATCGGATGTTAAGGTTACGTATATTTCAAGGACAATAAGCATCAGGCACTAGCCACGTGGCCACTCATTTATTGTAAGCCAAGCATATTCACAACGAGCCCAAGGCAAAGATGAAGGATTTACTATCAGATAATGCAGGTATTGCAGGAACACATGCAGACAAAGGCAAAGTGGGGCAAAGCAAGGCTAGGCAAGGCAAGGTATGTCTATGCTAGGCTAGGCTAGGCAAAGCAAGGCATGTCTATGCTAGGCTAGGCTAGGCTGGGCAAGGCAAGGCAAGGCAAGGCAAGGTATGGCAAGGCATGGCAAGGCAAGGCAAAGCAAAGCAAGGCATGGCATGGCAAGGCATGGCATGGCAAGGCATGGCATGGCAAGGCATGGCATGGCAAGGCATGGCATGGCAAGGCATGGCATGGCATGGCATGGCAAGGCAAGACAAGACAAGGCATGGCAAAGCATGGCATGGCATGGCATGGCATGGCATGGCAAGGCAAGGCAAGGCATGGCATGGCATGGCATGGCATGGCATGGCATGGCATGGCAAAGCATGGCATGGCATGGCATGGTAAGGCAAGGCATGGCATGGCATGACAAGGCAAGGTAAGGCAAAGCAAGGCAAGGCAAGGTAGGGCAAGTCAAGGCAAGGCAAGCCAAGGCAATGCTAGACAAGACAAGGTATACTTTATAAGAGGTTGATCACCTGTCATGCCTGGTTTGGCAGGGGACCCACTGGGG
Organism: Protonemura montana; assembly: GCA_947568835.1. Taxonomy (NCBI): domain Eukaryota; kingdom Metazoa; phylum Arthropoda; class Insecta; order Plecoptera; family Nemouridae; genus Protonemura; species Protonemura montana. The sequence goes on along the minus strand of OX387603.1, from coordinate 27,193,960 downwards.
GGCAGCTCAGCCCCACCCTTGGCTGGCGAACCCCCCAAGGCCATGCGGATGCTGTCGTTGAGGTCGTCGAAGGCGCTCTTGGGAACGGGGGCGGAGGGGGCGGGTGGACGTGGAGGCGGGGGGGATGCCGCCCCTCCTAGAAGGTCGGGACCAGGGGCATTGTCGGAGAACGGGTTGGGAACGCCAGTCCCGGCTGCTTGCACGAGAGAGAGACAGAACATGGGGTTGGCTTGTCGGTGCTTGCCGAGGGGGATTTGCCGAGGGCCTCAACGCTGACGGCTCCCCGGCCAAGAACTCTCCGTCTGAAGCCGGGTTTACACGGGAGGATTTTTCTCAGCTCTCTGCCTCGGCAAGTCTACCACACGTGAAAACTAGTCACGTATAAATGAAAATTTTTAACAAACACCTGCTACACTAGAATTAATTTGAGTTTGCTACTATCTGAGGTGCTTGTACTAACCTAGAAAACATGACAACATGATGCTACTGTTAACTATCCGATTTAAAAGCAGAGAAAAATGTTTTTCTGTGGTTGAAACATTTAATAATTTTCGTAAAAATAAATATTAAATGAAAAACAATTAATATTAATCAACCAAAGTTCAAATTAATATATATTGGGTTACTTTTAATTTTAATTAGGTTTTGGCAGGAAACCAAGCTTGCAAACTGCTTTTTGGCAGCCATTGCTAGAATCCGCTAGTGTACGGTAGGTATTTAGCAGAAGTCATTAGGACTTTTAGTTTTGTATTCAAGTTCTTATTTTTCAATAGCTTTAGTTTCACGTAAATAAACTGATCAATTCTCAAGGAACTAAAATGCAAGATGTACTGTTCCTTTATAATTTCCTGGTTAATTTTTAAACTCCCCGGTGAAGACTAGCTTTATTTTGCATTCTAAAGTTGGCAACATGTAGTTAGTGATTTCAGAGTCCACCAGGCTGTGGCAAGGTAAGGCTAACGCGACTGTACCACGACAGCACAAGAGCCGCAGCAGATATCTGCCGCAGAGATTTTCGATTAGTGCGATGTTTTATTTCGACAAGAGTCTCCTCCGAAACCAACCAATCAGAAACTCCCGTGTAAACCAGGCTTAAGCATTGGCACCCGCCTCCTTCAGCAATCACCCACAGACCAGCGCTGATCACAAAACATGCATTTAAAAGAGAAAGAGAGACAGAGAGAGAGAGAGAAAAAGAGAAAAAAATGGGGTGATCGGAGGGCAAAATGCAAGAAAGTGATAAAGTTGGGTTAGTGTGAGAAATAAAGATGACGGCCACCCGAGCTAGAATTGGCAACGGTGTCGTATGTATTTGTGAGGGGTTTTGAAGGGTGTCCTGCCCAACGTTTTATTCACACTTTACGACCTCTGTAGACTCCAAATAAATTGTATATCCCTGGCTGCCACCTTTTTGTTTTTCCGCTTCTGGCTAATCTTGGTTAGCCGAGTTGTTTTACTAATACGTTGTTGTGGTAGCGAGCGTTAGCGAGATTGTGCAAGACTTTGGTGTCGCCGAGAATTTCAATTCAAACCCGGCATTACAATAAAACCCACGATTATAGTAAAGCATGTTCACAAAATGATGTTTGATATCGTTCAAAAGATAGACGAGTTTTTCGAGATGAAAATGGGCCGATATGTTGAAAATCATTTAACTGTAACTTTAAAGATCAGTCAGCTCCAACCCCAACGAAACGGAACGCGAAGCGAGTGCAAACATACCAATAAAGTCAGGTCTGAACGGAGAAAGATGGAAATGAAGGAAAAAATATAATTTTTTTCTGACCATTGCCATTCATGTGCATGTCAAAGGTTTACAAATGTATCAATTATTTTTTTTTTTTAATTAGCTTCGCTTATGAATTGGGTTTAGTGGAAAATACAATTATATTATTTAAAGTTGTGTGTTAATATAACCTAATCAACATTCACCCAATTAGTTGTGGAGTTAAAATTCAGGATATGGGATGAAACTATGCATATTAACAAGGAAGCTGAACATCGTCCAAGTCAAGATGGACCCAACAGCATCTGAAGCCAACTCACCTGTCGGCTCGCTGGCTCCAAACACGGAGGCGAATCCCTGGTCGCTGACGAATGCGCTGGGGGCGGGGCCGTTAGACGCCCACATATCCGTGGGAGGCGCCGCTGCAGGGGCGGAGCCAAACATGTCGGCAAACGGGTTTCCGCTCAGCTGCAGCAAGTCGTCCGAGGCTCGTACAGCCTGCACAAGAACACGGCGATTCACGACTCCATCCGCTCGACTGGCATCGACGATAACTTGCACGGAAAGCAGCGTACCTGAGCGGTGCCCTTGACAGCGGGCGGAGAGCCGAACAAGTCCACGATTGGTTGACTGCTAGACACCGTCGGAGAACTCAGGAACGGATTGGTGCTCGCCCCGTTGGTGGGCGACGATACCTTGGCCTGAAGACAAAGCGACAGAGCAACTTGATGCTAACGAAGGATTGTTTGGCTGCTGGAGAGATCGGGAACAGATCGTCGCTGGTCTGGGACTGAGATATACTAGAGAAGCTCACCTTGTACTATGGTGATTTTTAGACTCATGTCTCCTTGATTTGTCCTTAGCACAAGTTTTAACAAAAACTATTTGAACTGGGTTTTGAATGCTAAGTAAAGGGCTACTAAATTTCCCAACTTTTGGCAACATATACTAGTTACTTCTTCAGAGGTTTGAGCAGTCCTGACAATTTTCCAATAACAAAAGAACCACATAATATTATAACAACCACCCAGTTCAAGCATCCCTAATGCATCTAAATAAAATAATCAGGGTCAATAACTTAAAAAATAATGTATTACGTATTTTCTGAAATAAGATCTCGAACACATTGGCGTTTTTTAACTAACTAATTATGTGTATGGAAAAAACGCCAATTTTTCGAGGTTGTCCTAACGTTATGTGATACAATCACCTTGTATTGGTTGAGAGCGGCCTCTTCTTCAGCCAGGACGTGCTGCTTCAAGCTCTCATCGATCCCGTTGGCGTGGGCCTCAAGCCTCGCGTTCGACGCGGCCGTTCCGAACGCAGTGCTGGTGGAAGACAAGGCGTTCACCGCGGAACGTACGTCCGTGCGCTGGCTGTCGGCGGGAATGGAACGAGTGGGAGGGGCAAGGTGGAGAAATAAAGAGAAAACAAAATAAAAACAAAAAACAATAAATAAACATGTACATCGACTACTCGACGGGGACAAAAACGTTACCCTGGTTGCATTTTCGAGTGCGTGCGTTCGTTTGTTGTATTGCAAGCTGGTTTACTGGATGAATTCTCACAATGTTAAGTTAGCACTTGCACGGTAATTGACGAGAACAATCCTCTACGATTACTTCGATTCACTGCACTTTCTAAATATCAACTGTTCTGTCGTCTAAAGTACGTCGATCACGTTGAAACATGTCAGTTGCTACTGGTCTACGGCTAGTCTAGGCTACAACATGTTCACAGATAATAGCAAGTATACAAGCAATGCACATAGATGCCAACTACATTCTATTGGGCTGATCATACGATTGCTAATCTTGGTCAATTGTTCTTGTTAAGCTGCTAGGTACAACATTAAAACAAGTGTGCTAAAAAAAAAAGAAAAAATGTTAGTCTTACGTGGCAAAGAAAAAATCAACGACTACAAAAAAATTTTTAGAATTTGGAACGAGATCGTCATGCGTGGTGTTTTGGAGCATCAGGACGGCCAACTACCTCACCCGAGAACTTGGGACAAATCATTGGTTAGCAAAAAACCTGTATGGGACAGAAAACTGAAAGCCCAAGCACCCGCAAACAAAACCCGCATAACATATCGGGTAATTTCGAGTTCTCCGAAGGAGAGCATCCGAAAAAGAGAGGGTTTTTTTTAACTTGTAGATCCGGAAGCAGCTAATGCTTCACGATTATCGAATGAAAGCGATAAACTGTCGTAGCGGTAACCCCGATACCAAGGTAAGCCATCGCACGATATTATCATCTGTGCGAATCCACCAAAACCAGAGTCTCGCACAGCTCGGTAATCCATGCTTTGAAAACTTGAAGCAGGATTCATTTCGCACAACCTATGGAAGCTCGTCCTGCGCCGCCAACGTACCTGGCCGACTGGGTCGGTGTGCTTGCCGCAGACCCCTTCTTGCCCTCGATGGCAGCCAAGTGTTGCTCCAACGCATCCAGGAGGCTGCTGGGGGCTTTTGTCAGGTCGGGAATGTCGCCCTTGTCGATTCCAACGTTCTCGGCCACCTTCAGGAAGTCTCCCACGCGGTCCATGCGGATCAGGAACTTCTTGTACAAGTCCAGAGCGTCGCGGCACTGCTTTTTGTTCATCTCGAAGTATTTCTCTGCAAGAGACCAGGGATGCAATTCGCATGGGTTGTTCAGAGTGGATCTTGAAACGTGTCTTGCATTGGAAGGGAGGTTTACCCAGCAGGTTGATGATGCCGTCGTTGTAGCAGGCAAAGAGCCGGATGAGATCGCGGAAGAGCAGCATGAAGGCCATGTTGATGACACCGTTGGTGAGGTCGTTGGAGGTGCAGTCGAACTCCAGCAGCGAATCCAGCTGCGCTTGAAGCACGGGCAGCGTCTTCAGCAGATGCTCTGCGTTCATCGTGCGGAGGGTTCCGTCCTCCTTCCTACGGGAAAACATGTCACGGAGCATGGTCAGAGCATGTCCTCATAGAATTTGAACAAAATTTGTTTGGGATTTTATTTCAGAAAATAAAAAATGCATTAGTTTTTTAGTTATTGACCCTGATTATTTTATTTAAATGCATTTAGGATGCTTGAACTGGGTAATCGTTATAATTTTATGTGGTTCTTTTGTTATCGGAAAATTGCCAGGACTGCTTTTACCCTTGAAGAAGTAACAGGTACAAGTTACGAAACGTTGGGAAATTTAGTTGTTCTTCACTAAGCATTCAAAACCCAGTTGAAATAGTTTTTGTTAGCTATAATGTTTATTCTTGTGATTGCAGCTGGAACCAGTCTTACCCTCTCTTCACTTTGCAGAAGTCGAACGCTACCGTCCGGTAGGAAAGCGCCTTTTCGTTCAAGTACTTGGCGTAGCGCCGGATAAACGGCGACATATCGTACCCTACAAAACCAGTCGCACGTTAGTCGCATTACTTCACTCAAATCGAGTGCAAAGCAATAATAATTATGTGTTATTTACACAATAACGCATTGTCTACAGCGATCTCATTGAAAATATTTACATTGGTATTCCCTATAGAAGCTCCTGTATTCCATCAGCATCAACTTGTAGCATGTTTGCTACGTAATCAAATTAAATGTAATTCAATATCTTAATGTCAAAACCCACAGATAGAAAATATGTTACAAAACCAGTGTCTTCCAGACAGAACGACGAACATATGGCACCAAGTGAAAACGATAAGCACCGAACCCCGGGCAGGTGAAGTCATGCAGTTTAACCCAGCAACACAGAAAAACAAGAACGTAGCGATAAGTGTGAAAAGTACGAAATTATTGAATCCTACTCACCGACTCTGGCACCTGAAGTAGGAGAAAAAAGAAAATGATTTCAAAAATGTGTACAGTAAGGCAAGAACACGTACGATATCGTTATACTAGCAATGTATGGATTCAAAAATAGCAAAGTGGTTTGAAAAAAGACTGCCAAGAACTTTGGTTAATGTTAGATCAATGAAAGTTACTGGAGTCAAGAACAACAGCTTGAGGAAGGTGAAGAGAAAGAGAGGCCGAGTGTTCTATTGCACAAGAGGTTAATGTAAGTAATTATTATGTTGATGGTAATGTTAGGCGACGTACCTTGCACTCCGCTTTTGTCCAGGAAATTGCTCAGCTGGAAAGTGCTATTGCTTGACGCTAAATACTGCGTAAACCGCTGAAAAGAAAAGACCCGTTGTTGTAGATGAGATTGCTGACATAGCCTAAAAATATTGAACTCCGGATTGGATTGCCGACAGAATTGAGAAGAGCGCTGAAAGTTATATAAGCACATAGAGAGTCATCTGTGTTTAGTGGACCTAAATCTTGTTCTGATCAACCAGTTTACTTATGCTCTATGAATGAATCCAGGTAATGTCGAGTTGGCATGACTGCAACTTCTACACATTTCCATCGCAACTCTCTGGTATAAGATTTTGGAGCCACAAGAAGAACTCACATTCTTCTACCATCTTTATTTTATAAAAATTCCATCTAAGGCAGGTAAGTAAGGAAGAAGTTGGGTTTCCCATAACACAGCTTAATTTTGTACCAAAGATTTGCTCCCCTTATCTTGCAATCAAAACAGTTGATCGACTCAATTGATTTGGTGGCTACTACACCTCAACCCAGCACGTCAGAGAATACACCAAATGGGGATTCGTAAATACCAACGGAGTTTCTTTCGGAGCTGTGGGAAAAGTAGACACATTTCATTGTCTTAACAGCAACCATGGCATCACAAGGACAATGCAGATTCGCTGCCATCGCAACAAATCAATATGTTTATGAGCATTCTCATGTTTACTGTGTATTTGATAGGTTTTTAGGGCAAAACCCCACTCAACAGAAAACTAGTTTTTCATTTAGGCAAGCATATGCTTGGTACCTTCACCTGCATTTTCAACACTACTGGCAATCCAACCTACACTTTTTTTTTTTTTTTTCATTCTTCTGCAACATTTTTAAAGTGGACCATTTATTGAGTCCTAAGGTAGCCTAACAGTGTAGGCAACGTAGGTAGCCTAACAGTGTAGGCAACGTAGGTAGCCTAACAGTGTAGGCAATGTAGGTAGCCTAACAGTGTAGGCAAGGTAGGTAGCCTAACAGTGTACGCAACGTAGGTAGCCTAACAGTGTAGGCAACGTAGGTAGCCTAACAGTGTAGACAACGTAGGTAGCCTAACAGTGTAGGCAACGTAGGTAGCCTAACAGTGTAGGCAACGTAGGTAGCCTAACAGCGTAGGCAACGTAGATAGCCTAACAGCGTAGGCAACGTAGGTAGCCTAACAGCGTAGGCAACGTAGGTAGCCTAACAGCGTAGGCAACGTAGGTAGCCTAACAGTGTAGGCAACGTAGGTAGCCTAACAGCGTAGGCAACGTAGGTAGCCTAACAGCGTAGGCAACGTAGGTAGCCTAACAGCGTAGGCAACGTAGGTAGCCTAACAGCGTAGGCAACGTAGGTAGCCTAACAGTGTAGGCAACGTAGGTAGCCTAACAGTGTAGGCAACGTAGGTAGCCTAACAGTGTAGGCAACGTAGGTAGCCTAACAGTGTAGGCAACGTAGGTAGCCTAACAGCGTAGGCAACGTAGGTAGCCTAACAGTGTAGGCAACGTAGGTAGCCTAACAGTGTAGGCAATGTAGGTAGCCTAACATAAAGCCACAATATCAATCTCAGCCACTGAGTTGATCAATCAGAAAATACTTCGGGTTTTCAATTTAATTAAATAACAGACTTACAGGTAAATTCTTATTTGGTGAACCTAGTGAAATCTAGATTGAACACCAAGGTTGACCATTATGACATTTTATCCGAAGACTGAACAGTGGAAAGAGGATAAATTTCATGCCCATCATATGAAGTTTTGGAAGGAAAATAATATTTAGCGTTGGTTTGCCCGTACCTCATTGCCATAGCAAAGCATGTGATGGACTGTGATGAGAGACTTGTAAACTACGATCCAGTTTGTGTTCTGTGAGCGCTCGATCAGCAGGTTCGCCAACTGAGGAATCGACACGTTTGGTTCGTTGGTGCAGTGGATCAAGTCTGTAACAGGTGGTAAACAACATCAGTTACATACGCGCTCGTGTAATTGCATGGAGCAGTCTCAGATTACCGTGAAAAGTTACAAGCTAGAGCTTAGCAAATGTAATGATGCATTGCAGACGAGTGTATTCCCTACTGTCCTTCTTTCGGTACTTTTCTTTGAAAAGAGGATCCCTCAAGCTTCTCTTCATACTTTCACCGATGTTTTTGTCAAATTTGTACAGCACTCATTTTCCATAAAAATTAGAATCTGCAAGTTTCAAACTAACACTGTGCCGTGAATTTTTTATGAAAGTTTTGATAAAAATCTTCATAAATCTCAATTAAAAACAAAACTACCAAGAAGATTCACTAAAAAAAAAACACATATATATAAGAGATCTGAGTTCAGAGATGTTGAAGATGTTCAGCAAATGCCATTTGGCTGGTTTTGGATGTTATCACACATTTTTGTAATTCTGCTTCAAAAAACACCAACTCATTTGTTTAAATATGTGGCCAATCTCTTAGTTCAGAGATTTAAGTTGTCCTGCAAATTCTATGAGCAACATTCAATGGGGGAGGGGGGGAGGGGTTTAAGAAACTAAGGAGGAAATGCGTTAGCAGCCATGCTACACAACTTAGTATTTTTCATCCTAGAATTTGTTTAAATGGTTGACATGTTCCCCCATCCTCTCGACTAGTTGGCAATGTAGCTAGAAAAGCCGTTACATTTCACTTGCTACAACGTGCACCAAGCAGCCGACGAACAAACGAGCGATGTCACGTGGTCTTCGCCCTGGGGGGCGTTTCTTTCGATACCGATAAGCACTGCGAGGCTGCGTGGGCGGCGCCGCTATCTCTCCAACAATCTGCCAGACGTTCTGTGTCAAAGCCCTGTGGTTGTCAGCTGTTAGCCTCACAACGGTCTCGTGCTTGTAAACCAACACGTGGCCAGGCGATGCATTGTAACCGTTCACTGCACGCAGAAACAAGTTCGTTGGGTAATAAGCAGGCCGACGTCTAAACTTGGAGCACCAGTCGTTGGCGCCCGATGTTTGTTGACGTTCTGACGTTGCGCTGATGACGCAGGCTGCGGCGGAATTCGCCAGCCTGTTTCGCCAGACGGACGTGACGGCAAAGGGTGCTCCTAAAAGGTGCTACCGAGGGTGCACCCAAAGATCAGAGCGAGCTACCATAGACCAGAGCGAGCTACCATAGACCAGAGCGAGCTACCATAGACCAGAGCGAGCTACCATAGACCAGAGCGAGCTACCATAGACCAGAACGAGCTACCATAGACCAGAGCGAGCTACCATAGACCAGAGCGAGCTACCATAGACCAGAGCGAGCTACCATAGACCAGAGCGAGCTACCATAGACCAGAGCGAGCTACCATAGACCAGAGCGAGCTACCATAGACCAGAGCGAGCTACCATAGACCAGAGCGAGCTACCATAGACCAGAGCGAGCTACCATAGACCAGAGCGAGCTACCATAGACCAGAGCGAGCTACCATAGACCAGAGCGAGCTACCATAGACCAAAGCGAGCTACCATAGACCAGAGCGAGCTACCATAGACCAGAACGAGCTACCATAGACCAGAGCGAGCTACCATAGACCAGAACGAGCTACCATAGACCAGAACGAGCTACCATAGACCAGAGCGAGCTACCATAGACCAGAACGAGCTACCATAGACCAGAACAAGCTACCATAGACCAGAGCGAGCTACCATAGACCAGAGCGAGCTACCATAGACCAGAGCGAGCTATCATAGACCAGAGCGAGCTACCATAGACCAGAGCGAGCTACCATAGACCAGAGCGAGCTACCATAGACCAGAGCGAGCTATCATAGACCAGAGCGAGCTACCATAGACCAGAGCGAGCTACCATAGACCAGAACGAGCTACCATAGACCAGAGCGAGCTACCATAGACCAGAACGAGCTACCATAGACCAGAGCGAGCTACCATAGACCAGAGCGAGCTACCATAGACCAGAGCGAGCTACCATAGACCAGAGCGAGCTACCATAGACCAGAGCGAGCTACCATAGACCAGAGCGAGCTACCGAAGACCAGAGCGAGCTACCATAGACCAGAGCGAGCTACCATAGACCAGAGCGAGCTACCATAGACCAAAGAAAGCTGCTAAGGGTGCGATGAAATGGTCATCATTCGTTGGCCGCCGAAAACGCGGTCCATACGCGTCTCCGGGTCGCACGAAGGCCGAAAATGGCAGGCACTGATTGGAGCCGGTCAACGAATTGTGCCGTTGACGAGTTAATTCACGAGCGTCCTTTGACCTCCCAAATCAGCCGGGAGTTCGCGGCGTGCCTGGGCCAGGCATGCCCAGCCGACGCATGGCAGGCAACGACGCTTTTGTTGGGAAGTGAACACACATGAGCAGGAGCTCCAGCATCGCATTGAACGGCATTGTGTGAACCGGGCCAACGCTCGCTTGGAAAGAAAGCCATCGCGGTGGTACAGGCTGGACAAGTATCCTCGTACGCGCCCGATGTCGCGCAAACGGTCGCATATCTACGAGCACTCGGCCAGCATCGATTGGTCCAGACAACGACGTTCCCTTTTCAGGTCAAGGTTGCCCCTCTCCCACAACCCCATCCCGCAGTAATGTCCCCGCAGAGACTCGAACACCATTCGAAAACATACCCCAGCGCATCAATGAACGCGTCGTTATCACTCAGCAACCGAAACCCCTGTTTGAAGCTTAATATCTCCGAGGGACTGCATCGCTATCGTAAATAACTAGGCGTGGGTGTCGAGCAAAAGCGTGTGGCACATTTACAATCACAACTTTGGTCGTCTCATATCGCGCCATGGCAAGGAGATATTTTCACAAATCATTTCACGCAAGGACAAGCGTTTATTGCACAATCACGTTTGGGTGTAGTGAGTACGAGCACCCAAGCTTGTTATCTGCGATCGTAAAGCTAGTTTCGTCCTTCTACCTACCCTACCTGCCTACCTAACTACACTCGTGATAACCCATCAGCAGCAAGGAATGCAGCAAGCCAGGTTTTATTTTAAATGTGAACATAGGCCGGCTTTTGTGGACGTCAGGGACATGCCGTGATAGCACGTGTAGAACGCAGTACCAAGGTACCAAGGGAGCGAGGGGGTCGATGCACCCTTATGTTCAGGTACACGAGGGACAGGTACAATTGCTCCGTTTAGCACTGGTAATAAAATGATCGATGAGAAGGTCACTAGTCACAACTACATCAGCGAGGTACTCGGTACTATGTGATATCATTAACAATAAAAAATCGCGAAAGTGAATGGGTCCTATCATTCAAATTAGCTCACTAGCAAGTACAGGAAACGGTAGCCAGTGGAATCTGGGCGAAAGTAATTTCATGTTTTCATAAGACTTAATGAGAGGTGATCTAATGAGTGATTAATTATAGACCCAACACAATACTACCTAAATACCGACGAATTTATATGCTAGTCACGTCATCGCGGGGGAATGTCAATAATAAAGATCGATAAGTTGCTTGCCAAACTTGGTATTTTAGTTCGCAGACGTCAAATATTATCCGTCTTAAATCTCTTCTCGAGCCTAAACCATGTGTCACCATTTGCCCGTAAGGGCGGTTGGATAATAAAAAGATTGTGGGGAAATTTTAGGGCGGAGGTAGAGAAATTCAGCGAGCATGACAGTCGGCAGGCTAGTGACAGTGTCCGACGTCTAGGATATTGAAACCAGGAACAGGACATTGATTTCGGTGCGCCTAGCTGCATTTCAACTAGTATCCCGTTCATTCGATCTGGATCATTAGGTTTTTGATTGCATGAGATAAAGGTTAGCATTGTTTGATTGATACTTACAGTCTAAGTGTTTCTTTTTAGGGCCTATCATTTCCTCTGTAGTTGCTTTGCAGACTGACTTGGCTAGGCCCTGGCCGGCGATGCTGTGTTTAGCTGCTAATAGACGGTCGCTTATAGTCTGTCCAGCCATTTTGACACTCATCTTAAATAATACTTTGTACACTAACAGGGGCCGATTCCGCCCGAAAACGCAACACTTGATCACTCCTTGATATCCACTTTACAATGACAGTTCGAGAGAACAGTCGACACTACTTCATGATAAGATGGCGATAGACTGAAGTCAGGATGGCTGTGACGTCAGTAACACTAGTGAAGTCATCTTAAAACTAATTTTAATCAATTAAAAAAATGAAATAACTAACATTTACAAAAAAAGACAAATAAAAAAAGAATCATCCAAAATTGCAAGCTTTTTTTGAAGTCTCGACATATTCGTTTATTTTTAAACATACAGTTGACTTTGAAAATTCCTATTCGCACGGCTAAATACAAACTGCCGTGTAAGATAACACAGTCACGTACAAAATAGCACGGACTTGTCATACCGCTGTAGATTGCAAGAAAATCACAAAAACGTCATAAATATTATTATTATTAACCTTTAACATAAAATTTGATACCATTTGACAATTTATAAAAACAAATCTTGCCAAATAAATATGCACGAAGCCGTGCGAATAGTTCTTTCTGCCAAATATAAATCTGACACTGACAGAGCACCTTCCCCCAAAAACCCCTCTCTTTACCACAAAACCCCCCACCGAACAATAATCAAAGCAACACACCCCATCTACGACACATGTAGATCAAGGGTTATGTTGTGACTTGTGCCCAAAGTTTCTTATTTTATTGCAGTTAAAGATGTTTCGTGTCAGATTCTTTTCAGCTACGGTACATACTATTTTTATTATCTTTTGAACGTCTTTTTTTTTTAACATTCCATCTTTCGATGATACTAATGGGGAGTTTTGTTCCAGACCATTCAGCTACAAAAATCCAGAAATGTCATGACTAATGTGCAACACCTGAATGTAGGTCCATTAAGATTGGATCTGCAAGAAAATTCCTCGGAAGGATCGGTTAAATTAAAAGACAACGTTTTGATGGAAGAAACATCTGCATGTCGTGGCCAAAATGTGAACGTTAATGAAGGCTTCCCATCCAAAATTGTTTTTGAATTCAGTTCACCAAATATAGCAAAACCATTTCATGTGGGCCACTTGCGGTCAACAATTATAGGAAACTTTTTAGCCAACCTCAATGAACACCTGTCAAATAACGTGGTGCGAATCAATTATCTCGGAGACTGGGGCACTCAGTTCGGTTTGCTGAAAGTAGGAGTTGACATGTCGGGATACACCGAAGAGATGATTAAAAGTAACCCAATACAATTATTGTGTAATGCATATGTACTAGCCAACAAGGAAGCCGAAACAAATCCGACGATTGCCGTAAAAGCGCGTGAAGTTTTTCAACAACTGGAAGAAGGAAGTTTACCAGACTTAAAACTGTGGGAGACCTTTCGTAACTACACTACAGAAGAATTGCAAAGAGTTTATCAACGTCTTGGTGTGACTTTTGACGAGTACAATTGGGAATCGACATACGGTGCAAAGCACATCAGTGCGGTAATGGACATGCTTGAAACCAAAGGGATTTTGAAGCTGGAAAGTGACGGAAAGAAAGTGGTCGTAATAAGTGAGACTCAACGTTGCCCTGTGATGAAAAGTGACGGATCGACATTATATTTGACCAGAGACATTGCAGCAGCTGTTGATAGATATGAGAAGCACACATTTGATCAGATGTACTACATTGTTGACAATTCGCAAACAGATCATTTCTCTGCACTCTTTAAAATTCTGTCAAAGATGGAATTACCTTGGAGTAGCAGGATGGAGCACATAAAGTTTGGTAGAATTCATGGCATGAGCACACGGAAAGGAAATGTTATTCTCCTCAAAGATATTCTTGATGAAGCTAAAGACATCATGCACAGAAAGCAGCGAGAATCTAAAAGTAAGGACCCATGAAGGTTTTAAGGTTTGCTCAACTTAGCTAAAATACATCTTTATAATAACCCATTTTATTTAAAAACTAAACAACTAGAATTATTCAAATCTCTGTAAAGTTCTTAAAAAAATAACAGGTAAAAAACCAAAATCTTTAAGATCCTTTTTTCCTTTTTTTTTATGAACACTATAACCGTCTCAAAAATCGATGCCTCAACGGGGACTCGAACCCCGATCTCCACCTATCGCAGGTGTTGCTCTAACCCATTGAGCTACTTGGACACTGGCTTTTTGAGACGTTAGTGTATTTGATGAGAATGACGGAGCTCCAAGGAGTAGAACCAAGAGGCTGTGAATACTCACTGTCACTCTGATTCTAGTGACGCTATATCACGTCACAATCTGTCAAACTAGAGTAACTCTAATTTAACGTAGGATGTGTTTAATTTATTTGAAATCTCATTGAAATTGCAAATGCTTGTAATGCCCAGGGTTTTTTTTTATACTATTTGAAATACCATTTGAATACAAGCGTTGCATTGCAAGTGTTTAAATTGTAACAAGATTTCAACCATATAATCCTGATTGAAAAGTTTTATTTTTTTTACCTCCCTTACTCTATATTTATAAATTGCTGGCAATCTTTTCCAGTTGCAGTTGAGTTAATTTTATTTCAATTTCTTTCTAGCAACAAAAGTTCCTTTGGGAGCAGAAAACGAAAATACCGCTGATATCCTAGGAATGTCGGCCGTCATAATCAATGATTTGAAGCAACGGAGACAAAGGGATTACATATTCAATTGGGATAAAGCTTTAAAGGTACTTTTATAGATATTTTAATTTTTTGCTACTTGCTCTTATGACAAAAATGGCTCGGTAAGCTTTAATATACTATCTTCTCTCATGAATTCGACATTTATTGTAACATTTTTTCATTTCGATAGTTTAAAATCAGATTGTTTTTTTAATTATGAACACTGAAATCGTCATAAATTTATGCCCAAACGGGGACTCGAACCCCGATCTCCACCTATCGCAGGTGTTGCTTTAACCCATTGAGCTACTTGGACACTGGCTTTTTGAGACGATTTTAGTGCATTTGATGAGAATGACAGATCTCCAAGGATTCACAGCCTCTTGGTTCTACTCCTTGGAGATCTGTCATTCTCATCAAATACACTAAAATCGTCTCAAAAAGCCAGTGTCCAAGTAGCTCAATGGGTTAGAGCAACACCCGCGACAGGTGGAGATCGGGGTTCAAGTCCCTGTTTGGGCTTCAATTTTTGAGACGGTTATAGTGTTGTTAATAATAAAATACCCTGCGCATTGCAAGCGTTTGCAATTTAAATAAGAATTCATCTAAAATAAATCAGATTGTTCAGGATTTTGATTCGTATTCATACGAAAATTTGACAAACGCCAATGAATGAAAAGCTTTCTCGACAGTTGCATGTTAAAGCATCTTAATGCCATCTTTAATGAGACGTATTGGGACAGGTAGAGGGAGACACGGGCATCAGCCTCCAGTACACCCACTGCCGTCTCCGAAGTCTGGAGCAAAACTCCCAAGCCACAATCGCCGCGTTCCAAGTTGCAGCGGCGGTGACGGAGCCGCCGGCCTTCGCTCTACGAGAACACCTGGAGATTTTTGACACAGTTCTGCGACAGGCGCAGGCGCAGAAGGAGGCTTGCGGGCTCGTCAACTACTTGTTCAAACTTTGTCATCTCACAAATAAAGCTTTCAAGACATTGCAGGTGAAGGGGCAAGGAGAGTTCTTGGCCTCGCAAAGGTTGCTTATGTTTCACCAGGCAAGATCTGTGCTCAATCAAGGGATGTCTATTCTAGGTTTGCAGCCGCTGCACCGAATGTAGGCTTGAGTCGATGAAACTTTTAAGACCCTTGTATGCATCTTGTGTAGTATTGTGACACTCGCTATTCTTATCCCGCAAATGCCAGCCGTGTCCTATGGATCAAGAAGTCTGATTGTAGTGCCAATCACCTGCAGAATAGTTTGGCTTCAAGAAAATGTTAAACTTACTTCCAAAAAGGGCCTTGATTTTACCACCTGGTCCCAAAATTGTCAAATTTTCCGAACTCTTCCTGGGCATCGATGATGGAACGAGTATCAAAGACCAAGTCTTAGTCAGAGAACTGCGAGTCAAGTCTTTAAATTTGAGCAAAAACGGCATCAGCTGGTGGTAAGAAGGGCATATTATGGATATTTTTTTAGATTTGATCCCTGATGGTGCTAGGGAAGCCAATTACCAAATTTCTTGGTAACCAAGAAAAGTACTTGTAAAAATAAAGAAGTTGCGTTACCAGAAAAATTACGAGTGAATTAAATACACCCCAAAAAATGTTTAAAATTATCTCTTAAGGGTGTCAAAATGACCTCCAAAGTGTGTAAAATACTGCCCCCTAAAATATGCTAAATTCACCCCCAACAAGTGCTCCCTCGCGTTAGAGACCCCGATCTACGACCAGCAAAACTTCAAACCATGCCAAAACAATGATGGATAAGCACAAACTGTACCAAAGATGTGAAATCCAATGTAAATCCCAAACTTCTGCAATGCACGAGTTTTTTATTATCCGATACACTACTACCCTCTCAGTAATGTATGCCCAATCCGGGACCCGGGGTTAATGACGTGATGTAGCGTCACTAGAATCAGAGTAACTGTGCTTCTTCAAAGGTGGTTATACTCCCTGGAGATTCGTCATTCTCATCAAATGCTCTAAAATTCTATAAAAAATTGTCTCCAAGTAGCTCAATGGGATAGAGCAACACCTGCGATAGGTGGCAAAAGGGGTTCGAGTCCCCGTTTTAGCATACATTTTTGAGACGGTTATATTGTTTCTAATAAATAATGCACCAGAGATCTTATTATAGAAGTCAAACTTCACATTTTGTGCATCTACAAGATATGAGTTTGAAATGTGCCAGCCCAGCAGCACCTGTCGGAATCCATGTGTCAAAGAAACGCGGAAAACAAACACCAAGTCGTCTTAATTCAGACTTTATTACCAAAGCAACAATGTATACACCTCAGAGGCCTTGCGCCACTCTTCGTCATGTTACTATTATATAACAAATTATTTAAATAACTTATGATGTACATATAGCCAAGTATTGCTTCCGCCAACTTAAACCTAACCGCTGTTCTGGTGCTTGACCTTCATAGCGTCTTGCCCACCAAAGTTCTTGATGGCGTCCATTAGCGCATCCCGCGGGTTGGTGAATTTCTGTTCGACCGGCCTCTGCACCGGCTTCTTGAACTTCAACACCGTGGACGTCGGCGTTGGGTCTTCGCGGGGTGCGCCCCATCCTGAAGTGGCTCGAACGTTGTGTTGGGGACCGTTGATAGTCTTCAACGGGACGGCGGTCTCCTTCACCATCGACGACTGCATCGGTGTCGGCTCCTTTGCCAGCTCGCCTCGAATTACACCCCAGTTCGACGTAGCTCTCAAGTCGTGCTGTGATCCATTGATAGTTTTCAAAGGCACGGCAAACCCCTTAACAGTGGGCATCGGCTTGGCCCCCGCCCCGTTGACGCCTACCACTGAAGTGTAGCGTTTGGCCACGCCTTCATACGGGACGTCACCATTGAGCCGTGTCGAGCTCGTGCCGCCCAGAACGGGCTGCGTGGGCGGAACGGGTTTCTTCAGTTCGACGGCTCGCACGACGGGCAGGCGAGATACATCGCTGTCGACCGCTTGACTAGAGGGTCGCGGCGGCGCCGGCTCGCTGCTCGGCTTGTAGGTTTGAGACACGATGCGCATCGTCAGGGGTTTGGGTTCGAGCCTGGGCTCGGCTCGGTGAAGCACCTTGTCCTCCACGAGGCGCCTGAGAGCGGGCGTCGACCCACCGATTCGGTAGTCCTTGTCGGACTTGAGGCTGACTTGCACCTTGGGCCGTTCGCTCCACGAGCCGAAGTTAATGGCGGGAGGACCGCGGTAGACGAAGGCGGCTGGAGCCGTCTGTGTCGGAGCGGGAGGCGATGCAGCGACCAGTCTGCAATAGAGAGGGTCGTCAATGAGGCATTTCCTAAACACAGACCTAGAAGTCGGGTTTACTCTGTACTAGAACTCTGTACTTTAAGTATCTACTAGTATCAATCTGTGCTAGTATCTACCAAGCATTGTAATGACTTTTTTATTATTATATATTAAAAATTTTATTACATATTTTACATATATATATATTTATTATTGTACGGTTAGTGTTCATGATAACAAAATACCCCGCACATTGCAAGCGTTTACAATTTAAATAATATTTCATCTTTACATTGTAATGGCTATTACTGCTACTATTACCCTTGTTTAAAATGACAAATAAATATCATGAACAAATTAAAGAGAAACCTATGCTTAGATGGGAGTCCAGGAAACTCATTGCCTGCATGTAGCCTACACCTGTCGAAGAGCACCAAGGCTGAACGAACGTCCCTTCCCATCGTTTCAGAACGTTGTATCTAGCATACCAAACAGATTCGTGGTCACCCATCCAATACCTGACCCAGCGCAGTGTTGCTTAACTTTAATCCCTCCAACCTCTCTCCCAAACAGAACTGGTCATGTGTATGATGGTCACCCATCCAATACCTGACCCAACTCAGTATTGCTAAACTTGCATCCCTCCAACCTCTCTCCCGAACAGAACTGGTCATGTGTGTGATGGTCACCCATCCAATACCTGACCCAACTCAGTGTTGCTAAACTTTCATCCCTCCAACCTCTCTCCCGAACAGAACTGGTCATGTGTGTGATGGCCACCCATCCAATACCTGACCTAGCTCAGTGTTGCTAAACCCCGCAACTTTCACCAACCTGTCATCAACAGCGACCTCCTCTGGGCTCTCGATGGTCGCTTCCTCTTTCACCACGACGGTTTGCGACTGGCCAAGGATACTCCTGAGCAGCCGCACAGATTGCAGTGGCTCGGCTCCAGGCGCCACCCTCTGCACATCTCCATCAACGTCGTCCTCGCTGGCAGCTCTCCTAATGGCGGCCGTAGTCTCCTCGGGCATCATCAGGCTGCTGATTGACTGCGCGCGCACGATGCTAGCAAAGGGTGCCGGGCGCGCGTAGGGTCGAGCCAGCGACAGGAACGACGTCGCCCTCTTGACGGGCATCCCCTTCACAGCAGCGTCCCCCGCCGCGGAGTGCGTGCGCACCAGCGGCTTATCACCAGGCACGGCCGGCTTGACGCTCACCGTTGACGACGACGAGTACGAGGAGATAGTGAAGTTTTCCAGCAGCGGCGCAGCGAGCGGCTCGTCTGCGCCTGCGCCACGTGACGTCAGCGCCTTGCTCTGCGCGCGCAACTCGCGCTCGTCGGGCGCGAACCCGCGTCGCGGCGCATCGAACAGTGGGTTAACCTTGAACACCTCGCGCGTCACGCCGTCCGGCAGCGTGCGCACGTCACCGACCAGCTGTTGCGGCTCCCAAGCATCGACTGGCGCCGGCGCGGGAACGACCTCGACTGCGTCGGCGTCGAGGAAGACGCGGGCGTCGGCCAGCACGACTGTGCCGAACTCTGTGCCCTCGGGCGAGCTAGTGTCGCGGAATGCCGACGGCGGCGCTGGGAGCGTGTACTCCCAATCAGGTGATGCCTCGTCTGAGGGAGGCGGCGTGCCATCACGGCCAGCAGGCTCGTCGTCGGCGTCTAAAGAAGTGCAAGACGGTCGTGAGTCGGGGAGGCTTAGGTCGGTAGATCGTAGTCATGGTTACCCAGTTCCCAGAGTCGCTAGATTGCGAGTTTCGCCCAAGAAGAGGAAAGTGTGGGTTAGAGAGAGAAAGAGCGTGCACCTGGATGCCCCAAGAGGAAGGTCGGCCTCCCGTTCAAGTCGTCGACGTTGTCCCATCGCGCCAGGCTGCCTGGAAGAGGGAGGGCGTCCAGGCCAGACAGGGACGTCGCCGACGCATCCACAACGCCGAGGTCTCGACCCACTTCCGGCGAGGTCCTTGACGTTCGCAGTTCGACGTCCACGTTGCGTTTCACCTCGACGCTCACGACGCGTGGCAGGGCGTCGACGACTTCGCGGCGACGCATTCTCGGCGTCGGCGTCGGCAAGGGACGCATGCGTGGCGTCGGGCGAGGGGGCGGGGCTAGACTAGCGGGGTCTGGCGGGGGAGACGGCGTGCAACAGGTGGAGAACGGGGTTAACGTAAAGACTAGCAGAATCCAGAGCCAGGGGCCACGGTGTAGACAGAAATAATCAGACGATCACCAGAGAGAGGCGACACATTGGCAAAATTCTCTATGAAAAACTAAGGGACTTGGTTATAAATGAAAACAAATTTAAATGACATTACTTTGAGGTTAGGTTCGATGTCTGTAACGTGGCCGATGGGTGAGTGCAACAGGTAGGTGTGGCGTGCAAGAAGGAGAAAGTGAGAAAGTGAGACACAGAAAGAAAGGGGAAGAGAGATAGAAGGCTAGACTGAAATCAAACATTTGTCAGCCCTCTCCAATTCACAACAATAACATCGGAAACCGGGGGGCCCGTGACTCCCCAATTGATTGCAGTTCAAACGTTGACCACTACAGCGCCACTACAACAATTAGATTTACACATGTTTTCACATTTCAATAGAATTCCGTTAGAGCGCACTTTTAACATTACTTTTGAGACTTTTCATGCTCAAAAGATCTCCATCAATGTTTACCTCAATAATTTATCTACACGTAACGATATTCAAAAGCGAGTAACCTACGAGAAATATCGAAATTAAATTTCATACGACAGTGGCTCCACTTAACGGGGTGTTCCGGTACTCTGCATTTTTGTTGATAAAGTAGTCATTTGGCGGCCATCTTTCACGCAGAGACTTAAACATTAACGTTCTGTCTCTACCTAGAACCTGCACATTCAACGGTTTAACATTAACGTTCTGTCTCTACCTAGAACCTGCACACTCAACGGTTTAACATTAACGTTCTGTCTCTACCTAGAACCTGCACACTCAACGGTTTAACATTAACGTTCTGTCTCTACCTAGAACCTGCACACTCCACGGTTTAACATTAACGTTCTGTCTCTACCTAGAACCTGCACACTCAACGGTTTAACATTAACGTTCTGTCTCTACCTAGAACCTGCACACTCAACGGTTTAACATTAACGTTCTGTCTCTACCTAGAACCTGCACACTCCACGGTTTAACATTAACGTTCTGTCTCTACCTAGAACCTGCACACTCAACGGTTTAACATTAACGTTCTGTCTCTACCTAGAACCTGCACACTCAACGGTTTAACATTAACGTTCTGTCTCTACCTAGAACCTGCACACTCAACGGTTTAACATTAACGTTCTGTCTCTACCTAGAACCTGCACACTCAACGGTTTAACATTAACGTTCTGTCTCTACCTAGAACCTGCACACTCAATGGTTTAACATTAACGTTCTGTCTCTACCTAGAACCTGCACACTCAACGGTTTAACATTAACGTTCTGTCTCTACCTAGAACCTGCACACTCAACGGTTTAACATTAACGTTCTGTCTCTACCTAGAACCTGCACACTCAACGGTTTAACATTAACGTTCTGTCTCTACGTAGAACCTGCACACTCAACGGTTTAACATTAACGTTCTGTCTCTACCTAAAATCTGCACACTCAACGGCACTACCAAATAGTTCCAAAATAATCAATCACTTTCATAATAATCATAGCAATTATACACCGAATCACGCTTCGAGCAGGTGCACACATGCGTGTGCAGTGGCCGGTAATTGTTTCATAAACCGCGCATACTGCGTCGAGTACACCATGCCAACCACTTGTAAGTACCAACCGTCACGTGGCCAGATAAAAACTTGACTGGACGACATCTTAATCTATGATTTGCTTCCACGAAAGTTGCATTGCAATAGACAAAAGAATGCTACGCGTCAGAATATTGCACCGAGATAGCCAACTGTCTTTTGTCCTGCATTTCGTTTGAATCTGCTGGTAAAGTCATGACCAGTCCGCCATGTTGAATTCGATCTATTTTAGTACCGCAATCTACCGTTTCTAAGTTACGGTTTCTCAGTGGCACGTTGAAAATCTGACAGTCCGTTAATTTGTTAATTTCTTGGCAACAGCCAATCGGAATGTTCTTTGTTTGTTGCTGGTACCAAGTGTACCTCGAGGCGCTCAAAAATACGAATTGAGTTGAACTGGTGCTGTAAGCAACTTGGGATTCCCAGTACTAGTCTGGAGCTAAGAGTCTGGACTCTAGACGAACTCTGCACGCTTCCCCAAAACCTCATCGAGTTCGCGAAGAAACCGACTCCAGGACTCCGACGACTCTCCACGGGTGACGAGCAAGTCTGGGGGCGGCGGGGACAGGATGTCAACCCGCTTGCCTGGGGCGTTGAGCACGATATGCGTGCGCCTAGCGGGGACGGGGTCTACGTCAAGTGGGGAGAGGATGTCGACTAGCTTACCTGGGGCGATTGGCACTATCTTTTCGGGGGTAGCAGGAACGCGGTCTATAGCAAGCGGGGCAGGCTCTGGTTCGACGGTGTCCTCTTGCTCCTGCTGCCAAGCAAGATCAACCGCTACCACCGTCGGCGGCGCCACGACGGCGTCCTCTCGATGGATCGACACAACGGAAGTGATCCTTGTGAGGTCGCCGTTGATGTCGACTACTGTCGGAGGGCCTTTCCTTGTCGCCTGCACTGGCACTTGGACGGCCGTCTGGACAGGTGCGACCTCCTCCACGGCGACTTTAACGGGCGTTTGGTATGTTTCCTTGGTCTCAGTGATCACGTGGACATTGGGTACTAGATGAATGGGCGCCGCCTCCTCGACGGCGATCTTGGAGGGCGTTGGCTGGACTTCTTTCGTTTCAGCGACTACGTGAACGCTGGCCTGCAGATGAACAGGTGGCGCCTCCTCGACGGCGACCCTGGAGGGCGTTGGCTGGACTTCTTTCGTTTCAGCGAATACCTGAACGCTGGCCTGCAGATGAACAGGTGGCGCCTCCTTGACGGCGACCCTGGAGGGCGTTGGCTGGACTTCTTTCGTTTCAGCGACTACCTGAACGCTGGCCTGCAGATGAACAGGTGGCGCCTCCTTGACGGCGACCCTGGAGGGCGTTGGCTGGGCTTCGTTTGTTTCAGCAATGACGTGGACGCTGGGTTGTAGCTGCACCGGGCGACGTGCAGGCGCGCTAGGCGGCGCTGGAGCGGCCTTCTTCTTGCGCTGCCCGAGTCCTGCAACAGAATGCGCTGCATGTCAAGTGGCTGAACTGTCAACAACACTCGGGCTCGTTGCTGCTCTGAGCGGTCCACAAATCAGCTGCGTTTTTTACAGGATTACTGTGTTACCTTGCGAGGACAACGACGTTGTGGAGGCGCTGTGCTGGCTCGCCAGACGCGACGCAGGGACTCCGTTAACCGAAGCGAGGTTGGACATTGACCGCGACAGTCCGGGCACGACGCCGACGTCCTTGGCCGGCTCAGCGGGAAGCTTGCTTCGTCGGGGTAGCGTATCCCCAGCAGAACTGTAAGCCAAGAGAGGCATTAATTTCTTCGAATCTTCATCGATCAAGTCGTTTCCGGCAGCCATCCTGTCGCTTACCTGCTGTCTCCATGGTTCCTGGGATCGGCACCCTCTGACAGGACCGACGCCTCGTGGTACCCGCTGCTGTCGGAGCTCGTGCGAGAATGTGACGTCGTCCCCGAGAGCGGGACGGCGGCGGTGGGCGGCTTGGGCGCCGGGCGTCGCTTTCTTCCTGGGCGCTTCGGAGGTTCTGGGATCGGTGGGGTCAGGCTTCGAGACCCGTCAGGGGAGACGCTGCGACCGTTCAGCGAGTCCGAAGACACCGAGCCTGGCCCGGTCTGAGTGGAGCTCTGTGGCAGGGCAAGAAGTCACCAAGGGTTGGCGATTACAGACAATAATAATAATCATGATAATGCTAATAATAATAATAATAATAATGCCAGAGAGAGATCTTTGAAGCCAAGACCGTCATCTTAAAAGCCTCTGATTTTTAGTTTGAATCCATGCTATTATAAGTGTTTTCATCAGTAGCTTTAGTGGTTTTCGAAGATTTCATCACTTTAATGATGAAAATAGGTTAAACACATGTTTCATCAACACTACAATTAGCATTCAAATGATAGGGATACCTCGTATTTAGGGAATACAACAATGGTTTGCCTAACTTCAATTTTTATCAGCTAGCTGGATCCTATGCTCTATCCAGGTTGTTTGAGATCAGCTGGCTGGATCCTATGCTCTTTCCAGGTTATTTAAGATCAGCTGGCTGGATCCTATGCTCTTTCCAGGTTATTTGAGATCAGCTGGCTGGATCCTACGCTCTATCCAGGTTATTTGAGATCATCTGGCTGGATCCTATGCTCTATCCAGGTTATTTGAGATCAGCTGGCTGGATCCTATGCTCTATCCAGGTTATTTGAGATCAGCTGGCTGGATCCTATGTTCTATCCAGGTTATTTGAGATCAGCTGGCTGGATCCTATGTTCTATCCAGGTTATTTGAGATCAGCTGGCTGGATCCTACGCTCTATCCAGGTTATTTGAGATCAGCTGGCTGGACCCTACGCTCTATCCAGGTTATTTGAGATCAACTGACTGGATCCTATGCTCTATCCAAGTTATTTTAGATCAGCTGGCTGGATTCTATGCTCTATCCAGGTTATTTGAGATCAGCTGGCTGGATTCTATGCTCTATCCAGGTTATTTTAGATCAGCTGGCTGGATCCTACGCACTATCCAGGTTATTTGAGATCATCTGGCTGGATCATATGCTCTATCCAAGTTATTTGAGATCAGCTGGCTGGATCCTATGCTCTATCCAGGTTATTTGAGATCAGCTGGCTGGATCCTATGCTCTATCCAGGTTATTTGAGATCAGCTGGCTGGATCCTACGCTCTATCCAGGTTATTTGAGATCAGCTGGCTGGATCCTATGCTCTATCCAGGTTATTTGAGATCATTGGTCTGACGACACCGGTACAGGTCAGAGATGACGTCACCGACAACAACACGACGCGGAATGCGCAGATAAGAACACACGTCAACAAGACTCGGCTCAGGTATTTACGCGATAAGGCATCACCTACAGCTGCTGATAACAACGGAATGAGATCACGGCTACCTGTGTGCGCAGGCATTCCGCAAAGATACGCCAGCTGTTGTTTGCAAAACCAACGAAGGTCAACTGCCATTTTGGCGCTCTCCTAGCCACGTACCATTTGTCGGGAAAACTCCTCGAATCCTTCTGTCAAACGCGGACCCAGGGTGGACGTCGATCTGTGTCCGCTAGACGACTACCACTGACTGATTCCCAACGAGGTTCCCATGATAAGATAGCGAGATATGGGGATCATCGTCAAGGACCGGACAAGATAAGGCCATGCGTACTGGACATGCGTATTGGACACTACGAGGTAAGACAAAGCGGTGACTATCGTCACTTAACAAAGGCAGGTCGACCTTTACAAAGACCCGATGATACCTTGCCTTTAAACGAGCTTGTTATGGCGATAAACACCCGGGTTCGAGCTCGAGTTACGAGGATAAGAGCTGTCCCAATTGTAACAAGAAAACAGGGCAAGGTGAGCCACGAGGCTTAGCAACAGCGCGGCAACATCGCGCAACTTTTGACAAGCTGGACAGAAGCACAACCCCGGACGAAGCAGGGGATACAGTGTTGCCAACTCACCCCAAACGTTGCAGGGTACGCTGTGTTCCCGGTGGCCTTCGCTTGCTGTCTCCGAACTACTTCTTCCCGGTGCAAGGCCATGATGTCCGTTGCGGCGAGTGGCGCTCCTGGCGGCCGGCGTGCGACTAACGTCACCTCCTGGAGGCGATAGTCGCCCAGCGAGTGCGACAAGGATAGCCTCTGCTGCAGATTGGCTGCAAGCATATGACAATACTGTATTGATTCGGTACGCAAGACAAGGCAAGGCAAGGCAAGGCAAGGCAAGGCAAGGCAAGGCAAGGCAAGGCAAGGCAAGGCAAGGCAAGGCAAGGCAAGGCAAGACAGGGCAAGGCATGGCATGGCAAGGCAATACAAGGCAAAGCAAGGCAAGGCAAGGCAAGGCAAGGCAAGGCAAGGCAAGGCAAGGCAAGGCAAGGCAAGGCAAGGCAGGGCAAGGCAGGGCAAGGCAGGGCAAGGCAAGGCAAGGCAGGGCAAGGTAAGGCAAGGCAAGGCAAGGCAAGGCAAGGCAAGGCAAGGCAGGGCAAGGCAAGGTAAGGCAAGGCAAGGCAAAGCAAGGCAAGGCAAGGCAGGGCAAGGCAGGGCAAGGCAGGGCAAGGCAGGGCAGGGCAAGGCAAGGCAAGGCTAGGCAAGGTTTGCAACAAACCTGGATGACGCATCTCGAACTTCTCCGGGTCCAGGTTCTTTTCTGCGCATGCCAAGTGAAGAACGTCGCCGAGTTTCGTGTCTGCGCCCACGCGCGTCACGAACAGCTGATTGCGCGGAAGGTGAACCTGCGCGCGCAGAAAATTCAGATTAGTTGAGAGATCAAGCTTACAGTTTCCATCCAAAGGCTAGAGCTAGTGCTAGTGCTGGTGCTGGTGCTGGTGCTGGTGCTGGTGCTAGTGCTGGTGCTAGTGCTAGTGCTAGTGCTAGAGCTAGTGCTAGTGCTAGTGCTAGTGCTGGTGCTGGTGCTAGTGCTAGTGCTAGTGCTAGTGCTAGTGCTAGTGCTAGTGCTGGTGCTGGTGCTAGTGCTAGTGCTAGTGCTAGTGCTAGTGCTGGTGCTGGTGCTGGTGCTGGTGCTAGTGCTAGTGCTAGTGCTAGTGCTGGTGCTTGTGCTTGTGCTAGTGCTAGTGCTATGGCTATAACTATGGCTATGACTATGGCTATGACTATGGCTATGGCTATGACTATGACTATGGCTATGACTATGGCTATGACTATGACTATGTCTATGACTATGGCTATGAATATGTCTATGGCTATGACTATGTCTATGGCTATGTCTATGGCTATGTCTATGACTAAGGCTATTACTATGGCTATGACTATGTCTATGGCTACATGGCTATGACTATGACTATGTCTATGGCTATGTCTATGACTATGGCTATGACTATGGCTATGGCTATGACAAGACTATGACTATGACTATGTCTATGGCTATGGCTATGACTATGTCTATGGCTATGGCTATGGCTATGGCTATGGCTATGGCTATGACTATGTCTATGTCTATGGCTATGGCTATGTCTATGGCTATGGCTATGTCTATGGCTATGGCTATGACTATGACTATGGCTATGACTATGTCTATGTCTATGACTATGTCTATGGCTATGACTATGACTATGGCTATGACTATGACTATGGCTATGGCTATGACTATGGCTATGACTATGGCTATGACTATGGCTATGACTATAGCTATGACTATGTCTATGGCTATGACTATGGCTATGACTATGGCTATGACTATGGCTATGACTATGACTATGACTATGACTATGACTATGGCTATGACTATGACTATGGCTATGGCTATGGCTATGGCTATGGCTATGGCAATGACTTTTACTATGGCTACGGCTATGTCTATGTCTATGACTATGACTATGACTATGACTATGGCTATGACTATGGCTATGACTATGGCTATGACTATGGCTATGGCTATGACTATGACTATGGCTATGACTATGGCTATGGCTATGACTATGGCTATGGCTATGGCTATGGCTATGTCTATGGCTATGGCTATGGCTATGACTATGACTAAAGCTACACACCTGTAGCCTAAAGGTTGCCTGGAAAGGCTGTTGTACGGCTGGCCTAGGTGCTGCTCGCTTCAAGGTGGCGTTGTTTCTTGGATTCAGATGGAAAAGCCGCGTGTCGAGCGCTCCTAGCGGCGTGCTGGGCAAGTGATGAAGCGGTACTCCGCGCTCTCCCAGCGCAGACAGCGCGTGCGCAGCAGGACTGAGCTTGTGCGCAGTCGTCACAGCCACCAAGACGTCCATCATGGGTGTACTGTGTACAGAGCAAGCCAAGACCTGTTGACTCTCATTCCGTTTCCTTGACGACACACATTGCATTCATGAGCGGAGCGACATCTTCAATTTTATTAACACTCGAAAAAAAAACACTTGTTTTATTATTATTATGAACACTATAACAGTCTCAAAAATTGATGCCCAAGCGCGGACTCGAACCCCGATCTCCACCTGTCGCGGGTGTTGCTCTAACCCATTAAGCTACTTGGACACTGGCTTTTTGAGACGATTTTAGTGTATTTGATGAGAATGACGGGTCTCTAAGGAGTAGAACCAAGAGGCTCATTCTCATCAAATACACTAAAATCATCTCAGGAAGCCAGTGTCCAAGTAGCTCAATTGTTCAGAGCAACACCCGTGATAGGTGGAGATCGGGGTTCGAGTCCCCGTTTGGGCATCAATTTTCGAGACGTTTATAGTGTTCATAATAATAAAATACCCCGCGCATTGCATTGTGTTTTTTTCTTATATTATTCACAAATTGCAGACTCATTTTTTGTTACTTTTGGCTGTTTTTGATTTTGATATTTATAACAGATCGGCTTCACATTTTATCGTTCAAAATTCGCTACGCTTATCCAACAACGCAACTCTAAAGTGTGTTCGCAAATCTCTAGGTATTGGGAACACAACCTCTCAGGAATTGATGCCCAAAACGGGAACTCGAACCCCTATCTCCACCTGTTGCGTGCGCTTCTCTAACCAATTGAACTATATTCAAAGATTTTAGTGCATTTGACTGAAGTGAATTTGGACACTAATTTTTCAGAGATTTTCAGTGCACCTAAGAATAAAATACATTGACAACTGCAAGCATTTACAAAGTGACATCAGATTTCACATCATCGTCCTCTCATTGACGGCGACCCCTCGGCAAGTACCTGCGCTCGACGCTCATGCTGACCGTCCTTCCGTTCGGCAGCAAGACACGGATATCCATCGACCCTGTCAGCATATCAGGGGGCGTGTCCTCTGTCACAGGCAGCGGCATGGTCCTGCAAGCAACGACCACCAAGTCAGTATAAAGCCTCCAGTAGAGTGAATGATTAGTAGGGTTAAACATAGCGCTGTTTTGATATCTGGCCATGCAGCACTGGTCTAATGGCGTCGGTGAATGAGTGGATGATGATGATGATGATGATGAACCTAGCCTAGCCTAGAAGGGAGGAGGGGAAACCCGGTGCCGGCACGTAGCCTACTCCTGACAAAGAGCACCAAGGGGACCACCGGCTTAACATCCCTTCCAAAGGACGGTACAACGTGAACAACAGGATTCCTCCACAAATCCATGCTGTCGAGAGGTTGATAAGCAAGGCGAGTGAAGTTGCTGTACTAACTTTCATCCTCCAACCTCTCTCCCGAACAGAACTGGTCATGTGTATGATGGTCACCCATCCAATACCTGACTCAGCGCAGTGTTGCTTAACTTTCATCCCTCCAACCTCTCTCCCGAACAGAACTGGTCATGTGTATGATGGTCACCCATCCAATACCTGACTCAGCGCAGTGTTGCTTAACTTTCATCCCTCCAACCTCTCTCCCGAACAGAACTGGTCATGTGTATGATGGTCACCCATCCAATACCTGACTCAGCGCAGTGTTGCTTAACTTTCATCCCTCCAACCTCTCTCCCGAACAGAACTGGTCATGTGTATAATGGTCACCCATCCAATACCTGACTCAGCGCAGTGTTGTTTAACTTTCATCCCTCCAACCTCTCTCCCGAACAGAACTGGTCATGTGTATGATGGTCACCCATCCAATACCTGACTCAGCGCAGTGTTGCTTAACTTTCATCCCTCCAACCTCTCTCCCGAACAGAACTGGTCATGTGTATAATGGTCACCCATCCAACACCTGACCCAGCGCAGTGTTGCTTAACTTCGGTGATGTAACGAGAAGCGGTGTTTCCAACACGGCAAACCGTTCGGTCTCCATGCTGACATCAACGGCAACCTAACCACGGCCCCCTGGCTCTCACATCGTTGCCATGGCTTGCTTTTTTGTGTGTGATAATATTTCTTCTGAAACAATCGACGATCTTCTGATTTGCCTTGAATCATCCCATGAGCTTGTCATGAAATGCAACAAGTGCTCGACTGAAGACGATCGTCTTGGTCGTGAGGCGACGTCACGAGCTCCCGGCATTGACTCTGTAGGAGGACGCCGTTGAGCAAGTCAAGGGTGGAGTCAAGGGCCACGCTGTCAGGTCGTGTCTACGTCAGAGCAGAAACATAGAAGTCATCCTAGGAAATTGCTGGCCTGACGAATGGCTAGAAACCAAAGAGAGCTCGCCGGCTTCAATTGTCTTGCACAACGTCAACAGAGGAGAAAATTACGTTTGTTTTCGACAGATTTGTGTCTCTAATTGGCCGTGACTGAGAATCTAATTCGGTTTTTAGTTAGCTGCGGACGGTTCGGCTTTGGTTCAGTGCTCCAGCAAGCCGTGCCCAAAGCGATTGACGCAATAAAAGCATTGCCAATACTTTTGTTTTCGAGTGCAGAATTCAGGGAATGAGGAAGTATTACGATGCGTAAAGCCCCTGCGTATCGGCATCCAACTGTTTGGACTTCTTTCAAAGCCGCTTGGATCATAAGATTGCGAAACAATACAGTTAAACTGTTTAAAACACTAAAGTTGCGCTCGATTTGCTTTCTTTTGGCTGTTGGTTGCCATGCCAACCACTGATATATTGACAGATACCCCTGGTGGCAGGGTTCCGAGGCACGTCGTGCAACCTGACGCGTGCCAAAGTCCATGTGCACCGTGAATCGGTGTGAAAACAACAACAAAACCCAATGCAATCCTACGTGACCGAGATCGCAAAGCTCGTTGCCAAGGAGATTGTCGCGTGCCCTAAACGACGACAACAACAACACGGGCGCGAGCACGAAGCCGCGTTGCTATGACAACAAGGTGCGGCTGTTTATGGCTTTCAGTCACGTGTCTTAGTTCGAGCCTCGGTTCGAGCCTCGGTGAGGCCACCACGTTCCCCGAGGCCGTGATCGGGGTGCCGAGCACGCCGTGACGTCAAACGTCACAAAGATGAGTTTGCAGTCGCCGAGCAAACTTCAAAACTCATTATCTTTTTTCACCTTTTAGTCAAAAAAATTGCCTTCTTGATAGCGCACGGTGGTAGTTTCAAGGACACTGTAAGCTCAGAATTAAAAATAATAATTCTTAAGACAAGCGAATTTCCAAGTGATTTTGATTTGATGTTTTGAAGGGAACTTAACATTGCTGTCTTTGCTGAAACAGTTTGCTAAGACCTGCTTTCTGTTTGCGGTGCTGTTGGTCGGGGCGTTCGAAGACCACTCAAGACACCGATAAATGCCCACTATATTTGCTCTCGAGTGCAGTCGTGGCCAAGTCGCGACCCAGGAGGCCCTGCAGACGCGTCACTGATCTAAATTACCTGGATAGAGCATAGGATCCAGTCAGCTGATCTCAAATAACCTGGATAGAGCATAGGATCCAGTCAGCTGATCTCAAATAACCTGGATAGAGCATAGGATCCAGCCAGCTGATCTCAAATAACCTGGATAGAGCATAGGATCCAGCCAGCTGATCTCAAATAACCTGGATAGAGCATAGGATCCAGTCAGCTGATCTCAAATAACCTGGATAGAGCATAGGATCCAGCCAGCTGATCTCAAATAACCTGGATAGAGCATAGGATCCAGTCAGCTGATCTCAAATAACCTGGATAGAGCATAGGATCCAGTCAGCTGATCTCAAATAACCTGGATAGAGCATAGGATCCAGTCAGCTGATATCAAATAACCTGGATAGAGCATAGGATTCAGTCAGCTGATCTCAAATAACCTGGATAGAGCATAGGATCCAGCCAACTGATCTCAAATAACCTGGCTAGAGCTTAGAATCCAGCCAGCTGATCTCAAATAACCTGGATAGAGCATAGGATCCAGCCAGCTGATCTCAAACAACTTGAATAGAGCATAGGATCCAGCAAGCTGATCTCAAATAACCTGGATAGAGTATAGGACCCAGCCAGCTGATCTTAAATAACCTGAATAGAGCATAGGATCCAGCCAGCTGATCTCAAATAACCTGGATATTGCATAGGATCCAGCCAGCTGATCTCAAATAACCTGGATAGAGCATAGGATCCAGCCAGCTGATCTCAAATAACCTGGATAGAGCATAGGATCCAGCCAGCTGATCTCAAATAACCTGGATAGAGCATAGGATCCAGCCAGCTGATCTTAAATAACCTGGATATTGCATAGGATCCAGCCAGCTGATCTCAAATAACCTGGATAGAGCATAGGATCCAGCCAGCTGATCTCAAATAACCTGGATAGAGCATAGGAACCAGCCAGCTGATCTCAAATAACCTGGATAGAGCATAGGATCCAGCCAGCTGATCTCAAATAACCTGGATAGAACACAGGATCCAGCCAGCTGATCTCAAATAACCTGGATAGAGCATAGGATCCAGCCAGCTGATCTCAAACAACCTGAATAGAGCATAGGATCCAGCAAGCTGATCTCAAATAACCTGGATAGAGTATAGGACCCAGCCAGCTGATCTCAAATAACCTGAATAGAGCATAGGATCCAGCAAGCTGATCTCAAATAACCTGGATAGAGTATAGGACCCAGCCAGCTGATCTCAAATAACCTGGATAGAGCATAGGATCCAGCCAGCTGATCTCAAATAACCTGGATAGAGCATAGGATCCAGCCAGCTGATCTCAAATAACATGGATAGAGCATAGGACCCAGTGATACTGGTATATATGACCCAACCAAGTCTCCGCCTCGCTGTAAGCCGAGTCTGTTTGCTCGCGTGTTGCATCATCGCAGATGTTTGGCCGACTTGCATGCAGTGCAAAGCGGTCCACCTTGCAGTGGCGCACGGTTTGCTAATGAGCTGCAGGTGCATCAGCCGGGCCGAGTCTCATCGGGGAAAGTTCAGCGCGGCCGATGCACAGATCGAGGAGATTGTTTCCGGCGATTCATCGACGCTGCGTTACGGAACGGCCGGCTGGAGGCTGCCGAATGTCGGCTATTGTTTGCACTTTGTTGGCACATTGTTGGCACATTGTTGGCACATTGTTTCGCGCGCATCGAAACGGCAAACGAAGCGAGCTTGTGTAATGGGTCGTCTCGCGAAGCTAGAAGAATCTTGGCCCGGACTGTGGTTTGCCGTTCATTCGTTCGCGACGGCTTCGATGTACACTTTGAGCAATCATCTTCGGTAAGATCTCGCCGATAGCTTAAGGGCGACTCGACACCTGACTTTCCACGGCGATTAGGGACACACTTTTTACAGCACTGCTCGCATCAATGAACAATCACATTGAGATAAAAAAAAAAAACAATCGAATGTCGCCTTCTCGCGTGCAATGTTTGATGAGCACGCAGCTCTCTCTCTCTCTGTTTGTTCCCCAGGTGGGTCTGGCTGTGTACAGGTGTCTATGCGCTATGGGTTGCCATGGTTACTAACGGCAGACGAGGATCGCTTTGAACGCATTGTCTTGGCAACGAAATGGAGCAATTTGTCGCTGAAGACGCAATCAATGGATTGCTCCAGTTTCCACCGCGACCAGAGCGAGAGAATCTAGGTAGCGCTGGAAGGATTTCTGCCGTGCACGAGTGTGTGTGGGATCTCGATCTGTTGTTGCAACCAAGATATCGTCATGGCAACCGCTCGTTGATGGAGCAACGCCGTCTCGATACATCGCCAGTCCGGTTTCTTGAAACCACAACGCGTTTTTCCGACGACCGAGCTGCGCACAAAGCTGCCGCGCACATCTTGACCCGAATTCACGCAAATCACCGATCATCGGTAAGTTTTTGCGCCGTGCGTCGGTCGTTGTTTGCTTCTGCAAGGTGCAGCCGCGGAATGCAGCCCCGCGTCCATCGGACCGTGACTGGCATCTCTTGTGCACCAATGCACGGCCTCCTAATTGCAACAGTGCTCGAGACCGATTACGTAAAGCGCGTCGAATAAAACGCGGAAATCTTAATTGCCGGTTCCCATGGCGACGGTCTGATGACAGTTCGTCAGTGGTTTCGGGTAACGAGTTTCACCACCGCCTGGAGCGTCTGCCGTCGGTTGGGCGAGCAGAGGCCAATCCAATCACAGTGGGCCACTTCCCTAATAACTTGTTTCCATTGAATGCCACGCAACGAACAAGTGCCAAGAAAAGCAATCAAAAGCTCGCTCGTTTCCATTAGCACGGCTCGGTGGACGCTCACCGCAGTGCGAGCGAAAAGAAAACCGAACGGTTCGGAGTGATGTTAAGCAACATTGAGCACGATCGTGCCGTGGATGGGTGACCGCTGGTGTAACTTGCCGCTAGGGGCGTCCCACAAGGATCGTAAATCTAGCCGCACCTAACGGCAAGGACCTGAAGACGTTACAGGTTTCGCTCGCCACCACCAGGCGATCTACAGATTCTGGTCCAGCGCGGGACGTCACAGCCTTCTTCGTTGAAACCGCAACGTTCGGCTCCGCCGAGCGAGCAAAGCAAGGCGGTGAGCTCGGGATCGCGGTAGCAGTGCTTTTACTTCCGCCCCGGATCGCACAGGAGGCTGCACGGGGCTCCGTCTTCACAGCCCATCTGAGTGCGGGAGACAAAAGATTGAAGACGTCGCCCAAGATTCGCTGGTTTCACTTTCATCACGATGTCAGCCTCCTGGAGACAAGGTCGACTTTAGAACCCGGCCCCCTGGGTGACCGATTAGCTCCCCCTTCCCCTGAAGACAATGCAGAGTCGAAGCACGGACCAGCATTGCAGAGACACACTTGTTGAATGTTGGTGTCCACGCCGCGATACGAACCCGGAACTCTGCGCGAGAGGAACGACCTTGCCCAGCGTCTTCGCCTCGACGACCGGCGGTTCGTTCAACCCACGGGGCCGTGTAGGGCGAGGTCGGTGCGCGTACCGGCCGCCAGGTTTGCTGCTAGCGTCGACCAGGGGCCCCACCCAGGGCTGGACCAGGGGGACGTAGACAAACCCCAGATCCATGGGACAGTTCCTCTAATTAAGCGACACCTTGCCACGGCCCAAGCGACGTCTCGTGCTCGGTGCAGGGGCATCTCCTGGGTGTAGTTCTGGATGTACGCGGGTGTATGGCGTACACCCACTTTAATATCAAAGAATTACAATAGCAAACTGAAACACTTGCTTCTTGACAAATAATTGGAATAGCTCGTATTTTGCAACTCATTGATAATAATTCGCCGCACAGATTGTCGGCTCCATCTTCGCAATAAAGCCCCTGGTCATTTTTTAATTTTAATTGATATTTTTTATTCCCTTTTTTGATGCCCCCATTTTTGAGAGGTCATTAGTGATCCTAACGATAAAATTACTTTACTCGTTGCAAGAATCTGAAATTTTATTCAGATTTTTATATCCCTGGTTCCGTTTGTGGCGATGGTTTCTAACGAAGTTTGCTACTTCCATGATTTAATACAACAAACTGACGAACCTCGCTGCACAAAGTAACCACGATTAGATCGTGAGAAGGTACGTAACGGCGAACCAAAACATATGAGAGCTCGTTGCGTGTCAAGGTGGAGTGCTTTCCAGAAGACCGAACTGTTTAGCTAGTTGGAAACACCGAAGTTAAGCAACACTGCACTGAGTCAGGTATTGGATGGGTGACCATCATACACATGACCAGTTCTGTTCGGGAGAGAGGTTGGAGGGATGAAAGTTAGTGCAGCAACTTCACTTGTCTTGCTTATCAACCTCTCGACAGCATGGATTTGTGGAGGAATCCTGTTGTTGGCGTTGTACCGTCCTTCGGAAGGGACGTTAAGCCGGTGGTCCCCTTGGTGCTCTTCGACAGGAGTAGGCTACGTGCCGGCACCGGGTTTCCCCTCCTCCCTTCTAGACTAGATTAAGTTCATCATCATCCTCATCATCATCCACTGATTCACCGACGCCATTAGACCAGTGCCGAATGGCCAGATGTCAAAACAGTGCGTCGTTAAACACCACAAATCAATAAAACAGGAAGGCTTGAAATCCTTAGATTTCCTTATCACATATGGGGCAAATGCAAATTTAAATGCATCTACTGAATATAAAAGTAGAATATATATTATTATTATTAGTATTACTTCTTTGTTTACTTTATTTTATAAAAAGAAAATGTAGTATACTTCTTATCACCCCGACAAAGTTCCAAAACAATGAGTCTATCCTAAGCCGACAACTTGACGTAAGACCAATAATAAATGTAAATTTAATGCTAATAGATGCAAGACAAGTCGAACGCAACGAAACGCAACGAAATTTTGGAAATGCTATAAAAATTACGTACCAATAAGTCCCCCCCCC
This sequence comes from Protonemura montana, assembly GCA_947568835.1. NCBI lineage: Eukaryota > Metazoa > Arthropoda > Insecta > Plecoptera > Nemouridae > Protonemura > Protonemura montana. The sequence goes on along the minus strand of OX387603.1, from coordinate 27,158,044 downwards.
CCCCCCACCCAGCCCCTCTCTTCGATTGGTTGAAAAACCATCGAATACCCAATCGTTTCGCAACACAACGCCACTGGTCGGGCCATCTCGCTTGCACGGCCCAAGAGATGCATCGAAGTCTCCGGCTCGGCGCGTGCACCTCTTGGATCAAGACACCTCGTCACTGCCTCCTGGCACTCTTTGATTGCCAAGCTAATGAACGACAGTCGCGCTGTCTTAGCATCACGCAGTCTTGCGGTCGCCGGCTGATTCTGCCTCGTTTTTCCTTCAAAAAGAGAGCGGGTACATTCGCAATCATGCGCACTCGCCCTGAGGCTTTCTGTGAGGAAAGTCTTGTCCCTTTGACACACTGTGTTGGCTGCTCCTGTCCAACAGCACCAAGGACCGGTCACCGCTTAGCCTTGTCCCTTTGACACACTGTATTGGCTGCTCCTGTCCAACAGCACTAAGGACCGGTCACCGCTTAGCCTTGTCCCTTTGACACACTGTATTGGCTGCTCCTGTCCAACAGCACCAAGGACCGGCCACCGCTTAGCCTTGTCACTTTGACACACTGTATTGGCTGCTCCTGTCCAACAGCACCAAGGACCGGCCACCGCTTAGCCTTGTCACTTTGACACACTGTATTGGCTGCTCCTGTCCAACAGCACCAAGGACCGGCCACCGCTTAGCCTTGTCACTTTGACACACTGTGTTGGCTGCTCCTGTCCAACAGCACCAAGGACCGGCCACCGCTTAGCCTTGTCACTTTGACACACTGTGTAGGCTGCTCCTGTCCAACAGCACCAAGGACCGGCCACCCTTAGCCTTGTCACTTTGACACACTGTATTGGCTGCTCCTGTCCAACAGCACCAAGGACCGGTCACCGCTTAGCCTTGTCCCTTTGACACACTGTGTTGGCTGCTCCTGTCCAACAGCACCAAGGACCGGCCACCGCTTAGCCTTGTAACTTTGACACACTGTGTTGGCTGCTCCTGTCCAACAGCACCAAGGACCGGCCACCGCTTAGCCTTGTAACTTTGACACACTGTGTTGGCTGCTCCTGTCCAACAGCACCAAGAACCGGCCACCGCTTAACCTTGTCCCTTTGACACACTGTGTTGGCTGCTCCTGTCCAACAGCACCAAGGACCGGTCACCGCTTAGCCTTGTCACTTCGACACACTGTGTTGGCTGCTCCTGTCCAACAGCACCAAGGACCGGCCACCGCTTAGCCTTGTCACTTTGACACACTGTATTGGCTGCTCCTGTCCAACAGCACCAAGGACCGGTCACCGCTTAGCCTTGTCCCTTTGACACACTGTGTTGGCTGCTCCTGTCCAACAGCACCAAGGACCGGCCACCGCTTAGCCTTGTTACTTTGACACACTGTATTGGCTGCTCCTGTCCAACAGCACCAAGGACCGGTCACCACTGAGCCTTGTCACTTTGACACACTGTGTTGGCTGCTCCTGTCCAACAGCACCAAGGACCGGTCACCGCTGAGTCTTGTCACTTTGACACACTGTGTTGGCTGCTCCTGTCCAACAGCACCAAGGACCGGCCACCGCTTAGCCTTGTCACTTTGATACACTGTGTTTGCTGCTCCTGTCCAACAGCACCAAGAACCGGCCACCGCTTAGCCTTGTCACTTTGATACACTGTATTGGCTGCTCCTGTCCAACAGCACCAAGAACCGGCCACCGCTTAGCCTTGTCCGTTTTAAATGAACTCCCCTGTGGCTCTGGTTTATTAGCTGTCGGTGAATGAGAGTCTGGTGATCAAGGTATCGAAGCCGCTTAGAGAGACAAGTGCCAGTCACTCCCACGCTTGACCCATTGGCCGCGTATCGCTGTGACTGTGGAGGGTCAAGGCCACGCACGCACTTCCCACGCACGCGTCTCGCGTCGACGCACACCAGAATGTCGCCAGTAAGGACGCACGAGACACAGGGGTGCAGGTAGCCAGAACCCAGAGAATTCCGAGACGTTGCCGTGGTGACAGGCACAGTCTCTCCGATTTGGCAACACGCATTTTTGAAATCCACTGCAGCGTCGGTAAGTGCAAGAAAGTCGGCCAAGCCGTCGACTTTTTGCAAAGAATCGACACTATTTTGACTGACCGATGGAGAAATTTAAATTATGCCTTCATATTTGGAGCGTATGGCTAGGTACGAAAAAATAGCAGGGAAAAATGCAGCGAAAAAGTGTGTGGTTGTGTTATAGAAACTTTCCTGTGGTCCGAGCCTCGAGCCTGCCTACCAAATGAACGCGGCGAAGAGTCGGGGAAAATGAAACGAGGTGTCTACCGATTCAAGTCGACGCCGAATGGCGATTCGCGGTCAATGGTAGGTCATCGCCTTGCGTCTCCTCGTTCACAGTGTGATACGTCATTGCCCAATGATCCAAGGGACGCGGGGCGATGACGCCGAAGTAGGTGCCTTGGGCGCTAACTTATCTGGTAATCCCAGGCTCGAGCATTGAACATACACGTCTTCACGGGCATGCGCCATCGAGACACAGAACGCACCTAGAAGCCCCGAGTTCGAGGAGGCTCACGTTAATTGATTAGCGCGGTTTAACGGCGTCGGTGAATGGTGAGGATGATGATGAACCTAACCTGGACTAAAAGGCATGAGGGGAAGCACGGTGCCGGTACGTAGCCTACTCTTGTCGAAGAGCACCAAAGGGACCACCGGCTTAACGTCCCTTCCGAAGGACGGTACAACTCGAACAACAGGATTCCTCCACAAATCCATGCTGTCGAGAGGTTGATAAGCAAGGCGAGTGAAGTTGCTGTACTAACTTTCATCCCTCCAACCTCTCTCCCGAACAGAACTCATAATAGGTGTGGTGGTCATCCGATACTGAACCCGGGTCTTCCGTGTACGGCACCGCATATAGGCTAACGTCACACCCCAGCGCATGACCTCTACGATATGTGGTGGCTGGTATCATGTGGCAGCCAGTGATAGTTGGGTCAGTGATGATTCCAAGCGGCTGTGAAAGTATTAATGCATTCCAAAGAGTTACCAACAACGGAATGCAGCGTCTTCCGCTAATTTTAGTGCGTCACGGTGGTCATCATCGACGAGACCAGCGAAGAGACCTCGAGAGTTAACGTCTTTGTGGTATTCCTCGTAATTAGTTTGCCCCGTGCAGTTGACGGAAAACACGAAGGTCATGCCGTCGACCCGAAAACAACCAAGCCATGAATTTGTCATGCGAAATTCGACCCCACGGGGCCGTTCTCAGAGGAGACAAAGCGATGGACAAAACATTGCGAGTGACGTAATGGCAGCAATTAGAATCGTTGTAGTAATTAGTTCCTTGTTTCATGGTAAGTGCGTGTACCTGCACTGCATATCGTAATGCTTCCATCGACAACAATTGACCGCCGTCATCGACACGTCGCGGAATCGCCGTGTAGTAAGAGATGTGCAAGTGCAGGGGCCTACAATTATAACCCTTTTTGTCCGAGGAATACCGACGCTGGGAAGCGGCAAACTTACGAGAGTTCGTTTAGCAAATCACGTAAGGCTTAAAATGTAATATGTAAAAAAATATGTAAAAATGTAATATGTAAAAAAAGTAATATTTGCGTTGGCAAGTGTTGCTGGTATCGTGGGTTTGGTACCTGCATGAAACTAATGAGTGGATCGAGATCGGTCGATGACGACCGTCCCAAGACCACAGCACCCAGAGAAATAACCACGCATTCTGACGAGTGTTGTAAGATTTTGCAGTGACCATCGCCATAACAACCTGCACACGTCGCTTAGCAACCTGCTAGCAGAGGTCGGCCCGAATAGAGCGACAAACCGGGCGATCGAAGCCAATCTCAACGAGCCGTTATATAGGAGAGGACCGTTACCAAACCAACGAGTGACGGCACGAGTCGCTGAATGCTAATGCCGTCCACTCACATTCCTGACTAGTGGCTCACCTTTCCTGCAATCCACGGCTTGTAATCCTGGAAGACCCTCGCGTGGTACGGGATGACGGTCGCTCGATGTAATCCAGGGACAACGCTAGCACTCACTGCACACTGGCTGACATTTCGCCACTGAACAAGCGCAGCGCGGTGCTGCGTACGAACGCCGTGACTGGCACCCACCGACTGACTAGCTTGCCTCGTTCGTTTGACGGTTGAATCCAACGGACGGTGCGAGCTGACGCAGCGCCCCTAGCGGTAGTCGCTCTCATTACGCTGCGCAACGGCCGTCCGACGTAACGAACATTGCGTGGTGAGTGCAAGACCGGCCTAGGCTCCCGTGGCAAACACCGGGCTTCGAACCTGGCCTATCTTATCTCGGGACTCCTTTATGAGTAAACGACTTCCTGTCCCAGATAAAATTCGGTCCGGTGTAATCAAGATATAAAGCCTGCTGCAAGCGGTAATTGCCTAGGTACTTGAGATAACAGGCGTCTTGGCACAAGTGCTGTCTGAGATTAAATGACTTTATTGCGCCGAGCTCCCAATGACATCGCCGTCGTCTCCTGCACCTGTGCTCGGTGCCGCCGGAAGGTCACCGCCGAGGAGGATACAGGTGCCGAGCGACACGATTCATATTCTTCCAACTTGAATTCTCACCCGCCTTCCGGGCTGCCTGGTAGATTTACGGGAGCAGTATATGTCCGACGTGAAGGACGAAGTGGAGGAGTCAGCTAGGACCCTTCAAACTAGGAACAATGGGAACAATTGGTTGGCGACAAAGTGCCACTCATTAAGTGGCTTTCAAGAAAAGGTGGTGCGGATTCTTAGTCCAAGCTTTCCCTTTGCAAATTTGTCGTCACCTTCGCCGTCGCCAGGAACGTGCCGACAACGGCGACGTCGAGCACGTCGTTCATGTCAACAGTAGCTACCGACGCGGGAAGCGGGCTGTCAAACCAAGCCAAGGACGCGCACGCACAAACTGAGCTTGGCCGATAGAAAGTTGGCAACAACGTGAGCTGGCATCGGGTCGACGCGAAGCCCTGCACGACGACGTCGATCCCTTGGACGCGTCGTACGGCTTCCCGTCCTGCGCGGCATATGTTGGCATATGATGGATTCCTGGCTGGTTGGCTGGCTGGCTGGCTGGCTGGCTGGCTGGCTGGCTGGCTGGCTGGTTGGCTGGCTGGCTGGCTGGCTGGCTGGCTGGCTGGCTGGCTGGCTGGCTGGCTGGCTGGCTGGCTGGCTGGCTGGTTGGTTGGCTGGTTGGTTGGCTGGCTGGCTGGCTGGCTGGCTGGCTGGCTGGTTGGTTGGCTGGCTGGTTGGTTGGCTGGCTGGCTGGTTGGTTGGCTGGCTGGCTGGTTGGCTGGCTAGCTGGCTGGCTGGCTGGCTGGCTGGTTGGCTGGCTGGCTGGCTGGCTGGCTGGCTGGCTGGCTGGCTGGCTGGCTGGCTGGCTGGCTGGTTGGTTGGCTGGTTGGTTGGCTGGCTGGCTGGCTGGCTGGCTGGCTGGCTGGTTGGTTGGCTGGCTGGTTGGTTGGCTGGCTGGCTGGTTGGTTGGCTGGCTGGCTGGTTGGCTGGCTAGCTGGCTGGCTGGCTGGCTGGCTGGTTGGCTGGCTGGCTGGCTGGCTGGCTGGCTGGCTGGCTGGTTGGCTGGCTGGCTGGCTGGCTGGCTGGCTGGCTGGCTGGCTGGCTGGCTGGTTGGCTGGCTGGCTGACTGGCTGGCTGGCTGGCTGGCTGGCTGGTTGGCTGGTTGGCTGGCTGGCTGGTTGGCTGGCTGGCTGGCTGGCTGGCTGGCTGGCTGGCTGGCTGGCTGGCTGGCTGGCTGGTTGGTTGGCTGGCTGGCTGGCTGGCTGGCTGGCTGGCTGGCTGGTTGGCTGGCTGGCTGGCTGGCTGGCTGGCTGGCTGGCTGGCTGGCTGGCTGGCTGGCTGGCTGGCTGGCTGGTTGGTTGGCTGGCTGGTTGGTTGGCTGGCTGGCTGGCTGGCTGGCTGGCTGGCTGGCTGGTTGGCTGGCTAGCTGGCTGGCTGGCTGGCTGGCTGGTTGGTTGGCTGGCTGGCTGGCTGGCTGGCTGGCTGGCTGGCTGGCTGGCTGGCTGGCTGGCTGGCTGGCTGGTTGGCTGGCTGGCTGGCTGGCTGGCTGGCTGGCTGGCTGGCTGGTTGGCTGGCTGGCTGGCTGGCTGGCTGGTTGGTTGGCTGGCTGGTTGGTTGGCTGGCTGGCTGGTTGGTTGGCTGGCTGGCTGGTTGGCTGGCTGGCTGGCTGGTTGGCTGGTTGGCTGGCTGGCTGGCTGGTTGGCTGGCTGGCTGGCTGGCTGGCTGGCTGGCTGGCTGGCTGGCTGGCTGGCTGGCTGGCTGGCTGGCTGGCAGCGCGTGCGCCGGAAAATGTTGACTCATAAATTGCCCATAATCTACGCACGCGCGGCGATAAGATATGGAAGATGTATGGCGTTTCTTCGCAAGGCGCCAACTCTTGTTTTCCTCGCCGCACTTGTGCAATGCAGCTCGTCGGAATGCTTGGCAATAGGTAAGGGGTGGAGAGGGTAGAAGGTGACAGCATTGTGTTGATATAGCAGCACATCGCTGCCATGGCAACCATGCCCGAGTATCAGCGCTCGTCGCCTCCATTCACCGGACGCCCTGAGCGTGGTAATGCAGCTAACGTCGTCCCTACGTGCTCGGCGTGCCGATGTATGGTCGCAGGAAGCCGTCCACGCCACCTCCTTATCGGGACACCGCGTGCATGTCCTGAGCCGCTAAGGCTTCCTCCGCTCGGAGTCATCGCTTCAAGCCCCGACCAGTACCTTCCTGGCACGCTGACAATCTCGGCAGTCTTTTGACGTGCAGCGCACCGTGGCGACGTTTTCAGGAACCTGAGACGTCTTTATGATGTGAGGCGGGAAGGCTAACTCCTGTCCAGTGCCGCCTATTGGTTGATTTGTTGGAGTTGTTCTAGTTGCCTAGGTGAATGAGATGTCAACATTAACCTATCCCTGGAGACAGGAGGGAAAGCCACGTGTCTACTCAACCTACCGGCTAAACAACCCTTCCGAAGGACGCTAAAACTAAAAAATCCAAGCTGTCGAGAGAGTGACAATCTATACCTACAACAAATTTGGCCAAATTCAATCAAGACTTTCCAGGACTTAACAATACCATGAAACTTCGGTGATCTCACTATAACCGGTCCCCTGTGGCTGTCCGTTCAGTGGCCACCCATCCAGTACCTGACTCAGAGCAGTATTGCTTAACTTCGGTGATCTCACGAGGACCGGTGTTTCCAACACGCCAAACCGTTCGATGGTCACCCCTCCAATACCTGACCCAGCGCAGTGTTGCTTAACTTCGGTGATCTCACTATAACCGGTCCCCTATCCGTTCAGTGGCCACCCATCCAATACCTGACTCAGAGAAGTATTGCTTAACTTCGGTGATCCCTCGAGGACCGGTGTTTCCAACACGCCAAACCGTTCGATGGTCACCAATCCAATACCTGACCCAGCGCAGTGTTGCTTAACTTCGGTGATCTCAAGAGAACCGGTGTTTCCAACACGCCAAACCGTTCGATGGTCACCCATCCAATACCTGACTCAGCGCAGTGTTGCTTAACTTCGGTGGTCTCACTATAACCGGTCCCCTATCCGTTCAGTGGCCACCCATCCAATACCTGACTCGGAGCAGTATTGCTTAACTTCGGTGATCTCAAGAGAATCGATGTTTCCAGCACGCCAAACGTTGCAAGAGTTGCAAAACAAAAGGCCCGTGCCAATCACCGCCCTCCCTGTCGCTCCATCAACTTGCTACTTTGATTTCTAGCGTGTATTTTAGGGGACGCCGTTCCTTCACTCGCACGACCGAAGTTCAGCGAAGCGAAGTCGAGACGTTCAGCGTTGTTCACTCTCATGTCTCCAGCTATCAGACGACGCATTGTCAAACAAAAACACGGCCTCGGGTAAGCCGGGAACACGTGGTACGTTGTTAATAGCAAACTTTAGCAGCAGTTTTTCTCATAATAACTCTGTGAACTTCGCAAAGTCTAATTAGCCAGCAGTGATTACAGAATGCATGCCAAGGTCACGAGGCTCCTGTGGCAAACAGCAATTAGCGACAAGTACTGTAGACGGGTACTCGTGGGATTATGTAAACAAAGCTTTTATGTCATCGCGTGACCTAGCAACGTCGAGGCAAGGCTAATGCGATTGAACCCAGAAATATGTGGATCCCAACAGCTGATCGGTTGCTAAGCGATGAGATGGGAGATGAATGGGAGCGTCATTCTAACAATGTCAGTTCTATGGCAGTTGATCCTCCAGTAGCCAGGAGGTTAGGCGAGGGTTACCCAGAGAAGCTCGGTGATTCTGGCATCTGCGCATGCCTGTACTGTTCACGGGGATAATTACACCTCGCAAAGAACATCTTAGCGTCTTGTTACTCCGTCTCCTTGACAACGCCAGTGAGCATTGTCGTTGTGGGAACGGTGCCGATGAAGGTACCCTTGACTGGTGACCTTTCATCGTATGGACGTCGTGTCGCATTACGCGCTGGGACACGTGGGATACGAGTCAGGACTTCGGGAAGTTCCTCGCCGGGCTACCGCGGGGTCTGCAAGGAGTCAGCCACCGAGTGAGTCTAGTCTGACAGGACGGTTGCAGTGACGTAACGGATGGAATGTGAAGAGAGCGAATTACGCAAGCGCGGGGCCGAACACTTCCCTGATTACTTCCACGCGCAGACGTACTGGATTTTTTAAACACAAAACAAGCTCATCGCACGAAACAACTGCCGGTCCATTGACGAGCCACTCACTGCCAGTGAAAGTATTTCATTCACGGTGCATAAGAAAAGGAGAGTAACATTTATAGTCAATATTGTTAGCGTTAATCCACTCTGTTGTCTGCAGCCAATCGAAGATTGAACCATATCACACTTGATCGTACTACCTTTCCGCCGGACGTCGTATTTCCTTTACAGCGTCACTCTCCAAGCTCTTCGGCGTCTTCTTCGGCGTCGTCTTTGCGGCGTCGTTGCCGAGCGACCACTCGTCGGCACCCCACTTCATCCTCTTGCACACCCTGTCCAGACACCACATCACAGAGAGGGACAACAACGCCTAGCACTGGGGCAGGTCCATGCCGAGAAGCGGCGGCTGGAGTGACACTAACACACGAGACTGTCTTCGGAGGAAGCCGACGTGGTTCTATCGTCCGCACCGCTTCGCTCCACACGGAGGAATGACAGCCGCCGAGCAGTTGCCTCGTGCCCGACCAGCCCGAGGCGACGCGTGTAAAAAACATACCGGCCAGGTATAACTACCTAGCATGCTCCCGTGGTCGAAAGGGAGCGACAAAAACTACCGCGAGGTACCAGGAACGTGAAGGTCGCACGGTAACTACCCTGGACGGCGACGTTCCTGTCTAATCGGTGATCAGCCGGCAGGGCGATGCACCCACCGGTCGACATACTGACTCACACGATAGTGGAAGACCGCTAAGATTGACCTTAGACAGAGCATGCACGGGCATTGCTAGCTATGATGAAAATAACACATATACTTGGATCAAGTGGTAGCAGCATTTTACTGCCCCTAAGCCCTCCGGCTTCCAGATATTTTGTATATCCGATCTAGGCTAAAGATGTGCGGCTGAGCCCTTTGAGCAGATCTGTCGGCGTTGACAAGGAAATGTAAAATTTCGTCCTACGATAGCCATTGTCTGCTGGGAGGACGCCGTCGTGGGGTGGTCGTCGGCGAATCGGGGTCAACGCGAGTGCAGGGCGGCGACTCGCGCCGAGAATGGATTGTGTCGCGGGCGGGTTGGGCAACCGTCCACCTACCCATCTATTGTCGTCGAGCATTCAGTGTAATTACTAATTGCCAGTCGATTGCTTGACAATGCATGGCAGCGTTCAATGGACGAACAATTCATGCCTTCGCTTACCAAGCAGTTCGATCCGTTTCCAGTCAAACCTAGTTGTATTCAAAACAGATTCAAGTCAGCGTTACCAGAATTCTCCACGCTGCACATGGATCGATTCGTTTTTTAATTCAAATTGGCCGACGGTTGATTTTGTTGCTCAGCTGTTCACAATTTACAACATCAAATTCCCCCAATCTTCTTTGAACATATTTCTTTCTGCACAACTAATTCTAGAACGTTTTTAAATCCAATTGTAATCTATTACAGTGCTAACTGTATTGGTTTACTCCCAATTTTAGCTGTTTATGTGAGTAAAGGAATGTAAACAACACACTGTGTACTGGAAACTGGTATTGTGTACTTATTGTGTTTTATCACACTTGTCCCATTTAGCAAATTTGTCAATTAAAATTGGACTCCTATTATTCACGTTGCGTAACTCGGATTGAACAGGTTGGTAGATGCAGTCACCAATTTACAGTTACTGCCTGTTGAAGGAACAGGAACAGCCAGAAGAGGAACTGGGAATCCTATACACATGCACAGAGGTAACAGGATGAGCATGCTAAACCCACGTCAGTGAAATGGTACGGTGTTTTCTATACTGACTTAACTCTTAAGTAACTGCATATTACAAAATAATATAGCTCTGTGAGGATTGTTCTAAGCTTATGAAGTTTTGGAAAATAGACTTTGCCAGCAGGGCTCCGGAGCGACGAGCCCAATCTCGGGAGACTCGATCCCAAAAAGTCTGTTGTCCACAAATGAAGCCCCAACGACCAAAGGCCGGGGGTGTGTCGTGGAAGAGTTGCCCTGGATGGCACTCCACACAACTTGTGCTAAAGGTGAGACAGGCCTAGTGGACATTCGGCGAACGATGAACAGGCTTCTAGTGAAACGCCGTCCCTCTTTTACACGTGCTAAGGAGGATGCCCCGTGCCGGGTATCGACGCGCACGCTTGGCATTCACTCGTCGGCCGCCCCACATGTCGGCAGGTTCACCATGAAGAAAACGTTCAGCTCGATCAGGCTAGCCAGGATCAGGAAGAGCGCGTACATGATAAGACAGGCGTGGCCGACGCGGCGATCCAACTGGAACTTGTTCACGGTGAACGTCGCGTAGAACAGCATGAGAGTAGACAGCAATGTGATGGCGATGTACTCAAGGCCTCGTGAGTTGATGGACACGAAGTGGTTGCCGGCCACCGTGGGCACGAAGGCGGACTTGATGAGCCAGGGCAGACCGAGGCACAGCAAAATGTCGAACGTGTTGGAGCCCAGCGAGTTGGATATGCCCATCGAACCGTGTCCTGAAAAGCATTGAACTTAAGCAACATAGCGCTGGGTCAGGTATTGGATGGATGACCACTGAACTGCTTGGCGTGTTGGAAACACCGGACCTCGTAAGATCATCAAAGTATAGCAACACTGCTCTGAGTCCCACAGGGAATGGTTACCGTGCTTGGCGACAATCACGCTGGAGACTGCTTCTGGCACGCTGGTCCCGGCTGCAAGGAAGGTGATGCCCATCACAGAGTCAGGGATCTTCATGGAGTGTCCTGCAAAGAAATTCTGTATACATGGGGCATTTTCCTCCCCTTAAATACTCTTGGCAACCCCCATGCTATTTTTATCTAGGTTTCGAGTAAATCGTTCATGAACTGTTACTTCAGATATGAGTATAGCTTGACGCTTATGGTAGCTACCCCAGGGTGTTTGGACACGCATTGGGCGCACTGACCTATGACAGTGATCATCCAGGCCACCACATAGGATAGAGAGCCGATCCAGACGATGCACATGATGAACGTCAGTGGGAACCAGTTCTTCCAGCGCGGCTTGCTGCAGTCTGGAATGGTGACCTTGAAGACGACGTGTATGGGCCAGACCACGAGCCAGGCAATCTGACGCCACCAGACAGCGGTGCATGGGTACTGCAGAAGCGCTGGTACGGCGAGGACTGGAACCACGAAGCACAGGTCATGCAACGGAGTCCTAGACGGAGGGTGCGAGGGACAGGCGTTGCTTGGACTCACAGTTGAGCTCGTATTCGTCCTCGACGCCCTCGGCGTCGGGTGGCGACGCTGCTAGCGCCGGAACCTCGCTGCCCACGACGCTGCCGTTGACCTGCGCACTATACGACGATGGGCGATCTTCCAGTGCCAACGTCGTCTTGCAAACTCCGTCCTCTGCAAGGAGTTTTGTTCTTGAAGTTGGTTCTCATGGCGACTCACCGGAAGACTCCGAGGAGTTTGGTCTTGGAGTTGGTAGTCATAGGGACACGTGTACTCACCGGGAGGCTGTTCGAGCGATGGCCGAGCGTTGAACCCCCGACCCCTGCGCACGAAGTCTTGTATCTGCTTGTCCCAGTACATCACTGCGACAGAGAACGTGGTAAGCAGGGTGTAGTTTTAGTCTCCCCGTTTCCCTCTCGACGTGACCTACCTGCGATATACACCGTGTAAAGTAGCACCAGGATCAACGCCTCATACCACTCGACCCTCTCGTCGTGGATGATACAGATCATCACGGTCACTGTGAATCCGTACGCCACGCAGTCACGAGTAAGCGGCCACCAGTCGAGGGGTACAACCTGTAAGAAACCACTTGCAAGGAACCACTTGCAAGGAACCACTTGCAAGGATTGCATCGCTGGGCTAGTCGGTCATGGAGGATCAAAACTGCATCGTGCTACGTGGCTTCTTATTGTACATTCGACCGACAGATGATAGTGCCGCTTTCGGGCTACCGCTTTAACTCAAGCGTTTGCTGCTGCAAACTATAAACCTAACAAGTTGAGTTTGACCGGCGTCACGCTAGGCGAGCTTTAATTTAGGAAGATCACGACCCAGGTAAGCTTGCTACTAGTGGTCGGTCATTTGCTCGCAAGGGCGATTCCTTGTGCCACTACCCGATGGAGTTGAAATGCACTTTGAGACGTAGGTCGGTGGCCTTCTTGCTATGGTAAAGGGCAGAGGACAGGTTACACTATCTTGGCTGGACAGTAACATTGAGTTCAGAGAGTTCTTCTTGCCCTTGTGTGGGATAGCTTACGATGCCAGCGCCGATACCGCAGCACGCGGCGACGGCCAGAATGTTGAATACAGCCGAGCCCACGATGGTGCCCACGCCGATGTCACCCTCCGTGATGAACGTTCCGATGCCGTTGACGAACAGCTCGGGTGCCGACGTGGCGGCCGCCATGAAGGTCGCTCCTGCCACGTCGTTTGACATTTCCAGAGCTGCAATCCAAGGCCGAGAGGATAGCGTCTTGTCACTCCGAGGTCACCACCGCGTCACTTAACTACCCCTGAATGCTCATGGCGGCCCTCCACTTATTTTTATAATCTTAGCTACTATTGGTGTCCCTAGTAGTTGAAAGGTTAGATAAGGTTGACTAGAAACTAAGTTTACTCGAATAGAGTTTGGGAAAGCCTCATTTGATGTCTTACAGTTGCTTCAATTGTTAGTAAGTGCATTGATGAAAGGTTTTGAAGTGGTATCGCTCACCGGCGCAGATCATCTCGACGGCTGGCACGAAGAACTTGTCGCACACCACAGCGAGCGCCACGAACAGGTACAACGATACCAGCACGTGGATGCAGATGGCGCCATCGTCGCGCTGCCTCTCCGTGAACAAGTCCCTGGGGAAGTCTTCGATGGCCGGAGGGGTGCAATTGTGGGCGCCGTTCAGCCCTGCAAACACGGACATGCGTCAGGCGAGGCTGTGACGTCACCCTAAGTCTGGACCACGGCCAACGTGGCGGGCAATCAACGCCGTCCGCTCGGAGTGCGTCGCTCGCAAGACAGGGTGGACGTCGTCGAATCCCGTGCAAAGCAGCGAGGGAACGAATGTCTAGCCAAGACCAGGCACTTCCTCTGCATGCCCTCTATGTCCGAGTCAGTATCAACATGCACTCCATCAATCACGGCAGTCCGTCATTGTCCACCCATCGGCCAGGCACAATCGGCGTCCTCTCGGAGATAGGTCGTCAACGCCGACGTCATCGCTGACTGTCGAACATTACCAGTATAGGAATCCGTTCACGGGGCAGGGGCGGGGGCGTTACGCAAGTAACAAGCGAGCACGACACCACGAACCCTGTGGGGTTGACGCTGAGGATCCATCGACCCCGTCGTCGATGCAACCTACCCCCGGTAATGGCACACGTAGCAAGCCGGGAACGAGCCGGGGAGCAAACAGGCAATGGCAGGCAGACGAGAACTCACCCATCAGGTCGACGGGATCCATGGCGGCGATCATGCGGACAGACACTGGCTTCTATTCGCTTGCTCGCTGTCGTCGCTCATTGGATAATAGCCTCAGCACTGCTGCCGCATTAGCGCGTTAGCTGCCTGCCTCTGTGCCGCGGCCTGGTTGACTCGCTAAGCCCGGGCACGACGATCCATTGTTCGCGCTCCTTTTTGCGGCGCTTGTGAATATATGGCGGTGATAAGGAAGCGTGCTCTCGTGCCTCTTGTCACGTCGTGTTCAGAACGAGTCGACTGAACCTGTTGGACAGGGTTGGGGAGAAACCCGGCATGCAAGGTGCTATCCCAGTTATCACGGCCACCCCGACCGTCCCTGGGTCCATGTCATATCCGACGAGAGGTTGCGCCATCAAACGCCTGACAATTGCCGGCGATATATCAAAGTTAGCAGCGCCTAGTGTCCAATTCGCCTCCTCGTGGGCTGACCAGTGATTTGGGAGCCTTCCCCCGTCCCCCTTTCCATGGGCCACGCATGGAGAACACACGGTGTTGACAACATGCGTGCGGATGCGTGTAAGCGCGCTACACGTCGGCCGATGTGGGCTAATTCGCCGAGGCCGACGTGACGTCTTGGTCGGCGCAAGACGTGACGGGAATCCGAGATGCCGGCCTGGAGACGGATGAGGAGCAAAGATGCGCCGTTGGGAAATCATAGGGAAGCGAGTTGAAGGCACTCTGCTTTCCGGGAACGCGGTATTGCATACCGGCTGTAGTCGGCTTCTTGTGTCGCGAAAACGTTATGTCAAATGCTACCCAGGTACTGCTTTAGCACCATGTCAGTTAGGTCTTTGAGTTGGGCAGCCATCAGTTTTCCGGGACTTGTCTATTCGGTTCAAACCAGCGCGGTCTGCGCACAGTGCTTGGGTTCCGCTGCTGACTACTAGGGTGCGCACGAAAACCTGACAGCACCATCCATGGACAACTGTGGACTTGCTGTGGACAACGATGTACGGCTGACAGTACATACTCAGCTGTCAAAAGGTAAGGGTTTACTCAGTTTTAGGAACAAATGCTTCTCAATCTCTGTGATAACGTATAATTTCGGACAGATTTTAGCGTTTTCTAATACATATAAATAGTATATTCTAGCATTTAATTTCGCTTTGATCATTCCATCGGTTTATTGGTAAGTCGACCTATGCCTGGGCTTGTGTTTTTATAAATATGATTACTCGGCCAATTAAATGTTTCTCGGTGTTTCAGGTAGAGCAAGATGATAAATAACAAATTTCAGACGTCTCCCCCACCCAGCCGGAGCACGTCATCGATGGGAAACTATCGTGCGAGCTCCCCACTCCCTGCCCCTGCCAATTATACGTGAGTCGAACCTCTTTTCATCCTGACCCGTAACCCTTCAACTGTGATCGTACCAAAACGTGTGTGCTACCTTTGCCTGGACGTGCAGTCTAAACTCCCCACTGCCTGCTACTCCCGACTACATGTCAAACTTGTCAAGCCAATTCGAGCACATCTCATTAACAAATGTCTGTTTCGCTTCACAGACTCAACTGCATGTCAGGTTCGGCCAAACGATACAAATACCTGCGAAGACTCATCAAGTTCCAACAAATGGACTTTGAATTTGCTGCTTGGCAGATGTTGTATCTCTTTATTTCACCACAGAAAGTGTATAGAAATTTTTACTATAGAAAACGTAAGTTGTGGCCACCACTATTTTGTCTGATCATAAATACCTTGAGGCTGAATGTCAATACAATACAACATTTTATTACTCTATAAAAACAGATTAATTATTTTTACTAATTTACTTCTTAAATCCTGTGTATTCTATTTAACACGGGGTGTTTTACAGTAGTTAAGTATCACTGCAGACATTGCTTTTCCAGGACCTTAAAATAGGAAATTATGGGTGATTTGTTTCTGATTTTCAGAAACAAAGTCCCAATTTGCCAGAGACGACCCAGCATTCTTGGTTCTCCTGAGTTTTTGGCTCTGTGGTATGTAATTTAAACTTTAAAATTAGGTGTATCAGCCTATTGAAATACTTAGATGCAAAATGATGATTACTTAATGATGATTTGTTTAACCATCATGGCTGTGAACCACTTTGTCAATCCAAAGTACTACTTAATGTCCGTTACTATTTTTTCCAGTTTCATCAATAGGATTTGCATTCGTTCTACAGTTAGGTTTCTGGGGATTTTTTAAATTCCTATTATACGTTATCTTTGTTGATTGCATTGGTGTGGGCCTGCTGATAGCTACGTGTTTATGGTGAGAGCAAAAAATGTTTGGAATTTTCCTTTCTGTCTCGTGCAATAGAACTACCTAACCTCTGTGATTTGCCTCAGGCTGATAAGCAACAGATACTTGCTTAAGCCCGAACACCGGGACCAAGACGTCGAGTGGGGATATGCGTTTGATGTCCACTTGAATGCGTTCTTTCCGTTGCTTATCATCCTGCACTTATTCCAACTGTTTTTCTACCACGGTGAGTATGAGCTAGAGACCGACCTGGCTGTGTTTCCAATCCGACCCAGTGAAAGCCCATGTTTTTATCGTTGGCTTTGTTGTTGCAGTGTTGATCAGTCAAGATTGGTTCATCGCTAGGCTGTTTGGAAACTCCCTCTGGCTGATTGCGATCGGCTACTACATTTACATTACCTTCCTTGGATACAGTAGTAAGTGATATCATCTAATGGTTGATGTATACCTACATTATCAATAACATCTAAAACAAGAAGAGGAAAGAAAGAGCTGAATGGCATCATTGCAGTGATTTGTATGACATTCCAGCAGAAGTTCATTCCCGTGCTGCCAGTAAATAAAATTATAATTTGTATGACATTTATCAACCTTTCGGCACACTGACCAGAAATCGGCGACTCTTTCTCTTCGCGTTGTTCTGAAATACTTATTTTTGTTTCAGGTTTGCCTATTCTACAAAAGACACATTACATTTTATTTCCGTTAATTCTTCTAGTATTAATATTCATTGTCACTTCTTCTGTTGGGATAAATATAAGCCAAATTGTCATGGACTTTTATAAATACAGAGTATTGTGAGTTATTGCAAGGAATGTGCTATGTTGCTATTCCAAAGGAATTGCATAAATGAATGGGTGTATCTTAAGATTTGTAATAAAATGCGAACGGTTTATTGTTAAGTTAATTTCACGATTTTTTAACACGATATCAATACCTACAGGAAGAGCCGAGTCCAACATAGATCAGATTTAAATTTTGTGCCCAAGGTTCGAACCAAAGTTCCCATGACACCGTCGAATGAGATGACGGATGACTCGAGGAAAGATGGCCGCCGCGAATAGGTTATTTGTGCTCCTAGCACTCATAATTAGCGTTTTCTGCAGAGTAAATTCGACGGAAAACGATGAGGAAGGTGCATCCGATGCCTATATGATCGAAGGAAAAGTATTTCCCCCCGATGCGTATATTTCCGATGGATGGCAGGCGAGCACGAAGGTTTTGGTCAATGGAGGGGAATTCATCGGATTTGTCAAGTGCGTTCAAAATTGCACTGTAATTCGTAATTGTGTATATAGTCTAGCGTTTATGTAGTTTGTTTAACTGATTCTGTCGGGTTTTTTTTACAGGGAAGACGGAACATTCACAGTGAACAATGTGCCATCAGGATCATATGTTGTGGAAGTGGCTAATCCCAACTTTGCCTACGAGCCTGTCCGATTGGAAATCAACTCTAAAGGGAAGTTCCGAGCTCGGAAAGTTAACTACATCCAGACATCACTAGTCAATCAACTACCTTATCCTATGAAGATAAAGCCCATCGCTGGCTACCGATACTTTCAAGTACGAGAACAGTGGCGCGTAACGGATTTCCTATTCAGCCCCATGGTAAGAAACATTTTCTCTTGTGCAAAAACAAGCCATTACACACATCCGTTGAACAGCTACAAAAACTGCCTTTTATTTTTCCAGGTTCTAATGATGGTTTTGCCTCTGCTTCTTATTATGGTTTTACCCAAAATGATGAACGACCCCGAGACCAAAAAGGTTCGTCTAGCAGCTGGTGTTGTCCATTCAAAGTGTTCTCTCTGAATCTAACTTGTACTTCATTTTTTTTTGGCACTGAACTATTTTCCAGGAAATGGACCAGCTGAGCACATTCAAGTATGACATGCCAGAAATGTCCGAAGTTCTGACATCATTCTTCACCGGAGCAGACAAAACGAAACCAAAAGCTGTAAAAAACACTAAAAGCAAACGGCAGTGATACTCAGACTTTTCTACTGACAGCATTGGGCAGCAGGAAAGGAATTTTTGAATTACCACAAGCATTTCACCGCATGTAATTTTGTTATATCTCATAAGTTGTGTATTGTTTCTCACCAGAAATTCTAGGTTTAAGAGAAGCATCTAATTAGCAGACAAAACGTCTTTGTTATCTATATCTATGTACCTATTTATATCGAGTGCCTGATGTTGACAAGAATGTAATAAACGAGTGTAAAAAGGAATACTGTGCTTCTGTCAAGATTCGAGGTAGAAAAATAATTAAATCACATCGAGTAAACTCGCATTTGTACACGGATCAGATAAACAAATAGGGTCTGGCAAGGCTTAATAATGAAACCAATTAGCTGCCCTCCACTCATTTAACTTGAAACAACAAAAATGTCAAGTTGCAAATCTTTTGAGTAAGATGCAGTGGAGGGGTGCTAAGCTAATTGATAAAGAACAGAATTGATAGCAACAGTCAAACAAAGAGTAGCTTAGATGCCAAGTCTTCGGGGACTAAGCATTTGGCTGCTTGGACTGGTACCAATTGATTCAAGCCAGGACTACATTGCGAAGCAACTCGGCCAGGTGCCCGGCCTCTGCACGGCAAACTGAGCGGAAGAGCTTGGCGTCGAGGGCTTGGCGTGACAACTGCGTCGCCTTGGCGCGTCCGGCACGCACAATGTTGGCTGGCAACCCGGCAAGCCGTGCCGCGTTAAAGCCGTACGACTTCGGGCAAGCGCCAGGCGAAAGCTTGTAAAGGAAAGTAACTGTCTCGTCTGCGCCTGAGTCGTCATCGTCGTTCTCGACCATGCAAGCCTGTAAAGCACGCCACAGAGATGTTAAATACTTGTTCATGTTGTGCCATTGCAAGCATTGACAAGTAAAATAAGAGTTAAGATTGCCAACTCACCATGTGGCCCAACGCAACGTGTGGGTCAGCACTGAAGTCTTCCACCAAAGTGTGGTAGTGCGTAGAAAAGAGCGTGCGGCAGGCTGCGTCAGCCAGTGCACGCACCACCGCACACGCGATTGCGCTGCCGTCATGCGTTGATGTTCCGCGGCCCAGTTCGTCCACGAGCGCCAGTGAGTGGCGAGTGGCGTGCGCCATCAGCGCCGCCGTCTCGGAGAGCTCCACGAAGAACGTGCTTTCACCGGCCGCGATATCATCCTCTGCCCCGAGTCTCGTAAACACACGATCGACCGGAGTCAGTTGACATTCTGCCGCAGGGACGTGGCAGCCCTGAAAGCGACCAAGGACTTCACCTCGGCTCAAATTGCAGATGCCAACGTAGCTGTGCACATCTATGCTTGCACCTGCCTGGCATCTTTGCAGTCATATACCTGGCTTGCAATGAAGATGCCAACCTAGATACATACACTATGCCCCATACCTTAGCCCTGATTGAACCCAACTTACAAGGTGTGCCATGATGACTATGAGTCCCAGCTGCCGCATCAGTGTGGACTTTCCCCCCATGTTGGGTCCTGTGAGCAGCAACAGGCTGCTATCATCGCCCCCCAGGGATGTGTCGTTGGGCACAAAGTCTGCCCCAGCGGAAACGCAAGGATGCCGGCCAGCCGAGATGGAGATAAACGGCTGCAACCATAGGAACCGTCCAAGTTAGGTTACGTCCAACGCTAGAAATCGAGTGTTGTAGCCAACTGTCTGCTCTTGCCAAAATGAATGCCAAAAATGTACTTCTTTTAACCAGATCTCTGACAAAAGAAACAAGATATAGTTTACTTATTTTGAGCCAGTTTTTGTCTTCAAAACTTGGTCTCTTTCATGATTATTCCAGTAAAAAGTTGATTATTTAAGCAGAAAAATTTAAAATAAATATCAAACTATTTCTGTGCCAACTTCCGAAGGAAAACTCAAGTCCGAGGGTTTACGATCGAGTCTAAGATGGATTTTCAAGAAGTGGACAAGTTGTGTGCAATGCAAGCTGGGTTTCTTCGAGTCATACCTTGGTTCCCGCAATGGCATGCTTGAAGCATGGCACGCATGTCTCTCCTTCCTGGCTACGTGAGTATTGCGCCAGTGACATGAGCACATCCAGCGTAGCCAGGCTAACGATGACCGTGCTCCACTCCTGGTACCTGGGTAACAAAACAATTGGTTTATGTTTATATTTTTCCATGATGTATGTTGTATTTTTTTTCATATGTACTTCAGTTGCTGCATTAAAGGTCTGGCATAGCATCATAGAGCATAGCATAAAACCCACATGCAAGTTTACCTTGAGTGGCCTTCTTCATTTGAAACAAGTATTATTAACTGCGTATGGCAACGAAATTGAAGCAACCAACGAAGAATTTAAATAAATAACACAAGTTTAATTAAAAAAAAAAAAATGAATCGTATAGAACAGTCAGTGCAATGTCACATTCCTCGAATGCAATCCACTTGAAATATTTTATCTGCCATTGTAACTTCGGTCAGCGACCGATAGCACAAAAGACTGGCATTTTGCTACATTACAGCTGCCCGGTCGGATGTTTGGTATAGGAACTTACAGTGTTGCTCAGTATCACAATTGAGACACATCACAAGCATGAGATTGAAATTAGTGACATAATAGCCGGACCAAATTGTGTACGCAGATCTGACCAAAGCTGAGAACAAATTACCTGATGAGAATTGAGATCATTACCAAAATAAAACATCATTTTATAACTTAGAATCACTATAAATTACAGATGGAAACCACCAGAATTACTGATCTTTCCTAAGTTGCTTGTAGTAAGTAAATAATAAAGTAATTGCAGGGATAACCGCAGAGGTAGCTTACTTGTCACTGAACTGCTTGAAGATCCTGCGACTGAGATCCTTGAGGACACTGGACTTGGTGTCCTCAGCAGCGGTGGTCTTAGCAATGAGTTCCCTGCATTCCGGTGTCCAGAAGCGACGATATCCCTTGCGCTGACCCTGCAGCTCGTATCGGGAGGTAGCCCGTTTAGACGCAACTTCGGCCACCTCCAGCTGCAGGCGATTCCTTCCCGTGCCCACAAACACAACCTGGACAAAACACATCCTCCGTTCACTCAATCAACCCTCACTTGGAACTTGACAGTCAAGTTAAGTGATGGAATTTGCGTAAGATAAGTTCCAACTAGAAACAGACCGTGAGTTAGAGCAAGAACAAAAGGAAAATGAAAAAAAATATCTATACTTTTTGATGGTTTTTAGACTCAAGTCTACTTGATTTATCCTTAGCACTATTTTTAAGAAAAACTATTTGAACTGGGTTTTGAATGCTAAGTAAAGGGCTTCTAAATTTCCAGATTGCTTTTACAGATGGCTACAGATTTTCAGATTTTTTTACTGATGGCTGTTGATTTCCCGGGAAATTTAGAAGCCCTTTACTAAGCATTAAAAACCCAGTTCAAATAGTTTTTCTTATATCTATACTTTTTGTTGTTAGTAGTCCTAATATCACACGACTTAGCACGTTTGAAGCGTTTGCAATTTAAATAATATTTCACGCAATCTGCACTGTTCTGAAATATTCTACTCTGAAAATCTATTCTGAATTCTGATATTCTACTTCTTACTGGAAAGCAAAGCTTCATCTTACAGAATATTGGCAGTAATTGAAAAGAGCAAAGAGCAAAAATGACGTTATATGCAGGTCCAGAGAATTGAAAACTGCAACTGACAGAGTCGATGTTCGGTCCTACACGTTGGTAGCAACGGCCGTACCTTGCACTGGAAGAACTTGCGCTGCTCCTCGAGATACTTGTCCTGACGTCCCTGCAGCTCCACGATCTCTTCGTTGACTGAATCATACTCCGCATCCACACCTTTCCGGGGGATTATG
Organism: Protonemura montana; assembly: GCA_947568835.1. Classification (NCBI taxonomy): domain Eukaryota; kingdom Metazoa; phylum Arthropoda; class Insecta; order Plecoptera; family Nemouridae; genus Protonemura; species Protonemura montana. The sequence goes on along the minus strand of OX387603.1, from coordinate 27,135,912 downwards.
CGGCCTTCCTTCATGGCTGTTGTGTGATCAAACGCTGTCTCAAAGAAGTCCAAAGCATCGTTCAGAACCGGGAATCGGCCATTTGCAGACTCTCCTGGAAAACACGGATCAGTTTCAACATCGGTCAGGGATTCACAGCCACTTTCTGGCTCTGAGATAGCTCCGACAAGGTCCATGTCGTTCTTTCTCCATGGCAACCACACAGAAATGACAAAAATGGTTCTCCCTAGCAAAGGTCATACCTTGAAGGCACATGGATGATGCCAGCAGCTGCGATGAAAGCGAGTCCTTGGCTTCAGTGAACAAAGCAGCAACATCCTGGGCCACCTTGAATCCTGACAGCACTGACAGGAAGTCCTGTATGCGGCGCCGGGAGTAAATGGCGTCGTCGAAGAAGATTGCCCGACTGTCAGGGTGCATGGTGGAGCGCAGCGCATTGCCTTGCGTGTGTATCCTGTGACAGGGAGGGGACAATATTGGGCCGGTTTGAGGGGAAATTTTACAGAAATTAATGAGTTTCCGAAAGCATTTCCAATTTAAGAGCATATTCGAAACCTGGAAGCATTGAGATCGCTTTGAAACAGTCACTCACTTGCTAAGCAGTCGTTCCAAGTCAGGCAAAGACTTCATTTTGTCTTGAGCGTCAGCCATAAGCTGGGGGTTTTCCAGCAGGTCCTGGATGGCCTTTTGTCGGCTCTCGATGGCGGTAATCTCACAGAGCGGGGCACAGAGCCATTGTCTTAGCAACCTGAAAGACACGAGGTACGAGGCTCTGTAAAAACCTGGTGTACGCACAAAGCAGGACATAAGGGAGCAGAGAGTACACGCTGTCGGTGCTAACCTTTTTCCAAACGGCGTGACCGTATGGTCGAGTGAGTGAAGCAGTGTTCCTTGCTTCTGCTTGTTGCCGTGGTACAGCACGTCCAGGTTGCCCAGGGTTACGCTGTCCAGTACCATGTGCCTGCCCAGGAGGTCTGTTCGTTCGGGCAAGCTTGTCTCCAATCCGGACAGAGGCTGGTAGGCCTGCAAAACAAGGGACACATTTTGACACCCTGTGCATGCCCAGCAGATGTCTCCTGAGGTGTACAGAGGATGGTAGGTTTACCTGAAAGAGTCCCCTGGACAGAATCTGGAGGTCCAACTTGCTCCGGGTCAGGTACCACACGATGGCTCCCAGCGCGCTAATAGCAAGTTCAGAGTCCAGGCTTGCAGACAGGCACATAGAGCCACTCTCCGCTAGGGAAATAACAACAATGACGATACATTCTTTCCAGCAAGGTGCTTGGTTCAGAGTCCGTGAAGGAGCGTAACCTACCGTCTCGTAGGAAGGATTTGAGTCCCAGCGGCCAGACCATCGAGTCCTTCTCCTTGAAGTACTCGCCCTCGGCCAGGGCTTTCACCGTCTTCTCTGCCGACCAAAACTCGGAGCCCGAAGTCAGCGCTTCTTTAAGCGCCGTGCTGTGTGCCGCATTCAGCAGCTTCTGCGATGCCGCAGAGATGGAGCCTCGCTCGGAGAGAATCTGCCGAGACAAGAGCTTAACCTCATCGTCCTTATGTCATTTACCAACCCCTAGCTGCTCCTAGCTAGCCCCATGTCATTTTCCAACCTTGCTATTATGTCGTTATGGTAGGGAAGGATAGCAAAATTGTATAAGACTTTGGTTTTGCTAATGTACTCAAACATAAGAGTGTGGCGAAAACCACGAATGCTTTCACATGTATTTAATATATTTCACCTTCATGCAGTTAAAACACAGGAAATAAGGTACGTCAAATGAATTAACTTTTGTGGGAAGGACCCACAAAGAATCAGATTTGTCGGCAAAAATAAAGAAATGGCCTTACCAACTCTCCTTACCCTTAATTGGAAACAGAAGTAGCAGGTATATGTTTTAATTTCCTTTCCTCATGTCAAAATTTGTCTTATCTCCTTGTCATCCAGTTCTTTTAGATATTTGTCTATACTTTATACACATACAAAGAAATGAATTTATATGTTTGAATACCTGCACTGGAGGATTGTGGGCCAGCAACGTTCGCAGAGACGAGAGATGGCGGTCGTCCTGGAACTGCCCGAGGTGGAAGACCCCGATGGAAGTGTCCACGAAGCAAACACCAAACGTTGGTCCTCCGGGCTGCAGAGACTGCATCGAACAGTCAGAAGGCTGGATTAGCTGCGTTGGATAGCGTTGGGCTTACTCTGCCAATAACTAGGCAATGGTTGCCAGGCAATAGCACAATCCAGTGACCCTTGGAACAGTGGCTGGTGACGCTGATAGAGTGACAACAATATCGACACCGATAGACTGCTATCTAAAATCTGCTTTGCAATACCATCCAGGCCAACTCGTAATTACTATCCTATCAGGTCGCCAAAGAGTAGGATTGATATCCACAAGCACGGGTGCATCATAAGACTAATGACTACCAACAATAGAATAACAACAACCTGCCCTGACATCGACATCCTTTCAGACTCCTTCATAACGTACAAATCCTGACTTAAACTCCAAGATTAAACAGATGCGCATGATAACTTCTTGATGTATCATTTACCAACTGCATTATCTTGTGTTACCTCTTAATTTAAGCTTTAGTTTGTAAATAATGTTTTTAATTGTTTATGTTTATATTATATCACACTTGTGGACTTGCCTACGACGTTGATCAATAAATAATAAATAAATAAAAGGAAACACAAGACAACACGCAAGGGGAGCTACCTTTTCCGTGATGGCCATCAGGAAGTTCTCCTGGCTGCCACAAGGCTGTCCTTCCATCACACCGTAGGTCTGAGTACCTGCCGAAGTTATCTGACAGATCTCGCGACGGATTATCTTCTCATGCTTCGCAGTCTTACCTGCAAGCAAAGCAAGACAACGTTGCAAGCACGGATGCATTCAAGACAAACCTCAAGATCTTCCTCTTCCAAGAGTTTTATAATTTAGAGGAATTTTATGATAGAGATTATTAGGTTAGGGCGTGCTTGGTTAGACATATATGGGTAGTTCTTCTAAAAGTAGAATATTCTTGTCCCAGGCACATAACAGAAACCAGTTTCCAAAAAAAAAAAAAATCGTCAGTTTGTATAAGTTGCTGTCTATAAGCGGCTTCTTCTTTTTTTGACCCTGGCCCAAAATTATAATTTTCCCAGAGGATTTAGAGCCCTTAATTTAATTTCCGTGGCTGTCCCTGAGTACAATTTGCTAGAAACAACAATGCCAAGAAGCTAAAATAATTAAGTTACAGCCTTTAATTTGAGTTACAGTATACTAGAAGAGTTGATTTACACGATTACGTGATTTTAGTGTTTTTTTTTCGCTATTTTATCAGACCAGAAAATATCAACAGACTTTGTCCCCGAGGTTTTTGGTAATTTCCATGCATGGTTGGACTACAACTTATATCTCAAAAAGTTTTGACATTTCACAGTGGAGTTATGTTATGTTAGACTGCTGCTAGTAATATTATCTGATGACAATGTATACACATTGAAAAGTGTACTACGACAGCTAGGAAAATACAAATACAAATTCCAAACTGGAAAACCCAACACGAAAAAAACACAGGGAAAACGATGCGTAACCTAAACTTCGTGATGAGGGCACTTAGAGGAGCCACCACGAACACAAAGGAAAAGGCATATTGCACCCTTATCCGTCCCATTATTGAATATGCAGGTGCTATATGGGACCCCCACAAGACGAAAGACATCACCAACATAGAAAAAGTCCAGAGAATTGCTGCCCGGAGGGTGACCGGTAGAATCAGAAAGTGGAGGACAGAGCAGGGCCCAGATGGGGAACCAATCAGAAGTTGGGAAAGCCCCTCTGAAATCATACAGATGCTAGGCTGGGAGACGCTACAGAGTAGAAGAAAAACGGCGAGACTCTGCAACCTCAAACGGGCGGTAGACGGTAACCCGGGATGGGCAGAGTGGAGGGGTAAAATAGACCCCTCAAGAAAAGAAAACAAGATTAGAGAGAGAGGAGCTAGAGGCGACGTTGGAAAATTCTCCCAGGTCACTAGGACCATACGAGAGTGGAATGCCCTAAAGGCAGAGCACAGAGCCAAAGGAGTAACGATTGCAAGATTCAGAAAAATAATTTCTAACTAAAGTCAATCTTAAATTATACATTATTCTTAACATTGTTATTGTTCCTAGCTTATTACTATATTCATCATATTATATATTAAAATAATAGAATTGTACCTAGAATAGTTCCTTACCAACGTGCAATACCATGTACAATTGTAAGATGTAAATAAATATCAATATCAATAAATAAAAGCAAATTAACGCAGTTTTTGTAGCGTAGTGAGGTTAGGTACGTTGCCTACCGAGCTTGAGTCTTTCAGCCATCATGTCGGGAGTCTCTGTCTGCTCAACCCGGATCACCTTGTATCCCTTGTGCACCAAGCTGGAGGAAAACCTTCCGTAGGCAATCTCAGGGAAGCCGGAGTGAGCCTTGTCCCCCTGGAATACACAGCAGTTAGAAAAGAGAACAGTTCTTGGATGGCTTTGACATAAGATAATATGAATTATATGAAGAAAGTAATAATTTGATGCAAATGAATCTTTAGTTGAGGGAAAGATTTTCAGAGCCATGATTTGATGTTTCAAAGTATTTTTTGGCTTTGCTCTGAGATTGGTAACTCTAACTCTTTAATGGTTATGATTGTTTTTAGACTCATGTCTACTTGATGTAAACTTAGCACTAGTTTTGACAAAAAATATTTCAAGTGGGTTTTAAATGCTAAGTAACAACTAAATTTCCCGACTTTCGTAACTTGTACCTGTTACTTTTTCAACGGTAAGATCAGTCCTTTAATTGTTATTTCTCAAATTTATTTTTAGACCCTAAAAGCATGTTCTACACTAGCTTTACAAGCTGTACCTTCATGAAGGTAAGCCCCAGTTCGTTGACCCCGACGACAGCGTCCATGTGATAGAGCTCGTAGAACTTGCCGACTTTGAAGAACAAAATGCAGTCGTTGTGCTGACTTCGCATCTCCCACCACTGACGCATCGCCTGAGTGAACAAATCAGCCAAGTCAATAACTTATTTATTTATTTATTAATAGCTTTGGTATTACAATAAATACCTGAGGCTAATATAATTACAAGTGTTTATAGAATTTACAGTATAATTACATAGAATTTTGTGGTTAGTTTATAAATTTACAGTGGTATTTCACATTTTTTTTAAATTTAGTCATAGTCATTATATCATGGGGCAGCGCATTCCACAGTCTAATTGATCGGGCCAAAAAGGCTTGATGGCCCATTTTGCTATTGAACCTAGGGAGGTACAAGAAGGCTTGATGGCCCATGTCCCTATTGTACCCAGGGAGGTACAAGAAGGCTTGATGGCCCATGTCGCTATTGTACCTAGGGAGGTACAAGAAGGTTTGATGGCCCATGTCCCTATTGTACCCAGGGAGGTACAAGAAGGCTTGATGGCCCATTTTGCTATTGTACCCAGGGAGGTACAAGAAGGCTTGATGTCCCATGTTGCTATTGTACCTAGGGAGGTACAAGAAGGCTTGATGGCCCATGTTGCTATTGTACCTAGGGAGGTACAAGAAGGCTTGATGGCCCATTTTGCTATTGTACCCAGGGAGGTACAAGAAGGCTTGATGTCCCATGTCGCTATTGTACCCAGCGAGGTACATTTTCAGAGGGTGGTCATCTTTACCAATAAATGCGGGCTTGGAGATAATTTGTGCCACATCTTCCAACATTACGCATGCTCTGTCTAAAGACAGTGTTGAGAATACAAAGAGCTGTTTGCTTCTTGCTTACTGGAGTGCAGCTGTTCTTGAAGCTTTCTGGCACGTGCAGGGTCCGTGGGTCGTATTCCGGGTCATCCGGCTTCCTCCCGGCAGTATCGCGCAACTTGTCTGGTTTAAGGAAATCGTAGGACAGGTGCGTCCATGCGCCTTCACCGGGATTGCTGGAGGCTGGCCGGGAGGGTGTGGGGCTAGCGGCCAAGGCAGCCAGCTTAGCCTTGGTAGCGACAGCCACTCTTCCAGCTGGCGAGCCGCGGGATTTTGGCGCTGACGGCTACGAGACAAGGTAGGGCAAGGATTTCTGTTACTATGAACATGGCTACACTCTCAAAAATGTTTATAGAATCAGTTAATCCAACCAAAGTATCAACATTTTATGTGCTAATTGGACACACATTTTTTAAGAACAAATTAGTGGATTTGATGAATCCGACGGAACGCCAAGAAGTAGAACCACGAAGCTGTGAATATTTACTGTAACTCTGATTAGGGAGGTGCTATACTGCATCAACAGCCATTCAAACTTGATTAAGAATAATATGATTCATACGCTTTAATTCTTATTAAAATCCCAAATAATGATAATAATATCATGTCCTTTCTGAAATTTACTTAAGACTAAGCCAACGCTTGCATGAGCAGTGCCTCGTTGACGGATAACAAGCTGAAAAGGCTGACAGACTTTAATTACTCGCTACGTTAAATATAACTATTTTATTATTAAATGTATATATATAATATAGAAGAGCTTACAAATCTTTAATATGCAGATTTAAATTTTACTATCTAAATGAGACAATTAAAGACATATAGAGACAATCAGATCTCAGGCATTAAATCTATCTGAGCAAGGCTTAAGAAAGACAATAGAAGCATTAAGAAAGTGTTGTTATAGACTTTAAAAACTATACAAATGATATTTAAGGGGTTAGCATATCATCATGCCAGCAATATTGATTTGGTTTGGCTGCCTCAAAGAACTAACACCTTTTATAAGTTAGTCAATAGTCCACAATCCAGCAGGTAATCACTATCGCATGCTAATTGGAGTTTGGAAGTCTTGAAGGTTGGGGGAGGGGAAGGGCGATGGGGGCCCTTTTGTATTTGAAGCAAATCAAGAACCAACCAAGTTACCAGTGGCAGTTCCACTCGACAGGTAGGAAATTAGAAATAGGACCAGCAAATAGCTTACTTTCTTCGGAGACTCGTCTTCAGATGCAGAGCCACAAGCGTTGTCAGAGGCATCTGATTCCACCCCTGAACTTTCCGACTCTGATGACACTTCATCTTTCTTGCCTGCAAACAATCATATTGATTGAATCTACACCTGACATATCTAACATCACTGACATATCTTCAGAATCCAGTCACATGACATAATGTTACCAACCTGGTTTGTATTCGTCTCCTGAGTCCTCAGAGTCGATAACTAAGATCCTGCGCCTCTTCTTCGGAGGGCTAACGCTCTGTTCGTCCCCCGACGCATTCTCCTTGTCGACATCATCTGTAATAATCCTCAACTTAGTAACCTGGAGTCTAAGTAGAACAGAGGCAACCAGTGGCATGCATAGAACAGTTGGTCATTTCACCTTTACCGGTTGCCTTGTCTTTTCGCTTAGCTTCCTTATAGCGGGACACCGGCGTAGTATCCTGGACTTTCGCTTTCTTAGCTGCGGACACCGGGGTCTTGTCTTTGGAAGACACGGGGGTTTTGGAACATGACACGGGGTTCTTGGCTTTGGAAGACACGGGGGTTTTGGAACATGACACTGGGCTCTTTGTTTGGGAAGGACTGGGAGCCGGTGACTTGTTGGCACCGGGCGGCGAGGTGAAGTAATTAAACAAAGTGTTTTTCTGCTTGGACATGGCGAAAGAACTTCAGCCTTCCGAAAATTCACGAAAACGCCTCCTGTTACAGTTAAAACGCGGAAATAGAAGAAAGCACTTGTTGACGAAGTGACAAGCTGTCGGATCCCTGCGCCATGTGCGACTAAAGTGCTACCAAAGTGCGGGAATAAACCATGGGAATAAACCAGCGATCGAATAAACGTGGTTTCATGGCGAGAGGTTGGCAATGCAACTCGCTTGATGCAGGGCGCAAAAGTTCGATCTGTCGCTCCGTGTTTACATCTGTTTCGCTGACGGGTGATAATATTTATTTTGTTATGAAAGCAATTGCATCTGTTGTTGCTGCTCGCCTTTGTGTCTCAAAAGCTTTCAACGCGATTGGCATGACGACGTTTGATATTACCGGCCCGGCTATCGATCCCCTTTGTATGCATGCCTGTCCCGGCGACCTGCCTGGCCCTGCCCACGAAGGGAATGGAAATAATCCTGCCTTGCGTGCGCAAACTAAAAAAGAATTGGGGGGCGTGTTTGAATCGCATGAGCCTGGCACAGATATCTCCGAAAAGTTTCCGTTTCTTTTAATAAACGCCCTAATGCAGTATAACAATGTTTTCACCCCTCAGCTCGCCAGAAGTGCCGCAGTTAAATGTCTAATCAAGTGGAGAGCTGTCGGAGCGTGGTGGGAAATGAAGAGGTGGCTGCTAGCGGACCTCCGGACAACTGGTTTGATCAATACGAGGCGACTGTTGTAGCCATGGAGGCTTGCTTCAACGCGTTTGACAAAAACAGGTGAGTGCTGGGTGACGAATGCAGATGGTTTTTTCGCTGCTGGGTGGTGACTGGATCCGAGGTTGCAGGGACGGGTACCTGGATGTCGTGGAATTTGGCGCAGTCTGCCGTGCTCTGTTTCGAAACGATAAGGGCAAGGTCTATTCACTCGAACCAAAGCAAATCAGCGAGGTGTTCTCAGTGTTTGACACCAACAAGGTTGGTACTTATCAATTACAATCAGCATTACGCATTGATGTGTACGTTGCCGGTTTCTTTTCAGCACGCTAGTAAAGAGTTGCAAGTCAAATTATTTTTAGATAAAGTGTCAGTGATGAACCTTAATACTGGAATTTACACGAGGTAGTCTTGAACTAATTGTAGTGATGTATATAATGTTCTCTTTTCTAGGACAATTTCATTGACAAAAAAGAATTTGTATTCTGCTGGAATAATTGGATAAAAAAGGTGATTGCACTGGATTACCTACCTATTTGTTAATTTACGAAACCATGTGCTGATGTGGTGATTGTATCCGGCAGATTGTTCGTCCGGTCAGCGTCTTCTTGATCGTTGACGTACAAAACGACTTCATTTCGGGCACGCTGGACATCAGCACGTTCCCCGCCGGGCAAAAAGGCATTGAGGTACACCCCCACCCCACAACTTCCCCCACCCACACACAATCAATAGATCAATAGTGAGATATCAACTGCTTTATATACCCTGCCTGGCAGGTGATATCACCAATCAATAAGCTGCTGGAGACAGTGGACTTCGACCAAGTCTTCTTCTCCCTGGACTGGCACCCTAGTGACCATGTGTCTTTCATCGACAACTTGCCACAGCGACCACTGGACTCAACAAGCGAGGTAGGCACGGTTTCGTAGCACTGAAACCTTCGCTTTCATCTTCTGTTGCCTTTCTGACCTTTGTGCTGAAAAGTGGAGTAAAAGTGAGCATGTTTTAGCTGACGGCCGAGCAGGCCAAGCTGTATGACACGGTGACCTTCTCTGGGCCTCCGCTGATGAAGCAACGCCTCTGGCCGCGGCACTGCGTACAAGATTCGTGGGGCGCGGAGCTGCACAAGGACCTCAAGGTAAGCGCAGCTTTCCCGAGACGGTCCGTTCGCCGGTAATCACCGCTGCCTTCCCGCAGGTTGTCGAGAACGCGATCAAAGTGTACAAAGGCACCAATCCAGAGATCGACTCGTATTCCGTGTTCTGGGACAACAAGAAGCTCTCTGAAACCACGCTGGACTCGCAGATACAGCAGAAGAATGCCTCTGACGTCTACATCTGCGGCTTGGCATACGATGTCTGCGTTGGTTAGTTGGAAATCAGCCCAGGTCGTTTGCTTCTGCTGACGCAACTTGTTGCTGATCTTTGTGACTATTTCCAGGAGCCACTGCCGCTGACGCATTGGCCAACGGCTATCGTACTATTCTCATCGACGACTGCAGCCGCGGAGTCGACTTGAAGGAGATCGACAAGACGAAAAACGCATTGACCAGCAATAACGGGGTAATCGTTCACTCATCTCAAGTCAAGGCCATGGTAGAGGGTCGGGACAGGCGGCCTGAACTTGGCTACAAACTTGCTCTTGAGCTGAAGAATGCTGCGAAACAGTAGGCACACTTAGCCAACCTGCTTAGACAAGGTAACGAGAGCTTCGGATGCTGTAGAGGCCAGTAGGTGCAGTAAGAAGAGGAAGGCTAGCAGTCACATTATTCTGCACACCAGCTACAAAATGGAACACTTTTTAAGTGAAAGTACAGTAAGAGCACCCCACAAGGTACAATCAAACACGACTGAGATAGTAGCTGTTTTGTATTGTAGGCCGAGGATGGACAAGAGCAGTGTAACACATTTGCAAAGTAAATTATTATTGTTGTTGTTGTTACTTAGATAGATTAAAATACCTATGTAAATGTTATGCCATTATTTTTCAAAGGCACAAATGGTACTGGAGTCAAAAAAGTTTTTCTAAAATATTTCACATACTTCCAAAGGTTGTTAATCCATCTCGAATTATCATACTTGTTGATGTCATTAACCAATATTTGTATCGCTAGTTTGTGTAGGTTTCTGTAATATGTACCAAAAATGTTGATCTACCACAAAGGTGAATGTACTGTTGTAAGGCACTCAAATTTTAGAATTACTTTTTTTTTTCTCCACTGTGGTCTTGCTTTATTTAAGGTTTAGCAGTTTTTTAACACAACTTTCAGCTACTTTAGGGTATTTTTAATTTTATTGCGCTTCTGACAAGTACATAGCTATTGTATGAGTCTCGCCTTCCGTGACTTAAAACCGTTGTAACGTTTTGCCGAAAATAAAATGCTTGCCAAGAGAAACTTGTTTTCAAGCTCAGCGCTGGCTGATCCTCTAGGCTCCGCCCCAACTTTCCGCTCAGAAGGGCTGCGCACTTGCAGTGCTTGATATCTGAACGCGCTTTGTATACGTCAGAGCAGGGCCTGGATTTCTGGAGGATGGACATAAGTTTCTGTTATTAAAGGAAATTCTGTTATTTTGTGGAGAAAATCTTCGCATTATAGTACAGTTTTTTCGTTCTAAATTGGTAATACCGATTATTATAAGTGTTGGTCCTTCTATTGTGCGATTTTCGAGTCGAAAATTCGTGTTTTGAGATGTCAACTCCTGCCAGAAGACGTTTAATGCGAGATTTCAAGAGGTGAGTCAATTATTTCAGGAAGCACCGAGCATCATCAACACGAGCCTAATTGTAGAAAGTTGACAAATTTCTTTTCTACGCCTGTCATTAAGAAGCAAACCGAAAGCTTTTGGTTTACGTTCTAATTTGTTCTCAACTTTGCTACAAATAGACTCAACCTTTTAAATTGTCCCAGGCAGCCTTGTAATGAGAACAAAGACTCAAATTATGATGGTGTATAATTTGCATTGGATTAGCCAATTACTTTGTGTCCTTGCATTTGCCAAACGAAACAAAAATAGAATTTTACATGCCTTTGTATGTCTAACTTAGGCTTCAAGAAGATCCGCCAACAGGAGTGAGCGGAGCACCTACTGACAACAACATAATGATCTGGAATGCTGTGATATTTGGGTACGGCTCTTGGCACATGAAGGGCGATTGCAAAAAAATTTAGAGAAATGTTGTCGCGTGATAAACTGTCACTTCTCACGGTTAACAGTGGGTTTCAGTAGGATCCGCCAGAGAATGGGCGACAACTCAATTGACATTTTTACGCAATCTACCCCTTGTCCTTTTTCTTGTTGTTGATTGAATTTTCTGGTCCCATTACTTGCTATCAACTTGGGACTAAATATTTTTTATTTTGCAGGCCACATGACACACCTTTTGAAGATGGAACATTTAAACTCACCATAGAATTTACTGAAGAATATCCAAACAAGCCACCTACAGTAAGATTTGTTTCCAAAATGTTCCACCCTAATGTATACGCGGACGGCGGCATCTGCCTCGACATCCTTCAGAACAGATGGAGTCCCACGTACGACGTGTCCGCTATTCTGACCTCCATACAGGTATGTTTATTTGGCTGGTCGTTGCAAAGGTTTTGTTCAAGGTTTGCTGGTTTGTTCTGTGTATTTGTTTGCAACTCAGAGTGATGATGGTCTTGATGTTTTCCCTTTCAGTCACTATTAAGTGATCCAAACCCCAACTCCCCAGCAAATTCCATGGCTGCTCAACTTTACAAGGAGAATCGAAGAGAGTATGAGAAGAGAGTGAAAGCTTGCGTCGAGCAGAGCTTCGTAGACTAGTTACCGTGTTCAAGACCGCGGGCGTATGATAACGTCTAATAAAAACTGAAACTCGATGCTGCAACTAATAAAAAAATCACTAACAAGTTTACACCCAATAAAAATATATATTATTCTGTGTTCTCTAAAGGACGCTCCTTTCAGTGGCTGTTTGTTTTATTATTATTATTACATTATTATTGTTGTTTGTTTATCTTGTGTTAGTAGACATGCGGAATGTAGTATTGAATAGGGCTACCTATTTACCAAACGGTCAGAATTATACTTGGTGTTTTATATAAATGAAAACCAAGGGTGAATTCAAAACAGGCCTAACTGAATGGTAGCGTAATTTACATCTGTGGTATAAAATAAATATTAAGTATATTATTAGTTGGTTCAAGCCTGCTTGCAAATGGTTATTTAAGAAAAGGAATAACAATTTTTAAATGAACTGTGCATTGCTGTAATGCAGGGCATCGACAATGAGATTCAAGCGTATGCATTTGCCTTCTATACTTGGTATCTATACTGAAGTTTTGTAGGCTAGGCTGAATCATTTATTAGTGAACCTGTAGTCGAAGTCTAGGCGATGCCGATTCACTACTTTGCTGTCTTTGGTTTTGATTTTGTTTTGACTTTAATGGCGAAGTAAATAATGTGTAAATACGTTTGGTTCTGTGAAAACCGGTGATTAATTTACATTTCAAATACACGGGACTAAATTCTAGTTGATACACTTCTGTCTTCGGATATCTTTTGCCAGACATCAATTAACCATCATCATTTCTGAGAAGAAAACAAATTTTTAGCCTAGGAATACAATGATACCATATAATATTATATCTTAAGAGTGAAGACACTAAGGTTTAATTGAAAATATAACATAATAAAGTATTGTTTTTCCGCTAGTCTTTGTTAGACGAACCCAACCCTAATTCACCAGCCAACTCCTTGGCGGCTCAACTGTACCAAGAAAACAAGCGTGAGTACGAGAAGCGAGTGGCTACTGTCGTGGAGCAGAGCTGGCTCAACTTCCAGGAGAGTCGGCTAACCTCTGACGCAGAAGTCGCAGTCTGAAGTTAAATCCTAGAAACTGGTATGACACTTGGCTGTCACCAATCCAGGACTTTGTTTACTAGTTACAATAAGATGCATGAACCAGCCTTGGAGAGTGATTCTGTACATCTTCAGTGTAGTAAGATGAGATAGGCATTTTTTTTTTGTACAATTAGTTTTAAAAAGAAAAAAATTAAGGCTTATCTCATTTCATTGCAGAAGAGTTGCAGAAAATCCCTCCTAGGCTTGTAATAAATGCTGGGAGGGGAAAGGAGAAGCTGAGCTACTTAATCAAGATTCTAGACGGTCTAGAAATGTAAAACTTCATACATTTTACACCAACGTATTTTGTGACTTGTGCATCTCGTTTCCTCTTCTCTGGCATTTGTTTACCTTGAGCACACCTGCACATTCCGTTCATCTTGGCTAGTTCTAGCTAGCAACAATTAATTCGGGTATGAGATATGAAAGGTCCAATGATGTAAGTTGGTAGCATCATTATGTTTACATTCAGCCTAAAATATGGAGAATCTCGTGAATGCATTGATCGAGGGGGTCAATTTAGGCCTGCTCCTGGGCAAATACTGCGGAAAAAACCACTGGTTTTATAAAAACGTTTCCCTTGTATTTATTTACATGTTTTTCAATTTGTACTCGGTAGTATCACAAAAAGAAACTATTGACAACAAACTACTTTTATCAATATTGTCATCTAGTTTGAAACTTTGTATATTTTTTTAGTATATAATTCCGACACTAATTCCTTGGTACGCAATGCTAGTGCTAGAATGTATGGAGGTGCAGACAGCCTCTGCTGCTGATTCCTTCAGCAAGGGATGCAGTCTGTCAGGCAAAGTTTACTCGCTGTATATGTTTTTTTGAAAATAAAATAAAACTTTAAAAACTGTACAGAATGCCTTTGGTATTACGTTTTTATTTACTTAAAATTGATTGAGGGTATCTAGAAGAGACTAGATCTTTATACAAGTAGTCGACCTAGAATGCCTTACTCTGGCAGTAAAACAAATGTAGGTTCTCAATTGTCATGGCGAGCAAAACCGTGCTCAGATGCGCCAGGAGACGGCTCCGATCTTCCGGTTGAGCTCTGCCAGGATGACGCCACATTTGACGTTCTTGGCGGGGGACATGGCAGCTACAACCGGCTCCTCCTCCACATCACGTTCCACCTTGACACGGCCCCGACGCTTCCGTTTCAGCTGCGGCTGAGACGTCGACGGCTCTTCCCTCTTTACCACTGGCTCCACGACGCCTTCCAGGCTGCCTGTGCTGCGGTTTCGTGTGCGCTGACGCTACCGGCAAAAGACGTGTTAGCGAGAGTGTTATGGTATTGGTGATGATTGTAGGTTACGTACGCACGGCAGAAATACCTTTTTTATTTGTTTCTCATACTCCAAGGCGTCATAATAATTCGGTTTCTCCCGCTTCACTCGCTCTGTGCGCCTTCGCTTGACGATTCCTTCACCTATGCCCTCGGAATCATCCAGGTCTGGGGCCAGCGGGTCAGGAGGAGAACTCACCACCGTTGCTGGTAGCGATTTGCGGGCGCTGGCAAACGAGTGACCGCAGCGGCAGGTCTTGCTCGCCACCGCGACCTACGATCGACGGGAGGACGCACCGCGCTGAGTTAGCATTGCACCATCGGCGCTAGGGAGTAGTTTGACAACCACAAACATAACCCTACTTACCTGTTGTGTACATTTTGGGCAAGCCTTCTTTATCATCTTGTTTCTGGGTACCATTAAAATACATGGGAAGATTAATTAAAACACAAAACGACCATGGCTAAATCAGTTAATAATAATAAAAACAATAAACATTGGAATTATTATTACCACTTATTTATTTCTCTTCATCTCTCAAATTTACAGTGCTGCCAACCAGAAATACTCTGCTCGAAAGCAAGTTTTTTATACTTAAATTTGGGCGGCATTATTTTGAACGCCGAGCAACCTCGTGAGCAGCACGGATCCCGAAACACTTTTGCTGTCATCGAAATCGACGGCGTTTTTCCTGGAGCCAACGACGACGTACAAAGCCAGACGTCCGCAACACAAACCATTATCCGTTTCGTCGGCAGAACGACGTGAGTCTCGCTTGCCGAAGCGCATAGTAGGTCGACGAGAGCACTGCTCGCACAACGCCTCGAATTCCCTGAGCGACGACTGGCAGACCATCTCGCATGTCACGGTGCACTTGTCGCTTGCCACAGCCAGGCCTGACAGCATCAGTATGAGCCAGAGCCAGGCAAAGCCTGTTGACAGCTTGCCGCACATTCTTACGCTTCAGCAGGCAGAGAAATCCCAGCACACTGCTTGCGTTTGTTTCACTGCTCCTCAGCGCCAGGAAGAACAACTTCTTTTACGCACGGAAAGCAAACTTAGAATATTGTTTGTGTCACTGCTACCGGTTTTATACCATCCCTGGCGATCACACAGCTGTTAATGAAATTCCCCTGCGCCAAGCAACGTGAATCTGATGTGTTTGCAAGTGCATCAATTAAGTAATGCACCAGAATGTATCCTTGGGGAGTGATTAGGAAGTCTGACACTAAGAATTTTATCTCTTTCACCAACGTAACCTTTCTGAAGGAGGGAAATTGTTTGCGACTTAATTAACTAAAGTGTAAGTTTGCCAAGATTTTATTGCCACCCTCTTACATAAATTAAATTACAAAATGGATTAAATGGAATAGCTGCAGCTCTCTCTGCGATGCCAAGAAACATTTCTTCTTAAACTTATCTGACATAATCTTAGTAATGCCCTTACTCAACCTTACTTAAGAAAATTAGTAAATATCTCAAATGTACCTTGATTAACATTTAATGCAACAAATTATATTAAATTTGACACTAAAATTTTAATCGCTCTTTAATAAAAGCTGTATTTTGGTTGCCAGGGGTGATGGAATGGGTCAGGGGGTCGGTCGGTGGCATTTACACATTGCACAGTTCAGCTTTTCATGATTTGGCATTTTGTTCACAGTCGAGCATTGTACTAAATTTGACGGGGAATGTAACGGGGCAATTAAGAACTCTCTCTGACCTTGGAAAAACAACCACACTCTTAATGTTTTTCAATGAAATTAAAGAAAGCAGCAAGCCAGCGACAATCTGGGTAGTGGAAAATTATAGTTCTTCGACATACCTTATTAGAACCAGAGCATCTGGTTCAAATTATATGTCCATGGTTTGGTTGAGGAGATATTCTTGAAAAAGGAGACAGGGGGCAAGGGGGAATTTTTGCCTAGGGTACCAGCATAGTAGATAGATTAGGTAAATATTTTTTTCTATGGTACCAGGAATTCTTTGGTCTCTTGGGCTAGAACTTCTTGGTGAAACATCTTTCTTCTTTTGATTGGGACTGCAGTCGAAATCTTTACTTACATGTAAGGCACATTATTTGTAGTTTCAATTAAAAATCTAACTGTGCATATTCAATTAATCAAGGGTGTTACAAATTCGCCATTTAAAGAAATCGTGTTGGGTTATTTTTAAGTTCACCAATTAATATTTGCCGGGCATTTGTAGTCGTCAGGTTTCCACCCTGTTATAATACTACATCGTCGAGTGTCATGGCGTCCATGGTGAAGGTTTTGGCCAGGCCTCGAGCAAATAAGTTAAAAGGCCTGATTGCTTATCAAGCAGTCAGAAATCGTAAGCAGATATAAATTCCTTACCACGTACTAGTTTCAAAGCTTTAATAATCCTATTTTATGGCATGCATTTTCTCCACTAGACTGGAACAAAGATTGGAAACCGCAACCTTTCCCGGAGACTGGCGATCAGAGAGAAGCAGCAGCAAAGAAGTACAACCTCCTGCCGAGCGAATACCAGCCGTTCCCTGACGATGGTTTGGGCTACGGTGACTACCCCAAACTGCCCGACGTTTCGGGAGAAGCTAAAGACCCGTTCTACCCATGGGACTTCCCTGAACACAAGCGCAATTTACACGAGCCTGTGAGTCTATACCTGGACTGTCAATAATATGGGGCAGATTATTTGTCACGACGGGACAGAAATCCATATTAAAGTTTGTTTTGTGTCCTAGGTACATGCCCATGCCGATGTTTATGGAGAGGATCGTTTTGATGTGAGCTTGACGCCACGCTACTCGCTTGCTACGCAGTTTGGAATGCTGTGTCTCGTCTTGGGCGGAAGTGCTACCATCTACTACTACCTTGAAAACAAAAGGATGTTCCGGCCTGTGGTAAGAATCAAAAAAGATTTTAGGAAAAAATTCTGTAGTCAGTGCAAACCTAAAAATACACTTGCAACTATTTAAAAAAATATTGCAATCTGGCTTAATTCTGCCTTGTTTAGAAAGTAAGTTGCTGTTCAACTAGAGATAACTTCAATAAATCCAGCACTTTTAAATACTTTTCTCTAATGTGGCAGCCAATGAGTTAATATGATTGGTGAAAATTAAAGGTATCAATTTTTTACAGGTACCCAAGCAATATCCAGGTTCTGGAAAAGCACACTACACCTTTGAACCAGCAGAGTGAAATGGTATACCCCTTCCTGAAGATACGCTGTAGATATTATTTACGGAATTCAAATGATTTTGTTTAATTCTAAGTCCGTACATAAACATGTCAATAAAATTAGTTACACCATTTATGTTAAATTTATTGATCTCTGAAATCAATGCCTTAATCCTTGTACATCTCTTATTTTATTTGGTGCTGCAATTAATTTGACTGACCAATATTTGCAGCCTGGCTGCGCATACTTTAAAATTGTGGACAAAAAAAATGTTGCATAAAACCAACATAAAAATAACCATAAAGGCTAACTGCTTAGACTTGAGAAAAATCTTGGAATCATATTTTAACAAAATAATGTTTTTTATTGTTGGTAGCATTGCAATGTGCATAACAAATGTCTTGGTGACAGGAGGGTGATCATCTTTGATCAGCTCTCTTTAATTAACATGAACGCAAAGAGAGAAGATTCTAAGCCAGGCTCAAAACCTGACATCCTGACAAAGCCAGTGCCAGCAGTTCGGGTTCAAGCGTACCAGCTGCTCATCAAGTGTAAGTATTTAATAGGGCGAGCAGCTTATATAACCTCAAAGACTGATTTTAATACCATAGAAAAATGACCATGTTAATACCTTTTCTTCCTCAATCTAGTGGCCCTACGAGACTTCGAGGGTAAACCAATACCAGACGGAGCATTGGATAAGGTCAAGGAGCAGGCTGGTCAAGTGCCCAACATTTACAACTTGTATGCCAACATACGTAAATGCATTCACACATTCTTACGTAATCCTCAGGGAAGCGTGAAGCCAGATTTGTTCAAAGAAAGTCTGCGAGAACTGAAGTAAGTCCCACCATGAATTTCAACTCTAAAAACTCAAAAAGGATGGATTTTACAAATACCAAAGTTCACTTGTGAGGCTTATTACATGTACCAAATTCTATGTTACCATACTGCTGTAAAACCATTCCACACAATTGATTTAAGTGGTTGGGGGAGAGAGCCTGGAAAAAATGTGCGGCTGAACCAGAATACCAACCCAGGACCTTCGGATTGCCTATCCGGCACACAAGTTCGGGAAAAGGAATCTCCTCCTGAAGGAGAAGCTTGGTTGCATATTTTTCCAGCCTTGCTCTGCTACCATTTATCACTTGCTAGTTTGAGAAAACATAGGAGGAACCAAAATCTTGTAAAGAGTGGTATGTTTCAGGCTCCCAGAAGACTGTGTTGTTGAACTGGCAAATGTTTTGTGCGGCCCTCGTCGGGTCCTCATGGACCAAGCGTCATTGAGCAAGCCCTTCTGCAGTAAGTTGGAGGAACTTCGATGGCGTATCGATATCACCATATCTTCAAGGTTAGTATGTAGCTGCAGCAGGGGCCATTTAACGACCCAATTGCCAAACTTGAACAAATAACCCTCACATGCCTTGTGGTTTCAGTGTCTTGGCTCGCATTCTGGAGCCAACGATCGTAATGGAACTAAAACTAAACAACGGGAAAACTAAAACATTTGAAATTTCCGTTGCAAAGTTCCATGAGCTGCGGTTCAATGTGGCAACACTGTTGAAAGAAATGGAGATGATTGAAAGGAAAAAACTGTACAGGAAGTCATTAAATGTGTCATAAAGAAACGCTTGTGAAAGAATTAGCTTAGTAGATCTATTTTACATGAATGAATGTCCATATATTTGATACAATCGCGCAGATGCATTTTGGAGATTGTTCGTGAACGATATATTATCATCGGTCACAATTACTGTCATTAAATATATTTCCAGATACGATGAATAAAACTTGCCTTCATTAATTAATTGCATGGTAGCATAGTATAAAAACCATGAGAGTATAAACACAGATTACCATTGGAAGTTGGAACATAAAGGTTTTCTGAAAAGGTAGCATATACGCAAACCTAATTGCACGGGTTCGAATTTCTCCATGTAAGCTAGCGTTCCGCTAGCAGTCGGTGATACAGGAAGACCGGGAAATCTTAGACAAAGTCGTGGTCAGAGCCGTCTTCGACAAAGTCATCGGCTGGCTCCTCCTCCTCCACAGCTGTGCAGAAAAAAACCAAAGTGAGAAAAGTGTGGACACCCTTGGATCATAACTGTAGCAAGCAGAGTTATTGGAGTCATCTTCGGCAACTATTGAAGCAAGGAGGATTGTTTGTAATATGTCTTGCTTCAAGCAAAGGAGTAGATGATCTATTCAACCCCATCAGATATTTACACCTGTGTAAATGTGACACAGCCACACAATCCTTGTAGCTTTGAGGTCGACTCAAACTCGGGTAATCACTATTTGATGTGCTATTCATCGAGTTTAATTCTCAAAATGAGTACACATTTTTGAGAGAGTAGCAATATTCATAATAACAAAACACCCTGACAATTGTAAGAATTTGCAATTGAAATAAGAATTAAAGTTGGTTTCATTGTTGCTGCCAAGAGATTAATCTCCAAGTAAAATACACAAAGCAACGATGTCAAGAAGCCATGAATTTGGGTGTGGAGGTCGGAACACTTACCGACATCTTTCTTCTTACGACTGTACGCTCGCTTTGAGGTTATGGGCACCGAGTCTGTCTCTCCGTGCACCAGACTGTTACGATACATGAGCAACGGTTGCCAGTCTTCTCCGCGGCTCGAAGGCATGCCAGCGGCGATTCTTCGGTCCAGGAACTGAAGCCTGTGCGGGAAAAAACGCGTCAGATTTTCATATGTCGAGAAAGAAAACAAAACAATGCACAAACAACAGTTGAACTCACACCACCCGCTTGTCCTGCTTCAGCAGTTTGTTAGTGAACTCTGTGAGGATCTCCAGGAATGGCAAGTTCGGTGGTGGTCCCGTGGGGTCCTCAACGTTCTCCAGAGGGTTCACGGCAAAGAGCACGCCCTCGCGGTGAAGCGCGGTAACAGCGTCGCGATTCTTGACTGCGTCCAGACCGAAGGACAGCGCAAAACGCTTGGCCAGCTCCTGCAATCCCATGAGGCTTCGTGAGGGGGTGACAATTCAAAGTGCCCAAGTCTCTAAAAGCATTCTTTTGCAAGCTAGAGTTGTCAGCTCAAATCAAATGCACAGGGACATTGGCTTATCTGGCTTGCAAACAAATTGAAGCCAAAAGAATTAGACAAATGTAGCACGGAGGCCGTGGGTTTTTGTTTGTGCAAGGAACAACGCAATCTCGACTGCGCGAAACTGTTCCATGCACAGACCAAATATCAATTGCAAGTTTTCACAAAAACTATTTGAACTGGGTTTTGAATGCTAAGTAAAGAACAACTTAATTTCCCAATGTTTCGTAACTTGTACTAGTTACTTTTTCAACGGTAAGACAGTCCCGACAATTTTTCAATAAAAAAAGAACCGCACAAAATTAAAACAATTACCTGGTTCAAGCATCGTAAATGCATCTAAATAAAATAATCCGGGTCAATAACTAAAAAACTAACGTACTTTGCATTTTCTGAAATAAATTGGCGCTTTTTACTAACTAAACAGTTATGTGTGTGGAAAAAACATTGGGGTATATAGTTGTTCTTCACTAAGCGTTCAAAACCCAGTTGAAATAGTTTTTGTTAAGACTAGTGCTAAGTTTACATCAAGAAGACATGAGTATAAAAACAATAACATTGATTGCAAGTCCTGCAATCAAACGGCATCTCTGTACCTTGAGACTGACGAACTCGTCCCCCTGTCGATTAACCCGGCTGCCTTCGCGATGCATATCTCGGAACAGGGTGGTCAACGCCAAGGCCATCGTGCGTGCACAGTTGGTTTTGTTGATCTCGCGTGCCTTGCCCAGCGTGGTCTTGATTATGTCTCCGTAGTCGTTGTAGTACTTTACGTAGTGCTTGAAGATGTCTGCCGCGACGTTGATGGGCATGATGTTGTATACGATCAGCTTGCAGAACGAGGCCAGGAAGTTGCGACGCTTGTGTAGCTCCTCGATCTTACTGTGCTCGTCTTGCTCCTCTGCAAACAGGCCACCGAACAACGTCAAACAAACGCCTCACTGATAATGACAAATTTGTATTATATGAACACTATAACCGTCTCAAAAATTGATGCCCAAACGGGGATTTGAACCCCGATCTCTACCTGTCGCCGGTGTTGCTCTAACCCATTGAGCTACTTGAACACTTGCTTTTTGAGACGAATTTAGTGTATTTGATGATACAAATACATCACCAAATACACTAAAATCATCTCAAAAAGCCAGTGTCCAAGTAGCTCAATGGGTTAGAGCAACACCCAAATAGGTGGAGATCAGGGTTCGAGTCCCCGTTTGGGCATCAATTTTTGAGACGGATATAGCGTTCATATAACAAAATACCCCGGGCATTGCAAGCGTTTGGAATTTAAATAAGATATCATAAAAAAAAAATGACAAATTTAATTCAATTTACTTATTTGATGGACATCTTTTGAACCGTATGAAGTACAATTACACTGACATATTTTATTTTCCTGCTACGTTTATCTTTTTTAAGCCTTGCACAATCTTGTTGCCCTTCGCTACCATCAGGGACCCGAACCGGAACCGAAACCGGAACCGGAACCCGAAAAAAACCCGTATTTTCTTGGAACCGAAACCGGAACCAGAACCGTTATTATTTATTTCCAAGAACCGGAACCGGAACCGGAACCCTTATTAAATCATGGGTTCTTTTCGGTTCCTTAAAGGTTCCATAAAGGTTCCGAAGTTATATTGAGATTTCAGAAATTCAGATTAAAATTATTTGCTTCTTATGTTTACAACTTTTTTGTTTTTAATTTTTCCACACGAAAAAAAAATGTTTCACGGTTTGTTCCGAAAACATCCATTGACTCATCTTGTATCCACGATTTTGTTTGGGGAAAACACAAGGCATTTTAAACAACATATACGTCTTATGTATCTAAAGCAACATTTTTAGGTACTAGGTATAATATTTACATTTACACTACAATTTTTCATTGTCTCTACCTTAAACAATAAAACATCTTTTACAGTAGAAAAACATTTTTCAAGTAGAAAATTCTTGAGCACAATTTTGAATTTCTTGTCCTTTTTGATTTGAAGATCCGCCGGCAATGCTTTATAAAGCTCACAACCCGCATAGGTGGGCCCCCTTTTATAATTTTGAAAAGCTGGTTTATCCAGTTTATAGTTAATTTTATGTCTAGTGTAACCGTAAATCCATTTCTTTAAATTTTTTACTTGAAAGCCTCAAACAAACTAACCCCTTGTCGTGCATGCTTTGTCTTATAGAGATGGACTAGCCTGCCTTTTTTACTCCGTACATAGTAGTACTCTGAAACTCTACTGGTGCAGAGAAATTGAATCAAAAAAAATATTACGACTTCGTTACACCCCTATCTTTTATGCAGCTGGCTTCGTGTGCTTTGAAACCCAATGTGAGGAAAAAGACCTGTCCCTGGCAGATGGAAAAACAAAACTAAGTGTCACTAAAAACCATTAAAACTTGAACCTGTACAACAGCAAAATTAAAAAAAATAACGCTTTATTTATCAAGTGGAACCGGAACCTTTTTAAACTTAAAGCCGGAATCAGAACCCTTATTTGAGAAAATTAGGAACCCGAACGGGAACCGGAACCCCTCTTCACAATATGGAACCGGAACCGAAACCGGAACCTTTAAAAACGTACAACCGGAACCAGAACCAGAACCCTAATTTGAAAAAATTAGGAACCGGAACCGGAACCAGAACCTTTAATCATTTCGGTTCGGGTCCCTGGCTACCATAAAGAAATAACAAAAAAGTAGCAAAATAACACGGGGGTAGCACGGAGCAGCCAGGGGTTGGAAAATGTTTGTAAATTGGGCTGGCAAGTGAAGCTAAGTGACATTGCTAACACTCACCGTCATCTTCCATGATGAAGACGTAGGTCTGAATGAAGTCGTTGAGCATGACCTGCAGTCCACGGTCCGTTTCAAACACCAGTTCGGCCACCATACGGTTGCTGCCGAGTTGCTCGCAGAAGATAACCAGCAAGTCGCAGACTGTTATGTAGGCCTCCTCTCGATAGAGCTGCGCTGGGCCCAGGGTCAGCATCTCCTTCATGGCGTCCATGTAGACACGGAGACGTGTCTTCAGGTCAGCAACGTCTTGTTGTACTTTGCCTCCGCCTTCCAGCTTCTCCTCCACGTGCCGCAGGTCCCAGAGCACGCCCCAGCAGCAGGCGCTGATGCAGTACTTGACGGCCTGCACAAGCACGGGACAGATTGTACCCCGGAGAACTTACACCATAGACAATCACTTGGAATATCGACACTAGAATTAATTTGAGTTTGCTACTTTCTGAGCTTCTCATACCAACCTAGAAAACATGGTACCATGATGCTACTGTTAGCTATTCGATTTAAAAGCAGAAAAAAATATTTTGCTTTGGTTGAAACATTAAAGAATTTTAGTAAAAATAATTATCCAATAAAAAACAATAAATATTAATTAACCAAATATCAAGTTAATATATTTCGAGTTACTTTAAACTTTTATCAAGTTGGCATGCACCCAAGCTCGCAAACCGCTCTTTGGCAGCCATTGCTAGAATCCGCTAGTGTACGGTAGGTATTTAGCAGAAGTCACTAGGACTTTTAGTTTTGTATTCAAGTTCTTATTTTTCAATAGCTTTAGTTTCACGTAAATAAACTGATCAATTCACAAAGAATTAAAATGCGAGATGTACTGTTCCTTCATAATTTCCTGGTTAATTTTGAAACTCCCCGGTGAAGACTAGCTTTAATTTGCATTCAAAAGTTGGCAACATGTAGTTAGTGACTACAGAGTCCACCAGGCTGTGGCAAGGTAAAAGGCTAACGCGACTGTAGCACACATTTAGAATTTAACCATTGTACAACAACAAGTACAATTGCACAGAGTTTTGGGGGAGCGAACCAAAAGAGAGTCGAGCATTCCTACCTCTTCTGGCAAGGCCTTGTTGTTGTCCTTTGCATCCACAATGTCTTTGAACATCGGCTCCCAGATGGCCCATGGACCCAGGTTGTGGCAGTTGTAGAAAATGGCCACCTTCTTGAGACTGTACACCACGTTGAAGGTCTCGTCCTCATCTGGTGTCTCGTCCTGTGTAGCCAATTGATAATTGTTTTATATGTAACTAATAATTGACAACAAAAACCAAACAATTGATCAAAATAAAATTCATAATTATAGCACTAGAAACAATTTTACGTTAAAATTAGATGAATATTGTTCCTTGTTTAATAATAAGAGCCCAATGGCAAATGGTATATGTTTTTGTAATAAGATTTTCTCTGATTGTAAGCTGTCTTTTGTGAAAAACA
Source organism: Protonemura montana (assembly GCA_947568835.1). Classification (NCBI taxonomy): domain Eukaryota; kingdom Metazoa; phylum Arthropoda; class Insecta; order Plecoptera; family Nemouridae; genus Protonemura; species Protonemura montana. The sequence continues at coordinate 27,110,886 of OX387603.1, read as the reverse complement.
ATACTTCATCGTTTAAGACCAATGTAAAAAGTGTTCTGTTAGAAATGCTTTTTATTCTGTCAAAGAGTTTTTACATTTTAAGCAGATAACAAAGAACATAGATTTTAGAAATTGACTTGTCTTATGTCATTAAGTGCATGGTTTTTTAATAATACAACAAAAGCAATTCAAAGCAATAGGGAAATCTCTTTAAATTTGAAACTATTTCTTTATTTTTTTTTGTGAGAAAATAATGAACACGTATTTTTTTATTTTCTTCTAAATCCAATTTTGAATAAAATATCTCTGTTTAAAATGTGTGCGTTTCAATCTCGTACGAAAACGAGGATCGCCATTTTTTATCACATGATGTGAAATCTGACGTCAGTATGACGTCAAAAAACGTCAAGAAACAGAAGTGAACGCAAAGGTGACCAAAAATGACGTCAGAACACTATTTCTGACGTCACAGCCCGTTTTCATCCCGCCACGAGAATTTATATTTTAGCCATTCTTAAAACAAATATAAATAGAAAAGTTATGATCGGATTATAGAAAGAAAAAATACGTCAGATTTTATTTTTAACGCGTATTTGAACACAATGATAATAATTAAATAATAATTTTAAGGAGATTTCCCTATTCAGTGGGAAGCAGGTCAGCGAGAGGTTGTCACGGCTACGACCTCATGAAAACTTACCCCCTCAATGAGACTCTTCCAGTCGTCCATGGCTTCCTTGTACTTGTTGACGATCATATCGACCAGCGTGCTTCGGGCCACGTCGCAGCGTGTGTAGATTGCGTTGCCTTCTGCGCAGACAAACTCTAGCGTCTTAGCGCTCGTGCTCAGTACGTCCCAGTCGTGGTGCTTCTCCACGATGCCCGATATCTTCTTCAGCAGCAGCTCCAGATTCTGCAAGGACCTCACAGTGTTTAACTTGGTGCCGGGGCAAAGATATGGCAACAGGTTGCAGCTTGCAAGAGAAGCAAATTCATGCATTTAACAAAACATATTTTTTACCATGAAATCTGTTTTAAACTGAAAATGTTTTCAATACGCAGGGTTATTTTATTGTTAGGAACACTGATAGTGATAACCTGACTATCAAAAACATTTTTTACTTGTGGCAAATAATCTTTCTATAAGAATGAAATCTTATTTAAATTGCAAACGCTTGCAATGCGCGGGGTATTTTATTATTAACAACACTATAACAACAGTAGTGTCCAGATAGCTCAATGGTTCAGAGCAACACCCGCGAAAGGTGGAGATCGGGGTTCGAGTCCGTGTTTGGGCATCAATTTTTGAGACGGTTATAGTGTTGTTAATAATAAAAAAATTATCTTTCTATCAGCAAATGAGATGCAATTCCTAAATAAATATTAACATTGAAGCTCTTGAAGCAACAACAAGTTGTGAACCTAACCTAACTATGAGGAAAGTTCTATGTGGCCAAACTCCCTATAAGCTTTTCAGCCGCCGTACATTGAACTTTTCCCACCGAGCCTATGAGGCATCGATTGCAGAACTCACCGCTTCTTGCCGTGATATCGTGTAGATGTCCAGGTCGAAGTGTTGGGGCACGGCCAGCAGGTTGCCCAGCTTCTCGGGGTCGGCCCGATACTTGTCCAGCAGCGACGGCAATGTCTGGATGAAATGCTCGGTCAGTCGCAGCTTGTCGTCCGTAACTTGCTTCACCTCCTTGGCGGAGAGGATCTGTCCACGCAAACCATTCAAGATGTTAAAAAAAAACGCAATTGCAAAGTAAAATCAACTATTTCTTTTGACAATTTAATGACTTGCACCTGTTTTTTTTTTAATGGTGGAAGCTGATTTGACTTTTTCTCTTAATTCAACGCCATCTATTTTTTGAGTTTACGGTGAGTTCCACCCTCGCTTTTTCTTTCTCCTTTCCACACCAACAAATCAAAATAAATAACTTACCTTCTAAAGACCTTTAAAGAACCCATGAGGACAAGTCTGGCTAAGCAAGCACCAAGCGAAGTCCAAGCCAACAAATATCTTGTGCCACTCAAGACACCACACAACGTGGAGTTCAACTCTGAAGTTTCACGTGTAAGAAAATATTCAATATCGCCGCGAACTTACTTTTATACAAACAAAGATGAATTTAGACTAATTCAACAAATTACGATCCTCTGTATGATCTTGATCTGTGTGGAATACGGTGGACATTGCAAAGGGTATAAGTATGTTTAGCAAATTGTTTGCAACGTTTTAAAGCAGTTTTGCTGCTAAACTGTTGCAACGAGCGTACCTTCCTGTTGGGTCCCCTTCCGACTGGTGGCTCCCCTGTAGCCGCTTGTCGAATGCAGCAAGCCATGATCTCGATGAGACTCGTTTCTTGGCGGTCGTCGAGTGCCTCTTCTGTTGGACCGGGCTCTTCTAGGAGCAAGTCTGTCATGCACTCCCAATCCTTCATCATCTCGTTGGACTCGATCAGGGAGTCCACCAGGTATGCACCGTGCTCGTGGAGCTATAAAATGAATAGCAATCGAGTTGGAATGATTAATGAGTACCGTAGCTCGTAAACAAAGGGGCGAGTGAAATTAAACGAGGGACAAAATGTGAATCGGCACAGAATTTTTCACAGAGAAACAAACACCATGGCGTTATCTTGCCGAAACTTAGCGTTGCAAACAAAATTCTCCAATGTAGTGCATGATTGTTGGAAAGTAGTGACTCTGAAGTGCCCCAACTGCTTCGCCATGGTAGATACCGTACCTCGGACTCGATGAAGAACTGCACGAGGTCGCGAATCAGCGGCGTGTTCGGCAGCCGCTTCTTGCCGCGCTTTGTGCGAACGCCCGCGACGGCCTCCTCGTCGGGCACGAACAGCCGCTCGTTGAGGAACTCTCCCGCAGCCTGCGCAACGGCGCGGTGGGAGGAGTAAACCAACTCGTACACGTGCTCGCAGTCTTTGTCCGTGAGGATGTCGCGGTGGTGCCTAGGACCAGGCTGTTGTTAACTGGCTGTTCTCAACTATGCTTAGGATTTCGGTGACGTTTTGCTTTTGATACTCACTTGAGAATGCTGATGACCAGTCTGACAGCCTGGACGGCCACATCGTACTCCTTGTCAAGCGTCATGGCGACGATTCTGTCTTTGAACTTGGAGGTGAACAGCTCCAGTTTCCCTTTGAGCTCCTCGCTGGCATACAGGGGCTGTAGAGCCTGCACATAAAGAATCGTTACATAGAAAGTATGAAAGTAACACAATTAAATTTAACAACTCCTGGTCAGGATTTGTATTTGTATTTTCTTAGCTGTTGTAGTACATTTTTCAATGTGTATACATTGTCATCTGTAGTAGTCTAAGATAACATATATGTCTAACCAAGCACACCCTAACCTAATAATCTCAATCATAAAATTCCTCTAAATTATAAAACTCTTCTTGGAGGAGGAAGATCTTGATCTTGATTGTAGCAAGCAAGAAATATTTCCGTGAGAGATGATATTAAATCAAGGCCCAGTTTTGCCATATGAGCTAGTAGACTGTGACAGTGACTACAAGAGGTCCTTCTTCCACATATAATGAACAAACTTTTGAGAAAGAAACTGTATTGCCAAATAGTAGACCAAGATTTACATGATTGCATTTACAGACCTGATTAATTGCTTCACAGCCAGCAATTAATCAAATAAAGTGCTGAGCCCCACTAAGGGACACAGACCAGACAAGTTGCTGATGCTGCAAGCAAATGACTACCCTTCAGGCTTCCAAAGAGCTACTCCTGCCATCATTGACCCAGCTGGACGTTTGCAATATGTGGCCAAAAAAAAAATTACCAGTAGGTACTGGTTTTGTCCCTGGGTAATCGTCTATCGGCGCAGGTTCCTGAGATTACTGCCAGGATTGTCCCGACATTACTTAAGAGCCAGGCTGAGTGCTTACCTGCAGGCATTTCAGTCGCACCTCCCCGACCTTGTCGTGTAGGGTCCAGCCAATGTACTTGAGGTACGAGTCGTCCAAGAAGTTCTGGTGAAACTTCTTCATCCAGACCCCGATTTCCGCCATGCAGATGGCCCGGATCTCTGGCAAAGTGTCTCTGCGGATAGAAGGAACATACCTGGTGCATACTGGAACCAATGTACAGGCAAAAATGACAAATTTTTAAAATTTAAGAGTAGACTTGTGTCTACTTGATGTAACCTTAGCACTAGTTTTATCAAAAACTATCTGAACTGGGTTTTGAATGCTAAATAAAAAACAACTAAATTTCCCAACGTTTTGTAACTTGTACTCGTTACTTTTTCAAGGTTAAGAGAAGTCAAAGTACCCTTGAAAAAGTAACAGGTACAAGTTACGAAGGAAATTTAGTTGTTTTTTACTTGGCATTCAAAACCCAGTTCAAAAAGTTTTTGTTAAGAAGTAGGTTTTTGGTACAAATAATACGAGGCCATTAGAACAACCTAATTAAGAAGTGCTTAATAATAATTAAAAGTAATGAATGAATGGAGAGTGACTGACCGGTAGCGATGCACGAACACCGACTTGAACATATACGTGAGCATGTTCTTGATCTCGTCCATGTTTTCCTCAAGTTCCTGACGCTTGGCCATGAGAGACTCAAGTCTGTCGCTAGCGCGCTTGTCTCGAGCCTTCTGTCGCTCGGCCTCGTATTGTCGCTGTGTGTTGTCCAGGTTCACAGACACGGTCAATGCAACGTCCACCAGAGCCGTCATCAGCTTCATAGCTGGAAACACAGATCAGAGGTTACCATATGTACCACTCGCTGAACAACAATTCACTTGCAAACAGAGGGATTTATAGCAATTAAAAACAATTACAGGATGAAACCAGCTGATTTTCAAAATGGTCCATCCATCACCCATGGGAACAGTAAAAATATTGAAATTAAATATTTCAAAAGTCCAACACCGGTATGGGTTGTGAAACTTGTCATTAGCAAGCCAGCAAGTTGTAAACAATACCAATACTAACACAAATGTCAAGATAGAGTTGGCAAAAATCAAGTGAAAACAAATGGAAATGGTTTTTACATCGGATCCAAGCAAACATTTTTACAGCGATAGAATCTGGCGAGAAGGGATTACGAGGGCGAGATGGTTTGAAACGAGATGCTAAAGCTGAAAGTGATTGGTACCAAACTATGTCTAATTTCATGTCTCTCGGCACGTGTTTTCTTGTTTTTCTTATGGGTCATTCCATGTGAAATAGGACCACTTTAAATGAGTTTTGACCTTGACCGACTCAGAATTTCATGAAATTCGGCACACTTGTTCAGAATGTTGGTTTGAGTAAAAGTATTTTTTTGTTTGTTTTTTACTCGAAGAGTTCAAAAGTTACAGGGGGTTGAAGTTCGGGTGTTTTCACCCCCCGCGCGCGTATCACCGTCACATTATATACTTTATCTCGGGTTGTATGACAGCTACAGAGTTCCAGGAGAGCTCATCTGAAAGCTAATTAAATTCTCTACTTGAATATATAATAATATGTTCCACTTGGTGGACAGCTAATTTATCTTGATTTTCTACATCTGCATTTTCAAAAAACGCCACTGGAAAAAACCCTCCCCTTTCATTTACCTAAAAAAAATGTATTAATGTTGCCAACATATGAATGAATATTTGTGCCAAAATTCAGAGTTGGCCCTTCACAGGTTTTCAAGAAAAAAAATATCTTGTGCAAAAAGTTTTTTTTATCAGGCAGTTCCAGAGCATAGATCCTATACCCACAATGCATAACAGCTCAGGCTTTTATCAACATGGTGAGTAATGCTCATTTTACATTTGATTGTGTTTGTTCCACTTTTCAATACACGTTTATTCTTGAAAGCACACTTTCATCAAGTGACATGTTGAAACTAGAAATGTGTGCAGAAGTCAAAAACTTATAATTTCTTGTCTGAACCTCATACTTGATAACCTGCATTAGTTTCTCTTCACATCTTGAAGAGTGTAGTAGTGAATTTATTGTTCACACCCTTAACATTTTTTGTAATTGTATAATTAAAAAATGTGTTCAGTTGGACAGCTCTTGAAAGAAGAGTGTGAAGATCATATGAATATTATTAGCGACTTGGAAAATGACAATCAGATTTTATTAGCATTGCGTTCAAAATGTGAAAATATTACATCAGTGTGCAGTTACATGAAAATACATTAAAATCCCCAACTTTGTTACTGCTTTCTTGGAAAAATCTTCATGCGAGTCATATTCGTCACCGAGGACACAAGTTTCAGCCGCTTCTTGAAACTCTTGGTTGCATCACGGCGTTTTCTTTTTAAATATAATTTAGATTTACCTTTTAGTCTTTTCCTGTTGAGTGGAGATACACCAAATGCAGCTAAAGACTGGTTAACTAGTTTTAACGCAGAATCTGTTTCCACGAAAGGTTAGTCAGGTTCAGCAGATTTCGTTCGTGTCTGAATGGAAATGGTATTTTATTCTTTTTGCTTTTCTGGTAGTAGTTTCCGACAGGTCGAGCATAATTTCTTCCCAGGAATAAGTTCCACAATCTCCAGATATTTATTTCTGTATGTTAAATTAATTGATGTCAATCTTTTACCTCTGTGTGTGCCAGTGTGTGTTTTGAAAGGATCACAGCACGACTTGTTGCCAAGGCAATAATGTACAAGAAATGTATTTTCATGTAACTGCACACTGATGTAATATTTTCACATTTTAAACGCAATGCTAATAAAATCTGATTGTCACTTTCCAAGTCGCCAATAATGTGCATATGTTCTTCACACTCTTCTTTCAAGAGCTGTCCAACTGAACACATTGTTTAATTAATAATTATACAAATACAAAAAATGTTAAGGGTGTGGACAATAAATTCACTACTACACTCTTCAAGATGTGAAGAGAAACTAATGCAGGTTATCAAGTATGAGGTTCAGACAAGAAATTATAAGTTTTTAACTTCTGCACACATTTCTAGTTTCAACATGTCACTTGATGAAAGTGTGCTTTCAAGAATAAACGTGTATTGAAAAGTGGGACAAACGCAATCAAATGTAAAATGAGCATTACTCACCATGTTGATAAAAGCCTGAGATGTTATGCATTGTGGGTATAGGATCTATGCTCTGGAACTGCCTGATAAAAAAACTTTTTGCACAAGTTATTTTTTTTCTTGAAAACCTGTGAAGGGCCAACTCTGAATTTTGGCACAAATATTCATTCATATGTTGGCAACATTAATACATTTTTTTTAGGTAAATGAAAGGGGAGGGTTTTTTCCAGTGGCGTTTTTTGAAAATGCAGATGTAGAAAATCAAGATAAATTAGCTGTCCACCAAGTGGAACATATTATTATATATTCAAGTAGAGAATTTAATTAGCTTTCAGATGAGCTCTCCTGGAACTCTGTAGCTGTCATACAACCTGAGATAAAGTATATAATGTGACGGTGATACGCGCGCGGGGGGTGAAAACACCCGAACTTCAACCCCCTGTAACTTTTGAACTCTTCGAGTAAAAAACAAACAAAAAAATACTTTTACTCAAACCAACATTCTGAACAAGTGTGCCGAATTTCATGAAATTCTGAGTCGGTCAAGGTCAAGGGTGGTCCTATTTGACATGGAATGACCCTTATTAGTTTGTGGCGAAATAATTGAGATTGACAAAGACTCACCAGCGAGGGTGGCCGTGTGTCGGAAGGCCCTGACTTGGGAGTCCGACAGGCCCGTAAGCAGCGAGATTATGTTGTCCATCAAGTACTGGTCGTAGATTATCGAGTACTGACACTGCTTGACGAGCACCTGCACAAAGTCGCAGAAGTTGCTGCGGAATTTCTTCCACGCCTGGCCCGACATGATCAGCGGGTATTCGCCACTCTCCTGCGGATAAAAAGAAATCGGTGAGCCTACAAACACAGGAAAAGACACTCTTCTCGGAAATACCACAGAAATCAAATTGATAGCAGTGACAATTCTAAGGTAATGGACTGTGTATTCAAATAAAATCAGGATATTTGCGGCGAGTGGGAATGTTTAGGTAGATCATCACAAATACTGGACCTTAGCACAGTGTGAAGAAGACAATGGTACTTGTAAATGGAAAGCGAATTTCAAGCACGTACCTCGTCGAACTCCTCCGTCATGCGTCGAATGATGGCGGCGTGCTCCATGCTGGCTTGCATGCTCGGCGTTATCTTGCCTTTACAGCCCGAGCCGTTGATAAAGAACTGCATCAGCGACAGCAAGGCAGTCTCCCGGTTCACCTGGAACACAATCCTTATGTCAAAGTCTTCGTGGATTCAGACTCAAACACTGCATTGACACTTGATTAATCAATGTTTGAGATCAATGCTTTGACTGTAACCGTACCTTGTAGCTCTCAATCCAATCGTCCACCAGCACCTGCAGCGAAACCTTGCCTTGCTTGATCACAAAGTACAGCGAAGACTCGTCATCAGCCAAGAGTTCTGCGTTGGGCTTGCGCCCCGGCCGTCGTTTGCTCTTGCTGTCGTCAGTGACGGGCATCACCGCCCGGTTGCCTCTACCCACAGGGCTGTGTGGCGGTCCGGATGGCACTGGTGGGGCTGAAAGATCAACATCACATTATCTTAGTCTCAGAGATTCACATCTGGCTCATTTTCCGAGTTTAGGCAAGTAAATACCTCTGAGCCGCGAGCGAGTAACCCTTGGTCGGACAGGTGTGGGCGGCTGCTCGTACTGCCCGGCTGGATCGTAGTTGGCCAGCGCTTGCTGCTGTGCCAAATCGTATTGCGGCTGCTCGAATGCGCCAAACTGCACGCCACTACCCGACTGCTCGCCAAACTGGTCAGCGCCGTAGATATCAGCTGCAGCATGAAGCGGTGTCGGAGGCTGGTTGCTGTACGTTGTGTATGGCGTGTACGGCTCTTGGATGTCGCCGCCGCCACCGCCTGCATCCATAGGCGTCATCGGAGTCATTGGAGACTCGTACTCGGGTGGAGGGTCATCCATTCGGATGCGCTTCCCACCGCGACGCTGCATCTTGTCTGTTTCGAGCACTCTTTTGTCTGTTGGTAGATTATACAAGCGGGTTCATGTAACACTTACAGTAATTGAGTAAAGGAATTGAAAAGCAAAAGGATATGTGTCATAAGTCATAACCAAAAATGACCCGAGGTAACAGCAGGCATTGCTGCCAATTCCGTTGTAAATACAACGAATCAATTTGTTTTCAAAGGTGGAAAAATGTATCAGTTTCACTCATTGATTTCGAATTCTTTGGCTAGTTTGCAAAAACTCACAATAACTTACTGTAACACAACTATAAACAAACTTCAGACTATTAACATGGCGGACAGCGGCAAAAATCACTTTGAAGTGTTGCCTGGAGGTTGAAAGAATAATAAATAAAAAAATATATAGATGATAAAAGAAAAAAATCGCTGGTTGATATCTTTTCCTCTTATAAAATAAATTTGTCTGAATCAGCTTAATGTATGGCATATTTGCTTCATTTGAAAATGTCCAATATTTACAGCGTTTTGTAAGTAACGTTTGGCAACAGAGTTTCGAATTTCGAAGTCCAATGGCCGATGGCTTAGTTGGAGCAGTCAAAGATCTTGGGTCTTTAATCTTGGCGTAGTAAAAGCTTTTGGTGACATTGCTGAGAAATCCTGGGTCACGCTAATTAAGTGAAGATAAAAGTTTCGTCTAAAGGTATACTGTAATTAAAAAAGTAAGTTATTTTCACAAAACAACAGATTGTATGCGTTAATGCTAGGTTATGTAGCTATGTGATCCTCTAATTTTGCAAAATGAAACATCTATCAATATTTGATAAACTCAACTCCAAAAATGTAAAATAAAAAAGTTTCGCAACATAATTTTAGTTTAATGTTTGATTTCAGGACTACACTCTAGCAATGCCTTGCTGGTATTATGAGAAAAAAGAGTTGCGGGGTACGCCGTCTCTTCATGATGGGATTGATTTTGAAACTGAGTCGAGATACAGAAAAGAAGGAGCTCGGTTTATTATCGATACAGGAACGAAAATGGATCTCGGCTACAATACTATGGCCACAGGAGTAGTTTATTTTCATAGATTTTATATGTTCCATTCCTTTAGAGACTTCCCACGATATGTAACTGCGTGTTGTTGCCTTTTTCTGGCCGGGAAAGTGGAAGAGACACCGAAAAAGTGCAAGGACATCATCAAAACTGCGCGGGGATTGTTAACCGATCAAAAATTCCTTACGTTTGGGGACGACCCAAAGGAAGAAGTAATGACATTAGAGCGAATTCTCCTCCAGACAATTAAGTTTGACTTGCAAGTGGAGCATCCCTATAGCTATCTACTCAAGTATGCCAAGTGTCTGAAAGGAGACAAAGTGAAGTTACAGAAAATGGTTCAGATGGCATGGACTTTTGTCAACGACAGTTTGTGCACGACGCTCAGTCTTCAGTGGGAGCCTGAGGTGATAGCAGTAGCGCTGATGTATCTTGCAGGGAAGCTCAGCAAGTTTGAAGTCGTGGACTGGATCGGCAGAGCATCGAAACATCTCAGATGGTGGGACATGTTTGTGGAAGATGTCACAATGGACTTGCTGGAAGGTAAGATTCTGTCGCACATCAACGAACCCTCCATAAAAGGACCCTAGATCTGTGGGCAAAGTTGCTTAGTAGCACCTGTCAAAAAGTTGCCCCTTTATTTTACTAATAGGACATACAATTTCTTCTCAATTTTACCTCAGCTTTCTAGAAATCTCCTTAAATCTAAACACAACTACTAATGAACTGCTCAAAATAGCGGGAGCTTGCCGTCAATCTGCGCTTGTCTTTTTTAATCAGCTCAAGTCTTGATCTGACTAACAGAGCGTGTGTTTCAGACATCTGCCACCAGGTGCTTGACTTGTACTCACAGCCTGCTGTAGTGCTGACTTGTGATTCGCCCCCACTGGTTCCGTTGAACCGATCGCCACGGATGCGTCGAGAGCGAATGCCGCAGCCGATATCACCCGTCACCGTGCAGCATTCACCTCCACCCCCTGCGCAAGGCGGACAAGGTTTGGGTTCCTGCTTTCTTTAGGTCTGCATGGGTGTTAAGCTTGCCACAAGGCAATTAGGCTGGTTTATATTTCAACCCATCTCAACTCGACCATCTAGCTTATGCTGCCAAATCCTCTACATTCCCCACATTTATTGCCATCAGGTACACACTGGAAATAAAATAGCTGTGCATGTCCACGGCAAAAAATTAATTTACGGTGTAAATTTAATTAATTCTGATAGCTAGCATTTAACAGAAGGAAATGAATCCTCATATAAATGGGTGACCAAGGCTCATTGCTAGGAGGTCTTAAAACTCTACACCTTTAATTTTGTAACAAACCATACTAAAATGTTCTCACCAGTCTTAAAACAGCTTGAGAACTGAGATTGAGAAAACAAAACAGCTGTTGATTCAACCTCGCTCCTCCCTCCAGCGATCCCGGTGAAAGTGAGCAAGCCGCTGCCTCTCTCGCTGCCGCTGCCGCTTCCACTGCCCATGTCTGTTGACGAGCCAATCGCAGACGCGACCGAATCCAAGGCGCTGGACTCCGCGGTGCCAGCACATTACCAGTACGGGTCGTACGCGGCACCTGCATTCGTGCCGGGATACCCCGCGCCAGCGCAACCCTCGTTCTTCCCTCACCAGTATCCGGGAGCGCAGTACTACCAACCACCTCCGCCCAGGCCGTACTATCCGCCGCAAGGCCCACTCTGATCCGATTCGGAGAATGACTGACTACAATTTCTGCGAGACATTGGAGCCGAATCACCTATCAACTGCATCTTATTGAGTTCTTTTAAAACTAAGATATGTTTGGTTATTGATTAATTGCGTATATACTACAAAATGTTTGTGCTGTGGTATTTCGGTAATAATTTTGTTAAATGGCAAATAAATTAATGGTTTAAGTAGAAACATTTGTTTTACTAGGTTCAGTCCTAATGGCTTGTACCATCCACTAAGAATTACCGAGTTTTTATCGATGTACTGGCCAAGAAGGTAGTCCTGCACTTTGGGAGGTTAGGGTAACACGGTTCCTACTCAAGGACAAGTCAGAGAAATTGAAAGGCACCAAGTCGCAGTATTTATTGGCAACCCAATGCTTACTGTGAGTCCAAGGCATTGGCAAAGGCAAAACATCACATGAGTAACTTACAGAACTAATGCACCATCGTTTGATTGATTGCGAAGAACAATAAGGTATTAAAATTAAATAAAACTCCAACCTAATAAAAAGAAATGCAAAGTATACATAAATATAAGGTTTTGTCTCGTGACAAAATTTCATAAAATTCTCTAATATTTGAATTATTACGTTACGACCAGGAGACTAAAACGATAAATAGAATAAAAAATAAGGTGCCTTCTCGGAAGACTCGGATGGCTTTTGTTCGACTAAGAGTTGAAAGAAAAATAACAGAATTATTGGCAAGCCTGCAAAGGAGGTCAACTCCAATTTCATCCGACCACTTTGTTAGTAAAAGTTAATTAAGTGAGTATACAACAACAACATCTGGTTTACAGATTTAGTCAGAGACCCAGCGTTCATATTAACTGTCTCAGACCACAACGCAAGTTTGCGATTCTGATTCAAATTGCAAACGCTTGCAATGCGCCGGGTATTTTATTATTGGGAACACTAATAACCTCTCCAAAATTGATGCCCAAACAGGGAATCGAACCCCGATCTCCACCTGTCACGGGTTGAGCTACTTGGACACATCATTTTGAGAGGATTTAAGTGTATTTGATGAGAATGACAGATCTCCAAGGAGTAGAACCAAGAGGCTGTGAATACTCACAGTCACTCTGATTCTAGTGACGCTATACCACGTCAATACAATGAAAGTTGCTGCTAGGTGAAGTTTTGAGAGATCACAAATTTAACTTCAACATTTCTCGCTGATCACTCGCATTTGAGATTGAATTTACCTCAAATCTTCACTTACGCTAACCTACTGCTCAGCAAAACGTTTAACATCAGCACCGAGACTCTGCCGAAACCTACAAACCCAATGATGGTAGCTACAAAAATATGCTACGGTTAGGACGGCATTACAAACAGCATACGAAGCTAAGGCACGACAAAAACCTTCGATCTATAACAAGGCTACTTTAAGTACATGCACGAGCTGCCAACACGATTGCAAACTCCCCCGGTTATGATATCGGAACCGATTGCCACAAATCACATGGGATCCACTGGCATCGTTGGGGCTCAGATGAGCCTCGAGTGCTTGAGATAGTAGATGAGCAGCACGTAGACGAAACGGTACTGGGCGACCGTCCTGACAAGCAGCATACGCTGTTGTCTCAGAAGCTCCGTCGTCCGCGGCACGTCCAGTTCTTGGTTGTGATCGAGAGCGGCAAGCAACAGGTCGCAAAGTATGGCGAGACCAGTTCGGCCTGCCCCCGCCTGGCAGTGAACCAGTACGGGTGGGTTTCGATTCAACCCCAGCGGGATTTCACCTGCAAGAGTGGAGATTAAAAAGTTGTTGTGGAATTTTCGTTGTTTCGTTCCTTGCATTGTGTCAGTAATGATTCCGTTATTTTATAGAAAATCACTGTTCTATTGCACAAAAATCACATTGACAACTGCAATAGGGAAATCTCTTTAAATTTGAAACTATTTTTTTATTTTTTTTTTGTGAGAAAATAATGAACACGTATTTTTTCATTTTCTTCTAAATCCAATCTTGAATGAAATATACCTGTTTAAAATGTTTGCGTTTCAATCTCATACGAAAACGAGGGTCGCCATTTTTTATGAAATGAAGTGAAATCTGACGTCAAAAAACGTCAAGAAACAGAAGCGAACGCAAAGGATACAACAAAATGACGTCAGAACTACCTGTAGTTAATCACAGCCCGTTTTCATCCCGCCACGAGAATTTATATTTTAGCCATTCTTAAAACAAATAGAAATAGAAAAGTTATGATCGGATTGTAAAAAGAAAAAATATGTCAGATTTTATTTTAAACGCGTATTTGAACACAATGATAATAATTAAATAATAATCTTAAGGAGATTTCCCTATTGTTTTGCCGAGCTTGATTCTTGTTTTCTTGTCACAGAAGGCAGTGACTCACCGACAGTGTGTTGTCGCACTGAGCTGATCTCCTCCAGGAAGCCCAGGAAGTGTCCCACGTTGTTTGGACAGCCCTGGTCGCCCCACTCCGTGTACCGCAGATGCCAGACTCCGCGGATACGACGCGAAGGGGCGTGATAAAGACGCAGCTTCGTAGTAACGCAGTGACCGGACTCCTGCGAGAAGTGTCGCCATACCTGAAACTACACCGACAGACAAAAAAACAGCACATTTTAATTAAAATTTGATAATCATTTGTTATGTGATTAAGATCAAAACTTTTTTTCATTGAGAATACAAAAAACCTCTCGAAAATTGGTCTCCTTCCGGGGACTCAAACCTTGATCTGCACCTGTCGTGGGTGTTGCTCTAACCAATTGAGCTACTTGGACCCCGATCTCCACCTGTCGTGGGTGTTGCTCTAACCAATTGAGCTACTTGGACCCCGATCTCCGCCTGTCGCGGGTGTTGCTCTAGCCAATTGAGCTACTTGGACCCCGATCTCCACCTGTCGTGGGTGTTGCTCTAACCAATTGAGCTACTTGGACCCGATCTCCACCTGTCGCGGGTGTTGCTCTAACCAATTAAGCTACTTGGACCCCGATCTCCACCTGTCGCGGGTGTTGCTCTAGCCAATTGAGCTACTTGGACCCCGATCTCCACCTATCGCGGGTGTTGCTCTAACTCATTAAGCTACTTGGACACTGGCTTTTTGAGACGATTTAAGTGTATTTGATGAGAATGACAGATCTCCAAGGAGTAGAACCAAGAGGCTGTGAATACACACAATCACTACGTCACATCCATTCAATCTAGAGTAACTTCAGTTTGATGTTGGCAACGTTTTACGCCGTGAAATATGTTTAAATTGCAAATACTTGCAGTGGACCGAGTATTTTCTTCTTAAGAACACAAATAACCTCTCAAAAAAACCTCAAAGTCTGGGCCAAGTGTCCAATGCAGGTTACACATGACCAGTTCTGTTCGGGAGAGAGGTTGGAGGGATGCAAGTTAAGCAACACTGCGCTGAGTCAGGTATTGGATGGGTGAACATCATACACATGACCAGTTCTGTTCGGGAGAGAGGTTGGAGGGATGAAAGTTAGTACAGCAACTTCACTCGCCTTGCTTATCAACCTCTCGACAGCATGGATTTGTGGAGGAATCCTGTTGTTCACGTTGTACCGTCCTTCGAGAGGGACGTTAAGCCGGTGGTCTCTACGGTGCTCTTCGACAGGAGTAGGCTACGTCCCGGCACCGGGTTTCCCCTCCTTCCTTCTAGGCTAGGTTAGGTTCATCATCATCCTCATCATCATCCTCTCATTCACCGACGCCATTATACCAGTGCCACATGGCCAGATGTCAAATAAGTGCATCGTTAAACACCACAAATCAATAAATAAATAATCCAATGCAGGCGATCCAAGTGCAAGTGTCTCACCTCTCCGATCTCGAGACACCTGTCGCTGCGGCCTGGGCAGTAAGGCGTGGCACCGGGCTCGTGCTCCGCTTGCAATGCGACCAGGAGGTACACGTCAGCGTCCCACACGGCCTGCCAGAATGCGGCCACTGTGGAGGGGGCGGGCCCTTGGGCGGCCACGTAGTGTCGTTGGCTCGAGCTGACCGTGGCTGTGACGTGGGAGGCGTTCACGTAGCCCCACGGGTTGGACTTGCTCGGAGTCAGACGCACCCTGGTTTCCTCGTAGGGTAGCACTTCCGGGAACCTGAACACCGAATTGAGAAGGTTTAGACCAAATCTTATTTAAATTGCAAACGCTAGCAATGCGCGGGGTATTTTACTATTATTAACACTATAACCGTCTCAAAAATGTATGCCTAAACGGGGACTCGAACTCCGATCTCCACCTATCACGGGTGTTGCTCTAACCCATTGAGCTACTTGGACACTGGCTTTTTAAGACCAAATGGGGAACAATTCATCAAATACACTAAAATCGTCTCAAAAAGCCAGTGTCCAAGCAGCTCAATGGGCTAGAGCAACAGCCGCGATAGGTGGAGATCGGGGTTTGAGTCCCCGTTTGGGCATCAATTTCTGAGTTTGATTGTGTTCATAATAATAAAAAAGGTTTAGACCTGTAACCAGTGCAAAGGACACCTGTTAGGTATCAGAGTATACCTGTTAAAGGCTGCGTGCTCTGGTAGAGAGGCTGTCGTCAAATTGGGTTCCTTCTTCTTTTTCGGTATCTTCTCGAACTCGAAGAACAGCTGGCTGTCAGCGAGCTTCTTCTCCAGGAGCTGGCACTGCAACCAGAACAATCAGAGCCATGAAAACTTCAAGTGTTTTGAGGAAACATCGCTTGAGTTAACTGGGACGTGGCCGTTTCTCAAACTTGACTCTCAAAGAAATAAGTCATTCGGTAATGGCAAAGGCAAAGGCAATGGCAATGGCAATGGCAAAGGCAAAGGCAATGGCAAAGGCAAAGGCAATGGCAAAGGCAATGGCAAAGGCAATGGCAAAGGCAATGGCAATGGCAATGGCAATGGCAAATGGCAAAGGCAATGGCAATGGCAATGGCAATAGCAATGGCAATGGCAAAGGCAATGGCAATGGCAAAGGCAATGGCAATAGCAAAGGCAAATGGCAATGGCAAAGGCAATGGCAAAGGCAAATGGCAATGGCAAAGGCAATGGCAATGGCAATGGCAAATGGCAATGGCAATGGCAATGGCAAAGGCAATGGCAATGGCAATGGCAATGGCAATGGCAAAGGCAATGGCAATGGCAATGGCAATGGCAATGGCAATGGTAATGGCAAAGGCAATGGCAATGGAAAAATGGCAATAGCAATGGCAATGGCAAAGGCAAAGGCAATGGCAATGGCAATGGCAAAGGGAATGGCAATGGCAATGGCAATGGCAAAGGCAAAGGCAATGGCAAAGGGCAATGGCAATGGCAATGGCAATGGCAATGGCAATGGCAAAGGCAATGGCAATGGCAAATGGCAATGGCAATGGCAATGGCAAAGGCAAAGGCAATGGGTATCCTGGACATAGGCAATGGATAGTCTACCTCACTTGTAGGCAACTATTGTTGAATATTACTATTTAATATATTTTAAATATTTATTATTATTGTTGCCACAGAATAGGCCATGAAAAAAAGGATGCTTATTTTGAAACATCTCCTGCTAGACATTTGGTGTCAGAAATAAAATTTGTACAATACGTTCCGAAGCCCATTACACGGTAAAAGCTAATGCTCTTGGGTTCGTATCCTGGTTCAGTTGCACATTTTTTCCAGTCTAGCTTCCTTTCCGTTGATAAAGATGTATAAATATTTAGAGTCATAATTATTAATAATAATTGTTAATAATAATAACAAGCGGGACAAAGGTTTAGAACGTTCAGGATGCCGGGCTCTCACCATGGCCTCCTTGGAGATGGTGGAAGAAGGTGGACCACGGGGAAGCCCGATGGACCACCGATGCTGAGCGTCGGTGGCAGCGTCGTCTCTACTTCCTTTACTCGGCAGGGTGTCGCCCTTAGACCCCTTGGATCCCTTGCGTTTGCCACCCAGGAGGTGCCACCTGCAATGATACAAACACAATGCTGGGACATCGAGTAGACAGTTGACAATCAGGGGATGGGACCTCATGAAGCCACGGACACTTTCATTCCTTGCTGAAGCTCCCAAAAGCAGCGTATAATGCTAAGAAAAACTATTTGAAATGGGTTTTGAATGCTAAGTAAAGGGCTACTAAATTTCCCGACGTTTCGTAACATGTACTAGTTACTTCTTCAAGGGTTAGAGCAGTCCTGAACTAGGTAATTGTTATAATTTTATGTGGTTCTTTTGTTATTGGAAAATTGTCAGAACTGCTCTTACCCTTGAAGAAGTAACTAGTACATGTTACGAAACGTCGGGAAATTTAGTTGTTCTTTACTAAGCTTTCAAAACCCATTTCAAATAGTTTTTCTTAAAACTAGTACTCATGTTAAATCAAGTAGACATGAGTCTTAAAACCAGCGTATAATGCTTTTTTTTTATAATTATGAACACTAAAACATGTTAAAAATTTATGCCCAAACGAGGACTCAAACCCTGATCTAAAATCGTCTCAAAAAGCCAGTGTCCGAATAGCTCAATGGGTTAGAGCAACACCCGCGACAGGTGGAGATCGGGGTTCGAGTCCGCGCTTGGGCATACATTTTTGAGACGTTATAGTGTTCATAATAATAAAATACCCCGCGCGTTGCAAGCGTTTGCAATTTAAATAAGATTTCATCCAAAAAAAGCATTAAGTGCTGACTACAGAAATAAAGGAAACTCTAAATCAATACAAAAAGTAGCAAATGAAATCACAGCTTTGACTGAAAGTAGGGGCAGGGAGAGCTAGCAAGTCCTTGTGTTTATTTTTACAGATAATTTTGATTCAATTGACAAATCTTTTGGAATACATAAGGTACATTTTTGTAATATACCTGATTGAATCGTAGTTTTAGCCGTAGTGTAGTTTTGAGTGATTTGGTAATACCAAAACCTTGCACAATCTCACTACCATGACAACACAAAGAGGTATCAAAATTAACAAGATCTATTTGAAATATTTTGAATGCTAAGTGAAGGACAACTAAATTTCCTAACATTTCTTAGCTTGTGACGGTTACTTCTTCAAGGGTAAGCAGTCCTGACAATATTGTTACCGGAAAATTGTCAGGACTGCTTTTACCCTTATAGAAGTTACTAGTACATGTTACGAAACATTGGGAAATTTAGTAGCCCTTTACTTAGCATTCAAAACCCAGTTCTAATGGTTTTTGTCAAAACAAGTGCTCAGGTTACATCAAGTAGACATGAGTCTAAAAACAATCAGGTATGAAAATAGCACAGGGGAAATATTTGTGACTTGGATCAAACTAAACAGATGCCACGCTACCTTCTCTTAGGCTTCTTATCCGCTGTATTTGATGCGTTCGTATCCGCAGAAGTGCTCGTGAGATCCGACTCGTCCGCATGAACAGACAGCGAATACGAAGACACGTCATGAAACTGCTTGTCTTGCGATTGGCTGGGGGTCGAGCCATTGCCCTGGGCGTTGCCCTGTAGGGTAGCCACGCCCTCTGCCACGCCCCTGCGTGACATCTCGGGTGCCGATTGTATGCTGGAAGCTCGACTCCGAGCCGGAGCTTCACTTGCCGAGCCGGCTGGAAACGACATAACCGTCAACGTCCGAACTAAGACACTTGCGTGAAACGAGAGGTAGATGGGACGAACCGTTCCGTTCAGCAGCCCAGGGCAGCGGGACGTTCTCGTAGATCGGTTCCGGTGCCAGACCGTGGTACGGAACAGTGGCCGCACGTTGTCGGCCGTCCAATGGTAGGCCGTTGGGGGCGGGGCAATAGGCCACACCACCTGCGTCCTCGGTGGAGAAAGCCCGGCGGAGGTGGGGGAAGCCGTGGTCGGCGGCAGCCAGGTTGGTGTAGGTCCTGCAAATCAGGGGTAGTACGATGATGATAGTGATTTGTGGTGTAACGACGCACTGTTTTGAAAATGGGCCTTGCGGCACTGATCTAATGGCAATGGTGAATGAGTGGGTGATGATGAAGATGGCAAAAGACCTAATCTAGCCTAGAAGGGAGGAGGGGTAACCCGGTGCCGGCACGTAGCCTACTCCTGTCGAAGAGCACCAAGGGCACCACCAGCTTAACGTCCCTTCCGAAGGACGGTACAACTCGAACAGCAGGATTCCTCTACAAATCCATGCTGTCGAGAGGTTGATAAGCAAGGCGAGTGAAGTTGCTGGACTAACTTTCATCCCTCCAACCTCTCTCCCAAACAGAACTGGTCATGTGTATGATGTTCACCCATCTAATACCTGACCCAGCGCAGTGTTGCTTAACCTCGGTGATCTCACGAGGACCAGTGTTTCTAACACGACAAACCTTTCGGTAGGGGTACAATAATAAAAATTAGTTTATCCTTCAGGTGTAACATAAGATGATATAAAATACATCTAGAAACTTTTACTTATCGTAAAAATAATGCATTCCAAAGCAATACAAGACAAGTGAAATATAATTCAAAATTTTGATTTCATTTTTCTCGAAATCTTTTCTCTAATGTCAAGTTTTCAGCCAACGAACAATGTGAATTGGTGTAAATTTAGCAACTAGTAATTAGCAAGAAGACAATGCAATAAAAAAGCTATTATTATTATTTTAAGGAAAGCTATTTTGGCATGTTGGTAACACCGGTTCTTGTGAGATCACCAATGGAATCATACGACCAAAAAGTTGACAAAAAGGTTTTTGCTTCGGTCATCTTGTACCAAACTAAAAAATTGGTAATCTTTCATATCATAACGTCCTGCTCAAGTTGTCGCACCTGTGAGCAGAGTCGTGTGCCACAACAAACTGGTTGCCCATAGCAACCGCCAGCCCCAGCGACCGAGACGACACCAAGTCAGGACTGGAGCCAGTCACACGAGTCCCGCCCCCAGCCACGCCCCCGGCCACGCCCCCAAGGTCGGGCGTCGATGTACTGGGGCGTGGCGAGGGGTAGGGGGGAGGCGGCTTGTACAATTGCAGCAGTTGCAGGCCCTGTAAACGAAGGCATCGTCGTGTGTCAGTCGATCTCATATAACCTGGACAGCCGTTGCCATAGAGACACTTTGAAGCCAAGGCCGCCATCTTGAGAGTCCTCCTGGTTGGAGGACCTCCCCTTTAGAGATCTGTGAGACTTATTAATTAAATAAACTCTTTTGTTCTCAAACAAGTTGTGTCCTTCTAGCACAAATGGGTAAAGCAACCCTTATAAAAGGTGGAGAAAATTCTGCTATGGTTACCCATTTTTTTAAGAGTAGCAGTGTTTGAAACTTTTAACTGCCCTCCCTGTTGTATGCGTAAATGCTTATTAACACATAAAATCACATTTTTCTAGGGTAATTTTGTTGCTAACTTTGAAAACAAAAAAAACTTTCAAGCGTATGAGATTCAATAGTAGATTCAACGTTTGGTAGCCATGGAGATGCTGAGATCGCCTGACAGAGCTTCTCAATTCCGCTATCTTATGTTACCACGGGTATATCATGGTCTAGCATAGGAGGTTCAATGGTAGATTCAACGTTTGGTAGCTATGGAGATGCTGAGATCGCCTGAGAGAGCTTCTAAATTCTGCTATCTTATGTTACCACGGGTATATCATGGCCTAGCATAGGAGGTTCAATGGTAGATTCAACGTTTGGTAGCCATGGAGATGCTGAGATCGCCTGACAGAGCTTCTAAATTCTGCTATCTTATGTTACCACGGGTATATCATGGTCTAGCATAGGAGGTTCAATGGTAGATTCAACGTTTGGTAGCCATGGAGATGCTGAGATCGCCTGACAGAGCTTCTAAAACATGCTTTCTTTCAATTACCACGAGCAGAGTGTGTGGTTGGCGTACCTGTATCACATGTGCGGTGAGGTTGTCAAGGTCGGGCGTGCTGTACGTGTGTTGCCGAGGGTAAAGTTGGCCAGCCTGCGTAACGTCGGGGAACTGCTCGAGCCGTGGCCGATGTATCTCGGGCTGGCTGCCGTAGAGTAAGCCCATCTGGTGGATAGAAACAGTGTCGCCAACACAAAACATTACCCCTTTGTCGAGGATACGTGATTTACTTTTATATTTCTTTATTGATTGTACTGAAATTGTTACAATTTGACTTACAATCCACTCTTATGTGGTCACATTGCTATGAGTTTTGAAATTTTGACATATATGGACCCATAGGTACTAACAGTATTTACGTCCTGTATTAATAACAAAATATAGTTAGGTAAAATCTTATTTAAATTACAAACGCTTGCATCTGCGGGGTATTTTATTATTATGAACACTATAACCGTCTCAATAATTGATGCCCAAAAGGGGACTCAAACCCTGATCCCCACCTATCGTGGGTGTTGCTCTAACCCATTGGAAAAGTCATTTTTTAAAGGATTTGGCCCGAGAAATTTGAGATTTTTCATTTTTGAGATTATAAATTCGAGAGGAGAGAGCCATTTGGGCATCAATTTTGAGTGTTCCAAATAATAACATGTACAGTTGGTGCAATTAAACACTAACCGACATTATATAATGCATGATTCAGTCGACAGCCTACCTGTTGATGCGGGGCGGAGGCCATCTTCCTTCGAACGGCCGTCTCGTAGTCGGGGGCAACGCGGTAGGCAGGCACGGCCCCGAGTCTGGTCTCGCGACGAACGGACAGGTCGGCACACGACGCAAACGTATCCGGCCAGTCGGCGGTCGCAGACAACTCCTGGCGACTGTCTCCCAAAGCCTCCTGGGTCACGGGGACATCAACGTGGCTCAGCATCAAACAACAAAATTGTCTCGCAGTTCAAGTAATAAAGCCATTGCAAGTTTATCCATCCAACAGCGAATACGAACATTTCTGATGGTTTTTAGACTCATGTCTACTTGATTTATTCTTAGCATTAGTTTTAAGAAAAACTATTTGAACTGGGTTTTGAATCCTAAGTAAAGGGCTACTAAAAAGGGCTTCCCGAAATTTAGTAGCCCTTTATATATACCCCTGGCAGACAGAGGACGAAGCCAAGCATATGAAGCAAGGTGACATAAAAAACAAGGCGATCAAATAATTATACTTTTAATGCACAATTTTCAGCCATTTATTAGATGCTAGTCAAATATTTGATGAATGCAATTGTTGTTTTAGCTGAAACTTCAACAACGACCGATGCCAAGACTTCATCATGATCCTCTCACCTCCAGGTTGTGCTGGAATAGCGCTGCAGTCAGCTGTTCTCCGACATTGGTCGCAAGTTCCGTTGCTTGCTCGTTCTGCATGTAGAACGTGTGCTGCGAACAGAACGAGCCACGTGTCATTGTTTCGGTTCAAGAAAGTGACAGCACCGTGCACGTACTTATTTATTTAATGCTGCAGGCAATTACATAGTATTTGTGTGAGTCTAAGTGCTAAGGAACATTTGATGTAAAGATGATTGCAATTGTGACTTAGTAGTAAAGATAAGAAAAATATATAATATAATATGATAATAAATAAATAATAATAATGGTATATGTATAGTAATTACGGGCAAATACACAACCTGGACACCCGGCAGAAGGGTTAGATTGCTGTCCAAGGGCACAACCTGGCCTTGTACAGCAAAAGCCCCTCATACGCTGGAGCAGCCTTTTTTAATCACCTTTCTACTCATATAAGATGCGAGGAAGACGACGCAGCCTTTCAGCAAAGTCTTAAACTGTTTTTAATTTATCAAACCCTTTCTACTCAACAGCTGAGTATTTTTATATAAAAACTTAATTTATTATATTTTCATTTTGTTGCATTGACTTGTTTATATGTTTTACTGACTATGTTTATATCATCTCTGTATGATCAACTCAAACAATAAACAACATTTCATTTTAATTAATAATGGATATATATGGTATGGGATTAAGTCAAGCACTTTAGTCACTCTATTCTACATTATTTATTACAATTAGTATTTAGAAATTCATCTAGTGAGTAATAGGGGTTCTATATTAGGAAGGATTTGAGGGTAGTATCAAAGATGGGGCGAATTGGCGAATTGGTGTTGAATGATGGGAGATTGTTATATATTTTTGTGCAGAGGTAATGTGGGCTGCGTTCAAAGAGGGAGTGGTTCCCCCTCTTAGAGAGAAAATCAATTTATTTAAAAATCGACAGCTTTCCATAGATATGGTTGACCATTAAGATCGAACTTACTAATCACTTACTGCTAACAATTTGTTATTAATATGATTTATGATTATGGTTATGAAATAAACACATTGTAATTATGAATTGTTGTTGTATAAATGGTTGTGTAAGATGCAAATTGATGATAAAAGAATGGCCGGAACTATTGAATCTAATAATGAGAGCGAGATGATGAAACGCTTGAGGAAGTTTGTGAAAAACGTCGGTATTCCTGCCCAAGCACCGACCAGCCACCGCCCACTACCTCCCATTTTCCAACAGGAATCTGATATCGTCCGGACAAGTTGAGTACTCGTTGTCCAGCGACCAGTACGTACCTGCAATACACACATCCGCCAGACGTACTTGGCAGCGTCGGGATCGGGGAACTGGAACGAGACGGTTTCCGCCGCAACCTGGCACTCGATGCCGAAGACACGCTTGTGGTTGATCACGTTGGTGATGTCTTTCCAGCGATAGAACTTTGTGAGACGCAGGGCCGGATTGTCGTAGCCTACGAAGACGCCAGACAGGGATACGCCGATGATGACCTCGCAGCCAGCTTCGTCTGTCGCCACGAACGTCTCTTGGCCGTAGCCGTCAAGCTGCTGAGCCGCCAGGATGTAGTACTCCTCGGCGGTGCTCTGTGGTAGGCCGGCCAGAGCTGCGTGTTGACACGTGACGGCGTCTGTTAGAGTGTCTGCCTGGCCTTGCTCCATCAGGTGCTGTAAACACCAGTAAACTGTCAGTGATTGTAGATGAAATTGTCTCAATAAGCCAGTGTCCAAGTAGCTCAATGGGTTAGAGCAACACCCGCGATAGGTGGAGATCATGGTTCGTTTTCCCGTTTGGGCATACATTTTTGAGACGGTTATAGTGTACAAAATAATGAAGTACCCCGCGCATTACAAGCGTTTAAAATTTAAATAAGATTTCATCCAAAAATGTAACGCATTCAACGTCAAATTGAAGTCACTCGAGATTGACAGGTTGTGACGTGATATAGCGTCACTAGAATCAGAGTGACTGTGAGTATTCACAGCCTCTTGGTTCTACTCCTTGGAGCTCCGTCATTCTCATCAAATACACTAAAATCGTCTCAAAAAGCCAGTGTCCAAGTAGCTCAATGGTTCAGAGCAACACCCGCGACAGGTGGAGATTGGGGTTCGAGTCCCCTTTTGGGCATAAATTTTTGAGACGGTTATAGTGTTATTAACTTATTAATAATAAAATGTCAGTGATTGTGTTCTTCTGGCAGGGAAAACTCCAGTGCAAAGTAGCTATTTGAGTCGAGCAAGGGCGCATTATGGAACTCTTTCCGTTGCTACCGAGTGCAAACAAAGGTAGTCGGGATCCGTAGTTCGGTCGATGCCACTGGTGGCTGGCAAATAGTGACGGAATGCACTCAAAGCTTAAAAGGCAAGGAAGTTTTTTTAATTCAAAGTTAAAACTATACCTAACAGAAAAAATGTTTACTCAAAGATACCAAATAAAGTTGTCAGGCGATATTTTCTGTTAAGTATGTTAATTGTATTTTTCTTTTTTATTGCTTTTATTTAACAGATGAGTGTAATATTGCCAATAGTTATCATTAACAACTTAAAGAGCCTTTATTATTAAAAGAATGATTTGTAAATTCAGAGTAGTTACACTACCTTCGGGAAGAGGTTGAAGTCCTTGAGATACTCTGCCGTATGTCTTTCTGGGTCGTGGTGCCCGAACTCTGCCTGCATGCTGTAGCTTGCCAGCAACACAGCTTGCTTAGGATCGCAGCTCATTCTGTCCTCGTTGATGTCCATCTTCAGCTGCAGGAAGTAGTGGTATCTGCCAAGAGAGAGCTTCCTGCATGAACCAACTGCAACTAGTGTGCTTGTAGAAGCCAGCCCTAGAGCCACGACTTACCGGGTAGTTTCGTCCTGCAGCAGCGAGATTCCGTGAACGTAGTACATGACTCGTAGGTGGAGGTTCGGTTCTCTCGCATGTTTGTCCAGCTGCTTTTTAATAGGTCGGTCCATCTCCACCCATCGCAAGTGTGGGGGACCGTGCCTTGAGATATAGCGCAGGCCAAAGAACTCGGGCTGAAAGCAGTTACCAGTCAAGACTCTCTTTGATTTCAAAATTAACAAACTATGGCTTGGTTTAACCAGCTGGACGATGCTCGTTCTATTCCTAGTAACATATGAACTAAATTATCAAACCTGTTGCAGCCCGAGCCGTTGACAGACGCTGTCTAGACATTCCTGCCCGCTGCTTTCCGCAGACAAGGTGCATTCTATCGAGTTGCTGTCCAACAACTCGACGCAGATCACAAAGAGAGACTTGGAGACGACGTTGTACTGCCGACTCTTCTTGAGTCGGAGTTTGAAAGGCATTTTGAATGCATGCGAGGGCTGTCATAGGAATGGGCCTATAACGTCAGGCCAGCCCGCTGTCATTGTTTTCCTAGCAGGGACAGAGAGAGGAAGTAAAGTAGACTGGCTAGCAACAGTTGTCAAAAATTCACACAATCGAGACTGGGTCTTGAAGTAGGTTATTATTAGAAACCTGACAGGTAGGGCGAAAGGAACAGGGAATGACTAACCAAAATTACTTATGATAAATTCTCTTAAGGCATATTACCTTTCAAGCGTGCTGGTTTGTCGGTATTTGCTGCAAATGGTCGTTTCCCCATGCTACATTGCTAAGTGTGGACAAATAGAGCAGAATCCGCAATACGCGTGGGAAAATGCAATGTTTACAAGTTATGTGGTAGCGTTTTGACGCAGTTAACTTCAGAGACACTGTCAGGAATTTCCCGTAAAATTATATTTTCAATAGACATTCTTAGCAGTTAATAAATTGAATACAATGTGAGAGAACGTTTTGTTGGTAAAATTTCAGTATCATTTTTTTAAATTACTTTTGTGTGCAGCTACATGCTTAGAAAAATATGTTCATGGAGATATTATGTGTACTACTTTTGGACTATAGTTTCCTCTGGAATTGGATCGACTATTTACACGTATTAGCCAAGTCTATTGACCCGACAACGGGCCCGACAGGCTGCATGGCGGTAGGTCTGAATCTGGTCTGAATTCAGGACAAGATACTACCTGTCAAGGAGCTAGCACTAGGTAGAATCCAAATCAAAGAACCAAATATCTTACTATAGCAGTATTGTAATTTATTTTGCTGTTATAGTATTTTACTATAGTATATAATAGTGTAGTGTAGTAACTGTACTAATAGTAATGAACTCACTAGACATGCCCAAAGACGATTTGGCCTTGCTGAGCTTGCAGCTGACTATCAAGAGTGTCAAAAATACAATTTCAAAGACAGAAATGCAGCTAAAAAATGTATGCCATACCATTAGCAATAAAATAACGCAGTTGCTGACACCATAGAGATAGAAATGTGCTAGGTCAGCAACACTGAATCATTAAATCCTGACACTTGAACAGCCTTGATTCAATGCAGAGATTATTTTGTTGACACAGCAAGAATGCATGAGATACCTAAATTAGAAACAATCGGGTAGATTGGTTCTGTGATTAAAATCTGAGGGTTTAGGGTGATTGAAATAACTTTCTTCTCATTTTCTAACAAATATACAGCAACATTTTAATAAAGTACCAAATAACAATGTCAAAAGTAAACATTACAATATTTTACAATACTTTGAAATGTATTGCATAAAGCACCAAGTAGATGGATTGTACAAAGTGTGATCCCACCGTAAACCCGTATGGCAATGTTTTGAGCATTTCACCCAAGTGTCTCGTTCCAGCATTATGCATGGTGAATCGGCAGCCTAGAAATTGTTTGTTTTCTCGAACTGGTCGAGTGGATATTGCTCCTTGTAGAGCGCCACGTGGTCTTCCATTGATTTCATTTGCTGCCTGAAAACAAAACAGACCAGTCAGTGTACCCAGGAGTAAAACTAACCAGCAAAAGCTGGCAAGTTAGAAGTGTAATTAGTAGGCTCTGGTAACAATACTTATGAGTAATGCTCATACTTACGTTCGATTTCACCAACATAGGGCGTAACGCGGTTGAAAGGCCAATTTCATTTACTGATTTTCTGATATTTCTGACTTACTAATATTTCTGATTTACTGATATTTTCTGGTTTTTTTGTTAAAGTTATTTTAGGTTTATTTTTTTAGGTTTCAAAGGAGAAAATTGCGTAGAAACATAAAAAAAATGGAAATTTACGTTCACATTTAATATAAATTCAAGAATGTTCTGTTCTGTCGCATCAAACAAAATTAGTTTTGTAGCTGTCAATATTTTCACTTTGTGCTAATCTCTGTTTTAAATTGGAACCTGGGCCCAATATTTTTCTCATTTTACTTGTGTTACTTATGTTAATAAAACAAATGATACGAATGCAATGTATGGTAATTATATTGTAAAAAGGCAAAAGAGCCATAAACAATAAAGAACTGAAATTACAAATTACTTGGTCGGTGAGTGGAAAATATCATTGATTTAAAGACCATCAAATCTTGACCTCACACTGGATTGAAACCAAGTTTAGACTAATGTTGGTAAAATCAAGCATAAATCTAACAAATAATAAAGCAACACGACTCACTTGAGATGCAACGGAATATCCTCGTAGACGTCAGCAAACATTTCTCTCCAATCGGGTTTCAGTTGAGCTTCCGCCTCAGCGAACGCCTTCATGATCTGCAACGAAGCAACCCAAACTGACCAAACTGACTACCAAACATCTGGACTTTGAATGCCTTTTAAAAGCAACTACTTTTCATGACGTTTCATTCTGTAACTTTTTCAAGGGTGGAAGCGAATCTGATGTTTTAGCCGATACAAAAGAAGAAATGTAACACAAAGCTAACCTTCAAATGATTTCAAATGCATTTATCTACAAATAGTTAGTCATAAATAAAAAAATTAATAAGATTAACCCATCTAACTCTTTTCCTAGAAAACCCTGATAAAGTTACTGGTACAAGTTACAAAAAGTTGGGAAAAATAGTTCAAAGTTCAAGATTTCTTTGCTAAAGTTGACAAGAGTTTAAAACCCTAAGTGTGTACACCAATATACGTGGTGTTATTCTGTACGTAGCTACTCACCTGTGCATTGCAGTCCGTCTTCCACTCAGCTTGCCGTTCTTCGTCCCACCACCCCTTGCGCTCCATGTAGAGACGAAGCCGCGAGATTGGTTGGTCGTCAGCCTCCCAGCGGGCGACCTCATCCTTGGAGCGATAAGCACTGCTATCGTCGGAAGTGCTGTGATGGCCGAGTCTACGCAGAAATATACTCAGCCCCACGACTTATACCCAACATAGTCCACGAGGAAAGCCACCTACCTGTAAGTCATGGCTTCTATGAGCACAGGCTTGTTTTCCCGAACGGCAAACTCCCGAGCGGCTTTGGTGGCGTTGTACACGGCCCAGACGTCGTTGCCGTCGATTCGGATCGTTGCAATTCCGTAGGCGGGGCCTCTGGCCGCGATGCCGTCGCCGCGATACTGCTCCTTGGTCGGCGTGGAGATCGCAAAGCCGTTGTTGCGGCTGGGCGGAAAAGAAAACAGATCCCATTCCATAAAGATCTGTACTGGGAAACAAATCATTTATAAAACCAATTGAAACGGCTAAAGGCAGTTCTTAATTTTTATCAATTTTTATGTGTGAGAAATGTGTGGGAACGATGGCTGTATTTTTTTGTGTGGGTTTTCTTGTTTTAAAATAAATTTTTGCAAAAGTAACACGTAAATTGCCATTATTACCAGAAGAAAATAATGGGGCAATCAAGGGTAGCAGCGAAGTTGAAAGCGGCGTGGGTATCTCCCTCACTGGCTGCTCCGTCACCGAAGTAAGTAACGACACAGAGTCCGTTCTTAGCTCGCTTGTATGCGTACGCAGCGCCAACCGCTGAAAGAGTAAACAGAGGCATCAGCATCGCCAACCTATGAAATCCAGCACAGGCTGTCTCTTGTGAAACACCTTGAAAAGAAAATGGACTGAGATTTCAGCAACGAATCACCTTGAGGTATTTGTGTGCTCAGAGGCGATGAAATCGTGACAAATGCATGGGTTTTAGACCCGTAGTGAACTGGCATCTGGCGACCCTTGCCCTCGTCTCTGCTATTTCCGTAGCATTGGTCCATGAACTGGTCCAGCGTAAATCCACGCCACATCAACACTCCAGCTTCACGATACTGCCCGTAAACAAGGTCTTTGTCGTCCAGCGCGGCTGCCGAGCCAATGTGCGTGCCCTCTTCCCCATAGTTGGTCATGTAGAACGAGATCCTGCCTTGTCGCTGAGATTCGTACAAGATGTGGTCCATCCAGTTAAGTTTGGTCATCGTACGATACATCTTCTCGACAAACTCTTGCGGCAAGTTCGGATCCTCGGAAGTGTGTAGCACATTTGCCGCTCGATCCATCACCCGGTAAACGGGGATGCTGCCGTACGAATCGGGCGAGATCAGTTTCAGTTCCTCGGTCCATTCGGCTCTCGCTCCAGGGAATTGGGGCTGGTCTTGGTTACAACATCTGGCTGTCAAACTGATTGGCCTCAGTTGCTACATTGAAAAAAAAGAGCTTCGAAATTATTATAGCACAAAGGTGTTACAAGGCGTATGAAGTGAAGAATGTGCCTACCCTAGAGAGAAAATAGCTGCCACGATTCGCTAAATTCTTTAAAAAATAAGAAGCACATGTTCTTATCGCCATTATGAAAAGATTACGAAATTGGCAAACGTCACTTCCAGCAGCCGAATGAACAAATGACTATAATGGATCAAAAGAATTTTCTTAAGTGAAGGCAAATCGTGTTCGGAGGGGTATTTTAAAGTCAGAAAAAGAGACAAGATCGAAATTTTAAATTCATTTCATTTTCACATTAAATACCATCCCTTCGTAAAACATCTCGTGACGTCAGCCTGAAGTGGCGCGAAGCGGTCACTTGCGTGACGTATTCGTAATTTATGCGGCGCATAGCAACAGTCATTTTGTACGCTGCGCATAGCCCCGGCGCAAAGACTCCCGGGAACTGAAGGAGACGCCATCTAAAGTTGATCGTCAGAGTGCGATAGTTCTGACATGGAGGAATTAACCATCCAAGGACGCAATTAATTTCTACCTGCTCGACGGCGTCTATCGAACGCGCCGCCACAATTCGCCCTCAGTTCATCGCAGTGAACGTTGTGTACTTTTCTAGTAAAACTGGTGATTCCGTGCTTATGTTCGTCCACCATCGCTAGGGGAGGAGAGTTTCGGAGGCCAGCTCGCTCCTCGGCGTAAACAAACTTTGAAAGTAAGTACTACGTCGGCGGCATCCGCGGCGTTCGCCCTTGTGCCTCGTTTTGCTCATTGGGGTTGCATGGTTATTTTGGTGGACGGTGATAAAAGACGCCCGCGAGCTGACAATCTGGGGGAATGCGTGCCGTACTGCTGTGTTGACAAATAGAGCAAGCCTAAAATCGCGGAAAGCGGACCATTGCCAACCTACCAAAGTTAAAACCTAGCATTCACGGGATCCATTTCGAGAGAACTAGACTGTCAAAACCCATCACGATTGCTAATACATTGACTTCCTTTGCCAGCAATATTTGGCGGTTCCAAGATGAACGCATCAGCTGTCAAGCCCGCACTGCCTACGGGAGGTGTACAGCCTACCAAGCCGAGTCTGTCTTCTGCCGTCACTTCAAATGCAACTACCGTTCCCGCAGTGACGCTTTCCCCGTCGAAGCCGGCCACGCCACTAGCAGCCAGCCCGGCAAAGGTTCCACCCCCTCCTTTGTCAACCAACCATGGGCCTTCTCCGCCGTCCCTCCTGTCTACCAATCACAGCCCAGTGCCTCCTGCGCAGCTCGATCACAAGCCGACGGCGACCGTGGCACCGGCAGCACTCGCACTGCTGCGCACCGAGAAAAAGGAATACCCCTTCGCGCCCGTCGTGGCTCCACCCCCCAGGCCGACGTCCAATGGCGTCGAGGGCTCTCCGGTCAAGCCGCCGCCTCCTGCGCCTGCCCCTGACGTCAAGCGAGAGGAGCCTGCCAACGCACCCATTCACGCGGAGCCGCCCAAGCTGGCCGCGCCACTCGCTGCAGTGCCGACCGCAGAGAACCTGGCTCCGCCCACGCTAACCAAGCAGGAGGCGGCGCCAAATCACGCACCGGCCCCCGTGCTGGCCACACCCCCCGCAATTGTAGCCCCGCCTGTGGCTGTTGTGCCGCCCTCGGTCGCTGCACCTGCCACCCCCGAGAAGCCAACGCCCCCCGTCGTGGACAAGCCGTTGCCCGTGGTAACAGACAAGCCATCGCCGAGCAAGCCTGCGGCCGCGACGGAGAAGTCGCCAGCTGTAGCGATAGAGAAGCCGTCCGCGGTGAGCCCGGAGAAAGAGAAGCGAGTGGAGGCCAAGCCAGAGTTCAAGGTGGCTACACCCCCAAGGAATGCCAAGCGGAAGAAGGAGGCTAAGGGTGACAAGGGGGCAGAGGACGACGAGGAAGACCGGAGACAGAAGCGAGTCCGTACACGTACCCAGCCGTACCAGTCGCCCATCCCAGAGATGAGCTTCATAGCGAAGACCATCAAGACCCTGACCACCAAGTCCCCAGATGACAAACTCATCGTCTTCTACAAGTAAGTAGTCTCTACTCCTGATGGGTTGTCACAAACAAAACCTTCTCAAGGTGTTCCATTCTTGCGGGGCAAAGGTCACACATATATTTCATTCGTGTGCAAATGCCATTAATCTGAAGAGGTCCAACTATTTTAGCAAACTATGTCACCTTGTCGGCCGTAAAACTTTCCTGAGCTTGTCTACCACAAGATTATTTTATCCCAGGAGGGAATACCAGGATGCTATTTAGAGTCTTCTCTTGCAAACATTTGGCCAAGTCAAATCAGATTGCACTGGTTTGTTAATACTACAACAGGCAGTTCTCATTTGATTTCCAAGAGTCTGCGACTTAAGAATTATTTCATATCTAGTTTATAATTAAATACAAGGAAGTAGGAACGTAGGTTGAGGGACATGTGTCCGTGTACCCATCTGGTCTCGAATGTTTCACTTTCAAACCAACCGTTTTATGACTTCTGGAATCGATCATGTAACTTTTTCGTTAGATATCACAAACGTTATCTCGTTAAATAACATTTATTAAGCCTGGAATTTACCGAAATAACATTTGTAATCTCCAACAAAAACGTTGCATGGTCCTCAGCCTGAACATAGGTGCATTGATAGGAATTAGAAGACAGCTGTCGGCCGAAGGCAATACTGTAGAGAGAAAATCAATTTATTTACAAATTGACAGCTTCCCATAGATATGGTTGACCATTAAGGTCTAGCTTACTAATCATTTGCTGCTAACAATTTGTTATTAATATTATTTATGATTATGGTTATGAAATGAACACATTGTAATTATGAATTGTTGTTGTTTAAATGGTTCTGTAAGATGCTACTGGCATAAAAGAAACGTGGCTAACGTACGCTGTACTTCCAGGAACGAGTTCCTTGCGGTGCGCAACTCTGAGGGAGGTTTCTACGTGTGCCAAGCCGTACAGAACATCTACAAGACGTCGCCACGCATCCGCATCCGCTGGCTGTCCCAGGAAAAGAAAGACGTCAAGTCCAGCGACGTCTACGTTCCGGACTTCTACGACCAGACAGACTTCGACTGCATCCTCACCAACTTGGCGATGAAGAAGCTGGACAAGAGCCGGTTCCAGCTGCCGGTCGTAGAGCGCGAACGCACGCAGAACATCTTGAAGCGGGCGCTGGACGTGGAGAAGGGAGTGTCGGAAAAGTCGCCTGTCACGGAGGAGCACCCGGATGGCCGTGAGTACCTCGATTCCAAGCGAGCTGGGGTAGAGATGGTCGATTGCAAAAGATGAACGGAGGTACTACGACGTTTCCGTTGCCGACTCGTTCACTTGACGCAATTGGCCATTTGTACCTCTACATTGTATTTACAAGATGAGAACTACCAACAAAGTTGGCTGTCCTAGCATTCTAACAATGTTTACCCGTAAGAGCTGATAGGCAAGAACGCTGTGAGGTCTTATCCTGAAAATACTATTTATTCCTTTCTTACCTCTTTCCCAAATCTTAAATTTAATGATGACTAATTTGAATAATGATTTGGCAGGGTAAATTAGGTTTGAATGGAGGCTAATGCAGTATAGCATCAATTAAACAGATTGACTTTCAATGTTCACAGCCTCATGGCTCCTCTTCTTATGGACTATACAATAATTTCCTTTCAAAATGATCGCAAATGGCCGGAGACTAGAATTCGATCCCCCGATTGGATGCACATTTTTGGGACCCAGCAATGTTCATGACGTTCATGAAGCATTTGCAAATGAAAATTGATAAAACATCAAATTTGAGTTTCCTGAGCTTGAAAGGAAGTCGATGCAGAATAGCGTCACTGGAACCAGAGTAACCACCAGCATTCACAGCCTCGTGGTTGCGCTCTTCGGAGATCTCAAGTCTGCTTCGGTTGCAGTCGACCTCTCGCTGTTCCGCGACGAATCGCAGCTCAAGAAGCGAAAGAAACGCAAGGCGGGCAAAGACGACGATGACGACGACGAATCAGATGACGAATCTGACGAGGACGAGAGCTCCGAGGATGAGAAGGAGGCGGTGGCTACCCCCGTCGTCAAGAAGGCAGTGAAACCACGCGTTGTTGCCAAGGAAAAGGCCAAGCCCAAGGAGGTGAGCCGTGTTTTCAAATCCCTTCGCTTTGGCACCCACTGACGCCTGGCCGGAACTGAAAGCTTACATCCCACACATTTCAAAGCAATGCTGACTTCTTTTAATGCTTTAATTGTCTGTTTAATCAATTATTTAGCAGAACTTGTACCATTACTTTTCAAGTAAATCCGGTACAATAGAATCTCTATTTTGCTTTTTTCCGTGAGTCACTTTGCCCCTTTGACGTACGCCACCTTGCAAGTATGCATCTTGTGTGCAGGAGCCTGAAAAACGAGTGGTAGAGAAGCGGGCGGCCCCGAAGCGACGTGGGGAGCCGGCTGCCCCTGTCACCGCCCCCAGCGCAGCTCGCCGGCCCCCGCCCGAGAAGCGAGCTAAGCCAGCGCCGCCCCCAAAGGCTGCCGTCATCGTCAAGCCGACGCCTCCGAAGGCTGCCGTCGTCACCAAGACCAGAAGTGAGTACCGATGGTGTCGAGCTTGCGTTAAGGCAAAAAAAAAAATTCAAACTGGGTTTGAAATGTTGTGATAATAGTCTGTATGACATTGCGTAGCATTCAAACCCCAGTTTGTAAAACCTCTGCCTTGTTTTTACTTCTGTTTCAATATACAGTCATCTATCTTTCCACTCAAATCGTTATCATAACCGTTGTCTGCCAGATGTCACCGTTGTGCCACCTTCAGAGACGGTGTGATTTATTTTGGGAACTTTTGGGGCCGACGAGGATAGCGAATGCATCGGCGTTGAGAACTAAAACTTGTTTTTGCAAATGAACAGGCGTCCTCGAAAACTTGATTTTCATAGAGGAAAAATGTTAAGTCTGCACAGAGCTGATGCCTGTGAGAGCAAATACGTACATGCAATGCGACTCGGGGGTTTTTTCTCGATGTCGTCATTTAGTTATTGATTGAGAACTGCCAAGGTGATAGACGTATAGTTGCCACTGGAGACCCAACCAGTCTTGCCAGAGTCTTGTCAGAGTTGACTTCAAATTTCTATCTTTGATTTCTATCTTCAAGACTGTGAGCCTTGTTTTGTTGCTATTACGTAAGTTTTCTATTTTGTCGATGATTCTCCGCGGGCTCCTGGTTCTGCTTGCCGTTAGTGTTGGTTGTTATGCAAATATTATTGTATTGTAAATTTACAACCAGGAATAAATCAGCTGTTTCATCCTAAGGGTTGCAGGCTGGAGAAGTTATTAAAGATTCCAGCAAATAACTACCCTTCAGGCTGCCAAAGATCTTCTCCAAAGATGTATTCGAGTAATTCAAATGCGTATCAAAACACTGAAAAGTGCAAAAGCTTGGACTGCTAATGAATAGTGCGGGACAAAATTTTGAAAAATGTTGTATTATTCTGTCCTTAGCCTACTTTATGCCTAAGCATACTTTTATTTCACATAAAAGTTGGTCAGATTTAATGATGTGTTGATTTTGTGTAAACGATCCCATATCGTAAACACATGTAAAAACATGCGATTTTTTACACACAACGATACTTTTTAATTATTATCTCAATATTTTTTCGCTGTCCCACTCTGAAACTTTCAGAAAATGGAGTTTATACTTATAAGTAACTATCAAGTAGATTTTTTTCAAGAAAATAAAAATACCGCTTTGAAAGAAAACAGGGGTAAAAAAAAATAAAAAGGTGGGGAGTTTTAATTATTTTTAATAAACAAAATTTATATTTTATAAAATAACAATTTAATGCCTTTTAGGTAATTTTTTTTTCATTAATCTATCTTAACTATAACCGTCGCAATTTGAGAAAGAAAACCGGCGTGTGCACCCCAAAATTCAGTGCCGTTTCGGGGCCGTACCGGGCAAACCATTTGACTTAGAGGCAAACAAATAGATATTGGTCACCATCGTACCAAGATTGGTTGATTTGAAATGGAATCACCCAATTGCCACTTGAGTGACTGCACCAGATATGTATTGTGATTTTGCCTTCTTAAGAACATTGAAGAAGAAGCTCTATCTTATGGAATGGGCTTTGCAATGCCTTCTACCACATTCTGGGATAAATTGGAAAGCTTGGCAAGTCTATAACGTGCATATGACCCAAGTCACCAACCCTACCAGACAGCCAACTGCAGTGTAATCCCCCTTTAACACGACTTAAACGCTTACTGATTTTGTAGAACCATAATGGTAACTTCCTTTTGACAGAGAAATACTTTAAAGCATTGTTCCACAATTTGTAATACGGGTCTGGAAGAGTTTGAAGGAGCCTTCAAAACTAAGTGCATGAAAACCAATGCATACAACATTACAACAAAACATATTCTGCTTCTATGTATCATTTGATTCAACATGGGTGTATATATTTTTTTTTAATCAAAAATCTAACGTCAACTTCAATGTGGTGACTGGCCAATAACTTCGCTGTCTACAATGCAAAGAGGCACTGAAACTTCCAATCTCAATCGCTCATTTGTCTAATGACATTGAATACATCGAGATCTCAATGAAATCTAAGAATCGCAGACAAGTGAAAGAATTGTCTGCATTGGGAACCACAGTCTGAACTTTTCTTCCGAAAGACGGTAAAACGCGAACAGCGGAATTCTTCCACAAATCCATGCCGTCAAAAGGTTGATAAGCAAGGCAAGTGAAGCTTTTGTACTAATCTCGCTCCCAAACACGGAGAGGCTTCCACTGTCATTTGTATGATAGAGGGGTTAAGCAACGAACTAGAGTGAGTGCCGTAGAGACATGTGTTTGCAACGTGACTGGCCCTGACGGAGCTAGACTGGCCCTGACAGAGCTAGACTGGCCCCGACAGAGCTAGACTGGCCCTAACAAAGTGTTTTGTTTCAGCAAGCCGCGCGGTCCCTGCCAAGCCTGTGGCAGCCACGCGGAGCAAGGAGCCCCGCAAGCCCCCGGTCGCCCAGGTCCCGAAGGGCCGCAAGAAGTAACCAGCAACGAACCAACGCCACCACCATGTACCTGTCGCACACCAAGCAGGAATAATTTTATATAAATAAAATAGTAGCGGAAATATTGAGGGGGGGATAATAATTAATATTTGAGGATTTTAGCTGTTAGCCGAAATTGCCGAGACGCGTCCGCGTGTGTTGTCGTGGTCGTCGGAGGCCGATAAAGTACAATTACGAAGCCTACGCGATTCCTTGTTTCCAGCCCCTCTGTCGCGTCGTCCCCCGGTTTTTTCTACCGTGCATCTCTTAGATTCGGACTCTCGTTAGCATTGCAATTATGGCGGTTTGTTGCGTCGTGGGCCTGGGTTCGTGCCCCGCCAAGGAACATCGCTACGGGAACCTGTGTAGTCCTATTCCTCATCACATTTGTTGTCATCGTTACATCATCATAACCTAGCGACTAGCACGCCTGCCGAGAGGCTCCGGCCAGCTCTGCACGCCGCGGTTTTGTAAATAGCAGCGTCCGCGAGCAACGAGCAACGACACATGCCAAGGAGCTGCCGCGATCCTCTCGGAAGTAGATATTGGTATTCTCTATTCTTTCCTGTTGTCTTAGTGCACGTTTTTTGGTAAATTTCATTGTTCTGTGTGGCCAGGGTTTCTTTAAATATTGAAGATATAAAGCGTAAAAATGCATAATAAATATGATGTTAATATTAATATTTGGATGAGGTGGGATCAAAACATAGATGAACCGTTTACGAGTTATTTTTTTTATAAACAATGACTTCAATGGATATACTAAATTGTTTGGTGAGATTTTATTTTTAACACGACTACAAAGCATGCGAAGACGTATACCTAAACTGATTGCAAATTGCAGGACTGGAAAAGATTCATTTCCTCGTTATGGTAGCGCTGGCCCTGTGTCGTCGTGAATTGGGTCTGATTATGATTGCTATTCTGTAGATTCAAAGATGACACCCACATTGTAGAAAGTGCCATGTTTCTAAATAAATCACTAAACGAAAGAAAGCAGATTGACGCTTGCCGACTTGATTCCAGTCCCGCGATTCCTCGAGTCCTGAGAAAGAAAAAGAACATTTTTTTTCGGTCTGCATCGAAGGTTACATCTTCGGTCTGCACCGTTTACCCCTTGAGACTAAAGAACCACACGATACCCAAAAGCTGGCGGCAAACTCCAGCTTTTCAGCGTCGCATTTTCAGGTTCAAGCTGGGAAAATAATATTGTGTGCTTTTGAACCCTGGTCTTGTTTTATAAAACCACAAAACAAAATAAATAAATAAATACTGTTTTAAAAAAATAAAACCAGCATTCAAAACGAATTTACATCCAGGATAACAACCGTTATCCACGCAGAAGATGAGGAAGCTTGTGCATTGCAGCTTTCAGTGGTAATACTGGTTTCAAAATGATAACCCAAATCCTAAACGAGTCGTTGTGGAGTACGACATATCTGTTGCATATTCGGTAATTTACCTCTTTAATGATGGTAATAAAAATTCTGGTTAGGGAAACACGGGGTCACCTAAAGCATAATCTTTTTCTTGGTCGCTTAAGAATCGTGCCGGCTTGTATCAGCTCTAAACTGATGCTTTGGGAAAGGTAGGTTAAATTCTTATTTTATTCGAATACTTGCACACCTGGATATTAGACCGTGGATATTCTGGATGTGTTGTGAGTCAATGGAAGAAAACGAAAGACAACTGAACATTTTTTAACTATTTTATTTAGGTTAAAGGATTGATTGGTCAATAACATCCATCAACACTGCTATGTTCTGATATGCAGTTGGTTATGATGGGTCAATTGTGACTGTTGGATTATTCTGCTAGGTTAGGTATGGTTTCTGTGGCACAGTCTTGGCCATGTGTGTAAGTCGAATGACTCTATTGAGTGGCATTAATAAGTGATAGACATCACCTGGTGTTCGTTGTAGGTATTGGTATACAATATATATATTTATATATGTAGAGAGAGAGGGTAGGATATTAGTAGGTACAAGTAATTACTATTCAGTTGGGCTTTTGATAAATTGTTGACAGAATACACAACATCAATATTTCTTTGCGGCTATTTATCCTATCTTTCTTTGTTTTTAAAGAGAGCCACTCTTCTTACCAACATTTATATAATTTCTATTATATGTCGAGCGTAAAATATACTCTATGGAAGTGATTTTTAAAATCCTTTAAAATATGTTATACTTTTGTTGTAATAATTGATATATTTTTGGTGTCAGCAACAACATTAACACAAGTCACAGCTCAATTCTTTCATCGCATTCCTGCTTCGATTGTCGACCATCGCCGATGGAAACCAGATGCTCCAGCCATTTCAACATCGAGCTGAGAGGGTTTTTGAATTGTTTTCACAGAAGAATTGATACGTTCCTCTGGGTTTTAGATAGAAAAAATAAGTTACTCATTTCAGGGTGCTTTACCCCCTTTGGCACCATATCTGCACAGCTGGCGAATATGAAAATATAAATCTTACGGTTCCAATCACAGAACGAAAATAATCCGCCTCGATTATTCTTGCATACGCCCACGGTTCGTTAAAGCCGAGCAAGCCGGGAAAGGTTGGTGCAAGAAGTGACGGCGACACGCTAGTTGGTGCGTTGGTGCTTGTCCTTTGGAAGTGAATTCACCGACAGCTGGACGGGAGAGAGTTATAGAGACAGAGAGACAACAAGCAAAGCAACACCAAACATTGACACAAGACAAAGCTACTTTTGTTGCCTACACATTTACTGGTGTTTGGTTATCTGAGGTGGTCCCTACGAAACGTCAAGTCAAGCTTCAAGCCGGACAACTTCGCGAGGGATTTCTGTTTTCATTGGTCGCTGTGGTGCTGACCTAATGCCCTTGTCCCGCCTCCTAGAGAAAGCCTTCCAACCTCCTAGGGAGGCTTTGCACGGGAATCAAAATGAGCCGAAGCTCGACCTCGCAAGCTTTGTCTTCCTTTCCGTCAGCACGACTTGGAGGCCGTTCGCTTGGAGTCGAGTAAGTTCTCTTGGCTTTGGTAAAGCCTTGGCCCACGCAACCCAACACAGGCGTGTTAATGCTACACGAGCGCTACATTTCAACGCTTTAAGTCCAAAACGTCTTCGACGGAAAGCGAAGATGATGGCGCGAGGCCCATGGAACAAAACCTAAAGCTCACAGAGATTGCTCAAGTGAAGTGTTCCAAACATTGGGACCCTTCACATTGACCAAGCCACTATTCAGCAACTGAAGCAGGCAAGGCAGGCCTAGGTCTGGGCCCTCTAGCCAGGGGACCTAAGAGGCCCAGGGAAAAGCCTAGGGCCGACCGAATGGCCCAGGACCTACGGCCGGGCATGCACCGGTGTGGTATCATCAGGGCTAGGCGGCGAGTCGTCTCTGCGAGACTTAACCCTGACCA
Organism: Protonemura montana; assembly: GCA_947568835.1. NCBI lineage: Eukaryota > Metazoa > Arthropoda > Insecta > Plecoptera > Nemouridae > Protonemura > Protonemura montana. The sequence continues at coordinate 27,070,145 of OX387603.1, read as the reverse complement.
CGGCCCTGCGGGTGCCACCGTCATCCAGCTGCTGGGTGTACTTGGGGCCGACCGTGCCCGGCGTCTTGAGCCGTGTCTTCTCGGGGTCCGAGGTCGTCTCGTCGGAGCGCATCAGGAAGAACAGGCCGAAGTTGAGCTGCGGGATGTCGTAGAACACCGTCAGCGTGAGCATCATGAAAGTCAGGCCCAGAATCAGGTAGCCAGTGGTGGCAATCTTGTAGACGGGACGGTACGGCTGGTTAGGAGCGTCCCCAGGGATGTAGTCTCCCAGGCCGATGGTGGTTAACGAGATGAAGCAGTAGTAGAGCGAGTCCAGGAAGTCCCAGTCGGGCTCCAGGGCGGCGAATGCAGCGGCCGGCGCAAGCATAAACACCCCGACGAGGCAGGCGGCAACCAGAGACAAGTGTAGCAGCCGGATGTTGAACGGTTGGTACAGGTGACCCAGGCGCGAGTTTAAGCACTGCAAGAACAGCGTGGTTGGCACCATGAGGCGCTCGACCAGCGCTGTCAGCAGCACCAGGGTCAGTGGAATCCCGAGCATGGCGTAGACGATGCAGAACACCTTGCCTCCCTTGGACAGCGGCGTCACGTGTCCGTAGCCTGCAACGAAATTACTCTTAGCCTGGACATTTCTCTTCATCTAAACGTAGCACTGGTTCTCAAAATTACTAATTTTCAAATTGAGGTTTCATTGGAAAGCTAGAGAAATGTACACATACAGCACATACATTGTACAGCTAGAGTGGTCATACCAAGAAATTCATATTTTTCTTCTTCGCCCACGCGCAAGCCACTGCCTTAAGTGGGCTCAACTAATTTTATTTTACATTTATTTCATATTATCCTTGTCATTGTTTACTCTTAAAACAATGTACTGTGGATTTTTAGTTCATGTAAAAAACTCTGGGCAGTCAGCTTTCTCTGAGCCACCTATTTTCACACTTCCAGCATTGACTACCCACTCCTAGTCCCATCTAAAAAGTAACTACATTGGCTGGTCACATTGGGTTTCTCTGTCATCAGAGAAAACCATGGTTCAGCATTCACCCTTAAAAGAGTAACCGGAGGACGTATTGAAAATTGAGTTTGAAATAAGTTATTCCGTCGTCCGCGCTAGAAGCAGTCAGCCAATTGGTCCGCCACATTGAGGTCACCTTATCAAGTTTGTGTGGTCCCGTGGGTAAACTAGCAAACCAGATGGTGTCGCCAGGAAATTGAAGCCGGCGTCGACGTCGGCAAGATGGAATCGATTTGTCGGCCACGTCCAAACCCCCCTTTGCTCCCATCCCTGCTGCAAAGGAGTCTACGCGTGGAATGACAGGCACCTACCTATGGTAGTGACCACGGTGCTAGAGAAGAACAGTGACTGTCCAAAGCTCCAGTTTGGTTCCCCGGAGACGTTCTTGGCAGCTGACACGCCGCGGTTACTGGCCTTGACGACCTCTTGGATCAGTCCCTCGAGCGCGTCGTCTGCAAGAACAAACAGAAATGTTACTCTCTACAGAACGGGCCAGGCCTTGTGACAACCCTTGACATGGTCGTGAACTGCTGGGTGAAACAGATAATAAATTAAGTAACTTTTGGAATCAATTCGAGACCACCGACGACAAAAACACTTCGGTTTCGGAAACGTCTTTCTAGAGGTTGCTGTCATGTATTCGCATTGAAGTCCTGATATTTTGTACACTGTATGTCTAGCTGAACCAATAGCTTGATAGCTATTAAAATAAAGAAACTTCAAGTATCATATCGCTTTCCGCCCTTCCCCTTTGTGCATGAAAATAATCGGCAGTGGTTTTCATCAGCCTTCTTTGATCTCCGACTGTCAGCTCAAGCTAGCAATCAAGAAGGCCGGGAGACAACAGAGCAGTTGTTAGAAAGCTAATCGAATTGTATCGTGGGAACTATCGTTTACCAAAGAATGGGAAAGTCTTTAAGAGGGGACGCAGTAAGTCTCGAGACCCTGTCCTGTCTCTCCAAACGATCTTAAAGCCACGTGGCACTTTTCTTAGGGAAAGCGTTACTTGGTGCTAACCAACACGTGTGGTAATGTGTCGCTCTCATGGCCATCCGTCAGGGCACACATGCCTTATCGCTCGCTCCACACACCTGTCACCTTCCCATCGCCCCCATCATTGGGCTTGGGCGCGTCTCTCATGACGTCGGCATGACCCACCACGGCTCGGCCGGGAGAGCGGGAAGCAATCCCCGGTCCACGCGATTCGTTGCTCTTATCGGCAGCGAGCGATTGATTCGATTAGAGACAAGGCAGGGAGTCAGCGACGCACTTTCTCTCCGCTTCACAACCCTCCCCAACCTACAAGTCGGCGTCGACACGAAACTTAGTTAATAGCTCGACAGCGACTTTCATTGGCACCGTTTGCCATCGCTCTAAAACTTTGCTCCCACTCCAAGCAACTGGGCGACGTTTCGGTCCCCAAAACAGACTGTACTTGCTCTCGCTGCGTTCGACGTGGTTTCAACACGCAAGGCGCCGATCTATGGCGACGCCTCCAAGGCCGGCCAGGCGTCGCAAGCCGTCGGTCCGTGGTGTAATTTAGTTCGACGCGCATAGGCGCCGACGCCGAGTTAATGTGACATATTGGGAGCACACTCGACGACGCCGTCTAATGGATTCCGATTTGTTCGCCGCTCGTCGTTCTCCGCGCTCGCTAGCTCTCGGACCATTCCGTGGGTTAACCCTTGCATGAACCCTTGCATGAATCCTTGCATGAACCCGTACACTGCATCTCATAAAGCGCCGTATTGAGTATCGGAACAGGACGGCTCCTTATCAGACCAAGCTTCCTTCATCATCAGCCTATCATTCATCGTCAGCCAATACTTCAGTGGCAACACTGTGTTTAGAACCCTTAGTGCAGTTGCACAGGATCAGGCTGAATGCCATCACCGGGTTCACCCTTGACTCCCTGCTAGGCTGTTTGCCCTACCTGTGACGCAGGGGAAGGCTTGCAGGAAAGCAGTACGAGCACGAAACAGGTCAGCCTTGATGGCAGCTTCTGCCGGTGCCTCCAGCGAGGCGAAGACAAGGCCTCCAGTCAACAGGTAGACAACGTAAAACACCACGAACAGCGCCAACAACAACGAGCTTCTACGCACGCCCATCACGTTTCGCAAGTGTGCCCGTCTTCGCTCTCCGAACCGACGCGCAGCCTGTACGTCCCCTGGATCGTCATCCTCCGCGCCGGCGTCGACCAAGCGTGGGTACATGACTGCCGATATGTCAGCCAACCAGGTTACCACGGTCTACCGGCCTTCCAGGATGACGAGAAGAGCGTACATATGTCCGAGTAAACTGCAAGCTGGTTAGCTTTAACGTGACTCTAGGAAGGTCCATATGGCAAGTGCCGACTCCGAGGGTACGGCAAGCGGCCGCGGCACTGGCCTGGCCTGGAGGTGCTGGTTGGAAGGAACACTACCGTCACTCGGCCGACTCGTCGCACTGACGGCGCGATAATGCGTCGCGCGTAACGAGGACTTTACAATCACCGACACTTGTTTGCCGCAAGCAACCATCCCCTCTCCCCCCTACCGTCAACCATAGAGACCGGCTTGACGGCGTCCCAGTGGCGGACCTGCTGCTGTCGAGTCGAGCAAGGCAAGGCAGACCGGTGCACTCCGTCCCACGGCAGCAGAGCAGACTCGCTGCATTGTGGCGTGCAGTGAAACACTTTCAAAGATTAGAGGTTCGCCCGTCAGGTGTCAGGTCATCTGCGGGTGTAATCCAAACGCTCGCCGCGCCTCTCTTGGGCGTGAGAGAGAGAAACTCACGCAACTTCGCACGCAGTATTTGCGTAATGAATTGCTTATCGGCGAGCTCAGAACTCATCTGGACTAATTGCCGATCGTAATTAAAAGCGGCCGTGAGCTTATCACCGAACCAGCCGCAGCGCCACCCGGGTTCCCGATGAGATAAGCGTGGGAATTAAAGAGGGGCGAGGGAGGGGAGACTGTTCACAGTCGTAGAGCCACGTCGTCAACGGCGTCCCTTCAGCCGGGGCATGATTCTAACCTCTTGCAACAACAGATGATGCTGGTCAGGCCTCTACGTCTCAGGACCAAGGAGGTGCTACCAACAGGACTAAGAAGGTAACGGAGTTCAGAGCGCTGTAATCGCTGTGGTGTTTGCCGTCCTCTGCGCGTGAAATCGCCTGTGATCGGTGGTCATCTCTAATCTGTCAGGCAACAGCGCAAAGTTCCCATATCGGCCGCAGGGCGCAGGGCAAGAGGTCGACCTCGGCCGAGCAGCCGACAAGGCGCCAAAAGGTCAACAGATCCATGCCAAGCGATTAGCAACCTAATCAGCTTAATCAGCGGTCACCCTTCCAACGTCCAGCTTGGGCGATGTTGCTTAACCCTGGAGTGAAGGCTGCAGGTCGAGTTAGGGCTACGCTGGTTCTGCCCCCGTGCCCCCATGCCCCCATGCCCCCATGCCCCCAGAAATATGCACGCGTCACGGCCCGATCGAGACAATCACGTGCCAAGCTACGCAGGTCGACCGATCTAACGCGTGACGCCGATTACCGCGACGCCGACGTCGACTTTGTGCGTCGCGTGACGGCGTCGCGACGCTGACTTGTGTGGTGAGGTCAAGGGTAAGATGCAGGGTCGATGTAACTCGGCGACAGGGTCCTTGAGGCCGGGACAGAGCAACAGGTCAATACTCCCTCCAAGGGAAGGGAACACCTGACCTTGGTCAATCGGTACTCGTATGAGTTAGCACCCATGTAACATTGCTCGAGGAATGGCCGACAACATGCTTCGTCTTTAGTTCATTGTAAATGTCATAAGCAACCGACAACTACTACAACTTTTCTTACAAAATGACGTTCGTCGAAGGAGCTGAGAAAGCACTCAATTTTATCGATTGTCGTTTTCTCCGTCTAATTGAATTATTTATCGCGTTTTACGACGCCCTGTTATGATAACGACACCCGTTATTGGTCGTATAGCGTCTGTGTTAAGTGTGTTATGATGAACCTAACCTAGCCTAGAAGGGAGGAGAGAAACCCGGTGCCGGCACATAGCCTACTCCTGTCGAAGAGCACCAAGGGGACCACCGGCTTAACGTTCCTTCCGAAGGACGGTACAACTCGAACAGCAGGATTCATCCACAAATTCATGTCTCGAGAGATTGATAAGCAGGGCGAGTGAAGTTGCTGTACTAACTTGCATCCCTCCAACCTCTCTCCCAAACAGAACTGGTCATGTGTATGATGGTCACCCATCCAATACCTGACTCAGCGCAGTGTTGCTTAACTTCGGTGATCTCACGAGGACCGGTGTTTCCAACACGCCAAACTGTTCGGTGGTCATCTATCTAATACCTGACCCAGTGCAGTGTTGCTTAACTTCGGTGATCTAACGAGGACCGGTATTTCCAACAAGACAAACTGTTCGGTGGTCAGCCATCCAATACCTGACCCAGCGCAGTGTTGCTTAACTTCGGTAATCTAACGAGGACCGGTATTTCCAACAAGCCAAACTGTTCGGTGGTCACCCATCCAATACCTGACCCAGCTTATACCTGATGTTGACACCTGCGTGCCTGAAGACCTACCTTTGACGCACGCATGTCGCTGCAGAAAGAGCGCCCTCGTGCCACGAAGCTGGCGGACCCTCGCCGCCTCTTCGGGTGCCTCAATGGCCGAGAAGATGGAGGCTCCAAGGATGAGGAACAGCGCGTACATGGCCACTAGGGCCAGCAGACGCACGGAACTGCGGCTGCAGGACATGCCTGGCAGGAGCATGGCGTCGTGTGGGCGACCAGGCCTGCACTGACCCAACGTCGACTTCGACGTCGACGTCGAGCTCGGGCGACGGCGCGCCTGCGTCTAGCCGGCCTTCCCGGTCTGAGGCGATGACGAGATCGATGAATTGGTGGCTAAGAGCTCCTGTAGGCCGGGGATGAGAGGCGGCCGGGAAAACTTATCGCCGTTCACATTGGCCGAGGAACTTTTCTTAAGACTGACTATTACAGAGAGTCACTAGGAGATTAGATTAATCAAATAGTATGTTTCTCAAATTTGTATTCCTTGAAGAAAATTGAAGTTTTTCCAACTCAATTGTCACATTAATAAAAAAAAAATCGCTTACAAAATGGACATCTAGTAGAAAAAGCTCATAGTGCTGGTAACTTGCCGGAAGATACGTGGATTTAAAAAAGATATATACATTATTGCAAAGGAATCATCGCGAATCATTGGCTGACGTTGTCCCCCAGAGTGTAGCGATGGCAGCTCCACACCGATCCCCGCCCGGGTGCTTCGGTAAAGTGGGGGGGGGGGGGGGGCGATCAATACGCTGGGCCGAGCGTCGCGGTCGATGGGTCGACGCCTGCGTCGCGACGGCGCCGACGCCCGAGCACCGCGACGTCACAGTGTGAAGATAGAGTGCGAAGTGACAGAAGACGGCTACAATCAGGTATTTTCTTTCGGCTGCTTGTTTTGACGTTGTCTGCTCTGGATGCCCTTGGAGCCATTGTTGCCTTGGACTTCATAGCAGAGTCCAGGGGCGACCTGCTCTGACTCACAGGACATCGGCCCCACTAATGTTACACTCCTGGCTTTCTTTGGACAGTGGCAATGGCGCTCTTCTCTCTGTCCAGGGACATGTTTTCCTCCAGTAATGATAGTAATATTGTGTCAATGTTTACCTCTAAAACATTCTAGTTGTCAAAATGTATTGTTTTAGCTGCGTTGTCGAATGTTTCTTAAACCGAGGATCTGTTTTTTAAATATATGTATAGTGTTTACCTGATAGGTTGAAGGGTTGGGGGTAAATGCATGAGTTGGCAACACAGTTTAGATGGTCAAGTCGAGACGGGATGAAATTTTGACACCTGACGAGATGGACATGAATCGAAGAAATACCCTTCTGATTGCTTCTGAAAAAATACTTTAAAAGTGGATGCGAAACGAGCACGAGATTAAAATATGAACTTTTGTTGAAAATTTAGTACATTTGAATAAAATCCGATTTTTTTTATGCTTGATAGAAGCCAGTCTAGACAAGTATTGGTTCTTGTGTAACACGTGCGATTTCTGTGCCAGTCCGCGCTGATAGCTCCGGTCCGGGGTTCGATGCTGGATAGAGACCGCGCCTCGCCCGTCATGTCTTCGCCTGTCGACGTGCTCCTCGCACCGTTCAACGCCTCATGTTCTGACTGCTGGGATCAGGCGCCGCCCAGTGCCATCCTGGGAATCCCACCGCCCCCATTGCCTCTCTTCTTGCAGCGCGCTTTCAACGTGGTCGACGCCGACCCCCCGGACCTATGCACCGTGCAGTGCGACTGGAATGTGAATGTGGGCGTCGGGAGCGTGGAGTACGTCGAGCTGCCTCGCCAGGGTGCGTACAGGGTGCTATGAAAGCTCACAGAAGTTGGGTCTAGATTATTGGTTCTGACATTTTACAATATAAAAGTCCAGCTCCATATATAACATGAAATAAGTTTTCTGAGCACAACTTTTGTACCAATTCTATTTACAATCGTGGTGCAAGTTCTTCTTGGAATTAGACCTGCCATCAATGATTACTTGCCCTTGCTTGCAGCTGTTCCCGGAGCCCCGTTGGACGACACGTGGTTGTTGGTGCTGGTCGCCACGTGTGGAGGCATCCTACTGCTGGGCGTTTTGTTGGCGTTGTTCCTTCTCAAGGCCAAGATGTTAGTATCAACCTTAAATGTCCTGTCCATTGAAAGAAATCCCGATTTAATCAAAAGATCTTTATGAACATGTATAACACGTGTCCAATGTCAAATTGAAGGTATCCGAAATTGAATGGATGTCAATCACTAGAATCAGAGTGAGAGTGAGCATTTACAGCCTCACTGTTCTACTCCTTGGAGATCCTGTTGAGAAGAGACGTGTTCAATAAGCACGGATGATTAGAGTAACACCTGCGGAAGGTGGGCACCAGGGTTCGATTCCCCGATTAGGATAAAATGTTTGAAGAGTTGGTAAAATAATAACACATGACAATGCGTGTTCCCAGCGAGCGTGGTGGCAAGGGTGGCGTGATGCAGCTGGAGGTGCCGACGTTGCGTGGACGTGGGGGTAAAGGCCAAGGCGTCGGAGGCAAGGCGTCGTGTGAGGCCGTCCTGTACCCGTGTGCCAGCACGACGCCCGACAGTCGCATCCTGTGGGCGGCGTTGACTCCCCGCGGTACCACTCAGCACTTCACCGAACCTCGCGCCGTTCCTACCAGTCTACCCATTGCCACCGGCCAGCTCATCGACATCCCCTCATTTGACAACTCGGGCTTCGAGCACTCGGACGACCCGACCTACGCCGAGCCACTAACGCCCATCTATTGCGAGCCCATGCCCGTCGCCATGCCGGTGGAAGGGACAATGAAGAGGTGCTCGACTCTTCGACCGACGGTCTCATCACCGACCCGCATCGAGCACCCAAACTTCACGCCACTTAACATGCTGCACGGGAACCATCGAAGTCTGCGTCGAGGGGCGCCGTCCAGGAAAGGCGATGACGCTGTCGTGCTGTAGGAAGACACTCTTAACCTGCTTGCTTAGCTTCCATTGGCTGTATATAGGTTCCATGCTTTTTCTAACAGGTTTTGTTCGGCTTTGTATTGAGTAGGAACTAGCTGCTACTGAACTGTCAGGTGAAATGTTACCGAATAGCTCATTCTAGACGTGTATTCAATTTCGTGTGTAGAATGTGTAATCAAGTGATGAAAACTTTAAGTTGTTTGTTTTTTATTGATTGAATGTGATAATCAAATGTTTAGCAATTGTGGTATTTGCCTAAAATAAAGCACATCTTTTCTACAGAAAGAACTAGTTTCAAAACATTTTTTAAGTAACCTGAAGAATAGTAACTGTATGTAATATGGGGAGAGAAATTGATAGTTTCTGGAATTAATTCACTGAATAAATTCAATGTAAATGTTTTCAGTAAAACTGTGAATTAATTTTGAAGACGTCTTGTACCCATGCTGTGTGCCAGGTTCAAATTTCGTGGAAAGCAAGGATTTTCGGTTGGTAGCCCTGAATCCTGATCAGCGACTGCTCTACTGAAAACGCATTTTGTGAGGTTATAAATTGGTTACCCGTCTCAAGATGATCTCTTAATTATTGAATAACGCGTCCAGTAATCAATAATCAACAATGTCTTCGGCTGTGGAGGTAATATTTTATCCATATTCCCTGCTTTATGTATTGTAGGCATTGAAATAATGTACTGCTGTTCAGTTGTTGTTAATCCAAACAATGACGGACGATGGTTTGTGGTTATAAATTACATGACGCCGATAAACTATTGCCAATCAGATTTTACCAATATGCCTTGGACCTATTTTTTTTCAAATCTACGCTTGTGTCATGTTTTTTCTATACATCTTGTGTTGTCTCTAATACAGTTGTTTTCTTCCAGGACGTACAAAGACACTCCGTACACACATTGGTCTTCCGTTCCTTGAAACGCAGTCATGATATGTTTCTTTCCAATCAGGGGCTACTTGCTCCCATCGATGAAGTTTCGTAAGTTGCTTGAATTTCAATTGTATCAATGCCTGCCCTTGAAAAATCACGTTTTTATTATTGTTACTTTTGCAGGGAAAAAGTGAAGAAAGCTGTTAAAGCTCGTGACTGCTATGGGCTAGTCTTTGACCGAGTCAAGAAAAACAACACGCTTAAGCAACAACACATGGATAGAGTTCTGGCTTTGACTGCAGCAGGAGGTAGTTAAAAGCTTCTACTTGAAGTCACATAACCAAGCAAGTAAGCACAAGATTAACCTTTGTTTGATTTATCCAGAGACTGGCTATCCGATGGATGGACCTGAGTCTGGGGCCCTGGTGGCCGTACCCCATACACCAGCACCCCCTGCGGGCAGTGCATTGCTTGCCATGACACCACGCAAGGCGCCTACGATGCCAAAGCCAAAGTGGCACGCTCCATGGAAGCTATTCCGAGTGATTTCCGGTCACCTTGGGTGGGTACGTTGTGCTGCCGTCGAGCCGGGTAACCAGTGGTTTGCCACTGGGTCTGCAGACAGGGTTATCAAGGTAAGCATCCATTTCTCTATTCTCTGGTTAAAATACTGACAATTGTTGGAAGTCACCGTGTGGCAAGCCCTGCACGCCCTTACTGACTTGGTTTCCTCGCAGATCTGGGACCTGGCCTCGGGGCAGCTGAAGCTATCGCTCACGGGGCACATTAGCAGTGTTCGGGGACTCGCCGTTAGCGCTCGGCATCCATATCTCTTTAGTTGCGGCGAGGATCGGCAAGTCAAGTGCTGGGATCTTGAATACAACAAGGTATGCACACTTTAAACTGACTGTCACTTTACACTGACTGTCACTTTAAACTGACTGTCACTTTACACTGCCCGTTGCTTGCAGGTGATTCGTCATTACCACGGCCACCTGAGTGCAGTCTACACGCTGGGACTTCACCCCAGCATTGACGTGCTGGTCACTGCGGGACGAGATGCCACCTGCCGCGTGTGGGACATGAGGACAAAGGCCAACGTCCATACACTGACAGGTAAGTGGCAGGTCTGGTTCAGCTGCGTTTTATTCCGGTCGCAAGAATAAAACTAGTGTTGCTATTGAATATATTGAATTTAAAATCATAATGAAATCAGTAATCAATTTTTTTTTTGAAAATTTACAAGAATTTGACATTAAGTTTTTTATTATAAGTGTTCCTAATAATAAAATACTTTGCGCATTGCAAGCTTTTGCTATTTAAATAAGATTTCTTGACATTATGTTTGTTTGCCAGCTTTGCACTTTTCACGTGTTTGTATACCATGTAGATAAATTAGTCCAGAGTTCCCAAAATGTTCCACACAAACGTACACCAGTTCTGGAGGCAGTTTTCTCAGCTGTTTTCTAGAGTTGACAGGTGTGGGTCACACTTGTCAACTCTAGAAAACAGCTGACAGAATTGAACACTGCAACAATCAACCAGTTCATGGCTGGCAAACAGCTGTTGACAGCTGAACAACAAAATTAACTGCTTATTTGTTTGAGTCTGCTTGAATTGATCCATGTGACTTGAAGAATGTTGGTAACAACGACAAAACTGTTTTGAACTCAACGAGGTTTGGCTGAAAATTAATTTAACTGATAACCTACGGTTTTACCAAATCTCTACTCTTAATTGAAACAAAGTTTTGATTAAAACAATGGCCACGATGACTTTCAATTACATCCTGTGAAATTTGGATGCTTTTGCCAGTCAACTTCTAGTTAAAGCATTGGGTAAAACCTGACTGAGGTTAACGCATGCATTGTCATTCATGTTTTTTGTTTTGTTTGTTAAAATAACACTGCTTTTAGCCAGTAGGTACACTCAACAAACTTGGAGTTCTTGGATTAAATCTTCGAACTCCAGGTCAGCCTTGTCCTAGGATCCTAGTGTCTTACTGTCCTAGTGGTTCACAGAGACTTGTTGATTACAGGGCACACCAACACAATCGCAAGTGTGATCTGCCAGGCCTCTGAGCCACAAGTGGTCACCGGCAGCCACGACTGCACCATCAGGCTGTGGGACCTGGCGGCTGGAAAGTCCCGCGCTACGCTTACCAATCACAAGAAGAGCGTGCGTTCAGTGGTCTACCATCCCACGCTGTGAGTAGCCAATGAGAGCACAACTCTTGGGTCTTAGCTGAACTTTACGTGAAAAATGCTCTCAGTTGGTTAAATGGAAACACCTCTAGACACTTGACTTCCAAAAACGTGAATTTGTCACCAATCAGGCAACCAAGCTCCAGGCCCCACCTTTCACATGTGTCAATCTAACCACCTGCGCTAATTAGACATGACGTTTTCTGAGGAAATTAGTGTATCTAATGCTATGATTCTAACCATAGCACTGGTTTTGACATGAACATTAAAAATGCGTTTTGAATACTTCAGGGCTGCTTTCACCGTTGATAAAGTAACAGGTACAATTTACGTAATGTCAGGAAATATTAGTTGTTCTTCACTTAGCATTCAAAACCAGTTCAAAAGTTTTAGTAACCCCACAAATAGAATTAAAAAATAATTTTATCTTGAAACTAGGGATGAAAGGAGGAGACCGTATTCACCGATTGGGAGCACGTCCTTGCGAGGGTGGTAGTGTTCACAACGTTGCTATTTCAGCTACATGTTTGCATCTGCATCTCCGGACAACCTGAAGCAGTGGACATGCCCCGACGGCAAGTTTGTTCAAAACCTGGCCGGACACAATGCCATCGTGAACTGCCTCGCGGTCAACCCCGAAGGGGTTCTGGTCTCCGGCGGCGACAACGGCACGCTGCATCTCTGGGACTGGCGCACCGGTTACAACTTCCAGCGCCTGCAGGTGAGCACCTGGCCCCCAAGAGCGTTGGCCACGAGACAAAGTCATACAAAATGACTGGACAGCGTGAAGGAAAGGAAGTCCTGCCATTCTAAAAAAACCTTTCTTCTGTTATCAGGCTCCTGTGCAGCCAGGCTCCATGGACTCGGAGTCCGGCATTTTCTCCATGACTTTCGACCACAGCGGCAGTCGGCTTATCACCACCGAGGCTGACAAGACCATCAAGATCTACAAGGAAGACACAACTGCGGTAAGCTTCTTACATATCTTTTATCTCCAATCCTGTCCATGCTATGAACCACTGGGTTTGTTGCTTTTAGTTTTACTCACCGCACTAAGGTTAAACCGTTGAGTGTAGGTTATAGGTAGAGTTTCAACGTCAATGTTACAGTCTCTGCGTGAAAGATGGCCGCCAAATGACTACCTTACCGACAAAAATGCAGAGTACCGGAACATCACGTTAAGTGGAGCCACTGTCGTATGAAATTTAATTTCAATATTTATCGTAGGTTACTCGCTTTTTAATATCGTTACGTGTTTATCAATCGTTAAGGTAAACATTGATGGAGATTTTTTGAGCATGAAAAGTCTCAAAAGCGAGTTAACTTACGAGAAATATTGAAATAAAAATTCATACGACAGTGGTTCCACTTAACGTGATGTTCCGGTACTCTGCATTTTTGTCGGTAAGGTAGTCATTTTTCACGCAGAGACTGTAACATTGACGTTCTGTCTCCACCTAGAACCTGCACACTCAACGGTTAAACCCTCTTGGGGAGCAAATGAGCCGGGAACGTGGTGATGGTTGGGGATCTGATGGTGCCTACGACTGGTTTACTAATAGTAATAGGTTGCCATTAACCTGGAGAATTGTTGTGGGATGGAGGTAAAGAGGGAGGGAGCGCAACTTACCAGTGATGTAGGAGGTTCAGGTGGTGTACCTTTAGAGATTAACATTTTGTAGATGTTATCCCTGTCACTGAGAGAGACTTTGTTTATTTCTAAGCTACCCCAACAGTGCCACCAGTTTGTTTAGTTTGGAAAACGTAGCTTTATTGAAACTTGTGAAAGCACAGATAGTAAATGATAGACCTCAGGGGTAAAATCTTTAAAGCAGAATTGAGGCTTAAACCACCTTTAATTTGGGGGTTAAGTAGTTATCACCGCGGAAACAACCCTTGGAAATCTGAGAAAACAGCTTCGATTGACTGATCATCGTTTAAGTTCGAAGTTCATTCTAGTTCAGCGAGTTAGGTTGATATGTCAACCGAGTGGTAGAAGGCAGCAACTTCATCTCAGCCCAACTTCTTGGAGCTAGAGAAACCTCAAGACTGGATATTGAATTCATCTTTTTTTCCGGCAGACGGAGGAGTCGCACCCCATCCACTGGCGGCCGGAGATTCTCAAGAGGAAGAAATACTAGACTCGTCCAGCGCAAAGCGCCTTTATTGACACGGTGTATTAAGCGTTACATCAAGCACAGACGGCTGGGATTGGAATGTTTTTTTTTGTAAGAGTCTCGATACCCTGGTAAACATTAAGCGAGCCGTAGCTCAATCGATGAGAAGCTGAGTGACGTTCAGATGCAGATGTATTTGGTGAGATATGTACTATTAAACTTTAAAATATCCTCTGGATTGTCGTGATTAGAGGGTGTTCACATCTCGTCCAAGTCAAACTCTTCCTCGGGAAAGTCGCCAGTGGTGACGAAGGCAGGCTTCAAAAAGCCGCCATACTTCGGCTGGCATTCGAAGTAGCGCTTGCCGTTGGCCCTGGAAAACATCACATCACTGGATTATTGTTTTGTTTTCATAGTTCTCATAGTGAATGGAAGGACATAAACGTAGACCCATGAACCCATTTCCCAGCTTCTTGGAGCACCTTGACACATCATTTATCTAGTCTAGGGATTTCAGGGAACTTAAGCAACAAGTGCTTTTGAAATGGGTCCGAGGTAAAAGAGCAAATTGTCGAGTACTCACGACCCGTCGTTCTTCCCCAGCGGTTCGTCGTACTGGACTCCGATCCACCAACCTTTCTTGAAATCGGTAAGTCCGACATATCGCACGGTTCCTCTCCGCTTCGGGGCACCGGGCATGTTGATCTCGCATCGGTCATCCACTTTGATTGCCTTCGCTGCTGCTTCTTCTTCAGCCTCCTCTTTTAGCCTATCTTCTTCCCTCTTTTTCATCTCTTCCTCATTGAATTTCCCTAGCCGGTTCTGAGCAAGGAAAGCTCGAACTGTGTCTGGTCGTTTAGCATACTCTTCGACAGACATTTCGTACTTGTCTCCCTCAGCATTCTCGCCTATTTGACTCCGCAAAATAAATTGGTCGATCACCTGAATAAAAATGTAACAGTTACACAAATGATGTGTGGTTCAAAGAGATGTCAAGGCACCTTCTAGCAGATGATTTGTGGCTTACGTGCAGCCGCATTCCATCGTCGATTGGGAACGACCCAACAAGGGCTGTATCATCCAACAGCTGGCAAACTTCTTTGTCGTCGTTGTCAAAGACCTTCACATTCATAGATGCTGGATTTCCACCGGTAATCATTTCCAGTTTTCCCTAAAACATGACAACAGATATGCTTAAGCACTAACTCACAAAATTAATGAAGAGCCAAAAAGGTTGAACAGTCCTTTAAAGGTAATCACTTCTGATTCCAACCTTCAAATCGGCGACAGTGATGTCTTTTTTAAATCGCTTCTCTACGCAAAGGGCGCATTCAGGACTAGAGCTGCTAATCACAACATTGATGAAATCAGAACCGGAGACTACTTTATACGCTGCAGCCATGGTTTCGTGGAAACGTATACGAAATATTTTTGATGCAGATGTTTTCAGTGACAGGCGAAACAACGAGTGGGCGACGGCTACTGAAGGGTGACATGTGCGGGTGCGCACTCTTTCGGGTACCGTCGGATGTCTTCGAGGAAATCCGGAGATCATTGCCGCCAATCAACAGGTTCACTTCGCATTTGTGACTTGTTATGGTTGTGGGAGTCTTTGGTTGTGAGTGAGTAGACGTACATGTATTTCGTGAAATCGTGAAACGGTTATTTTCGTAAATAAATGTAACTATGGGCTTAACGGTGGATGTAAATATGGATGCTGAGCCACAAGCAACTTCTTCTAATATTCCGGTAGGTAACCTGTCTTCCTTTTACAAACAAATGTCAAAGGAACTTAATGGCATAACCTAGAATTATCTACTGATTTATATCAGTGGGGTTTTGTTTTAAATGAGCATAACACAATGTGAATTAAATGGAACCAAGAAAAGTTCCTTAACCAGAAATGATTCGCTTTGTATCAACAGGTCTCTAAACCAGATGCTGATTCCTCAGAGGAATCTGATTACAGCGAAGACGATGATGACGGTGTCCAGTCTCTTTATTCAGCTGTCCCAGAGGATCTTGGCTTCACCCTACTTGGACTAGACTTTCCCAAGAATGACTTACGAATCATGCGTCGCTTACGACTAGATCTCGACACTTTTATGACACTTTCAGAGAGTGAGCTTGTCGATATTGGCATTAAGGAAAGTGTTAACATTAAACGCCAAGTTACGAAAAATATTCAGGGGAAGCAGATTTTCAACAGGCCAAAGAAGAGCTTGGAGGAAGTGATGTACCTTTCTACGTTCCTTTGTTTTGCTAAAGTGCCTGTAAAAGAGATCAATGTTATCACATGCACACAATATTCCAGACTGACTCGCGACGAGATGAAGATATTGGGCAGCTCGTTGGCCGGGCATGTATCCGAGCTGAGCCTGTTGCTGGCCAACATCAACACCGACATCAACATCAAAAAGCCACCCAACTACCGAGAGTACGAGGGCTACAGCTCGCTGGAGATCTTCCAGGATGCATGCAAGACTCTGTTGAGGCAAGCCAAGGAAACGCGGAAGTGTGTAGAGTCGCTTTCAAATGTGGTAAGTCGATATGGGCATTTGGAGCTAGTCTGGCAGATGCTTTAATCTAGTTAAACGACCCAGCTCAGAAGCCCAGCCCGCCAAACACTAAGTCTCGTTTCGATTCCTGCAGATAGGATTCACTGTGCCTGGAGAGGAGGCGAAAGAAAAAAAGAAAATTGCAAAGGTGCGGGGAAAGAAAATTGTCAAGAAATCCATGATTTTTGCTGCGGGCTCCTTGTGCATCTACCTCGCTGTGAAGAAACTGGTGATTCCTTCGATTTCTTTCCGAAAATAGTTAGTAGGCTCTTTTTTAGGTTTTATAATATGGGCTATGCCATGAAAGTGGACCAACTCTCACTTTGTTTGCCACGCTTTGGCAGTAAGAATTTTATTTTGCCCTCAACTAGTCTTGAGATCTCAAACGTATTCGTTAATTATCAATAAAAACCTTTCCATTTTGTAATTGTGTGTCTTGTCTCATGAACCAATTCGATCGGTTGCATCTGGTTTTGCCATGTTAAATCCTATACATATCATTCATCAAGCCAAAGGATGTTATTTCAGGGGTATTTTTGTGGTATTTGTGGGGGGTGTTTGAGAATGTATTGGCTTCAGATTAGGGCCTAGTACGAGCAATTTAGATTTGCGTAATAAATTGTTCTTATCCTTGTTGCTATTTATTCTAGGGCTTTGCTAACGAAATGCAAGCTGCGTTGGGGATTACCGCAGTTTCTTTCCTCCCGTATTTCTACATTTTTCTTTTCAAAAGAAATTGCAAATGCATGAGGATTTAGAATTGAGGGGTAAGGGGGACTGTAAAAATGATGTCATGGAAACAGTTTCTTTCCAATTTAGGTTGACCGAGGTAACCCTCGCACACAATCTTTCCGTGAATTACCATTTCCTCTCCTTTGTCCTCCCAGAATGTGCCTTGTTGGTTTATAAACCCCGTCAGTCACTTGTACTGCTCGCCTCTCATTTCTTGTAGGATTTCCATGTTGGATGGTTACATCCTCTTCGGGTAAGTCTCATTTTAGTTACACAAAGTCTTTTTGCCGACAATAAACTCCAACTATCAACCAATGATTCCACTATTTACTTACAGAAAACAAGAAGAGCTGACCCTCCCCCCACCACAAAAAGAAAGATCGTCAAGCGTCCACCCAGTCTTTTTGACGTGACTACGTCTTAAAGCGCATTATATAGGGAGGCATGTACGGATTTGCTCTTCAAAATGCCACATGTGTAACAAGCCCTACAGCCTACAGGAAACAAAGGATAGAGTGCGACTTATTATTATTCAATAGTTCAGACAATTCTCTAAAAGTACTTTTTTTTTATTTTCAATAAAATTAATATTGGAGGCGTTAGAGGGGTTGGCGTTTTTAATGCTCTCCATAAGACCAATGTTAAATTACGCAAAATGGCAAATGTGTAACAAGCCCTACAGCCTACAGGAAACAAAGGACAGAATGTGATTTATTATCATTCAATAGTTTAGATAATTCTCTAGAAGTACTTTTTTTTATTTTCGGTAAACTAAATATTGGAGGCGTTAGAGGAGGCGGCGTTTTTAGCACTCGTCATTAGACTAATGCAAAATAAAATATATATATCGCAAGATGACACTTCCATCCCAATCTGTAAAGTCCTTCAGCTTGTAAATTAGATATGAAAACACAACCCAAATAAAGAGAGATGTAAAACTTGCATGTGAAGTATGGTCAGTACTGTAGTTGACCTACGTACCTACGCGGTAGTTGAACGTAGTCACGCTTAAATATCGGCCGTGTCAATATTCATATTCATATTCATATTCATATTCTTTATTCCGTAACACTATACAATATAGTATGGAACATGTCAAAAAAAAGTATAAAATAGTAAGGTATAAAATATATGTAAATCAAATATAAATTATAAATTTAGAGCTCAAGAAATTCTCTAATGCTGTATAATGTATGTAGCTGTATAAGATACAGCTACACCAGTTTTTTTTTTAGAAATTAGCCACTGTCTTTAGGCCTCCCCATCCCAGCTTGCACTCACACAATCATTAATATGGGGATTAAAAAAACGCAGTGAGCTTAAATAATGTGATCAAACAGGAAATAGTATTTTTACGCTGTGGTGAAATTGAACATTAGCTTCATTCAGTAAAAAAAAATTGCATGCAATTTCATCAAGCGTGACTTTGGGAAAGGCATTGGAAAAGGCATCTGGTAACCCAGCGTAATTGCCTTTGAGGTATGCTACTTGTGCTACAGAAAAGAAAACAAAAAGTATACCCTCTGTATAATGCGATGGGTTTTTGGATTGGGTCTGACTGCAAATTGACCAAGTTACTTCCTAAATCCGTGACGTGAACATCGCCAAAACCCCTTATCACCTAGATATTTAACAGGTATTTTTTCTTGATTTATGGTGTTTAACGACGCACTGTTTTAACAACTGGCCCTGCGGCACTGGTCTTATGGCGTCGGTGAATGAGTGGATGATAATGCACCTAACATAGCCTAGAAGAGAGGAGGGGAAACCCGGTGCCGGCACGTAGCCTACTCCTGTCGAAGAGCACCAAGGGGACCACCAGCTTAAATTCCCTTCCGAAGGACGGTACAACTCGAACAGCAGGATTCCTCCACAAATCCATGCCGTCGAGAGGTTGATAAGCAAGGCAAATGAAGTTGCTGTATTAACTTTCATCCCTTCAATCTAATCCCGAACAGAACTGGTCATGTGGATGACCTGGTCACCCATCCAATACCTGACCCCGCGCAGTGTTACTTAACTTCGGTGATCTGTCGAGAAGCGGAGTTTCCAACACGCCAAACTGTTGGAATGTTAGCTCAACAGTGTTTTATCGTGTTTTTATTTGTGGTTTTATAATTAGCTGAACTCCGTCCCCTTAAACGATCGGCATTCCGCTTCTCTTGAACGCAACATAGGTGGTCGAATGTAAGGCGCTCGATGCAGAATCGGTTCGTGGGAAGTTAGCCTCAGCCTTCGCCTTCAAAAGCTCGGAATTGCTCGGAATTGCTTAACAGACTATGTGAACGTACCGCAGTAAAAAAAGTGTGTACAAAAGGAACAGCACATAAATATTCCACTCTTAATAACACATGAAAGCAAATAGAAACTACATTGCATTTTTCACAGATGATAGAGTACGTGATGGGCTTTTGATCTGTGATGGTCTTAATTTTTGGCCCAGCCCTGGACAAAAAAAGGCTAACTTTTACAAAATTTTTGTTATCATTTATTTACGAGAAAATGAAGGGGGGGTACTCCCTTGAAATTTTCACAGATGATAGAGTACGTGATGGGCTTTTTATCTGTGATGGTCTCAATTTTTGGCCCAGCCCTGGACAAAAAAAGGCTAACTTTTACAAAATTTTTGTTATCATTTATTTACGAGAAAATAAAGGGGGGGTACTCCCTTGAAATTTTCACAGATGATAGAGTACGTGATGGGCTTTTGATCTGTGATGGTCTCAATTTTTGGCCCAGCCCTGGACAAAAAAAGACTAACTTTTACAAAATTTTTGTTATCATTTATTTGCGAGAAAATGAAGGGGGGGTACTCCCTTGAAATTTTCACAGATGATAGAGGACGTGATGGGCTTTTGATCTGTGATGGTCTCAATTTTTGGCCCAGCCCTGGACAAAAAAAGGCTAACTTTTACAAAATTTTTGTTATCATTTATTTGCGGGAAAATGAAGGGGGGGTACTCCCTTGAAATTTTCACAGATGATAGAGGACGTGATGGGCTTTTGATCTGTGATGGTCTAAATTTTTGACCCAGCCCTGGACAAAAAAAGACTAACTTTTACAAAATTGTTGTTATCATTTATTTGCGAGAAAATGAAGGGGGGGTACTCCCTTGAAATTTTCACAGATGATAGAGGACGTGATGGGCTTTTGATCTGTGATGGTCTAAATTTTTGGCCCAGCCCTGGACAAAAAAAGGCTAACTTTTTCAAAATTTCTGTTATCATTTATTTGCGAGAAAATGAAGGGGGGGTACTCCCTTGAAATTTTCACAGATGATAGAGTACGTGATCTATCATCTGTGAAAATTTCAAGGGAGTACCCCTCCTTCATTTTCTCGCAAATAAATGATCACAGAAATTTTGAAAAAGTTAGCCTTTTTTTGTCCAGGGCTGGGCCAAAAATTAAGACCATCACAGATCAAAAGCCCATCACGTCCTCTTTCATCTGTGAAAATTTCAAGGGAGTACCCCCCCTTCATTTTCTCGCAAATAAATGATAACAAACATTTTGTAAAAGTTAGCCTTTTTTTGTCCAGGGCTGGGCCAAAAATTTAGACCATCACAGATCAAAAGCCCATCACGTCCTCTATCATCTGTGAAAATTTCAAGGGAGTACCCCCCCTTCATTTTCTCGCAAAAAAATGATAACAAAAATTTTGTAAAAGTTAGCCTTTTTTTGTCCAGGGCTGGGCCAAAAATTTAGACCATCACAGATCAAAAGCCCATCACGTCCTCTATCATCTGTGAAAATTTCAAGGGAGTACCCCCCCTTCATTTTCTCGCTAATAAATGATAACAAAAATTTTGTAAAAGTTAGCCTTTTTTTGTCCAGGGCTGGGCCAAAAATTTAGACCATCACAGATCAAAAGCCCATCACGTCCTCTATCATCTGTGAAAATTTCAAGGGAGTACCCCCCCTTCATTTTCTCGCAAATAAATGATAACAGAAATTTTGAAAAAGTTAGCCTTTTTTTGTCCAGGGCTGGGCCAAAAATTAAGACCATCACAGATAAAAAGCCCATCACGTACTCTATCATCTGTGAAAATTTCAAGGGAGTACCCCCCCTTCATTTTCCCGCAAATAAATGATAACAAAAATTTTGAAAAAGTTAGCCTTTTTTGGTTTAGGGCTGGGCCAAAAATTTAGACCATCACAGATCAGAAGCCCATGACGTTCTCTATCATCTGTGAAAATTTCAAGGGAGTACCCCCCCTTAATTTTCTCGCAAATAAATGATAACAAAAATTTTGTAAAAGTTAGCTTTTTTTTGTCCAGGGCTGGGCCAAAAATTTAGACCATCACGGATCGAAAGCCCATCACGTACTCTATCATCTGTGAAAATTTCAAGGGAGTCCCCCCTTTAATTTTCGCGCAAATAATTGAAAACCAAATTATTTTATTGTTGGCAGCTGTCTCGTTCAGTACATCACTTTTTTTTTAAGGCTAGCGCTTATGAGTTTTGTAGGCTGTTTTCTCGTTGCGCTATGTTGAGTTGGTGCCTTTAGATGGCGTTTTAGATTTTGCGAGCTAAGTATCCACTAGTGCAGAATCGAGCTCTAATTCATCAAAGTAATTCATCAAATAAATAAGCGGAACCAAGATATGGCTGAAAAAAATTCGATTAAGACTCACACACATTTCAAACTTGTCCAAAATTTGCATAAGAAATATTAAAACAAATGTAGCAACTCAGCAATCGATTGGCGGTGTGCCTGAGTCTGTGGGTGGCAAATATTCGTGACATAAATACAAGCAGATAATATTATCAGTGGCAGGAATGTGTTGTTCTTAAGAAATGAATAAGAACCGAGTTCTAGTGAATCGAAGCACCTTATACTGAAGGTCTTGAAATATCTTAACTCCTTAACCATGGGCTGGAAACTGAAACTTACGGTGAGTTGAAATCTTATTCTTACCTATTCTAACCTTACTTCGTAGCACATGTTAGTTTTATGCAATTTACCAACAACCATCTACACTACAACAATCCTTTTTCTATGCTACAACTCTTCTTCTCTCATCAGGCAAAGGCCCGCTCCATGATATACGTTTCTACGGGTGGCTTGATAGTATTTTCCGGGCTCAGCATTTACACTGGTAACGAACAGTTTTACGAAAGATACTTGATGCCCCTTGTCCAACGACTAGAGCCAGAAACTTCACACCATATCGCCGTGATCGTTGCAAAGTATGGATTGGTTCCCAAGTGCAAGTACGGGGATACTGTGTCGCTGGTATGTAGAAACTATGGTCTGTCCCATGTATGTACCAACCACATTATAAGTGTTTATATATATTTCTATTTTGCTTTTTAACAGAAAACAAGTTTGTGGCAACTTGACTTCTCAAACCCCATAGGAATTGCAGCTGGCTTTGATAAGCAAGGCGAGGCGATATCCGGACTCTACAAAATTGGTTTTGGATTCGTCGAGATTGGGTCAGTTACACCCCTGCCTCAAGATGGTAACGAGAAGCCACGAGTATTTCGCCTGGTAGACGAGAAGGCCATAATAAACAGGTAATCGAGCATCGTTGGGAGTTTGCTTGCTAGATGTACGCACCTGGAAACCTTTTGAAAACTGGGCTGTCGGCAGATATGGTTTCAACAGCGACGGGCACGCAGCGGTCTTGGAACGGATGCGGGCTTTCCGCGCGAGCAACGGGGCCAAGGGGGCCGTGGTCGGCATCAATCTCGGCAAGAACCGTCTGTCTGCCGACCCCGTTGCTGACTACGTGCTGGGGGTGGAAGCGTTTGGGGCCGTCGCCGATTATCTGGTGGTCAACGTGTCCAGCCCCAACACCCCTGGGCTGCGGGCCTGGCAGGGCAAGACGATGTTGGCTGCATTGCTAGCACCGCTCGTTGCCGCTAGGGACAAGTTGCCTGGCAACCGACCGCCGCTGCTGCTCAAGTTGGCACCGGACTTAACACCCTCGGAACGAAAGGACATCGCCGCTGTGATCGCCGACAAGAAGGTTAGTGACGGCCCCCGCATCCATTGTGACCATAGCAAACAGGAAGGGAGATTTCAAAGAATTCCATTCGTAGCAACCTGCTTTAGAGAAGGGATTATCAGCTAGAAAACTGTCTTTCATTAAAATCAGAGCAGCCGTGAGAAATGTAATTCCCAATACACACAAGCAACTTTCCTATGACTTGGGTTTTACCCCATTCACCAATAAGAGGTCTTCCTGCATTGTGCTTAAAGCAAGAGCTCCAACCTTAGCTAAAATAAGGACGATAAAACCTGGTGCTCGATGGCCAAGTCGTGCCCTGCCTAATAGTGCGCTGCCTTGCCCCTAGTGCCGTGTGGACGGCCTCGTCGTCTCCAACACGACAGTGGCTCGGGACCCGAATCTTACAGGACGGGACGCTCACGAAGCCGGAGGACTTAGCGGCCAGCCTTTGAAGGATCGGTCCACGCAGCTAATTGCAGACATGTATCGGCTAACCAAAGGTAGGCTCACTTTGCTCACGGTAAAGATCTGGAGTTAAGTCTCGGAAGTGTACCAAGAACAACTGACAGTCCCTTGCAAGCGTTGGAGCAAGGTTGGCAATTTTCTCACGTGCCTGCGTGCTTTAGGTAGCGTCCCAATCGTAGGTGTGGGGGGCGTGTTCTCCGGCCGCGACGCCTACGAGAAGATCCGAGCTGGAGCTAGTCTCGTGCAGATCTACACGGCACTGGCCTTTCATGGCCCCCCGGTCGTAGGACGCATCAAGAAGGAGCTGGACCAGCTGCTCAGGTACGATACTGTAACCTATCTTACGTCGACAAGGCAACAGCCAAAATGTCGTGCACCTATCATCTGTCGCTATCTGCCATTACTACTGATTGAGGCAGCACTTTTACATAAACCTTGGTGCGACCAAACTTCATATGGCAGGGTCTGTGTCAGACAACATATCCCTCAAATGCTGACCGTCTTTGCAGGCTAACCTGACTGAGTTTGATTGCATTTCAGAGCTGATGGATTTAAATCGGTGGCCGAAGCTGTTGGAAAAGACTCGGCACCGTGAAACTATCACTGGGCCGATTTGATGAAAATATATTTTTACTCTGTCCCGAACTGTTTGGGAGCTGACTGATTCAATTACCAGGAAATGTGATAATTATATTACCATAATAAAGAGTTTTGAGTTTATCAATGATTTTCTGAGGGCTTTCTAAATAAAGTAGCTGCAGACATGGAAATCAGAACTGAAGAACAAACCAAACTCTGTAACCAGAAAAAAAAAAGTTTAATAATCCCTTGACACACACAACATTGAAATACTGAGCTAAATAAAAGGACTGCCGCTATCTATATACATATTATATATATTTATAATACACCTAACAAGATAGGAATCATTTCATGATAAGGAACTGAACTCTTAAAAACATCAACAAATCGAGCGTAAAACAAATTTGTACAGCTTGTCTCGTTTTGGAATGCGGCGAGTTATCCGCTACGTTTCGTAGACTATAGACCGGCGCTGGGCGCAGTCACTCAAAGGTGATGGGAATCGAGGCAAACGGCAGCACGGGATTGGTGGTCTCCACCTCGAGAGCGGTTGCCATACAATCGCTGGCTGCTTCGAACTCGCCCATTGACTCCAGTACCTTGCCAAGGTTGTACCTGAAATGCAACGGCATTGACAATGATTTGATTTGTAGTTCGTAATCGTGTCAATAAAATTGATAGTACATCACATGAAAGCCAGATACATAACATAGGATCCTGATTGTTTTTAGACTCATGTCTACTTGATGTAACCTTAGCACTTCATAGCACTTTTCCATACACGTAATTGGGTAGTTAGTAAAAAACGCCAATTTATTTGGGATTTTATTTCAGAACATACAAAAAACGTTAGTTTTTTAGTTATTGACCCTGATTATTTTATTTAGATGCATTTAGGATTCTCGAACTAGATAATCGTTATAATTTTGTGTGGTTCTTTTGTTATCGGAAAATTGTCAGGACTGCTCTCACCCTTGAAAAAGTAACAGGTACAAGTTACAAAACATTGGGAAATATAGTTGTTCTTTTCTTAGCTTTCAAAACCCATTTCAAATAGTTTTTTTAACAGAGGATACTAATTGAGCTGTCACTTTTAACGTAACTGTGAGTTTATTTGTTGGATACTCATTCAAATGTTGGGTCCTGCAAAGAAATGTTATCCAGGCTAAAAATGTGATCCCTGCCTGAATAACTTTGTGTGTCTTGGGGTCTTGAAAGGTGCCGGCAGAAACATACCAGGTCTGGTGTGAGGCGGGGTCCATCTTGGCAGCGTCCCTCAGCGTCTTCTCAGCAAGCCAGTGGTTGCCCAGGTAATGGTAGATGAGACCCTGCAGACAGACAAAACATATGTTGGCCATCACCCATCCAGTTCTGGGACAGATTGCAGAGTCCTGGAGACTTACCAGGTGTTGCAGCGATTTGATGTGCGTGGGGTTGATGGCAAGCGCATTCTGGTAACAGAGCTTGGCGTCGACAAACTCCTGCTTGGTCTCGTGCACGAGTCCCCGCTGAAACAGGTCACCGCAGTCCCGTGAAAACCATACAGGGCAGAATCAACCCTACATAATAATAATCTAGATGATTACTTTAATTGGGTTTTCAGCTTATACTGAAAAGCAAACGAAAATTACTTAGATACGAGAACATGACCCACGAGTAACAATGTTAGGTTCAATTGGTGGCTACTTGCATGAATGGTGCAAATAACCTAATCACCAGACATAAATATGCTGTCACGAAATTTTAACACATAGGACAGAGAGTTTCACCTCCTTTACGGAGAGCAAAACAGAGAGAGGTTCCAGCTTCACTGGGTTAGAACAACACCAAAGATAGCATCCAGTTCGGTACTCATTTTTGAGAGGTTATAATACTAAAATCATTCCACTTCATTAGCTTAGCACTATTTTTTCTAGTTGTGCGACATGCTTTGTAAGATTTGGTGTGTATTGAAGTCTTCGTGTACGTACCATGTACATGATGTGGTGGGACAACGGGAAGATGGCAGCTGCCTCCTTGATGCAGTCTGCGGCGGAGGCCAGCTGATCCAGAGACAGGTAGATCTCTGCTAGCAACAGCCAGACCTGCAGCTGCAGAAGCCAGGCGCGCTGGGGACCTGGTCTCGGAGTAAATGAACTGATGGACGATGCCACTTCGGACAGCGCCTGTTCCACGCGGCTAGCGGCTAAAGAGTTGGCGTGCAGGGAGCCTGGAAAATAAGGCGGGCTTGTTTTACGCACTCAATCAAGATGGGAACTTAGCACAATAATAAAACTGCATGTCAAACATGTTCCTGAGCTCAGGAAATAGCAGAGGACTGGAGAGGACTCCAACCAATGACTGACAGCTGATGGTTGGCACTCACTTGAATCCTTGTCCGACATCTCGTTGGTATATAGCTGGAAAACGCTCCTCGTCTCACTTCTACGCTCCGATTGGTCAGCGGGGAACTCAGCCACCGTCTGAGCCTCGTAGAGCGTTTTCCACAACGCCAGCATGTGCTTGGCAGTGAGCAGCGCCACCTGTTGCAAGGAAAGAGTTTGAGGTTAGGTTTCCTTTCGAGCAGCTTTCCATGCACGTAGTCAAGGGTTGGTCAGGGACTTAGTTTATTTTAATTTTGAATTACAATTTGTACAAAAATATTCTACTTAAATATCAAGTCAAGGTTCCAGTGTGCACGTAGATACAGCTAGTTAATTCCATCAAGATGAGGAATAAGGAACTCTTCCAGGCTAGAAAATTGTTCTCTGTAAGGAATATTGCTAGCTTATTTTTAAAAGCAGGGCAATCTTTGGCTTCTAGGATTGCTAAATATTACGGCTATTACAGTTGCTATTACTAAAGTTATTAAGGTAGCTTGCTTGTTGTAAATTTTCCTGCCCTCGTTGAGGACGTGCCTGGAGGATATTTTGAGTTTGCAGATTTTATTTGGAAAATCTGCCGCTGCTCTTAAATTGTGATTGCGAGTCTTGGTTGGGTAGATGTCAAGGTTGGCCCTGACAAAGAGTGACACTTGTTGAATGCAGATGCAGGGCAGATGCCCTCTCTGCCGGACTTGCCTCTCCCCCGCCCGGCCCGTTCAGCTCCAAGTGCGCCCGCACGTAGAGCAGGTTCAGATTGTCCGGGAACTCGTCCAGTGCCGCCTCCGTCAGCGCTAGCGCCTCCGCAGGCGCGGCCTGCGCCGACAAGAGCAGCGCCAGGAGGTGCAACGAAGCTACATGTTCGCCGCGCAGAGTCAGTGCTGCCTGTAAAATGTGGGTTGTTCAGCGTTCTAGAGTGCCATGCCGGGGGTTGAAGATATCGAGGGCACAAAGTGGTCCATTACCTTGACGTGTGCTGTCGCCTCCGCTACTTGGCTTCCGAGAGCATACTGCAAGCCGAGGTAGTACTCGGCCAGGTGGTCGTTGGGGTCCGTTTGCTGCGCCCTAGGCAGACGGCAAACAATTCCAATAAGAATCCTGCTTGGAACCGTTTGGTGGTGTTCAAGGCTCAGAGTCATTAAACAGTTCATCAGCTCTAGAGGGCTGTGAGGTAGTTCTTTGTACATAAAGAACATTTTTGCTTCCTCCAATTTGTTTATTAAGTTCAAATTAGACAAAGCCACTTCCATCGAAACCTTTGCACCATCTTGGCCAAAGTTATTGATAGCAAAGACCATAAATAGAGGAGGGTTTAAAGTCTGGCACAGCTCTGTGGCCCAAATAAATTTAGAGTAAACATCAAGTTGGTTGAGATCTTAAAAATAAAATAATTCGGATACCGACAGAATATATTACGATGAAAGTTGCTAATTAAGACTTTCTACGTTGCCAAGTCTCATGGGTCAGGCAAGTTTGGACGGAGGAGATTTCAGTCTCTTGGACCATGGCTTGACAGCTGTCAGTTTATTGTCTCCTCTTTCCGTGCCTAGAACCAGGCCGTTGTCATCACTTAAATAGGATTTTGTTCTGAGGTCCAAGTGAGCAATTGGCCACTTGTTAGCTCACCTGTGGAATGCTTCCAGCGCGGCTGCGGACGCCTGTTGCTTCTCCTGGCGCAGGAAAGTTGCGGCTGCTCGCATACTGTGTCCGATGCCTACGTGCAGGTGGCAGCGAGAAACAAGCGCCTGCGGGTTGGCAGTCTCGCGGGCCAGGGCTCGTAGACTCCAATCCAGGCCCTCGGCAACCTGCACAAGCCGAGTGTTAGACCTACAGCATGGACGGCCAGCTGACATAACCGTACTTTGTCTAGCAAGACCATTCACGAGCCTATACTTCACGAGCCTATACTTCACGAGCCTATACTTCACGAACTCATACTTCAAGCTGATATAAGGACAAGTTGATATCAGGAAGTGCATAAATGTTCATACAGCAAAGTTAAAGAAATTATTGAATGAGTACAAAGATTGGCAGGAAATACAAAGATGAAAATAATATTAGCAAGACCATTAGAAATTAAGCCAAATTGGGTAAGTGATGAAAATTGGGTAATGCAACAAAGGAGGTGCATGGAAAGAATGTATGCTTTGGATGGAAGGAACAAAGTGAAAGGGAAGAGGGAAGGAAGGATGATATGCGATGAAATGAAGGTGTTGTTGAAATTAAAACGAAGAGACTTTAGAGACGTAGCTTGTTTCTAACCTGATGAAGGTGAAGGGTGAAATGGTTTAAAAAAAGTGCTTGTTGGAAACAACATGGACCTGCAAAAATTGAGAAAAAACCTGGGTGAAAGGTGCTTGTTAAGGTGCAGGCACTTGTTGGCAGCTGCTAAAACATGAACAATGACAATGTATATCAATAAAAAAATGACAAAAAAATACCAATAAGTGAGATTCCAGTAATGAAGCTAACCTAGCCTAGGAAGTTGGAGGAAAACCCCGACGCAGCACGCAGCCTACTCCTGTCTGGAGCTAAATAAACGTTACAAACTACTTTAGATTTTAAGCAGATAAAAACGCCTCGTTTTCTGAGGAATGAAATTTTAGCTACTGACCACAATGCTTGGAAGGCAAAGAAGAGTTTTTAAATAGCAAACAGCGTTTGAGAAAGTGACTTGCTGTCTTTACAGGTACAGACATGCTTAATCTACGGCATACCAAAATGTTAATTAACTTGAATAGATAACCATGCACTGGAAAAGCAAGACGATTTGGTAAGATTGAGACTGCTTGTTTTATTTCTCAAGCATCTAGCCTGCTGTAGAATAGCAGGCTAGCACAACTAGCAAAGTTTCGTGGTCCACTACAATAGATACTCATCAATCCCATTTGGAGTTCCCACTTTTAGTGAACAAGTTCTAGCTCTAATTCTAAATGTTTGCCGTGCTTTGGAATTTAAGTTTAAATCAAGAACCATTTTTTTTTTACAAACAACTTTGTCACAGGCAAGATATCGTTGCAAAATATTTCTGATTAATTGGTATCCTACTCTTTAACGTAAAATGTACTATCAAACCAGTATGTATGAATAAAATTCACACAAATTCAAAAATAAAAGCTTGGTTAAGCTTGAAAATAGTAAAATCAACAAATACGGAAGATTGTAAGAAGACCTAGGTATCTTCGTTTCTTTTTATGGAAGGTGTTAGGCACACAACATAGCGCTGCGGTAGAAATTATTCTCAATTTTAGATGAACTTTAGAAAATATTTTCATTTTTGAGCTGGTGAAATATATTAACCTTAAAATCTCAATTTAAATTGCAAATTCTTCCAATGAACAGAGTAATTTATTTGTATAAACACTAATAATAAAATACAAGCATTATTAATTCCAAATCAACTTGGAGATACTCTTGCCTGGCTACAGTTTTCAAAAGAAATTGTGACATATCTTGTTGCCCACGTTCCCATTTCAGCTCAAACGCCTGCACTTAACTGCCTCAAAAAGAAATATTCTGAGATGCAGATTACGTTTGTTAATGGGTACATCTGTGCAGGTACCGTAGCATAAACAGGGACAAAATATGTCAAAACATAATATCTCTATGAAAGTTTTATGATAGAACAACTTTTTTGCCAATTACTAGCACCCAGGTAAAATCCCAGTGCTAGCAACCATTCAGATTTCTATCCAGCGTCCATTCAGCTTTCTACGAATCTGACGGGCAGTGCTTCGGAGAATACAAAGGTTAGCCTTCGGGTTGTTCGGCCCAACGAATGCCAGATACCCTCGGGACCACAAGGCAGGGTGTGTACTATTTTATAAACTTGATTGGCGCTATGTGCTTGCGGCATGCGCGGGTCAAGTACTCACGGGGCTCTGCTTGCGGAAAAACCCATTGTTGGATTCCTGGAAACGTAACGCTGCTTGAAACTACCATCCACGGGCAGCAAACTGCTGCCAAGCTATCCAATAGCTATTTTAATTTAATTTGGACTAAATTCTCTCCCAAAGTAACCCACTTATGCAGACTGGAGGACCAATTTTACCTGTCACAACTTCTTTTCCAAGTCCTTTTGTAAGAAACACTTCAATGCTAGTAAAGAGACTACCATGGAACTAATTTGCAAACTCATTCTTGCCCAAGGTCACTCTATGAGGGCAATTAAGTAACTTTTTATGTCCCATTTCACAAGAATTTTTTTCTTCGCAGAATTGCAACCAAAACGTCCCAAGTTGTTCCAAACCTACAGCAACCACAGAAATGACAAAAACCTCAAACAACTTAAAACTAGTTACAGAGTTGATCGTGTATTGAGATGATATTGACTTAAAACTAAGGAAAGAAAATAAAAACTTAGCTGCGGAACCTCTATCTCAAAGTAGGTGTAGGGTGTATATTTATTTCAATTGGCAAATTTTATTCATTGAATTTATCTTACTTATCTCTTTTAAACTCCTTGAAGCATTTTTTTAATAGAATTTTAATTTTTATATCTATTCATAACAATGGATAGAAAATACTACATTTTAGGCATGTTACTAGATTACACCAAATCATTTTCTTCATCTTCTAACTCCTTTTCACACGTCAATTTTTTCCATAATTCCTAATCATAAATTCACACACAATTCATTTTGTCATAATTTGGAAGTAACACAATATTCTGTAAAGACATGTTACTATATAACTACCGCACAGAATTAGGAACGCGCAATATCTTCCGGCGAGAATGAATTCCAATAATCAGGGGCCAAAGAAAGCAGAAATCTTCCTAACACTGGCAAAAACAACATCTGGAGCAACTCCTGAAGTTGTAGCATTGTTGTATTGTTTGTTTGTTGTTGTATCTGTATTGACTGAGTTGTAAATTGTATTGTTATTAACAACTTGTTAGTCAAATCAAGACTTTATTATTATTACTTTTTAACAAACTTCCACCAGAAATTCGTTAACTAGAAACCTTTACTCAAGTTAAATATCGTGTTGTGGGGTAAGAGGTGGCTCGCCATCAGTCACACGAGATGGCGGCATCTTACCTCACAACCCTCTATGTAGTCTAAGGAAGACCCACATAGAGGGCGCGCTGGTCACGTAGCACGCAGACTAGTATAAATAAGGGTGTTTTTGGTAAACTAGGATTAGTGGTAAAACAGCACCAGACCCGGCCTCAAGCAAGAGGATACTGTTAGGAGCGAGTGAGTTCCGGTACCCAGTATTGGCGGTCAGCTGGTATTATTCAAGTTATCTCATTACACCAGTTTACAGTAAAATAAATATAAGTACAAGTGAAAAACCGAATTACCTCATTACCTGCAAATCCTACCGAGTACTCTCATTACTGTTAAAATCACCTTCGTTATTCTCCGTATCGTCGTTATATCTATAGTTTACGCCACAGTGTCAAGAATTGGCTTTTACAAACTTAAATTCCTATATCCCTCTTTGTGTGTTTCATTCATAAATGTATTTCACTTTATTTTATTTAGTGTTAGGTTGATAGGCTGTTATTATTATTATTTGATATACAATTTTTATATTTTTGCTCCACAGATGAGCCCAATGGGCTTTGTGGAAAACTGTGCAAAGAAATTATGTAATTTTTTTTGTTTCATCTAATAAACATGTTTAAAAGTAAAAAAATATAAAATATAATGCCAGGCCAACTCACGAGGTTGAGATGCTGGTAGCAGATGCGTGCAGCCATCAAACAAGGCGTGACCTTGGTTGGTTGGAGGCGTGCCACGATCTCGAAGACTGGAAGGGCGTGCGCACACCGTCCCATGGATACCAGGCACAGGGCGTGCTGGGTCCACACGTGGGCCTCCTCGAACGCAAACTTCATAGCACGCTCAAATGACTGCAAGAGAACGGTTGGCATCACTGCAAGCACCTTTAATTGTTAGGCACAATAATAACCTATTAAAATTGGTGCCCTAGCTGGGACTTGAACTTGATCTCCAGCTGCCTCGAATGTTGCCCCATAAAATTAAGCTACATGGATATGTATTAGGATGAAATGTTATTTAAATTGCAAACGCTTGCAATGCGCGGGGTATTTTATTATTAACAACACTATAACAGTATACTATTATACACTAAAATCGGCTCAAAAAGCCAGTGTCCAAGTAGCTCAATGGTTCAGAGCAACACCAGCGACAGGTGGAGATCGGGGTTCGAGTCCGCGTTTTGAGACGGTTATAGTGTTGTTAATAATAAAATACATGGATATGTCATTTTTGAGAGTATTTTAGAGTATTTGATTATTTAATTAATTAATTATACTGATTATTTAATTAGCCTCTTGGTTTTACTCCCTGGAGATCCACAATTCTCATCAAATGCCCTAAATTAACTAATCATCAAATAACATGTCCAAGTAGCTCAATTGCCTAGAGCAACACGTTTACAATTGTAGATCAGGATTTGAGTCTATG
The DNA here is from genome assembly GCA_947568835.1 of Protonemura montana. Classification (NCBI taxonomy): domain Eukaryota; kingdom Metazoa; phylum Arthropoda; class Insecta; order Plecoptera; family Nemouridae; genus Protonemura; species Protonemura montana. Next base: position 27,037,316 of record OX387603.1, on the reverse strand, counting down.
TTGGGCATCAATTTTTTAGAGGTTATTAGTGTTCCCAGTAATAAAATACCCTGCGCAGAACGAGCGCTGGCAATTTTAAATTAGACTTCACTGTTTACATCAATATCATTATTATAAAGTAATTTATCATATTCATAAGTATTGTTACTATATTAGTATCATAATTTGTAGTTTTGTTCCTACTACACTAGTATTACCACTGTACCATTACAATTATTCTTATCATTATTATTATCACTGTATTTTATTAATATTACTTTTATGTACTATCCTGACGATCCCTAAAGGGATTCATGGCTTGTAAATGTTTTTTTTTAATGTAAGCCAATAAAGGAAATCAATCAATTTGCACTGACCCTGTTCCCGGAGGTTGCTTACCTCGTGAAGCAGTTCGACATGTCCCCAGCGCACCAGCGCGATCGTGAGAAGGTCGTAGATGGCCGTAGCATTCTCGTACGCGTGCACCCGCACCTCTTTGAACTCGGGTGATTGACTGAGCACAGCGTCTCGTCCGGCCATGGCCTCGCTGTTGGAACCAAACACACCACGATGGTGATGACAAGGGTGATGATGAGGGCTATGATTAGGGTAAATATGAGGGCGATGATACACCTAATCTAGTTGAGAATGGTGAGGGGCAAACTATTTAAGTTTACATTTTTATCTTTAAGCATGGACAAACCCAGGAAATTGCACTGATCAGGAGATTACAGTGTGTACTGTACTCATTGACATGCAAGAACCTACAATATCAAGATTAAATAGTTTTTATCTGAAAAACTGCTGTGAGTCCTAACTCGAAATTTGTAGATAAGCTTAATCAGTTCTTTGGTGATGTTCTGGTAAATTTTTGTCAAATCAAAAATAACGGGCAATTGACTTTTTCTTTCATTAAGGGGATCTTTAACGGATCGTTAGCTATAAGCCCAAACGTTGTGGAAGGCCTACCACTACACCCAAACGGCTATTCCACATAAACGGGGCAACATAAAATTTTGGAAAAAAAAAATTATTCTGCTCTAAGCTTACTTTATTCATTTGCTTTGAAATTAAAATTGGTCAGGTCACTTTTTGTTGTTTTTGTGCTGATTTGATATAGAATGACCTTTATAAATAAACAATTTTCCACTTTGCAGTGTCTATATAGGAGAAGTCATTGTATTGTAATGTACGTTTTATAGTAAAGTTACCGTGGCTTAGTTACAATATACATAGTTATATACCTAGCTATACTAGTAAATATTTTCATTTTCCTTACAATTAATAAATGTGATTTTAAGCTGTTCAGCTGACTTGCCTTGGGACATACCCTTGGTAATTTACCTGGACACAAATGTTAATTGGATAATAATCATTTATCCAGCGGTTATAAAGACTGAAAGTACTGGAACAAGGAATGAATATTACCGTAAGGGGCAAGCCAAAATCTAAGCAAAAGGCACAATGTTTTGGCATCAGGACAATGCTGGTGAGAAATGCTGGCTCTTTGTTAATATTTACAATTGCTGTACCTCACATTTCTAAATTTACTTCCATCAATTCCAAGCATGGTACAAGAGTTTGTAGGTTACTCAACTTTTTCCTCAGAAAGAGGTGGTTGACAGGCTGGTTGCTTTTGTTTTATTGACTCTGAAGTATATGGTTCTCTTTTGATTCAAAAATGTCAATTTTCTAAGTTGTATATGCATTTTCTAAACCAACAATTTTTTAAAGAAAATGTTGATCAGGTAAAACACTTTTCTAGTCAATATTCCTTGCAGTCATTTTCTATTCGGAAACTGGATTTACATTAATTACTACATAATCATTTATTTGACCGAACAAACATCCAGACATGCTTGAATATGCTTGAAGATATGGTTTGTTATTTGGCTAAAAAAACCAGGTGATATCAATTTACTTATCTTTGTCCACCCTTTCCACATGTCAAAAAATTAAAAATTGCACTTTGGTCAAAAAACAGATTTTACGTTTGCCACTCAAACCAATAAAATTTGGAACCATTTCAATCCCTTAGAAACACTTAAAATGTATTGCATCACTGGAACTAAAATGCATAGAGAACCTCATTGGACTGGCACTGTAATGAGTTTCGGATCTAATCATAATAGAAAGAGACTTGCCTCAAAGCTCGAGCTCTCAGTACACAAACTCAGCCAATAGAAAGTCATGAAAATAGCCATTATCAAGAAGAAGTTGAAACAAAGTTTCTTAGAATCGCACAGTTCAAGACAGTTTTAAGCTTGAAGCACCGTTACTTGCCTGATCAGCAGTAGCAAGATGATCTCCTCATTCTCATTGTTGGGTATGAACAGGTTCATGCCAGCGTACTTTCGTGGCTTCCAGGGGCTGTCCGCTGTGCCGCTGGGGTGGTTACGGCGTGGCCCACGTTCTACCGGCTTCTCGGGGGGCGTGTAGAGAGTGCCGCTGACGCCACGGAGCAAGACCTCAGCCAGCTGCCGCGTCAGTGTCAGACGCAAGCTCTGCGTGGCGCTTGACTCCACGGCACTCAGCATCGTTCTGTGGATTCTCGGTATCATTGCGATGGTCCAGCTGTACTGTCACCTGACAATTGCTTAACCCCCAATATGTAATTCCCAACCCTAGTGTACAAGATAGATTAGCTCCTATTTAGTGACTCTAGCTTCAGTTGATTGTTATACTGCACTGCAATGGTCAACCACGTACAATTCTTTATGCCAACTTAATAATGCTCTTCTTCACGTGCAAGCTTCAGCAAACAAATGTCATTGTTGAAATCTGACTGTTAATCAGGGGTTTTAAATCCATGAAAATGTCTTTGACGGGCATCGTTGCAGTTTATATACAGGTACCTGTATCGAGCGACAGCCGATTGCAGCTTCCCTGCCTGGATGTGCAGGATTGGGGCTCGCTGCAGGGCCGTCTCCAAGATGGGACCAACTTGCCGCTCCGGGTTTGGTGGCTGCGGGGAGTAAGATCCGCCTGGAATCAACAGAGGCCAGTTATAGTGGGGGTTCATGACAAGAGCACGGCAATTGTGATGTGCATGAGTGCCAACCAGTGTTTGAGTATGTTCCAGCATTTTGCTGCTGCTGAATTTTGTCCTGCTCTTGAAGGTACAGCAGTGTGAGGTCGCCGGCAAGCTCAAAACACTGCACTCGTTGCTCTTCCCACTCGGCTTGCTTATATTTTGATGACGATGATGGGGGTACCTTTTCTAGGCACATCCCTGAAAAACACGGCTTAGTGAGTTATGTTAAAAGGATTTAAAATCTTTCATTCAGAAACTATGGAGTTGTTCCTCTCACCCTTGATTGCATATGACTCTGCAACAATGCGTAGACTGCGGCTTGGAAGCTGTTTTTCTGTCAGAGTTTGTAACTCTGCTTGGTTGTAGGAGCTGAGCGCGTCTTCGTACAAGCCCATTGCATAGTTCACCTTCCCGAGCAACAGATTCGAGTCGAGCAGAACTCCTGCCCTTTTCCCCTGCTCGCTTGCAGAGCTCATCAAGAAGCGCTTAGCCTCAGCCAGCCCAGTTCGAGCTCTAGCAACATTGGCATCTATCGGTGGATTCTCTTCTAAATAGAGTTCGAGCTTTCCTTCGCCAATGAGAAAATTTGAGAGAGTCTCTGCAGAACACATTTTCTTGGGTTAACCTAAAATTCAGTTTGACAGCTGACTATTTTGACGATTAAAAAACTTACCTGAAGTAGGAGATCTTAGTTTTAATTGCTCTGCCAATTCAACTGCTTTCCTCCAGTTTGATTCTTCCCTACTTTTCTCAATATCAGTTTCTATGCGGCTGAAGTTCCTATTTTTGCCAGCCATAGTTGATGACTAATGCCAAATAATGGTCGTCCTTGTCCCTCACCTCTGCTGCTGACTCAAGGCAACAATTGCTGTACATAACTAAGAAAAACTACACAGATTAGGCAATGGAAACCATGGAATTATTAACTGAAGGTGCTTAAATTAACTTTTTATCAAATATCCACTTTCCTGTGAGCCTTACAAAATCACCACACTAAATTCACTACCATAACTTTGGTCAGCCCGCTGGAATCAAAACAAAAATGTATCTCAATTCCAACACTATGGGGAGCCTAGGTAGGCAACGGATCTTTCTACAGCGACCTAAATTTTGATTTTTTCTTAAGCTGTTGAATATATTCTCAACCACTGGTTTCCAGATATGTCCAGGTTCTCAGCAACCCGTGGGTCGCAAGAAGGCACTCCCAATTTGAGCCATTCTGTAAAAAGTAGCCCAGTCGCTCAAAGCTCTCCTAGCAAGAGGGTCCTAGTCGATGCCCAACGATCTTTAGCGAAGGCAGCAAAAAATAAAGCAAGCCTTCGATTTAGTCGTGATGAATTCCTCGAGAAACACACCCAGCGCGTGGCACCCACCAGACCGAAAAACATTCAGGGGTCCATAACTTTGCAGGTGGCAAGTCGTGGAGCCTCGTGCACACAGGCAGATCTTTCTTTGAAGGTAAGGTTATCTCTGAATCTGAGAAAATCTACAGGAAAATCTACAGAAAATAACCTAAACACCATTCTCTTTCAGGATCTAACCAAGGACTGAAACATACAGTGATACAAAAAACAACAATAAATCAGCAAGTCATAAATCAAAGCACTGTCTACATCAATCTTATTTGCCAAAAAATATCATCAAATTTTTAGTCAACACTATCACTATTGGAAGTCAATTTTGCATGTCGGCAAGCTAGATGCCAAAGTCTGGACGCACTTTGCTTTATCTCTCACAGCCGGAAGATCAAAAAGCACCAGCAATTCAAGTTTACTAGAAAGAAAAAAAATTACAAAGTAAGACAGGGTCAAATTTTTTATAGTTGCACACATTTTCAGTTTTTCTATTATAAGGTAGGTACCTAAGCAGTCCGAGAGATGTGACGCCAACGTCAGAAATGTTCCCGTTGCCTGTGATCTGCAGATGCTTCAGAGATTCCTTGAGATAAACCAAGTTGCTCATGGCTTCATCGTCCAAATAGGTGCATTTGGTGAAAGTTACTCGATCAATGTGGTTACATCCGGCTAGAAATGTATAGGAAATTAATATCTTTCATTCATAATTTTGAGGCAACTTGATCATGGGCTACAGAACCCATGTAATAAAATAGTCTACCAAAATGAGGGAAGCCCATGGCAGTGATGCTTGCATCGGTTGCATCGATCTCTTTGATGAACTGTTGTTTGGTGAGATTGGCTTCCATGGCGTTGTAGTCGGTAGTCAGCGTCGTACTGTTGGTCCATTTTACAAACGCACCGTTGCGCATCAGCCACTCGGCACACGCCCCATCTGGACCCAGCTCCTTCACTCGCTTCTTGTCCACTCTGTGTGCAACTTAACTTTATCAAACCACTTGCCACAAACATCTAAGTATTCAATTGTCAGGTCACACTGTCTTTAATTTTGAACATACTATCTACTACACCCAGTGGTGAAGTGCTGAAAAAAATGTGGGTTCATTGGGACTATCTATCAGCCCTGGGGAGGGAGAAGAGAATTATGTACATTTTGTTGCATTTTGTTGCATTTCATTTCGTTGGATTGTGCAGTCCTACGCACCCCCTAAACTAATTGCGAGCTCTGATATCTTTCGAGAAACTATTATTTTATTTTCCACAATGTGATTGTGGTTATATTGTGCACCTAGAGACTGCACCGAAGAACTCAGTTTCTTTTACTGTAATACAACATCAAATTAGCAAAATTCATGAACCAATTCCACAAATAGAGCCATGGTATGGATATTATTATGATTATCAAGTCAAAATTCTGTGCAACAAACTTTACACCAAGGAGCCACAAAATATGGACAATTTTTATTATTTTTTAAAACACAAAAATTATCTTTTTTTAGCATGTCTCCTTGTGGGTAAGGTAGGTTGATATAACGGCCTTACATTCCGCGTACACCCAGAGCTACCCTACAGACTGTATCAACGATCTTGTTAATGAAGCCTTTACAACTGCACCTTCATCAAGCTATTGTGATTGAACGGGATTAATCTAAAGAGACTTGTAATGAATCGCACCTTTATTTTTATTTAACCTTTATTTCAAGAAAGTAAAACTGAAAAGCCTAACAAACCGCAGTTCAAGGTTACTATCTGCACTTTGCGTTACCTGTTCCACACAATATTAAGCCATTCGAAGAGATTTCGTCTTTGTACAAGGAACTGTCCACAGTCCAACACAGATGTTTTGAAAAGGGCCGCCACTAGGCATGGTAGAGTGCCCATTTAAAAATCCTATTGTTTATGAGGCGTTTGTTTACAGTGGAACATCAATTAAGGACACGTTAATGTGTGCCCGAAGAATATGTCACTGCAGCTTTATGTGTTTGCAATCTATATCATAAACAAACGCCTGTTTATTGCAAACGCGTGAAAAGACGGCGCTTGTACAATAGAAAAACGATTTAGGTTATTGCACCTTGTACCTGACCTAGGACTATAAATAGGTATAAGCGTTTAAGATATGAGACTCTCTAGTGGTAAATTGTCGAACTGTTTCGGTGAAAATATGACAACTCCGTATTGCAAAAATATGGCATCATGGTTTTACAGTGCCTTTTTTAAAAAATGCGGGAAATTTTGCACGGGAGTTTGCAGTTTGCTTGTTGCCGAATACTTTTCCAAGTGACATGATGAAGCCAGCTTTTGAAATCATACAAAAATCTTTGAACTTAGAATCAAGTAAATTGATTTTTGTATAATTTTAGAAGCCGATTTCATCAAGTCACTTGGAGAAACAAATTTCATTATTCCAAGGCTTGAAATGAGCTGAACAGTTGTATATGTTGCTTAATAGGAATATTTATTATCATCAAGTAAACATTAAATAAGACAATTATTTAAAATTTAGGAACTGTTCTACCAATAGAGAAAAATAATGTAAGTAGTTGGAAATCAGTTAATATTGAAGAACTGTAGGTGCGTCTTTGGCAAAAAAACCATAAAAAGAGAATAGAAAAAAATTACCTATGCTAACTGCTAAGAGTATAAAATCTAAGATAAATTGTTATAAATTAAAATATTAAAGAGAGAATTGATATTGAATGTTAAAAAAAAAGAAATATTTTGACATTAAAAAAGCTATGAAATAGGAACAATAAAAAAATGTTGATGCCTTCAAAATCTGGTTAACTTCGACGGTGTGGTTGATTCCAGGGAAATATAATGTCTGGCCTGGTGGTGTCAATTTAGGTAGGCGTACTATCTCAGCCCGAACCTAGGCTACTGCAGCTGGGTCTGAAACATAACATTGATGAATTCTTAGATAAGAATGAATGTACTTGTGACGTCTGGTGTAAATATGATTTTAGTTTTTAGCATTATGGCAATTTTCAACGCTTGTGAAAATAGCTACTGTTTTTGTTTTTACGAAAGGGCATGGACCGGCATATGGTACAATGAAATGTTTCAATATAAATAAAATTAATAAATAACATAAAAGCCAGTATAAAATCTACAGAAGCACCTACTTGTGGAGAACCTTCCTTATCCTATTCTGCCGGGCAGTTGGCTTTGCATCAGCTGGTCGCCTGTCTTTCATGGAACGGTTGCCTTTCTTGCAGAAGTGATGGATAGTAGATGGCAGTAGATGGTAGATGGACGGATAGTACAAGCCTGTTTTTCCGATCATTAGTGAAAGCCCTATCTTGAAACTGGAGATTGCTGAGTCGTGCTCTTTTCCACAACAGTGCTGGAGATTATCCAAACAACTTGGGGCTAGCAGTCCATTGAACCCAAATCTGACATCCATGGTCTTTCGGAAATCAGAAGAGAGACAAACTTTTATTGTTGCGGTGAGCACTTTTATAACCCAATGCTCGGCAGTAACGATCCTTAGGCATATTGGGGATATTCTAAAAACAATTAATTGTATAACAAGCGCTTAAGAAGGAGTTTCAGGTAACTTCAAATATTAAGTGAAATAATTATATAAGCAAATAAATAATTTGGCTGTAATACAACTTAACTTCACTTTGGTAGGTGATCACTTGAAAACTAAACAATACCTACCAGCCAGCAGCAAATGCTAACTCCTAAACTGAAACTACTGGCCAGTTCTAAATAATAATACAAGCTTAACATATTATCCTAAAATTCTATTGAAATTAACTGTCACATCTGGTACCTATCCTACAAATATAAATTTGAACAACTATATACATAAAATGTATGGAAAAATTGATAAAAAAAAAAACCAAAAGACAAAACCAAAGAAAACTAATCCTTTTTCTATGACACAACTAAGCTAAAAAGGGGCATGGAAACTAGTATAAATAGTACTTATGTTAAATCAGCACACGACTGTGTCTCTATCATCTCCTTTGTCAAATATAACATTGCTAAAAAACCAACGCATGGGTTCTTTAAAATGAGATGATGTAAAACGAAAAGTAGACGCTTGGTATGGAGAAGAATATTCACAACCATTCAAAATTTCAATGAGGTACCCCCCCCCCCCCCCCCCCCCCCATTCATTTTCGCGCAAATAAATGAAAACCAAATTTTTGTAAATGTTAGCCTTTTTTTTGTCCAGGGCTGGGCCAAATATTAGCACTATCACGGATCAATACCTTTTCACGTACTTTATCTTCTGTAATAAATGCAATGATGTTCCTATTTGCGTTCATGCTTTTGTATACACTATTTTTACTGCGGTTTGTTCACTTAGTGTGCGAAGCAATTCCGAGCAATTGAAGGCGAAGGTAGAGAGAGGGGTCTTTGGTTGAGGCCAAAGACCGTTGAGGCAAACCTTGGGTTGAGGCTAGCTTCCCTCAGCAGGTGACGTCTTTCTCAGCCCCTGTTTATTCAGCCCTCAGGTAGTCGTCCCCTGTTTTCTCTGCCCGAGTTTTGTTCGTCGGCTGTGGTCGGCTGTATTTTCAGCCCGAGTTTTACCTGCCCGTGTATAATCGGCCTCCGGTCAGCCTGCGAACTATCGGCCCACAACGGAAACACGCGTTCCGGACTCAATCGGTAAGTCGGCGATCTTGAAGGTGTTTAAGTTCGTCGACTTGCCGAGTGAGGTCGGCACACGTATTTTGTACCTTGCTATCATCACCATAAACTACGTAGCTGCGTTTTATATAATTAATAAATAGAAATACATTGCCGTCATTGCCGTCATTTCACTTCACATTGTCATGGACCAAGTAGCAAAACATGAAGCGACTACAAAATAATGCCATGCGAGGCATTCTGAGATGTAAAAGGAAACCCCTCTAGTGAGGAAACCCCTCTAGAGGCTTGGGGCAGGATGCTGTCATCAAAATTAACGCATGAAATTAACCGCGACGTTGGCGGCGACGGCTTGAGGTGGTCGGGCGACGGCGACGGGTGGTCGGGCGACGGCGACGGCGAATTTGTGGAAAGAGGAAATGCACACCGCGTCCCGTATCACTCCCCTGGATACGTTTAACACTGCCCTATTACAGGGTATGAACTTAAAATTTAAAGGTGTAACAGGTCCTTAAGATTGATCTCTGCACTGTGATTAGCACTGATCTTGGTTTGCTATTTTGCTTCCAATCAGTTTAGTTTAAAAAATGCATTTTTAAAAGCGATTAATTCCAGTTGTCTCCAACGGAAATACAGGTCACACCGTGAGAGTGAACATCACGTGTAGAGATTGATTAAAGTTGAAAGCCTTGACACGGTCCCGTGGGATCTTACATGGCTGCAAGATTCAAAAATCTTGGCAAGGAGACGATATCTTGTCAAGTTCTTAGCAAGTTCTTGAAATCATTTTTTTTTGTGTTTCAATTCTTGAAAGATCTTGCATTCTGTGTTTCTGACTTTGAAGTCTGCTCAAGAAATAATTGATATCTGCAAGATCATGCTCGGTGCGAAAACCCACTTGTGAATGGAGAACTTCGGTGTTCTCACGAGGACCGGTGTTTCCAACATGCCAAACCGTTCGGTGATAAGCTGAATGTCAGTTTAATGTGAGTACAGGATGCGATTCTCCATTCAGGCTCTATAGTAGTGCAATAGATCTGTTTTTTATTCTAGCTGATAAATACGATTCACTGACACTTAGGCGACGGACAGTTAGGCGAAAAAAACTCCGGATTTAAAAACGTGTGGACACTTAGGCGAAAAAAAAACGGACACTTAGGCGACAAAAGTTGTTCAATTTATAAATTATGTAGCTTTTGGGCAACCGTTAAAATAAAGAATAACTTAACAAATAAAATTGATGTACTAAAAATATAAATCCGCTATTTTACAGCATTTTTTGTGACTTTACACATTTTTCATCCGATTTCGCCAAAGTGTCCTGTTTTGATGTATGTTGAAAGCATATACTTGCCTATCATGAAGATTTCGTTAAAATGATATATATTTATGATAACCAATTCAATATGATTGTAAGCAATTTAATTGCACGTTTTTCAAATTTGCAGGAAAATTTAGAATTTACATGACATATAGGCTGAGATTATTTGATATGCACAATATTCTAGAATGCTAGAATACCCCCAAGACGCACGTGTTTCTTAATCCCTTACAACATGCATATTTATCAAACACTCCCCCCCCCCCCCCTGCTTGGTACTTCCATCATCACAGGTGTGGGGGATGAAAACACAGATGATAATCATCAACGATAGGGAAGTCAAAGATTTGTTTCAATGGTTTTATGTACTTACACTAAAGAAAAAAAGTGTTCAACAATAACTTGGATAAACAAATCCTCGTGTTGCAAACGAGCACAACCACTGTGCTAATCATACTGCCATATCGTGTGCCAAATCAGTGAATACGGTGAAAAGTGCGGGGAAGAATACCAAGGACAAGCCATCAGTAATCGGTATAGGTGTCGCCTATAACATTAGGCATAGGTGTAGGCTAAAAGTGTACAAAATGTGACGAAGATGATACTTCATTAAAAATATAAAACATATTATTGAGTAAGAGCTTTTCATTAAGGATGCCCTGTATCTTTCTACTGTATCTCTAACATTTAAAAAAAAATTTCCGTCGCCTATGTGTCCGTCGCCTATGTGTCTGTCGCCTTAACGTCTCTCGCCTAAGTGTCCGTATACCGATAAATACGCATGCTAAGTTTAGTTTAGTGTGTGGCAATTTGTGGGACCGAATTTTGGCCTTTTAAGTTTTTAACTGATATTTAATCTTTACATTTTATTATTTTCTCACAGAGTCGTACATTTTGTACCACAAGATGCACATTATTGGAAAAGTTTAATTATATTTAATTTAAATCCGAGGTTTGCACGAAATTGTCTTAAACTCCACAGGAATTTTGCATTGTATTCAGCAATGCACGACCTTTTCAATCCTAAGTTACAATATGCACTAAAAATGTTAGGTTCGTCAGAATCCTTATCATCATCATCATCCACTGATTTACCGACTTGTTTAGACCGCTGACAACGAAAGCTGTTGGCAAAATAGTGCGTCGTTGAACACGTTGAATCAATCAACTGCGTTATTATGCAACTATAGCAAATATCACGGAAGGTCTTGTTCTCAATAATGTCTTGTGTGCTTTTCTCTACGTGGATGAGAGCTTTATCAAACATTGGTGCTGGGCCCTCTGTGATTGCCAAAGAATTACACTCCCATAATCGCAGAGTTAGCTTGTACGTTTACAAGCATGTTTCTTCTGTGTAAGATTTTTCAGCAGGGTTTTTAGCCAATGTTCCGAGAAACATCCCAGTTTCAGTTTTTAATTGGTTGAAATAATTCATTGCTTTCAGAACGGATTGAACGGTTTCATTGATTAAAAAAAATAGTAATGGCATGGTATCTAATTTTCCTCACAATCGAGATTTTTTCACAGTCGAGAATATTTCTGAGATTGTTATCTATTCACTAGCTCTAAGAGAGCTCTTTAGGGGAAGGTACAGTCATTGTCATCTTATCTTTAAAATACCTGCTTCCTGAAGTCTTTTGGCGGCATCGTTCGGCCAGTTGGTCCAACAATCTTTGGTCTTTCCCACGCCTCGAAGCCTGTCACTCTTTCGCAGATGTTCGGCACCAATGATACATCTACCTGCTTCTTTAGTGCTATTAATTCTGACCATGGAAACACCCACCACGAATCGATGTAACAGTATTTTCAACAGCCACGGAAATATGTATCATAAACAAATAAAATCATAAATAATTCTGATTTCAAGAGGTCCAGCGAACTTGACATCACATCTTTTATCTTTTGCCTGTTGTCATTTCGTTGTAAAGATAACATTGACGATAACGCCCCATTGACCGGCAACGGGCGCGCACATCCCCCTGCGGTTCACCCGCGGCGTGTCAAGAGCGGTAATACACGAAAATATGCAACATGCTAATTACATACCTGCGGTAATTTACTTACCGTGGCTAACGGAATAATTGTATCATGCAGCCAAATTATTTCCACACAGAGGAAGGATGGAGGACTATGCTCAAATTATTTGAATTTTATCTGATGAGAGGTTTGTCCAGGTGCTAGGGATCGAAAAAGCTCTACTAGTTATTTCTTGTGGGAGTTCGTTTGGTTAGTTCGACTTTGGCAATTTCTGCACTGACGGCCGTTGACACAAGAGTTTTTTTTTTTATAGTCCAAATCCCATTATTAAATCATCCAAATCAATGATAAAAATTAAATTTTAAAGGGTTACCATCCCTTTGGATGGTAGTCCGAAAGTGGACGGAGCGAAGAGCAAAGAACGAAGATTCGGGTCGACATCCGGAGAGTGGAAAGAGAGGTGTCCACACCGGCTCAGTGGGAGAGCATTCTCTACGTCATACATGCGAGAGCAATCTCAACTGTCCGAGACCGTGCGGCCACGCGCGCGAGTCGCACGCCGACGTCTTTGGACGACGTATGCCGACGCTTCCAGGCCGGAGGCTAACTCGTGGGTGTACGAACAGGCACAAGACGGACGTCGACTCACCGCAATACTATTCTGCCCCAAACCGGCGTCGTCGCCCGCCCGTCGCCGTCGCCGTCTATTACATTCGTGTGTTTTTTTTGACGCCCACTTACGTAGGCCAGACGTCTTGTATTGTTTTATTATATTGTTATTTTATTTCATTGTAACAGTTGAAAAAATTGAATATACAATTATAAACATTGGCAATTTTGTGCTTTCCTTAGGACAATTGCTGAAACAGATGAAGAAGATATTAAAAAAAACACACACACACACATTTCGACCAATTATTCTAAACAATTATTATGAACAGTTTGTTGTGTTGGAAACACCGGTTCCCGTGAGATCACCGAAGTTAAGCAACACTGCGCTGGGTCAGGTAGTGGATGGGTGACCGTCATACACATGACCAGTTCTGTTCGGGAGAGAGGTTGGAGGGATGAAAGTTAGTACAGCAAATTCACTCGCCTTGCTTATCAACCTCTCGACAGCATGGATTTGTGGAGGAATCCTGCTGTTCGAGTTGTACCGTCCTTCGGAAGGGCCGTTAAGCCAGTGGTCCCCTTGCTCTTCAACAGAAGTAGGCTACGTGCCGGCACCGAGTTTCCCCTCCTCCCTTCTAGGCTATGTTAGATTCATCATCATCCTCATCATCATCCACTCATTCACCGACGCCATTAGACCAGTGCCGCAGGGCCAGATGTCAAAGCAGTGCGTCGTTAAACACTACAAATCAATCTTAAACAATTATAATCCAGAATTACTCCCCATAAGACGCACATTACGCACGGGTGTTTGCATGTTTTGTGGTCATGTTTTGCTAGTTGGTCCATGACAATGTGAAGTGAAATGACGGCAATGACGGCAATGTATTTCTATTTATTAACCTTATATAAAAGCCTTAAAATGGCGATGTTCAACTTTTTAGTTTGTATCTGACCAGCTGACCAGCTGACCAGCTGGGGTAACATTTTTCTGTACATGTTGATTTAAATTGCGAAATTTGGTTAAAAACGTGTGCAATTGGGTTATAATTGTTCAAAATTAAAATCTCTATCCTATTGTGACACTTTGAGGGTGATTTGAAAGCGTTTTTTTGGTGAAATATTGATAATTGTGTTTGAAATTTCCTGCCTAGGAAAATTGGAGCCATGTCTCACAGTTCGATTTTTATTTCATTCAAAACTTGCCTTTTACTCACCCGCAGCAGTTTGGTAATACTGTTTATGCATGCCTATGAAAGTTATTGAAGAAATTGAGCACAAACGCTGTTATTTACGTTCGTTTTAAGTGAAATAGAAATAATTTTGCAAAAAGTTTGACAGATGCATTCATTTGTTTGGTTTTTTGACCACTGCAGGGTGAACGAATTCTTAAACTTATCTTTGCGGCAGTGCATTCAGGATATTCAAACGTCAATGTCAATGTCAACGTCAATGTCAAATTCTTTTCAAAATCTCTAGAACTGAAGGAAAAACGTGTGAAATTGGCTTATTTTGGTTCTTTATTCAGGATTTAATCCAACTACGTCTTTTTCACGGTGATTTTAAAGAGCATTATTATAGTAAAGTATCAAAAATATTGTTGGTGTCTTGGCTAGCAAGATGAAAAATAGCCACTTGACAAGCCCGTGGCATTCTTGTGGAGGTTATTTACACGTCAAAAAGGTTTGGAAAGTTAAACAATCTATTAACACAACTATTGGAATCTTTTGTAAACATATTTAAAGATATTTATTGTAAATAGTATACGAAAGACAAGAAATTTCTTAAAATACGACGATTTTTCTCCATCCCCAGCCTAGACAAGATCACACAGTTGATTCCAAGCCATCAATGATATTTGTGACAAATATGTAAATCAATAACAATCCTAACTTTCTTTGCAGGTCTTTTACACATTAAATAGGGTTTTTAAACAAACAAAACACACTTGATTAGTTTTTTATTGATAATTTTGCCAAAACTAGATTTAAAGTGACATTGACAGATCAAAGATAAACATTTGACAGATATCTTTCATCGAATCAGGACGCCGTGGATACTTATTTTATTTTCGAGGATGCCGTGATTATTCAACAGGTATTTAAATTCAAAACGTCATTAATGACGGAGTGCAGTTTTATCAAATCTAATCCAAATAAGCAATCTAAGTTTAATACGGTTTTCTATGGAAGTGTTTAATATTGTATAGTACTTTATGGTGTTACATGGTAGTCTATGTTATTCTATGGTATTCTATGGTATTCTATGGAGTTCTATGGTATTCTATGGTATTCTATGGTATTCTATGATATTCTATGGTATTCTATGGTATTCTATGGTATTCTATAGTATTCTATGGTATTCTATGGTAAACTATGGTATTCCAAGGTATTCTATGGTATTCTATGGAGTTCTATGGTATTCTATGATATAGTTTGGTATTCTATGGTATTCTATGGTATTTTATGGTATTCTATGGTATTCTATGGTATTCTATGGTATTCTATGGTATTCTATGGTATTCTATGGAGTTCTATGGTATTCTATGATATTGTTTGGTATTCTATGATATTGTATGGTATTCTATGGTATTCTATGGAGTTCCATGGTATTCTATGGTATTCTATGGAGTTCTATGGTATTCTATGATATTTTTTGGTATTCTATGATATTGTATGGTATTCTATGGTATTCTATGGTATTCTATGGTATTCTATGGAGTTCTATTGTATTTTATGGTATTCTATGGTATTCTATGATATTGTTTGATATTCTATGGTATTCTATGGTATTCTATGGTATTCTATCGTGTACTATGGTATTCTATGGAGTTCTATGGTACTCTATTATATTTTTTGGTATTCTATGATATTGTATGGTAATGTATGGTATTGTATGGTATTCTATGGTATTCTATGGTATTCTATGGTATTCTATGGTATTCTATGGCATTGTTTGGTATTTTATGATATTCTATTGAGTTCTATGGTATTCTATGATATTGTTTGGTATTTTATGGTATTCTATGGTATTGTTTGGTGATCTATGGTATTCTATGATATTGTTTGGTATTCTATGGTATTCTATGGTATTCTATTGAGTTCTATGGTACTCTATTATATTTTTTGGTATTCTATGATATTATATGGTATTCTATGGTATTCTATGGTATTCTATGACATTGTTCGGTATTTTATGATATTCTAGTGAGTTCTAGGGTATTCTATGATATTTTTTTTGTATTCTATGATATTGTATGGTATTCTATGGAGTTCTATGGTATTCTTTGGAGTTCTTTGGTATTCTATGATTTTGTTTGGTATTCTTTGGTATTCTATGGAGTTCTATGGTAGTCGATGATATTATTTAGTATTCTATGGTATTCTATGGTATTCTATGGTATTCTATGGAGTTCTTTGGTATTCTATGATATTGTTTGGTATTCTATGGTATTCTTTGGAGTTCTATGATATTCTATGAAATTCTATTGAGTTATATGGTATTCTATGGTATTCTATGGAGTTCTATGGTATTCTATGGTATTTTATGGAATTGTATGGTATTTAACAATATTGTTAGGTGTTGTTTGGCACTTTAGGTTGTGGCCCTATTTAAAACTTTTGGAACGGCATCTGACAAATTTCGAAAACTTTTTAAAATATGCTTCAAGTCAAGTAAAATATAAATCAAAATGCCCACTCCCTCAAAATCTTAAGGTGCCGTTAGGCATCGGGTTCTGCTAGTTAACCTTATATAAAAGCTTTAAAATTGCGATGTTCAACTTTTTAGTTTGTATCTGGCGACCGACCAGCTGGGGTAACATTTTTCTGTACATGTTGATTTAAATTGCGAAATTTGGTTAAAAACGTGTGCAATTGGGTTATAATTGTTCAAAATTAAAATCTTCACACTATTGTGACACTTTGAGGGTGATTTGAAAGCGTTTTTTTGGTGAAATATTGCTAATTATGTTTGAAATTTCCAGCCTAGGAAAATTGGAGCCATGTCTCACAGTTCGATTTTTATTTGATTCAAAACTTGCCTATTACTCACCCGCAGCAGCTCGGTAATACTCTTCATGCATGCCTATGAAAGTTATTGAAGAAATTGAGCCCAAACGCTGTTAATTAAGTTCGTTTTACGTGAAATAGAAATGATTTTGCAAAAAGAGTGACAGATGCATTCATTTGTTTGGTTTTTTGACCACTGCAGGGTGAACGAATTCTTAAACTTATCTTTGTGGCAGTGCATTCAGGATATTAAAACGTCAATGTCAATGTCAACGTCAATGTCAAATTCTTTTCAATATCTCTAAAACTGAAGGGAAATAAATGACAAAACTGATATATTGTTGGTGTCTTGGCTAGCAAGATTGGTAAGCCCAGATTCTAAAAGGTATTTCACAAGTTTCACTCTCTAAAAAATATTTCAAGAAATCATACACGGAAATCTTTTGACAGCCAACTTCGTTTGTTTTCGAAATTGTCATCGTGGTCACTTTGGAATTCACAGAGTTTCCACAATGCAGTGACCCCAAGTGAAATAAGCGGCAAATTTCAAATAAAATAAATGGGGGTACTTTTGGTTGTGGTCCCATTAGAGGCTTTACATTAAAACCAAAATGCACAATCCCTCAAAATCTTAAGGTGCCGTTAGGCATCGGGTTCTGCTAGTTAACCTTATATAAAAGCCTTAAATCTGCGATGTTCAACTTTTTAGTTTGTATCTGGCGACCGACCAGCTGGGGTAACATTTTTCTGTACATGTTGATTTAAATTGCGAAATTTGGTTAAAAACGTGTGCAATTGGGTTATAATTGTTCAAAATTAAAATCTCTATCCTATTGTGACACTTTGAGGGTGATTTGAAAGCGTTTTTTTGGTGAAATATTGATAATTATGTTTGAAATTTCCTGCCTAGGAAAATTGGAGCCATGTCTCACAGTTCGATTTTTATTTCATTCAAAACTTGCCTTTAAATGACCTGCAGCAGTTTGGTAATACTGTTTATGCATGCCTATGAAAGTTATTGAAGAAATTGAGCACAAACGCTGTTATTAACGTTCGTTTTAAGTGAAATAGAAATAATTTTGCAAAAAGTTTGACAGATGCATTCATTTGTTTGGTTTTTTGACCACTGCAGGGTGAACGAATTCTTAAACTTATCTTTGCGGCAGTGCATTCAGGATATTCAAACGTCAATGTCAATGTCAACGTCAATGTCAAATTCTTTTCAAAATCTCTGGAACTGAAGGGAAATAAATGACAGAACTGAAATATTGTTGGTGTCTTGGCTAGCAAGATTGGTAAGCCCAGATTCTAAAAGGTATTTCACAAGTTTCACTCTCTAAAAAATATTTCAAGAAATCATACACGGAAATCTTTTGACAGCCAACTTCGTTTGTTTTCGAAATTGTCATCGTGGTCACTTTGGAATTCACAGAGTTTCCACAATGCAGTGACCCCGAGTGAAATAAGCGGCAAATTTCAAATAAAATAAATGGGGGTACTTTTGGTTGTGGTCCCATTAGAGGCTTTACATTAAAACCAAAATGCACAATCCCTCAAAATCTTAAGGTGCCGTTAGGCATCGGGTTCTGCTAGTTAACCTTATATAAAAGCCTTAAATCTGCGATGTTCAACTTTTTAGTTTGTATCTGACCAGCTGACCAGCTGACCAGCTGGGGTAACATTTTTCTGTACATGTTGATTTAAATTGCGAAATTTGGTTAAAAACGTGTGCAATTGGGTTATAATTGTTCAAAATTAAAATCTCTATCCTATTGTGACACTTTGAGGGTGATTTGAAAGCGTTTTTTTGGTGAAATATTGATAATTATGTTTGAAATTTCCTGCCTAGGAAAATTGGAGCCATGTCTCACAGTTCGATTTTTATTTGATTCAAAACTTGCCTATTACTCACCCGCAGCAGCTCGGTAATACTCTTCATGCATGCCTATGAAATTTATTGAAGAAATTGAGCACAAACGCTGTTATTTACGTTCGTTTTAAGTGAAATAGAAATAATTTTGCAAAAAGAGTGACATATGCATTCATTTGTTTGGTTTTTTGACCACTGCAGGGTGAACGAATTCTTAAACTTATCTTTGCGGCAGTGCATTCAGGATATTAAAACGTCAAACGGGATTAAAACGTCAAATACTTTTAAGA
Organism: Protonemura montana; assembly: GCA_947568835.1. Classification (NCBI taxonomy): domain Eukaryota; kingdom Metazoa; phylum Arthropoda; class Insecta; order Plecoptera; family Nemouridae; genus Protonemura; species Protonemura montana. The sequence goes on along the minus strand of OX387603.1, from coordinate 27,018,260 downwards.
AACCGGTCAAACATTGCTGGGAATAATTTTAAATTGTACATGACTTCAGAGCACGACCCAACGCGACATTTATACGGTGATTTGATGGGATTTTCGTTATGAATTTTATTTAAAACTGGCTGGCAAGGGAAGGTTTTGACAGTTCTCAAACAATGTCAAACAACTTAATTACTGAAAAAACTTACATTTTGTCAATTTTAAATGCATATCCGTTCTTTAAACACGTTTTTAGTAAGATCTGGTGGAGATGTAAAAGGTATTTCACAACTTTTACTTTCTAAGAAAATATTTCAAGAAATCATGCACGGAAATCTTTTGACAGCCAACTTCGTTTGTTTTCGAAATTGTCATCGGGGTCACTTTGGAATTCACAGAGTTTCCACAATGCAGTGACCCCGAGTGAAATAAGCGGCAAATTTCAAATAAAATAAATGGGGGTACTTTTGGTTGTGGTCCCATTAGAGGCTTTACATTAAAACCAAAATGCACAATCCCTCAAAATCTTAAGGTGCCGTTAGGCATCGGGTTCTGCTAGTTAATTATATAAAACGCAGCTACGTAGTTTATGGTGATGATAGCAAGGTACAAAATACGTGTGCCGACCTCACTCGGCAAGTCGACGAACTTAAACACCTTCAAGATCGCCGACTTACCGATTGAGTCCGGAACGCGTGTTTCCGTTGTGGGCCGATAGTTCGCAGGCTGACCGGAGGCCGATTATACACGGGCAGGTAAAACTCGGGCTGAAAATACAGCCGACCACAGCCGACGAACAAAACTCGGGCAGAGAAAACAGGGGACGACTACCTGAGGGCTGAATAAACAGGGGCAGTATAAACGGTCACCCGAACCTATCTGGTGGTAGCATAGTTGGTTGTAGGGGTTAGAAACATAATCTTTTTCTACGGTAGAAGCTAGGGTTATAGATTGGAGCACGAATTTCCTTGAAATCTATGTCGACGTCGCGTCAGACTGGAGCAACCATAGAATCTACAATTAGGTTACCTAATCATTATTCTATGGTACAACTCAAAAGTGTGGACAAACATGTGCTCTCTAATCAAACTCGTAGTGGAAGTGGCAAAGCTAGATTCGGCTTGACTGGAGCATAATGTCCAAGCATATAGTCAAATTCTTTGATTAAATTGAGCATGTCAGTTAAGAAATAAATATTAGAAATGGATTTCCCTGCAGAAGAGGTCAAAATGGTATGTATAACCAGAGATAAAAGATAGGGAAGGGAGATACGTAGCCCAAGGCAGAGCAGGTGGGCTCAGGACTTTCTTAGTACTCATCGGTGTTACGGAATAGGAAAGCGGCGCTAGTAGTAGCAAACCGCTGTAGGTACCGCGGAATTCGAAAAAACCGTAGTGCATAAGAACCGCACCACTGCGCTAGTGGTTCTTTGTACGAGCGGATACGCGCCGAGTTTAAAAGACCCCTAGTTCATGAAACCCAAGCCGCGCGCTAGAAGCACTTACCAACGCGCGTAGCGCTGAGTTTGAATCGGGGAACATTTGATTTGATTTATTAGTTACAATTTGTATTCATACAGGTGGTAACGTTTTTTTTTTTAATTAAGAATATAGATATTAAAATATAAGTAATTAATATTAATTATAATGATAACTTTATTAATGATGATAAAAATAATAATTGATAACAATATAAATATTCACGATAAAATAATCTTAGGAACTATGAACTTCTCTCAATTTCTCCGCTCTAGTAATAGACAACAGGCAAGGTGATGATTTGTTCACTTTAGCGACTCGGTTGCTGTATCTGACATCTGTGCACTTGCTTGCCCGCTCTAAATGCTTACATTTTTTGATGTTCGGAATAACACTCGTTTTTCAATGACGTACAGCCTGAAATAATTTCCCACGACCGTAATATGCGGTCATGGCTGTCAAAATGTTCATATCAGAGACTAAACCCGGTGCTGACTGCTGATACTGCAAGAAAGTCCACAAATGTAGCTTTTTGATTTATAATTATGGCACTGGCTTATCTTAAATTATCAGCAAGTCGATTAAGAATTAATTTGTTGCGCCATTTCAAACACCGCGGAACTTTTGCTCCAACATCGACAACTATTGACTTTGCTGCTTACGACCACTCACGGTTAATTTGCTTAACTTATACAATGTAAGAGTGTGAATAGCTAGTTTGGAACGAAGATTAAAACAGGTGTATGCAAAAATATGGGAAACACGTGGTCGCGGGTGCAAACTTGATCGCTATCGATCGACGGCCATTTGAAATGAAAGGTCGAAATTGTTGTTGTACCCAAAGAATACGTTAAAAAGGAAAACGTCAGATTTTCCATGGCAACTATTGACGCGGACACGTCAAGTTGCTCATGTTTAAATCTGAATATTCCCAACTGCAGTCATTAAAGACGGCATCGTTTTCATCTATAGCACTGAATTACTAGCTGTGCAAATAAATCACGCGATGATAGCAGCCCAAGGATGGCCGTGGCCGGGTGGATAGGTACGGTACGCACGGAAAGATAAATCATCCAGGGTGATTCCACCACATTTTCAACTACTGCTGAAATTGTAAAAAGTCAAGATTGCACTTGATGGCGGTAATTCACTTTGTAAGTAACAATGACGATCGACAGCCCGGGTAGTGGAAAAGAATATACCTATGCCGGCTAGCCAAGTTATTTGATAATTGTCGGAATCGAGCTTCTGACATTTTGAGGAATTGCATTTTGGTATTTTTAACGCCGACACAGCTCTCCAAGCAACGTCAGGTACATCGCCAGTTTTGACGCGGATATGACAAGTTTTGCAGATAAAGGTCTGAATTTTGCCGACTGTAGTAAACGATGCTATTGTTGTGGCAAAAACCACCCGGCGGCAGCTCGTCTGGGATGGTCGCGGCCCGACGAGCAGGTACGCAGGGGAAGGGTCGCAAAAACTCAGGGATATTTCTCTACAATATCAACAGCTACTGATATTTTACGAAGACGAGAGTTGGGCGATACAAATTTCAGCTCGCATGGGTTTTTCTCGGCTGCTTGAATTGTTAGTCATTTAAATAATACTCATTTCGGTTCGCTGCTCGGGCCGGCAAATTTAATTTCACAGAGCATCGAATTTGAAGTGTTTTAGTTGAACAATTAGACGTTTGGAAGACCACGGATGATACTTAATTAAAATTACACCCAGGCCTTTTTTGAGGTCAGAAATGATGAGGCTGGCAAACACATACATATTTGCATAAACTTGAAAGGAACTCAGTTAATTATATTTAATTCCACTTAGTAGTTTGGAAAGATTTGATCAACTGTAGTTGACTTTTGTAGGCTAAAACTTGATGAAGGGAAAGACGACGATAAAGAGGGATCTCGGCCGGAGCTTGTGGGTCCAGCAGATAACAAGTTATTTGACAGGGATTTGCATAGTTTTTTTTTGCTGCGAAATTGAAGACGAGAGAAAGGTGGGATATTCAGGGATACTCAGGGATATTTCTCTACAATATCAACAGCTACTGATATTTTACGAAGACGAGAGTTGGGCGATACAAATTTCAGCTCGCATGGGTTTTTCTCGGCTGCTTGAATTGTTAGTCATTTAAATAATACTCATTTCGGTTCGCTGCTCGGGCCGGCAAATTTAATTTCACAGAGCATCGAATTTGAAGTGTTTTAGTTGAACAATTAGACGTTTGGAAGACCACGGATGATACTTAATTAAAATGACACCCAGTCAACCAAACGAGCAAAATGACCTGTTCTATCGACTACAGCAACTACTACAGTTCTAGGCCAGGTCAGGGCCGCTAACAAGAGAACGCATGGTAATCATTAATAAAAAGCAACACCCCTCACCACTGCCTGCAATAGCTGTGGACGCCCTTGATAAAATGGAAGCCTGCCCGCAGGCGTCAACCCGTCAAAGCTAAATAAAACAATAATTAACAATATTAAAACTTTCTATAACAGTTAATAGAATATTACCTCATCATGTAATACAATATACAAATTATTAGTGGACAATTTTCAACAGATCATTTTCTCGTACCCAATTTGAGATTTCATTAGTTGGCAATTTATTTGTGTATGTATACTTCTCTTGTATCGTTTTGTATCGACTTACTTATTCTTGCTCTTTATCGACTTGCTAATAATTTAACATAAACATAGCAACATAGTACCGTGCAAGTTATTTGAAACGCAATGAGACATCTTGCTTGCACCGACAGCGAGTCCGGGCGAGTCGCTCTGACTCGGGGAGACCCGTAGGGAGATTGGAAATAGAGATCGTGGACATTTTAAACGCAATGACCGTGCAAGTTGTCTCATTGCGTTTCAAATAAATATATTTTGGGTTCAATTTCCATGATCCCTATTTCCAATTTCCCTATGGGTCTCCCCGAGTCAGAGCGACTCGCCCGGACTCGCTGTCGGTAGCTACCGTACAGAATTGGGCGCCGCGCACCGACGTACACGGACCTCGGTTTCATTGAAACTAATTGATCGAGATAAGACTAACATTTCTAGAATCTTCATGTTTTAGGGTATCTAATGACATATTATCGCTCACTAAATTGTATTGACTGGTGAGATTTCGGCGTTGATCACGGGCGGAAGTTTTATACTCCTTTTAGCATGATTAAAAACAATCATTATATTTGGAATTAGATAAGTAAGATTTCTGAAAACGTGTTATTCCCTCAAGATAAGTATTGTAGATGTAAAAAAAATTACGAATCACTCAATCTTTAACTTCTTCAAAAACCGAAGGCGACGACGCGAAGTTTGTTTTTCCGAATTTCCCACAAATTTCCCGCAGAATAATTGTTTGAGTATTTTATTAGTGACTCAGCAACCTAACACGTGGGAATTAAGCCATGCAAATAGATTTGCTCTCATGTTGATTGTCACATTCCGTATGAACGCCATAATGGGCGAGGAGGGTAGAGGCCTAAATCAGAAGTTTGCTACAACTCGTTAAGAACCTTGTGAGGCCACCGTGTGATGATTTACCGAAAATTCTCCCATGGAATATCCTCAATAATTTACGAAAATCAAAATTTCATTAAAATAATCCAATATTCTGTTGAATTTCAGCCAATCCAGATTTATTAGGGAGTTTATAGCAAAATTCACATTAGACCATACCATTGTACACCCCTAAACATCACCTAATAATAAGGCTTTTTCGATTTTCAATTTAAGACAAAAATCGTCGCTTGTTTATTTGTTATTAACTTACCGTACACGAAATTAGTTAGAGATTATGAACAATAAATAAGGGATGAAACATCTTCTTAAAAACATTTGCGATGTCGTGAGCAGGGCAGTATAAGTTAGATTTCTTACCTGAAACATCTACATCTGTTTTCATACTAACTAATTCCGTGTCTACTGTAAGAGTGACACTTTAATTTCCTTCCAATTATGAAAAAATATGAAAATATTTCCTTCCAAAATATGAGTGGTAGGGCGCCTATTGCTTCACGTCTTGAATGCTACTGTTTTCAAATTTTTGTTTTCCTTTTCACGAGGAGAGGGGAAAGTAAAAGATTTAATAGAATTTGTATTCTAATGCAAAAAAAGTAGTATCATTCTTTGATGGCAATAACTTCTCGAATAAAAACATTGTATTTTCAAAATCGACAATTACTACCTAAACCAGAGCCTAAATTAAACTCACACAACATAATAAGTCAGCCACCTAAACGCTGTATTTTGACCCAAGATGGTATTGCACACGGGATTGAAGATAAAACAAACAAGTCTTTAAAATGTAAAAATTATTGTCTTCCTCAAAACGGTGTTTGTTGCTTATAATATAATTTTCACAGCTTTCAGCTTGCGATTGGTTTTCATTGGTTTGGTTTATAAATCATCTTCGCTTTCTATCTTCAACATGATTGAAGATGTTGTGGCAGTTACTGCAGCAGCGACAAACTTCACGATTACAACTGCATGTTGTTCTAAAATCGTTCGAAGTTTTCTGCACTCGAGAGATATTGGAAATAGTTTTTCAGCAATAAATTTAGATTTGAAATGCGAGCATGTATATTCCGCAGCATTTACATAAACTTAGTTACATTTCTTGCGCTGCGCAGCCTGAGTATTTTTTTGTGACCAATATTTCTGCTGACAAACACGATGATGTCGCGCAATCCCGAGGGATATATGTTCCTCAAAAAATTAACGCTCGTTCGATTAACGAACCGCGCACACCTAATAATGTCATGAAATGTGACTGGCATCATCTAAATTAGCGAATGTTTTCTGCCCACCTTTCTCTCGTCTTCGCCGAGCGACTCGCCCGGACTCGCTGTCGGTGCAAGCAAGATGTCTCATTGCGTTTCAAATAACTTGCACGGTACTATGTTGCTATGTTTATGTTAAATTATTAGCAAGTCGATAAAGAGCAAGAATAAGTAAGTCGATACAAAACGATACAAGAGAAGTCTGGCTTTCAGGAGTTTGGCTGTATCTGGCCACGGGCTTACCACCCTCTCTGGTAGGTCGTTCCACTGTTTGGCTGCTGTCGGAATAAACGCAAACTTTCCGATGTTGGTCTTATATCCATTCTCCTGTAGCTTAAAACAGTGGTCCTTCCTTCCAGTGCGTGTAGCCCTGATCAGCTGCTGCCCAATCTCCTGCCAGCCAGCATACCCTACCATTGACTTATGTAGGTTCCTTATTTTGCTAAGTGCCCTCCTTCTTTCTAGTGTTGCCCACCCCAAAGCCTTAACATACACAAATAAATTGCCAACTAATGAAATCTCAAATTGGGTACGAGAAAATGATCTGTTGAAAATTGTCCACTAATAATTTGTATATTGTATTACATGATGAGGTAATATTCTATTAACTGTTATAGAAAGTTTTAATATTGTTAATTATTGTTTTATTTAGCTTTGACGGGTTGACGCCTGCGGGCAGGCTTCCATTTTATCAAGGGCGTCCACAGCTATTGCAGGCAGTGGTGAGGGGTGTTGCTTTTTATTAATGATTACCATGCGTTCTCTTGTTAGCGGCCCTGACCTGGCCTAGAACTGTAGTAGTTGCTGTAGTCGATAGAACAGGTCATTTTGCTCGTTTGGTTGACTGGGTGTCATTTTAATTAAGTATCATCCGTGGTCTTCCAAACGTCTAATTGTTCAACTAAAACACTTCAAATTCGATGCTCTGTGAAATTAAATTTGCCGGCCCGAGCAGCGAACCGAAATGAGTATTATTTAAATGACTAACAATTCAAGCAGCCGAGAAAAACCCATGCGAGCTGAAATTTGTATCGCCCAACTCTCGTCTTCGTAAAATATCAGTAGCTGTTGATATTGTAGAGAAATATCCCTGAGTATCCCTGAATATCCCACCTTTCTCTCGTCTTCAATTTCGCAGCAAAAAAAAACTATGCAAATCCCTGTCAAATAACTTGTTATCTGCTGGACCCACAAGCTCCGGCCGAGATCCCTCTTTATCGTCGTCTTTCCCTTCATCAAGTTTTAGCCTACAAAAGTCAACTACAGTTGATCAAATCTTTCCAAACTACTAAGTGGAATTAAATATAATTAACTGAGTTCCTTTCAAGTTTATGCAAATATGTATGTGTTTGCCAGCCTCATCATTTCTGACCTCAAAAAAGGCCTGGGTGTAATTTTAATTAAGTATCATCCGTGGTCTTCCAAACGTCTAATTGTTCAACTAAAACACTTCAAATTCGATGCTCTGTGAAATTAAATTTGCCGGCCCGAGCAGCGAACCGAAATGAGTATTATTTAAATGACTAACAATTCAAGCAGCCGAGAAAAACCCATGCGAGCTGAAATTTGTATCGCCCAACTCTCGTCTTCGTAAAATATCAGTAGCTGTTGATATTGTAGAGAAATATCCCTGAGTTTTTGCGACCCTTCCCCTGCGTACCTGCTCGTCGGGCCGCGACCATCCCAGACGAGCTGCCGCCGGGTGGTTTTTGCCACAACAATAGCATCGTTTACTACAGTCGGCAAAATTCAGACCTTTATCTGCAAAACTTGTCATATCCGCGTCAAAACTGGCGATGTACCTGACGTTGCTTGGAGAGCTGTGTCGGCGTTAAAAATACCAAAATGCAATTCCTCAAAATGTCAGAAGCTCGATTCCGACAATTATCAAATAACTTGGCTAGCCGGCATAGGTATATTCTTTTCCACTACCCGGGCTGTCGATCGTCATTGTTACTTACAAAGTGAATTACCGCCATCAAGTGCAATCTTGACTTTTTACAATTTCAGCAGTAGTTGAAAATGTGGTGGAATCACCCTGGATGATTTATCTTTCCGTGCGTACCGTACCTATCCACCCGGCCACGGCCATCCTTGGGCTGCTATCATCGCGTGATTTATTTGCACAGCTAGTAATTCAGTGCTATAGATGAAAACGATGCCGTCTTTAATGACTGCAGTTGGGAATATTCAGATTTAAACATGAGCAACTTGACGTGTCCGCGTCAATAGTTGCCATGGAAAATCTGACGTTTTCCTTTTTAACGTATTCTTTGGGTACAACAACAATTTCGACCTTTCATTTCAAATGGCCGTCGATCGATAGCGATCAAGTTTGCACCCGCGACCACGTGTTTCCCATATTTTTGCATACACCTGTTTTAATCTTCGTTCCAAACTAGCTATTCACACTCTTACATTGTATAAGTTAAGCAAATTAACCGTGAGTGGTCGTAAGCAGCAAAGTCAATAGTTGTCGATGTTGGAGCAAAAGTTCCGCGGTGTTTGAAATGGCGCAACAAATTAATTCTTAATCGACTTGCTGATAATTTAAGATAAGCCAGTGCCATAATTATAAATCAAAAAGCTACATTTGTGGACTTTCTTGCAGTATCAGCAGTCAGCACCGGGTTTAGTCTCTGATATGAACATTTTGACAGCCATGACCGCATATTACGGTCGTGGGAAATTATTTCAGGCTGTACGTCATTGAAAAACGAGTGTTATTCCGAACATCAAAAAATGTAAGCATTTAGAGCGGGCAAGCAAGTGCACAGATGTCAGATACAGCAACCGAGTCGCTAAAGTGAACAAATCATCACCTTGCCTGTTGTCTATTACTCGAGCGGAGAAATTGAGAGAAGTTCATAGTTCCTAAGATTATTTTATCGTGAATATTTATATTGTTATCAATTATTATTTTTATCATCATTAATAAAGTTATCATTATAATTAATATTAATTACTTATATTTTAATATCTATATTCTTAATTAAAAAAAAAACGTTACCACCTGTATGAATACAAATTGTAACTAATAAATCAAATCAAATGTTCCCCGATTCAAACTCAGCGCTACGCGCGTTGGTAAGTGCTTCTAGCGCGCGGCTTGGGTTTCATGAACTAGGGGTCTTTTAAACTCGGCGCGTATCCGCTCGTACAAAGAACCACTAGCGCAGTGGTGCGGTTCTTATGCACTACGGTTTTTTCGAATTCCGCGGTACCTACAGCGGTTTGCTACTACTAGCGCCGCTTTCCTATTCTGTAACACTAAGAAAGGCCCGAGCCCACCTGCTCTGCCTTGGGCTACGTATCTCCCTTCCCTATCTTTTATCTATGGTATAACAATAATGTGGTATTCCGCCGCACGACTAATCTTTGTCCGATTGCTTTATTGTTGATATTGTTGTATTCCTTTTGTAATTTTGAGTCGATATGGGTCTGGAAACATGTTCAGCGACGTCTTTTTTGGATCTAGTTGTTTGAATTCGATGGCTTGTTGCGTTTTCGGTCGGGTTGTACTGTGCAGAATAGCAGCTATTTGGCAGGTGGTCGTTTGTTATGGTTTCTTAATCATTGATGCCAACTGTTGGGTGAATTCTCTGAATGTTGCAAAGTGACTTATGCCAAGTGCAAACAGTCTTTGGTGCTAACCAAAGGTGCTAACTGGTCTTTGGTGCTAACCAACATCACTGGCGACGAGTGATGTCAGAGTGTATTTTTTTGTTGGGGATTTTTCAGTTGGTGTTTTTGAAATTTGGAGGTCACTTGTGTGGCGGTTGAGCACAGTTTTACTCTGGTTTTACTCAATGCTGTCTATATGCAGGGTTTTTGGTTTTTCTGGTATTTTCTCTAGGGTGCTGAAACCAGCAAGCAAAGGACGGAAAGGAGACTAGACTGTAAAAATGTGCAACTGAACCAAAATGGATCTCTTGAGGAGATTCTTTATCCCACCCCACTAAAGCTGGAATGTGTGCTCGGATAGCTCAGTTGGTAGAGCACTCGACCGGCAATTGGGAGGACCTGGGTTTGTGTCCTGGTTCGGTTGCACATTTTTTCAGGCTAGCTTCTTTGCCATGATGCTCATAGTAATTTTCTGTGTCTTGCATGTCAGGCCAATAGAAAGTGGTAAGACACTTTCATGAGCCTTAAAATGGACTGAAATAATTTCAGAAATCTTTCCCATTATGGAAGCCTATCTTCAATGCAATTAGGCTCCCTGTATATGACACTACGTTGCTATCTGCCACAAATTATTTCTATAATTTTTTTAATTCTTAAGGAGCTATGAGAATTGTCATTACAATTACAAGAATGGTAATATGGATTTACGTGTACAGTGAGCGGAAATTGGCAACATAAAATTAAAATATATCAATTACCTATTAAAATATTCCTTGATCAATTACGGCCTAATTATTACGAGATAATAATAATAATAATAAATTGTATTTTTATTAGATTGATTAAATGTACATGATAGTAATGTCATAATATTTACATAAGTGTTTTCAAAAGTGTGTTGGTACATTCCATATTAGTAAATAAAATCATTTTTTATACATGAAATCCTGTAGGAATTCGTCAGTCGAATAAACACATTTTTCTATTAAATATTCTTTCAACCGATGTGAGAGAGCGTCAGGATTTATATTCGTCAAGTTTTTTGGTAAAACATTATAAAGTTTTGAATGCAAGGTTAGAGGGGAACTTCTTTTACAATTTTTAACCAATTTTTCACTTTTATGATCGTGATACTTTTCATTATATTGGTTTATACTTCTGTTTTTGACTGTATACATAATAAAAGCATGTTTATAAATGCAAGGTAGACTTAGAATTGAAAAGTATATGAAGAGAGGTTTGCGCGAGTCCTTGATATAAACTAAAGAGCAAGGATTACTACTTGCTCTTGCCATGTATGAGTATCTTATTGTTCACTTTTGTAAATGGAATATTCGTTTGGCATGCGATGAGCCTCCCCAACGCAATATACCATACATTAATAGTGATTGAAAATGGGCAAAATATATTTGTTTCACTCATTTGAAGATTACAACATTCATCATCCTTTTTATAAAATATGCTCTGGGAGTAAGCTTATTACAAACCCCTTTGATGTGTAATTTCCAATTCAGTTTAAAGTCGATGGTAACTCCTAAATATTTCGTTTCCTCCACTTCTTTTAAGCATTTTCGTTTGAGTCTCACTAAAGGAGAGAATTGCTGGTCTTGTTTGGAAGCCAAAGACCTCATAAAAACAGATTTTTCTCTGTTGATAAATAAGCCGTTGTCAATACTCCAACGCTCTAGTTCTTTTACCGCTTCATTCGCACAGTTCCTTAGGTCATTGCTATCTGTGGTTACTCGGTGGGTTGTATCGTCCGCAAACAGTGTTAATTTCCCTTCCTGTATTTTGGTTGGTAGGTCGTTTGTGAACAATATAAATAAGAGTGGAGAGATGTTCGACCCTTGAGGCAGTCCTACTTCCAGATTAGTCTCTTCCGATACATTTTTTTGACCTTTGCTGGTCAGACTTACAATTTGTCTTCTGCCAGATAAGTAGGATTTTACCCAATTATTAGCTACCCCTGAGAAGGTTTCGTTTGTGGAGAGGAATTTCATAAAAAAAGGTTTCATGAAGGTTTCATGGGGAATATCTTCATGGTAGATTTTTTTTTCTAGTGCCTCTGTAACTTCATTGATTTATCCTACCAGCGCCGATGTGGTTGATTTACCGCGTACAAACCCATGTTGGCGGTCATTTAGAATGTTATATTTTCAACAAAATTTAACACCCTCCCATAGAATGCTTTCTCGAAAATGTTCGAGAATACCAAAATTTGGGCAATTGGTTGGTAATTAGCTACATTTGACCTGTCTCCGGATTTATAAAGCGGGATCACTTTTTACTCTTTTAGAGAACTTGGGAAGCTTCCTTGAGGAAATGTGCTATTGATAATGTATGTCAAGGGCTCCTGTAGATTTAGTCCTACGTATTTTAAAAGATTGCACGGATTTTCATCACAGCCAGATGATCGTTTTTTGCTTATTTCTTCTATTATTTAAAAAAATTCATTTGGAAGTAGTGGGGTCAGAAATATATTGTGATTAATCCTGTCTCCCGGCTCAACCCTTCAGTCGTATTTGGGCGGGACTTGACTAGGTCCATTACAACATTTGCAAAATACTTGTTAAACATACTGGCAACTTCCGTTTTTTCGCTAATTGTTTTTTTCTTATTAGTGTCAGCGAGTTTAATATTATCATCTGCTTCTGGATACTTCCTATTTTTGTTCTTATTTATGATAGACCACCCTTCTTTCATTTTATTTGAAGCCTTATTTTTTTTTTGTTACCGTGCGTAATTTTGGCTTTGTCTATTTCCAATGAGTACAATTTCTTAATTGCCTTGTAATATTACTATTTTTGGTTGATTGTAAGCTAATCTCCTTGTTTTTAAGTATGCGTCGTTTACTTTTGTGGCTAATGATTGTAGTGCTTGTTAGTATACCATTCATTGTTCACTCTTTCTATGCCTTTGACACTGAAGCGTGATAAAGGGAAGGACTTAATAAAAACTCGTAGGAAACGCTCAAAGTTGGTTTTCAGGGTCTGTTAAATATTAATTATATGTATTAGATGTATGTGCAACTGGATTTTACTTTAAACTTTAAAATAAATTTAGTGTTGAATTAGGTTCTATGACAGAATATACTTGCTCCCTCCCTAATGTGTTTGATTTAACAGATGGCTGATCCACTCGCTCTCAAAATAAAACTGGAATATCAGTCGGATGACAGTTGTCACGGCGGTAGGTTTCCTTGTTATACCTGTTGTCATCTAGTTGTATTTTATGCATCTGAATGTTTATTTTTACACTATTTTTTTCCAACAGATCATGATGAGGAACCCAAATTGTTAATCTGCCCCAAGGTTGAGAAAGATGACCTCTTCAGTAAGTAAAAACAGCTTTGTTATTTTAATTTTATTGCTATTGAATGTTGATTACTAGTTCTTTTTTAGTTTCTCCATTGCCTAATCCACTTGGCCCTTGCTGTGGTGTACTCTAGCAAAACAGAGTGACTTCCTGATTGGACATTTGTTCTTGTTGTTAATCATTTGCTGATACAGCATGGGTGCAATTTTTCTGTCTTGGGGGAAACCTAGTTAGATTGTGATTTCACTTGAGTAGTTAGATTTGTTTGTCTGATCTTTGATTCACACGACATGTATATCTATAAGTCTTTTAACTCTCAATAATGACGTTATCTAGACACTGTACTACTGCACCTAAATGCACTTATACAGAGCAGTTTATGTTGATTTTTCCTCTAAATCATGTAAACCCATAAGGTTAATAATGAGGTAGGTCTGCTAGGAATGACATTCTGTAAGCCGTTAATTTTTCATACGTTTTCGACACAAGTCTCTGTATACTTATCGACCGTAGTTTTTTATCCGCTTTTGAACCCCCTCATACTTGTGTATTGACATCTTAAGTGCTTTAGGAAAGCATGCTTTAACAAAGGATTCGTTGGTTGTGTTAGACAACTGTGGCATTGTGTGAATCCAGACATTCCCACACACAAACATTGTCCTCTAATTCCAGGAATTCTTTCCCATTCAATGAGTTTTGCAACCAACTGATCTCAAACCATAGACATTTTAGACATGGCAAACCTAAAAAATATACCTATTCCTTATGTTTTATGGAAGTTTGTTCACTGGTTGTAGAAATATTAAAATACCTTGATTGAATTGTCTAATTAGTACACATTTTTTTTTAAAAGCATTTTACAACTACAATTTTAGTTGTTAGAAAAATGTTTCTATAACTTATCCGTATTATTTCCGATGTTTTAGTCAAAAAAGAACACAAAAATAGAGGATTTTTTTAAAAGTAATAAGTCAGCATAAGTCTAATTTACTTGCCAAGCTAATCCATTTATTATTTTGCAGTATCAGATCCCTGTCTAATCGCTGATTTTCAACCAGAATTGTCAACCCACCCCGTGTCTTACAATGAAGTGTTCTACAGTAAGTGCAAGCTCATTCCATTTGTGGTCTTGATGACGTAATGACTGGCCGCCCAGATGCACCAGGGCACTGCATTCCAGTTTATTTAATTTTAATAAAATTAAGTGTCGTCTCATTAACGAATATTTGCTCGGAGGACAAGTTGGTGTCTGTGTTGAGCTGATAATTTTCATCCAAATTTAAATAGACGCATTGAATGTCTGAGAAATTTTCTTTATCAGATTTTTCGTTGCAGGCTTTTGATGCAAGTTTATTTCTCTATTTTGAAGAACCAACGTTCGAGGCATTTCGGGATAGATATCTCTAGATCTGCATTTGTTCCGTTGCAACCAGTGGTGTAGTCACTAGAAATACGCTGGAATACGGCAAACTTTTAAAAGTTTGCTGTAAAATTTGTGTCACATTTGGTAGCATTGCTTTTATAAAGAGAAATTAAATAAAATCTGATTTGTTGCAAATTAATTACAAGAAAAAAAGCACACTGACTACAATCTTATGTCACTAACTGACAGCAGCTGCATGTGCAGAAGGCAAACTTATTGTTCAGTAATTACATTCCTTATTCAGTCTGTGCATCCTGTGTGATAAATGCATTTATTTGTTGAACAACTTGTTGTTCTTCTCAAAGTATGACTGACACAATGTATAAATCTGTTTTATCTTTAACAGATTCTGGGGACGAAGAAACGCCAGAGAGTCCTGCGTGGGCCACGTATTTGTTTCAGTGCAAAGTTTGCCTGTCTAATTTCAGTGACAGAAACAGTTTAATGGTGCATGAAGCAAGTGACTGTGAGAAATGCCTGGTGCCCTCACTGTATGCCCTTGAAATGCCGTTCTTGATGAATCTTTTTGGGCGTGACTCATGCCAGGAGCTATTTGCCACCAAGGGTGGGTTGGAAGCCCACTTTCAGAACACAGGAAAGATTTGCGACAGGAAATTCAACAACCTATCCGACTTCCCTGCATATAAAGGCACAATCTGCAAAAATAGTTTCCTCAGAAAGGACTCGTGTGCAAAGGAATTCATTCAGAAGAGGCATGTCAAGTCTCGCATGGCTTTGCACACGGGATTGAAACCTTACAAATGTGAAACTTGTGGGAAGGACTTTACTCAGAAGAGTACACTCACGGCTCACATGAGAGTCCACACTGCAGTAAAAGCTTTCAAATGTCAAACTTGTGCCAAGGAATTTGCATTAAAAAGTAATCTCGAAACTCATATGTCTGTGCACACTGGATTGAAACCTTATGAATGTGTAACTTGTGGGAAGAAATTTACATTGAAACATAACCTTAAAACTCACATGGCTTTGCACACGGGATTGAAACCTTATAAATGTGAAACTTGCGGGAAGGACTTTACTCAGAAGAGTACACTCAAGGCTCACATGATGGTCCACACTGGAGTAAAAGCTTTCAAATGTCAAACTTGTGCCAAGGAATTTGCATTAAAAAGTAATCTCGAAACTCATATGTCTGTGCACACTGGATTGAAACCTTACAAATGTCAAACTTGTGGGAAGGACTTTACTCAGAAGGGTACACTCAGGGCTCACATGACGGTCCACACTGGAGTAAAAGCTTACAAATGTCAAACTTGTGGGAAGGAATTAGCATTGAAAAGTACCCTCAAAACTCACATGGCTGTGCACACGGGATTGAAACCTTACAAATGTGAAACTTGTGGGAAGGACTTTACTAAGAAGAGTTCACTCACGGCTCACATGAGAGTCCACACTGCAGTAAAAGCTTTCAAATGTCAAACTTGTGCCAAGGAATTTGCATTAAAAAGTAATCTCGAAACTCATATGTCTGTGCACACTGGATTGAAACCTTATGAATGTGTAACTTGTAGGAAGAAATTTACATTGAAAAGTACCCTTACAACTCACATGTCTGTGCACACTGGATTGAAACCTTATGAATGTGTAACTTGTGGGAAGAAATTTACATTGAAAAGTACCCTTAAAACTCACATGGCTGTGCACACGGGATTAAAACCTTATAAATGTGAAACTTGTGGGAAGGACTTTACTCAGAAGAGTTCACTCACGGCTCACATGAGAGTCCACACTGCAGTAAAAGCTTTCAAATGTCAAACTTGTGCCAAGGAATTTGCATCAAAAAGGAATCTCGAAACTCATATGTCTGTGCACACTGGATTGAAACCTTATGAATGTGTAACTTGTGGGAAGAAATTTACATTGAAACATAACCTTAAAACTCACATGGCTTTGCACACGGGATTAAAACCTTATAAATGTGAAACTTGTGGGAAGGACTTTACTCAGAAGGGTACACTTAGGGCTCACATGAGAGGCCACACTGGAGTAAAAGCTTTCAAATGTCAAACTTGTGGGAAGGACTTTACTCAGAAGAGTACACTCAAGGCTCACATGGCAGTCCACACTGGAGTAAAAGCTTACAAATGTCAAACTTGTGGGAAGGACTTTACTCAGAAGGGTACACTCAGGGCTCACATGACGGTCCACACTGGAGTAAAAGCTTACAAATGTCAAACTTGTGGGAAGGAATTAGCATTGAAAAGTACCCTCAAAACTCACATGGCTGTGCACAAGGGATTGAAACCTTACAAATGTGAAACTTGTGGGAAGGACTTTACTCAGAAGAGTTCACTCACGGCTCACATGAGAGTCCACACTGCAGTAAAAGCTTTCAAATGTCAAACTTGTGCCAAGGAATTTGCATTAAAAAGTAATCTCGAAACTCATATGTCTGTGCACACTGGATTGAAACCTTATGAATGTGTAACTTGTAGGAAGAAATTTACATTGAAAAGTACCCTTACAACTCACATGTCTGTGCACACTGGATTGAAACCTTATGAATGTGTAACTTGTGGGAAGAAATTTACATTGAAAAGTACCCTTAAAACTCACATGGCTGTGCACACGGGATTGAAACCTTATAAATGTGAAACTTGTGGGAAGGACTTTACTCAGAAGAGTTCACTCACGGCTCACATGAGAGTCCACACTGCAGTAAAAGCTTTCAAATGTCAAACTTGTGCCAAGGAATTTGCATCAAAAAGGAATCTCGAAACTCATATGTCTGTGCACACTGGATTGAAACCTTATGAATGTGTAACTTGTGGGAAGAAATTTACATTGAAACATAACCTTAAAACTCACATGGCTTTGCACACGGGATTGAAACCTTATAAATGTGAAACTTGTGGGAAGGACTTTACTCAGAAGGGTACACTTAGGGCTCACATGAGAGGCCACACTGGAGTAAAAGCTTTCAAATGTCAAACTTGTGGGAAGGACTTTACATTGAAACAAAACCTTAAAACTCACATGGCTTTGCACACGGGATTGAAACCTTATAAATGTGAAACTTGTGGGAAGGACTTTACTCAGAAGGGTACACTTAGGGCTCACATGAGAGGCCACACTGGAGTAAAAGCTTTCAAATGTCAAACTTGTGGGAAGGAATTAGCATTGAAAAGTACCCTCAAAACTCACATGGCTGTGCACACGGGATTGAAACCTTATAAATGTGAAACTTGTGGGAAGGACTTTACTTAGAAGGGTACACTCACGGCTCACATGAGAGGCCATACTGGAGTAAAAGCTTACAAATGTCAAACATGTGCCAAGGAATTTGCATTAAAAAGTAATCTCGAAATACATATGTCTATGCACGCTGGATTGAAACCTTATAAATGTGAAACTTGTGGGAAGGAATTTTCTTACAAGAATAATCTCAAGGATCACATGACGGTCCACACCGCAGTAAAGGCTTACAAATGTCAAACTTGTGGGTAGGAATTTGCATCGACAAAGGTCCTCAAAACTCACATGGCTACTGCACACTGGATTGAAACCTTATAATTATGAAAATTGTGCAAAGGGATTTTCTTACAAGAATAATTTCAAGGATCACATGATGGTCCACACTTGAGTAAAAGCTCACAAATGTCAAACTTGTGGGAAGGAATTTGCATTGAAAAGTACCCTCAAAACTCACATGGCTGTGCACACGGGATTGAAACCTTATAAATGTGAAACACGTTCGAAGGAATTTTCTCGCAAGAGCACTCTTGAATCACGTGGCTGCTGTCCACTCAAGATTAAAGCTTCACATATGTGAAACTTGTGCAAAGGAATTTGCTGTGAAAGGGAGTCTCAAGAGGCATCTAGCTATTCACTAAAAAACACCTCCCAAATGTAAAAAATGTGCTTTGATATATTTTGTAAACTATAGTACAAGTAAAAGAGTAACCTAATTTATTAAAAGATATGCACAAATTGCCTAGCCGACGACATCTTACATTTTCATGATGATTCAGGTATGATTCATTCCCTATTCATTTAATAATAATAATTTATTTATACATTTGTTTTGAGTTACATGTTATACTCGGTTACAAACATCTTAATATCATCTCTAAGTACAATTACAATTTTAGAATTTTAGAATTTTACTTTGGGTTTTAAATTTGTTGACATTATCTGCTATGGGATCCACTAATTCCCTTGGGAGACGATTCCATGCACGTACACTGACTGCTAGAAAGGAGTATTTTCCTATATCTGTGTTGTAGCCCCTTTCCAGCATCTTCTTAGGGTGGTCCGATCTTCCGCGGTCTTGTGCTGTCTCCAGCCTCCTAGCAATATCTCCCCAGGACTTATACCCCACAACTGATTTGTACAAGCCGATTTTCTTGGAATGTATTCATTATTTAGCGATTCTTTTATAGCAAATCATTAACAAATGAAAAACTGTGAAATTAGTAAAAAATAAATGGAAGATTGGTAGAGAGACGTGTTTTTAGCATTAATTTTATCGAAATTTTAGTGCTAATTAATCTAATTTTAGCGTTTATAGCTAAATATAAAAGAGGGATTTTGCGATCTACATTCGAAAGGAATGCTGATTTTGGGCAAGCACTGGGATCTCTAATAAAGAAGTTATCAATAATAATAACAATAAAGCAAATATTTAGTGTAGGTCTTCAACATCAGTAGGAATCAGTAGGTAGGTATTTATTAGGGACTTGGAACAAAACTAATAGCACAAACCAATATTTTACATAAATGCCACTATGAAATACATTGTATGGCAGCATGAGCGACACCTACTACTTGTTAAAACTTAACATTGAACAAGTTTCAATGGTAGCTTCCTTCATTCTTGTTTGTTTGTCAGTCAGCACAAGGTTTTATTGATTAAAAAACCTCTCTGCATCAACACTATTGACTGCAGGGCCCAAATAGTTTGTAAAGTCAGAACTGCAAATGAGGGGTTTGGGATTTTTATGTTCATGAGAATTTGAATTATACCCACTGCCTGGTACTAACAACATACTTTGCAAGGTTGTCTTTTTTCTCCCAGACAAGTCTGGTGTTCTAGATTCCACCACACATCAAAATATATCCATCACTCACAAAGAGTTGCTTTGTTTGATCCTCAAAAGTAAAAAAAGTATTACACCCCATTGAAATTTGAATTCCCAGCTAATCTCTACACCACAGCACTGATTGAACCCAACAGGTAGCCTGAATGCATGTGGTGCTGTTGCTCACATGGCAAGGAAGGGAAGATTCAGCCAACCAATGGCAATGGTTTCCTACAACAAACATTTTGCCCCACTACTTCTACCCCCTAAGCTTGGGAATGTTGACAGCGTTTTTTATTTTATTTTTTTTATTTATTATTGTTTTTAACAAAATAACATTGTTTTAACAATTTTTACACAGAAATAAATACATACATAGCCATAATAAATCACTTTAATCCTAAACTCCCTAACCATGCCTAAATATGATTTGTTTACCCGATGTTTGGGGGTCCCATGCCGTTGCTGCATATTCCAACATTGGTCGCACCATTTCCAGATAAGCCTTTTCCTTTACCTTCTTATCTGTACCCTTCAGATTTCTCATGACAAATCGTAATTTCCTATTTCCCTTTTTGACTATATTTCCTACATGGTCTTCCCAATTAAGGTTAGACCTAAGAGTTACCCCTAAATATTTACATGTATTTTCATACTTAATGCTAACATCATTTATTTTATAGTCTTAATTACTAATGTTTTTCTTATTAGTGAATTTAATTAACTGGTTTTTGGCACAATTTAGTTTCATATTATTTACCTCTATACCCATTCCTCTACACTCTTAAGATTATTTTGAAATTCTACATGATCTACAGTTGTGTTAGCCTTACCTTGCCACAAGCTGGTGGACTCTGATTACAGTTGTGTTAGCCTTACCATGCCACAACCTAGTGGACTCTGACTACAGTTGTGTTAGCCTTACCTTGCCACAACCTAGTGGACTCTGACTACAGTTGTGTTAGCCTTACCTTGCCACAGCCTGGTGGACATCAAACGAACGCTGGACGGCACTCTTTTGTGTCCGACAGCGTTCACAGATGGAACAGACTGCCGGAGAGCGCTGTGCATCCCTGGCCGTTAAATGTACATTCCTTCAGGGAAAACCTTTTGTAATTTGTAATCTGTATAAATTCTTAGACACAGGGTGTAAGCCCAAATCTAAGCAAAAAAAAAAAAAAAAATAAAAATAAATAAATAAAATCTTTGACGCTGTAAAAGACATTCTTGATTAAAAATTTTTTGATTTTAGTCTTAAAAATACATGTCTGGTTTTTTAAATCATTTGGCAGAGCATTGAACAACTGTTGACCTAAAAATTAACAGTTTTTTGACCTTTCACCAGAGGCTGCATGTCGATGTATAAATTGTGCCGTTGTCTGGTTGCATGAGATTGTATTTCACTTGTAGTTAAATCTCCAATATGTAATTTGATAAAAACAAGTAACTATTAGATAAAAAGGCATGGCATTGTCAAAATCACAAAATCTTTAAATATCTCTTTACATGAGGTTCTCCTTGGTAAATGTAACATATACCTTATGGCTCTTTTCTGCAGCTTGAAAATTACCTTACATTCAAGCGTTGCCTCAAAAGACTATGCCATAATCCATTGTGGATTGGAATAATCCATAATATATAGTGCGCATTGTTTGGTGAGTGGAGATGTATTATGCAGAGCCATCAGAGTGCAGATGTCATATGCCCGACAGTTTTTGCCGAAATAATATAGTTGTGTTTATAGGTGTAAAACAATGTGACCTAAAGTGACAATATCTCAGATTTATTGGTTTGGGAACGGTTGAAAGCAGTTCTAAAAGTAGGTAGGCAGGAAACGCATCTTACGCTTCACTCGCCGCTTCTTTGAACAAAAGTCTGCTGCCGAATTTACGTTTGCATATATTCTTATTTTTTTTCCGAGCCAAAGAGTAGCTTGTGGGAATGGCACTAAGACAGAGGTAACTCCCCTTCATTTCCAAACAAATAATTGAAAACAAAATTTTCGTAAAAGTCAGCCTTTTTTTGGGCTGGGCCAAAAATGAAGACTATCACAATTCGACACCTTGTCATTTACTCTATGATTCGTGTAAATTGCAATGATGTTCCTATTTGCGTTCATGCGGTATTAAGGGTGGAATATTTGTGTGTTGTTCCTTTTGTAAACACTATTTTTACTGCGGTTCCGAGCAATTCCGAGCTATTGGAGGCGAAGGCTGGGGCAGGCTGGGGCTAACTTCCCACGAACTCTTCCCCACTCTCTTCTACCCCACCCTTCACAACATCGCTCCTTCAGCAGCACTTCACATGTCAGTGACAGATCCAGCCATAATGACCTAGATCAACTTAGATGTGGTCAATATTTTGATATCTAAAGATTACCTACTTCCGAGAATACACAACATTACAATATAAGTGATTTAAAGACTGAAGTTGCTCCAAAATCTAGTTCACATCAAGAATTTCGTGGCTGACAGGACAGGTTAGGCTCATGTGAATGTCAACTTTGACAATCTAATTAAAACGTTCTTAATTTATCTAATGCCTCAAAATGTCAGAATCTTATGACTTCTTGTTCAAGTTTCTCGTAATTGGCAGTGCTGGCTCTGGGAAGTCGTGCCTGTTGCACCAATTTATTGACAGCAAGTTCAAAGACGTCAGCAGTCACACAATAGGTGTTGAATTTGGTTCGAAGATTGTCAACGTCGGTGGGAAATCAGTGAAACTTCAGATTTGGGACACCGCAGGGCAGGAGAGGTTCAGGGCTGTTACGCGGAGCTACTATCGCGGAGCAGCGGGTGCCCTGCTCGTCTACGATGTCACCAACAGAGAGTCTTTCAACGCTTTGGCAAACTGGCTTGCGGATGCCAGGACTCTTGCCAGCCCAAACATCATAATATTGTTGATTGGGAACAAGAAAGATCTCGAGTCTGAGAGAGATGTCACATTCCTTGAAGCAAGCAGATTTGCTCAGGAAAATGGTAAAGATATAATTTTTGTATTTGATCTTTGCACCTTTTGCTGCCGCTAGTTATTAATAATTTCTTTTCAGACTTGATGTTTCTCGAAACGAGTGCAAAAACTGGCGAGAGCGTAGAAGAAGCCTTCCTTAAGTGTTCCAAGAGCATCCTGTCAAAGATTGAGACTGGGGACTTGGATCCGGAACGGATTGGTTCGGGAATTCAGTTTGGAGACACCGGTACGAGAAGGGTCGAAAGGGAGGCAAGCAGACGGCAACCAGACTGCATCTGCCGTGTGTAATCTGCTGGCCATCGTCTTGTAACGAATTACTCTTGATCTTCACAATTCAATGGTCTGCCCTTGCTAGTGGTTTCAGTTCTATTGTTTCACATTATGATATTTTATTTACCACCTATTATTAATTCTCACAAGTATGGAACTAAGATTATGAAGTACCTACCTTTTATTATCTGTTGCTTTTAACTGATTACCAAGATAAGATTAGGTCTTCTTGGGGTCTATTGTATTTAAGACATTGAACTTGTAGGTTGGAAATTCTACTTGTAGCAGTATTATTCATACCACAAAATCATAAAAATGCTATTTTTTTCACTAAAATACTGTACAGGAGAAAAGTACAATAATTAGATGTTTTTTTGTTATGATGATGTTAAAGATAATATTTTAATGTGGAGCGCAAGTTATTTATCGTGAGTCCAGATCAGACAATAAAAAATTATCCAATACAGACAACTATAGATTTTGTGGAGCTGGGATGGCATTGCACACATTGACCAGTGTTATGTACAACCAAACAAACATTGTATCAGCATCTTCTTATCAAATTTATTTCAAATGACATATTTGTAATTCATGGTTGGAGTGCCACACTCTTCTAGGCAACACCAAATAACTTCTTTTTAGATTTTGTTGTGGATTAAAAAATAGATTT
This sequence comes from Protonemura montana, assembly GCA_947568835.1. Lineage (NCBI taxonomy): Eukaryota > Metazoa > Arthropoda > Insecta > Plecoptera > Nemouridae > Protonemura > Protonemura montana. The sequence goes on along the minus strand of OX387603.1, from coordinate 26,994,703 downwards.
TATGGTACAAAATAGAATTGCAGTATCATTCCCGATATTGTCCGCTCATCTATCCAAGGAAGAACCAACCTCTGAAATAATATCTATAATAAAAGACAGACAGATCTGATTAAAATCAAACACAAAACAATCCAGCTTTAGAGTTGTTTCTCTAGAAAATAAAATAGACAAATTGTCTAGCCTATTGATGTGATAACTCATCATTTGGTGAACTGCTACGAACTAGGTTTAATGTACGCAGTGCCCTCCAGGGCAAAAGCTGGGCAGCTGGCCGAGCCCGAGCGTTCAAAGTTGGCAAGTTTACAGCAAAGCCAGTCTTTAATCACGCCAGCCACCACAGCAGCCGCAAAGAATCGGCACACCAAACACCAACACAGGGTGAATATACAAACAGAACGATTACGTCTGATTAAAAATACATATTGATATCGATCCCAAGTCCGGAACACGCTTGTGGGCCCATTAACTGAACACGGGACCAGAGACCTTCCACAATAATCTCAGGGATATAGTACAAACACTCTACGCTATTTTGAGCTCCAGTGAGGGGTCAAAGGGACGAGGCCAGCGCATGGGTGGCCGCCTCCTTGTGACCACTCGATTATAAATCATTTAACATCCTTAACAAAGAGTAGATTCATGGCGCTACCTGTCGGAGATCAGCGAACATCCTCGCAGACAGGATATTGCACGCTTCATTAACGTTACAGAACATGCCGCAAAACTACGACCCGCGTTTCGCGGCCAGGCACCCCCGAGCGCCTGGTCGCCAAGCGGAAGTCGTGCAGTCGGGAACTCTCCCGACTTCGGGAGGAAATAAAAAGACGCCTGCGTCCGGGCTCGGCAAGAAAACTTGGGACTGCTAATCACGGTGCGACGGAAAGCACAAGAAGCTCTTTCAAAGGTTGTGTAAATAGAATAAATAGAATATATTGTGTATGCTACATTCTAAAATAATGTTTGTACTATAATTTTAGTCTAAAAATCGCCTAGAAAGATAATACCTCAATTGCACTAAAATAATAATTACGTAAAACACGTACTAATTGAACCAAGTAAGGATAAAACATCTCCAAATAAAATCTTGTATTGTCCTACTGAAATAAAATGCAAAGTAAAAGCGTCAATCTTAAACATTCGACCAAATCAAATACTTTGCTTGTGCCAAACAAAATAAGATTACATCGGGTTCGGGCACTTTCTGGATCAAAACCAAATATGGTACTATGCCGACAAAATCGTGTCCACACCTTGCCGTCATGGCGGCTTCTGAGAGAGCTTGACAGCCAGAGATTGGCTGGCTAGAAGACCTTGGGCAGCACCAGACTCGGCACGCGCTGCGTGTACCGCTCCCAGTAAACGCCGTAGCGCTGACGGCACCGTGCCGAGTCCCGGACGGCGCGGTGCAGGAAGAAGGTGGTCCAGGCCAACGGGATGACGTACGGAAGCCAGTGTGAGTGGCCAGCGCAGGCAGCCCACGACCACTGCATGATGATGTCGCCAAGGTAGTTCGGGTGACGCACCCAGCCCCACCAACCACTCACCAGCAGTTTCTTGCCTCGAGAAGTCTGGATCGTCTCTAAGTCTGTCACAAAACCAACACCACATCGGTCAAACAACGCCTTCTCTAGCCGCCTGGACAGCCAGCTTATTCGCTTTCAGTTTTTTTTTTTATTTATTCATTTTTTCTTGTCATTTTGGTGAGGTGTGACATGTGACAGTCAGAGGTATATGTACAAAAAAAAATTAGCCCATTTGCCCAATACATCATTTGCAGTTTAAAAATTCCTGTGTAGAGTTAAAACATTTGTCAATGAGATAATATTTAACATTGTCTCTAAAGTCATTGACGTAGAAAGCTCCACATATATCTGCTTTTTTATCTTGGAAGACGAATGACTCGTGGTATATTCAGATAAATTTTTGCAGATCTAATCTGGCAGCACCATCCAAGTTCCAATACTAGGAATTAAGTATACTGTGGCCAATTGATTACAATAAGGGGCAACAGGGGCACTTTATCTAAACATTTAATCAATATAAACCCGTAGATGACATTTTCAGCCAAGTTTAGGATAGCATAAACACTAAAAAAAAGACCCTTGGTTGACCTAAAACGTTATCCGATCCATCATCTACAACATAAGTACTCAATCTTTATTATCCTTTCTTGAATGAAGGGCCATTTATTGTCTGTAAAATTTAGTGTGTGCTTGGACAGCAAAACTTTCCAACCTTTCCCTGCATTTACCAGTCACGTGCAAAATGCAAGTACAAATTCGAGAGACACGGAGTCTACGACTCAATGTCAAGAAAATGGCCATTAGAACAGATCTTTCAGCCAAACTGAATTTCCTTAAAACCCAATGATACTAGCTACTGGCAAGAAGGTACAAAATCAAACCCCCCTTTAGATCCATGTTTGCAATAAGAGCTAATGGTTTAGAGCTATCTTTTTGCATGGGCTAGAATGTACCAAGCTAAATAAAGGTTGAAGTCACTGAAGCATTGGAGGCTGCGATCGCAGTCAGACAGGAGGTACTCACGGGCGAGTGCAGGGTCGAGTGGGTTTGCACGGAATCGCGACTTCTGGGAGTTGCTGGCACGGAAGATGACGTATCCGACAGTATGTACCAGAAGCACCAGAGCCAGGCCATATGGCGGCACGGTCCCTCTGAGGGCAAATAAATACGTCAGGCTCTTTTACTGCAAACACACATGCGAAAACCACCAGAACGTAATTGCTGTTATGAAGACCTAACCTAACCTTCAATTGTTTATATTTTAAAATCCTATCAGAGAATCAAGTAGACATAGATCAAATTCATCTTTTGTGGGTGTCGTTGAGTGTACTTGATGAGACTGCCACTCATACACAGATTCACTCCAATTCCAGTAATGAAATACTGCATCGACATCCTTTCAAGCCCGGGTAAAGTTGACTACTTTTTAACAAATCTTGTTGAAATTGCAAATGGTCACAATAACAAATATTTTTTTAAATAATAACAATCACCAACTTCTGAGAACCATTAATGTAATCAGAGCAACCAATTCAGAGCCTCATGATTCTACTCCTTGGCGTACGCTCTTGTACGTACTTGTGCACCGCCAGGTACTTGACGATGATTGTGGGCACGAATGGGTAGGTGGCCAGGCCTACGGTGATCATGAAGCCCAGTCCTTCGGAGGACCCGTCGAACGTGCCGGGGTAGGCACTCTCGAAGAGCACGGCGTCCAGGCCATACAGCGATTGAAGGGCGGCAGCGAGACACAAAGCCAACGGCCACTCTTTCTCGGCCCAGGGTACCTGCAAGTTGTGGTCGTGCAATGAGATGCCGTGAGATGCACTCAGCGAGGGGCAACGTCAGACAAAGTGCGGTGCATACCTTGACAATTTCACGCTTGCCCTCCGACGAGGCGATAGTCTTGGTCTGCGAGTCCAGCTCCTTCACCACCAGCATCACGTTCACCACGATCTGCAAGACAAGCAATTGAGTTAGATTTCTGAAGATGGATCCCAATACCTAAGAAACTTGCTTGGGAATCTTGGATGATTGGCAATCCCTTCTCGAATAAACAAGACTTCCAGTAAACCTGTGTTAATCTGCCACAAACAGTTATGTCTTCCTTGCCAAGTTGCATTTGCTGTTTGGCGCTGTTACCCTTATGAATACGTAGCCGAGTGATACTTCATGGAAAAGTCTGAGATGTAATGGTGTACATACTGGACATTGAATGGATTTTCCAAAGCCAAAATATCCCCAAAAGGCAAAGACTTGTTTGACAATTAGAATGTCCCCCAATCCTTCCATGTGGAATATGAAATAACTCTAAGAAGCACACAAGACTTGGCATTTCTTGAGGGCACTTGGTGTCTCGAACTCACCAATCCTACGACAGCGATCCGGTAGAAGACCCACTTGAGGTCGATGCGTCCAAAGAGCCGAGGGTTGATCTCGCGGCCCAACCAAAAGTCCACCAGGAAGTTGCCGGTGTCTCCATGCGGATTGAGTGCAGAGATCGGAGCTCGGCGGGAGCGAAAGTGCACTGCCAACGCAGTCAGCGAACTGAACACCAGCGCAGACACTACCAGCGCAGGCTGCTTGTCTAGCACACGTAGTACTGGCACCTGACAACCAGACAGTCAGTTTATAACTTACAGTGAATAAAAGCTTTCAAGGACTTCATTCATCAAGTTCGACAAACTAGCAAAAGCATGTGTTGCCTTGGGTTGCTCTTTGGAATCAGAGGGAAAAGATTGCTTATTGAGCTCATAAATGCCGTTTTAAAACGATCACTAATTTGACCACAAAAATGTCCCACCTTCAGATAGCAGAGTCCCCCAATTGCAGCCAAGGTCAGCACGAGGCAGTAGACTCCGTTGCACCTATACTGGAATCGGCCGATCTTTCCGGGAGGCCCATCAACTAGGCGCCCGATCGGCAGCAGTGATAGCACGAGTTGCAGGGCCACGAACCCGACAAAGCATGCCGCGGCTTCGGCATCCAAGTAAAAGCGCCAGTCTCGTGGAATGGCTGTTGGGAACGAAGCGTTGGGGCATTTGCCCTGCAAGCCGAGAGAGGCTGGATTAGCACCGGGCCTAGCGGAGTGGCAGGTCAAAGGGATGACCAGACAACAGAAAGGAAGCCACAATGGGCCACACCTCTAAGATACAGTGTAAGGGAAGCAAATGAATGAGGTTGTCCTCAACTTGTGGTACAAAACCTTGATGTATCTAAATGATTTGAAATCAAGATACTGCGCTTCAAATCCTCCAAAGTACTTGATTTAGACCTCAAAGAACTCATTCCTCACCTGCGTGCAGTACAGCTGACTGGCAATCAGTCCAGCCGGGATCAGAAGCATGAAGCAAAGCACACCGAGCCAACCCCCGAACTCGCGTGGAGTCGTATTGGTTAGCTCCCTCTCGATGGAGCTCGCCACATTGTTGGTCGACTTTGGTACGTCGTTCTCTTCTTGCAACTTTTCTTTTATTATTGATGCCACACGTGCGGATCGCCTTGTCAACGATGAAACGGAGATTTCGGCACTGAGAGTTCGCTCCCTGGAACTCGCAACTGCAGAGTCGACTTGGCTGAGGCTCCTTTCCCTTTCGGCGGCCGCGGCTATGTATGGAGCCAGCTTTATCTTGTCTTTCTTCAAATCAACGAATACATCATCAACACGGATGGGTGTGGCAGTTTTCTTGGCAGCTGCTAAGGCAGCTGCTCGCACCGTAGTCTTTCTTGGAGCTGGAGACGGTGACCTTTTCGAGGCCTGAGAGGCCTGACGAGCTGGAGACTTGCGGCTGGGCGATTTTGCTGCCACACGAGATGGAGATTTCTTTCTCGCGGGAGACTTTGGACGTCCTGGCGATTTGGATCTTCCCAAAGACTTGGGACGACCACGCGATACTGTCACTTCATCAACATTTCTTGAAGGGGACCGTCCCTTTCGTACTGGCCTACCTGTCATTCTATGACAAACAACCGCAGGTGAATAAGAAATCGATACAATATCAAAGTTACAAAATTAAAATGAGTTTGAGATGGCCTAAGGTAACCTAGGAAGATAGCGTTATTCTCAGAAACATGTCTAGGAGGTTAAAGGAAATTATTTTTGACTGTTCACAAACATAGGTGACAGCTACCTGTACAAATAACCACAGTCAACAATAAAAAAATTTGGCTTGCAAATTGAGCGTAATCCACATTTGTCGTTTGATATTTACCTTTAAAGAAAAATATTACTTTTTCACTGCAGCGACAAATTCATCTCACCTCCACATACACAACAAACAATTCCAAACGGACGCCAAGTTCCTACGCCCTATAGAAGGGTCATTCCTATTGGCTCCCATTGACACATATCTAATGTACAAAGTGATCCTATTGGCTAGCTTCGATTAAAAAAAACTGAAATATTCAAAAACTGCAAGCTTTGTTTCAGGAATGACACGAGATTCTAACAAAAACAAGGGCGTGTGGACAAAATAAATATACTTTGTTTATTAGCAGCATAATTTAGCCGTGTCAGAATATTTTTTTGCAAATCTAATATTCTCTAGAGTTGGTAACTTGATTTCAGTTCACTCTGGAACAATTTCAACAATGGCGCTGAGTTGTGCGAGGTTCGTGCCCTGGTTGGATGTATATTTGCAATTCAATACTTAAAATCGGTTAACTTTTAATAACTTAATTTCTGGATGTCTCCGCAGGTTTCTTGCTGCAAGGCAAATAACAGGATGCTTCTACCGCCCTACCTACCTAACCCAGTAAGTCTCCAAATAAGCAGATTTTTTTACCCAAGGCCTACTATATCTACCTACTCCAAGTTCTTGTGACATTTGTCACCTAGAAGGATTAGATTGCATAATGATAACTGATTTCATTAAAATTTTACTTGGGTATGTTCTCATAATTTCAGATCTCGCTTTGTAACTCTGAAAGCATCAGCTGTGGAAGCGGAAAACGCTAACGAGACTTATGACGCACGGAATGCTCGACTCAATCGGCCACAATCTCCCCACCTGACCATCTATAAGCCTCAACTGACATCAATGATGTCCATCTCACATCGTCTAACTGGGATGGCTCTCAGCAGCTACGTAATGGCGCTAGGCATTGGTAATTACCTACCCATCTGTCCCATGTCTTTAAAAGTACCAATAATACCCAATAATAATTTAATCTTTAAAGCTGGTATCTCATAGAGAAGAAATAGGATAGTCTCATCGTTAATTCATGTAGTATAATTTCATATACTAGAAGATGTAGCTAAATAAATATGGCAATGCACTGATTAGTAGAATGAGAATAGAATACATTACATTTTAAACTATATTTATTTCGTAAGCGCCTCTTACATTTGAACTACATTTACCATACCATCGAAGCTAGCAATAAGCAAGTACTTTCTTTTGCAGGTTCTCTGGTCTTGCCAGAAAACATCCCCACCTACCTCCAGCAGATCGAAGACTTGCACATGGGTGGCTGGGTGTTTGCCATGAAGTTTGTCTTGGCCTTCCCCCTTAGCTACCACTACATCAACGGCATCCGTCACTTGATCTGGGACTCGGGCAACTGTCTCACCATCAAACAAGTCTATCTGACCGGATACGCTACGCTTGCAATCGCAGCAGCCGTTACCGCGGGCATTGCCTCTTTGTGATCATGTTCAAGATAGGGACACGGACCGTTACTTTAAATACCTATTTAATGTCATATTTATTAATGATCTGAGGGTGGTACAGAGAGTTTGTTGTAGATAAATAAATAACTGTTTCAATTTAATATGTATTTTTTATTGCCAAAAAAAGTAAAACCCCAGTCACCCAACTAAACATTTCCTTGGGTAAAATAATAGACATGAGAGGTATGATGACTTATAACGAAGCCAGACCCGAGTCTTGAAAAATGACTGAACGGTAATATTGGAGCTCTTTGATACTTTCCCTGATGTCCATGAGGGCTCGATGGCCGAACGCTTTTTTAGGTCGCTTAGCAAACTTGTCGGGGCACCACCGGCGACACAACTCTTTTATGGATGACACATCGATTATTCGATAATGCAAGTGAGTGTCGACCAGAGGCATGAACTTCCGCAAGAACAACCGATCCATGTACACCGAGTTTCCTGCCAGCGGACAGTGCGATGGGGGCGTGTGCAATTTAACAAACTCTAGCACTTGTGATTGGGCCTCTTGCACCGAGATTTTGCTTTTCCGGACAGCATCCACTAGACCGTTCTGGAAAAATGGTTAAAGAATAGAAAAAGATTAAGTTTAAGAATAATTCTATTAAACCATTACAATATAGCCAGCATGTTCACTAACCTTAGTGTGCTCCTTCGTACACCAATCATCCATTCCTTGTAGGACATGATCAGATTGGTTTATTACTATATCTGGACCTTCAGCGACTGTATTCAGATTGGAATCAGTAATTATTACCGATATTTCCAAAATCTCATCCTTAAAGATATCTAGTCCTGACATCTAGAAATGAGATTTGCTTAATTGCTGCAGATTTTACTGAAAGTTTACACTTTTGGCATTTCATCATTGGACAGCAATAAGATAGCCGCAGTGATATTCATGCATTGAAAATTGATCTCACCTCCATGTCTATCCAAACGATGAAATCATTGTTAAAGGACTTTTGACGATCGCAGTCGCACATTCTCAATCTATTTAAATGAATTTCTCGGCAAAAATTACCTGAAATGAATAAGAATTGGCATTGCAGACGACACAAACCCTGGAAGAAATGTATATTTTTGTCTACTATAACAACCAATATTCCTAATTTATGCCATAATCAGTATCATAGCAACAATAACATTAGTCCGCATTCTCTGGCATTGCTATGACCATAACCTTCAAACTTGTATGGTTATTTACTTTGAGATGTTAGTATTCTTAGACCTCCATTTCTTAAGTTAGATATTTGAGGAGTTAAATATCTGAACAATCGACCACTTAACATTTAAGCTGTTCAAAGAATCACGCAACAATAACAATAAACTTAAAACGCATGGCATGAACTGACGGTCGTGCGAGAAGCGAACGCGATATCCTTGAAGCAGTGAACTTGACCTATATTTAGACTCCCCCTTCCTAATCGACAACTTTCTTCAGTGGAGCATGGGGTAAAAAATCGTCACAGGAAAATTTCCACCGAGCGTATAGCATTGACCCCCCCAACACAAGAACAGAGAATATGTCCAGAGGTCCTGAGCCAGCAGGTGGTGGAAGACATGGCACCTTGCTATCAAACTTACCAGTAACCAAACCTAATCACAGATTTCCCCAATCCAAATGAAGGCGTATCCCGCAAACTGAGCTGTTTAAAAGCGCCAACCTCCAGGCATGAGGACGGGAGAACATGCATTGAAGAGGGTCAATCCGTTGAATACAAATACAAGAATATACCAGTTGAATGAAGAAACACATTTATTTTGTCTTTTATATTCAATGCAACTAGGTCACCAATACAGTAAACGAGACTGAGGAGGAATAACTCCCATCAATCTGTGGGGTTCGACACTAGGGGAGGCCTTCGCTACCCCAGACAGGCTTAAATCAGGGTTCACAATCCAAAGAGCCCTCTCCCATCAACTTGGAACATTGGTATTTATTTGGCATGCCAGTCTGGCTGCCCGGTGCTTCGACCCTCCCCACAAAAACATGGCAAAAGGTGCAATCGTACGTACATTACCATTATCTACCATAGTTTGAAATTTTGTACAGGTCGCTGCAAAGGAATGTTACACGTGGTTTTGGCCCGCCCCTGCTGGCCGCAAAGCCAAATTGGTTTCAAAGACAAAAAACAAACGATTGATTCTAAAAATTTTAATTGTTGTCCAAGTGAAGTGCCAGCTTGTTCGGGCTTGGCTTAGTGACTCGGCTTAATGATAAGAAAGAATCTAAAGGAGAAATGATGGAGCACAAAGTATTGAACAGCTAGACGGCACAAAATCCACTCCTAAAATTTTATGGACACAATTTTTTTTTTTTGTTCACAATTAAAGATGATCAATAAAACCACATTAAAACTGCATTGAGGAAATATACAAAAATTTACACTAAATCTTGCATCCCTTAATTCACTTTTAGCATCATAGGAGACCACTTAAGACAACAGAAACTAGCTCCCCAATTTTAGCTACTTTCGTCTCCATTTCGAGTAGTGTCAGAATGGAAAGCAGAAATGCAGGTTCATTTTTTCTTGGTTGTAACATTCTCTTCATGTCAGACAATTGACATCACTTAGTTCACTTCGAAGTCATCATGGTAACAAATTCTGCAACATAAGAGACAGGTCGGTGTGAGTGGGGCCCGGCTGGGACGGAGACAGCGGGCTAGACAACAATCTAACGTCGCAACGGCAAGGCAGCGACCATCGGCATTGACAGGGCAGCCGCTCGCAAGGGACACGGCACAGGACCAGGTGTGCAGGACTCAGAAATAGAACAAGTCATGGCCGCTACTCGGTGAGCATCCCAAGGCATGCGACACCCAAGTATTTACAACCCCGACTGTTTGTTTATCTCATGCATTTTATTGCAGGCACAAAGCCGGTTAGGTTAACGCAACATTGCAATTAGAGCCGGCCGACTGGCGGGCAAACTAATCCTGCCGTGTAAGTGTGTGAGTGTGTTTTGTTTGATCTGTTAGTATCATCGTACGTAGCAGCCCTGCTTGCTGCCTGGAAACTACCAACAGAAATCCAGAAGCACTCAATTCCAGGGCGTCCTAAGAGAGCATTTTGATTAGACAAAGCAACGTCTCTAGGCCAAGGTTTTAAAGTAATTACATCGTTTGTAAATCAAGAGAAAGACGCATGAAAGATGGCAAAAAAAAAAGACCTCAAAAAAGTGTTAGGGAAAAAAAATTTGCCGTTCTAGCAAAGGCAGAAAGGGTTTCAAATATGAACGATGCACATTGCATAATAAACAGTTGAGCAAAAAATAAAAATAGAAGAAAATACAGATAGAAAGAAAGTTTTAGCTGGAACATGAGTGCTTGAAGACAAGTAGCATTCCGAGAAGCATTTTAAAGCACTGACCACCGAGACCTAGACAGCTCTAGCCGCGGGGCTACACCGAGTGAAAACTAATTGAGAAAGAGCATGGAAATCTGGAAGAGGAAAAATTTGCAATCAGGCAAAAACTTTCCATTCAAAATCATCTCTCCGGGCATAAAGACATCAGTTTGCCATAATTAACATGCCACAAGTTGTTGATAGTTTGGGAAGACTGTTTTTTTTTCAACCATGAGAAATTAGAGCATACAAACAAACACAGACTGATGCTGCCACCAAGAACAAAAAAAGTGATTTCGTTCCGTGTGACTTCCGTGACCGGCAACAAACAATATCAAAAAGAAACAAGTGTATGATTTTAATGGCTTTTTGAAAATTTCTGGGTTGAAGTTTGAATCTAGTATTTGATAATGTTTTAGAAGGAGGAAACACCAAATGCACAGGAAATCAATAAAAAAGCAACTAACTGGTACGACTGACAGATAAAAGCTGGTAGGATGACTAATGAAAACCATAAGCCTTGTTGATCAACCACCAAATGCTCCTCAATGCATTTTGAAGCTAATTAATAGCAGTAATCGCAGAGCACTGAGAGCTGAAGCATCGGTTGGGTGTTGATTCAGAAGAAAAAGACAAGTCTACGCAATTATCCATAACCAATAGCAGCAGGGCACGATCGAATGTCTGTACTCACCTTCGTAGTTGACCTGGCCGTCGCCATCGATGTCGGCTTCCCGGATCATCTCGTCCACCTCTTCATCGGTGAGTTTCTCCCCGAGGTTGGTCATCACGTGCCTCAGCTCAGCCGCGCTGATGAAGCCGTTGCCGTCCTTGTCGAAGACTCTGAACGCCTCGCGGATTTCCTCCTCGCTGTCGGTGTCCTTCATCTTTCTCGCCATCATCGTCAGGAATTCCGGGAAGTCAATAGTACCGTTACCTGCAATGCACCAACTCATTAGAGGCAAGCTTACTGGCAGAACTCACTGACCTAAACTTGGGCGACAGGTAATAATGTATATAACTTAGCACCAGGTTAGATATATGGCACCTACATCATTAATTTATAAATAAACATTGAGCTCACAGCAGTGAACTCATTCAGATAACTCAGGGTCAAGTGACTCAGTGTTGTGGGAATCGATGGTTTTATACTTTAATCACAGCTGGCAGTGTTAGTCTAGACTATACTCAAGGTTGGTAGGTTTCTTTTGGCATTTTTATCTTTGTCAGGTAAGTAAGCAGTGGGTACTAACCATCAGCATCAACCTCGTTGATCATGTCTTGGAGTTCGGCCTCTGTGGGATTTTGTCCTAGCGATCGCATGACAGTTCCCAATTCCTTGGTGGTGATCGTGCCATCACCATCCTTGTCGAACAAGGAAAACGCCTCCTTGAACTCGGCGATCTGCTCTTCAGTCAATTGATCAGCCTAGTGGAAACAGAAAAAAAATCCATTGGCATTGGCAGCAAAAATTTGCCAAACTTGACTATAATTTATGTGTGACCAGTGAATAAGTGCCGTGTTTTCTCGGAATGGTTTTTGCACAACATGTGTACATGACTCATGCTATGTAGTCGTTTGCTGTCATTGCTAAGAATACAATATAAATGCGGCAGCCTGAAGATTCAATGAACAGAAATAGACCACGGAACGGATTGCAACACTCGATTTAACCTTAAACAGGTATCCCTAGATTTGGCCCCGCTTCCTCGAATTAAGGCGTAGCGACAAATCCTAACTAAGAGCGGAAGGCGAGCCGGCACCGGAGATACGCCTACATATTACAAAATACCTGGAATTATGAATATGTCGTAAGAGTGCCTGTCAAAATGTGACATTAGAGTTGGAATGGTTTTGATCATAAATAACATTTGTGGGAGTGTTCAAGTTAGGAACTTAAGACCTCGGTGACGGATGAGGATAAACAACAAAGAAGCCGGAGTCCGCTAGTATTCCACAATGGATGGCATAGGTTTGCTTGTCGGCATTCACCTTCTAAGTTACCGTAATTGTGCCAAAAATGTGTAGAAAAACGGAATCGTCGAATATTTTTGTTACGTGATAGAGTGCGGATGAGCATTTTGATCAACTTACCATCGTAGATACGTCCCGGATTGAACTACCTTCTAAATATTTCCGGCACTAATGTAACCGCCACAACGAACTCGATCAGTGCTGACGCGAAATCCTACGAGCAATGGCAGCGAACGAACGAGCGAACTCCACCGACACTCGCTGATGTATACCTCCGCGCGAATAAATGATTTCACAAAAAATAGTCCACTGGCCGTGTTTTAACGCGACGAACCGCCGGTAATTATTACGTTTTCAGATAAATAACTGATGATATTCCACTGCCACAGTGTTTGTACCATCGAATTCGAGCTCAGATCGCGGATTAAGTTTCACATGCGCAAGTGAATGGACTTTATAGGTGCAGGGTGCGGTCATGTTTACAAGACTTCCTCGTCGACTCGTCTAACGTCCGTTCTAAGCTCGTCGCTGATTGGCTGGCACGCACCTGCAATGCGTCAGCCCGCGTTCAGTTGGTGAGCGCGGCTTGCTGGCAGACCGGCGCCCTGCGTCGCGGCGCGCGGACCAGATAGCGTCGGGGCGGAGCGACGCTTGCCCCAGGTTAGGAGGACGCTGCCGACGACGCCGACGCCGACGACAAATATTAATGCAGTGCTACACAACAATGACATTTCCCCCGAAGCATAGCTGGGATCACGGTGCAGCGAAATGAGCCAATGCAGGCAGATCATGCCGTGGTTTTTTTTTGGGCAACAAACCCTGCCGGCTAAGACGATGACGCAGCCGACAGGCCTATCTGGTGCAAACTTTCCATTACGCCGTGATAACCCACTAGATAAGCAGAGTTATCACATGCGCTTGTCGCAAACCCGTGCTAGCGAGCTGACGGGCCGATAAATTGCCAGACAAAAAAACAACGGGACACATCCGATTCGATGTTCAAAAAGCCGTGTTTTGTTTGAATATAGCTCGGAACATTGCGGGTCCACGGTGCCGTGACGGAATGACGTTTTGGGGGAGGGGGTAGGCACCCCGTGGTGCGCCTCTGCGGTGCGGGTTGCGTGCGTCCGACGCTCGACGCATCACAACGGGCGTCGCGGCGCCGACGCATCGTTCGGTGCATTCCCTCGACGACGGCGTCGTCGAGGGCGATTAGCCACGTCGGATGAAGACGCTTAAACGACGGCGACAGAGGCCGTCAAAGGAGAGGTTCTTGACAGGCAAGGATCGACGTTCCATCTAGGGTCTTGTGGGAGGTGTTGCAATTATGCATCCACACCGAATAGTTCATCACAAGGATGCGATTGTCATAGCGAGACGGCCGATCGACTTGGGTCGCTGGCTCGATGGCCCAATCGGTAGTCCCGGCGTGCAATCGACACCTGGCTTTAAAGCCTGCAGCGTCGTTAAACTTCTGTCAAACCGATTAACAATTCGATGACTGCCCGCTCAGCTATGCATTGTTGGGTGAAGGGTTACAGCTAGAGACAGGAAGACGCTTGGGGTATTAGGATGAAATCTCATTTAAATTGCAAACGCTTGCAATGCGCGGGTCCACGCTTGGGGCGTTTGTTGGTCAGGGACTGGAAGGACGCCGTCGACACACGTGTCACGCAGATGTGGTGCCCCCCCCCTCACCCCCCCCCCCCCCCCCCACCTTGCAACACGTCTATTTCGTCCTTCAGGCACCTAAAAGTGGGCAAATTGGTACTAAGTCTTCTGAAAACAGCAGCAATTCAATTGATACTCATCACCGTATATATGATTGATAGATTGATTGACTGATTTGTCTTGCTTAACGACGCTCTGTTTAACTGGCTCTGTGACATTGGTCTAATGGCGTCGGTGAATGAGTGGGTGATGATGATGAACTTAACCTAGGTAGACGATAGGTGGTGAAATCTGGTAAAGAGCACCAAGGGGACCACCGGCTTAACGTCCCTACCGAAGGACGTTACAACTCGAACAACAGGATTCCTTCACAAATCCATGCTGTCGAGAGGTTGATAAGCAAGGCGAGTGAAGTTTTTGCACTAACTTTCATCCCTCCAACCTCTCTCCCGAACAGAACTACTCATGTGTATGATGGTCACCCATCCAATACCTGACTCAGCGCAGTGTTGCTTAACTTTCATCCCTCCAACCTCTCTCCCGAACAGAACTGATCATGTGTATGATGGATCCAATACCTGACTCAGCGCAGTGTTGCTTAACTTTCATCTCTCCAACCTCTCTCCCGAACAGAACTGGTCATGTGTATGATGGTCACCCATCCACTACCTGACCCAGCGCAGTGTTGCTTAACTTTGGTAATCTCACGAGAACAAAGACGTGAAAGTCCATGACTTTCTAGCCTCGAGGGCCGACAGTGGCACGTGACGGACGCGCAGATGATTTACGACTTTACGGCCGATAGCGACGCCGACGCCGACGCCAACGCCGCGGAAACCTGTTGATGGCGTCAACAGTTTCCCGCTGGTCTCGCGGCTACCGCACCCCTCCCGCATACCAAACTCCTGAACACCGATGTCGATCTCGCCGGGAGTCAGGGACCCTGGACCAAGGAGCCTGGAACCTGCTTTTTTGTCTGTTGAAATGTTTTGCATAATCTTGGGGTCGGTGACAGTAACAGAAAATGAAAGTTGTCACTCAAATGGGGAACAAATTCACTTGTTTTCTCCCATGAAATGAACACAGAAAGCCCCCTGGATCTCTTTGCCCCAAAATCTGCATCCTCTCGCTTGCATAACTTTCCTTTATCATTAGAATTGAGGTTCCGTTGAATATTTTTATTTGCACAATTATTCCCGAAAGTATTGAGTTTATCAAAAGGTTCAGAGCAGCATCAGTTTTTGGTGACATTCTGTTTCAATTTGCCACTGGCATTCGTTGGAACGGATTCTTGTGATATAGCTTTATGGCATAAAGCTGTAAAAATAAATAACTATCTTGCCAAACTATTAACTAGTCCCTTTATTTCGGTATTCCCTTGGATTCACTTATGAAATGTCAACGTGCCCCTGCTTCGTTTTGACAGTTGACATTAAAGATTACATCATCCCAAGTGCTTTGTTCAAATTCTGGCTCCTGCCTGGCAAGATGGCATACATGCACCCGGCGAGGTTCGAACCGCGAACCTGTCCGCACTGCGCCTTGCTCGACGCCGCGTTTCGTCCGGGGTTTGTTTCCTGGTCAAGTAGCCCCCTCCCCTCCCCACCCAACGCCCGACGCCGGCCCTGATCGATTCCCGGGCGTCGCGGGCGTCGCGGGCGTCGACCGGGCCGTGCCGAGCGCGCAATGCGGTGGCGCCGAGCCGTGCCTTGTTTCCCGGGGGCCTCCTCGAAGCACGGGCCCCTCGAAGCATGGGGCCCCTTGATGCATGGGGCCCATGGTTTCTACCATGGTAGCACATAGGCGGAATATGAGATACGTTGCAACTTTTAGCTGGGTTGGCCAAGCACGGCCAGGGAGCTGCGACCGGGGAGCTCAAGATGAGGTCAATGTCAGGGTCAGTCAACCCTGCCCCGCTTGGGCGACGTCTCCAAGAAGCGTGGAGTCGAGCGACACTTTGGTTCAGGTCACATATGTCACATAGGCCACATAAAACCAAAATATTATAAATAATCTTTCATACAGGTCACAGGTAATTTGCCACAAAAGTCACAAATGACCTCGCACAAAGAATACATGACGTCGTATCTCATTTAAAACACGGGTCACAGGCCACCTGTCACATGTAGCAAAAATTACAAGCATTTTTTTCAGTTTTAATTAATTTATAGCTGGATTACGAGTTTGTCAAATGCTAAGTGATAAATTTGCACATTAAGTACGTGTTAATGGCAATAAAACTGTAAAATGCATAATTATAATAAAAAAATAAAGATATTTCAAGCAATTTGTCCACAAGATGTCAAGAAAAAAACACATTTTTAACATGTGTTCTAATTTTTTAAATGGTACGGATTGTCTTGTCAAGGGATCGTTCAGAACCGAACAGTTTGCTAATTAGTTATTTGCTTAGCAACAGCCAGTCAGATGATATATGTTGTTTCTTAACGGCATGTTAATTACTTAACGTGCACCTAGAACACCGGACCTGATTCCCGTACTTAAAGTGGGGGCTGAAAGATGATCCAAGTCTTTTTGCCATGTGCTCGGTTTAACCAATGATAGATCACCCTTCCGAGGGATGTAGCATGTGACATTGATTTGATGAATACATTTTTTAAATCAAGATTAATCTCAGCAGATCTCGTGTTTGTTGTAAATTAAATAATGCTAGTTCAAATTTTAAATAACATACCAGTTTCAGGGGTTTGGTGTTTTTCTGGTTATTCCACTAGGAAGATGAAACCAGCAAGCGATGGATGGAAGGGGAGCTAGGCTGACAAAATTAGCAACCGAACTGGGATACAAACCCGGGACCTACAAATTGCCCTACCAAGTGAGCTATCCGGGAACACATATTCCAGTTAATGCGGGGTGGGATAAGGGATCCTCCTCAAAGGAGGAAGTGGCCGAGGTGACTCGTAATGACAAGTACTTAGCAACTCTATGATGAGATGCTAATTCAATCGCCACAAGACAGAACGTCTGTATCCATTCCTCGAATCCTGTTTTGCATCTCAAAAGATTGGGTTGTTGCAGGGTTTTTGGTTTTCTGGTGATTCCACTAGTGGGCTCTCGGCCTCGTCCCCCCTGGAGAAGATCCCTTTTCCCACCGGCGAAAACTGGAATATGCGTGCCCGGATAGCTCAGTTGATAGAGCACCTGACCGGCAATTGAGAGGTCTCGGGTTCTTATCCCGGTTCGGTTGCACATTTTTCCAGTCTAGCTCCTCTTGCATACCTGTTTATTCACACTGAACCATTCCTGCAGACTGATACCAGTTAACTAAGTTTAAACAATTCGCTGTTCTCTGTTTTTGGCTTCCACAGCGGCATTAGTGTCATCCGCGAATGTAATTCTTTTTTCCTCTTCCATCATTCTCGTTGAACAAACCACTAACTATGAAAAGTAATGGCCCAAATATTGAGCCCTGTGGCACTCCTACTGCCAGGTGGTGGATCTAGATCTAACTATACTCCTTTTATGCATTTCAGCAAGTTGTTTCAGTGACAGACTAAGAATTTAACCCCCAAATGAAATAAAAGTTGTTATCTCCATGGCAACGACCCCTAAATATTTAGAATCTCACTCAGTGATTGGCTGATCATCTTCAAGCTCCTCGACGGTACCGAACTGTTTAACATGTTTAACATGTTTAGCATGAGAACCCCTCAGGTTCTCGTTAGATCACCGAAGTTAAGCAACACTGCGTTGAGTCAGGTATCGGATGAGTGACCGTTATACACATGACCAGTTCTGTTCGGGAGAGAGGTTGGAGGGATGAAAGTTAGTACAGCAACTTCACTCGCCTTGCTTATCAACCTCTCGACAGCATGGATTTGTGGAGGAATCCTGCTGTTCGAGTTGTACCGTCCTTCGGAAGGTACGTTAAGCTGGTGGTCCCCTTGGTGCTCTTCGACGGGAGCAGGCTACGTGCCGGTCCCGGGTTTCCCCTCCTCCCTTCTAGGCTCTGTTACGTTTATCATCATCCTCATCATCATCCACTCATTCACCGACGCGATTATACCATGGTGCCGCATGGCACGTTGTCAAAACAGTGCGTCTTTAAACACCACAAATCAATCAAACTTCTCGGCTAAACTTAACCTCTGCACTGAGAATCCGGCTCCTGGTAGATAACGACATGAGTAGTGGATCTGTCACTTCCGGTCACAGGTTACAGAGAAGGAGACGATACAAGAAGCAACAAGTGTCGTTCGGCTAGCATCGGGTTTGCTAGACGCTCCGTGGTGCACAAGTCGAAGGTCACCGACCCCCAACGCAGAGCAGGATGCTGAGATCCTTGTTTGGTCAGTGAGTTCCCGTGGCCAGAGTCGATGACAAGGCAAGCCGCTGCGATCTGGTTCCTGACTCATTGACGTGGTGATTAGCACGATAAGGTCGAGCAATCCACTCGTTGTCAAGTGTTGACGCAACGTTTAGCGCCCTGGTTACCGCTAACCAACGGTTGTGAGACTTGCTCACAGGCTTGATTGACCAAGAGATTATGACGTAGCACTAAATGTTTGAATCTAGCCTCGACGACGCCCCCCCAGGACGCCGTTGGAGGCTTGGAACGAAGAGAGAACGGCAAGGAGAGCGTTTAGGAGGCAATTGCGTAACCTCGCTCAGGAATTTTGATAATCTGATGTCAATGTGGATTGTGGTTTGGCTAATGGGTTTAGTTTAGAGTAACACAAACATTTATTTCAGTATCCATTAATAAACGTTATCTGCTTTAGTACCTAGGTGAGCATTAAGTACCTGAGATAACAAGCAGACTCGGTTATAAAATAAGTTGCTTCTACGAACAGCGGCGTGGGTTTCATGCGTTCTCTCTGTAGTTGGGCACAGGCGTGTTGGAAACACCGGTCCTCGTGGGATCACCGTGGTTAAGCAACACTGCGCTGGGTCAGGTATTGGATGGGTGACCACCGAACGGTTTGGCGTGTTGAAAACACCGGTCCTCGTGAGATCACCGAAGTTAAGCAACACTGCGCTGGGTCAGGTATTGGATGGGTGACCACCGAACGGTTTGGCGTGTTGAAAACACCGGTCCTCGTGAGATCACCGAAGTTAAGCAACACTGCGCTGGGTCAGGTATTGGATGGGTGACCACCGAACAGTTTGGCATGTTGGAAACACCGGTCCTCGTGAGATCACCGAAGTTAAGCAACACTGCGCTGGGTCAGGTATTGGATGGGTGACCACCGAACGGTTTGGCGTGTTGAAAACACCGGTCCTCGTGAGATCACCGAAGTTAAGCAACAATGCGCTGGGTCAGGTATTGGATGGTTGACCACCGAACGGTTTGGCGTGTTGGAAACACCGGTCCTCGTTAGATCACCGAAGTTAAGCAACACTGCGCTGGGTCAGGTATTGGATGGGTGACCACCGAACAGTTTGGCATGTTGGAAACACAAGGCTTCGTGAGATCACGGAAGAAAACTAACAGCTCGCTGTGAACGAGATTAAAGTTAGATGGGTGACCATCATGCATATGGCCAGTTCTGTTCGGGGAAGTGTTGAGACGGATTGAAGTTGAAAGTTAAACAAAGTACACTTTGCTTATCATCCTCGACGCCATGGACGGGTTTGTGGATAAATCCTGTTGTTCGCGTTGAACTGTTATATTTATCTGGAGAGCAATAAACCGGGTAACTCCTTGGTGCTCTTCGACAGGAGGATAAGCTACGTGCTGGCACCGGATCTCCCCTCCTCCCTTCCAGGTCTGGTTCATGTATTTTTTTACATGACTCACCCCACAACTAAGACTAAATTTTTGGGTCCAAACTGTCAAAAAATTGTGTCAATAATATCACAATTTCTTCAATCAATCCATCTGTTATGATGGTTTTTAGACTCATGTCTACTTGATTTATCTTTAGCACTAGTTTTAAGAAAAACTATTTAAAATGGGGTTTGAATGCTAAGTAAATGACAACTAAATTTCCCGACGTTTCGTTACATGTACTAGTTACTTCTTCAAGGGTCTGTTCACAAGGGACTGCTCTTACCCTTGAAGAAGTAGCTAGTACATGTTACGAAACGTAGGGAAATTTAGTTGTCATTTACTTAGCATTCAAAACCCATTTCATATAGTTTTTCTTAATCAATTTGTTCCTCTGAAAGATATTACATCACCACTTGTGTGACGACGTGGCCCTAGAGGGCGTTTTGCTTCAACAAACATTTGTGCCCTTCGATTGGAATCGAAAGATGCTTAGAGCACGAGAATGATTCCGTGCTAGCAGCTTGATTTATTGCAGAATGTATTTTCCCTGCGCCCCTGACTCACGAGGTATTTGCCGGGCAAAAACAATCAACCAAGATGCGACAAGCGACGAGCGTGACATCGACGACCCAGAGCTACCCCCGGGCCGTGTATTTTGTTGCAAGACGAGGGCAGGGTCGATTGCATGCCTGTCGGCAGTATAGCCGGGCGGGCAGAGCCAATAAAATGCGCCGTGCGCTTTACGATATGCTCCAACTAATTTCTTCGGTATCAGCCTAGCGCATCTTATCTGATCTGTGCCTTGTGGAGCAATCCACCCGGTGACTGCCCCCAACTCTGCAGTCTGCGTATTATTGTCATAATGCAAGGCCGCCTTTAAAACATTCGAGGCAGATGAATATGCCGCAATACCGCTGGGAAATTTGCCATGTTTTGGAATGTTTGAAGGGGAATTTTGGGGAATTTTTGTGGTTTTTTGGGTTTTTTTGTGGTTATTTGACATGGACATGGTAAGAGACATGTTGAAGAGCCATTTTTGTGGCATGTTTAGGACATGCCATAGATATTTGTGAATTGTGGGAGAATTTAGGAACATTTTCAGGGCATGTTAGGAGCTTGTCGCTGGCAGAATCGCTGGCTCTATTCGCTCTCATCACCAGCAGTTAATCAACTCTGCAATATAGCTGTGTGGCGTCTACCTCACGGCCCGTGTGAATTATTCACAGCGAGTCCTCCAATTATCTTTAACGGTCGACGCGTGAATGCCTTCGGAGATTTTTCCCTTCGCCGTTGCCCCTGGAGACGCTTTTCACGGCGCCGAGTCGCAGTTAATTAGTGAGGACGTCGCGGGCGTCGAACCCGACGCTACCGACGCCGTCCACAGGTGGTCCCGTCCCCAGCTTCCCTTTGAAACGGGGGCGCAAGGAGCAATTGGCAGGACAGAGCGCGTCTCGCGAACCCAATGGCCAACCACGAGGCCTCGTTGGACGCGGTGCAAGGTGGCCGTGCTCGCCGCGTGCTAGCAAGTGGTTCGCGGTGACATCCAAGTCACGGTATCGCGACACATCCGAGATCAACAAGTGCCAACAACATGGCGACCACATTGTCGACTTGTCTGGACGAATTATGACCACATTTCACTTCGAGCCAAAGTGTTGGGACGCCAGCATACATCACGGCATGGTCGCAGCTGCAGGGAAGGGGGGGGGGGGGGGGGGGGGTGGCGTTGCAAAGACTTGGTGTCGCTTAAAACCTATGTCGAAACATCATGGTCGCAGCCATCCATCAATTAGTCAGCCCAGCTGGCAATCTCTTCGCGAAGAATTCGATCGCCTCCCTTATCTCTGGACATGCTGTCGACGGTGAGATTAGATAGGCGCTGATGTTATCGGGGTCGACGCTGACAAACTGTGCCGGTGACGACATCGACGAGACGGATAGTGGCGGACCCCCCTCCTTGCTCTGTCCAGACCCACGGCGTTGAACTGTGCCGAACTGTGTTAGCCTTTAAACTCTTCCAAAATAAGTCGCCGAATTGTTTTCGAAAATAACTAGCACAGAGATGCATTTCAAAGTGTTTGCATTGTTGAAAAAAACTATTTGAAATGGGTTTTGAATGCTAAGTTTGAACAACTAAATTTCCCAATGTTTCGTAACTTGTACCTGTTACTTTTTCAAGGGTGAGAGCAGTCCTGACAATTTTCCAATAACAAAAGAACCACACAAAATTATAACAATTACCAAGTTCAAGCTTCCTAAATGCATCTAAATAAAATAATCAGGGTCGATAACTCAAACGGAACGGTGGGAAATTTAACCTAAATCAAAACACAGTTCAAATAGTTTTTGTTAAAACTAGTGCTAAGGTTACATCAAGTAGATATGAGTCTAAACACAATCATGTTTGCATTGTTAAATCTTAGCATAACAGTGAACATTGACAATCATATTATTATTTAGCTTGTCGTCAAGGTTATAAAATGGGTTGTTTAGAACCAATGTCTTTGGGGTTCAAAAGTAGAGTGTGCAAGGCTGGTTTGAAAGAACGCTCATTTGTGTGCTGCGTTTTGCAGCCCGATCCCTGGTGAAGACCAGCTCGAAAGCAGCCCAGTGGATGGGAAGCAAATTCCGAGTCCAAGTCCAGTCTGTCCCCTGTTGCACCACTTTTGACCTGCCACCCTCACAGCGACTACGTCAAACAACGTCAAAAAAAAATTAAATCTTTGGAACGCGCAGTTTGCTCTTAGGGATTTCTTTTCTTGGAAATCCCTACGACGCCCCCCCCCCCCCCCTTAGCACGCTAGACACTGCATTGCCGTCACTTTTCACTGCAACAAACAAATGCCAACGTTTGGCGCGGAGTCGGAATAGCGTCGACTTGCGGGTCCGGCCGCCTGCAGCGCTGCGTCCGCAATATGCTTTACTTTTCCCGGTTCCCACCCGGTTCCCACCCGGTACCCACCCTCCTCGAACCGGCTTAACACACCACGAACACTGCGGAGTTCCCCATATGGCTCGCTGCTACTAAAAAAAGGCGTTCCTGCCGGCACTCAAGCAAACTAATCATTCTGTCTCACGTTGTACCTACACTTGGCATGGACGTGATTATGCAGAATATACGCGTGCACGACGGACCGGCGAATGCTATCTGGTATAAATAGGATTGCTTCCGGTCTCATTAGAGCGGCGTCGCCTCCGTGCCGTCCCGACGACGGCGTCCCAATCGATGGGATAATTATCACCGGTGAGGGGTAGGGGGGTAGGGGGTCGTGATCGATGTCGGCGTGCGATCGACGGGGCGCGAAACACCAGGTGGAGGGATTCCTCTGCAGCGAAACTCCGCAGCGCGACCTCGCGGTCGTCAATCCAAGACCATGCGATCGACCGTCAGGTGCACGCATTCCTCAAACAATCTTTCGGCGAAAAGGTTGGCAAAGAGCGTGCTAAAAAAAAGTTTCTCCAGAATCCCTTTCGCTTGTCCCACTTTTTTGGCTGCAAGAACAGAGCGAATCAAGCAGGCTGTGATCGATCAATTTAGTTGATCTGTTAGTTACTTTGCTGGCTGCTGTCATCGATCAGCGCCACCGTCCGTCACACGGCCCATCTGATTGCAAACCGAATCGAAAACTTTGTCCTTGAAATGCGTCGAATAATGTAAAATGATTTGCAATGCGCCAAACAATGCTGCTGTACGTTCATTGTCCCTGTCACGAAGGTGGTACTCGTTTTAATGGTCACCTTTACGACCGGTTAGAATATAGCACAGTAGCAAAACGCCTCCAAACAACAAGTTGCCTCCACAATTCCTTGCTGTCGAGAGGTGGATAAATAAGGCGAGCCTGATCACGTTTATGATGGTCACCCATGTTGCTTAACTCCGATGAACTTACGAGGGCCCGTGTTACCAATACCGTTCGGTGGTCGCCCATCCAATACCTAACCCAACACAGTGTAGCTTATTGGGGGTGAAATATAGTGCAAGTGGAAGCTATGATTATACGGCATATTGCAGGCGATCCAGCTCAAGGAAAACGCCCCCTCTAGCGAAGGGCGCCGTGGACAGGTCATGGAGAAGGCGTGAGCCCCGAATGAGTAAAAGTCTGGCCTCGCCGATCATCTTTTGCCCTTTACAAAGGAATCCCGTTTTCGTCCCATCTTTATTTCCATCCGACTACGAAACTGCAACTGCGCACGCCATCGAGCGATCACCATGACGTCTACATTCTGACCTTTGCCTGCCCGAGTGTCGGCAAACGCCCCACCCTATGCCCGGCTCCGAATCGTATGGGGTGGACGCCGACTCCAAGCCGATGTAGGTTGACGGCGGGAGGATGAAGCATCACGTGGATCGCGGCGCCCCGGCGTCGGCACGTTCGAAACGTCGACGACGTCGATGATTAGCATAGTACGACGCCGCGCCGCGCTGCGGCAGGCGCCGTCACCAGGGGGCCGTGCCAGGCGGATTATGCGACAAAACTTATCTCCGTCGACGCCAGGGTCATCTAGGTACAGGGTGACCCTCAGACCGGCTCTGTGTCGGCCTATTGGTCACTCTACCAGTGTGGCCCATGAACCGTCTTGGACCCCGTCCTCCACCTCGACGGCGACCTGCGAGCCTTCGACAGCTCCGATAGAGCGAACTGTTCAAGAGGCTCCGCCACAGTTGGGGGTGAAATGGAGTGAAGGTGAAAGCAATAATCACGGCACATTGTAGTCATCGAGCCCGTACTCTCACCTTGGCCGACGTCCTCTCTTGGAAGCCACAAGTTTGCACATTAATAATTAGTGAAGATGGGATCCAATTAAAGCGAGCACGGCTACCTGGAGTAGCCCTTAACGAAGCACGGCAACTTTCGCTCGCTCGCCTGGTCATTAAGGCCACGTACGGCGACCGTGGAGCGCAATCGCAATGCGCAATCGTAATCAGCCCGTGTTTATTCCTTGAGATAAAAGGCACCCCCGTCGTAATGAGTCACGTGACGACTTGGCGCCGAGGTGCGTGGGGACCGTGCAATTGTTGCGCTCTTCAAGTGTTTTCTTTTCTTACACCGAGCAACAAGAAAACATCTGCGCAACAAATCCACGACCTCGTGTGTACACTTTCTGCATGGGGGGGAGGGGAGAGATCTATGGGGCTCTGGCATGCCAGCCAGTGCCGCTTTTTGTTCTATTATTGATCAAAAGCTGCACCTCATGGGCCAAGTCGCGTGCAGCAGTCTTCTGTCCTCGGAGAGGCACGCGACCCGTCTAACGCGTCTTATCAGAGGTAATCGCTAATTTCATTCCGAGATCCGAGACCGCAGAGTCGTGTACCTGTGACCTATGACCCTTAATCCGTATATTAAAATGTATGACCAGTGATCGCAAATAACGTGGATATCGGTTGTCATAGCGATACTTTGAAGCCAAGACCGCCATCTTGAGAGTCCCTGATTTTGAGTTCTCTCAAAGAGCCCGTGATATTGCAAGTGTTTTCGTCAGTAGTTTTTGAGGTTTTCATAGTTTTCACCACTTTTATGGTCGAAATTAGTTAAAAACATGTCTCAAAAACTCTAAAATTAAAATTGAAATCATAAGAACACATCGGATTTAGGGACTGCTACCTCATTTCAATGTGATCAGCGGACTGGATCCCTAGATCCTGTCCCAAATATAAAACAGGCTTCGAGCCCCGTGCAGTGCAATGGCGGACGATTACGTTATGCCGTGCTCGCAATCATTCACAATATTATTGTTTTGTTTCTCGTGAAAAAATGTGGGTTGTTTTGTAATCGCGTGCCGGCACGCCATGTTGGACGCCGTCTCGAGGAATTCCGATCAGCCCGATGGTTTGGCGAAGACGCTGTGGGTCGATGTGGGTCGAAGAGAGACGCCGTGGGACGCTGTGGGACGCTGTGGGACAGTGTGGGACAGTGTGGGATGCATGAGAGCACGTGGGTGCGACGGAGACAGATGATACTGAGCCAAACAATTTGACGTTTTGCGGACCACGTGGCATCGACCGGACCTGCATTCCGAATGCCGCATGACGGGGGAGAGGGGGGGGGGAGGGCGATTCACCGGCAATGCGCCCTATCCCCCTCTCATAGCCTGGTCAGAGACTGATCACGCTGCCTGTAAATCGCCCCCATCTCTCAACTCGTGGAGCCAGATGTCGACCACGCGGACGAGAGATCTGTGTCGCCATGATCAATAACCTGTTGCCCCTGTCCCGGCAAGTCGCGGCGATGCGACCAATTTACTCTGCTGGGGCTCGAAGCAAAGACCTTGATTTCGATCACCCCGACCCACCCGTTAGCAACGAGCTCGAACTAAGTTTGTTAATTAAGAAGTGATTGCGTCGGTGATGTCTCGGCCCCGTAGATCGGGCGCCGTCCAGCTTTGCGGGGTGTCTGCCTGGCGGTGGATTAGACTCGTCCAAGTTCATGGCCTGCTGGGTACACTCGAGGTGATAAGCTACTGTCTTGGTAGTAGAATTCACGGCATCCTGGGGACATCTGAAAAACCCACAAGGCCGTGATATTGCAGAAAAGAGTCAACTGGGACAGCGGATGGGAGTCTCTTGCATTCGCGGACGTGGCGCGGAGACGCTGGGAACAGGAGTTTGCTTAGCATTGAAGTGGCCGTGAGGCGACGGTCTTGCCATCGCCGTCGCGAGCGGCTGACGGTCGCCCGGCACGACGCGCCGCGACGCCCGCCGTCGGTTCATTGATTCACCGCTGCGCGCGCCGCCCGCGCTTTGCGCAATGTGTCGCATTGCCAGCTGCCGACGCCGACGCCGACGCCACTGCAATGCGAGCGACGCGCGGCGCCCGCCTTTGTCTGCATCGTCGGCGTCGTCGTAAGCCTCGCGACGCCCCTCGTGGCTTAGCGCTCGGCGTCGTGGTGCGCGTAGAAATGAACGGAGATTGCCAACAAAATAAATAAATGAAAAGAAAAAAATAAGGAAAATAAAAAAAATAAGAACGAATCGAGTTTCTGACAAGTTGCAGATCGTTTGTACACATTACTATCGCGGCGGCCGTGGCTGGCTGCTCGCGATTCAACAGTTTATTTCAATCAGCTGCGGTGGTCCACGCTGTGTGGTGGTGAGGGGGTGGAGGTGGGTTGGGGCGCACACACCTAGTATACTGCAATGCAGTTGCACCTAACTCACGACGGCCGTCGCCTCCCTAGCGTCGGGCGTTGCCTGGTTACCGGTCCCCCCACCCCTCTCACCCGGTAGATAAGAATGAAGTGAACGCCATGCTAATTCCTATTATCATACGAGTGCCGTGAGCGAGGCATGCACCTGCCCGGGTGTGCTATCGGACGAGCTCGCAGAGAAAATGTCTCGATTCGAATATATAATTTATGACTGGTCTGATTTTGGAAATTAGCATGTTCGGCTTGATTTACGTGATGTGTTTTAGGAGGCTAACGACAGACAGGCACGGTGCTTTGCTTTGTATTTTAGGAACAAGGTTGTGTTGCTTATTTACGAGCTCTCGGTACAAAAGCTGTTTAGCCATGCACTTTGCAAGAATCAACATGTTTGGCAAAGACATGCCAGGGAAACCGCGATGGAAATATCAATATTGCCCACCTCTGGGCAGTCGGTCCCTCTGCACAAATCGTTATTCAAATCCATCCGATTAACATACCGTGAAGCATGAGCTAAAAAAAGAAACCAATTAGAGTTTAGCGTCGAGGTGGTTTGAGTGGAAATAGGCCAATCCCTGCTGTAGACCAGGGAATGCTATGTCGTGGGGCTTCTGCACCCTATTCTATGGTCGGACGGGAGAAGGAGGAATGCTGGTACGCAGTAGTTATAACTTTCGTATCACTGTCCATGCGCTTCGGCATAAACCCATTGCTTTCATTTCAGGACTATCTATGAGAAGATGGATGCACGAAGTTATTTAGAGTTTTCCGTCATCCGGTTGGGAAAAGTCAAATTAGAATTTTGTAGTTTTTACCTTGTTCAATTTAAAGTCAACCAAATGGTAAACCAATCTGTTTTGTGTTCACACTCACGGCACAGTGGAACGGTTATCGGGAGGAGAACAAAATGTCTTGACAGCTAAGGTTAATGAAAGAGTGGTAAGAAAGGTAAAAGACAAGATGTTCAAGATTTAATACCTCCAGAATCGGGATTCCTAGTAGTCCCGAATCTGGATGTATCAGCTGATGTCTTATACAGCTGTAGTCTAGTTACCTCATAAATTGTGACTCATTGATATCATTGGAATTGTGGAGTGGGTGACAGCCTCGATAAGATGGCGAAGAAGTTATTAGTTGTACTCTGCTGCGATGGAATTTTGTTCCTTAAAGAGAGCTTGGTCAGCTTGTCGTTGGTGTTAGCGCTGAAATCTTCAGGACTGTCTCATGCGCCAACACCCAGGACCGTTTTAAGAACAGAATTCCAGGACAACACCACCGTTGATATAATATCAACACACTATTTTGATACGCCAATGGGGGTTGACTTCTAAAACGGACCGAACGGTTTGGCGTGTTGGAAACACCGGTTCTCGTTAGATCACCGAAGTTAAGCAACACTGCGCTGAGTCAGGGATTGGTTAGGTGACCATCATACACATGACCAGTTCTGTTCGGGACAGAGGTTGGAGGGATGAAAGTTAGTACAGCAACTTCATTCGCCTTGCTTATCAACCTCTCGACAGCATGGATTTGTGAAGGAATCCTGTTGTTCGCATTGTACCGTCCTTCGAAAGGGACGTTAAGCCGGTGGTCCCCTTGGTGCTCTTCGACAGGAGTAGGCTATGTGCCAGCACCGGGTTTCCCCTCCTCCCTTCTAGGCTAGGTTAGGTTCGTCATCATCCACTCATTCACCGACGCCATAAGACCAGTGCAGCATGGCCAGATGTCCAAACAGTGCGTCGTTAAACACCACAAATAATAATAATCTAAAAGGTTTTCAGTTTGCACAGTTTCAAGAAGGACACTATTACCTTGAAGGGATACAATTATTGTTACAGTAGGTATGAAAGGATCGCTAATCAAAGTAAAAACGAAGCCAAAAGTTAGGATTGGAAACAATGATTTATTCAAATGTAGTTCCGCCGAACCGGTGACATCTTAGGAGGACCGAAGTCAACTGACTCTCCTCGGGGTCGCAGCCCTTCAGGATCGTCTACCTATCTACCTGTCCCGGTGGAGTGACAGGTCACTAGCTGGACACAGTGGCGGAAACGTTACAGGTATCTACTTGGATGTAGTGTTTCTTTGCTTGTTGGCTAATGACAATTACATTGTAAATGTATGGATCTTATATTCAGCACGTGCCATCTTTGCCTGGGGTTTGGAGACCTCAAGGTATAAAAATAAAAGACACAGAGAAATCTTGAGATTTTAATACACAACATAAATAAGTAATGTTGAACTGCAGAGATTCTAGATTCATTTGCCCACATGCTTTGAGCTTTAAAGTCAACAACCCGAGATGCAGCAAACATCATGAAATCATTCACAACCTGTAGAGAAAAAATATTCCCCTGCCAGCTCCTAGCTGGTCGTAAGTGCCCCCGAGGCTTTCTTGGAGCTAAACATGGAGCGAATGTCGAGGCTAGCAGCGTAAAGATACAAGTAGTAGAGCGACAGCTTGAGCAGCGTCCAGCGTTCCTCTGCCATCGTGCACCAACGACTCAGTCGCGTTTGACACTCCTCCAAGCGCTGGCCGTAGACTGCCTTGACACAGCACCGCGACATCACCAGGAAAGAAGACATCCTGCCAGCAAAAACACAGCGGTTAGGACAACGAAAGATCGGAAAATAAAACCACGTCCGCTGCTAAATAGCTTGGTACCGGAACTCGGTGCCCAGGGTGCGCTCGATGCTGCGCAGTAAGTCATTGGTCTTGAGCAACAGGAGCACCTTGCGGTTGACCTTGGCCAGTACGGCGGACACCTGAGGCAAGGCCTGGGGCACGGCCCCCTGAAAGTCGGCCCTTTCGCGGTCAGACATCTCCGTGCGTTCCACACCGGAGACGATGGAGCTCCACATGCGTCCGGTGACCATGCAGGCTAGCAGGTAGTAGAGCTCGCCCACACCCAGGTTCTCTCCATGTCTTCGAATGCCAGGCTCGTCCTTGTTCAAGATGGCCAGCCACAGCTTGGAGTACTCCCAGCGGAACTCATTGTCCATATCCTAATACAGGGACAGCTTTGTCATCCTACCAGACCAATGACCGAGAGGTCGATTGAGTAAAAAAAAGCACGATAACTCGTCACTTAATATGGTTATCATTGGGTTTCGATACAAATTGTTTGCTATATCTGGGAACAAACCCCAGGGTGGTTTGGTGAAGTGGTTCAGAGCCGTGGGTAAGTAACGGACTTGCTCTGTTGAGATTTAATTGCGGTCCGAAAAAGGAACTAAGTAGTCGACGTTTCGTCGGCGATGGCGCCGACATCTTCAGGACTTCAGGACTCAGTCCTGTCGGCACCATCGCCGACGAAACGTCGACTTCTTAGGTCCTTTTTAGGACCGCAAGTAAATCTCAACAGAGCAAGTCCGTTACTTACCACAACAAACCCCATGGTGTTGTTTTCATAGTCCAAGGCATGTAATGAGCCGACTGGGCCTCAGCACCAAAATCTAAACATGCAAACCTGCACAACCAAATCTTCTCTTGGGCTCGTGGGCTTAAAAAGGAAAGTTGGACGACAAACCACTTATATAGAAAAATGCCTGATTACTATCACATGCAACCAAATAAAACCTATGGGAGAGATGACATAGCAGCTGAATTTGATTGGAAGGAAATGACTGTCCCTGCAATGCAGGTAATGGCCCAGGAGTTGGTCCAAAGGGTCCCGGCTAAGCAAGGAAGTAAGTACCGAGTGTAGCTCACCGCGTAGAGCCCGTGGTCGAGGAGCACGATCTGCAGAGGAGCCCCGTCGTCCGGTCTGTGCACCAGGATGTTGCCGGGATGTGGGTCGCTATGCACAAAGCCGTGAATGAATATCATGTCTGCGTACAGCTTGCCGAGCTTCTCTGAGACCTCCACGGGGCTGATGGACCGAGAACGGATGTATTCCAGGTCGTCCACCTAAGCAACGGCAAGGCTACCGTTAGATAGCTCGAACGGTTTGAAATGTTGGAAACACCGGTTCTCGTTAGATCACCGAAGTTAAGCAACACTGCGCTGAGTCAGGTATTGGATGGGTGACCATCATACACATAACCAGTTCTGTTCGGGAAAGAGGTTGGAGGAATGAAAGTGAGTACAGCAACTTCACTCGCCTTGCTTATCAACCTCTCGACAGCATGGATTTGTGCAGGAATCCTGCTGTTCGCGTTGTACCGTCCTTCGGAAGGGACGTTAAGCCGGTGGTCCCCTTGGTGCTGTTCGACAGGAGTAGGCTACGTGCCTGCACCGGGTTTCCCCTCCTCCCTTCTAGGCTAGGTTAGGTTCATCATCATCCTCATTATCATTCACTCATTCACCGACGCCATTATACCAGTGCCGCAGGGCCAGTTGTCAAAACAGTGCGTCGTTAAACACCACAAAATATAATAAAAAATGTTAGATTTGTGGGCAGAAAGCTTTCTATGGGTTGTGGTGGCTTAGAGTAGCCCGGGGCAAAAGTGCGCACTTTTGGGTAAATTGAGGGGTAGGGTGCACAGGATATTGTTTGAGGTTGAGAAAGTATGGTTACAGTAAAGAATGATGTTTCAGGCATGTAATATATTTTTTTCAAAGCATTTAGAAGTATTGTTACTGAATTATCTAAGAATATATACTTAGATGTATATGCGGACTCTTGCCCCGTCACCTGGGGCAAGAGTCCTACATACTAAAACTTTTTAAAAATGATTGTCAATATTATAAAAAGTAAAATATTTGAAGTTCACAAAATAGGTAGTAAAAGAAGTGATGCACATACTTGAAAATTAAGTTATTTAAAAAAAAATTCAAAGACAAGACTAGCACAAATCACATTTAAAAACACCAATGCTATCATAGGCACTACACTCCTCATGCCACCATTTCTCACATCTGCTGCATTGGATCCACTCCTCAACAGGAGGCTCTACATAAACAGTCGAGCAAGCAGGGCATGTAATCTTGGCTTCTTTTTTAGCCTCCTGTCCACTCGTGCCGGCCGTCGGTTCATTCTGGCCTCCCGCCACCATGCGTCTCAACGCTTTTCTTCCAGCTTTCTCTTTGTCTGGAAGTTTTGCAGCCACCTTTGCAGTCTTCGCAAACAATCTTCTACTGACACGTTCCACTTTCATTGTTGCAAGAGTATCCTTCATTTCCTGAGCTGCCTTGGCTTCCTTGAAGTATGGGGAACTCGACAATATTTCCGACTTCTTACCCCTTTTTCTTCGGATTTGAATTTCCTTGCATTTGGGGAAAGGCAGTAACTCGCTGGGGGATACTTTTGATGCGGATGCACCCGGCTGTGATTGGCCGACCGAGTCAGAAGCCGTAGCATCTGATACAGAGTGTAGAACGCCTGTTGTCGGCTCTGGAAGTGTTTCAGAAGTAGATGAAATATCCATTGAAGTGGCAACAGGTACATCCTTGCCTTGTTCTTCCTCGTTTTCATTATTCCCTTCAGGACCAAGTGGTACGTTCGTTACCTCTGATGGTAAAAAATCAACCTCTTCAAATATTTCTGTGTCAATTGGGCATATACCGCACATTTTGAAAGCACTTACTGCATTCCCAACTGTAGCACATTTACTGTAGGCTTTCTCAAATAACGCAGCAACTTGAAATTGCGTTATACCACGCCCTGGGTGGTTGATCATCCACTGATCGCATTGATTAGCATAATGCTTCTTCAACGGGCCAAAGAAACATTTATCTAGGGGCTGCATTCTGTGACTGCTATGAGGCGGTAAACTGAGCATGACAATACCATGTTCACGGCAGAAGCCAATCGCTTCGATGCTAATATGGGACACATGGTTGTCCAAAACCAGTAATACAGGCTGATCTGGTGTAGCTTTAGCATGCATCTGAAAGTGATTTAGATATTTGACGAACAGTACAGAATTCATGTAGCCAGAATCTGAGACGAGCCCCAAAGATGCCGGAGGTGCTCCGTCAAACAGTTCTGGCTTCGGGTATTTCCGAGGAAAAATAAATGCTGGTGGGATATAATTTCCAGCAGCATTCATTGCACATACCACAGTCACCAGCTGCCCACGCTCTCCAGTCACAATCTTCCCCACACTCTTCTTGTTTCGGGACGTAACCACTTTCGGCAATTTGTTCGGCACGGTAGATATGCCGGACTCGTCCATATTGAAAATGTTGTTTGGGGAAAATGAGTGCTTACGCTGCAGCTCGACCAAGTTAACATAGAACCTTTCAACTTGCACTTTGTTGAAACCAATCGCCCTGCCCAATGAAGTATTTTGCGGTTGTCGCAAAGAGAGAAAATTCCGCGCGATAAATGCAGACGTCCAATCTGCTCCAGCAACTTTCTTGTCTTTATTGAACGGATGCTTAATACCATTTGACTCTGCAAACTGATAGGCCAAAATCTGGAGCGATTTGAATGTCAAGCCGTAGAACCTATTATCCAGTTCTCGACAATGTGCAGCAAGCTCTTGTTCCATCTCCGTCGTAAATGTCGTCTGAAATCTTCCAAGTTTTGAACATCCTCCTCCCTAAAAAGGATTCAAAGAACAGAATGAATCCCAGCATCTTTAGCATCCATGCGCATCACTACAGAGCGCAAATAACTCTTTATTTAATTAATGTTGAATTTGAAGTTATGTTGGCATGACGATAGTCTATCATGCGACTAATTTAGTTAAACTTTTAATTGCCAATCCAATCATCGATATGACATTCTTATGTATCTCAGCAATATATATGAATGTAATCTGGTAATAATTTAGGAATAGTTGCTTATTAACCTTCTTCAGACGTTTGCGAAGAGAGGATTCGTTTACTCCCAACTGCAAAGCGATTGCACGCTTAGAGTGCCCTTCCTGTATCGCTGCCATCGCTACCTTGACCATGTTTTCGGTTATAGGCTGCCTGTCAGTTGTTCTGACACGGTTCCGTACCATTTTCTGTAAACGTTTAAGTAAATTAAGTACCCTGAAGCCAGTGAAGTTCATTTGACAAATAGGTTAGATCTCGTAGCATTGACTCTTGACAGAATAGGGCTCTTGCCCCACAACAAATCTGACTTTGTTTTCATTGACAGTTAAATATCCATACACAAAAACATGCATTATTTTACTTCATGGCTATCAAGACATCTCTCTTCACATGCAATTCTTTTAAAAGTATAAAACATATAAGAGTTTTTAGGGATACACACCTTTTTACGAGAGACGAAATAAATTTCACAGCTGCAGAAATCTTTGTTTACATCGTAAATCACTCAGTTCTTCCTCGAGACCGCTAAAAATGGGTACACAGCTCCATCTATAGATACCATTTCGAACTGTTAAAACCAGGGTAGCCATACTTAAATATTTTGCGGTTATTTTAAAAATGGGACTCTTGCCCCGTGCGTACTTTTGCCCCGGACTACTCTATAGGGGTGGAATTGAGGGACAAATGCCAGCCAGGCTTGGATAGGCTGCCAGTAGACCCATCAGTCTAGCACTTGGACCAAGAAGACAAAACAGACTTGATATTTTGGCTTTGAAACCAGATTTGAAATCATTTACGTATTTTTTCAATGATTAAAACAAGGAATAATTGAAGTATTGTGATACTTCTTGCCAGGATCCGCTTCGCACTGTTTAACTGCAGACTACACAGTTGTTCTTGTGGTTTTCTTAAAGTTTCCCTATTGGTATAAACTAGTACTACTTGGCTGATAGCCATCTTGATGACTGTGGTTCATATATTGGTGCAATCATTCGACAGCTAGGGGTGGATTGGGTTTGACGAGATTGCAACGGCTAGGTACCTAAGAAAACCTATTTGAACTGGGTTTTGAATGCTAAGTAAAGGGCTACTAAATTACCCGACGTTTCGTAACATATACTAGTTACTTCTTCAAGGCTTAGAGCAGTCCTGACAATTTAGTGCTAAGGATAAATCAAGTAGACATGAGTCTAAAAACCATCATAAGGCTAGGTACCTGTCCGCCGGGCAGGTAGTCCATGGTGAGCACCCGCGTGGACGTAAGCTCCCAGTGCACGGTCGGGACTTTAAGCCAAGACAGCTTGGCAAACAGTCTGGCCACCTTGTCGGAATTGCGTCCCTCCTGCGTGAAGTCCAGCTCCACGGGGAGGTTAACCTTGAACTCCTCCACGAGCCAGTCGAACTTGAACTCGGGGAACGTCCAGGACATAAGCATGGCCAGCACCTGGAGGTCATTTTTTTTAAATAATTAATATTGTTTTTTGCTTGGTTTTGGGCTGCTATTCCCCTGGGACCAAGATATTACACACATATATTATACCTTTGTACTAAAATCCACAATCACCTTTCCGTCCTCATTAAAGACTCCCCTCCCTGCAGCTCATTTAAATCTAAACTGCAGACCTTCCTTCTAAACAATCTCTTCTACTCCCTTGAAGAATATTACCTATCTATAGCAATTTGCAAAACTCTCATCTGTAAATATGTACATCTCTTGGAACAAAACCAATTATTATTATTATTGTTATTTCTATTATACGTTACTTTTATCAAAATTATACGCCTAAATTATCGCTAACTTGACGTTTCCCACACTTGTATACCATACCTATCACGGACAAAAATAAATATTACATTACATTACATTACATTACATTACATATCACATATATGTTACATATTACATAGGTAAAGAGAGAAAAAAATATCCCACATAGAAATTACAATTTTTGCATTTTTCATATTAATAACATTTAATCAACTTTAAACACTTGGACATTTACTGGCCAGCGATGCACAGCGCTTTCCGCCTGGCTGTTCCAACTTGGAACACTGTCCAACACAAACAAGTGTTTCCCTGCGTTCTTTCTGCTGTCTTTGATCCTTGCTGCCATCCTTTGGTCCTTGCTGCCATCCTTAGATCCTTGCTGCCATCCTTAGATCCTTGCTGCCATCCTTAGATCCTTGCTGCCATCCTTAGATCCTTGCTGCCATCCTTAGATCCTTGCTGCCATCCTTAGATCCTTGCTGCCATCCTTAGATCCTTGCTGCCATCCTTAGATCCTTGCTGCCATCCTTAGATCCTTGCTGCCATCCTTAGATCCTTGCTGCCATCCTTAGATCCTTGCTGCCATCCTTAGATCCTTGCTGCCATCCTTAGATCCTTGCTGCCATCCTTAGATCCTTGCTGCCATCCTTTGATCCTTGCTGCCATCCTTAGATCCTTGCTGCCATCCTTAGATCCTTGCTGCCATTCTTAGATCCTTGCTGCCATCCTTAGATCCTTGCTGCCATCCTTAGATCCTTGCTGCCATCCTTAGATCCTTGCTGCCATCCTTAGATCCTTGCTGCCATCCTTAGATCCTTGCTGCCATCCTTAGATCCTTGCTGCCATTCTTAGATCCTTGCTGCCATCCTTAGATCCTTGCTGCCATCCTTAGATCCTTGCTGCCATCCTTTGGTCCTTGCTGCCATCCTTAGATCCTTGCTGCCATCCTTAGATCCTTGCTGCCATCCTTAGATCCTTGCTGCCATCCTTAGATCCTTGCTGCCATTCTTAGATCCTTGCTGCCATCCTTAGATCCTTGCTGCCATCCTTAGATCCTTGCTGCCATCCTTAGATCCTTGCTGCCATCCTTAGATCCTTGCTGCCATTCTTAGATCCTTGCTGCCATCCTTAGATCCTTGCTGCCATTCTTAGATCCTTGCTGCCATCCTTAGATCCTTGCTGCCATCCTTAGATCCTTGCTGCCATCCTTAGATCCTTGCTGCCATCCTTAGATCCTTGCTGCCATCCTTAGATCCTTGCTGCCATCCTTAGATCCTTGCTGCCATCCTTAGATCCTTGCTGCCATCCTTAGATCCTTGCTGCCATCCTTTGATCCTTGCTGCCATCCTTAGATCCTTGCTGCCATCCTTAGATCCTTGCTGCCATCCTTAGATCCTTGCTGCCATCCTTAGATCCTTGCTGCCATCCTTAGATCCTTGCTGCCATCCTTAGATCCAGCCACTTGCTGTCTTTATGCAGTGGTCAAGTCTTCCCAGGAGCTGTGCATCCTCCAGCCAAGAACTTGTTACCCACTGTCACTCTTGCCCTCATTGTTTTAAAATATCATGTACGGTTTAGATCGTACGTCTCTCTTGGCTAGAAATCCCACAATTTAAGTTCATTTGTAGGACCCAATGCACTCTAGTCTTCTAGATGCCAACTACGTGGAAATAACCTGCAAGGACCGGAGTGCAGAATCAAGATGTTCGTAGTCATGGCATTCTCGATTCCACACGTTTAGCAGAGACAACTTTGAGTTAAGAATGCCATCGCATGTATAACCATGCCAACCATCTCTGTCTTGTTGCTGCAGATACTGTGGACTCCCTCCATGGTTGCCATGTCAACCATCTCTGCCTTGTTGCTGCAGATACTGGGGACTCTGGTGTGTGTAGACACGTACCTCCATGGTTGCCATGTCAACCATCTCTGCCTTGTTGCTGCAGATACTGTGGACTCTGGTGTGTGTAGACACGTACCTCCATGGTTGCCATGTCAACCATCTCTGCCTTGTTGCTGCAGATGCTGGGGACTCTGGTAGGTGTAGACACGTACCTCCATGGTTGCCATGTCAACCATCTCTGCCTTGTTGCTGCAGATGCTGGGGACTCTGGTGTGTGTAGACACGTACCTCCATGGTTGCCATGTCAACCATCTCTGCCTTGTTGCTGCAGATGCTGTGGACTCCCTCCATGGTTGCCATGTCAACCATCTCTGCCTTGTTGCTGCAGATGCTGTGGACTCCCTCCATGGTTGCCATGTCAACCATCTCTGCCTTGTTGCTGCTGATACTGTGGACTCTGGTGGGTGTCGACACGTACCTCCATGGTTGCCATGTCAACCATCTCTGCCTTGTTGCTGCAGATACTGTGGACTCCCTCCATGGTTGCCATGTCAACCATCTCTGCCTTGTTGCTGCAGATACTGTGGACTCCCTCCATGGTTGCCATGTCAACCATCTCTGCCTTGTTGCTGCAGATACTGTGGACTCCCTCCATGGTTGCCATGTCAACCACCTCTGCCTTGTTGCTGCAGATACTGTGGACTCCCTCCATGGTTGCCATGTCAACCATCTCTGCCTTGTTGCTGCAGATACTGTGGACTCCCTCCATGGTTGCCATGTCAACCATCTCTGCCTTGTTGCTGCAGATGCTGTGGACTCTGGTGCGTGTAGACACGTACCTCCATGGTTGCCATGTCAACCATCTCTGCCTTGTTGCTGCAGATACTGTGGACTCCCTCCATGGTTGCCAAGTCAACCATCTCTGCCTTGTTGCTGCAGATGCTGTGGACTCTGGTGCGTGTAGACACGTACCTCCATGGTTGCCATGTCAACCATCTCCGCCTTGTTGCTGCAGATGCTGGGGACTCTGGTACGTGTAGACACGTACCTCCATGGTTGCCATGTCAACCATCTCTGCCTTGTTGCTGCAGATGCTGTGGACTCTGGTAGGTGTAGACACGTACCTCCATGGTTGCCATGTCAACCATCTCTGCCTTGTTGCTGCAGATGCTGGGGACTCTGGTGCGTGTAGACACGTACCTCCATGGTTGCCATGTCAACCATCTCTGCCTTGTTGCTGCTGATGCTGTGGACTCTGGTGCGTGTAGACACGTACCTCCATGGTTGCCATGTCAACGGCTGAGTTGGCTCGCACGTGAGGATGCTGGACTTTGACGGCCACCACTCGGCCATCGTGGAGTTCTGCGCGATGGACTTGCGCTAAGGAGGCCGTGCCTAGCGGCACAGAGTCGAAGCAGGCAAACAGTTCGCAAGGCTGCTGGGAACAAACAAGGCTTAGAATGCTGACAAGCAGTAGGACTCGGTTTAAGAGAGATAACGTTTATATTTTTTTAGTCGCGCGTTGTACTTTCTTCTTATGAACACTGTAAACGTCTCAAAAATTGATGCTCAAACGGGGACTCAAATTTAAAAAAGATTTCAACTAAAAAATACAACGCATCCAAAAGTCAAATTGGAGTTACTAGATATTGACAGGTTGTGACGTGGTATAGCGTCACTAGAATCACAGTGACTGTGAGTATTTACAGCCTCTTGGTTCGTCGCCTTGGAGATCCGTTATTCTCATCAAATACACTAAAATCGTCTCAAAAAGCCAGTGTCCAAGTAGCTCAATGGGTTAGAGCAACACCCGCGACAGGTGGAGATCGGGGTTCGAGTCCGCGTTTGGGCATCAATTTTTGAGACGGTTATAATGTTCTTCATAATAACGTACATCTTTCTTGAGGTCTTCGCGGACAACCCGGAAGAGGTCCTCCAGCTCGGATCTGGGAGCTCGGCTGTGCAAGACACGCATGGTGTCAACAAACTCTCTCGGCAGGACGTAGTCAAGTGCCCCGATGTGTTGACCCACTTTGATGTAGACACCACGGTTGGCATTGCACAGAGCAAGAAGCTTCTCTGCTGCAGTCTTGTGGATCTGGCACGGAAATCAGGTGGAATTTGTTAATGCGAAGCTTGGTTCCATTGTATTTTATTGTATTGTATTGTATTGTATTGTTGTATTGTGCTGCAGTCTTGTGGATCTGGCACGGAAATCAGGTAGAATTTGTTAATGCGAAGCTTGGTTGCATTGTATTTTATTGTATTGTATTGTATTGTTGTATTGTGCTGCAGTCTTGTGGATCTGGCACGGAAATCAGGTGGAATTTGTTAATGCGAAGCTTGGTTCCATTGTATTTTATTGTATTGTATTGTATTATTGTGCTGCAGTCAAGCACATGGTCCGCAAAAAGCTAGGAACTGTATATGCGTGGTGGTAGTCCAGGTAACTTAGAAGGGTCATATGAGGGATTAACATGTTTGTTAATTACAATTTATAATTAACATGTTTGAGTAAAATACAAGGCACAAATCAATACAAGGCGCTAACAAAGATCTGGTTCAATACAGGTGCTGGTCCAGATCAGTAACGTCACTGGTATGAAAGCTTTCCAATGCAATCGTTTCCTTATTTAAATGTAATCTTCTCTATGTGCATGAACAACTGTCAAATACCAAGTGACTGGTGCTCGGCCACAATTCACCCTATCTACAAAAATAGTCCAGGGAACAACGCATCAAAATACAGACCGATAAGTAATTCCTTCATAACATGCTCAGTGTTCGAAAGACTAATAACCAACTACATACACGACACCTGGGCCGAAAGTGACTGGCTATTCAGGAATCAACGTAGGTTC
This sequence comes from Protonemura montana, assembly GCA_947568835.1. Lineage (NCBI taxonomy): Eukaryota > Metazoa > Arthropoda > Insecta > Plecoptera > Nemouridae > Protonemura > Protonemura montana. Next base: position 26,954,450 of record OX387603.1, on the reverse strand, counting down.
TGTTAAGGGTTTTCCTGCGGATTGTCTCTCGCCTGCATCATTCAGGAACTCGTAGAAGAGCTGAACAACAGAGGGCAAGTAGACGCAACCCTTTCAGATTTCTCCAAGGCATTCAATGTGGTCCCTCACGAGCTGCTTATCAATAAGTTTGCAAAAATGAGACTAGACCCGCGAGTCGTAAACTGGAAAAGGATTTCCCTCGCAGATCGAACACGTTCAGGTTGGTGCCTCTATGTCAGCATCCGTTCAAGTGGCATCGAGCATCCCGCAAGGAACAGGGCTCGGACTGACGCTGTTCATTGGCTTTATAAATTGTATAGTGCAAGATATCAACACCCGCTTGCATAATCTACGCACCAGTAAAGAGCCCGTCAGACTCCAGAAATCTTCAAGAAGACATAAATAGAATGGGTGTAAGAAATTGGGATGAAGCTAATCAATGTTATAACAAATATAATAAGCTTCACACGAAAGAAGAGAGCTATTGACACTTCCTACTCACAGAACGGAGCTCAAATAACTAAAAGTGACACGGTAAAGTATCTAGGTGTCAAACTGTCATCATACCTCAACTGGAATAAGTTTAGAGCAAAAATATTATCGAGGGCCAGAAGAAATATACATTTTATCACGAGGAACTTAAAAGGCAGCCTTTAGTCAACAAAGTATCATGTGCACAAATACCTAATCAGGCCAACACTAGAATACTGCTCAGGAGTCTGGGCCCCTCACTCCAAAGAGCAAAAACACGCTATAGAAATGATGCAACGAAGAGCAGCAAGATTTGTGACAGGAAAAATGAAGCGCTGGTCATAGTCCAAGAAAGGGACCAGCGTCACGGAACTACTGAAGAAGCTCCAGTGGTCGACACTGGCAGAAAGAAGATTTACGGCTCATCTGCGATATCTTTTCAAAGCCATCTCAGGAGAACCAGCTTTGCAGGAGCTTGGCCAGAGAGTCAAAGCCTCAGTCTTTACAGGAAAGGGTGGCCACAGTTAAACTGTATCTACCTAGATACAAGACCGACCTGGCCTGATACTCACTTCTTGGACAGTCTATCCATGACTGGAACAGTACTCCCAGTTCCATAATCAACCAAAGTATACAAAAAGACTTTCTATGATTAAATATAGTAACAGTATTATAAGTATTACTACCACATTATAAATATTATTGGTATTAGAAGTACACAGTATTATTACTACATGTATCATTATATTATCATGCAAATCCTATTGCCACCTTTAGGAAAAATGTACCCAAAGTTGTAAATAAATACATAAATAAAAAAATAAATTATTTTACCTCTACAAATTGGTGTGTGCATGTGTGATTTAAATACCTTTGATTTCAGATCCATGTATTCTTGAGAACTTTCATCCAGTGTTGTATTATAAAGCTGGCTCTTGTAAAGAAGTGTAATACTCAAAACCTATACAGAAAGTAAACGTTAATCAAAACAGCGGTTAACAGGCTCGTGCAGAGAAATTGAAAATACAATCTGGTTCAGTAGATGTCTAAACTTACAGTGGCCGCAGCTCTACCAAGTCTGACAACTCCGATGGAATCAAAGTTGTAGTGGTTGGACTTCAATGATGGTATTGTACTGAAGGTTCCACCAGCAACCACAAATAATTTGACAAAATGACGAAGTGGCCACATTATAAATGTTTTCCTTGTCTGCCGTCGGCTGCATTTGCTACTCAAGGCTTCTCAAAGTAAAACCTGAGGTTAATTTTTGTTTGACCATTGTAAATTGTGTTACGCAACTAATATTTCTAAAATTATTTTATTACTTGTTAAGTAAAATTACACTAAATCTATCGGTTTAGTGGGTGCAAAATAGTCGGCTAATGGTTAAACAAGTGTCAACATATGACACATCAATCCTATAACGAGATTCTTGCACATTCCATCGGTTCATGATCACATATTATCATCGTAAACTCATGTCAAGTAATAAAGAAAAATAATGCGCAATTATGTTGTACTATGTGAATCTCATACTACAAGGACTGGAATTAACCTGACCGCTTGCTTGGCGCGATTACCTGTCATTGGCCAGCAGCAAGCCAGCAGTCCAGTTATGCCAACATTTCAGCGCTCAAATTTAAGTTTCAGCGAAGTGACTATTCGCACTAGAAACACGCACCGTGTAGCTAGTTGCTATTAGCACGGCTTTACCATGCGGGCAAACGGGCCATGCGGGCGGGAAACCGTATTTTACTGCGCCTTGGTAACAGAAAAATTTAAAAAATCATCACATTCTCAAGGTATCTCATATTCGTGTGTGTGATGCCGGAAGTATTCTTTTATGTGGTAGAGAAAGGGTTTTACCAGCCACCACCAGCATTCATTTGCTATTTGTAAATGATAAAACAAATAAATAAATAATAAGGGTTTCATACAAGCAAGGCTCGAGTCAAATTGTGATTGTATTGCTCCTGCATCTTTTTTAATCCTTTGCACATTTTAATTAAACCATTGATATTAACATCATACATATATTTTACACAATTACTATACAATATCTTCACTTAATCCTAATACCATTTTGTTTAAAGTTTTTTGATTTTGTGTTTGCTTTGTCACAATATACAAATATACCAATATAATTTTCTAGTCTGCAGTACTAACACAAGATAAACATATACAAAATATACAATACATAATCATCGGCATTTGGACACACAAATTTCCGTCCAATTGATTAAAAACGCCCATTTAAGTCTTATGTAACCTTGTGTCGACACTGTACAATAATAAATTTCTACTTTTTAACATCTGAAATAAATACATACTAAACCAGAAAACCCTAGAATTTACTAACCATAAATTTCCCCAATCCGTGTCAACGCCAGTACCTACAAGCATGTTGAATTGGCGACTCTGTTGTAAATTAGATAGGTTCTGAAAGGCGCTGGATGTCATAGAACTGACTCAAGACGAATGGCGGTTTATCCAGTTAGAATGCAGCCAGGCCAGCTAACTGCTTGCGATCGCATTCAAGGCTGGCTTGGAGCCAAACAGGGACCGAATGTCGAGGCTAGAAGCGTGAAGATACAGGTAGTAGAGCGACAGCTTGAGCAGCGTCCAGCGTTCCTCTGCCATCGTGCGCCAACGACTCAGTCGCGTTTTACACGCCTCCAAGCGCTGGCCGTAGACTGCCTTGACACAGCACCGCGACATCACCAGGAAAGACGACATCCTGCCAGCAAAAACACAGCGGTTAGGACGGAGAACAAGAAAAACTGTCTAGGGTAACATAAATTTCCGAGAATTTTTGTACCAAACGTTTTAACTTTATCCATGTCGTAAGTTCTAACTGAATTTGAACTGGCTTGCAACCTTTCAGAGACAAGCTTAACATAACCGGCTAATAATTGAGCTCTGCAGACCTCTTACTTCTGTCATTGTTGACACTTCACAGTATCACGTAAAACAATATGGCGTTGCATGACTCCAAAAAATTGTTTTCAATAAGCCCAAAGTGTCATCCATCTTGTGTCACCCACTTTTGCATCGTCATCCAAATGGCAATCGATGCGGGAATGACACAGTTACAGAGTTACAGGAGCTTGCTTACTTAGCAAAGTAACTTCCTGGGTTTAAAAGAATTGGAAACATGTTTTTGATAAGCAAAGTAGGAATTATTTTGCAAGAGGTGCATCTTTTGAAACCAAGTTTGATTCGGTGTTTGAAATCGAATTCTTGTTAATGAAAATCAAAAGCCAATAAGAGCCAAAATATCTTAGTGTATTTTAACGGCTTCAGCGATTCCATCTGTCACAAGGAAAGCACATACATAAGTATTGTTACTATATTATATTAGTATCATAGTTTGTAGGTATGTTCCTACCACACTAGTATTACCACTATACCATCAGAATTATTATTATCATCATTACTACTATTATTATCATATTTATTATAACTGTATTTTATCAATATTAATTTTATGTACTATCCTGACGATCCCTAACGAGATTCATGGCTTGTAAATGTTTTTTTAATTTAAGCCAATAAAGGAAATCAATCAATCAATCAACGCGATGTTAGCGTTCGTACCTGTGCTCGGTTTTTAAAGTGCGTTCGATGCCACGCATCAGGTCGTTTGTCTTCAATATGAGCAGCATCTGTCGGTTGACTTTGGCCAGCACATCCGAAATCTGCGGCAGCACCTTGGGTAGCACCTTCTGGAATTCCTCCTTCTCGTCTGCCGAGAAGTGCGTGCGCTCTACGCCGGATACGATGGAGGTCCACATGCGGCCGGTGACCATGCACGCAAACAAGTCGTAGAGCTCGCCCACGCCCAGGTTCTCTCCATGTCTTCGAATGCCAGGCTCGTCTTTGTCCATGATGGACAGCCACAGCTTGGAGTACTCCCAGCGGAAATCGTTGCTCAGGTTCTGTGGGATTTAGAGTAACAGTATGAAAAGAAAAATGGGGAATTGGCAAAGAATAAATTTAGTAATACATATAGACACCGGATATTTGTTGAGGTGAAGAAGGAATGAGAGAAGGCACGCAACTTACAGGAGAAGAAAATTGGCATCGCGTTCTGCACTTGTCAAGAAATTGTTAGGATTACCGAGAACTTAAATGGTTTAGCGTGCTGTCTTTGTCGTTGATCTCTAACGATGACAAAGCCAACGTGCAAACTAAAAACCGGATGATAAAGGGCCAATTTAGAAAAATGCCCGATTATTATCACATGCATCCAAATAAAACCTATGGGAGAGATGACTTAGCAGCTGAGTGTCATTGGAATGACTGTCCTTGCAATGCAGGAGATGACCCAGGAGTTGGTCTAAAGGGTCCCGGCTAAGAAAGGCACCAAGTGTAGCTCACCGCGTAGAGCCCGTGGTCGAGGAGCACGATCTGCAGTGGAGCCCCGTCGTCCGGTCTGTGCACCAGGATGTTGCCGGGATGTGGGTCGCTATGCACAAAGCCGTGAATGAAGATCATGTCTGCGTACAGCTTGCCGAGCTTCTCTGAGACCTCCACGGGGCTGATGGACTGCGAACGGATGTACTCCAGGTCGTTCACCTAGGGCAAAGTCAGTTGGAAATTGGTTTCTGTCGAGAGGACATCTCTAGGGATCGGCAACAAGAAAACTTGGCCCTGGTTTTTCCTGAGTAGGAAAGCCTGTGTCTGAAAAGATGAGAACACTCGAGGCTTGTGTCTTAACTTTGGGCAATCTGTACGTACCTGACCCCCGGGTAGGTACTCCATCGTGAGCACTCGCGGTGAAGAGAGCTCCCAGTGAATGAACGGCACCCGCAGCCAGAGCTTGTCGGCGAACAGCTGGGCCACCTTCTCTGCGTTCCGTCCCTCCTGCGAGAAGTCCAGCTCCACTGGGATGTTCTTCTTGGACTCCTCCACCAGCCAGTCAAACTTAAACTCCGGGAAAGTCCAGGACACCAGCTTCACGAGAATCTGGACAAAAAGAACCTTCTTTTGTAAACCCAGAATACTTCTCACAAAACTGTGAAATTTATGAGAAGAACACAAGGTTCCGTGAACACATATATTTATTTACGAGCCAGCTCTCAGTGACAGCTGGAGACCTGTGTGTCTAGAATTGGTCTCCTGGATTATCTTTAAACACTGGATATAAGTAGGGACTTGCTTAAACTCAAAATCACTGACTGTCTACCAAATCATGCATTCTATACTATCAATGAGTATTTAATGAGAACCAACTGTACATATGTGGAAGGACAGAGCTATATTTTGTAATTAATTAATTAATTAATAGGCTATAAATAGCATGTAAATAGTTTTATTAGAGGCAGATATGTGAAAATATGTTAATTCGGCAACTAATTGGTAGTGCCATTATTTTAAAATGTTCAAATGGCATGCATTTTTTTATCCAGACCGTTGCGCACAGTGGTGTAGTCGAGGGTATACGCCGTATACCCAAAAAACTTTTTGACACCGAGCGTAAACCAAAAAAAATATACAGGGTGTACGCCCAATAAATACTCTTTGCAAAACTTTAAAATGAGTTTTGCAACGACAATTCTTAATCTCCCTACAACCTGCACTATAAAAACTCGAAAAGCAAAATTTATTCCGAAAAGTGGGTAGTCCGTGTATAGTAGTGGTTCGTATGATCTGGATGGGTATGCAATGGTTTGTCCAAGCAGTCAACGTACTCATTCAACCCACCCGAGGAAAGCGCGATTGCAGCTACCCCAACACCAAGTAGTAGTTTTAGTGTTGATAGGAATAAACTATCTATGAACTAACTAGTGAATAGACTAAAGGTAAAGAATTAGAACCCGTTGTTGTCAACTAGTTTTTCCACCAGTGAACCTTCCAGTGAGATAGTTCAGGTAACCAAGGACATTAGTAGTAATTAATTACGTCATGGCTCATCATTATGATTCCTTATAATAATGATGGCCATACCTAACAGGTTGTTGCTGAAAACTAAATCTATTGTAGCATGATAGCAACTGTTGTAGGAAGACGTTTATTTGGATTATGTTATTCAAGTTAACCTGATCACCAACGAAAACAGCAAATCATTTGATAAGGTTGACAAAATCGGAGCTGTTTAATCAGTTATTATTATTATTTGTGGTGTTTAACGACGCGTTGTTTTGACAACTGGCCCTGCAGCACTGGTCTAATAGCGTCGGTGAATGAGTGGATGATGATGAACCTAACCTAGCCTAGAAGTTAGGAGGGGAAACCCGGTGCCGGCACGTAGCCTACTCCTGTCGAAGAGCACCAAGGGGACCACCGTCTTCACGTCCCTTCCGAAGGACGGTACAACTCAAACAGCAGGATTCCTCCACAAATCCATGCTGTCGAGAGGTTGATAAGCAAGGCGAGTGAAGTTGCTGTACTAACTTTCATCCCTCCAACCTCTCTCCCGAACAGAACTGGTCATGTGTATGATAGTCACCCATCCAATAACTGACCCAGCGCAGTGTTGCTTAACTTTCATCCCTCCAACCTCTCTCCTGAACAGAACTGGTCATGTGTATGATGGTCACCCATTCAATACCTGACTCAGCGCAGTGTTGCTTAACTTCGGTGATCTAACGAGAACCGGTGTTTCCAACACGCCAAACCGTTCGGTCTGTCTAATCAGTAATCAGTGCTAAGCATACTTAATTCCGGTGCTGGAAACTGCAGATTACGCACTTGTTACGATCTTCGAACAAAAAAATAGTGGGGTCTAAGGCACATCAGTCAATAGATCTTCAACGGAACGAACAAGTCCATTAGTCCAAGAACGTTTAGTCCATAAGACAATAAAGCACGGTACACATTTAAAAATCTTGTCCTCGACTGACCCATTTATCCCTATAAATTTCAGGGCTACCACGCCCGCAGCAAAGGCCACACATAATGCGAAATCGAGCAAGATGTAGGGGCTCTAAGCCTTTAACTTGTTCCATTCTCTAAACTGTAAATAAAATAAATAAACTCTTGGCATGAGCTTAACAGTGAAAAGCCACGAGTCGGCGCGGTGTTTTTGTACCTCCATGGTTGCCATGTCAACGGCTGAGTTGGCTCGCACGTGAGGATGTTGGACTTTGACGGCGACCACTCGGCCATCGTGGAGTTCCGCGCGATGGACTTGCGCTAAGGAGGCCGTGCCCAGCGGCTCAGAGTCGAAGCAGGCAAACAGCTCACTCGGCTGGGAACAATTGCAGTACGTGTTTCAGTTTTAGCAATACGAACATTATTTAGCAAGAAAATATTGAAAAATTGTAACTGTATATAATGTGTTTAATAAGTATTTGTATTGCCGGAAATGGTCTTATAGTATGTTTAAGGATTAGTTTAAGTTCTACTCAAATTTTATATTTTACTATTATGACAATTTTCAAAGCCTGTTATAACATTAAACATTATGTTAACATCTTGGCATGGAAAATAAATAAACAAACAAACAACAAGCGAGTGATATCTGTCCATGATGGTTCTGTACTTGTTTGGTTGAATTCTGACAACTTTTGATAGCAAGAACATGGCGACTGTAATTTATTCCTTTATGTCGAGGAACCGGTACAGTACATTACAGTATTTCTTGCCAATATCGTGTTGTAGCTTCAGACAGACTGGAAAATGGCTGGAATACCAGTTGTATTTTTGACAAAATACGTTACTTTGTTTAGGTTGGGTACCATGGCCATCTATGTAGTGTAGGGTTGCCATAATACAAATTTCGGAAGGCGGGACAAATTTTAACAAACGAAAAGTAGTTAGGCCGGAGGCTCGGGGGACAGATAGAGCCCCCCAAAAAATAAGGGTGTGGATGTGGGAACGGGGTTTGAGGGCCATTTTCAGCAAATTTACGCGTTTTAGAGAAATTAAAGTTTTTCTTTGCACTTGAAATCCTGAGTCATATTTATGCATCAACTTTCAATTTATCTGCAGGAAAGTTAGGTAAAATTTGTATAACTATTTGAAAAAAATATTTAAACCATAGGTTTTAAAATTTGTTTATGGGTGACAGTTCACGTACAATCATAATGTCATTGGCACAATAAGAGGAACAATTAGCTATTTATAAGGAACAATGCAAATGCAATGTTCGATTTCGCGATTTTTTAAAAGAAAATTACGATTGAGCGGGACATTTGTCCCGCTCCGCGGGACTTTGGAGTGAAAAGCGGAACTGTACCGCCGTAAGCGGGACTTATGGCAACCCTAATGTAGTGTGGCTAGCCCATACTCATGGTTGCACTTATTTTAGATGACTGTCCAACTTTTATAGAGGAAAGAATGTACGAAAATGTAAGAATATATTATAAAAACATAATACGTAATTTGCACTTAGGTGCACGATGGAGTACAACCTAGATCAAGCAAAGTCTGCTTGACCAAATCCCAGAGCTGCACAAAACTGCACTAAATCTTTTTAGAAGCAACTCAAGCTAAATTATCCAGTGTCAAGTTTTGGGTTCTTTGAGCAGTTGCCCTACCATAAAACTGTCAGCAGATGAAATGATAGATTTCATAGATTATAGAACATAACCTTAGTTTACAGCTCTATAGCTCTCTGCCTTGTCTCTGCCATCACCTGTGTGGTGACAGAAGCCTTGAATAGAACCTGTGTTTCACTCTAAACTCCGAACCTTCCCTCATTATCATGACCTGTTGGCCTGCATGACCTGCATGACCTAGTAATTACTATTATTGTCACTTTTATTGTTATCAATTTATCGTAAACTAAAAGCACATACAAATACAATGTACTTGTCCGCCGCTTAAAAAAAAATACAATACAATACAATGTCACTTCTTTCCCAAGTTAAGCCTTCATGTGATATGACACGAATGGACTAGTCTCCTAGGGGTGTGCTAACCTCTTTCTTGAAGTCTTCTCGGAGCACTTGGTGAAGTTCGTTGAGGCCGGAGCAGGGTGCGTGACTGTGCAGGACTTTCATCGTGTCCACATACTCCTTCGGCAAGATGTAGTCGAGTGCTCCGATGTGCTGTCCCACTTTGATGTAAACCCCGCGGTTTGCACAGCATAGCGCCAGTAGCTTCTCGGCAGCTGCCTTGTGCACCTGCAGTAGGCATGGGACAAATGTGGGGTGTTAGATTGATTTGATCAGGGTTTAACGACGTACTGTTGTGACGAAGGGCCACGTGGAATTGGTTTAAAGGCGTTGGCGAAAGATGAACTTGGTGAACCTTACATAGCCTAGAAGGGAGTAGGGGAAACCCGGTGCCGGCACGTAGCCTACTCCTATCGAAGAGCACCAAGGGGACCACCGGCTTCACGTCCCTACCGAAGGATGGTACAACTCGAACAGCAGGATTCCTCTACAAATCCATCCTGTCGAGAGGTTGATAAGCAAGGCGAGTGAAGTTGCTGTACTAACTTTCATCCCTCCGACCTCTCTCCCAAACAGAACTGGTCATGTGTATAATGGTGATCCAATAACCGACCCAGCGCAGTGTTGCTCAACTACGGTGATCTCACGAGAACCGGTGTTTCCAAAACGATGTTGGAATATTTGGTGGTGACATTAAAGAAGACGTACATAAAGCAGATGCATTTTCATTGTCTCAGCTGCATCAGGCTCAAGCCACGTGAGACATTTTTCTCTTATTTTAATGAGACATAAAATCATATTTCTTACTTATTTAAGATTGAATCTTGTCTGTCTCATTCATCGGTGAAGATGATTGTTTTGGTACGAGAGCAATTGGTCGCATGTTGCCGTGCCTGGGCTATTCTTTGATACAATTCCGAGATTGAGGGAAAACTGCATCACCATTCGAGGGGAGAGTTTAACACAGCTCAACAGTCACACGTTCACGCTATCCGCTCGGCCTTACTTTAACAAGTGGTCTTGTCTTTTACCAACCTGCTTTATAGGATTCCGGTAAGGATCAAACTTTAAGATCTTTTTGCTTTTCTTTCTGTCATTGTTGCCATTTTCTATCTAGGTCTATACGCTAAATTTTGTACGTTTTTTTTTTACGGAATACTACTTTGATTGTGAAATAGATTCCTGTACAGTGCAGTCTCTCACTGCAAATCTGTGTAGCTGGGTACATGGGATAAATGAAAAGCAAGAAATTTTGATCTACCTCAAAAATACTGACCAAAAAACAGAAGTACTGGGAGAATTATAACTTTGATAATACACAAGAATGAAAGTTGAATATTTTCTGGAGCATGGATATGATTCTTCCGCCGAAGTATTAGTTTGATAAAAAGTGCTTTAGACTTCCCAATTTTTCTTGAGACAAAGTCTTTTACTTGCAAGCTGCATCTGTGCTACACACCTGCGATTTCAATTCCAGATACTCCGGAGAATTTTCTGCCAACTTTGAACTGTACAACTGGCTTTTGTAGAGAAGTCCAATGCCTAAAACCTACAGAGAAATTGTCAAAAATACAAATAAGTTCAGTAGATTGTTGTCATTATTCATGATTTACTTCACAAGTTCACGAAGTGAAGATTTTACCGAGTATGCAGCTCTTCCCAGTCGCACAACGCCGATCGAATCAACATCGTATTGGTTTGCTCGAAACGAGGCTAGGGTACCAATCGCTCCACCCGCAACCACACAATATTTTATCACACGACGAGCTGGCCACATTCTTGCTTCGTTTTTCAGATATTGTTGATCTCATTCGCTAGATGATAATACTAGATAGAAAACCAATCAAAAAGACAAGTCTGTTGTCGCTAACATTTTTGAAACAACATATGTGATCTGTATTAATATGCATGTCGTCTACAATTGCCAATAAAGAGATTGGCACAATTTACTTGTAAATGCAATTTTCCATACTCAGCAAATTACTTGCATACTTTGCAATTTTGTGAACCTACACTCCACTTATTAAAATACCTCCACACTGAAGTCCACTCAGCATAAATGAGTATATTTAAAGATAATATAACCCATGAATTTAATATAGATACTAAATCAAGATTAATTTATGTGAAAGAACTTTCCACGAAACGTTTTGGTTAATTTGACGTGACACTGACATAGTTTGGGATTGGCCTGGATTGGCCCAAGTCGATCTTTGTCCAAATCCCTGTAACCAGAGCGGCATTATATAATTGGTCAAATTAAACCAATGTCTACACACTCTCAGAAGTGAGAACATCCGAGTGCCTAGACGTTAATCATTTTAAATACTAAGAACATTTTTACGAAATAGTGACTGCTGAAATGATTCTATGACAGAACAAGTCAGAAACACGTGGAGGATTATCAAGGTGGCCATGCTTGATTTTACTTCCATGCGTAGCAGACACCTAGCAGCCAGCAGTGAAACTAAACCGGTGCGCACAATATTTAAAAAAACCACTAAAAAACTCGAATTTTTGGTTACTTAGCACAAGTAAATCACGTCTTTATTTCCAGTAGTGACGTTAGTATTGCGGCAAACTCAAATCGTGTGAATGTTAAATCTAATCAAAGAAAATAAATCAAAGCAGCTCTTTGGAGTAATAAGTTAAAGAATTATAGTAATTACATAAATATTTTCAGCAGCTGTCTACAAATTTGTTATAACTGATACAACTCCAAGCATGACAGTATGATGGCACTCGTCTCTCTACGAATTTTGTGTTTCAATGCTTCATGGAACTTTGTCTACTTTATCAAAACAATTAATCAAGAAAAAACTTGGTCAACTAGAATCGAGGTGTGTCGTAGAAGACCGCATACTCCGGGTAGAACTCGTAATCTCGTACTTGACCTAGGCAAAAAGACCGTTGCCTGTGGTGGTGTCCTTGCCTTTCGGCCGGCAACTTTGCGTCTTGCCTGCCAGGTGACAAGCGGCCAATTAACACGTTGCCTGTAATGCTGACCGGGCAGTGGGGTTTGCGCGATTGCATTGGTCATCAGCGTACTTAGCGCTCAGGGAGAAGCTCACGCCTGTGCCGAACTTACAGCATTTGGCCTGGCGTCAGTCTAAGTTCTCAACTATATTTTTGGCGTTAGAAATTGATGTTGTGTACCACAGGTTTAGTTCATTTTCCAGCAGCCTGGTGGTCATGTACTCTGTCTTCTTCAGATGGTACATGCCTGGAAAACCATTGGGCATTGTGACTTAAATATCAACATTTGTGTTCTTGGTTTGGATTCACAGTCTGGGCACCGTTTTCTGTGCAAACTCTTGCAGAAATGAAGGAAAGATTTTATTTATTTATTTATCAGCCTAACATTAACCCTATCTTAGATCTACAAAAGCAAATGAGTTGGAAATGAGTATCAAAAGGCAGGTTATGATTTCTGGGAAAGAGAAGATATCTCATATTATCAAAAATGAAAAGGCACTTTTGAAAAATGTAAGCATCAGTGTATGTAATGTAATGTATGTAATATTTTTTTATTTAGCAGATGCTATTTTGAAATACATCTTTTCACATTAACTGTTATAGTCTTCTATAGGATTGCCTTGCTATGTTGATATGCTGCCTTGCTCTAGTTCGAGTGTAGAATGATTGTTGGGGTGAATTAATTCTTAATTAATGAAGAAGTTGGATGATGCTCAGGTCTGAGATCGTTGCTTATAATTCTCTTGCAGCCCACGGATTAAATACAAAAGATTTTGCTAAAGTTGTAACTCCCTCCATATTGAGTATTTAATAATTATCCCAATAATAGTTCAAGATCTCACGTAGGGTGCACAGTTGGGTCGGACATCATGGCTTGGGAAGTCAGTGGCATACCGTGGAATTCTCGGGCTCTGGTAAGGTTGAAATTTCCACATTTTTTTCGTGAGGAAAAAAGATGGGAATTTTGGGAAAATTTAATTACTTGCTAAATTTCCTTTACAAATTTGCTGAGCTTGAAGTGCAATGAAACATGAGCACAGAATGCCAATCAGTCTCACGTGTGTTTTGCTGTCTCGAGGTACGATTGCTCAATTTACAAGTAATTAAATTTGTAAATGGATGTTTTTGCTGCGCATATCGAAGATGCCGAGACATTTTTAAGATTGTCTAAACAAAACGTTCTAAAACAAAACGTTCTAAAACAAAAACATTAAATACAAAAATCACACTCACACTAAAAATATTTTGTTTCGGCTTTTCAACTTGATGCGCATTAATTTCCTTGCTGTATTTTTTATTTGACTTGAAAAATCTTTGAGAAGCATTTGAAATTTTCCACTTTTCTTACAGTGGACAAAGATGAGATTAAGTGAGATACTTTCTGAATTTGAGAGATTTTATAAAACAAAATTAGTATCACTTTTCCTAGTTAAAAAAAAAAAATGCAACAATTCACTTCTTAAGACATAATCTTGTTTGGTTTGGTGAAGTGGTTCAGATCCGTGGGTGAATGTTGTGTTGAGTATCGGACTTGCTCTGTTGAGATTGACTTGTGGTCCTAAAAAGGACCTAAAAAGTCGACGTTTTGTCGGCGCCGACATCTTCAGGACTGTGTCGAGGCGGCAGGTGTTCGAAGCGGTTTCGAGTCACACGGATTTATGGAGAAACGGGGTAGCATAAGTGCCAACAGTGCAACTATTAAAATTACTAAATTCACCCCCACTGTGCTATTTTTGCAAACACAAAAATTAATTTGATGTGTGTCATGGGTTAGGTTAGTGGGCCCGGAAGCCATGGGGCGGTCGACATTCTGAGAAGCCAGCGATTTGATAAATAATACTTGGTTACACATAGAAACAAGCTATAGGTTTATGTTTTTGTGGTTTTTTTGTTATCGCAAAACTGTTACCCGAGATAAAGTAACAGGTACAAGTTAAGAAACTTGCAAAATTTAGTTGTTCTCCAATTAGCATTCAAAACCCAGTTTAAAAAGTTTTTGTCATTAAGTATGTTTTCTTTGTTTCTTTTTAATCCCAATTTGATTAGATTTTGTAAACTTTGAACATTTCACCAGAAATTACGTTACTTTCTCAAGACCTAAGGAAACATTTGCTTTGTGGTCAAAGTCTTGTGTTTGCAGCCCATGTGTTTTTTTCTGACAAACCTGTCCCTTTGTTGTATTTGGTGTTTTAACCACCTAATGCGACATATGTGAAGTAATTTCAGGGAAGCAACGGGGAAACATCTAACGGAAAACAAGCACACTTTATGACCGCAGGCCTAAACAAACCTTTGCAAATTCAGTTTTTTTCGTTACCATAGAGCTGTAGTTTTGTGGAACAAGCCCACGTTGAGTTGGGTACATAATCTACCAATGCTGAGGCCTCAATCTCGGGTCTGGATGTCAGCCATGCTTACTGAACAGGAATGCGTTCTCCATGCGCACAATATTTTGTGGGCATGACGTCCCAAGTACGCCGAAAGTTTCGTCAGATTTTGTGAAACTCCTGGCTTTGGGTTCCAAGTTTAATGAACTGCGGCTTGCCCGAGATAACTCGACCCCACGTGTCCGGCAAGTGTTTTTTGATGCTCTCCAGCAGCGTTGGTGGTTCGTCAGACATCTTACGGCAGTCACGGAGGCTTACTTCACTCCCAGCAGCTAGCAATTGAGACAGCTGACACCAGTGATGTAGTGCTGGAAAATATGATAAAGGGGCTTTTAAGGAATTTTATTTTGCGTAAACTGGCATGCATCGACTCCATACCGATAATTAATACGCTAATACTTAAAACTTCTTCAAGTTCGGTACTCGTAGCAAGTACACGCTCGAAGGTTGGGATTGATTCACCCATTTCTGACATTAGGGTTGACAATAGAAATGTTTCTAGCATGGCAATCGATTCCATCGATAAAAATGGTAAAATCAATGCTTTGAAAGATTTTATAGGTTCACTTAATTTAAACATAGATAATGTTGAGGTATAATTACAATGGCAGACTTATTTGTGTTTTTGTTCTCAAAAAACTGTAGTCTCCATGTAGGTACTCATCAACAGATCTAGTGATTTTAGACCAATCTTTACAGACTTTTCTTGGCTTTTCCTTGGCTTTTCCTTGGCTTTTCCTTGGCTTTTCCCATTCAAGTTAGATATCTGTAAAACGAGTGTGTGACAAAGGTTTTAACTTTTTTCAAAAGCGTTTTTTTCTCCACTTCCCAAAATGAAACACCCAAAGCTCCCCTTTTAACCAAGTTCAGGATCTGAATAGTGCACAAGTCAAAATAAATGCATTTACATAAAAATATCTGTATATATTCCACACATACTTCATATAATTTCCATAAATTATCATATATATTATTATTAATTATAATATATGTTATTTCCTTCTGTATACCAAATCCATAAAACACCTGCAAAATTTGGTCTTTGGAAATGTTCACTGGCACTTTGCAACTTTGTTTTTCCCAGTTCAATGTTATCGTTAAACAGCTTGCACATTTCAAACTCTCTGTGTCCCCCGCACTTGACTTTGCTCAAAGGGTTTTTTGTAGGAAAGATATGAAAATAATCCCTATATGACATGAAATTCGTCGCGACTTTTATGCAGGAAGGAATTCCATACGCAGGGAGTAACCGCTGACAGAGACAACATTGCACTCATCCATTTTTAACTTCATTTAAATTCAGGTTTTAAATGTTTCCAGCAAGACAATCGATTCTATTGATAAAAACAGCATAATCAACGTTTTGGAAGTTTTCCCCGATCTAATCTACGGAAATCTAAAAGCTTAATGCACGAGCGTAAATAACTTTTTTATTATCTGTGGATTAAAAACATGCTACGATAAGAAGCAAAATGACGCAAGGGTGCAGTCAAAAGTCTAGGAATTATACATACTATTGTATTATTGTATCTATTGTATTATATTCACTAAATATTCGACTGGAGTTTTTTCGCAATCTACTTGGCAAAATAAATTGAATGGTATAGCTGTGAATTGAATGGTGATAGGAACAAAGAAATTACCAATAGGTCATCTGATTGCGTGCCAATATCATCTGAACAGTTCAGCAAATTCCCGGAGAGGATCGGTGCTAAAAGCTTATTATAATAGGATAAGATTGCAAATATTCGTTGCCACAAAACTGTTGTTTGGGACAGGAAGTTCTTTTGGGTGTACAGTCGTATCTTGAAACAAAGAAACCAACTGTAGGGATCTTTTCTCTGAAATTCGATGTAACACCCGGGTTCTTAGCGTTCCTCTAAAATTTGGAAGTGGGGGTACAGCTAGTCTGTAAATAAATAGTGGGTGGATTGCACACACCCCGAGCTTTGACCACTTCATAACCGCTTAGGGCAGCGAGCCCCTGGCCCAAAGCACTGCAAAACAAGCCAAAACACGTCATGGGACATCTAGTCCGGCATATAGATAATCACCAAACGGTTTGTCATGTTGGAAACACCGCCTTACGTGAGATTAACGAAGTTAAGCAACACTGCGCTGTGTCAGGTATTGGATGGGTGACCATCATACACATGACCAGTTCTGTTCGGGAGAGAGGTTGGAGGGATGAAAGTTAGTACAGCAACTTCACTCGCCTTGCTTATCAACCTCTCGACAGCATGGATTTGTGGAGGAATCCTGATGTTCGCGTTGTACCGACCTTCGAAAGGGACGTTAAGCCGGTGGTCCCCTTGGTGCTCTTCGATAGGAGTAGGGTAAGTGCTGGCATCAGGTTTCCCCTCCTCCCTTCTAGGCTAGGTTAGGTTAATAATCATCCTCCTCACCACCACTCACTCAAACAGTGCGTCGTTAAGACCCAATAATCAATCAAATAGAAACGAAGAACGGTGCTTCATTACCTTCTCTCGAAGACCTGTGTCCGATGTTTGATGGCCTGGCGCAAGACAAGGTACGCGTCGACTTAGTCCTGTTTGGCAGCCTCCTGCTGGGCGTTGGGAATACCTCGGTAAGCATGAGTTACCAACTCATCTAACAGCGCTCGACTGACTTCAAGCCGACGTCAGCGTTATCTCTGCAGACAGGCAGCTGGCTGTCGCGCAAGACATTCCTCGGCGGTGATAATGGTTGCCATACACTTTGCAGTCAAGGCCGCCATCTTGGGTTCTCTCAAAGGGCCCTTGTAGTTTTATTTATTTATTATTCGACTCTAACTTGTGAAGCCACAATTCGCATCACTATCATCGCAGAGAACAAATCTCATTTGTTTATAAAATGTCTGTGTGAGGAGAGCACACAACTCACCGTTATCTGCTTTCCGAGAAAATTCTGGCTGGCAAATGTTCCAGCGCATGACAATTAGATTTACTTATTTATTCCAGTTATCATTCGTATATTGAAGGGTCTTTGGTTTTTCTGGTGTTTCCAATAGGGAGCTGAAACCAGCAAGCGATGGATGGAAGGCGAGCTAGACTGGAATAATGCGCAACCGCACCGGGATCCGAACCCCGGTCGGATGCTCTACCAACTGGAGCGAGGACTCGTGATTGCGCAGAGAAAGGCGTCTAAGTTATTTTTTTTAAATAAGTAAAATTTATTATTTCAAGTTAGGGTTTGATGACTGCAACTTTTAGCAAGAAATAATCAATCATTAACACACGACTCTTGATTATTAGAACAATAATTATGATGCTTCTATTGAACGGAATTATATTACTAAAGTAAGCATGACAATACAGATACTACTTGTCTGCATATGAGGAGGCCCTTCACGGGGTGCTTGATCTTGAGGTGACAACTGTATTTGGACAGCTTTATAAGGGATGCCAGTTAGCCAAGCCGAAGATTGATTGGAAAACGAAATAAAAACATGAACACCGGCAAAGAGCTGGTTGCTACCGCAAGTGAAAGCGCCTGTAGTACACGCGCGGCGGACTGTCATAATAGACAACATACTCCGGGTAAAATTCATTATCAGCGTACTTGACGTAGACCTGACCTCCGTTGCCCGTGGTGGTGTCAGCGTCGCCTGCTGGTAGGGAGCTGTAGCTGTCCCCGGGGGTCTTCTTCTTTACCAGCACCTTGCACTGGATGCTGACTCGTGCAGTAGGAGTGTTGCGGTTGCACTCCCTGTTCGCGTACTCGGCTGACGGCGAGAAGCTAACTCCTCGCCCGAACTTGACCCTCGAGGCCCTCCGCCAGTCGAGGTTGGTTTCCACGATGTTGGCACAGTTGGCCTCTGAAGTTGCGTGCCACAAGGTCTTCTCGTCGACGTCCTCTCCGTACTCGGCCTTCTTCAGCAAGTACATGCCTGTAAGGACAAAAGACTTAGCCCTGGCTTGCCGGCCCGTCGCACATGGAGGGTGCCTGGCAGCAGCCACGCCTGGGAGGACACAAAGACTTAGCCCTGGCTTGCCGGCCCGTCGCACATGGAGGGTGCCTGGCAGCAGCCACGCCTGGGAGGACACAAAGACTTAGCCCTGGCTTGCTGCCCTGTCTCATATTTAACGACCGACACCTACCGTATAAGTGTGCACTCTCCACGCGCTGTATCCTATCTGGCGTCACGCTGGGGAAGGTGGCGCAGAATTTGGTCTTGACATTGCCATACTCCGAGCAGTGGGCTGCCAGCTCAAAGCGGTGAACCTCGAGAGAGTACCTAGATTCCCAGGTGTTGGGCAGGTGCTTGCCGATGCTGGCGGCGAGGGATGCCATTGTGCTGCCAGAGGAGCTGTATACGCGACCTGGAGTCTACGATCCTCCCTGGCATTGAATTGTGGTGCTTATTAGTTATTTTGGGCCAACGAGAGGGCAGAGTAGTGGCCACAAGGTGACGGCACCGATAGTTTGCGGTGATCTTTCTTAGGGATCCAAGAAGACCGAACCCAAATGGCTGGATGTCGGCGATTGAACGTCGCGTCTGACGCCTTGGTGTGCCTCGGTACTCACACAGAATCCGACGTTGCTTGGCGGCGTCCTAAGACTAGCGTCTCGACGGCGGTCGGTTGACAGAGCAAAGTAGCGACACGCTCACATCGAGTCCCTCGGAAACACTGATCTGGTTCGCACTCCCGATACGCAGCGAAGGCGACTTCGACGCCACCAGCGAGCGTCTTTGGAACCTCGAAGACAGGAAACTGTGCCGTCGACGCTTTCTTGCAACAAGCTACGAACAGCTAGATAAAGTATTCGCTGATGAATACATCACTCGCTTCCAGGCATAGACTGGGTGACCGCCCGAATAAATGCTAGCTGTCCTGGTTGGTTTGAAGAACTGATCGATTCACTGTAGGTACTGCCAAACCCTAGTTTCAAGAGGCAGACAAACAGCAATCAACGTGCCCGTGCCAACAATAGCTTGTAATAAATGTTTTGTGCAAAGTTTTGCTCAAAGTGATAGCGTTTTATCGGCGCACTCTGCGATTCAGCGAACTACATCGGCAAAGCTGATCATGCGTTGACGTTGTACACTCTGTTATCAAGCAATGCACCCTGCCATGTGGCTCCGTTCAAAACCCCCCGCAGTGCAAATAAATAGGAGTCACTCTAGGAGTAACGACCCTATCAACTGTCTGTGCAGAGCTACCAATGCACGATTGATTTGTAGACTTTGATGACGCAATGCTTGGACAACTGTCTCTGTGGCACTGGTGAATGGTGGCCTCGGCGATTGAGTGCCGGAATACCTTAATTACCTACTCCATAAGACAAGCGTGAAATGATTGGGCATGATCGCTCCCGCCTGGCAGTAAACATGTGCTTTCCTGGTACTGGTAGCTTATGTGACAACCCATCTCTGCCTGAGATATTGCGAAGCACAGTTGCGATTTACAGCAAATGAGTTTGAGTATTTAAGCCTCTTTGTCGGTGCTCCGAGAAGTAACTCTTAAATATGCTACTCGCAACCAAGGCCGCCGCTGCCGTGCTGAGGAACAGGTTTGGAGAGGAGGATTATAGGGTTTGTTTTAGGTTTGGTTGGACACAATTTCCGAGTGTTCACTTTTTTATTTCTATACCAAACCAAACCAAACGACCAAACCGTACTGATACAAACTGGAGCGTGTTCATTCTATTCAGCAGGAAACGCCACAACATCGCTTGGTGCACCCACAAAAAACAGTGTTGTCTTACCTTACTGCACTAACATACATTTCAAGAGCACATCACATTTGTTGCCTACCTGTATTCCGGGTGGGATTGGGACCTTTCCAAGCCAGTCCGCCCTAAGAGAAGAGCGGAGGGGAAACTCGGTGCAGGCACGTACCCTACTGGCTACTGCTGTCAAATAGTACCTAGGGGACCACCGGCTTAGCGTCCCTTCAGAAGGACGATGCAACTCGAACAACAGGTTTACTCGCAAGGTGATTGCTTTAACTTCAATCCACCCATTTCCTCATGATGGCCACTCTACCAATTTCTCGTTCAGTGCAAAACGGTCGAGGTTGATAGTGCCCCATACTCATGGTACTCATGGTACCATGCCCGATACCAGTCCGAACTCCGAATGCCGGTCGTAATCTGCATGTTGCGGCGGGGACGACAGAGTCCGCCACAACAAAGATCCTGCGTTGAAATTCTGTTTGCACGCGTCATCGAAACACATATCACTCGACGCAACACTTCAGTAATCTCGCCGTTTGTATCACAACCACATTTATTTAAAGTTTTTCTGTTTGTTTTCCTAGAAGTAATTATAGCGGTACTCCTGCATTTCACACGCATTATGTCACTGGCATTTCCAGCCAAACGAAAATTAAATACAAGTTTCCGTTGAGGTATCGTTGCCTGTTTGACGCCTCTAAATCAGTTGCCCCGTCGCGGCCTTCTCGCGGCGATTGATTCTCTCCATCGGCAACATGAGCAGCCCACTGAGCGTGACCAACGCCCCCGACAGGTAGAATACGGAATCGTAGCTGTCGGTGATTTCCTTCACCAAGCCTGCAAATATCATGCACTCAGCGGCTGTCTTTGGGGAAGCGTTTAGCGGACTTTAGAAGTGGGGGTACTTGCCGGAGACCGGCGCACCGAGGACGGAAAAACACCCCGAGATGAGCAGCAACAGACCGAACGCGTTGGTGAGCTTGTTTAGACCTAACAGCTGCACCAATAAGAGTGCGCGGAAGCTGTAGAAGGTGGCTGCGACAGAGAGGCGTTTAGAAGGCAGTGAACGTGGAAAACCTGCCGATGGCAGTGCAACGGAACCGTGGTCAGAACTAAACGCAGCGTGGTATGCCCATGTTTACATACCCAGGGTGACGCCGAAGACTGCGCAGCACGTGAGCTGGGCCCAGGCCGTGGTGGTGTAGCCCATGAGCATGACGGCAACCCCTCCTAGCGACAGCACCGTGTAGCTGACGGCAATCAGGGGCACGCGTGGGAAGCTGGTGGCCACGCCGAGTGTCAGTCGGGCCACGAAGCCTGACAGAGACATCATCGGCACCAGCAGCGACACCGTGTCCGGCGACAGCCCTAGGAGTCTGGCGCGGTCTGCAGCGAGGAATTGTTCATTATACCCATCCAATACCTGGTCCAGCGCAGTGTTGCTTAACTTCGGTGATCTCACGAAGACCGGTGTTTCCAACACGCCAAACTTTGGACTGGTCACCCATCCAATGCCTGACCCAGCGCAGTGTTGCTTAACTTCGGTGGTCTCACGAAGACCGGTGTTTCCAACACGCCAAACTTTGGACTGGTCACCCATCCAATGCCTGACCTGGCGAAATGTTGCTTAACCTTGTTAGTCTCAAGAGAGCCACTTGATGACGTACCAGGCATGAACACGAAGGGTACAAGGAGGGCAAACTGCATGAGCCCGTTGACCACGGCGTAGAGCATGAACGATGGTGATCGGAACAGCGAGATGTCCAGCATTGTCCTGAGCGTACGCCTGACGGACTCGGGACAAACAAAGCACCGCCGCGATCGCTCCTGTTCGACGTCGCGGCGCGTGGCTACCCTCGACACCGCCATGTTGTACCCCATGTGACCACCGTTCGTGTACTGCGGGAGCCGCGTCACACTCTCGCCGTAGAAGATGTCGTCCCTTTGGGGCCCAAATTATTGTGTTAAATCTTCGGTAGAGAGGTTGGAGGGATGAAAGCTAGTACAGCAACTTCACTCGCCTGGCTTATCAACCTCTCGACAGCATGGATTTGTGGAGGAATCCTGCTGTTTGAGTTGTACCGTCCTTTGGAAGGGACGTTAAGCCGGTGGTCCCCTTGGTGCTCTTCGACAGGAGTAGGCTACGTGCTGGCACCGGGTTTCCCCTCCTCCCTTCTAGGCTAGATTAGGTTCATCATCATCCACTCATTCACCAACGCCTTTACACCAGTGCCGCATGGCCAGATGTCAAAACAGTGCGTCGTTAAACATCATAAATAAACAAATAGTGTGTTTAACGGCACTTGGCTGAGAGAACGAGCCCAGGGTGACGACACGCACCTGTAGAGGGGTCTTGCCCCGAGGTCGTGCTCCCGTTTCTTGCCGCACCAACGCACGCCCCTGCAACTCCAACAGCGCCACCAGCGTTGTCGGCGTCCCGTCATCAGGTGGTGCATGTCCAGGTGGTGGCCGGCCACCACGCGCACACTTGTCATAGAACCGCCGCGCGAAGTCCAATGCGCCGTCGAAACGAGCGACTCTGTGACGATAAGAGGCGTTACAACCGTTGAGTGTAGGTTCTAGGTAGAGAAACAACGTCAATGTTACAGTCTCTGCGTGAAAGATGGCCGCCAAATGACTACCTTACCGGCAAAAATGCAGAGTACCGGAACATCACGCTAAGTGGAGCCACTGTCGTATGAATTTTAATTTCGATATTTCTCGTAGGTTAACTCGCTTTTGAGACTTTTCATGCTCAAAAAATCTCCATCAATGTTTACCTCAACGATTGATATACACGTAACGATATTAAAAAGCGAGTAACCTACGATAAATATTGAAATTAAATTCCATACGACAGTGGCTCCACTTAACGTGACGTTCCGGTACTCTGCATTTTTGTCGGTAAGGTAGTCATTTGGCGGCCATCTTTCACGCAGAGACTGTAACATTGACGTTGAAACTCTACCTATAACCTACACTCAACGTTACTACGGCTTGGTTGCCTAATGGCGTGCTCTGTCTATGTACTTACCACGGGAGCCGTGCGCTGTGGTCCCAAGCACGGTCAGCGTCGTCTCGCTGAGGACGACTTGCGCCGCTGTCGGGTACTCGTGGTTCTTCGGACCTAGTCGCCCAGGTCCGCCGCTCACACCGATGCTCACGAGCGACATCTGAGAGACGCCGACAGAGGCGTCGGTCTGCCTGTGCACCTGAACGGGCTTCAGCGGTCGGTACGTGAGGCCCAGGAACGTGCACAGCCCGATGGCGACTACGAGGGACAAGGGAACTAAGGCTTAGACACCTTTTTGCCACGAGGCTCTTCGATCTTGCGTTATTGCTGCCAGCACCTGGGCCTACCTGCCTGCGCCAATATGGCCGTGCGCCAGTCGTAGCGGTTGACAATGTACTGAAGAACTGGTCCTCCGACCATGCCGCCGACAGTGGAGCCGCACAGAGCGAAGCACGTGGCGATCGACCTCCAGCGCTGGAAGTAGAAGCTGATGACGATGGTGGAGACGACGAATGCGATGCCGAATCCGCTGCCTGCAAGGAAGATGGTCGTTGAAGAGTTTGTAGATGTGACCGCTTGAGGCGCTGTGGGCTGACGGGTACCTGCTAGGACGCCGAACGTGATGCAGAGGAACGTGACGGAGGTGGCGTAGTATGAAAGGACGAAACCCACGGCCGATAGGATCGTGCCGAACATGAGCACCTTGGGGAACGCGTGCCGGTTGACCAATGCGCTGGCCACGGGACCTGCGCACAGAGACACGCGCATATTGTGGGCGTGTCCAAGGGGCTGTGGGTGGGTGGGTGTGGGTTTATTTTCACCCCGCAACCACGACCCCATTGATTCTGACCGGTGGTTACGTACGCGCCGTGACCCACCTTTTCTTGCAAAAGTGTACGTCGATCACTTATTCCGGGAAAAGTTTGGTCTGCTCTACATTTAAATTCAAGAAACACATGTTACTTTTACGTGTTGGTGAACATTTTATTTGGAAATGGCATTTAGCAGAACGTATGGTATATTCACAAAATCTTAACATTCTGAAAAATATATGCCAAATACACTAGCTCGTTATTAAGGCTACGTAAAGCGATAGCAAGGCTGAGCTCAGGCAAGTCAGGCAGCGCCGACAAAGCATAACGAGAGAATAGAAATTGTTTCAATGTTTTTTGCCTTTTGGCACGGCTTCCTCCCCCCCCCCCCCCCCCCCCCCCCCCCAAAGAAAACACACGATCTAGAACAGCACCTGAATTCAATTGAGAGCGTACCCAACAATTTTCGGTACTGACCGATGAACTGCGTCGACGCCTGCAGCAGTGAGCCGACGAGCGCGACACTAGCGGGCGAAGCGTTAAACTCCTCGGTCATGGGTTTCATGTAGATGCCGCCGAAGTTGTAGATAACGCCGTCGCAGACGAGGTTGCACAGGAAGGCCGAGGTCATGACCACCCAGCCCCAGCCGCCGTCGGGGGGGACCACGATGTGGGTCGTAACCTGGGCGTCGTCCTCCGTTCTGGAAGCCGAGACAGTCTCTAGCGTCGAACTAATTCTGTGACCATTTCTTGATCTTTACCCCTCTCCAAGCACCCGTATACCTTCCCTGGTTTATTGGACTTAAAATTTCCCCATTCCTAGCCACCAAGCAGGACCAGCCTGAAGTTGTCGCTGCATACGCCCCTATAAACACCTAGTTATAGGCCGCACGCGACGCAATTATGCTCTACAAAAAGCCTACCTCACAGGGATGTAAAGAACTCGGTTGTAGCTAAAATTCGGGATACACATAATACATTTGTTCCATTAGTTCGGGATTTTTTTGCAGACAATACAAAATACGTTAGTGTTTTATTATTAACAACACTATAACCGTCTCAAAAATTGATGCCCAAACAAGGACTCGAACCCCGATCTCCACCTGTCGCGGGTGTTGCTCTGAACCATTGAGCTACTTGAACACTGGCTTTTTGAGACGATTTTAGTGTATTTGATGAGAATGACGGATCTCCAAGGAGTAGAACCAAGAGGCTGTGAATACTCACAGTCACTCTGATTCTAGTGACGCTATATCACGTCACAACCTGT
The DNA here is from genome assembly GCA_947568835.1 of Protonemura montana. Lineage (NCBI taxonomy): Eukaryota > Metazoa > Arthropoda > Insecta > Plecoptera > Nemouridae > Protonemura > Protonemura montana. The sequence continues at coordinate 26,928,999 of OX387603.1, read as the reverse complement.
CAAACTCGAGTAACTCCAATTTGACTTTGGATTCGTTGCTGTATTAGGATGAAATCTTATTTAAATTGCAAACGCTTGCAATGCGCGGGGTATTTTATTATTAACAACACTACAACTGAACTGTCATTCTTGGTAATTGTTATAATTTTGTGTGGTTATTTTGTTATCGGAAAATTATCAGGACTGCTCTTACCCTTGAAGAAGTAACAGGTACAAGTTACGAAACGTCGGGAAATTTAGTTGTTCTTTACTTAGCATTCTAAACCCATTTCAAATAGTTTTTGTTAAAACTAGTGCTAAGGATAAATCAAGTAGACATGAGTCTAAAACCAATCACAATTCGGGACAAGCGTAGCAAACCAGACCTCGAGTCCACGAGCGACAAGGAATCAAGACAAGGTTCGTTGTGCCCCGAATAAAGCTATTAAAAGACTCACGGCTTCTTCGGCTGAGGCTGGTTCCTCGAAGTCATGGCTCTAGAGCGTGACGCAGTCCCCAGCAAACTTGCTCCACGTGTTTAGTTTCCCCGGCAACGCCAAGACATTGACAACACAACAAGCAACAAACACCAACTTTGTAATATCAGATGTTTGCATCAACAAAAACTATTTCAACTGGGTCTTGAATGCTAAGTGAAGAACAACTAAATTTCCCAACATTTTGTAACATGTACTAGTTACTTCTTCAAGCGTAAGAGCAGTCAAGGGTTAGAGAACTGCTCCAACCCTTGAAGAAGTAACTTGTACATGTTACGAAACGTCGGCAAATTTAGTTGTTCTTTACTAAGCTTTCAAAACCCAGTTGAAATAGTTTTTGTAAAACTAGTGCTAAGGATAAATCAAGTAGACATGAGTCTAAAAACCATCAAAAAGATGTTCGCAACATTTTTATTGTCTCTTAAAGTGGAGGAACAGCGAGAGGAGGGCGTCACCAGACGTCGCCGAGGCGTTCAGCTCGGCGTTTCTCCCAGCGGTTGACACATGACAGCGGCAGCACGAACAAAGACCCCACCAGCAGCAGGCCGCCGGCAAACCAGAACACCGAATTGTAGTCTGCCGTCAGAATCATCAGCTGACCTGCAATGCCGACCAGTTTAGCATCTCCGTCGAGAACATGCGACGGAGGTCAGCGCATTGTCGAGAGCTCACCGGCCAATGGTGGGCCGATCATGATGCTGATGCCTTGCGAGAAGAGCAGAAAGCCGACAGCGTAGGTCAGGCGTTCCAGGCCAATCAGTTCCACCAGGATCACAGCGCGGAGTGCGTTGAATGAGGCTGCAAGACACAACTCATGTTGACACCCACATGCAAAGTGTGTGCAGGTTACAGGTGGAGGCAGAACTTTAATGTTAAACCGTTGAGTGTGCAGGTTCTAGGTAGAGACAGAACGTTGATGTTAAGCCGTTGAGTGTGCAGGTTATAGGTTGAGGCAGAACGTTGATGTTAAGCCGTTGAGTGTGCAGGTTCTAGGTAGAGACAGAACGTTAATGTTAAACCGTTGAGTGTGCAGGTTCTAGGTAGAGACAGAACGTTAATGTTAAACCGTTGAGTGTGCAGGTTCTAGGTAGAGACAGAACGTTAATATTAAACCGTTGAGTGTGCAGGTTCTAGGTGGAGGCAGAACTTTAATGTTAAACCGTTGAGTGTGCAGGTTCTAGGTGGAGGCAGAACGTTAATGTTAAACCGTTGAGTGTGCAGGTTATAGGTAGAGACAGAACGTTAATGTTAAACCGTTGAGTGTGCAGGTTCTAGGTAGAGGCAGAACGTTGATGTTAAGCCGTTGAGTGTGCAGGTTATAGGTGGAGGCAGAACGTTGATGTTAAGCCGTTGAGTGTGCAGGTTATAGGTGGAGGCAGAACGTTGATGTTAAGCCGTTGAGTGTGCATGTTCTAGGTAGATGCATAACGTTAATGTTAAACCGTTGAGTGTGCAGGTTCTAGGTAGAGGCAGAACGTTAATGTTAAACCGTTGAGTGTGCAGGTTCTAGGTGGAGGCAGAACGTTGATGTTAAGCCGTTGAGTGTGCAGGTTCTAGGTAGAGACAGAACGTTAATGTTAAACCGTTGAGTGTGCAGGTTCTAGGTAGAGACAGAACGTTGATGTTAAACCGTTGAGTGTGCAGGTTCTAGGTTCTATGTTTGAAAGATGGTAAGTTACTCGCTTTTGAATATCGTTACGTGAATATCAATCGTTGAGGTAGACATTTATGAAGATCATTTGAGCATGAAAAGTCTCAAAAGCGAGTAACCTACGAGAAATATCGAAATTAAATTTCATACGACAATGGCTCCACTTAACGGGGTGTTCTGGTACTCTGCATTTTTGTCGGTAAAGTATAGTCATTTGGCTGCCATCTTTCACGAAGAAACTGTAACATTAACATTCTGTCTCTACCTAGAACCTGCACACTCAATGGTTTAACATTAACGTTCTGTCTCTACCTAGAACCTGTACACTTAACGGTAGCACGCAACGGAAGTTACCTTGGTGCAGTCCGTAGCACACCGCGACTGTGAACTGGAATGCCGGGTAAGTGGACAGGAAGCTGAGGCATAACGCCAATCCAGCGGCGACGAGCGTGACGTTGAAGATAGGTAGCGCCACGGGGTGCGGGTAAGTAGCCAGCACCCCGCAAGCCAAGCGGCCAAACAGGCTAGCTAAGTTACAGCACGACACCAGCCACTCAGCGGTCGTATCGTCAACGCCTATCTTCTGGGAACGGTCTGTGGGCGTTGGAAAGTCAGTGAGGGGCGAATCGATGACTGTGAGTAGAGGTTGGGAGGAGGGTCACGCTCACCGGGCCAATAGACGAAGGGCACCATAAGACACGTCATAGCGAAGATGCCGTTGACGCCGAACATGAGGTACGACGGCGAGTGAAACAGAGATGCGATGCACTGGGAGCTGGCACGGTGCGAACTCGACGCCCCGCTTCGAATGGCGACTGCCAGCTCGGCTGGTGTGACCCTCTTTGCGACGGGTGTAAGGGGAACGTAGAGCAGGCTTATCAATCCACAGCTCAGTATCATTCCTTGAAGGGACATAAACAAGACTGGAATCCACTTGACATGCAGAAGGGGGCCGTGGATTTCCTTTCATGCTCTTTCATTGGTGTATGTCAGAGAAAAGCGCGCTTTTGTAATCACTTCACAGTGAAATGACTAATTTAAAATCGCCACAAGGGGGTGGACTATACCACGGTATCCTATTCAATGATTTATATGCCCTTAAATGATCGACCGTTGTTTCAATTCTCACAGCATAGGTTGCCCCAGCGATCCGCTTTAGATTCTTGTCACTGGAGGAAGCGTTCGTACCTGCTTCGATGAGGATGGTGTACCGCCAACCGAGATGGTTGACTGCAAGACCGAACAGAGGGGGTGCGACGGTACCCCCGACGCTAGTGCCGCACACGGTGATGCCCTGGACCAACGCGCGCCATCGTTGAAAGTAGAACACTGGCACTATGATGGAAGGCACGAACAGCATGCCGAAGCCGACTCCTGTACGACACAGGGGACAGAGGGTGGTCCGAAAGTCAAACGGGCGCCTACACGAGGGGCGTTTTCTCACCTCCAACCACGCCGTACGTGACGACAAGCACCGTCAGGTTGTTGGCGTAGGAGGCGGCGACGAAGCCGATGACGCCGATGACGGTGCCGATCGAGGTGGCGGTGCGGAAGCCATACTTATGTGCCATGGCGCTGACCACGGGACCTGGGGGAGCGTGCAAATATATTTCTAAAATTTGGAACACTTATAACCTCTAAAGGATTGGTGTCGAAATGCTGAGCAATCACAGCCTCGTGGTTCTACTCCTCGGCGATCCGTCATTCTTATGAAATTCACTAAAACCCTCTCTCCAAATTGCTCAATTGGTAGGCCGCGTTATGCGATCGGCGTTCGAGTCCCCGTTGCGTCAATTTTTGAGAGGTTATTAGTGCTCCTAGTAATAAAATACTTTGCGCATTGCAAGCGCTTGCAAATTAAATCAGATTTCAGAGCACCGATCAGTAGACGTAGTGTGAAACGCCCCCCCCCCCCCCCCCCACAACACAGAGATCTCACCGATGCAGTAGGCACAGCCTCCAAACAGCGAGGTAAACAACGAAGCCTCGCTCATGGTCACTTGGAAGTCATCTGCCACGGCTTCCACGAGGCTGCTGACCACCAGCATTGTAGCGCCAAACTGGACTTGCACAAGGAACGCAGCGAGCAAGACGATCCAACCCCAGCCTCCATCGGGAGGAACCTTCACATAGGTAGTGACCAGCCCGTCGGCATCCACCACCATGGGCGCCGTTGACGCCATCCTCTGCGACAACCACGCCGCTCAGCGTCGTGACGTCGGCGTCCAGCCACGGAGGGGATGGCGTTTGGATCGGATGTACCTGAGAGCTGGGGATCCACGGGACTCGTGTTGGGACGCCGGTAGGTGGCGCTGACTGGTGGTGGGGTTCCTCAATGAGCAAGAAACAAAGCAAGCAAAGCACATGTTCGCGATCACGCCGTTTATTCGGTCTCCTAGCAACCAACAAACACTCTCTGGCATAAAGTCTACAATGACAGGCGATGTCAGCGACAGTGCGATGGCGTTCCATGGAAGCGTTGCACCGGACTGGGCTCACTTGGGGCGATTCACTGGACTAGGCTCACTTGGGGCGATTCACTGGATTGGTCTCACTTGGGGCGATTCACGCGCCGCTGATCGGCGTTTGTCGCGCTTTTTCTCCCAGTGGCTGATGCTGGGCAAAGGTACGACGACCATTGAGGCAACCAGCAACAAACTGCCAGCGAACCAGAACACCGAGTCATAGTTTCCCGTCGCCTCCTTCAGTTGACCTGCAAGACGAGGACGGGTTACCATGGCGACCTGCAAGATGTTGTAAGGGCGCCAGCTTGTTGACTCATGGCCATGCAAGGATACCCGATGTAGTTTGTGGTACGCCCGACAGGTTGCCACGTGGTTACCTGCTAGCGGCGGACCGGCCATGACGCTGAGCCCCTGGGTGAACAGCAGGTACCCGAAGGCCGTCGTGAGGCGTTCCAAGCCGACCAACTCCACGAGGATCACCACTCGAAGCGCGTTGAAGGACGCTGCAAGCAAAGGCTTCGCCTTCATGCTCATGGGAAGGAAGTCAGGCCGATGTCAGGCCAAGGAGGCTCACCCATGAAGAGGCCGAAGAGCACGACGCACGTGATTTGAAAGGTCGAGTCTGCGCTGAGGCCGCTAAAACAGAGCGCTGCGCCAGCCGCGAAGATAGTCGCGCCGAAGATGGGCATCGCGACGGGGCGCGGACTGGAGGCCAGCACCCCGCACACTAATCGCCCCAGGGTCGAGACGATGTTCGACACAGGGATCAGCAGCTCCACCGTCGACGCCTCTACCCCTAGCGAGTGCGATCGATCTGTGGCAGAGAGGTGTGCGAGTTCAGGTGTCAGAGTCTCTTTCTCCCATCCACTGGCATGTCCCTACTTTGATGCACTCGAGGAGGACCGCGATCTATCAATTCTTTGGGGAGCGTTGAGCAGGTGTCCCTGCACGGCTTCACTTGTCGGAGTCCCCTTTGAGCCTGGTTATGCGTTACAACGTACCGGGCAGGTAGACGAAAGGCACCAAGGTGGCTGCCATGCACAGCATGCAGCACACGCCGAACAGCAGGTAGGACGGCGATTTACACAGAGAGCAATCGCAACGGAGGCGAGCGAGGTGTGTCCGCGACGCCCTCGCTTGCATGGCGTCGGTCAGCTCGGCCGGCGTGACGCGTTTCATTACCGGGGTCAATGGTAGGTACAACAGGCTGGCCAGGCCACAGCTTAGCAGCATTCCTGCAGACATAAAGTTTGCAATATCGGTTTTAATATATCAAACTAGACGTGCATTTTCTATTAGAACCGTCACATTGCTAAGCTAAGTACTGGTCAGAAAACTCGCATATAATCCTTGACCGCAAGAAAGATATTCTCTAATAGAAATTGTCTATTTATTTCATTATTCTATTGTGGTTTAACTTGATTTTCTTACTTTATTGTAATTGTGAGGCTAGGAAATCATAGTGTAACCTACTGACTAGGGAGTGGAGGCGATTTACCGGCTTCAATGAGGATAGTGTATCGCCAGCCCAGCCTGTCGACAGCCAAGGTCACGAGAGGCGGGGCGATGGCTCCCCCTACACTTGAGCCGCACACGGTGATTCCCTGGACCAACGCCCGCCATCGCTCAAAGTATAACGCTGCCACTAATATAGAAGGCACGAACAGCATGCCGAAGCCGACACCTGCATAGGAAATATCGTAAAGAAAACAGCTCTTGCAAGCTGTCACGAAGCTTGCCGGACATCTCCGAATACCTCCAAGAAAACCGAACGAGAAAATGAGCACCGGCAGGGAGTCTGCGTAGAACGCGCCGACGAAGCCGAAGGTGCCGACGACGGTGCCGATGGAGGTGACGGTACGGAAGCCATACTTGTGTGCCATGACGCTGACCAGGGGGCCTGTTGCGAGAGGTTGGCGTTAAACAATCTTGGTGTCATCCTGCCGTCAAGTCTTCTGGGACTCACCGACACACAGCGAGCAGCCGCCGAAGAGCGCGCTGTACACCGACGCGTGGCCCATGGTAGAGTGGAAGTCGGCTGCCACGGCCTCTACGAGGCTGCTAACGGCAAAGATGGTGGCACCGAATAGCATCTGTACGTAGAAGGCTGTGACCAGCACCACCCAGCCCCAGCCGCCGTCTGGCGGGACAGTGACGTAGGTAGTTACCAAACCATCAGCATCAACCTCAAAGTTGGCGGCGCGTGAGGACGCCGTCGGCGGTGGCATCGTGTTGTCGGGGGACCAGGATCGATTGCTGTGTCACCTGCTAGCTCCTAACAATAATTGTCTACATTTTCTAGACGCAAGACGACAGCCTCCGGTGAACACAAACACAATTACTTAAAGAGCACATTCAGGCAAAATGTAAGTAATTTTTTGCAGCACTCATTTATTCGATCGCTTGGCAACAATTCGGCTACAATGCGACCCTGGTGGCGCGCTTGGCAGTGTTTCTTGCTCTTTCCCGTCGGTTAATCCATGGCAGACAGCCCATGGCCACTGAAGACAGCAGCATACAAGAACCAGAGATGTAATAGAGGGAGTCGAATTGGTTTGTCAGGTCCTTGACAACTCCTGTAAGCACAGTAGGCAAGGATGCCGTAAGCCACGGGTACATCAAAGGAGCAGCTAGTCAGCCTAGAGGAGCGCTCACCAGCCAATGGCGGTCCTAACACGGAGGCGGCGCCCTGGAAGAGTAGCAGGAGTCCGAAGGCGTTGGTCAGTTTCTCTAGCCCGAGCAGCTCGACGATGACGATCGAACGCAGCGAGAAGAAACAAGCTGCAAGCAACAGGTGCGTTGCAGTCTCCACCGCACTGAAGTACCGGGCTTACAACGACCTTGACTTACCGAGGGCACCACCGAAGCTCACGCAGACGGCGAACTGGAGGCCGGGTGCCGGGCTGAGGCCCGCGACAAGCAGACCGACACCTCCCGCCGCCAACCCAAAGGAGCTGATTGCAAACACGCTGATCCGGGGGATGCTGGCAAGAACCCCGCACACGATGCGCAGGAGGGTCCCAGACGCACTGATCGATGGTACTAGGTACTTGCTGATCTCGGGGTCCACGTTCAGAAGGCGCGCGTGTTCTGTGTACCACAACACAGGTGTCTTAGCCTTGTCACTTTGACACACTGTGTTGGCTGCTCCTGTCCAACAGCACCAAGGACCGGCCACCGCTTAACCTTGTCCCTTTGACACACTGTGTTGGCTGCTCCTGTCCAACAGCACCAAGGACCGGCCACCGCTTAGCCTTGTCACTTTGACACACTGTGTTGGCTGCTCCTGTCCAACAGCACCAAGGACCGGCCACCGCTTAGCCTTGTCACTTTGACACACTGTGTTGGCTGCTCCTGTCCAACAGCACCAAGGACCGGCCACCGCTTAGCCTTGTCACTTTGACACACTGTGTTGGCTGCTCCTGTCCAACAGCACCAAGGACCGGCCACCGTTTAGCCTTGTCCCTTTGACACACTGTGTTGGCTGCTCCTGTCCAACAGCACCAAGGACCGGCCACCGCTTAGCCTTGTCACTTTGTCACACTGTGTTGGCTGCTCCTGTCCAACAGCACCAAGGACCGGCCACCGTTTAGCCTTGTCCCTTTGACACACTGTGTTGGCTGCTCCTGTCCAACAGCACCAAGGACCGGCCACCGCTTAGCCTTGTCACTTTGACACACTGTATTGGCTGCTTCTATCCAACAGCACCAAGGACCGGCCACCGCTTAGCCTTGTCACTTTGACACACTGTATTGGCTGCTCCTGTCCAACAGCACCAAGGACCGGCCACCGCTTAGCCTTGTCCCTTTGACACACTGTATTGGCTGCTCCTGTCCAACAGCACCAAGGACCGGCCACCGCTTAGCCTTGTCACTTTGACAAACTGTATTGGCTGCTCCTGTCCAACAGCACCAAGGACCGGCCACCGCTTAGCTTTGTCACTTTGACACACTGTATTGGCTGCTCCTGTCCAACAGCACCAAGGACCGGCCACCGCTTAGCCTTGTCACTTTGACACACTGTATTGGCTGCTCCTGTCCAGCAGCACCAAGGACCGGTCACCGCTTAGCCTCGTCGCTTTAACACACTGTGTTAAAAGTTTGGTTCAGGGTTACCAACATACCCTGTGAGTATATGAACGGAATGAGTATCACGCTCTGCATCAGACACCCCTGCAATGTCAGGACCAGGAAGGAAGGCGACCGAAGCAGCGAGCAGTCCAACATGGTTGCCAGGATACGGGTCACGGCTTCGGGACAGACGAAGCATTTCGCTGACTCCTCTTGCTCGACGTCGCGCGCCGTCGGCAGCCGGCTCACCGTCATCGCGTACTCCGCTGCCCCCACCGTTGCCGTCGCCGTCCCCGACCCCGTGCCCGCCCCTGGCGCCAGGCTGGCTCGCGAGATGCGAGAGCGCATGCTCTTGACGCTGCCTTGGTAGAAGATGTCGTCCCTGTGGAAGTCGACCTCGAGTCTTACGATGTTGTCTTGGGAAGCCATCCTGGAGAGTATTACTTGCTTTCTACCGACCTGTACATGGGGCGGATGCCCAGGAAACCTCGGCGTTGTCTCCTGCGACAGCAGCACCACCGCGCCAAACAGACGCGGCAACGTCGGTGTGATGGACGTGGAGCGTCGTACACCACGATTTGCTCGGAGCCCGCGTCGCGGATCGGGTTGTCGTAATACTCCATGGGCACCATCATTATGCTGCCGGCGCTGCTGGGCAACACTCAGTTAGTCGACTGTCACGGGCCGCTGGCAAGACATCACCGTCACCTACCTCTGCGAGCGTCCCGGGGGCAGCGAATGGATGGTGGCGCGGCTCACGGAGTATGCTTCAGCTGCCGTTGGGTACTTGTCATTAGCCACAAAGCTACGTCGTTGTATCTGTCCGGACCCGCTGCCTCGGCGGCCTTGTGTCTCGTTTACCCGGATGGCCACCGGCTTGATGGGCCGGTACAGCAGACCGGCGAACACGCCCGTCAGCAGCAGCCCTGGAAGCGTTCAGTGGGTCGTCAGCGCGATGTGGTCCATATTCTACACTAACACAACACATACCCCCTCTTAAAGAGCGTTCCCTCCTTGCCTCATCCTACGGCACATACCCGCCTCGAAGAGCGTCCCGCTGCGCCAGCCATACGCTGCGATCCACGCGTCAAGCAGGATTGGGAAGAAGGCGCCTCCTACGCCTGCACCACACAATGACAGGCACACGGCTATCGCACGCCAACGCAAGAAGTAGAAGCTGACGATCACCGCACCCGGCATGTAGATCATGCACGTGCCGGCGCCTGCAAGGAGGCCAACGTACATCCTGGTAAAGGGTGCTTGCAATCTCTAGCCACTTTGTTGAAGGGACGGGTCTGGGAGGTTGCCATTGTGAGCTGTAGGGTGCTATGGTAGTCACTTAAAGCCATTATCTCACGACACCTCGATCTGGTGCTACAGGAGACTAGATTTGGAGGTTAAAGACACATGAAGCAAGCGAGACGACGTCGTTGGAGTCACAGCTAGAGCGAGGGAGGTGGCAAGGTTTTAAGTGTCATTTGTATTTTTTTGTCATCGCCTGACAGCAAGTGGTCGATCTCACAACAAGAGCAACTAGATGGTTTCAAATCAATATCTCTGCTCTCATCTGTACAACATTCACACGATATTGGTGAGTCCGTTCAGAGCCAAGTGAGTTGGCCCTGGTCCCCTTCCCGTATGCGACGGTATTTTTGATACTAAAACTGCGAATAAAAATGGGTGAGTTCCAGTCTTTTCACTAAAAGTCTAAAATTGTTTGATATCGACCATTTTAAAAGGGGGTTCCTATCCTGAAAGTATCGTCACGAGTTACCAGCGATGATGCCGAAGAGCAGGTATATGTGCCACATCTCGGACGCGAAGAAACACAGCCCCACGCCGATGCCAGTGATTATCGAGCCGACGATCATGACCACCCGAAAGCCCCAGCGGTTGGACATGGCGCTCACCAGGGGCCCTGTGACCACCAGAGTGTCAGCGAGGTGAAATGTGCTAACAAGGGGTCCTGGAGGCACAGGTACCCGTCACTTACCCACGAGCTGATGGAAGCCGGAAAGCAGTGAGCCAACGAGAGCAACTTTACTGCTGCTTACAGCGAACTCCATGCTAAACGGCTGAGTGTAACTTCCGATCGAGTAGATGACCGCGCCTTCGAGCATGTTGGCGAAGAAGGAGGCGACGACGATGACCCAGCCCCAGCCTCCGTCGGGGGGCACCACTATGTAGGTGATGTACCCCTCGTTGCTGCCGGGCTCGGTGACGGTCGACAAGGCCCGAGGTCGCGTCGGCGCAGGCGCTCGTGTCGTCGGCAGCTGCCTGGACATGCGCACATGTTTATATTGGCGGGGAAAATATTCCTCCCAGACGGCGACCCCTTTCAAGGCGTGCTGACGTCAGTAGACCGGGACTTACGTGGTGGTCGCTGCAGGCCGCATTGCACCTAGCGGTGGACACTCGAAGCTGTAAAGCTGATGGCCACAAATCCACGAACTCAGTTGGTTGCCAAGCGACTGCTTCGACTCCAGCCAAACATTCACACGATTGTTTAAAAAGTAAGAAGGTTGTTGTTTAAGACAGTGGTTTTATTAGCATGTAAGCAAGGTCACCGCCGCCGCTGTTTGACGATGTCGTGGGTCTTGCCGCGCTTTGCAAGCTCGTTCAACGGGTACGAGCAGACGGCCGAGACCAGGATCAGGGCGCCGGCGAACCAGAACACCGTGTCGTAGTTGTCGTCCGTCGCCCCCAGTATAACGCCTGTAAACGGACACGTGCACTAGGAGGATCGATCCTGGGACTCCTGGCCAGGAGTTATATAGCACCGGGGCGTTGTGTCTTACCGGCGATTGGGGGGCCGACGATGTAACCCACACCCTGGAACATTAGCAGCAGACCGAAGGCATTGGTCAAGTTCTGCAGTCCGACCAGGTCGACGATGATGATCGAGCGGAGGTTGGACGTGAACGCTGCGGACCAAACAGAGGTTAGTCCCAAGCAACGCTAAACGCCCCCCCCCCCCCCCCCCCCCGACGAGCACCCACCGATCGACATCCCGTATACCGCGCAGCAAACAAGCTGCGCAATGTACGGTATGGGGAACCCGCAGGCCAGCACTGCGCAGCCGCCAAAAGTCTGTGCTGCGCTCTGCAGGTAGAAGTGGTTGGAGCACGGCAGACTGGCCATGACAGCGCAGGTGATTCTTCCGATGGCCGCCGCGGCGCTGATGGTTGTGACGTACAGGGTGGCATCCATGGAGGTCAGACCCTTCGAGATGCCGCGCGCTGAGGGTGACGTCACAAGTTAGTCGAGGGCAAAAGAGAGTCGTCACGAGCTAAGAAGGCTGTGGAGGAACGTACCGGGCAAGAATATGTAGGGCGTGTAGAAGGCCGTGGCGGCTGCAAGAGAGCAGGTGGTTTGTAAGACCATGGCCGGTGAACGCAGCAGAGTGAAGTCGCACATTGTCACCAGAGTCCTACGCAGTGCGTGAGGAAACATGACGCAGCGGGTGGACAACTCCTCCATGACGTCACGATGAGAAGCCACGCGCGTCACCTGTAGCACGCGTGCGCGGCAGTCAGGCACTCAGAGGCTCCGGGTTCGCAACCGCAACAGGTCGCCACTTACCTTCAGGTTGTACACCTTTTCACCGAACTCTCGGTGGCTCTGATATTGTTCCAGACGGACCGTGCTTCCGCCGTAGAATATGTCGTCTCTGGAGACAAAATACTAGGTCAGGCAATGGCTGGAGACTTTGCACCCTTGGCAGGGATCCTTGGCTTAGCACCCACCGGTAAAACGGGCGCACCCCGTGCGTCTTAGGACGTCGTTTACACTTCCAGTGACATGTCAGAAAGTTGTGGCAGCAGACTTTGCAGCGTTCGCCCTTGGGTCGGGTCGGGGCCCCCTGCCATCCCGCTGGTCCCCACTGCAACGACCCCACAGACTCTTCGGGGCCCATAATCTCCATCACGCTCGCGTAGTTCTTGTTGTGGATGTTGCCCGACTTGACGCGCATGCGTGAAGTCAGGCTCAGACCCATGCTCGTGAGGCTGGCACCGGCTGTGCCGGGCTGGAGGATGGTCATCGCCGGAGGGGGCAAGAAGAACGGGCCCAGCAGCGAGCAACCCAGCATCAGCGCTGTTCCCGTGGGACAACGAGCGAACCGGTCTCAATTTGACGCTAGCTCAGCCACGAAGCTTTAGTGAGTGAAATGCTTATGTTGTTAACATCGAGGTCTAGGGGACGTTGCTTTGAATGCGTGCTGCTCGCCGCGGCCGCTGAGTGAACCCAATCTTAGCGGGAAAGTTAATTATATGACAGCGGTTCTTATGCCAAATGTCGCCAGGTTTTTGATGCTAAAATGTTAAACTATTTTACGCTCAGAGGTGAATTTGTGTTGAGAATACATATTGGTACATGTTCATCAATGATATTGTCTATACAGTTTATAAACGCACGTAATTTGTAGCAAAATGTTCAGCCAATAGAATCCCAAAGTTTTAAGTATATATATTTTTTAATTTCTACTAGCTTTTTTCTAGACCTTTCCTCGGTGGCAGCCTATACCTGCTTCTACGAGGAAGGTGATACGCCATCCGTAGCTTTCTATGCACAAGTCCAGCACCACGGGCAGCACCACGCCGCCGGCGTTGTATCCGACGAGCGCGACACCTGTGGCCAGAGCCCGCCAACGCGTGAACCAGAAGTTGACTGCGAGGGCGCTGGGCACGTATACCAGCCCGAACCCGATGCCTAAAGGGCACCACAGGGTCTTCATCAGTCTTCAGTGACCTCCGACTGTCTGCACGAGGTAGCCATCAGCTGAGCACTTAGATCAGCCCCCAAACCTTCAGCAGCACAAGGTTGTTATCCATGTCCATTGTCCAGCACTCAAGGATGACTAAGGCTAGACTCGCCAATGCAAATGCCACGATGCTGCTTTATAGAGAAAATACCAGTGGACCTAGCACCCATCTGGCACCTGGCAGGGTTGCTACCTACCCCCAACGAACCCGTACGTCCCGTAAAGACTGTCGACGGATGTGGCAAAGTAGGAGCTCGCGAACCCAGCGGCCGCGATGAGGCTGCCGACAATGACCGAAACCCGGAAGCCGTAGCGGTTGGAGATCCCGCTCGCCAGGGGACCTGTCAGGGTGTGCAGGGTGAGCACATGACACGGCGAGTCTGAGCAGGACCTGACATGACACGAGGGGTACGTACCGGCGAGCTGGGCGACGCCCACCAAGAGTGAGCCGATCAGCGAGACGGCGGCAGGAGTTGCTTTCAAATCCTTGGTGAGCGACACCATGAACTGGCCGCACGAGGAGATGATACCGTCGGTCAGGAAGTTGGCCAGGAACGAGACTATCATGATGACCCAGCCGTAGCCGCCGTCTGGGAGCATGACCACCGTGCCCGCTCCGTGTGTTTCCATCTGGGTGTCGGCTCAGAGCTGGAGTTACAAAGTACAATCAGACAACTTTGCGACTCAGCGTTTTGCGACAATATTTCCGATTGTTTTAGTTTTATTTACTCCGATACATGCATGCACTATTTCACAAAAAGAAAAGGAAATAACAGTGTATTAAATGTCAAAATAACACCGAGGCTACAAGAACGATGCAGGTATTGTACGTGAGAGCAACGAAGAGTGGCAGAACGAGCGTGTGCAACACGTGGGTCAGTGAAGTGAGGTTAAGACTGAACTACCTCGTGCTCCGAGTCAGCCAGAATGGCGACGTGGTCGTCGAGGATTCGAACGGAAGGTGGAATATGATTTGCCAGCTTAGCATGGCACTCACAATGATTATCGTCGGCCTAAATTGGCAGAAGTCACCCATAGAAGACTAAACGTTAATCAAGGCAGTGCCGTGAGGTCAGCGTCCCCGTCATGTCGCCCTTCATTTGTACCTAAGAGTTTGACAGGCTTGAAGAGTCATTGCTAGGAGACCACTTCAGAGGGAGAGTGATTGTCGAGCACGAGGCAGGCTAAAGCAAGAGAGAGAGAGAAGACATTGATTTCAGGCTGCAAGACTTTTTATTGTCAACTACAGAGTCGATCAATCCGAAAGTCGAGCAGATGTAGAAGATGACAGATTTCGTGACAGTTCGGCCAAACTCGTGTCTGGTCGCCCTAGCACGGAATAGATCGGCTATTCTCGGGTTCATTCAGTCGCGCTCGGGTGAGATCGGCATGACAGTATTGCTCGGGACCGGTTAGCATGTCTCGGGAATGGTCGGTCCCGCTTGGATCAGATCGGCACCGCTCGGGTAAAGTCGGCCACGCTCGGGAAAGGTCATCGCAGGTCACCGCGGGGTCGACGCTTCTTCAGCTCGTTCAACGGATAGGTGAGCATCGCCGAGGCCAGGATCATGCTGCCAGCGAACCAAAAGACAGACGGAAAGCTGCCGGAAGCCTCCTTGATCAGACCTGTGACAGAGACTCGTGCGTCAGTGTGGTGTCAGAGTGTGACCATGCTAGTGAAACGCCTCCGTGACTCACTTGCAATGGGCGGGCCCGATATGAAACCGACGCCCTGGAAGAGCATCACGAGACCGAAGGCGTTGGTCAGGTTGTGTAGTCCTACGAGGTCCACGATTATGATGGAGCGGAGGTTGGAAGTGCACGCTGCCGGACAGACAACAGCATGTGGTTGGTAAAGCGTTCGAGGTCGCGAACAAAGCCGACGAAACGCCTCTCACCCAGTGCGAACCCGTAGCACACGCAGCACGCGATCTGCGCCTCGTACGGCGGGTCGAATGCGCAGATGAACACTGCGCACGCGCCGACTGTTTGAGTGGCGCTGATGACATAGAAGTGGTTGGTGCAGGGCAGGCTGGAGACGCCTGCGCAGATCAGGCGGCCTGCCATGGCTGACAGACTGATTACAGTCAGGAACATTGTCGCCCTTGTATCGTCGCCGCCCTTCGAAAGCTCCCGCACTGCAAGGGAGGCAAGGGTAAACCCGGTGCCGAGCGCTATGCATATATACATGTATAATCTTCTTTTGGTCTGCAGTTTCTACTCTTTGAATCTTCTTTGCTTTTGAGACTTTTCATGAACAAAAGATCTCCATCGATGTTTACCTCAACGATTGATAGACACGTAACGATATTCAAAAGCGAGTAACCTACGAGAAATATCGAAATTAAATTTCATACGACAGTGGCTCCACTTAACGGCGTGTTCCGGTACTCAGCATTTTTGTCGGTAAAGTAGTCATTTGGTGGCCATCTTTCACGCAGAGACTGTAACATTAACGTTCTGTCTCTACCTTGAACCTGCACACTCAACGGTTTAACATTAACGTTCTGTCTCTACCTAGAACCTGCACACTCAACGGTTTAACATTAACGTTCTGTCTCTACCTAGAACCTGCACACTCAACGGTTTAACATTAACGTTCTGTCTCTACCTAGAACCTGCACACTCAACGGTTCAACATTAACGTTCTGTCTCTACCTAGAACCTGCACACTCAACGGTTTAACATTAACGTTCTGTCTCTACCTAGAACCTGCACACTCAACGGTTTAACATCAACGTTCTGTCTCTACCTAGAACCTGCACACTCAACGGTTTAACATTAACGTTCTGCCTCTACCTAGAACCTGCACACTCAACGGTTTAACATCAACGTTCTGTCTCTACCTAGAACCTGCACACTCAACGGTTTAACATTCACGTTCTGTCTCTACCTAGAACCTGCACACTCAACGGTTTAACATTAACGTTCTGTCTCTACCTAGAACCTGCACACTCAACGGTTTAACATCAACGTTCTGTCTCTACCTAGAACCTGCACACTCAACGGTTTAACATTAACGTTCTGTCTCTACCTAGAACCTGCACACTCAACGGTTTAACATTAACGTTCTGTCTCTACCTAGAACCTGCACACTCAACGGTTCAACATTAACGTTCTGTCTCTACCTAGAACCTGCACACTCAACGGTTTAACATCAACGTTCTGTCTCTACCTAGAACCTGCACACTCAACGGTTTAACATTAACGTTCTGTCTCTACCTAGAACCTGCACACTCAACGGTTTAACATTAACGTTCTGTCTCTACCTAGAACCTGCACACTCAACGGTTCAACATTAACGTTCTGTCTCTACCTAGAACCTGCACACTCAACGGTTTAACATCAACGTTCTGTCTCTACCTAGAACCTGCACACTCAACGGTTTAACATTCACGTTCTGTCTCTACCTAGAACCTGTACACTCAACGGTTTAACATTAACGTTCTGTCTCTACCTAGAACCTGCACACTCAACGGTTTAACATCAACGTTCTGTCTCTACCTAGAACCTGCACACTCAACGGTTTAACATTAACGTTCTGTCTCTACCTAGAACCTGCACACTCAACGGTTTAACATCAATTTTCTGTCTCTACCTAGAACCTGCACACTCAACGGTTTAACATTAACGTTCTGTCTCTACCTAGAACCTGCACACTCAACGGTTTAACATTAACGTTCTGTCTCTACCTAGATCCTGCACACTCAACGGTTTAACATCAACGTTTTGCCTCTACCCAGAACCTGCCACTCAACGGTTTAACATCAACGTTCTGTCTCTACCTAGAACCTGCACACTCAACGGTTTAACATCAACGTTCTGTCTCTACCTAGAACCTGCACACTCAACGGTTTAACATCAACGTTCTGTCTCTACCTAGAACCTGCACACTCAACGGTTTAACATTAACGTTCTGTCTCTACCTAGAACCTGCACACTCAACGGTTTAACATCAACGTTCTGTCTCTACCTAGAACCTGCACACTCAACGGTTTAACATCAACGTTCTGCCTCTACCCAGAACCTGCACACTCAACGGTTTAACATCAACGTTCTGTCTCTACCTAGAACCTGCACACTCAACGGTTTAACATTAACGTTCTGTCTCTACCTAGAACCTGCACACTCAATGGTTTAACATTAACGTTCTGTCTCTACCTAGAACCTGCACACTCAACGGTTTAACATTAACGTTCTGTCTCTACCTAGAACCTGCACACTCAACGGTTTAACATCAACGTTCTGTCTCTACCTAGAACCTGCACACTCAACGGTTTAACATTAACGTTCTGTCTCTACCTAGAACCTGCACACTCAACGGCACTCAACTAAGCCCCGTGATGACACTCACGGCGCAGGTACGTGAAGGGAACATAGTAGGCCGCGCTGGAAAACATGAACGCAGCGGCAATGAGCGCCATGGGCAGCGAGCGCAGCAGTGTGACGTCACACATGGTTGCCAGCGTCCTGCGCAGCGCACGTGGAAACATGACGCAGCGCGCAGACAACTCTTCCATGACGTCACGGTGTTCTGCGACGCGTGTTACGCGCAGGTGGTAGCCCTGCGCGCCTGCGCGTGGTGACGTGTCGTACAGTGACAGACGCGTCGTGCTACCCTCGTAGAAGATGTCGTCCCTGCGCAGGGCAAGACAGCTCTGGTCATCATCTGCGCACGGTTCAAGCTGGCGCTGGTTTGGCGTAGGTTCAGTGAGCCTTACCTTGCCACAGCCTGGTGGACTCTGACTACACATTGCCAACTTTTGAAAGCAAATTAAAGCTAGTCTTCACCGGGGAGTTTGAAAGTTAGTCAGGTACATCTCGTATTTTAATTCTTTGTGAATTGATCAGTTCATTTACGTGAAACTAAAGCTGTTGAAAAATAAGAACTTGAATACAAAACTAAAAGTCCTAGTGGCTTCTGCTAAATACCTACCGTACACTAGCGGATTCTAGCAATGGCTGCCAAAGAGCGGTTTGCAAGCTTTGGTGCATGCCAACTTGATAAAAGTTAAAAGTAACCCAAAATATATTAATTTGAACTTTAATTGATTAAAATTAATTGTTTTTCATTTAATATTTATTTTTACTTAGATTATTAAATGTTTCATTCACAGAAAAACATTTTTCTCTGCTTTTAAATCGGATAGTTAACAGTAGCATCATAGTGTCATGTTTTCCTGGTTCGTACAAGCACCTCAGATAGTAGCAAACTTAAATTAATCCCAGCGTACCTGTAGAAAGGTCGCACTCCTTTGTCTCTTCGACGCCGACGGCAGCACGTACAGCAGAAGGTCGCGTGCAGACATCGGCCACAGCAGCTCCCACCTCCAGTCTCCTTGGCAACCTGTGTGAGCGTGCGCGTTGTCTCGGGGGACCCGCCGCGTACTGGAGCTATGCCGTGGTCCTGCCACATTTGTGACGGCCTCCTGTAAGCATCATGGTGACGGGTAGAGGCGTTGATGCCAAGCAGAACTCGCAGCCCCGGATCGGTGATGCGCACCTGGTGAGCGTCGAGAGTACCATGCGGCTGTGGCTCTCGCCAACGACGTCCATCACGCTCGGGTAGTTCACGTTGCTGTTGCGACGTCGACCGAGGCTGGCGCTAGTGATGCTGACAGGCGTCGCGACGTTCTGGGTCACGTGCGTCGCGGGGGGTGGACGGAAAAAGATGCCGAGTACCGAGCAGCAAAGCAGCAAGCCTGCGTCACAACAATACCGTTCAGTGGTCAACCATCCAATACCTGACTCAGCGCAGTGTTGCTTAGCTTCGATGACCTCACGAGGACCGGTGTTTCCAACACGTCAAACCATTCGGTGGTCACCCATCCAATACCTGACCCAGCGCAGTGTTGCTTAACTCTCACGAGGACCGGTGTTTCCAACACGCCAAACCGTTCGGTGGTCACCCATCCAATACCTGACCCAGCGCAGTGTTGCTTAACTTCGGTGATCTCACAAGGACCGGTGTTTCCAACACGCCAAACCATTCGGTGGTCACCCATCCAATACCTGACTCAGCGCAGTGTTGCTTAACTTCGGTGATCTCACGAGGACCGGTGTTTCCAACACGACAAACCATTCGGTGGTCACCCATCCAATACCTGACCCAGTGCAGTGTTGCTTAACTCTCACGAGGACCGGTGTTTCCAACACGCCAAACCGTTCGGTGGTCACCCATCCAATACCTGACCCAGCGCAGTGTTGCTTAACTTCGGTGATCTCACAAGGACCGGTGTTTCCAACACGCCAAACCATTCGGTGGTCACCCATCCAATACCTGACTCAGCGCAGTGTTGCTTAACTTCGGTGATCTCACGAGGACCGGTGTTTCCAACAGGCCAAACCGTTCAGTGGTCACCCATCCAATACCTGACTCAGCGCAGTATTGCTTAACTTCGGTGATCTCACTAAGACTTCGTTCGGACCAACACGGCGTACCTGCCTGCACGAGCATGGAGTAACGCCAGCCGAGGTGGTTCACGGTGAAGCCGATCAGATGAGGCAAAGTGGCACCGCCAAAGTTGGATCCGACCATGGCGATACTGACGGCAAGTGCACGCCATCGAGAGAAGAAGAAGTTGACGGCGATCACGGCCGGTACGTAGACAAGCCCGCTGCCCACGCCTGTCGGGTCGGTAGTATCAAAGAGGTTGAACTTGTAAACAACGTCGCCCATATGAGCTGGCAGTGCACGACAGGTTTCGGGAAGGAGAAGTGCAGTGTCCGCTAATGGCATTACCGCTTGGCACATTGGACAGGATTTGTGACCTAGCGATATTGGGGCTCGAGTTTGATGGCTAGTTGTCTTGAGGTCAGCAGACATATTAGCTGATGCAACCTCCAGGGAAACTCGCCAACGCGGTGGCCGGGTGGATGCCTACCTCCTAGCAATCCGTAGCTCAGGTACAGGTAGACGACGGATGTGGAGAAATAGGAGAGTGTGAGACCAGCGCAGGCCAGGAATCCACCGCTGATCAGAGCCGTGCGGAACCCGTATCGGTTGGCGATGCCGCTAGCCAGGGGTCCTGGGGCGTTAGTAAGGCTTGCAAAAGTGTCTGCATATTGAGGATGCATTGTTTAAAGTAAGGTTGAAGGTTACCACTGAGTTGGTCGATGCCGACTAGCAAGGAGCCGACGAGTGAGATCGCCGACTCGGTCGTGTTGAACGCCTTCGCCAGTTCCTCGATGTAGGTACTGAACGACGAGTTGCTCCCCTCTATCAAGAAGTTGCTAAAAAATGAGGCGGCGACGATCACCCAGCCGTAACCTCCGTCGGGAGGCACCACGACCGCCGTCGTGTCGTGGTACTCGGCAGTGACGCTCTGCGCGGACGCGCCTCTGTGCAGGGTTAAGGAGGCGATGTTAGACACAGAGAAAGTGCCACTGGGAGGTTTAGGAAGGTGTCGACGTGCTTACCGTGTCGCGGCGCTGCTTCGGGGCGTTCCCGTCGGAGCGCCTCTCTGTGCTGCGTTCATCGGAGTCTGCAGAGCTCACAGAGGGCGCTGACTGCACCTCGTCTGTCAGGTGAGGAGGGGTTTAGCCATCGCACACGCGTAGGCCATCTCCTAGCAACCGGCCGTTTGCCAGCGTCGGCCATTGTTGCCCCATTGTTACTAAACGCCGGAAGTCAGGAACCAGTCGAGGACTTGCGTAGGGATAGCATCCGCCAATAAAGTTGCACGTGTTTTTGAGTCGTATATTTGCATCTTTCTCACAGTAAATACACCTTCTTAAAATATAGAGTACGTTCATTTTGTCTGTAAATCGTATTATATATAAAATAAATATGCCCCCGCACGTCCAGGTATACGAAAAGGGCCTTACACACTAATAAATATATTAGTTACGTATGCGATTTGTGATGAGTTTCTCTGCCTCAAGCCAACCAAGATCGAGGCAACTTGTCGGCTAGATATAAAATAATACCTCGCCTAATGTAGGCAGGCGTAGGCAACAAGATAGTTCGGTGCATGCCCACGCGGGCGCCACCGCCTCGCGGGTATCACAGTCTTGCACTCTGCTCCGTTGGTTTTGTTTCCTGCTTAGTTTGCACACCGACCACCAGAAGCGCGTTGATGCACCACAAATTGACAAAGTGTCTCGTGGCCGAATCGTGTGGGCACTGGCGAGACGCGATCCAACGTGCTATTGACAATCCAGTTGAGAAACCGGCCACCAGAACGTTCTGTGGCAGCACCAGCAGAGCGCTCTGGCGGTTCGCCGGTGAACTGGGAAGCTGAAGTCGTCCACTGCCCCGTCGAGTCATCATGAGCGCGGTTTACACTACAGCCGCGACGCGCGCTGCTTGCTTTGTGCGCTCGCGGCGGTTTACCCAACCGAGGGGGTACGTCAAGATGGCCGAGATCAGGATTAATGTGCCTGAGAACCAGAAGGCCGCGTCGTAGCTTCCGGTGGCTTCCATGAACCAGCCTGAAATCGAGGGGTCAATACGGCGACGATTAAAAAGCGTCAAACCAAGGACGTTCTTAGTCCGAGAACACAAACCTTCTGGAGGCTTGCGATCTGTCGGGAGTATTTGCTTGCAAACTGTTAAATGCCTTGATATTTTTGGGACAAACTCATATTTTTCCCCTTGCTTTTGCACTAGTACCAATCAAGTTGTTGAACATGCCAGGTGATTCTACTACGTCCTAACGGTGTGAGGAGGGAGACGTTTGTCACTCACCGGCGAGGGGTGGTCCCAACATGGCGGCGAAACCCTGGAAGAGCAGCAGCAGACCAAAGGCGTTGGTCAGCTTCTCTAGCCCGAGAAGGTCGACGATAATGATGGAACGCAGAGAGGCGAAGCACGCTGAAACACAGTAAATATGGCGTAATGACGGCGTCAAAGCAGGCTTTGCAGGGTGGCAACGCAAGCGACGTACCAATGGCCAGCCCGAAGACGGTGCAATACGTGAACTGGAAGCCGGCTGACGTGGAGAGGCCGCTAACGATGACGGCGATCCCACCCGCTGTGAGTGCCACGTTGTTGATCAGGAGCGCGTTGGCGCCGGGTAGACTGGAGACCACACCACACACGACACGGCCCACGGTGTTGGCGATGCCAATACCAGGGATCAGAAAGGCCAGCACCGTCGGGTCAATGTTAGTCTCCTCACCACGACCTGTGCCAAGGAGAGAGGCGTTTAGCAGGCATAGAAAGGCATTATTCACATGCTTTGCAGATGATCGATGCAAGTTCATGCTTTGAAATCTAATATAAATTATGAGAAACACTAATATTTGCGGCCCTGTCCACTATGTTGTATAATTAATTTTCTGCATTCTTAACATAACTGCTTTTTGGCTCCTGTTTTTGGAATTCAAGACAGTCCCTTGGTTCTATGTAATGTGATTGACAGCTTGTGGTACCTTTAATGAACATGAAGGGCACGTAGAAGCCGGCCAGCGTGAAGCAGCCGCTGAGCGTGAGGAGCAGGAAAGATGGAGACTGCAGCAGTGAAAAGTCCAACATGGTGGCCAGCGTGCGTTTCACGGCCTCCGGGCAAAGCACGCACGACGTCGACTGTTCCTCGGCGAGGTCCTTCTTGGTGGGCAGCCGCGACACCGACATGTGATAGCCCACGGCACTGGACTGTGACTTGTACTGGGGCAGCTGGCTGATGCTCCCAGTGAAGAGGATGTCGTCTCTGTGAGAGGGGAAGGCGTTAAGACAGCTTGGTGACTTGACTGGGCAGCTGGCATTGAAATGTTCCGAGTGATGTAGCATTACATTTCAACGGATTGAAAACGCTTTCCTCTAGGCGACGATCACCCACCTGTAGAACGGTCTGACGCCTGCCATGCTGTTCTTCCTGCTGCGGCCGCTCTTGTAACTACACTCCGAGTCTCTGCGTCGACGCAGCTTCGAGTCGCGACGCTCGGCGTCGACTCCGTTGAGCACGATGTCGACGCCCATGGGGTCCTGGGAAGCGAGCTGCAGGCTGTCAGGAGGCGCGCTCTTGCGTTTCTCGCCGACTGGCACCAGGGGCGCGTTGACCCCCACCCCCTGCTGCAGCGAGTAGTTGGACTTGCGACGCTCTTTTAGGGTCAGCGTGCTGCCCCCCAGTGCGTCGGCAGCCGTGGGGTAGGCGTTGTTGTTGGGTCCGAGGATACGGCTCATTCGCCGACTCCCTGCAATCGAGGGGAGAGCGTTTAGACTTCTGCGCGTGGGGCGGTCACCCATTCGATCGCCGGACTGACAAAATGTTGCTTAACCTGGACTTAGGTCTTACCTGCCGTGATGCTGGCACCGTCCCCTAGAGACATGGCACTGCCGAGGCGTTGGAGCAGAGTGGGGTCGGCGTCGGCATCGTTGCCAGGAGGCGCTAAGGTCACGAGTACAGGCGCCAGTGGCCGGAACAGCAGCCCGAAGAGGATGCAGGTGAGCATCAGCACTGAAGACAGGTCAGTCAGGTTCACATCAATATCACAACTTCAAGTCAATCTTTGCGTGGGTTTCGCTCTTTCGGCCATACGATATGATCTCAGCAAGTTTGCAAACCAATAAAACTTTACAGAAATATTGTCAGCAAAATGTTGCATAAATAACTTGCAGGCATTGCCAGGCTGAAATTGACAGCGAATGTTTCCATGTTTGAAATGTTAACAGAAGTAACTCGAGAGGGCACTCACCGGCTTGCATGACCATCGCCTCCCTCCACCCGTACACGTCGATCACCTTAGATACGAGGGGGGCGATTAGACTGCCTCCGATGCCCGAACCACACACTGCTATGCCGGTGGCCAGCGCACGCCAACGCTCGAAGTAGAAGCCGACCGCGATCACAGCGGGCACGTATATCATGCCGAACCCGATGCCTGTCGAGGAGGAGAGGCGTTAGACGGCCTTGGATCGGTGCCGCCTGAACGGCGTCCTCGGATTGTCTACTTACCCCCGATGATGCCGTATGTGATGTAGAGGAAGGTGATGGACGAGGCATAGTACGAGACCCCGAAGCCGGCGAAGGCAATGACGCTGCCGATAATGGCCACCACGCGGAAGCCGTAGCGGTTGGCGATGGCGCTCACCAGTGGACCTGTCAAGAGGAAGACGTTGAGACAATGGTGGGGTTGCTATGGCGATTGGCTCTTTGCTGTCCAGCATCGATCAAGGTTAACGTTTGACATGTTGTTAAGGTATTTGAAATTTGCAATGCTCATTTTACTCTCGGCAATTCTCCCTCTGATTCAACTACCACCAAAGCCACCGAGTTCTGAGCTCCCACCAAAAAAATCCATCAAATGCACAGCAAATAGAGCCCCTCTGATTGATTATTTGTGGTGTTTAACGACGCAGTGTTTTGACATCTGGCCATGCGGCACTGGTCTAAAGGCGTCGGTGAATGAGTGGATGATGATGAGGATGATGATGAACCTGACATTGCCTAGAAGGGAAGAGAGAAAACCCGTTGGCGGTAAATAGCCTACTCCTGTCGAAGAGCACCAAGGGGACCACCGGCTTAACGCCCCTTCCAAAGGACGGTACAACGCGAACAGCAGGATTCCTCCACAAATCCATGCTGTCGAGAGGTTGATAAGCAAGGCGAATGAAGTTGCTGTACTAACTTTCATCCCTCCAACCTCTCTCCCGAACAGAACTGGTCATGTGTATGATGGTCACCCATCCAATACCTGACTCAGCGCAGTGTTGCTTAACTTTCATCCCTCCAATTTCTCTCCCGAACAGAACTGGTCATGTGTATGATGGTCACCCATCCAATACCTGACCCAGCGCTGTGTTGTTTAACTTCGGTACGTCCTTGGTGGGTTTCCCGACGCCTACGTGATAGCGGTCAAAGAGGGCAGAAGGAGGGCAGAAAAAGGACAAAAAAGGACGGGAAGAGGACAGGAAGAGGAATCCAACTTACCAACGAGCAAGTAAAATCCTTGCAGCAGCGAGCCAACAATGGAGACCGCGCTGTCGCTGACGTCAAACTCCGTCTTGAGCACACTGGAGTACATTCCCACGGCGAAGATGTTCCCGTCCACCATGACGTTGCAGAAGAAGGCAGCGACCATCACCACCCAGCCCCAGCCGCCATCAGGGGGGACCACCATGTAGGCGGTAAGCGCTTCATCGTCCTCGCCCGAGGCGTCGGCGTCGGCGTCGGCATCGGCGTCGCGCTCCTTCGACGGCGACTCTTGCAGGTCAGGGTTCGAGCTGATCATCGTGCGGCTGCGCGGGACAGAAACCATGGAAACGTGTTACAAAGGCGTTATAAGAGTTGGACCTTTTGCACCGGGCAAGAAGTGAGGTTAGAACGTAGAAGAAGTTTCTATGATCGCTGTCATGCGCTCCACGATGACCGCCAACGGAAAGCACGTTTTAGGGATCGGAAGACGCCGTCGTAGGCCCGAGACAGAGGCTGACGACCTCCTACAGCCGATCCTCCCGGCAATGCAGCTTCAATGCCCTCCCTACCGACTCGATAGCTCCACTGACCCGTCAACGTCTCTCCTAGAGGTCGCCGCTGCGGTGGCCGCAACTTCCCCGGCCAGAGGCTCCCCTTGCCGACAATAGCACGGTTGCCGAGCAACGGACTCGGCACGGAAATAGAACCCCGATAGGCTGATTGGCTTCTTGCAGTTTTCCCGGCAACGCGACTGTCAACTTGTGCTTGTACTTGCCGTGGAGGGTCGCTAGTTCGAACCCCGGTCCGTCGGCCTGACATCCCTCACTTAGAACACCTGCCGTGAGCGAAACCTGTTGCCTCGGTCGGCGTCGCGACGCCCGGCGCCGTGCGCAATGGGCCGTGATCAGCTGGCGCCGCGTCACGTGCTCAGAGAGGCCGTGGCCTCGCGAATTGGCGGACTGTTTTCTTGCCATCTCTAGATTGATTTGATCAAACGGAGATGCTGCGACGTTCGTCTTCTCTGTCGGACTCCCAGACCTAGGCCACGCCCCCACGCCTGGAATTCACCCCCCTCCCCCTCACACTTCCCGCGATTTACATGCAAATGTCCAAATCATTTTTTAACGACGGACGTCAAACATCAAGCGTTTGTGTGTGTGACGTCATAGCGGCGTTGTTGACGAGTTTTGTGAACTGTTGCGGAAATCGGTCGTTTCATCCCTCAGGGCTCCATCAACCCTGCGTTCACCCCTCGCGTCCCTTTACATCGACCCTGGAGTGATCGTCTCTGGACGGCCGTGAAATGGCGCTATCAATTTGCTCGGGAATTGATTGACAGTTCAATACATTTTCAGATTTCTTCAAAACAAATTGCGTTTGATCGCGAATAACTGTTTGACTTGTACGCAATCGAGGGACAGTCTGGCGACATGTTGTTTTTGCTCTGTCGGAGAAATGTGACGATTTGAACCCGAGGCACGCTGCACGCACAACTTGTAACTAGCCCACAGATATTAATGCACCACGTGTAATTACCAACTAGCTCTCGGTGCGGATTTGTTTTTGCTGCCGATGAATTGCAAAACATGCGGCAATGAGGCAACAGAAGGCGATTTTAACGACTAACAACGTCAGATACTTGTGTTGACGCCTGTGACCTGCTCTAGACCCAGTTGGTTTCAAACCTGGCCCATGCAAGACCCACCTCGTTTGCAGGGGGGGTCCCTAATTGACCCAGCCAGCGTTGACGGAAAAGTGGAGAAGGGGTCAAGGGTCAGGGCCGACTGACGGAGCGCCCACTTCACGGTGATAACGCAGCGCTGATATTAACTTCCAAGTATTTTTAAACAATGCCCTGCAGCTAATTTGCGAGATAACACCGACTTGAAAACAATCAATAACTTCTCAATCACTCGCTGTTTCACTAAAAGATTAGACAGACGAGTGGTACTTGAGATGTCATTTTGGTCGTTGTAAGCCGAGACCTTGCGATGGGTCCACGTCGCATGGCGCTGAATGCCGAGGACTCTCTTCTACACCAATCAGCGTGGTGTCGGCAACCACCCTCTTGCTACCGTGGGGCGATGGACAGGTTCGGTGGCCAAGTCTAGATCGGAAACCTTGTTATCTTCGGCTAGCTTTGCGGTGGTCCAATGCCTAACCTTCCAGGACGAATAACTTTGTTCGGAACTAGGACAGGGCTCCAAACGGAAGTCCCGGAAGTCGAACCCAAACCGCTCCGGAAGTTATCAATGTCGCCTTGCCAGAACTGGAGAAACAATCGAGTGTTGCGACAGATGTTGCATCCTATTAGTAGTTTCACGACGAATCTAATCAGCTGTTACCGCAAGATTTCGCTATCGGAGTTGTGCCGATCCCAGGGGGCCGTGCTCGGTGGGGAACGAAACTTTAGGTGCAGATTTCGCTAAAAGGGTGCACGTTTTGCCCGTCGAGACAGCGCAGGATCACCGCGGCCGTGAAGAAGACTACCAAGAAGTCGTTTTGTACGCGACACAAAAGACACCCTCGCCTTTGATGCCCTTAGCTAGCCGTGAAAAGGATCCACGCCGAGCGGGAGAACACAGGGGGTTATTCTGTCCCTCGGCCGTTACCCCGAGCGTGGTCAGCTTGACATTGAGTTATATCTCGTGAGGGGGGGGGGGGGGGGGGCCGGCCGGCCGTCATACCTGCCCTGCGTGGCGCACCCTGTCTGTCGCAAATCGCCCCTTTGAAGCTTCCGGGGGTCGCCGTCGACCGATGCAAAGCGACCGCGTGCACACGCCGGCCGGTTCGAGTACTTGAGTCTGGCGGTCGCTTCTTGAAAGAACCTCGGGAACAATGTCTCGTTAGATTGTGTCGGTAACTTATCGGTCGTGATTGCATCTCTGTCGTCGTCGTCTGTATCTGTGCTGTTCGCCGAGAACGTCGCGCTGTCCAAGGCTTGAGAATCGCCTACCGGGCACGTGGTTATACTAGTTGGATCGCCGCGAATCTATTCGTTCACCCTGTGCTAAACTGCTCGGAGTTCGGGCTCCAGAGGGCACTGGGCAGCTCGAGTAATTAATGAAATTGTTTGGATGTGATCATGGCCGTCACGAAGATGATGGGCAACGACGTCATCGTCATCATCTCTCAATTGTCGGCCTTGAAAGAATTGTCACAACAGCAACATCAACTACATCTCGCCAAGCGCGGTTTATTGGTAAACAAGTGAATTGGCCGCAATTTAATGAGGACTGATCGCGTCAATTTCATCGGCAGACGCACGGCCAGCTGGATTCGGCGTCGATCTGGCAGACAACTGGAAAACAAGCGCAACGGTCAGCGATCCGATCGCGGCTATCTATATACTAATTTGTGAAAACTATCCGAGCAAAAATCGAACACATGACCGACTTGCGAAGGCGATAAGCCGGTGGACTCGTGTTCCCGATGTAGATAGCAGAGCCGGAGCACGGGGTCACGGGTTCGACATTTGTTGAGTCTTTATCGAGGCCAGAGGTCGTCCTCCGTCCGTCACGTCTCCGAAAGTATTGGTTTTGTGACGCACCCCGGTCCTAATCAGCCCTTTTCGCAGATTCTTAGCTCTCTGCGGATCTTCCCTTGCCTTATCAGCCCTGGCGACCGAGACTAACTAGGACACGAGTGCCAGGGTTTTGCTTGTAGCTTTGTCTGGACAGCCAGGTTTCCGTGGCTTGAAGGCCGAGGATCGGCAACCAACTTTGAAGGCTGTCGCGGCGCTGCAAAAATGTCGCTCTCGGTGAATTTTGGCGAAATCTGCTGCGAATTCTGTCGAGCGATCGCCGAGATTTCGCCGGCCGATCTTATCAAAACGATTGCCGGCGCTCGGTCACGGCCTTCTCGTAGGCCGTGCCGTGGGTCGAGCCCGACATGCGGTCACAAAAAACAACCCTTGGGTGCTCGGTCCCTCCCTGCCCCGAGCGCGTGGAAATTTCCATTCATTTCGGCGGCGATGCGCGCGCACCCTGCACCCCGAGTACTACTAGCACCACGGCCCGCAGGGCACGTGCTTCGTCCACACCGCAAAAAAAAAAAACCATAGCAACTAGAATTAATCGAGTGATAACAACTCTAAACCAGAACTGAAACGACAAGGAGACAGATCGAAGTGGCTGACCGTAGTGGCCGTTTCTTACCTGGACGTTGCGTGCGGTGTCTCAAGGAGGTCGTGGGGTGCGCTCTGTTGTTTCTTGAGAGGCGCCGGCCGAAAGACTGAATCTGTTTTCCCGCCCGCTTGGCCGTGGCGGGCCGAGGTGGCCGTGACGGGCCTGTGGAGGGGATGTCGGTATCAATGGCCCCTGGCGTTAGGCACCCCACGTTACACTTATGTAGCATGGGTTGTCTACTAATCCAGGGGCAACGAGTGACCGAGACGCACGGGAGCAACAAGTGGACAGGGATTAGGGCAACACTTGCTGGCCGTGGCTTACAAACGCATCGCAATTTATTCACAACTTTTGTTATATTATGCATCACAAGGAATAAATGGTAAGTACAATAAAGAAGACCTGCATCCGTAACTTAACCGCGGAGGTCACCAGCCTCTCCTGAGACACGACACTTGTCAGGCGACAGCCACGACGTGGTGGTCGCTGGTTCGAATATATGTCCTCAAACTCTTGACGAGAGTTCTTGTGTGTTGCAAGATTTACTTTTACAGCAAACGTGAAGTCGCAGAGCAATTGAGGCCTCTGGTTGGCCAACAGGTACATTTCCTCTACTTGTCCCGGGGTAAAGTGCATTACTGCAACGCTTGAAAGTGCAAAGCAGCAGCTACGTTTTAAAGTGCATTTGGCTGCTGGCTTTCGATTAATCGAATCGATCGATTGGGAATGTCTGACGATCGATTACCTAACACTGTCTAATGCGCGCGCTATCGAATCGAACGCAGCCAGAGTCAAAAATCGATATGATCCCTTCGAGTTTTGAAAGCAATTGGGTGCCCCGAAGTGACGTCATTACGTGCAATTGGTGTACCCATTGCACACGGCTTGCTTGACAGTAATTGGCAACGATTCCTGGCGATATCAGCGAATGGCTTGCAAATATCGATAATTGACTTTAACTGTACTTAACTACACATGTCGCGGCATGCATGCTTTGCGTGGAACACCGAGCACTCGGATTTCTAGCACAGTTTTATTGTAAGACATAATGTTTCATGGAGAATTAGGTCTCTTATTTTATGATGTATACAATAATATATAGTTTTAAAATAACGGAAAATACTTGGCCAGCATTGCATCATTATGAGACAACAGTACAAGATGGCCGACATCACGAAATTAGGTACCTAGATAATAAAACAACAGCGCGTATGGAAAGTAGTTCGCCCGGTCGCCGCTCGCAACTAGGTCGGGTGGCGCCACCAGGCAACGAAACGTGGACCACGGTCTACCGGGTCCAAAACAAAACGAAACAACTGCCCGCCTGTCGAGTCACTTCAAATTCGACACGCAAGTTCGCCCACAAAGACAACGAGACGTTAAACTCTAGGTAGCAGTGTAATAAAAAATACTTGTAAATTGTAACAATGATATTAAGACAGTGTTCAAAACGCAATTTCCGCGACCACGGCCTCGTGTAAACAGAGGTCGAGCCGTGACGTAACGGGTAGGTACCATACGCGAATCATATTATAAGTATATTGTAATGTTTTTTTTTTTTTTGTAAAAAAACCAGCATTTATTTTCCGTCGCCGCACATGCGCCGTCATTGCGCCGTCATTGCGACGCAGAATGTTCCTTCCTTGGTCCTCGGCCTGGCCAACGCTTAGTATCACAGTCGATGAGGAAATCAAAACGCGCGCTCGCCCTCTCAACGGAGGCAATACTGATTTGTGCGCAGACATCTTCGCCGAACCATTCGTGTCGCTGGCACGCACGCGTTGGTGCCTATTCTGAGTGCTTTACGCCCCAAGGTAGCCAGTTATGTAGTTGAAGAAGTCGAAGTCGTTGTCGTCGTCGTCGTCGTCAGAGATCACGAGCCACCAGAGGGAGGGCGTTAAGCGAGCACGGCGCCAAGCGCTACGAGGCGACAAAAATACTTTGGTTGGTCTGCAAGTTCCGGCACGTCGAGGCTGGGAAGGCGTTTGCCACGCTTCGCGCCGCATTCAGTGCGGCCGCTCACAGAACCGATTCGATCTGCTTGAGCTCCATCGGCTCCGGTTTGTTGCCAGGCGACGGAGCGGTCTCCACGATTTCGGGGATGATTCCGTTGTCGTAGTCGTCCTCCTCGTCCTCGTCGATGGGCGTGAGGGCGTCGCCGAGCTGGGGAGGCTGCCGAGGGGTCAGATATCGCTTGAGCGCCGGCGCGGCGAAGCTGGTGATGGCCGAGACGAAGAAGAAGCCGCCCGCCATGAAGAACGAGATGTCGTAGCTCAGCGTTGCGTCGTACACGGCCCCGGCGAGCGGGGAGCCCACCGTCGCCGCGACGCCACGGAACAAGATCAGCAGCCCGAACGCGTTCGTCAGCTTTTCCAGGCCGAGGAGGTCCACTAGGATGATCGACGTCAGTGAGATGTAGCCGGCTGCAAGGCGGAAACATCGGGTTAGTCAGGCGTTTGTTTGGGGCGAACGGAGGGCGTTTGACTGGTTTGGTACTCACAGATGGCAATACCGAAGAAGACCGACATGACGACGTAGGCCGCGTAGGTGTGACAGAAGGGGACGGCTGCGACGGCGAACGTGCTGATCAGCAGGCATACGTTGTTCAGCAACAGGGAGTCGACGCGGGGGAAGTCGGCCACGTAGCCGCAGACGACGCGACCCACCGTGTTGGTGATGCCGATGATCGAGAGCAGGAACGACGCAGAGTTGGGATCGATGCCCTGCAGGCAGAGGTATTGGCTTCGAGACCAGGTCCAAGCACAGAGTGGATCTCCGGACAGAGAAGACTAATAGGTAACCAGAGGAGCGTTAATTTTGACAGCATTTGAACCTGTCTCGACTCGACCATCTAGGTTGTTCTGCCAACTCACGTTCTAACACTATGCCACTTCATCAGGTTAACACAGGACACAACTGCTATGCCTGCCCTTTTGGCAAAGGAACATTGAAAAACGCACCAAATTAAATCATCTCGGACAGCTGAAATGTTTCAGAGGAAAATAATGAATCCTTCTATGTAAGTTGGAGACGAATGTAACATACTCTTGCACAAACTTCTTCCCGGGAAATCATGCGATTACAATCTAAGGGCGATGTCGAGTAATCAACGAGGGAACACGAATTAAGCGATGAACCAAATGGTATTTGCAGAAAGATTAAGAAGAATTATAATTCTAGCTGGAGTTTTGAATACCGAGTAAATATCTACAATTTTTACCAACGTTTTGTAACGTGTCAAAGCAGTGGAAATGTTCGAAAATGTTTGCTCTTCTGATTTCAAAATGCAAATTCCGGAAAGTGTTTAAGTACCTACTTGGAAAAGCTTGGAGGATCTACACTAAGCTAGCGTAGGCATCACAGACCCTGCCTCGGTATCTACAGCAAGTACCCTGGTATCTACGACAGGAAGGTACCACTCACATCGACGATGGCGGCGTCGACCAGGTAGACGAAGG
The DNA here is from genome assembly GCA_947568835.1 of Protonemura montana. Taxonomy (NCBI): domain Eukaryota; kingdom Metazoa; phylum Arthropoda; class Insecta; order Plecoptera; family Nemouridae; genus Protonemura; species Protonemura montana. Next base: position 26,896,132 of record OX387603.1, on the reverse strand, counting down.
GCACGTAGAGGCCCATCATGCCGAAAAGATTGCTGATGCTGATGAGCATGAAGACGGGGTCCTTGAGCAGAGAGACGTCCATCATGGCGGCCAGCGTGGCCTTGAACGACTCCGGCAGCGTGCAGCACGGACACAGCTCTGTTCCACGCTCAGGGTCGCCGCCATATTGGCCCCCTTGCGCGCCGTAGCGCGGCAAAGAGATGACGCTCTGTCGATAGCTCGAGAGCGACTTCTGCGACTTGTACCTGTAACGACACCAGAACTGAGCGAGGGGAGGCGATTGCAAGGCTTCGTCCTGGTCGCCTGGCGAGGCCGACAGCGTCGACGTGGACAAACAAAACAACATCTGCCGCTTTGCTCTAGCCATTAGCTCCAATCAGTATTGCGCGAAGGCGCGTCGCTAAGTGCTGTGTTTGCCGAAACTGTTTGGTGGACTGTTTGCCGTACCCGTCTGAAAGCTAGAAGCCAGGTGGCACTCACTCTGGGAGGTTGATGACGCTGCCGCTGTAGAAGATGTCTTTGCGGGCCATCGGACGGACTAGCTCGCGACGCTCGCGTGCGATCGACGCCTTGGACGTCGAGAAGCTGATGGCGTCGTTGTCGCCCATCTGTAAAGGAAGAGTGGACGGGGTTAGCGGCTACGTCGAGGGCGACATTTGAAACCAATCCCCGAACTCTTGTTTTATGGTTCAATCAAAAAGGGCTCAGCACGGGGTTCTTGTTAATAGGGGCACTGATAGTAAAAGCAAAACGGAAAGGCGACCCTGAAAGCTTGTGAGGTGCACATAATGCACCACAGGCTTCTAGCCTCTTGCGTCTAGAAAATATTCTCTGGTAGGTCTCCGAAGGGGAGCCAGTGTCCTTGCCTCGGTTTGCGAATTGCGCCATAGTTTAATACTTTAGGACTGTCTTGCCAGCCAGCCTGACTCGAATTGGCGATACTGGATGACGATTCATCGGGGGAATGTGCTGACGCTCGCAGTGAGGTCCTGTCCCTATTATCCGTGCCAAACTGCTTCTCCCAATTATTTGCAATGTTCATTAAATTGAAAATAGAGGAATATTTGAGTAAGTTGGATAGTAGTGACGTGAGGGATGCCTGTGGACGACAACTCCAAATATGGTCACAAACTAAATGCGAGCCAATGATTGGTCGACGGAGTCACGAGGCCGGCGAACGGGCAGACGTAAGACCCAGGATCTCGAGGCCAAGCGGACGCTAGCGGCCATCGTCAGTCAGCTCAACAAAGGAACGGTTCGAGAGCGCCGAACCGAGCGAACAGAACACAAGAACCGTCGAACCCGAGATTCGCTAAATATCTCGAACCACGACGCTCCTTAATTCACGACGCCTTCGCGAATGCGTCCCGAACTACGAGCCGCCTCGAACCACGAGCCGACGCCTGGTCGACATCGACGCACCGCTACATCTACGCTATTGTACTCGAGTAACATTTTTATTTTTATTCTGGCCAGACAGCTAGCGAGGGAATTAGGGCTTGGGACCATATGTATTGACATTATTGCAGTAAATTGGCTTTGTTTAAATGATTATAATTGGCTAGTTAAAGTCTGTTCCCCGCATCCTACCCCCCCTGTAGGACCACACTGAGTGCGTTGGCGGCACTTCGAGGCATCGGCGGCTTTTCGCGGAAATTCCGGGTTTGGCCCTCTCGGTACTTACAATTTGACTTGCAACGTGAGGCGATTAGAGGTATTCGCAAAGGTGTATCTTACAAGCTACTGGGGAAGATCGCTTTGAGACCCGGTCTCGTGTCTCGTGGTAGGGGTGGGATGGCTCTGACTCACGTCTGTCTTGGACCACATGTCCTCGCAGTTGTTGTTAGATCGGCTGCCGGCCATGCCTGACGCCGTAGACAGGCGCAGGTGCAGCGACTTGCGGAGGTCCCCGTTGGAGTTGACGTTGCCGCGCGACTGGCCTCCGGTGATGGCCTGCAGCGACGGCTTGTAGCGCTCGCCGGCGCTCGTCTTGCGCACTCGGTCGAAGAACGGCACCGAACCATTCTTGGGAAGACCCTGCGGAGGAGGCACGCCATTGGTTGGTGAGGAAATCTTTGGGCTCGGGGGGCTTTGATACCTTGGTTTGAAGGTCTGGAGGACCAAAGGTTTGATGGGTTGAAAGTCTGAGAGTTCGACGGTACCTGCACGTGTGTGGTAAAGGCCGGCTGAGACGCGTTTCGCGGCAGGTTTCCGCGCGTCGCTCCGGCGAACTCTGCGTTGACGTCTGGCGTCGGTTTGGTGGGCGATGACGACGTCGGCTCCTCCTCCTTGACCTCGTCAATCTTGCTGTTGCGCTTCGTGTTCTCCGCGGTCTTGACGTCGGTGGCGCTGCCAGTGCTCGAGTTCCCGCTTGAGCCGCTTGTCTCTGGCGCCTTCACCTGTAGGTAGCCATGGGGAGGGGTCGTTAGCGAGGCATTGTTTTGCGACATGACCACCGGGCACAAGTTCAGGTTCTCTGGGGTTCTTTAAGGGTCCAGATTTTCTACGAAATTGATTTTTTTTTAATTCCAGTAGCAAAACAATCACTACGCTGTGAAATATGATTGAAGTTGCAAATTTTTGCAATGCTCATAATCGGGCATCAATGTTTGAGTTGTAATTAGTGTTTCTTTTAATAAAAAGAAGTACTTCAGTTTCTAATTATATTGAACACATTCAAAGTACCGTTGCTAGTTGCCGTCACGTTAGATGCATTGCTTTGTAAAATATCAGAGGAAAACTGAGTCCATATATGTGTACGTTTAACAATGACCCCCACCGAACTTGTATACCTCGTTTGATCTTCTCCTTACCTCCGAGATGGTCGGCAGCATGGTCGGTCCAGGCACGTTGGCACCAGGCGTGCCCGGAACCAGCTGGTCCAAGTTGAAGCTGGAGTGCACCCCGGGGTCCACGTTGATGGGCATCTTAAGTCGCTTCTCCTTGCTACCGTCCGGCAGCTGCACCATGAAGTACGAACCGCCGATCGACCCGCGTTCCATCTGGAACCGCTTCTCTTCAGCCATCCGCTGAAGAAGCGGCTTACAGTTGGACGACTTCGGGTACTCCAGAGGTCGCATCAGCATGCCGAAAACCTGCCGACGTGCATCAAACATTGTATGATACGGGTTAAGCAACACTGCGTCTGGCAGACAATCGGTGAGTTGACCACCACGGCTTGCTTTAAGTACTCACGGCGCAGTTGAGGATGAGCCCGGCGAGGATGAGGTTGGCGCCCTGCCACGTGAAGTTCTCGAGCAGCATGGTTGCCAACGGCGCGAAGGCGAAGGTACCGAAGCCGGAGCCGCAGACTGCGATCCCCGTCGCCAGGGAGCGCTTAGTCTCAAAGTAGTAGCCGACGCTGACGATGGCCGGCAGGTAGATGCAGCCAAAGCCGATGCCTGCAACCGAGAGGAGCGTTTGACAGGCTTTGAAATGAATGGGAACAACGTGTTGCATTCGTCCTCCTCGCACTGCCGCGTGCAATTAAAGCACCGCAAACAAATGCAAAACCGCGGCTGCGCGTGAGCTGACGTCGTGGTCACATTTGCCGCGCATTTTTCAGATACAACTTTTTTTGCTTTGGCCCCATTCCGCCAGGTACGCTGCCTTGCAATCGCCTTGCACTCGTGACGTCACGCGCTTGCGTAAACGCACTGCGAAGCATGCGTGGCTTGCAAATCAAGAGGTTTTTAAATCGGAGACGTTTCGCCAGCACGACGACGACGACGACGACGACGACGACGACGACGACGACGACGACGACGACTTGTTGATATCGTGCTTTTTGGGTCACAGCCCGGGAAACACCCCTAGGTCGACGTGACTCAACCCGGCACTGGCCGTTCACTGTATCACCAAGGGGCATGGGTCATCGCAGCCTGGCCAAGGGCACGGCGAGGTGACAGCCGCCAAAACATGCGTGATAATTGCAAACAAATGCATGACGCATACAGTGGTGCCAGCACGTTGCCTTGTTATTTGCCCGAGTGATCGACTCTGTGATCGACTGTGTGTGTTTGTCAGCCGTGGCGAGGCAAATCCACTGGGCAGTGAAAAACTGCTTTGCATTTGAAGCTTTTAGCTGTCACAAAGTTCAGTCTAGTTTTAAACACACAAGGCATGGCGAGATAAGGTGACTTCGGTGCAACGGAGCTGTAACGTAGCCTCCAAAGCTACAAGGTCTGCACTCGACAACAACTCGAGACCACGTTATCACCGCTTCTCTGTTAATTAGGCTCTGCGTCGAGTGCCGTGGACTTCGTCCCCAAAACACATGTCAACCATTTCGACCAGCGTCAAGTACCTGCCGCCGCCTGTTCACGGCTCGCCGGCGTTATCAAGGCTGCTCGCGTGTTGATAAGCGCTTATCACAGTTGTTGTGGCGATCTGAGGGGGTCGATTTGAATCGGTCTCATTGTAAAAGTACGTAAGTGTGTCACACCCGTTCGTTCGTGATAATTGCCCTCGTTTGCGCGCGGCACCTCTCGAGTGGTAGGCGATGCGCAAGTCCACGTGCTGAAGAGAGGTCCCTAGTTCGACCACGACGGGGTTTCCATAAACAACCGAGAAGTCCCTTTATGCTCATTTGTTGGCCGATTGATTTTAACGACGCACTGGGATAATAGCTTTGCTGGATGAGCGGTGATTATAAAAAATGAATGAACCTTACCGAGCCCGGAAGGTAGGAGCGGAAACCCGATGTCAACAGGTTGGCTACTTCCGTCAAAGAGCACCAAGTGGACCATCAGCGTAACGTCCCTTCCGAAGGACGGTATACACCGCGAAAAACAATATTCCTCTAGAAATCCATGCTGTCAAGAGGTTGACAAGCAAGGTGAGAGAAGCTGTCGTACGAAGTTCAATCTCTCCAACCTCTCTCCCGAACAGAACTGGTCATGTGTATGACATGCCTTGACGCTGGATATACTGACCTCCCATTACACCGTAAGTCAGCATGAGGACGGTCACGTTTGGCGACAAGGTGCTGAGCATGAAGGCTAGACAGCCGATGATGCTGCCGGAGATGCAAACGGCACGGCAGCCGTACTTGTTGGTCAGAGCGCTCACGACGGGACCTGCGACACAGAAGGAGGCGTTTAACAGGATGACTCGACGCAGCTGAAAACTCAACGAGAAATTACAACTTGGACATTGTATTCGCTGAAACCCAGCGTCTGAGATTCTTTCTCAAGTCTATTTTAGCTTGAGCAGCAAATTTAGCATCTAATTTCAACTGCACACGTCAACATAACGCTCTGAACGATAAATGTTATGAATTTGCAACATCTTGTGAGCGAAACAGCCGCTGTTTCTGTCCCTGTGCACTATAGCATGGCTGTTCTTGCTCTGTGACAGTATACTTATCTTATCGCTAAGTTTGCCAACGCCCTGGCAGTCTTGAAAATCAAGCACCTCTTGCCATGCTAACTTGTCTCCTTGCTTCTGGGGCCGAGAATTTGTCCCATAGACAGCCATCTTTGAGATAACGTCTGCTTAAGTCAGTGCCTTTGCTTATGGATTTTGTGATTGGCTGCAGTTTAAAGTACACTCGTGCTGGAGGTTTATGCTAATTGACACAAGCATTTGGGAGGTTTGATTTGGTATAAACCCAAGAAAGCTGTCCCAAGGTGTCGCTGCAAGTAGGTGTCCGTGCAATCCTCACAGCACTGTGGTTAGGGACGTCGTTACCAACGAACGTTGTAAATTGCTCCACTCACCGGCGCTGAGGTACATGCCGGACAGCAGACTGCCCACCCAGGCGGTCTTGCCCTTGCCCTCGCCGAAGTAGATCACGAACTCCCCAAGAAACACCCCGAACGTGTAGGCGATGCCATCGACAATCATGTTGCACATGAAGGAGGCGAACACGATGACCCAGCCGTAGCCTCCGTCGGGGGGCGGCGGGATGTCGTGAAACTCGCAGTAGGACATGGCGTCGTCGTCCTCTGCATCGCCGTGATCGCCGCCCCCGTTGCCCCCGTTGACGCCACCATCCTGGGGCGTCAGCCGCGCTGTCTCCTCGGCGCGCTCTGAGCACGAGCACTCGCTCTCGGTCTGTAACGAAGACAGGAGGGCGTTAGACAAGCTTGGGACATATCAACGTGGACTTCCTGAACGGCTGTCGGGGATGTCGAAGAGAGAACGCACGATGGGAAGCCATCTGTTTGACTCCCGACGAAGCCCCCACCCCAGGGAGTTCATGCGAAGTTATTGTTCTTGCCGACTTAAATGATTGGTTCGTCGACCCGCGTGCCCCGGATAGGTTCGACCAATCAAAACGCGGTGCCCTTAAACGCCGAGTGTGACCCTAGCGACGACAGATGAATGTTGGGGGAGGGGAGACGTTTAGCAGCCTACAGCTGTGAGGTCACGGGCCAATGAGGCGAGCCAGGAAGCGAAGGAAGGCGTTGACATCCCTTGCGACGGTGACGAGTGGTGACCTCATCGAAAGCATGACTTCTAAACGCCCTCCTCGAGGTCCGCGACTATTGCCGGGGCGTCGCGGCGAGGAGTCCAGTGACCCAGTGCCCTGACGCGACTGTCAATCGATACGCGAGGGGGCGACCTCGGCGTCGACAAACTTAGTGGGCAAGAACTCTTCGCAACACGCCCCTTTTGCCGCGAAACGGTTTCAAAACGTGTGGACGTCCAGGAGTATACTAGTATCTTTGTCCAGGAGGGTGTTTCAGACACAGAGGCGTCGAGCCCCCGGACATTTCATACAGACCTCGATTGGTTACTAGGACGGCCGCCAGGCGCGCGCTTGGTGTTGTTTGAAAATGTGGGTCAGAAAGCGCTAATCTCGCGGGGAGATAGCGGACTCCACGTTGCCGTGATGGACGGCAAAGCAAAGACATAACTAAATCCAGGGGACGCCGTTGCCAAGACGATCTGACCGACGTCGCTAGGGAGGGGAGGGCGTTCACTCGGTCGTTCAGGTGGACGCTAAGCACAAATAGCCTGCTCGTCGCCTACACTCGGCGACGTGAGGGGCTGGGGGGGGGGGGGGGGGGAGAGCGTTTAATTTAAAACAGAGTCAATTAGGAGGCCGACTCAGGTGCAAGGCAGAGCAAACCAATTATAAGCCAACGCAATACTCCGTCGTCGTCGTCGTCGTTTGTCGCGCGGCCAAGCGCCGGAATCCCAACACCTCCCGGAAAGTTCCACTCGTCAGTCAGTTATTTTTACAGGGTCATTGTCAAGGGTCACGGGTCGCGGCGACAGCCTGGCATCGAACCTGGACTCAAAAGTAAATCTACGTCCAGGAGTCGCTCGGACGTGTTCACACACTGATCTTAAATAACCTGGATAGCGGTAGCCAGCGAGACACTTTGAAGCCAAGTCCACCATCTTGAGAGTCTCCGATTTTAAGTTCTTTTAAAGATCCCATGGTAATAGAACTTTTCCATCAACATCGTTCGTGTTTTTCGTAGTTTTCACAACTTTAACGGTCAAAATTCATTGAAAAGTGTTAAAAAAAACTTTAAAGTAAGCAGTGAAATCATTCGGTCAACTCGGATTTAGTAAATTCTACCTGTTGCCAGCAATTCATTGCCTGACTTCAATTTTGATCAGCTGGCTGGATCCTATGCTCTATTCAGGTTATTAAAGATCAGCTGGCTGGATCCTATGCTCTATCCATGTTATTTGAGATCAGCTGGCTGGATCCTATGCTCTATCCAGGTTATTTGAGATCAGCTGGCTGGATCCTATGCTCTATCCAGGTTATTTGAGATCAGCTGGCTGGATCCTATGCTCTATCCAGGTTATTTGAGATCAGCTGGCTGGATCCTATGCTCTATCCAGGTTATTTGAGATCAGCTGGCTGGATCCTATGCTCTATCCAGGTTATTAGAGATCAGCTGGCTGGATCCTATGCTCTATCCAGGTTATTTGTGATCAGCTGGCTGGGTCCTATGCTCTATCCAGGTTATTAGAGATCAGCTGGCTGGATCCTATGCTCTATTCAGGTTATTTGTGATCTGCTGACTGGATCCTATGTTCTATCCAGGATATTTGTGATCAGCTGGCTGGATCCTATGCTCTATCCAAGTTATTTGAGATCAGCTGGCTGGATCCTATGCTCTATCCAGGTTATTTGTGATCTGCTGACTGGATCCTATGCTCTATCCAGGTTATTTGAGATCAGCTGGCTGGATCCTATGCTCTATCCAGGTTATTTGAGATCAGCTGACTGGATCCTATGCTCTATCCATGTTATTTGAGATCAGCTGACTGGATCCTATGCTCTATCCATGTTATTTGAGATCAGCTGGCTGGATCCTATGCTCTATCCAAGTTATTTGAGATCAGCTGGCTGGATCCTATGCTCTATCCAAGTTATTTGAGATCAGCTGACTGGATCCTATGCTCTATCCAAGTTATTTGAGATCAGCTGGCTGGATTTTCACGGCCCTGTCGGCGCATTGCCCGTCACAATGTATTACAATGTATCGAGGTGTCCGTGCAGGCGTCGGCCAGAAAATCAGCGGCTCGTGACGCAACTCCACGTTGCAGGTGCAATTGCACATGCACCGGTGCATCGTGGGCGACTGCAACCAACTGCATGTGCAGGCGTTGCCATGCAACGAACACAAATAGACAACTTATTGCGTATCGAATGTCACTCGCAGGGAATGTCTGTTCTTTCGTGCGTGACCTTGAAGTCAGCAGCTACGTTTGGCACAAAATTTTGAAATTTGATTTTGATTTCCATTTGCACCTATTTTACTGATCGCTCGTCGCTGGAACGTGGACCTGGGGTTCGGGGTTCGAGGTTCGTTGCAGCTTTAGCCACGGAGAGTCGGTTTCTACTCAGATCCGTTCTCGGCGGCCTCGTCTTGTTCCTTAGAAATGTCCTCCGCCTCAGAACGTCCCGGAACACGGCAGTCCCGTGCATGGATATGGAGTCGTTTCGAAGATGTAACGGCGATCCACGCATGCCAATAAACCCCACCCCGTCCCTGTCACAGGACCGACGACTCCATCCCGTTTTGTCGAATGGCATTCAGGTTGGCAGCACTGAGTGTCCAAGTGCTTCAGTGACATTGTCTAGAGTACAGTTTAAAAGTAAAACAAGAAACGCATGAAGAAACAAAGTTTGTTTGTAGAAATGTTACCGATTTAACCAAGGTCTGCACATTCCCTATTTGATGTGCATAAGAGGCCGTGATTCAGTTTTCTTTGCTAAGTTTTATGTCAGCTTAGCGCGTTGTCAGAGATTGTAATTAGTTCCACGTAATCTCAGAGTGTTGTGTTGCTATAGTAACGCTGTTTTTTGTGCTGATAAGGAATTCCCATCACCTTTGCGCGATTCCCGACGGGCCGAGACCGCGCTCGGCCTTCCGGACTCCCCACCCCTCTCCACACTCTCTCTTTATACCACTCGCTTGTGTTTTGTTTCGCGTCGGGTTCGTTGTAATGCGAGACAAACGCATGACAATCACGTGATGTGCGAGTGCATCGGTCGCCATGGCTACCCTCGAGCCAGGGCCGGGGTTCGGTCCCCGCGCACCACGGTCGCTTGGGTCCTTCTTACCAGGCACCGGCAACAGGTGTAAAACGCCGCCATGTTTTGCACGTGTCCACTCGACGCTAATCAATTGACCGCAATCAACTCGGCCGTGATAAGAGAGGCCTCGGAGTCTGGCTGAAGTCACCGCCGTTGCTTAGCGACGGGAGTCTGTTTGGACTCATCTCGTGGGGTGCCCGTCGCTGGTTGGCAAACCAGTTTGCTCCGGGCAAACGCCCCCCCCCCCCCTTCTTCTAGGAGGCGTTGTATCGGTTAAAATCGCGTGCAGCTCGCTGGTCAATAGTCACGTCCGCGGCGTTGATAAAAAAAAGTGAAGCCAGCGAATTGCAGACAATTAAAACATATGTTTATCCTCTCCTAGCCTCAGCTTCACCGCCATGTTGATGCAGCAAGCACTCAGACCATCGAGCTCACCGCCTTCTTTATGCAAAGGTCTCCACCCTCCGCCGTCGTCGCTCATCAGCCACGTGCTCCGAAGCCGCTCAACGACGGCGCCGATCGTTGGCTTGGCAACCACGCATCGAACAGCGTCGAACACGGCAATCGGCACGTGACGCTCGAACAGCTGAGTGGCGAAAACACGGCACACGGCCCCGCGAAGTGGGCCAGCGCCGCCTAGAGCCGCGATTCGCGACAACGACGCGGCGACTTCCGACCGGTCGTGCAGGAGCGACAGAGACAGATTGCTCTGTACCTTTGCTAGCGTCATAGCGACAGCGTTGCTATGGCGACCAGCGGAAGAGAACCACGAATCATCGGCTTATATTTAGCCACAGAAACATAAGCACGGAGCAGCGGTCGAGTCTACTGGGCCGGGCGGCGTTCAGAGGATCCAGGCTGTCGTGTGTCACTGCCCCCCACCGCCCCCCAACACACCGCCCCCACGAAACTCACCCGACTAATCTTCCGCGAGCGATTCCGCACCGACGTGGGTCGCGACGACATCTCAGACGCACTGACGCACACGCACTAGCAAAGCACGCAGCGAAACGCCTCCCGTGCGACGAGAGGACGCTGCTCACACTGCTAGCTGGTCGGCGAGGTCGCGCGCACTGAGAAGCCCGTCGTGGTGGCGTGACGTCGCCGATGTGTAGTAGTGGAGGGGGGTCAGGGGAGGTGGGTGACAGCTGTACCACGTGCACGGCCAGTGCTATACGTCGCGATCGCAGCGCTAGACGAGCATAGGCGACCGCGTTGTTTCTTGGTAGTTTTGTGCCTCGAGGCAAGCCTAGCCTAGAAGGGACCCGGTGTTTGTTTTGCTTGAAAGTCGTGGTGTATCTTACGGTTGAACTGACTCTGTGAGTTGGTTGCTAAGCGACAGAGAGTCGGGGCACCCGATCGTTGTAGCCGTGGTTGCGAATCGCCCGTGGTTCGCGAAACCTGTTTCCATGGCGATGCAAAAAACTTGTTCACCCCTTGACGTAGCTAGGTCATGCTAGCATCGTTTGGAGTCGCCGCCCAGAAACAGCTGAATGCGAGGCGAACGCAATCACGGCTTCCGTGCAAAATGCAGTTTTGTTTTCTTGTTTTGTTACCCGCGGGGCACGGGTTTTTCCTGCACAGGTTGTCATTATCAGAGCCAGCTTGATTCAGATTAATTTCAGACGTGTCTTGCTTCGAGAGCGGCGTTTGTTTCGTGGTATCGACAAGGTGGTGTTCTCTGTAAACGGTCGCCCAGCCGTTGACTGGTCATGCGCAGTGTTGCTTAACTTGGTGGCGGTGGCTACTTTCTCTCTCACACGTTGTGTTTACATCGGAGTTGTCATGGTAACCAAGCACGGATTTCATGGCGGCTTGAATTACCGAGTATTTGACACGGCCAGGTCATGTCATACATGTTATACTTCACGTCCCACTGGATACCGAGGTTTAAACTTGGGGAAAGATCTTCGAACTGATTGCGATCTTTTGCGTATTTCACGATCTTTTTATTCGATCGAGATCGGATTTTCAACGATCTTTTTTAAAATGAACGTTTTTTTTAACATGCAAGGAATTTTTGTTCCTGTTAAGTGTTAACAGCCTGTTAAGTGTTAATAGCCTGTTAAGTGTTAACAGCCTGTTAAGTGTTAGCAGCCTGTTAAGTGTTAACAGCCTGTTAAGTGTTAACGGGCTGTTAATTTTCTTCTTGTATTCTTGACTATAAGTCATAGTCCTCGTCGCATTGTGTTCCTATACTTTTTCTATATTAATATTGGATTTCCCAGCGCCTTTAGCTGCTGCTAAAACACACGTTTGTTTCCATAAATCATATGATTTTCTTTCGAAAACGATCTTTTAAATGAATTTGATCTTTTATTGAAACAAATATGAATTCAAGAAAAACTATTTGAAATGGGTTTTGAATGCTAAGTAAAGGGCTACTAAATTTCTCTTTTAATAGTAGTAAACAGTAGAAATTTAGTAGCCCTTTACTTAGCATTGAAAACCCAGTTGAAATAGTTTTTGTTAAAACAAGTGCTAAGGTTACATCAAGTAGACATGAGTCTAAAAAAAATCAAAAATTTAAATTTGAACTAAAAAAAAAACGATTGCGAACTTCGAACTTTTTAAAAGATCTTATTGGGCGACGATCTTGATCTATTGAAAAGATGTTCCCCGCTGTATACCGAGGTCCCGTGACAGTCGTGGGGACTGTGTCGAGGCGTGGCGATCCGTGCGTTCTTTCGTCACCAACTCAGTCGTGGGAAAAATAATAAACAAGTAAATAAATGTCAAGACAAAGTAGGCTTGAGATCGATGCCCGGCGCACGTCTCCACCGGGCCGAGGCCACCCACTGCACCCAGGTAGCAAAAACAAGGTGCATCGAGACCGTAGTAACGAGAGTAACGCCACTGTTGCTATGGGTTACACAGAACGCCACTGTTGCTATGGGTTACACAGGACGCCACTGTTGCCATGGGTTACACAGGACTCCACTGTTGCTATGGGTTACACAGGACGCCACTGTTGCCATGGGTTACACAGGACGCCACTGTTGTCATGGGTTACACAGGACGCCACTGTTGCCATAGGTTACACAGGACGCCACTGTTGTCATGGGTTACACAGGACGCCACTGTTGCCATGGGTTACACAGGACGCCACTGTTGCCATGGGTTACTCACGACGCCACTGTTGCTATGGGTTACTCACGACGCCACTGTTGCTATGGGTTACACAGGACGCCACTGTCGCTATGGGTTATACAGGACGCCACTGTTGCCATGGGTTACACAGGACGCCACTGTTGCCATGGGTTTCACAGGACGCCACTGTTGCTATGGGTTACACAGGACGCCACTGTTGCCATGGGTTACACAAGACGCCACTGTTGCTATGGAAACAGGGGGTGTTGGAAAGACAACAGATGTTGTCGATGACGTCACACTGCGTGCTGGAGGTTCCTGAACTCGATCGCGGTGACGTCACCAGGAGGGGACAAAAAATGGCAAAAAACGAGAGCATCAAGGAGACTTTGGTTTATAATATTGTCGCGGGACCTTCTGTCCCAATAATTGTGTTGTCCCGCTGTTCGTTGTCATGGTGATGGGATGCTGTGTTGACGTAGGTCCATGTGGCTTGCCATTAGATGCGCTCTACGCAGGTGCGCTACGCAGGTGCGTGCGCACGCAGCCAAGGTCCACTGGAAATCTCTTCCGCATGGTTCTGTCAAAATGTCGCGTCTCGTGTTCCTGGCTTGAGGGCCCTTGACCGTCGGCCCAGGAATAGACCGTCACGGCCACCGAGACGTTAATACTCGCGTTTGTCTCTGTTTTTAGACGCCGATCCCAGTGGCGCTCCCAGTGGCGGAATATTTGGGTAACAGTGGAGGTATTCTAGTTAGGTAGTATGGCAGTTGGTGCCGGCACCGGGTTTCCCATCCTCTCAGCTAGACTATGATGGGTTTATCATCATCCTCATCATCACCCGTACATTCCGACCAGTGCCACAAGGAAGACAAGGAAGACTGGTGTAACGGAGAGCGGCTTGTATCAGGGAAGGGCGCCTAAGCACCTCAAAGCGTGCAGGAAAACAGGGCTGCCAACGGTCGATGATTTCGCGGAAAACAAGTTGCGTGCGACGGGATGACGTCACATTTCCCGGAAGGCGCCGAGGATGAGAGACGAGCCCCGGGTTCGATGTCAAACCCGGCCACGTCGATCGCTAATGAAAGCCGGAGAATTCCGATCGATACGCAAACCTGGCTAGAATATGATTTCCACAGTTCTGTTCCAGTGCCGCCTTGAGCCGGCAAAATGCGCCTTCCAGAGTGTATTTCGGTGCCGCCTTCCAATAATATGTCGCATGCGGCCATCTGTCCCGTCTCACAGATGCTCGTGCCTGGCAATTGGCTGCGATTGCTTCGCGCGATTGTCGATTGAATGTGGCGTTGCGCTCCTGATGAGTCGAATCAGCCGATTGCGTCACCGCCTCATTGATTTGTTGTCGAGCTTGGCTCAGCTGTTCTGCTGGCTGCCAGGGCGCCGTGCCGGCCGGCTACCCCGTGTTACATGCATGCATCAAAAGATGCCTAACTGCCACACGACAGGGGCACGGCCCGTTGGGGTGCTAGCTGTAGACAAGGATGATGTCACGTCCGTGGAATGGCTTGACATTCTTCGTTGAGACTTTCTGAAGTAAAATTAATTGTTCTTTTTTCAACTTATCGGTATTGTGATAATTATCTTGATTACTTGCTTCTGCGAGTTATTTTACCCGATATTCGATCTCAAGGCTTGGTATTTCAGTGACGGTGCGTGTCTGGCGCCGCGTTTTTCTTTGTTTTTTCCGCATCGCAACGCCGACACGAGGTTTCATTCGATTGGACGACGCCGACGCCAAGAATAGGCAATCGAAAATAACTAATCCACTGCGTTCCCACGACCCCCTCGTAGACTTTCCGGCAAGCCCAGAAAGACAATCGAATCAGCCGCAAGTGCCGTCTTGATTCAATCCCAATGCTTTGAGACATGCGTTAACTTGCTGCCGAAGTGCCCTGATGTGCCCCAAAGGCCTAGCCGGAGTGCCCTAGCTGGAACTCAATTAACCTGGATAGAACATAGGATCCAGCCAGCTGATCTCAAATAACCTGGATAGAGCATAGGATCCAGCCAGCTGATCTCAAATAACCTAGATAGAGCATAGGATCCAGCCAGCTGATCTCAAATAACCTGGATAGAGCATAGGATCCAGCCAGCTGATCTTACATAACATGGATAGAGCATAGGATCCAGCCAGCTGATCTCAAAAACCTGGATAGAGCATAGGATCCAGCCAGCTGATCTCAAATAACCTGGATAGAGCATAGGATTCAGCCAGCTGATCTCAAATAACCTGGATAGAGCATAGGATCCAGCCAGCTGATCTCAAATAACTTGGATAGAGTATATGATCCAGTTAGCTGATATCAAATAACCTGGATAGAGGATAGGATCCAGCCAGCTGATCTCAAATAACCTGGATAGAGCATAGGATCCAGCCAGCTGATCTTACATAACATGGATAGAGCATAGGTACCAGCCAGCTGATCTCTAATAACCTGGATAGAGCATAGGACCCAGCCAGCTGATCTCAAATAACCTGGAAAGAGCATAGGATCCAGCCAGCTGATCTCAAATAACCTGGATAGAGCATAGGATCCAGCCAGCTGATCTCAAATAACCTGGATAGAGCATAGGATCCAGCCAGCTGATCTCAAATAACCTAGATAGAGCATAGGATCCAGCCAGCTGATCTCAAATAACCTGGATAGAGCATAGGATCCAGCCAGCTGATCTTACATAACATGGATAGAGCATAGGATCCAGCCAGCTGATCTCAAAAACCTGGATAGAGCATAGGATCCAGCCAGCTGATCTCAAATAACCTGGATAGAGCATAGGATTCAGCCAGCTGATCTCAAATAACCTGGATAGAGCATAGGATCCAGCCAGCTGATCTCAAATAACTTGGATAGAGTATAGGATCCAGTTAGCTGATATCAAATAACCTGGATAGAGGATAGGATCCAGCCAGCTGATCTCAAATAACCTGGATAGAGCATAGGATCCAGCCAGCTGATCTCAAATAACCTGGATAGAGCATAGGATCCAGCCAGCTGATCTCAAATAACCTGGATAGAGCATAGGATCCAGCCAGCTGATCTTACATAACATGGATAGAGCATAGGTACCAGCCAGCTGATCTCTAATAACCTGGATAGAGCATAGGACCCAGCCAGCTGATCTCAAATAACCTGGATAGAGCATAGGATCCAGCCAGCTGATCTCAAATAACCTGGATAGAGCATAGGATCCAGCCAGCTGATCTCAAATAACCTGGATAGAGCATAGGATCCAGCCAGCTGATCTCAAATAACCTGGATAGAGCATAGGATCCAGCCAGCTGATCTCAAATAACCTGGATAGAGCATAGCATCCAGCTTGCTGATCTCAAATAACATGGATAGAGCATAGTATCCAGCCAGCTGATCTCAAATAACCTGGATAGAGCATAGGATCCAGCCAGCTGATCTTAAATAACCTGGATAGAGCATAGGATCCAGCCAGCTGATCTCAAATAACCTGGATAGAGCATAGCATCCAGCTTGCTGATCTCAAATAACATGGATAGAGCATAGTATCCAGCCAGCTGATCTCAAATAACCTGGATAGAGCATAGGATCCAGCCAGCTGATCTCAAATAACCTGGATAGAGCATAGGATCAAGCCAGCTGATGAAAATTAAAGCTAGGAAATCCATTTTTGGCATCAGGAAGAAGTCCGTAAATCCGAGATGTCCCCACGACATCGTTTATCAGTGTTCATCGTAAAGTTTATGAAACACATTTTCAAACTATTTTGACCGTTAAAGTCGTGAAACTACGAAAAACTCCACAACTACCGATGGAAGCAATTAAAATGCATCGGCAGTTAAAGTCTGTTTCACCGTCCTTTGGAGAGAACTCAAAATTAGGAGCTGTCATGATGGCGGCCTTGGATTCAACGGCCACATGGCAACCTCTATCCAGGTTAGGTGAGATCATTGTTTAAAGGCAGGCCAAGAACTTCGCCGCATGTTGTTTACAACACTTCTAGATGTTGTTTTCGCCGACAACTCGACGATAACAAAGTGGAAGTGACACAGCATACTTCCGGGGTGACGTCACACTAGGTTTCCTGTCATCGGCGACAATTCGCGATCGTTCTTTTAATTGCGATAAATTGTTAACCAGCAGAGACACTGGAGGCTTGTCAGAAATATTTCGGGGGCCATGATAATCCAACAAGCCATGGTAACCCATGGCAATCCAACAAGCCATGGTAACCCATGGCAATCCAACAAGCCATGGTAACCCATGGCAATCCAACAAGCCATGGTAACCCATGGCAACCCAACAAGCCATGGTAACCCATGGCAATCCAACAAGCCATGGTAACCCATGGCAATCCAACAAGCCATGGTAACCCATGGCAATCCAACAAGCCATGGTAACCCATGGCAATCCAACAAGCCATGGTAACCCATGGCAACCCAACAAGCCATGGCAATCCAACAAGCCATGGTAACCCATGGCAATCCAACAAGCCATGGCAATCCAACAAGCCATGGCAATCCAACAAGCCATGTCAATCCAACAAGCCATGGTAACCCATGGCAATCCAACAAGCCATGGTAACCCATGATAATCCAACAAGCCATGGCAATTTAACAAGCCATGGTAACCCATGGCAATCCAACAAGCCATGGTAACCCATGGCAATCCAACAAGCCGTGGTAACCCATGGCAATCCAACAAGCCATGGTAACCCATGGCAATCCAACAAGCTATGGTAACCCATGGCAATCCAACAAGCCATGGTAACCCATGGCAATCCAACAAGCCATGGTAACCCATGGCAATCCAACAAGCCGTGGTAACCCATGGCAATCCAACAAGCCATGGTAACCCATGGCAATCCAACAAGCCATGGTAACCCATGGCAATCCAACAAGCCATGGTAACCCATGGCAATCCAACAAGCCATGGTAACCCATGGCAATCCAACAAGCCATGGTAACCCATGGCAATCCAACAAGCCATGGTAACCCATGGCAATCCAACAAGCCATGGTAACCCATGGCAATCCAACAAGCTATGGTAACCCATGGCAATCCAACAAGCCATGGCAATCCAACAAGCCATGGTAACCCATGGCAATCCAACAAGCCATGGTAACCCATGGCAATCCAACAAGCCATGGCAACCCAACAAGCCATGGTAACCCATGGCAACCGCTTGCACTGGTGTATTGTTAATGTAAGAATTCTAGAAGTCGGGTAGACAAAGGGTTCGACTAGCACTGCTTAACTCGACCGATATCTCCTATTGTTGCCGACGGGTGCAATGGAACAAATGATAGTGTATCGATCGGCAACCATGCCGTGAGTTTCAACTTTGGTCTGAACATTTTTTTTCGAAAATTTTCTCCGCGTGCCAAAATGGACCCCTGACATTTTTCTTTTCAACCAAGCTCGATTGATTGATTTGTGGTGTTTAACGACGCAATGTTTTGACAACTGGCCATGCGGCACTGGTCTAATGGCGTCGGTGAATGAGTGGATGATGATGAACCTACCCTAGCCTAGAAGGGAGGAGGGGCAACTTGGTGTCGGCACGTAGTCTACTCCTGTCGAAGAGCACCAAGGGGACCACCGGCTTCACGTCCCTTCCTAAGGACGGTACAACTCGAACAGCAGGATTCCTCCACAAATCCATGCTGTCGAGAGGTTGATAAGCAAGGCGAATGAAGTTGTTGTACTAACTTTTATCCCTCCAGCCTCTCTCCCAAACAGAACTGGTCATGTGTATGATGGTCATGTGTATGATGGTCATCCATCCAATACCTGACCCAGCGCAGTGTTGCTTGACTTTCATCCCTCCAACCTCTCTCTCGAACAGAACTGGTCATGTGTATGACGGTCACCCATTCAATACCTGACCCAGCGCAGTGTTGCTTAACTTTCATCCCTCCAACCTCTCTCCCGAACAGAACTGGTCATGTGTATGATGGTCACCCATTCAATACCTGACCCAGCGCAGTGTTGCTTAACTTCGGTGATCTAACGAGAACCGGTGTTACCAACACGACAAACCGTTCAGTATACTAAGCCCGAGATTGCGCACAAGGCAAAGTGAATAATATTTCGAAAAAATATTCTTGATCAGACTTAGTTAGGTATTTTATCGACCACATTCTCGATTTGTATCATACTTCTCTCAAAGGTGAGGCCATGACAGGCCGGCAACAAATTGGTCTGTTTCTTGAAATTCTAACTTTAATTTTGCGACTTTTTTCTCACTGAAGTTCTCAGCAAGTTCAATGCATTGTTCTCAACATACTCGATGTCAAGACTTCTAACTCCAATGGTTTGGTAATGGAGATTTCTGTTAAGATTAGTCTGCAGTGACCCTGGATTCGATTCTTCTTTGCAGTGAAAACATGTTTCAAAGTGGCTCAGGCGATGCTACATTGCCTTGATTCTCCTGGACTTCTTTGCTGTCACTTTTTTCCAGCAGAATGGAATGAAATAAGATTAAAACAGACAATTTTGTTCCAATGCCAACAATGGAACAAGTGACTGTGCTTATCATCACGCTCCATTCAATTGTTCGCCGGGAAAATAAACTGTGGAATTCAAGGCCGCGCCTTTCCAAGCCGAAATCTATTGTCCGTAGTTCGATTCCCGGACCTCGGTCTCGTCGAGTGTCCACGGTGACGTCATGTGCTGGCGCCCTGGCGGCGGTATCGTGTGGTAGGGGGGGGGGTGACGGTGAGGGGGTCCCATATTCAACTAAACACTGTAATACTGCCCCTTGCAATAACCCTTGCAATAACCCGAGACTAACCCAACACTAACCCGAGACTAAAACGATGCCAGGGCCTGTGAACTCAACGGGGCCGCGTACAAGAATACTTGGCTTTCACTTCCCGTGGCTATTTTTAGCGACCCTGGCTCGCCGTGTTTCCAGTTGGCCTTCCGACCCGAACTCGAACCCCGGACTTCCACGGACGCGACCAAAGGATGGCAGTGACAAGGCCAGGTGCCCGTCGAGACGACGACCGACGCCTTGCGTCGTATCGATTGGCCCCAATAATCACTGCCAGCTGGATTCGGGACGCCGAACACAGCGTTCCAGGCGACAGTCCGAATTGCGTTGCCATGGAAATGCGTGTGTTATCACAATAAACTCTTCTATTTGTTATAAAATTCCCGTCCCCCAAGTCTAAGCATCCTGGCAGATACCGCTTTGAAAGATACTCGTTCGTTCGGCTCGGGTAAAACGCCTCCGTAGCGACGTTCGCCGCCTCCACTCGTCGCCTGGACGCCTCCCCCGTGGCGTCGCGGCTATCGATCCCCTCGGCGTCCATGCCTCGACACAAAGGAGCCGTGCTTTCGCCGCTCAGCTGTTCGCCGCCGATCGGCCGCGATGAATCCGACAAGCCGACTTCGCGCGGCACACGCGCTTGTTTAATTAGTAGAGAGAGAAAGAGATAGCGTCGCGTGACGTCATTGATTACGTATTTCTTCCAGGAGCCGTGTCGGGTTCGGGTTCTCGGAGGCAGTGAGCGTCAAATTCCCGCCGCGCTGTCGTATGTTTTCTGAACGCACTTAGCAAAGCTCGTTGGTCAGTTGGCTTTGCTTAGAAACACTGTTTAGAAGCACAATTCAGAAGCAAAGCTTCCTAGAAGCACTTTTTAGAAGCACAGCTTCCTAGAAGCTCCTGCTCAGAAGTAAGCTGTTTAACGAAGCGCTCTGTTTAACGAAGCACACGCCTAAACACACGCAGACATTGTCGTCCATTCATAAACACCAATACAAAGTCGCCCACACAAAGCGATCCTGCCACGGCCGCCATGACTCTCCGCGGAGGTCGCTAAACGCCTCCCTCTGGCCGTCGGCTACTCACCATGCTGTCCTCGGGCGCCGGCTGCTCGGGGGCGGCGAGGTCGATCCCTTCGTCAGCGTCCCCGTCTTCATCCTCTCGGCTGGTCACGGCGCCCATGGCGTCGTGTTGGCACGCAGCATGCGCCCTACAGAGAGGACCGGGACTCACTGACGATCCGTTAAGAAGGCGCGCTACGACGGCGTCGGCGCCTTCGGTGCGTGTTCAGTGCGTCGGCGCCGACTCGAGTGTTGCGATGGCTACTCGGCCAGGCGGACCCGCGTCGAGTTCAAATAGAGCCATGTTACCGTGTGGGATTCTTCACGCCATGTGGATGGAAAGCAGTCCAATTGGCTGACAGTCGCTGCTCAGCTGTCAATGATAAAAGCCCCGAACAAGCCCTAATCTTAAAAAGTTGGAGGAAGTGCGAAGTTCTAAAAATACGTTCCTGAGATTGAGTCGAGTTTTAAAAAACTCTCCTGTAATAGGTAATAGGGGTAAACCGGGATGGTCTGGGGTGATAGGGTCAAGAACTCAATGTATACTCTTCTTGGGGTATGCCAGAGAAGGGGGAGGTTGAGGTTAGGTAAACTAAACCCATGCAATTGCCCTGATGATGATCATGAAGGAAACTTGGAACGTGGCCTAGGACAAGCCAATAGAATCTAACCTAGGTTTCCTAACCTAGGTTTCCTAACCTAGGTTTTCTAGCCTAGGTTTCCTAACCTAGGTTTCCTAACCTAGGTTTCTTAGTCTAGGTTAGCTAGCCCATGTTTCCAGTGGTTATTTTGTGCGTACGCTCACGCACCTTTTCTTGCAATAGTGTACGTCGATCACTCATTCCAGGAAAAGTTTGGTCAACTCTACATTTAAATTCAAGAAACACGCGTTCTTTTATTTTATTTGAAAATGGCATTCAGCAGAACGTAGGTTTACTCACAGAATCTTAAAATTCTGAAAAATAAATGCCAAACACACTAGCTCATAATTATGACAATGCAAAGCGATAGCAAGGCTAAGCTTAGCTAAGCTCAGGCAACGCTACCCTTTGTCAGGCAGCGCCGACAAAGCATAGCGAGAGTAAAGAAATTGTTTCAATGTTTTCCGCCTTGTGGCACGGCTTCCTTCCTCCCCCAAGAAAACACCCGATCTAGAACAGCACCTGACTTCAATTGAGAGCTTACCAGAGGCGTGTGGTCAGGGCATGCCTACATTCTAGCCCCACCACTCGCCACTGGAGCGTACCCAACCTTTTTCGTTAGAAATTAACCACTGCATGTTTTCTAAGTAATTGCGACGATGTCAGGGGGGGGGGGGAGGGGGGGCCCAAGGGTACTTCGCCACTATTTCACTATCAGTATAAGAAAAACGAAACCAGCACAATTGTCCGGGCGCCATTTTAGAAGTGTTTTTTTTTTTTTAAATAGATAAGTCTTGAAATAATGTAGCCTCTTGTACTTGAGATTTGTACGGCCAGGCTGGAGCTCTAAACTTTGTCTTGCGAGGACCGCACAACAAAAACCTTTCAGTGGTTTAAAAAAACAGTCAAAGTTAATGCCTGACATTGTTGATGAGTCGAATAGTTGCAAATGTTTGCTGGAAACACTTTGACTAGCTTCAAAATATGACCTTTATACAGACTTTTCTTGGATTAATAATGTGAAGACCAAGACGCGACCTCTTATAGCACGTCATGACTTACACGTCTCGTACCTGAGAAATAGTAATCTTATAGTTATGTGGGGCCAAACGGGACAAAGAAAGAAAAATATTGCTACTATTCAAAAAAATATTTTGCTGCTCTTCTCCCCCCCCCTTAGGTAACCCTGCCCACGCCAAGCCCTCGATGTCAACGCCCTCGTCCCAAGGGCAGCTTCTCTTGGGGGGCGCTGACTATGCATGGACATTGGGTGCATGCCCGACGAACCTGGGGACTCTGCACGTGAATTTGACAGGCGACGGATGGCGTCGCTTTGTCCCTTCGAACAGCGCCGCGACGTCGATCAATGCGGCGTCGGTCGATGCGTTGCGCAGGCGTCGTGCGTCCGCCCGGCTACCTAGAGATTAGCTTTAATCACCAGTCTCGAGGGCGTCAGCTGTTTTGCTTCCTCGCGATTCAAGAAATTTCATTGAACATTCAAAGTCTTCCGTACGGAACACCGCCACCTTGGTGTAATTTGTTTCCCTTAATTTTTTCGACTCCTTGCTGTTCTTTGTCTCAGATTCATGGATCCCGTGTTTAGTTTCAATAAACAATCGTTTGTAAGATTTAATCTTGGCCGAGAGAGAAGATAACAGCCCATAGTTACCACCCCATAAAGTTCCTACCAAGCCATGAATGAAATACCAGGCATTTTTTCAGTGGTAAAACGTCACAATATCTGCGAAATAATCCCCAAATATTGCTACAATTGCTAGAAAAATGCTGAAACTAGTTTGTAAAACACTATATCTTGGCACAAATGGTTTCATGGTGGAGTAAAACAGCGCAATCAGCAACGATAATTTAAAAAACAACCGTTGGATTGCAAGTCACCCCCAAAATATCAGTGGTGTCTCTGTAGGATTATTTTTCTTGCCGAACGGAGCATGTAGCACCGGCAGCGCCACGCGAGGAAAATCCTGAAACTTGAAGCAGCACATAGTTCAGTGATATCACCACAGGTCGCAGGGCGAGCGCAAACACCAAATATCCGAGCGGTAGCCGAGACTGCAAACGTTGCTTGTTTAGTAATTGCTTATACACAATGAAAGAAAACTGAAAGAAAACTCCTTTTAGCGCTTGATTTCACCCGAGTCACGATGGCCTCAAAAGACTCGACACACAAGACGTCATTGTAACCAGCTGGAATGCACTTGTCACTGCACTTGCACATGCACCGCGCTGCGATTGCACTTATCTCGCGGGTGCATCTGCACGAGTGCATGCGTGCATGTGGAGAATTTACCGCTGCCCCCCCCCCCCCCCCCCCCCCCCCCCCCCCCCCCCCCCCCCCCCCCCCCCCCCCCCCCCCCCCCCCCCCCCCCCCTCCATCCCCCCCTCACCACCGCGACCACATGTCGTGGCCTGTTTCGATGTCAAGGCTACTTGAATAATTAGGCTCCAAGGAAACCTAGCTCGAATGTTGTAAATACTGGCTGTTTTAAAAACTTAGCTGGGGCGAATTTTTTAAAGGTGTCAAAATGTAAAAGCTTGATGTGACGGTACCAGATTTTGAATCACAAAAAGAATCAGTTCCAACCACAAACAGCCTTTTTCTATGCTAAGTTTTTTTTTTTTTCTGCGAAAAGATCTTGACCCCCAAACGTTTGACCGCTTTGACTCGTCAGGGTCAAAACGCAGTCCCAATCTTTAGTAGAAGCCGGGGGGTTGCTGCTAAGTGTCAACATATACTTTCTTGCTTGGCTGGAGTCTACGCCAAGTAGCTACCGATGCGTGTGGAATACTCAAGGATTATATCGCAGTGCCGGAAATCGGGAATAAAACACTCAATGTGAAAAACTTTCATGTCCAATAGAATGACCATTGAACATCCAAAAACTTTGATGCGACTTTGGTAAGAATCTGCACTTCCAGTCAAATCCAATTATACCTACAGCTGAATTTATAAAAATGTGAATATCACAAGTTTTTCTTTATTTTTATTTGGTCATCATGATAGTGACTGAGCGCAATGCATGCGACTACTTGTTGTTTGGCTAGTTATCACGATATTTATAATTATTCTTTAATTACTTCAACGATAATGCAACATTGTGCAGGCGAGGGTTTCTCCGTGACGGTGAAACGCCAAGGGATTGAGATCGTTCCTTCCAGATCACACCACACTTGAAGTTTGCGAGAAGGAAAATGTCCCAATTCCACGTGACCTGGTTCCAAGGCGGCGAGTTGTTTACCTGCTGGCGATTGCAACGATTGAAATATCGAGTCAACTTCGTTGCCCCCCCTCTGGGTGGAGTGGGCTGAGGAAGGTGGAGGCGATTCTCAGGGCGATTTCGGGGTCCGTGCGGTTGGCGCTAATGTATTCCACTGCGGCGAGCAACGTCGTGACGGGCGTCGGTCACGCGACGACGCCGCCGACGTCTTAGACTGGCCGAAAGGCGACCGTGGAGCAAGCTGATATTATGGCCAAAACATAAGAAAGTCGACGAAGAGTTAGTCTTCTGTAACGGGTGGACTGTCTCGGTGTTGAGGGACTTTGGCATCGAAGCAGGAACAACTGTCTCAAAGTTTCGTTGGGCTGGAAGGGAAAGAAGAAAGGGGGAAAAGGGGTGATCAATGCATCGCGGGATCTGATTGGTCATGAGAGAGCAAAAGGAAGCTGTGAGCAGAGGTTTAGTTCTAATTAGGCCCGCGGCACGCGCTGCGAGAGGGTGTAATCCTGGTTGGGGTTGGGAGAGTGAAGGGAAAGGCTTTTTGTATTAATTTCTGTCAGGACTTGCACATCGGGAACAGAAGCTGTGCCAGCCGATCACTGCTAATTGGATCTCAAGATGTTGGCGGCGTCTTCAAGGGCGCCGTTCCCCGCGCCAAGAAACGGCATATTGAATCGCGTCGCTTCTTGCCAATTGTTTTTCTCTCTAGAAAGTTTGACAGCAGAACGACTTTATGTCCATTAGCGCGATTAGTTGATTTGGCTGCCGACGCTTGTTGTGATCGCTGTAATTATGAATAGTTTGCGAACCTGCCGCCAGAGTGGCGACCCGACTGGCACTGGAATCGCCGAGGCAATTTGTCAACAGCGCGAACCCAGCGCTGTCGCAAGGCGGGCTACGAAATTAGGCACGCAAAACTGCACGCTTGTGCGTAAAGATATACCGTTTATTACACGCATCCACGCAATGCACAGTACAATGCGTTCATTTATATAAACTGCGTACAACACATTTTCGTTACAATATAGTATATGTATATAATAATAATATGGTTTACCAATAATATGTTTACTTCTTTTCCTCTATCTACTTCCACGTCACAGTTTTTTTTTCCTGTGTAAATAACATCAACATTATCACTAGATGTTTTCGGCAGAATTCAAGGTACTTACTTCATGTTAATGTCTTACAACTCGGCCCCGGAACGAACACTAACTACTTATCCTTTGCGCCTGCGCTCTAGACGTTACAAAACATACGTCACGTCCACAGCGTTGCCAATTCGGGGCTCGCGTTAGACAATCATACTTTGGTCTCCTTGTTTGACGAAGCATTTAAAACTCTTGTCACTGCAATCTACGGCAAAACAAATTGCACCGAAACCAGCAAACAATGCGCACGCAAGGATCAGGAGTACCGATTGCTTGTTTCCATTTTGTTTTTGGCGTTTCACATGGAATGCAAGTCATTTTGTCGCCATCATTTTGTTTACAGCCCGAGGGCTTTCTTTTTTCTACATAAGACAGCAGTTTGACATCAAGCAGTTTCTTTGTATGGCACTTCCTGTCCAGATCAAGGCGGCCGTTCCTTTCCACCGAGCCGCCATTTTAAAACAAAGTACGCTTAAGCACCGCAACTCGATCGTGTCGAGCATCAAACACAAGAAATGCCACGTTTCACCAATTGTTTCTGCACCAAGCTAAAGGCTCTGACTAACAAAGTACAAACTATCACGAGTATAATTTAGTATTTGTAATTCTATCGTTTGTGCAATTTTAACATGCATGTTGGCATAATATCTAATATCATCATATATGTATGTATATATATGTATATATATGTTTTTATATAGAAAACATTGCACAGTTTGTGGGTAAATATAGTTCATCTTACAAACTAGAAAACTCTCTCTTTCGGTACATTGGTTGTAACATATTGTCGTAAGCACTAGGCTGTATAATACTTTAACAAGTATTTTTTAACGCTTCTTCTAAGTTTCATATCAATTTTATGTCAACGTTTATTTAAGCTTGGTTACGGTTATGATTACATTTCTTTTTTTTTTACTCGCTATCAAATTTATGTTATGTTTACATGTTTTTCGCCTTGCTGGTTACTTGAACCGGTCGTGCCCAAAGAGTACCAATGCCCGGCCCCCTGGATGCTCACCTATCAATTAGACGACAGTTCTCACTTGCCTGTGTTAGTGAACATTGTATCCAGAAGGCGCTGGCATTGATTGTCCTTGATAAAGACAGGCCCAAAGCTTGGTTGCTAAGCGTGAAGATAGGCCAGCCTATTTCCGTTTCCGTTTATTTGCAGGAGTGTATGTTGATGAAATCAAACCCAGCCATGGGCACTTTAATGCGTCCGGTGTCCATTAAACACCGCGTTAAACACTGCTTTAAGCCGGGTAACCATGGTGACCGCTGAAGTTTCGTCTAGAACTACTTTCGGCTCAGAAAAAAAAAGCTCATGCCAACCGGGGTCGAAGATTCAGTTGGTGTTGTCAAGGTAAACGCACTTTGAGCAGGGGAGTGACCGGCAGCCCCAAGAATTGGGTGCGATTCCATCTTTCAGACCTCACGGCTGTCTGAAAGGTTAACCCAAGTTAGCCATTTCTGCACGAACACGCTCGAATACATCCGAACTTGTCCGACCGCTAGCTTCAGCAGCTTCACGAGTAGGGGGCAGCACCATACACTTGAAGGTCACTAAACTCAATGCAAGTGTCTTGCTCTAAACAAGAAGTTGCTCATCGACGGGGCCGTGGACCACGGCAAGCCAGCTCACCGCGATCTCACGGCATGCGCCAGGAGACGCTAAGTCGCGTAAAAACACGGCTTGTCTGCGCATGTGACCGCCATCGCCAGTCCGACAGAAGAGAAACTCAATTCGAAAAGTTCTAATTGGAGTCCGCCATTAGCTGATTAAATAGTTTGATCAAATGGGCGGTGGGGGATGCATCCCAGCCATCGCACGTTCGGCGAACTCACAGAGCGCTCGGAAAACAATCGACGGTCCTATAGATCCAACGCGCATACCTCACCGCCGCCTGGTCCGATCGCGGGTACAAACAAAACTCATGATCGATTTCACTTGTTTTAAAAAAGCGTACAAAAGCATTCTCTCTACGCCCGGCTGAGTCTCGTGGGCCGGGTTCACGCCTCGGCCGGCTGCCGTCAGAGGTCGCCGGAATACGAGGCGCACATCAGGCGGCTCTCGGCGGTGTCTTCCCGGCGTCAGAGCGGCCTGGACGCCTCCCCCTGGGGCGTTAGCATGTCCACGCGCGTGCTAATCGACCCGTCGCTGAAACACAATGGGAACAGTACAATTAACAAACACATTACGTGTGACGAAGAGGGGGGAGGGAGCTTAATTGTGACCACTGGCGTCGGTAAATGGCTGGGCGATAAAGACAATTGTGAAATTTTAGCACTAGCCTAGATGAGAGGATGGCAAACCCGGTGCCAGCACATAGCCTAACCAAATATGACCACAGGCTACTCTACCGTTCTACTCCTTGGAGATCTGTCACTCTCATCAAATACACTAAAACCGTCTCAAAAAGCCAGTGTCCAAGTAGCTCAATGGGTTAGAGCAACACCCGCGATAGGTGGAGATCGGGGTTCGAGTCATCAATTTTTGAGACGGTTATAGTAGTGTTCATAATAATAAAATACCCCGCGCACTGCGAGCGTTTGCAATTTAAATAAGATTTTATCTAAAAGACCGTAGGCTGGACGTCCTTTCCTAAAGACGGCACAACTCGAACAACAGGATTCCTCTAAAAATCTGTCGAAAGACTTCTAATCAGGCGAGTGAAGTTGTTGCACAGAACTTATCTCATCTCACGAGGACCAGTGTTTGCAACACATGTAGCCGTTCGGTGGTCACCCATCCAATACCGGACCCAGCGCAGTTGAGCTTAACTTATATAATCTCACGAGAACCTATATTTGCAGCACTCCACACGACAATGGAACATCGGATGCGCATTCTGTGCATACCATACCACAATGGTGGCCCAGCCGGAAACGGAAGTGGGATACTCTTCCTCGCTTTCCGTCGGCCGGGAACGATCGTCGTTTGCCGTCTATTGTCGGGAATCATCGGATGACTTCGGATTGCCTGACGAAGTCGACAAGCCGACGAACAATGAGCTAATCAGTCGATGCAAAGCTTCATGGAATCGCAAAGCTTCAGAGGCGCTTGCCAATGCCAAGTGACCTGCTTTCAAACTATCTTATCAAGGCACTGCACATGGATCACGTGGGTCGAGTTGATTACCGTGCGGCCATTAATCACGCTGTGCCATGGTGTGGCAGGAGGGGGGGGGGGGGGAGGGGATCCAAGACGCCGTGAACATTAGCCATTCGCTCGTCAGAGCGAGCCACTAGCCGCTCTAAGGTGCCTTGATTGTCACACTGCTATACAAACGTAATTATTCATAGATCATGTCGGCATCACTTTCATCTAGATTCGAAATCCTCTCTACAAACATGACCAGTTCTGTTCGGGAGAGAGGTTGGTGGGATGAAAGTTAAACAACACAGCGCTGGGTCAGGTATTGGATGGGTGACCATCATACACATGACCAGTTCTGTTCGGGAGAGAGGTTGGAGGGATGAAAGTTAAGCAACACTGCGCTGGATCAGGTATTGGATGGGTGACCATCATACACATGACCAGTTCTGTTCGGGAGAGAGGTTGGAGGGATGAAAGTTAAGCAACACTGCGCTGAGTTAGGTATTGGATGGGTGACCATCATACACATGACCAGTTCTGTTCGGGAGAGAGGTTTGAGGGATGGAAGCTTATCAACCTCTTGACAGCATGGATTTGTGGAGGAATCCTGTTGTTTGAGTTGTACCGTCCTTCGGAAGGGACATTAAACCAGTGGTCCCCTTGGTGCTCTTCGACAGGAGTAGGCTACGTGCCTGCACCAGGTTTCCCCTCCTTCCTTCTAGGCTAGGTTAGGTTAATTATCATCCTCATCATCATCCACTCATTCACCGACGCCATTAAACCAGTGCCGCTTGGCCAGATGTCAAAACAGTGCGTCGTTAAACACCACAAATAATAACTCTCTACAAAAACAACACCGTAATTTTCACCCGCCCTGTCTGGCCATCCGATACAAAACAATGGCGGCGCAGCTGCCACCGTGAGCTGGATATACTTTACATCTCTTCCCCAAGTCGAGTCCATCTTATTTCCGGGGAAGCATCGTTTTTTGAATTCTTGGAAATAATCTCACAACCCGTCCCCGGGGCGGAGTCCTATCTCTCTCTCCCTCTCTCCCGAAGCCCGAAGCGAGCCGAAACAACCCGAGCTTTCACGAACCCCTCGTCTCCGTCTAGCAGCTGTTTTCCCACGAAGTGTCCACAGCCCCCTGGTGGCAGGCTGCACGTTGTTTAGGAGGCAGTGGGAATCCTGTGGTTAGCATTCAGAAGGCGCGGCAGGCTTAGAAAGTTCCTCGGCATTACGTGGAATTGGACTCCGAAAATGCTTGCGGGAAAACTCGGCGTGGAAATTGGTTTCCACGATCGCGAACTTTCCATTCGTGTTCGCGTGTTGCCAGCGCACGCTATGCGGCGAAAGAACTCACTAACTTGGCCCATTCATTTGTCTCCAATTCACAATAATATTTGACACGAACTGATGACGTAACAGAACATAAGATTCGCCTTGCCCCGCCTTGCCTTGCCTTGCCATGCCTTGCCTTGCCTTGCCTTGCCTAGCCTTGCCTTGCCTTGCCATGCCTTGCCTTGCCCCGCCTTGCCTTGCCTTGCCTTGCCTTGCCATGCCATGCCTTGCCATGCCATACCATGCCTTGCCTTGCCTTGCCTTGCCTAGCCCCGCCTTGCCTTGCCTTGCCTTGCCTTGCCTTGCCTTGCCTTGCCTTGCCTTGCCTTGCATTGCATTGCCTAGCCTTGCCTTGCCATGCCATGCCTTGCCTTGCCCCGCCTTGCCTTGCCTTGCCTTGCCTTGCCTTGCCTTGCCTTGCATTGCCTTGCCTAGCCTTGCCTTGCCATGCCATGCCTTGCCTTGCCCCGCCTTGCCTTGCCTTGCCTTGCCATGCCTTGCCTTGCCTTGCCTTGCCTTGCCTTGCCATGCTATGTCATGCCTTGCCTTGCCTTGCCTTGCCTTGCCTTGCCTTGCCTTGCCTTGCCTTGCCTTGCCTTTCCATGCCTTGCCTTGCCTTGCCTTGCCTTGCCTTGCCTTGCCTTGTATTGCCTTGCCATGCCTTGCCCTGCCTTGCCTTGCCTTTCCATGCCTCGCCCTGCCTTGCCTTGCCTTTCCATGCCTTGCCTTGCCTTGCCTTAACTTGCCTTGCCTTGCCTTGCCTTGCCTTGCCTTGCCTTGCCTTGCCTTGCCTTGCCTTGCCTTGCATTGCCATGCCATGCCTTGCCATGCCATGCCATGCCTTGCCTTGCCATACCATGCCTTGCCTTGCCTAGCCTTGCCTTGCCTTGTCTTGCCTTGCCTTGCCTTGCCTTGCCTTGCCTTGCCTTGCCTTGCCTTGCCTTGCCTTGCCATACCATGCCTTGCCTTGCCTAGCCTTGCCTTGCCTTGCCCTGCCTTGCCTTGCCTTACCTTGCCTTGCCTTGCCTTGCCTTACCTTGCATTGCCTTGCCTTGCCTTGCCTTACCTTGCCTTGCATTGCCTTGCCTTGCCTTGCCTTGCCTTGCCTTGCCTTGCCTTGCCTTGCCTTGCCTTGCCTTGCCTTGCCTTGCCTTGCCTTGCCATGCCTTGTCTTGCCTTGCCCTGCCTTGCCTTGCCTTGTCTTGCCTTGCTTTGCCTTACCTTGCCTTGCCCTGCCTTGCCCTGCCTTGCCTTGTATTGCCTTGCCATGCATTGCCCTGCCTTGCCTTGCCTTGTCTTGCCATGCCATGCCATGCCATGCCATGCCATGCCATGCCATGCCATGCCATGCCATGCCTTGCCATGCCATGCCATGCCTTGCCTTGCCTTGCCCTGCCTTGCCTTGCCTTGCCTTGCCTTGCCTTGCTTTGCCTTGCCTTGTCTTGCCTTGCTTTGCCTTGCCTTGCTTTGCCCTGCCTTGTCTGAAAACGCGACTCTCG
This sequence comes from Protonemura montana, assembly GCA_947568835.1. Lineage (NCBI taxonomy): Eukaryota > Metazoa > Arthropoda > Insecta > Plecoptera > Nemouridae > Protonemura > Protonemura montana. Next base: position 26,864,744 of record OX387603.1, on the reverse strand, counting down.
TCTCAATGCACAATAATAAAAAGCTGCCAACGCCAGCTGAGGCAAGAGACGCGTCTCCTGGAAAGTCGTACCTGCCCCCTCCCCCCCCCCTCCCCCCCTCTTCGCAAACTGTATTTATATTCCCTTCTCTCTTTCTCTCTCAAACGAAGCTTTAACTTGTTCCACGAACTCCGCCAACTTTAATGTCGCCTGCAACGCGTGGGAGTGAGACAGCCGCGTTTCCTCGTATCGAACTAACTGGAATTAGAGTGAGGGAAACACACCAAGTGGCTCTCTTTACACAAACACAGGTTTACTCCCCTGCCTTGGAAGGGATTGGATTCATAGGCAGGGTGTGTACCCACAAGGTGTCGAACCAGGACGCGGAGGTTCAGGGGCCAGGACACGAACAAACCGCCTTGACACCAGCACGCCCTCCTATGACCTCAGCAGCTCACACAACCATGTAAAACAAGTGATGGGTACTGTCTCGTTTGCTGCGACCCCAATGCCGACGCCGACGCCGACGCCGACGCCGACGCCGACGCTGACGCCATTAGCCGATGTCGTATGCATATTCGAAGCGACGTGTAACGAAGCCACGACCTGCTCGATGTCTCTCTCGCCACCTCGACGCAGACAAAGACAAGTGCCGACACGACGCAGACGATAGCGATTAGTTGGAGAGTCTGCCATTTGGAAGGCGCCGATCCGAGAGGCGCTGGCGGGGCATGTCAGTGTCACGATGTATTATCGTGTGGCAGGGTCGCTGGATCGCAGGGTCGCTGGATCGCAGGGTCGCTGGATCGTAAGATAGTCGAGCCGTGACACATGACCCGCCATTTTATGTCACGCCGCGCGAGATGGATGCGATGCATGACCTTGACCGACCCCTTGTTCCCCTTTACTTCCTACCCAACGGAACAATCAGAGAGGGAATTTCCAAGTGCTGCCGGGTGTGACATCAGTGAAGGGGGAGGGGGGTTCTCCGAAGTTCGATCATACAGCGAGGGCAGATTATCATTGCGCAGGTTAATCCCTGACGCCTCCCCCCCGGCCCCCGACACCGACAACGGCGTCGCTTATTGCTTCCACGCTCCTCGCCGACGCCGAGATAAAGTCTGGCCCGACGCGACGCGCATCACGCGAAGAATTTAATAAACTCCGAGAGCTAACGCCCCCTCCACCCCCCCCCCCCCCCCCCCCCCCAACCACCCAGCCGGCGGCCGATATCGATTGGATTCGATGAATGGCGTCGACAACATCATCGGGCGACCTCGGGGCCCCATCTTCTCCCTTTGTGTCGCCGACATGCAGTTCCCGTGGGAGACTTCCCCGTCCCAACGTCGGCAAGTCAATCTAGTTGATCGCACAGAGCGGTCGACCGCCGATGACGACCTCGGTCTCGACTCTCTGGCGGTTGATGGCTCACAACCGACATGCATCGGGAAGTCAAGTTTCAGGCTTGAAGGATATTCTTGTGTTTTCTTCCATAAAATCTACACGGAAAGCCTTGTGGAGCCCAAAATCTACCAAACCTCTCTAACTTAGATTGCCTTTTGTCGAGAAGAAGGATCAGGAAGGCTGTGGCGAGTTAAAGAGTGCGATAACTCTCAGCCCATGTTGTCCAATGCTATTGTTGTTAATTGGACAGGGGTTCAGTCGGCTAAGACCACCGAACTCAAATAACCTGAATAGTAGTTGCCACTGAGAGACTTTCAAACCGATTGCACCACATTGAAAGTCCCTGATTTTCAGTCATCTCAAAAAGACCGTGTTAATTTAAGTGTTTTTATCGGATTTTTTTTATTTTTCAGAAATTTTGCCACTTTAGTGGTAAAATTACTTGAAAACGTGTTAAAAACACTTTAAAATAAGCATTGAAATAATAGGAACTCCTCGGATTCAGGGACTTATACCTGTTTCCAACAATGAATTGCCCAACTTCAAATTTGAGATCAGCTGGCTGGATCCTATGCTCTATCCAGGTTATTTGAGATCAGCTGGCTGGTTCCTGTGCTCTATCCAGGTTATTTTAGATCAGCTGGCTGGATCCTCTGCTCTATCCAGGTTATTTGAGATCAGCTGGCTGGTTCCTATGCTCTATCCATGTTATTTGAGATCAGCTGGCTAGATTCTATGCTCAATCCAGGTTACTTGAGACCAGCTGGCTGGATCCAATGCTCTATCCAGGTTATTTGAGATCAGCTGGCTGGATCCTGTGCTCTATCCAGGTTATTTGAGATCAGCTGGCTGAATCCTATGCTCTATCCAGGTTATTCGAGACCAGCTGGCTGGATCCTATGCTCTATCCAGGTTATTTGAGATCAGCTGGCTGGATCCTATGCTCTATCCAGGTTATTTGAGACCAGCTGGCTGGATCCTATGCTCTATCCAGGTTATTTGAGACCAGCTGGCTGGATCCTATGCTCTATCCAGGTTATTTGAGATCAGCTGGCTGGATCCTATGCTCTATCCAGGTTATTTGAGACCAGCTAGCTCTGACCTTAAAACTGGCTATTGTTTTTATTTGAAGGTGCCTTGAAGATGTAGGCGTGACGTGGCCGTGGTAGGGTGATGGGGGGGAGGGGGCAGGGGTGCTTGCAAGTTTTACAAGAAGCGGCTTGTTTAGCTCTATACGAGTTTGTGAAGCCACGTTGCCCTCGGAAAGTTCGAAAAGAAAATTAATAAATAAACATGAGAAATTGCAAAATGAATTGAATGTAGCGAGTGGGTCGAGGAAGTTCCCGGGTCCCGGGTTCGACTCGAAGTTAGCTCGAAACCAAACGACCGATAAATCGCCGGGCGATGGAAGGCGCTCGCAGGGCTGCCAACTTGTCCATCTCTCGACGCTCAGTGACGGAAAGAAACATTGAGTGATGCGCTGAGCCATGCCAACCTCCCATCGCTCACTCGCTCGCGTGACGTCACCTCCGCTTCATCTTCGCGCGTCGCCCCACTTTGACGGCGCGATGTGCAGCTGCCTCCCGGCAAAAAGAATACACGTTCTCCTCAGATGGAAGTTGCGCGAAGCTGCCTTGCGAAGCTCCGACGGCCTCGGCAAGCATTTAAGTGCGGTAAATACCACCAGCGTCATCTGTAGTTTCTTTCATGTGATAGGCAGGTCTTCGGGGCAAGAGAGGATATAACAGCGAACAGTTTTCAGAATTTTGAATTTGAGTCGCACCTCAAGGCCTGCCCACACTTGACATAGCAATGAGCATTGGTACAGCGACACATACAATGTAAAGGTCATAGAACACCCTGAGTTTTTAATCCGGCGCCATATCAAGAAGGCTCAGCTACTAATTTTGTTTTCAGATGACTCAATTTGAGGTTATCTTTAAGTGCATTACACGTTTACAGTCAGATCGTCACAAAATTCTGTAATTTATTTGACTCGTTTACTAACGCCACAAAGTAGCACCGAGGTGACAAGCGTGGGTGTCGCAGATTTCAAGGTGACCGTGAGAAACAACGTCACACTTCGATTTGTTACATCGAGTGGAGGCGCCGGGTCTGCTCTGCGGGCTGCGTTCAGGGGTACACGGTGATTGCTATGTACGGGTTGCCATGGTTATACTTGGTCATTGTGCTCTGTCGAGGGACAGTTTTAAATGGAAGCCATGTTTCCCTGAGGGCTGGTAGGTTGCCAGGGCGACGCACGTGCTTATCGCTGCGATGCAAGATGTCTTAACGCAGTGTTGCCGAGATTTCCCAGAACACCTCTTCCTGGCCAGAGAAAAGTTTCGACTTTGTTATCTTCAACAAGGCTTTTGATAATCCAGAAGGCCGGTTTTTTAAGTGTGAGGTGAAAATGACGTCACACACTTCTGTGTTTCCCTCCGAACCCAAGCTTTAGGAGACCGTGGTGAGCCTTGTTGTGCAATCCACCCCCCCCCCCCTCCCACAACCCCCTCGATCTCCCTGGCAACGCGGTACGCGGTTCGATCCCCGGCCCCAATTCTATAAAGGCTCGGCGCCGATGCAAATCCGTTGGCAAAATCACGGCGCGTGAGACGCGCTGCCTGGCGGGAGATTGATGCGTCCATTGTGCAGTGCTTTGATTGATTCACTTCGCGAGCAAACACGTGTGCTTCATCAGCAAGCACGGCTTGCCGGATCAAGAGGTCGTGACCTCTTATTGACCAAGAAGGCGCGCTCGCAGAACAAAACATTCAGTCTTAAATCTGACCACTTATTACCAATGTTCCTTCAGAGAATATTTGATTTATCACAGATTTGTCAGTTCATTTGTCACAATAGCTGTCATTCCGGCAGTGGATTGGACGACATTGTGAAATAGAGTCTTGCTCGAGTTAAAGTTCTGTCACGGCTTGTCTATCAAGCCTGGTCGACATAAGGGTACCAACATGCTCAAAGCGAAGTGACCTTGGTAGGGCGTACCAACCAAAACAAGCTCCGAATCAAGCAAATTCCACCAGCGGCCGATGTTAACGACCTGACCGTGCCCCATGCCCTGTGTTGCGTTCGCTGATTGGCCGGGGGGTCGAACCCCTGTCTCTTTGATCGCGGCATGCTAATGAGCGGAGTCCACTCGGGCGTGAGCAGCCCACAAAGCCGACTTGATCAAAGTCGCTTGTCGCATGTAATTATCCAGAAGAAGGTGTCTACAAGCTAGGTTAATTTTCAAAGAAGCCGAATATTTCCTGCGCTACGTTTTGTCTCCTCGCCCGGCCTTCTTGAGGGAATGGGAGCTGCGTTTGTTTTTGTTTCAACTTGGTCTTACCGACGACGCGTTCATCACGCTGTGCCGTTTTCAAGCATTTGTAGCCGGGGCTTTCACTCGCTTAACCGATTGATTGATTTGTGGTGTTTAACGACGCACTATTTTGACATCTGGTCATGCGGCACTGGTCTAATGGCGTTGGTGAATGAGTGGATGATGATGATGATGATGAGAATTATGATGAACCTAATCTAGCCTAGAAGGGAGGAGGGGAAACCCGGTGCCGGCACGTAGCCTACTCCTGTCTAACAGCACCAAGGGGACCATCGGCCTATCGTCCCTTCCGAAGGACGGTACAACTCGAACAGCAGGATTCCTCCACAAATCCATGCTGTCGAGAGGTTGATAAGCAAGGCGAGTGAAGTTGCTGTACTCACTTTCATTCCTCCAACCTTTCTCCCGAACAGAACTGGTTATGTGTATGATGATCACCCATCCAATACCTGACTCAGCGCAGTGTTGCTTAACTTTTATCCCTCAAGCCTCTCTCCCGAACAGAACTGGTCATGTGTATGATGGTCACCCATCCAATACCTGACTCAGCGCAGTGTTGCTTAACTTTTATCCCTCAAGCCTCTCTCCCGAACAGAACTGGTCATGTGTATGATGGTCACCCATCAAATACCTGACTCAGCGCAGTGTTGATTAACTTCGGTGATCTCATGAGAACCGGTGTTTCCAACACGACGAACCGTTCGGTCACTCGCTTGCCGGGCTCCTGACGCCTCCTCAGGCTCATTTACTTCCACAACTGTGGGACATTACCCTGTCTTCCTCCTTGCGTAGCCTTGCAACGCCTGGGTTGGTGTCGGCCATTGCCAGACCTTTCGACGCCTTTCGGTTTACCATTCAAAATGTAACAAAAGTTACATCTTCCTATATATCATGTAATATGATCAATCGTGGAATAAAAAATACAAATAAATACAAATATAAATTCAAAACTGCGAAATTTCAGAAGTTATAAAAAAGATGCCGTCAACGAGGGACACCGTGTATTGTAGTTGACATTTTGGTTGAGTAAATTCAACATGACCTATTTATTGATGATTTATTGATGATCGCACAATAAACTGTTTTCTTTGGACACCCTGAATCAATAACCGACCAATTTTCAAGTCCCATCGAGCCAAACTTTTTTCATTATGGGATTTTCTGGCAAACAAATTAGTTGCTATAGTTATGGTCACCCCTTAGCCTCATTAGCCTCCAAATGTATTGAGCTATAACATTGACACTTAATGTTTCGGGTTGAAACGTAGTGATGTGTTGGTTTGTCTATTGTACGGGGCGGCATCCACATGGCAGCTATTGCACTGGGAGCTTAGTCAGGTCAATTCCGCACATAAATTACCTCTTACCGTTGAGTGTGCAGGTTCTGGGTAGAGGCAGAACGTTAATGTTAAACCGTTGAGTGTGCAGGTTCTAGGTAGAGGCAGAACGTTAATGTTAAACCGTTGAGTGTGCAGGTTCTAGGTACAGACAGAACGTTAATGTTAAACCGTTGAGTGTGCAGGTTCTAGGTAGAGGCAGAACGTTAATGTTAAACCGTTGAGTGTGCAGGTTCTAAGTAGAGACAGAACGTTAATGTTAAACCGTTGAGTGTGCAGGTTCTGGGTAGAGGCAGAACGTTAATGTTAAACCGTTGAGTGTGCAGGTTCTGGGTAGAGGCAGAACGTTAATGTTAAACCGTTGAGTGTGCAGGTTCTAGGTAGAGGCAGAACGTTAATGTTAAACCGTTGAGTGTGCAGGTTCTAGGTAGAGGCAGAACGTTAATGTTAAACCGTTGAGTGTGCAGGTTCTAGGTACAGACAGAACGTTAATGTTAAACCGTTGAGTGTGCAGGTTCTAGGTAGAGGCAGAACGTTAATGTTAAACCGTTGAGTGTGCAGGTTCTAGGTAGAGACAGAACGTTAATGTTAAACCGTTGAGTGTGCAGGTTCTGGGTAGAGGCAGAACGTTAATGTTAAACCGTTGAGTGTGCAGGTTCTAGGTAGAGGCAGAACGTTAATGTTAAACCGTTGAGTGTGCAGGTTCTAGGTAGAGGCAGAACGTTAATGTTAAACCGTTGAGTGTGCAGGTTCTAGGTAGAGGCAGAACGTTAATGTTAAACCGTTGAGTGTGCAGGTTCTAGGTAGAGGCAGAACGTTAATGTTAAACCGTTGAGTGAGCAGGTTCTAGGTAGAGACAGAACGTTAATGTTAAACCGTTGAGTGTAGGTTCTAGGTAGAGAAACAACGTCAATGTTACAGTCTCTGCGTGAAAGATGGCCGCCAAATGACTACCTTACCGACAAAAATGCAGAGTACCGGAACATCACGTTAAGTGGAGCCACTGTCGTATGAATTTTAATTTCGATATTTCTTGTAGGTTATCTCGCTTTTGAGACTTTTCATGCTCAAAAAATCTCCATCAATATCATATCGACGATTTTCAAAGTTAAAAATATTATTTTCTCTTATAGTTTACAAGCGTTAAAAAAGTAGCCTGTTTAAGGCGTTTTTCCGGGGTTAAAAACTACCAAAAAACTACCAAACTGCATATAAGAAATACACGAGCCAACCATTTTAAAAACGTTCCTATGTAGCTTTTTTTCGATAGCAAATTTTGCAGAAAATTTGCAAAGATATTTTTTAGATGACTTAACATTTCACACGAACCCAAAAAAAACAACAAAAATAGTATTGAGTTCCCTGGAACCTCTAGGAAAACAAAAGGAGGCGTCTTCAACCCCCTTTAATATACCCTGATTAATTTAGATCAACATTCATTTAAACGACCCCAATTTTAACCAGTGACCCAGCCTCGACCCCTCCCCTTGAATTATACCGAGGGCCTAGTAACCCTGACGAAACTCGCGAAACGCCCCACGTTGTCCCGACGACGCTGTCCAATCAGACTCCAATCTGTGATTCTGATTGGCCCAGGGATCAAGGGGACGCATCTGTTAATTAATCAGGTAGCCGTCACGTTGGCAGGCCTGCTCACTGAGTTGGTAGCACTGACTACAGGTAGCCGTCACGTGACTCGTGCAGTTGGCAGGCCTGCTCGCTGTGTTGGTACCACTGACTCTAGGTAGCCGTCACGTGACTCGTGCAGTTGGCAGGCCTGCTCGCTGTGTTGGTAGCACTGACTCTAGGTAGCTGTCACGTGACTCGTGCAGTTGGCACGCCTGCTCGCTGTGTTGGTACCACTGACTCCAGGTAGCTGTCACGTGACTCGTGCAGTTGGCAGGCCTGCTCGCTGTGTTGGTACCACTGACTCTAGGTAGCCGTCACGTGACTCGTGCAGTTGGCACGCCTGCTCGCTGTGTTGGTACCACTGACTACAGGTAGCCGTCACGTGACTCGTGCAGTTGGCACGCCTGCTCGCTGTGTTGGTACCACTGACTACAGGTAGCCGTCACGTGACTCGTGCAGTTGGCAGGCCTGCTCGCTGTGTTGGTACCACTGACTCTAGGTAGCCGTCACGTGACTCGTGCAGTTGGCAGGCCTGCTCGCTGTGTTGGTAGCACTGACTCTAGGTAGCCGTCACGTGACTCGTGCAGTTGGCAGGCCTGCTCGCTGTGTTGGTACCACTGACTCCAGGTAGCTGTCACGTGACTCGTGCAGTTGGCAGGCCTGCTCGCTGTGTTGGTACCACTGACTACAGGTAGCCGTCACGTGACTCGTGCAGTTGGCAGGCCTGCTCGCTGTGTTGGTACCACTGACTACAGGTAGCCGTCACGTGACTCGTGCAGTTGGCAGGCCTGCTCGCTGTGTTGGTACCACTGACTCTAGGTAGCCGTCACGTGACTCGTGCAGTTGGCACGCCTGCTCGCTGTGTTGGTACCACTGACTCTAGGTAGCCGTCACGTGACTCGTGCAGTTGGCACGCCTGCTCGCTGTGTTGGTACCACTGACTCTAGGTAGCCGTCACGTGACTCGTGCAGTTGGCACGCCTGCTCGCTGTGTTGGTACCACTGCCTCCAGGTCGCTGATCACGTGACCAAACAACTAAACTTTTGGCAACAAAGTAAGCTCACTCCCTGACAACGCGGTCATCGACGTGGTCCTCGTCCGGCGTCGACCCTTGGGGCGTTTCGATGGACTTGCACAGTTAGCATTTCGAGAGTAGCGTTTAGTTTGCGTTTGTTTACCACGGCTCTCATGATCGCTGGGTCCGCACTATTGAATTTGTTTTCTGAACAAAATGAGATTTCGCGCGCTTGAATAAACATTAATTAGGAAAGTTTTTTGTGCCCCGACGCGACGCTATGGCTCACGCATGCGCCCACCGTTACATCGCGTCACCGTGACGTCACCGTGGCCTGGGTGACGTCACTGGCACGGCCTCTGAAAGTACGGGGCAACGTCATCCAAAGCATCGAAGAAAACTCAAAGACACCAGAAATTGATACGAGTAAATACCGAAAGGTTTGGCGTATTGGTAACACTGGTCCTCGTGATATCACCGAAGTTAAGCAACACTGCGCTGGGTCAGGTATTGGATGGGTGACCATCATACACATGACCAGTTCTGTTCGGGAGAGAGGTTGGAGGGATGAAAGTCAAGCAACACTGCGCTGGGTCAGGTATTGGATGAGTGACCATCATACACATGACCAGTTCTGTTCGGGAGAGAGGTTGGAGGGATGAAAGTTAAGCAACACTGCGCTGGGTCAGGTATTGGATGGGTGACCATCATACACATGACCAGTTCTGTTCGGGAGAGAGGTTGGAGGGATGAAAGTTAAGCAACACTGCACTGGGTCAGGTATTGGATGAGTGACCATCATACACATGAACTGTTCTGTTCGGGAGAGAGGTTGGAGGGATGAAAGTTAGTACAGCAACTTCATTCGCCTTGCTTATCAACCTCTCGACAGCATGGATTTGTCGAAGAATCCTGCTGTTCGAGTTGTACCGTCCTTCGGAAGGGACGTGAAGCCGGTGGTCCCCTTGGTGCTCTTCGACAGGAGTAGGCTACATGCCGGCACCGGGTTTCCCCTCCTCCCTTGTAGGCAAGGTAAGGTTCATCATTCACTCATTCACCGACGCCGTTAGACCAGTGGCGCATGGCCAGTTGTTAAAACAGTGCGTCGTTAAACACCAATAATCAATCGATGAACTAAACGAGGATAGCCACTGTCTTATGGAAGCCCCGCCCCTTTGCCAACATTTGTCTGGAATACCAGGGACAGAGGTCACGGTCTCATGGACCCTCGTCATCTTGGAACGCATTGGCGGCAATTTAAACAGATAGACGCTCGACACTCTTTTGTCTCGCGCCGCTCATCATTTATTCACGCGCGGCTCGTGGGTCTGCCTCGGTCGGGATTCCCCAACTGCGACGCCGCCGACGCCGCCGCCGTCGTCGCGTAGCAACGATGAATATTTGATGGAGGCGTTTAAAGACTCGGAGTTCCGTCACGGCCAAGCAGTTCCTCAGACAAATTCCGTCACGGCCAAGCGGTTCCTCAGAGAAGTTCCATCGCGGCCAAGCGGTTCCTCAGACAAGTTCCGTCACGGCCAAGCGGTTCCTTAGAAAAGTTCCGTCACGGCCAAGCGGTTCCTTAGACAAGTTCCGTCACGGCCAAGCGGTTCCTCAGACAAGTTCCGTCACGGCCAAGCGGTTCCTCAGAGAAGTTCCGTCACGGCCAGGCGGTTCCTCAGAGAAGTTCCGTCACGGCCAAGCGGTTCCTCAGAGCGGTTCCTCAGAGAAGTTCCGTCACGGCCAAGCGGTTCCTTAGACAAGTTCCGTCACGGCCAAGCGGTTCCTCAGAGAAGTTCCGTGCGGCTGCCCAAGACGCGTAGGAGCGAGGATGCAAAAAACAACGCGGGTAATAAAACACAAGAGCGCGCGTAAAGCGTGTTTGTTTTAATTGGCCCTGATGTGCGTTTAAGTGTCGGTGCTCTGGTGCGCTCAGGGGGGCCGAGAGGGGCCGAGGGGGACCGTGGGGGGCCGAGAGGGGCCGTGGGGCCGTGGGGCAAGGAGCCCCGATCCAGCGCCCCGTCGAGTGCACCGAGAAACCCGACGCTCGCCAGCCGTGACGTCTTAACAAACCGCAACGCTCGTGTTGTTTACGTTGCTGCTTGGCAACCGACGCCGACTTAACTCGCCGATTTGTTAGACTAACGGTCGGTTTAAATGCCAGTATATAATCGCGTTTAATTTCGCGTTCCCCGATACTCGGTTGTGAAACGAAATGCTTGTGATGATTCCAGGTGGCGTTGTGCTCTGAGCCCGTTGGAAATATGACAGCTGAGAGCCGAGGGCGCCGCGTTTCGCCGCGAGCAACCGCGAGACCGTGGAAACAGCCGGGAGCGCCGCGCGTACATCGATTGGTGTTCCTGGAAGCCTAGGCCGGGAGTGTGGTTGGGCCAAATAGCAGACTAGCAGACAAACGGCACGCGCACGGCCAGGTAGACGGCACCCCTCCCCTTAATTAGCCGAGAAACCTGGGCGTCTTGCACTGGTGTGTCTTGTTTAAGACAAAACGACCACGTATTAATATGCAAAGCCGATTTCACAAGGATTCGAATCGAGTACCGAGAATACGTTCGCCTCTACAGCGATCATGTAAAGTAACGCCTTTCAAATTTCGGCGTCGTAGATTCCAGGGCAGTCACGAGTGTTACCGGGTTTGACCTGATTTTCTTGGAGGTGACGCTGCTTTGGGTGCAGAGAGGGAGAGCGTTGAGTTGGAACCGCGCCTGGCGAACAACAAGCACCTTCCCGAAGTCAAAACACGATCGTTGGGGCTCCAGGATCGACGGAGCTTTGGCAATCATACATTGGGATTTCGCTGCTTGCCTTTCATCAGCTTGTTTCCACTGGGCCGGGCTCTGTGTGCCGGTATACATTGGGGCCGTGCATTCACCACCGCCTTCTAGTACGAAACTTCGGCACACCGAATTGAGATGAGCCGATCGAGCGCCTCGTGAAGAGCCACTTGGAGCTCCTCGGTTAGCTTAGATTATGTAATCCGTGCTCGAAATCTTGTCGGTGGTTCGGAGAGGTTTTGCGGCCACATTGCGCGGCCGCGTTGCGTTGAACGTGGAGATAATTTCTTGCCATTGAGTTCCACCGACCACTGAAGTTGTGTGGGCAAGGCAAGAACCAATGTGACAGGTAGGATCGTGCATTTGTTACCACGCCCGGCTTCTCCGATTCACAGTTGTCACATTGGCCACCAGGAATCTAAACGCCTCTTGATTGCAGTTCAAACCTTGGCCACTGCAGCGTAACTGCAGTAATTAGACGGACAAACGTGTTCATCTTTCAATACAATATCTGATGCTTGGGAGAATATTTTACGAATTTGGTTCACCATTTACCGACCACTTCTAAGTTCAAAACATAATGTGACAAGATAAAAACTTGAATAAACGGCATCTCATATCGATCAATAATTTGCATTGCAATAAACAAGGGAATGTTGCTTGTCACAGATCAGGTGGAAACTGCAGTCTACCTGTGATTTCGTTTCAATTTGCTGATAAATTTCACCTGACAGATATAAACAACGAGTCCGCCATGTTGTTTCTGATCTCATTAACTACAACTACCTTTCAGTTTCAAGAGGAACATTATACCGAATTGATGAATTGGAGACGGTCCGGTTCGGTCAACAACTTGGGATTTCAGTTGGGTGAACACGACAGCTATCAACGTGACAGATATGACACCGAATATTTCAACCGATACGCCTGTTGTTTTGAAACGCCAGCCGGTCATGTCGTCCACAGCAAGTCCCCACGCGGCGATGGCCAGCAATCGGTTCGACTCGTATCGATTTGGTGTCGCCTTGGGTGGGACGTGCAAGCGTTCCGCCAAGCCGTGGAGCGCCCTCTGCTCGCTCTAGGTGGCGGTGTGGAGATCGCACAAAGGTGTTGTAACGAGTCCGTGTGCCATGGGTCTGTGCGGTGCCTCTCAATTGGGCCACGGGGCCGTGCGTGGCACTAAACGCAGCAAAGAGGGCCGTGCCCCGCGGGTTTTGGGTCAAGCCCTCTGTGTGTGTGCGCTTGTGTGTTTGTTATCGGGTGGGCCGAGCCAGCTGGCCGACGGCTTGGGAATGGGGGCGGTGGAAAGCACGGCCGGGCGAAAGCGAGAACGGTTTCCAAGATGGCAATCGACGGGAAAGTGTGCACTGACCGTGCCCAGTGGACTCGCGTTGCAGACATCGTCAAAGGACTTTGAAAGGATCCCGTCGGCCAGGTTTTAAAAAAGGTTAATTTGGACTCACCCTGCAGCTTTTCTGACAAATTGAAAGTACATATATGAGCATAGTTCTTCTATGCACGCAAAACCAAACTTATTTTATTGCGGAATAATGTCCGGTAAAGCTGTCAACATGCAATCTTACAAATGAGGAAAACATCTAATTGTGAAAAATAGACTTCCTTACGATGGCAATAACTTGTTATATCCTAGATTGGCGATAAGCTTATAAACATGATTGCTTTAAAACTCATGAGGCTGCAATGTTGCCGTTGCAACTTTTTAAATGCCTGCCCTATCGTTGATAGTACCTAGCATGTTTTTATTAAAAATTGGCCCCCACTTCTAGGTGAAAATTAGCGACAATTTTCTAACGAATATGGCCAACGTTCGGGGTGGTATTATGTAGAATTAAAACAGTAAAAAGCCTGGACTAGTTGAAGACAAGAGTCCTCGTGAGATCATCAAAGTTAGACAGCACTGCGCTGGGATAGTCATTGGATAAGTGACCACCGAACGGTTTGGCGTGTTGGAAACACCGGTTCTCGTGAGATCATCGAAGTTAAGCAACACTGCGCTGTGTCAGGTATTGAATGGATGACCATCATACACATGACCTGTTCAGGAGAGAGGTTGGAGGATCGTAGTTGGCACAGCTTCTGTTTTACTGCCCTATCGCCGTGCTAAACAACCTCTCGACAGCATGGATTTGTAAAGGAATCCTGTTGTTCGCGTTGTACCGTCCTTCAGATGATACATTAAGCCCTTATAGCCCCTTAGGGCTACATATGGCTTTTAGACAGGACTAGGCTACGTGATGACACTACATTTCCTCTCATCCTCTCCAGGCTACTTCTCTTCCCTAAACCTAGGTGAGTTCAACATCGACCTACCTTGCGTCCTCGATGACGGGGCGCCGGTGATGACGTCTTCGAGAGCGTCCCGACGCACACCGACAGTCGCAATACATGACGCACAACGCCGCCGACGTCGCTACTGTCACCACGAAGGGTACGGCGAAGAAGTGCACAATGACGGCCACCTGCTCGTCGCGATCGTAATGTGCCATCACCACCGAGCGGTTCTCCCGCGAGTAAAAGCACGGGAACTCGGCGTCCAGCTCGCCGTAGATCGCCGTGAAGTTCTTACAGTCCACGTCTGGCGGATATCCGCACCCCTTGATGTTCACGTAGAGCACGGCCTCGTCGGTCACATTCTCGCCGCTCGTCGGCGGCGGGGGCGAGGCGTCGTGGCGTCGCTCGTGGTCGTACGGCGTCGTCGTGTACGCGACAAAGATGTGACTGCACGCGTACATGTCGCTGGTGCAACCCTCGCGACACGAGCTCCACGTGCAGTTGAACATGCCCGTCAGAGTGTCGTGACGTACCGTGGTGCAGCGCACCGGGGAGGCGGCAAAGTCGGCTGTCAACGTGCTGATGGCAGGGTCCACGTACAACGGCACAAGGAACAAGAGCGACGAGCCGGCGCCGGTCGCCGATAGCGCCAGGAACGACGTCACGTAGAACCAGAGGCGTTGGCGACACGTGCGTTTCGGTTTCTTGAGCTTCTTGGGCTGCGACAACTCGATGAGCTTGCGCTTACGCAACTCCTGCTGCTGCTGGTCGAGGAGCAGCTCCGAGCTGCTGCTCCGCATGTCGGCCATCACCGTATCGTGCCTCGACGGCGTCGTCCGCGGCTTAGCGGCGGCGAGGAGGCGTCGGCGTCACCATCCTCGACGCCGTCGTCGGAGAGTTCATTGCAGGCCGACGGTCACCGCCTAGCATTGCGGCGCTCGGGGCAGACAGCTGTGTTCGTTGTTCGGCCCCGCTGAGCGTTCGTGCACGTTGCACGGCCTTATTATCAAAGTGGCTTCAAAGTGAATCGAAATGCAACATTCGCTGGTCGACGCGAACACCGTCCTCGGGCGTCGTTCTTGAGGAACACGGTCGCCGTTGCCGGTCACTGACGGCGACGGGAGGTTACCGAAGGGTGCTCGTCGTGCCTTCCCTAGGAGGATGCCGTCAACGAGGCCAGCTCGTTGAATCGATGGGGCACGGTCTCTTCGACTTCGATGTCGGCTCGGGGCACGGCCTGCCAGTTACCGCGACATCGAACGCCGTCGCCGCGCGGAAAACAGTCGATAAACGACAGGGAAAACAAGCTCGGCCGAGCGCGAGTCTTCGTCGCGCTAGATGCTCTCGTGTTGTCGACGCCGTGTCGAGGAGGCCGTTGTGCGACCGACGCCCGAGCAGACAGCTGACCAACTGACGTTGCGACGTCGAGCGCGCGCGACGACGCCGCCGTCGGCGTCACGGCGCACGCGCACGCGCAGCCAGACGCCGACGTCGACGCCGTTTGACAGGTAAGACGCCGAGCGTCGCTTGACCTGTTCAGAGCGGGAATCAAATATTTAGCGACGAGTGGGCACGCGGAGGACAAGAGGGCGCTGTTTTCGATCGCCTTCTTTCGGTCGAGTTTCGGGTGCCGTGGTTATTTCGGCTTCCTTGCATCTTCTTGTTTTCCCCCTCGGTTCTTTGGATGTGAGCGACCTGTCACTCAAAGCATGGAGACAGTGATCATGACAATTCCAGCCCCCAAGAGAAAATCATTCCACACCTAGAAGTCGCTTTCAAATCTCGGAGGCTCAATTTGACTTTGTAAAATGTAATCATGGTGCCGTGAAAGTCAAGGCTTCTTGGCAGCGTCCTAGCTGAGTGGCGATTGTCCGTATTGCTACGAGACCTTCAACGTTGTCATGGTGGCAAGTTGTATTGTTTCGGTTGCAGAGAGAGACACCGTCGACCCGAGAGGCCGGGACCAGAAGGATGGGGCAAGAGTCGACAAGAAGAAATGCGTTGATTTAATCACGTGTGTTCTTTAGATCTTCTAGATACATGAAAAGAAACATCCGTTTCTTGCGTTCCTTCGTAGCTTTGCGGGCTGCAAGCTGCCAATTTCAAACAACTGTGTTATGCGACGCAAATACCAACCTCTGCATTTATTTTTAAAAAAAAATACACCTTTATTTTCCATGAACAGATTTGGTCTTCTACAAATGAAAATTCTGTCTGTCATTCTACACGCCTGACACGAGGTGGAGGTGCCGTGGTTTGGCAAAACAATACTCAGCATAAAACCCAAGATTTTACTTTCAAAAATCCGAAAATCTTTCTTTGTTTTCACGAAAAGAAATAAGGTGTGTATCCAACTCCCCTCTAGTTGACACCCATTGCAGGTCAGAAATGTCCACCCGAACTTTCACTTCAAACATTGCAAGAACTATCCACATGATTTTCTCGATTTTTTAACATTCATCCATAACGTGACACAAAAGATAGTCACTCAAGTTGGATTGAGCTTTGACACTGCAATACTTTGACACTGCAATACTTTGACACTGCAATACTTTGACACTGCAATACTTTGACACTGCAATACTTTGACACTGCAATACTTTGACACTGCAATACTTTGACACTGCAATACTTTGACACTGCAATACTTTGACACTGCAATACTTTGACACTGCAATACTTTGACACTGCAATACTTTGACACTGCAATACTTTGACACTGCAATACTTTGACACTGCAATACTTTGACACTGCAATACTTTGACCGCTAGAAGGACGGCGTCGGTCTGTCTTCAGTGTTATATGTCCTTCAGACCGTTTTACCAGATCGTCAACGAGTACAGTACATCGAACCTTTGTGCCAACCCCGTGGTGTGGTAACGCCATCGAGCTGGCAATCGAGTTAACTCAAGCGTTTGCACGTGAGAGGAAGTTAGAACAGCCATTATGTTATATTATGTATGTATAAATAAAACGAAAACAAAGAAAGATATGCGGATTTTTTAAGTAAAAGCTTGGGTTTTATGCTGGTTTTGATGATCTTGATGGTCTCTGCAGAGACTAGGCAGTCATCTGAATGAAGCTGGAAGCATTGCATCCTGCACGAGGGTCGAACCGGGGTCGAAACTGATCTGCATTGCCTATATGAAACGGTACACACGAACGGCAATTATTTTGATTTCTTTGAGGTTTTGACAGCCGTTGGTACACGAATCTTGATCCTCGTCTGTGATGTTAAACCGGTGCGACTTCACTATCGATTGTTTGTAATTGCGTGACTTTCAATTGTTATTAATTAGAAGTGACCTGCATGAAATGTATCGTGCAAGCGTTGTTACCCGAGCCTAAATGCAGTGCAGTCAGAGGGACTTTATGGTTCTGTCAGTTCCATCAACTGACATCAAGAGATGTAAAGAGCAACAACCGCAAACGGTGGAAACCTTTCTTCATTGAAAATATCGTCAAAACAGTAAAAAAAAAAAACACATTAAAACACACATAAATTTGAATAGACAAAAAACCCCTAAGACCTCAAAAAATCCCTAGGACCTCAAAAAAACCCTAAAAACCCCTAGACCCCTAAGGCCTAAGACCTATAATATTTTTCTTGAAAAGGTTTCAGATTCTGCAAAAATTTGAAAATGTTTATAAAAGTCGATTTAAAACGTCGAATGTTTCCAAAACTCTGCAGAGGTGAGTGTAGGGATGCAGAATGTGCCGCCAGTCGTTTTGTCTGAAGAGTACAAACAAACAAACGAACAAAAAAACGAACAAACAAACTTAACAACAAACAAAAGATTCATCTTGCACTATTTTCCAGCTGCGAGTCTCCGCTACGTTCGCTACGCTCATCCAACAGTTAATGGCGTCGTAGACAAACGACGGCGAGGACATGGGCGAGGTGAGCAGCAACGCTTCCTTGATCCTTGTCCTTGACACCTAGACTCCTTGACCCGCGGCCTGATGGGACAGCCAACGCCTTCTCGTGTTTATGTGCTGCGATTATGTCACGGCCAATTAGCATTTCCCGCCGCTAATGGCTGACGCTAACGACACCTGTTTCCCCTGAAAGTTAACTTAAGTAACGCTTAACGAGCGGAAAAAGTTGGGGCCAGGGTCTGTGATTTGTTGGTTCTAGAAGACTCAGATCGTGAAATTAATGGAGGCCGTGATCACATGACGGGACAGGTGGCGCCAGCGACGCCATGTCGACAAGGCAGTCAACTGTACTCGACTGGACCGTACATTTTCAAGTTTTCACAACGTTTTCCGTAGGGTTTTCCTGGGAAATGACAGACAGAGCATTTCCCTGGGGTGACATAGGGACTTCACGAACCGTGTGGCAGGCATTTTAATACCATGTGCATTTCTACGTGACATTTGCGTTTTTTTTTGTATCCTTGCATTTTTTGGCGCTGCTGAAATGCCAGCCTGCAGGGGATGGGCTTAAGAAGGCCAGGCAAAGTGTCGAGAAACTTGATGTGTTTTGTAGAAGCCCACTAATATTTTCCTCGGGGCAGTGACGCACGTGACGCTACAAAAAATATGCAATTTGAAAACATGAAATTAAATAATATTTTTATTTGAACAGAAAATTTCACATTTTCTTCGACTTTGATTCCCGTCTAGCTCAGAAAACCACATCCCCCTTATCTTACTTTTTCCACAGTCCCCTTGATGTGTTCAGTCCATTCACTCTGACATCTCCTTGGAAGCATCACACTGGCGGTGTCTTTGTCCGACCTAGATGGGGTGAGCCACGAGTAGGAAATGTGAATTCGGTCCCAGGGAAAATATGTTCTGAGTTCTGACACGTCACAGCCCAATCAGGGTTAGAATTATTTCCATTAGCAGGCTATGACCCAAATATTGCCTGGCACACCGGGGACTGGGGGCCGGGGACCTGAGTTCAAAAGTCCTATTATTAGGAACACAAATTACCTCTCAAAAATTGGTGCCACAACGGGAACTCAACTTCGAACTCTGCTTCGTAAAACCGTTTGACAATTCCTTTTGCAGGACACGCAATTCAGAGCGACTTCATAACATACGTCTCCAGTAAGTCGTCGTTCCAGAAGAGAGACAACCGAGAGCGATGGCGCTCATTTAGACCCTGAGCCAGGAGTTCCAGATGGCGGCTTGTAACCAGTCTCGCCTGGAAGGGCGTTTAGCCTCCTTCATTCCCCGAAGACATAGGAGGTCGACTTGGTCGAATCCTGTCTACAGCGAAGGGCGTCACTCACTGCCACTCAAGGCCAATATTAACTGCGTTTGTTTCGAATTTAGACAACTGGCCTCTTGGTTCGTTTCCCCTGGGGGTTCCCTTCGAGTATCGAAGCCCCACCCTCCCCCAAAGAGCAGAACAAATGTCTTCCACACCAGCACATGGCGTGCACGGCCCTCGAGAAAAACAACGTCTCGGCATAATACGACGTTATGAAAATACCCGTCGAGGCAGTTTGCGATCTACAGTGACGTCATACCACGGCGAATGGAGACAAACAACATGTACGCGACAGAAAACAAGTGAATTATTGGGAAGTCGAGTCAGACGAGGACTGTGGGGTTGGGGAAGGGGGGGGGGGGGGGGGGGGTGGAAAACACGCTCGTCATGGGTGTTCGTGCTCACAGCCGGCCAGATAACTCGGCCGTCGAGAGCTCCAAACTCCAATCAACGAGCCACGCGCCTAAAAGTCCGACAGGGCGCTAATGAGCGGCACAAAGCGCGTCGATTGTTCGAACTAACAAGTACGTTGTCGCTGCGGGTGGCCATTAGCCGAACCCTCGTGCCCCTCCCACCCCCCATGACACGGCCCCCTGGATCTGGGTCAACGCGTTTGCCGCTGGGGGCGTCTCATGAACGCCCGGTTGCTAGGGGCTGCATCTCCCCACTCCACTTGACATCGGTTGCTAGGGGCAATCAATCAAAGTGTTGCCTTGGCTGCACCGGGGGTTGATTGACTTTTGAGTCGTCAGCTCGGCCAATCGTTCCGCGGGACGGGGGAGAGGGGAAGTTCCGTGTCCGGCCGCCAGAACGAGGGCGTGCTCGTGACGATGAGCTTCATTAACAGCTAAAAACCTGTCAAATGATTTTCATATTTACCAAATATGTTCAGCATTGAGTTTTGGGAGCAGGCGGTCTGTTCTATCATAAGCGTAAAGTATCTTTAAAGTATCTTGTGAGTGTCCATATGGCCGTTCCAGGCTTGGCTCTTTGCGTTGGCACGCAGCCTGAATCCCCCCCGACCATCTCCCATCTCAGAACAAAACAGTTTCCATGACAACAAACGGCGATCGTCAATCTTCGTGAGAAAAACTGCAGCCTTGACCCACCATCGTCTCGGCCACTGAGATGCCATTTGTGAAGAAACAAAAACACCGAGCTTACAGATGCCTCTGGGCTTGTGAGAGGCGCTCAAAGGGGCAGTGATGGCACATATGTGCGGGCCGACCCTGGTGGTGGCGTCAGGAAGCCATTTCTTATGTTCATCTTTAGTGTTACCGTTGGTGTTACCTACCATAATGCTACATAATACGACCGGTGGTATTGAACAACCCCGATCTAGAGCAGCATTTGATGGTGCTACGATTTTTCTGAATTACACGAGTATAACATTTTCTCGAATAAGATGAAATGTTAGATGTAAAGAATAGGCAATGTTGGGAGTCCAAATATTTTAAAACGCGTTTTACAGGAATCTTTCGTGTAACGGCTGTGGGATCGTTGATTGCCTTCGTCTTTTAATGAAGTGATTTTTCTGTAACGTGGTAAGCAGCACACGTTGATCGTCCCCACAGAATAATGCCGTATTTTAATCTGGAATGTATGTAGGAAAATTAATTTCCACTTGCCGTTAAGACAAATGGATTCAACCGAGTCTAGTGTGAACGGTGAAACGGATTTTAAACGCGCGGTTCTTTTTAATTGATCAGATTGGTTCATCAAGTGAGTAGGTACATGGTAGTTACCGACCTAGCACAGATGTATCGACCTCTTATTAATTGCTCAATTACTCCTCAATGTCCCATCAAAGTTCTCTGGAGTAACGCAATTTTCTTAACACGAGTTCCCGTTCTTACCATGTACCTAATTAAAGACCAGACCCTGGGTGTCCCGTGTTGATGGGTACCGGTGTAAAGTTAGTCTTACCTTTTGGTCAAGCTCTGAAGGGCATGCAATTGCGCGTTAGATTGTGGCAACTATTTGTCGGCGGTCCACAGCTCTGTTGGTGCGGAATGCCGCGCCTTGGCTGGCACTGCAAGTCCGTGTTCTGTAAGATGCAAGCATGCATCATCTATGTAACGTTGGCAATGCAGGATTCTTTACCTGACTATTCGATTTAACCTGCCCAAAGCACTTCATCAGGGAACATATTTCTGTTGGAGAGATGGTGATAGAATAATCGAAAGCATAGTTTTGAAATTTTGTATATCAAGTTATTTATAAAATACGGATACGGTCTTTACCTCTCCACTTGCATGTTGGCTGCTTGGCTTGAAAACCTGGCAGATTGTTTTTTTTTGGTGGACTGGATGGTAGTGAGGGGTTTCTTGATATTTCGAGTAAAACAATGGCGGGGGTCTGTGTCAGGATGGCAGTGCTCGGATAAAACCGAGCCAGTGTGAGCATCTGGCGGCGGCGGCGGCGGCGGCGGCAGTTGTTTTTTACTACATCTCTTCTTGCTGGTACAGGCCAAGACTAAAGAGTCGACCAATTTCCCTAATGAGTGAGACCAATTTCGGGATACCAGTTTCGAATCCCGGCGCTGCCACTGGACGGCAGTTGTTCTGCTCGATAAAAGATATGAAAGCTTTGAATAATCAAAAATATAAAACTTGGAAAATATTTTCGATGCTGCTGATTTGGATTCTGTGTTCGAAGTAGGTAATTCGAGCGGTGAGGCCGTCTGGTCGATGTGGTGAAGAGTCCACGATCAAATCACTGCCAATGAATGATAGTGTTATATTTGATTAGCATCAATATCAATACATCAAAATATATAGTATCAATATCCAGGTTACCGATCGAAGTACAGCATTGATTGATCGAGTTTATTTGATTTCAAACAGATAGCGCTGGGGGTCACTGTGCGTCTTAACACGACTGCGTGATCGGTGAAACTTAACAAATAAGAGTAAATCGAGTAAAAGTCGAGTGTCAAGCTAAGACTGGCGATCCTCCAGTCAGCCTATAAAGTTCTCAATTTTAGCAAACGGTGAAAGCCCACATTTTTGAGTTGTCGAATGTTTCTGCAGTGCTAGGTGTCATGATCGCTGTTGCTTGCGAGGACGATTAATAATTGTCAGTGATATTTTAATAATTTGAAACGAAAAATTCACGGACTGCTAGCGGGAATGATGTTCTAAAACGAAGTAAACAGAGGGTGCGGTCGATGTCATGTAGCGACTCAGTAAGCCGGATTTTCAAACATGAAATTCAAATAGGGTAATCTTTCTCCATAATGATGACTACCTGTTGGCAGAAATAGGTAGGTACTACACTCAAGACTCTAAAATCATTTTTTATATTTGGTCAAGTGTTAGTCAATTCCATGGTTAATTACCAACAGGCTTCTCTTATTCATAGTTTAGCAATAAATATTTGCATCAAAACTCCACCAGTGTTCTTCTGCTCTCGCGGTCGAGTGGTTGAAGTATCCGCTTGCAGTGCGACAAGGCCCGCGTTCGATTCCCACCTTCTTTCGTCTTATTTTCTACGTAATTGTTCGCCAGCATGCGATTAAAAAATACCAGTAACAGTGCCGAGCAAACAGGACTTGCCCCTTCAGAGCTGCAGGGGCAAGATGTAGCAGGAAAGTATCTAGCAAGATTTAGATGCGAGCATCTCAGCCCGACTGGAGGAACGCTAGTCGAACTCCGTTCCCTGATCACAGGTCATGTAAATGTTTCACCGAACATGCAGAAGTGTTTAGTCGTACCGAGACCCCCAGCGCTATCTGTTGGATAATATTTGGGATGTATTGGACATTATGATAGTAATGAACATTATATTGGATTTGAGTATGTTATATTAAATATTTACTTTAAACAAACAAAAATGTAAACTCGACAAATATCGTAGTACATTTGATATCCACCGGATTGCGCTGGGGGTCACGGTGCGTCTTAACACAGCTGCGTGAACGAACAACGGGCATCGACTGTCGGTATACGAGTCGGGTTCTAATGCTTGCGTATTCGAGATCGATCGTGGCAATTTGTGCAAGCCCATATATTGAAATTGCCGAGGGCTTCTAAATATCGAAATTAAATTTCACACGACAGTGGCTCCACTTAACGGCGTGTTCCGGTACTCCACATTTTTATCGGTAAGGTAGTCATTTGGTGGCCGTCTTTCACGCAGAAACTGCAACGTTAATGTTCTGCCTCTACCAAGAACCTGCACGCTCAACTTTCATATCTAAGAGAAATATTCTCCAAGAAAATACCGAATTTTTTTTTATTTTTTTTTTCCAAATATGCTTTTTTTATTGCAACTGAAATTGCGTTGAAAAGTCGTAGCAAGTAAAAATAAGCGAATTTCTTAAAACAAATGCACTTGAAATAGAGCCATCTTCTTGCGTTAGGACTTTCAGATGAATTCAATTTAAAAGATCACCGTACACTTTTAACAGGAACAAAAGAGTCAAAGAATCGCACCAGAGCCAGTGTGAGCCCGTGTAATGGTGTTGGGCGGGGCGGTGAGGGGAGTGGCTTAATAAAGTGACGTCACTTTACGCAATAAACGCTGTGGCATTATTGTTATCTAGGTGGCCTGTGCGTGACATTCTGGTCAAAACAAGAAAAGTTGATAACATTTTCTTTATGCAGTTCAGAGAGCCGTGGTCGGTCAGAGAGCGGCTATCTCCGCGCAATCTCCACCATGTTTCAACTGACGTCACACTTTAGTGTTGAGTTCACTCAAAGTTTCCCAGTTCTAGTGAAATGAGATGACTTGATACAGCGGATTGATTCCAATACTAATAGTAAAACAAATGAAGGCTGTCTGAAATTATCCAATCCTAATTGTTAAACCGTTGAGTGTGCAGGTTCTAGGTAGAGACAGAACGTTAATGTTGAACCGTTGAGTGTGCAGGTTCTAGGTAGAGACAGAACGTTAATGTTAAACCGTTGAGTGTGCAGGTTCTAGGTAGAGACAGAACGTTAATGTTAAACCGTTGAGTGTGCAGGTTCTAGGTAGAGACAGAACGTTAATGTTAATCCGTTGAGTGTGCAGGTTCTAGGTAGAGGCAGAACGTTAATGTTAAACCGTTGAGTGTGCAGGTTCTAGGTAGAGACAGAACGTTAATGTTAAACCGTTGAGTGTGCAGGTTCTGGGTAGAGACAGAACGTTAATGTTAAACCGTTGAGTGTGCAGGTTCTGGGTAGAGACAGAACGTTAATGTTAAACCGTTGAGTGTGCAGGTTCTAGGTAGAGACAGAACGTTAATGTTAAACCGTTGAGTGTGCAGGTTCTAGGTAGAGACAGAACGTTAATGTTAAACCGTTGAGTGTGCAGGTTCTAGGTAGAGACAGAACGTTAATGTTAAACCGTTGAGTGTGCAGGTTCTAGGTAGAGACAGAACGTTAATGTTAATCCGTTGAGTGTGCAGGTTCTAGGTAGAGGCAGAACGTTAATGTTAAACCGTTGAGTGTGCAGGTTCTAGGTAGAGACAGAACGTTAATGTTAAACCGTTGAGTGTGCAGGTTCTGGGTAGAGACAGAACGTTAATGTTAAACCGTTGAGTGTGCAGGTTCTGGGTAGAGACAGAACGTTAATGTTAAACCGTTGAGTGTGCAGGTTCTGGGTAGAGACAGAACGTTAATGTTAAACCGTTGAGTGAGCAGGTTCTAGGTAGAGACAGAACGTTAATGTTAAACCGTTGAGTGTGCAGGTTCTAGGTAGAGACAGAACGTTAATGTTAAACCGTTGAGTGTGCAGGTTCTAGGTAGAGACAGAACTTTAATGTTAAACCGTTGAGTGTGCAGGTTCTAGGTAGAGACAGAACGTGAATGTTAAACTTTCTGCGTGAAAGATGGCCGCCAAATGACTACTTTACCGAAAAAAGTTCAAAGTACCGGAACATCACGTTAAGTGGAGCCACTGTCGTATGAAATTTCATTTCGATGTTTCTCGTAGGTTAACTCGCTTTTTAATATCGTTACGTGTATATCAATCGTTGAGGTAAAAATTGCTGGGGATCTTTTGAGCATAAAAAGTCTTGTGGTCTTTAACGACGCACTGTTTTGACGTCTGGCCATGCAGCACTGGTCTCAATTTTTTTAACTGGAAAAGAAATGCATTTTCATGCTCCACGCCGCACGAAGACTCTCGATGACCGCGTCTTGAGCGAGTCACGCCACCTTGACGCTAGGAGCGCGCGTGTCGTGCGGCTGAGAACAAGAAGGCGGTGCGTGCGACACAATGCGGCAAACTTCGGGCAAACCTTGGACAAACGTTGGGAAAATGTCGGAAAGCTTCTTGAACCTGTAACGTTCCCGCCACTTTGTGCGGTTAGTAACCTGTCCCTCCACCAGGGCAGGTAGGTAGGTACAGAGACGATCCGAAAGGGCTGCGACCCCAAGAAAAGGCAGTTGACTTTGGTCCTCCGAATGTATCACCGGTCCGTCGGATTAACATCTCATTGAATAAATCATTGTTTTCATCCTATCTCTTGGCTTCGTGATAAGCGAATCCTTACAAACCTAAAGATAGCGTTTTTAGTCCTAATCTAGCCAGCGCTGAGTCTGAGTCGCTGTGTCAATAGGGGTGATATTTAACTGGGAGTCAAATGCAAATGCCTGTTTTTCTCTCATGCCAAAACTGAAGGAGTTATTGAACGATTTATACATACAAATCGCTCCAGTGATTAAACTATCGAGTGTATATTAAATCTAACTCGCTCATCGTATTCAGGGATGCAAACCGCTTAGGCCACAGTATGGACAAAAGTAAAAAACCTAAGGGATCACTTTTTTCTCGATACTTGCAGTGATATTTTCACCGCGATTGGAGGCAACTGAATTCGCGCTACGCAACCAAAGCGTCCTGGAAACATAGCGACGATATTTTAGTGTTTGACCAATTGTTAAACAGCGACAAGAACGAGACCACCACCGCCCTCTATGTGTCGGCAATCGAGACGGTCGTGCCAAACGCAAGGCGGTGCGTGACCCACTAACCCCCTCCCCTGCCCTCTGACGAGAGATCGATGTTCAAGGGGGGGGGGGGGGGGTACTTTCTTCATCAATTACAGCAACAATATGATGCTGTATAGACGCTACGAAGTGACGTTCGTTGCCACGTGCGACGGCCAATCACGAGCGGGGTAAGGAGCCATGGGAGACAAAAGGGTTTCGCTAAAGGACATCGGTTCGAGCCTTGGTTTATGTGACGGTTTTGTGGAGGTGCCGGGTTTTGCTTTGCGGGCTGCGTTCAGGGGCACACGACAGGACGTTGTTTTGTGCCTGCGGTCCACGGCCCGGTAGATATTCAGAGATGACGCCATCAGAAATCAGAGTTGCGAGCGTCGGGATGTCAGGAAGTGCAAGGGAGTTAATTAAGCTGGAGGTATGTTTCCCGCTAGACGTCCTTCTAGAATTACCACGGGCCAGACGCCATCTTGGAAGAGAGAAAGTTGGACTGAAGATTTAAGAATATCGCTTGATGGTTTGGGCATGACTCACATGTTTTGCCAGGTAACTCTGGTATATGGGAAGTTAGGACAGAAGGAAAGTGAGGAAAAGTTCATGAACTGCCTCCATTATGATTTTAGACTCAAGTCTACTTCATCACTAGTTTTGACTATATAAAAAAAAATTGATTTTTTAATGCTAAGCAAATACAATTGATGTTTCCGCCGGTTTTTTCGGAAAGCCTATTACGATGCACTTCTATTGCCGCCGTGAGCGCCGCGAACAGCTGGGCGTGCCGAGCGTCCATTCACATCGACGCCATGAATGGACGCCCGACGCAAAACAAAGCGACGCCTCGCCGTTGCTGTGGAAACTGCACACAGCGGACGCGAGCATCGAGTCGAAGGTAAGGTAAGGTTGAGTGCGTCATGCATGACGTGTTATGCAATAACACGGTGATCTTTCGGAGACAGATCGTGTCTCGTTCGTTAGTACAGGAACAACTGGCATCTGTAACCTCAGAGTCCTGAGTTCCTAGCTCGGCACGGCATATTGAAGACGGTCCTACACTTTAGACCGCTTCGTCCAGAAGACAGTGACGCGAATCTAGGATCGTTGAGCGGTTGTTTTCAGAGCCATGGTTTGATGATATGATATGATTTTTGGTTTTGCTCGGCGTTGAAGAGATTTGCGGCCCTAGAAAAGTTCTTGAGACGTTAGACACGTTCTAGGGCCGCAAACCTCTTCAACACAGAGAAAAACCGGAAAAACATACCATATCACGAATCAAGGATCGATAAAAATCCTCGCATCCCTGCAAAGCTAAAGATGGCCGGGCACTGACAAGCTAAAGATGGCCGGGCACTGACAAGCTAAAGAGGGCCGGGAACTGACAAGCTAAAGAGGGCCGGGCACTGACAAGCTAAAGAGGGCCGGGAACTGACAAGCTAAAGAGGGCCGGGCACTGACAAGCTAAAGAGGGCCGGGCACTGACAAGCTAAAGAGGGCCGGGCACTGACAAGCTAAAGAGGGCCGGGCACTGACACGCTAAAGAGGGCCGGGCACTGACAAGCTAAAGATGGCCGGGAACTGACAAGCTAAAGAGGGCCGGGCACTGACAAGCTAAAGAGGGCCGGGCACTGACAAGCTAAAGGGGGCCGTGAACTGACAAGCTAAAGAGGGCCGGGCACTGACAAGCTAAAGAGGGCCGGGCACTGACAAGCTAAAGGGGGCCGTGAACTGACAAGCTAAAGAGGGCCGGGCACTGACAAGCTAAAGAGGGCCGGGCACTGACAAGCTAAAGAGGGCCGGGCACTGACAAGCTAAAGAGGGCCGGGCACTGACAAGCTAAAGGGGGCCGGGAACTGACAAGCTAAAGAGGGCCGGGCACTGACAAGCTAAAGGGGGCCGGGAACTGACAAGCTAAAGGGGGCGCCGACAAGCTAAAGACAGTCATGTCAAAGCACGTGGCACTTCGGCGTGTTTTGTCAAAGGACTCGCATCCTAAGCAACACTTGTCGCAAACGATAACAAGTGCCCCCCCCCCCCCCCCCCCCCCCTCCTCCCCACTCATCGTTCTTTTGACGAAATTGTCTTTGCATCGTGTATTCAGACCACCGTGAGTGAGTAAACATCTCAACAAAAGAGCGCGCAGCGAATGCAGCCACTTGGAGGCTGCCCTCGAACAAAGGGCACGGCCTGTTGGTTGCCCTTTAGTATTAAAGACGAGCTGCCCTTCACCCAGCCGGTAGCCACAGCCCCTCGGGTGAAGATTAGACTCCTCCGAGCGTTGGCACGACTGGCTAGATCGTCACAACGCACACGCGCACGCACACGCGTGGGGTAAATGCAGGCTGGAGTTGTTGTTCGACGACGACTTAAAGGAGTCGGCGTCGTCGGGTGATCGTCGCCTGCTGGCGTCGGCCGTGTTTTCGCCGTCGCCGGGCTTCGACCCAAGTGCCGCTGATTGGCTCAGCGTCGCGGCGCATGGCGTCGATCAATACGCGGGTGTAATGCATTCACCGACGACGACGACGACGACGACGACGACGCCCACGCCTTGCCGATCGGTGCCACGTGATCACCCGAGGCGTGGCGATTTGTGCATCGCGTTGGACGGACGGAGGCGATTCACCGCCTTGGTGACGAGCACCCATGCGTCATGTAGTCGTCATGGCGACCAGCCAGCGGCGTGCGAGAGACACTTGTTGAGACTTGTTGTAGAGGGAGCTGAACAATCCCCCCCCCCCCCCCCCCCCCCCCAATACACTGGGTGCTTGGTGTTGACCCTTGCGGCCCCAAGATTGATTTAAAGCCTCCCTATATCCAGTTAAACGCGTTCACGACCATGTGGACCTCGCAAACCGCCCAGAGTCTACGCTAAGAGTAATTTGTTCGCTTTGAAAGGCCTTCTTGAAATCGACCTTCAAGCTCCTTACAAGTCCCAGGAGGCTTATTCAGTAACTATTTGCACTTTCCATGGCAAATCTTGCTCGAGTCGATTTGCGCTATCCCCGCTTTCCACCGAAAGACTTTCCACCATCATTTGGTATTCTGTAACTCATTATGGAATTGAACAGTTGCTCGTCCACAGGGGTCAGGAAAACCAGAGTCAATGAGTTAAAAGCAGAGTCGAATGACACGAAAAATATGAAATTCCATTTGTTGATGTTATCACTTTACGTATTCAACTTCATTTTCGTCGTTCATAACAACATTAGCTAGTATACACCCTTTATAAAAATAGTTAATGTAGTTATAAACAATTTAGTTTAATTCAGTTAAACTAGAATAAAGCAATTTTCAGCATTATTTACCTTACCATAACCTATCAATCTAAAACAAATCAAAAATAAACATGGGTGTGCACATGGTTGAAGAACAGAAGGTGCTGCTCATAAATTATATGAGGGAGCACAGCAATTTTGCTGCAGGCAAATTTTTGAATGCTGCCGGCCGACAAAAGGCCGCAGAAATGTGGGCGACTCTTGCCAGCTTGCTGAACGCTGTTGGGAACGGGGCTTTCAAAGACCCATCGGCCTGGGCCTCGGTAAGAAAAGCTTTGGTAGCAAAGCAGCTACTTGTTTCATGACAAATAATCTACCATTATTACTTATCATTCATACCAATCCTAATGCAATCACTTCAAACTCACCGTATAGGCTTGGAAAGACTGGAAAAACAAGACGCGAGCTAAAGCGTCCAAAATCCTCACTTACCAACGAGGTACGGGAGGTGGGAACAAGCCCCCGCCACCTCTCACCGACATCGAGGAGAGGCTGGTGGAGTTGATTGGGGAGGAATGTGTTGCCGGTCTGCCCCGAGTGGATGAGGTGGGATTTGGGAGACGAGAGGTAACAGTAATTGTAATTACACTTTTATTTATTTTGTTTCTGCATGGTACATGGAATTAACAAGTAACACAATATGTCATTAGCAGCATATGGTTCCATTAAAGCTTTACATCCAGATAATGGTTCAATTCAGCACTTACCTAGCTGAAGTCAATCGCAGACCAACAACTATCCAACTAACAACAACCAGAATGACTAAAAAAGAACAAAAAAATGTTACCGCACAATTCACACACCAAATACATGCAATATCTTACCCTAACAAACCAAGAATAGTTATTTTTTAATTTATAATAGTTACAAACCTTTAGTAGATACTATAGGTATAGAAGTCTTGTGCCCTTTTGTTCTATGTTCTTCACTATGTAGGTACCTACCTACTTAAAAAGATAGTACGTTAGTTCCATCAAGCAGTAATCACTAAATAACAGTTGTTCCTTCACATTCCATGTAGGAAACACTTACACCGTCTGCTGCTCCTTCTGACCACGATGACTTGACGTTTGAAGGCGGCGTGTCAGTAATTGAAGAAAGGGAGGAAGTGTTTATGGGAGATTATTATGTGCTCGGTAAGTCAAGATTATTTAAATAAGTGCTCAATCAATAATCTGTACCCAAGTAAAGTAGACAGGTTCTGAACTTCTGAAAAATCCTTATGTATGCGTATTGTGCTGTAGCTTCACATGTGTCGACCTCATCCGGCCCTGTCGACAGCTCTTCTGCTGCATATGAGCGTAAGTAGGGTTCTGTAATGAGAAATTTTAGCTTGAAGCAAATCTAATTAAAATATGTACATTTAGCTACGCTCAATTCATCATCAACATCCAGCAGCCACTCCGCCAAGCTAAAGGCAAAAGGTAATAAAATATTATATCCTGGATTAGAGAACGTGCATTCATCATGCTTCAACTTCAAAGTACACAATACAACATTGCAGGCCATTCCGTTGCGAAACGAAGCTATGATGACACAATGAAAAATGCGGCAGACAAGTTCTCTGCAATGGAAGTTGAAAAAATAAAGGAAACTCAGAAGCAAACCAAACAGCTTGAAAGGAACGCTGCAGCCAAGGAAAGGAGCGCATCGGCCGCAGAGAGGCAAGCAGCTGCTGCAGAGAGGCGCTGTGAAGCCGCAGAGAGAAGCGCATCGGCCGCAGAGAGGCGAGCAGCTGCTGCAGAGAGACGCTGTGAAGCCGCAGAGAGAAGCGCATCGGCCGCAGAAAAATTAGCAATGATAGCAGAGATGAGTTTCAATCTAAAAAAAAAAAAAACTGAGGGGGAAATTTAAAGAGGGCAAGTAGAAATAAGTACCAGCTCTGAAACGCCAAAAAAAACCCAAATATATATATTTAATACCGTGCAACCCTGTTAATTTTCATTTTGGTTACTGCTGACGTGTCCTCCACAGCCTTGCAACGAGCCCAGCCCGCACATCGCGAGCGCGTGCAAGGACATTTCCCTGAAGGTCCTCAGGAGGCAACACATCTCCTGCCTCTAGATCCTGCTCTCGAGCCAGTTCTTCTGGTTCAAGGGGTTCAGGGTCTGGGAGCCGAGCCTCTAATGCAATGTTGTGCAGTGTCGCACAAGTATTGACAATGAGAGCCGCTCTCTCGGGGCTGTAATGCAGGCAGCGGTGTCTCAGCAGGCAGCGGAATCGAGCCTTCAAAAGGCCGAAGCTCCTCTCGACGCAACACCTGGTCCTGCAGTGACGATCCGTAAAATACGCTTCAGGTGTTCCTGGCTCGGTGTGCAAAATTGGCGGCACCAGCCACGGCTCGCACGCATAACCAGAATCACCTGTAACATAAAATTCGTCATAATATCGTCAAAAGTTTCGACTAAAATACCTAAATTTAACTCACACCAAGAAAAATGCATAAAATCAGTGAACTATCACATCCAGAGCCCAAATTTTAGCAGCCTGACAATTTTTCAAATAAAGATTTCTCCCTAGACTCACCAAGCAGCCACTCCCTTCTTTCGCCAGCCCTGTAGCGCTCCATTAGCACTTCCTTGGCCGCACAGTTCCGCCAGATGTAGGCATCTGCGACACCTCCGGGGTACCTCGCGTTTATATTCAGGAACCGCATGTCATAGTCACAAATCTGTTCCAAAGGATGGGTCTATAAAAATCCTAGCTAATTTGGATACGAATTATGACATTGGAAGTGTTAAATAAATTTAGAAATTTGACTTACAGCCTGAACATTGAGGGAAGGATAACCCTTCCTGTTGAAGTACGTTTCCTCGTGAACCGACGGCTTCACCAGGGCTATATGAGTGCAATCCAAACAGCCTACAATACCTGAAATGCCAGATACGTCAAAGAATCTGCAACAATTCAAAATAATTATACACATGGTAGGACCTAGATGAAATTTATCGTCCATGTGGTTGAGATTAGAATTATACGTAGCTATAGGTACACTTATTCTTAAAGCTCCAAATTACAAAAACAGAAAAGACATTAGGAATCTTGGCTGAATGTTATTTAAACTTAGCATATGAAGTACCTCTTACCTTTGCTTGACATTATTCCGTTCAGCCTGCGTCTCTGGAAAGCGAATGTACCGGTGCATCAGCCTAGCATTCACGGCTACACAAACTTCGTGGATACTGCGGCTGACTGCAGACTGGCTCATACCTAGATTAAAGTCTTGGCCCACTGGACGCTGGTACGAGCCAGTTGCAAAGAAGCTTAGAGCTGACAGAACCTGAAATATTGCAGAATGATGGGTAAAACATGGTTCGTCTTTGTATATGAAGTTCTGAACTGAACAAAGACAAATTAGAAGCACCAGCAAACCTTTGCCTCCACACTTATGGCACTCTGCCTGTGGGTGACGGGCATGTCTTCCCGAATGTCCTCGACAAATTGCCGAACGATGCGCTGGGGCAAACGATAGAGACGAACAAAGTCGGATGTTGTCATGTCATCAAATGCGTTCGTATTGGCACGTATGAATCGCCGCCTCACTCGCATCCTTTGCCTCATTCCATGTTGCTGGATACCAATTTCACGAAGTGCCATTAAGTGGTCCCACCCTTCCATCTGCAAGTAGGTAAATTGTTAGCATACCAACATGGGTAATACCGTTGAGTGAGGATATTCAATGGTAATATCTCTGGTAATACCAACAATCTTCTAAAATAGGTACATCATATTATGAATATGAATGTTTGCTTACCTTTAAAAGATTCCGCTGTTATAGGATTATACCTTTTTGGTCTATAATTACTGTGTAATTACTGTGTACTGTGTAATTATCCGTAGCAAATAAATAAACAATAAAACACACTTCGCGTCACTGGCAGCCGATCTGACAGCCACCAAAAATATCAGATTTAACCTCACTTATTCATTTGCTCGAGCTTGAAGACTGGAGCAAATCTTTCCACCGGAGTGGAAAATGTTTCCATTGCAAATTCCGGTGCAAATCGTTACTGAATACCAAATTATCAAAAGCGATGGAAAGTGAAGCCAATTCCATGGAAAATATTTTCCCAGCAAGTGCAAATAGTTACTGAATAAGCCTCCAGTGGACTGCGATCTTGCATCCAACGGGCCGTGAAATATCACCGTCCGTCAGGTGGCGTGCTGGCAACGCCGACCAGCGGCCGTCTGAGGAACTACGTGGTGGCGTCGAAGTCGGCGTGGTTCGGTGTCGGCGTCGTGGCTGCGCCAGCGTCGTTCAGGCTGAGGTCCTAGTTCGAACTCCTGACGTAAAGCGCCCGCCATGGGTCACGGTTTGAAAGGTTCTTAGGTTAACTACCAGCTAAAGACTTATCTGCCAGTGACAACTAATCAGGTACTTAAATTC
This sequence comes from Protonemura montana, assembly GCA_947568835.1. NCBI lineage: Eukaryota > Metazoa > Arthropoda > Insecta > Plecoptera > Nemouridae > Protonemura > Protonemura montana. The sequence goes on along the minus strand of OX387603.1, from coordinate 26,831,149 downwards.
TTACCTTAACCGGACGTTATCTTTCAACTATACGTTATAAAACTGGCACTTAAAATGCCTGTTGTTGCAATGCTGCGTTCAAAATTGAGGTAATACCTCATTAAGATGGCCAGCATAGATTAATCATTGGGTAATCAGCTGACATCTAGAAGACCGGGGCTCACGTTGGATGACCACTTGATGAAGATTACATGCTAGACATTGCTAGGAAATATTTCAAACTGCGTGTTGTCAACAATCTTGTCCCAAATATTAGAATAATTGCAATGAAACAAACACAAGAAGGCAGTGATTTCCTGTCGCATGGGATACCCTGAATTTACAACACCTGACATTTAACATTTAACTCGCCCCAAGGAATCCCAGGTGGCTTCTATAATGAATGCAAATGGAATTAATTATACCTTAGGGCATATTATTTGCACAATAAATATCTCTGAATCCCTTGCCAGCTTACTGTCTCTGCCCCTTAATTGCCTCCTCTCTTCTTGACTAGATGACGTTGACGGCGTCCTGGATGCCCGTCGTCACGACGAACGGAGGGTGGCGGGCGAAGGCCTGGCGATGAATGGGTGGCACGCCAATAGACTAAACGGGGCTTGTTGTTACGGACGTACCTGGGTTGAAACGCGCTCACCTCGGTGACTTCTTGCCAGTTGGCACTTTAACTGTAGTTTGACTGTGACAAACGGCGAATCCGCAAACGTCTCCGCCGTTGGGTAACATGAGGTTCTTTGTAGATTTTTTGGAAATAAGTTATGTGTACCTAATGTCGAGTTCAATTGCATGCTTGGTTATAACAACAGTAACCAGCGACCTAACGCCATAGTTTGGCTGTATTGATTATTTTTTATTTGTGGTGTTTAACGACGCACTGTTTTGACATCTGGCCATGTGGCACTGGTTTAATGGCGTCGGTGAATCAGTGGATGATGATGAGGATGATGATGAACGTAAGCAAGCCTAGAAGGAAGGAGGGGAAACCCGGTGGCGTCACGTAGCCTACTCCTGTCGAAGAGCACCAAGGGGACCACCGGCTTCACGTCCCTTCCGAAGGACGGTACAACTCGAACAGCAGGATTCCTCCACAAATCCATGCTGTCGAGAGGTTGATAAGCAAGGCGAGTGAAGTTGCTGTACTAACTTTCATCCCTCCAACCTCTCTCCTATACAGAACTGGTCATGTGTATAATGGTCACCCATCCAATACCTGACCCAGTGCAGTGTTGCTTAACTTCGGTGATCTAACGAGAACCGGTGTTTCCAACACGCCAAACCGTTCGGTTGCTATATCGAAAGTTAGAGCCTAACTAACCTGTCATAGTCTGGATAACGAATGTTTATTTTGCAGGGCTATGACCGAACAGTTTGGGAAACTCCGGTTCTCATGAGATCACCCAAGTTAAGCAACACTGCGCTGGGTCAGGTATTGGATGGGTGGACATCAGACGCATGATCATACCACAAATCACGTGCATCATAAATGGCAATATTATTGCTTAGTGTGCAATCTCCCCACGGGTGTAGGTTGGCGTGGAAATCTCTCAAAGCGTTGCTTCGTTTCAGAGCTGGAAGTCACTGGAAAGTGGATAGAGGACAGGAACTAAAGCAGATTGCCATCAGCTTGACGCGCAAGGCACGGTCAGGTGACAGCTTGCTTGACGACTTCTCGGAAACCGACGCCTGACGTGGCGTGACAGCGTCGGCGTCGCGATGCTTGCCGCATTGCGTCCGTCGGCATCGCGTGCGGCGTCGGCACACGCGACGCGTCTGTCGGACGACGCACTGTGTGGTTACGCATCGATGTCGTTTGAGTGTTGACTGGAAACAGTGAGAGGTGAACCCGAACGACGATCGCCACCGCCGCCTATGTAATGAAAAGAGTCCGCCAGGAACGCAGTGTAGTACAATCGCGTTGGCTTGGCGTTGGCGTTGGCGTTGGCTTGGCGTTGGCGTTGGCGAGGGCCAGACCGGGAACAAAGCCCCACAGAGCGTTTCGCTTGACTGACAAAGCTCTGAGAGCTGAAACGCCCGGCCAGGCTGAGTGCTCCCTAGCAATTCGGGAGCTTGTATGACCCCCTGGCATCGATCCCCCAACGAGCGGCAATTACAACGACCCAGATGGCCGCAAGAAAACTTCCCGCAGTTTCGTTGGAAATCACAACGCCGCATGTTGGATGAGGCAGCATCGAGGTCAGCGTCGTGCGTGTAGAACATTTGCGTGCGTCGCGAGCGTCGTCGCAACGCAGTGCAGTGGAGGACGTCGGCGTCGTGTCCTCCCCGGGCGTCGACGACGAGGAATCACTCCCGTCGGCGTTAATTAAAAAGCACGGTGTCACGGGCAAATGGATTGCCCAGCGTGACATTATGTCGTTGACGCCCCCCCCCCCCCCCCCCCTCCCCGCCACCCACCCGCACCGAGGGTGTAATGAGATTAGCAAGACGTTAGCGGAATTGCGTCGGGAGTAGATGCCGACGAAGGTCGCCTCAAGGTTCAGTTAGATTGCGATAGAAGGAAAAGTCGTCGGGGCTTTGAACCCAACTACGTTATAACGCCCTACATGAATATTTTTTAACTGCATTGTTTTTGGAAAAGCGATATCTTTCCCGAATGCAGCAGCCGATTCGCCTGCATTGCAGCTGATGGAGCGGGCGGCGAGCCCCCGCCGCGAATCTTGACTCGATGGTTCAGCACGCAAAGAGAAGTTAAAAGCCCAAATGCTAAGGAGCTAAGAACCATCAGCTTCCGAGTGCAATTCTTTCCACCATCAAACGTACCCGGCGGTCAAGTTGATCGAGTCGAGCCCCCTCGACGGCAAGCACCGTGCACTTCGCTGACGATCCTATTTTCAGGGGGTTGTTGCTCCCCGAAATGGGCCACCGAAATAACGGCGGCGGGCCGAGCCCCCCCTTTCCCCCACATTCTCTCTCCACTCCCCGAGCAAAGCGCTACGGATCAATAGAACGGGCACTGCGCTCGGGCTGGCCGGGCACACGTGCGCCCAACGGGGCACTGGGGCCATGGGCTCTTTTTGTTCCTCGATCCATGGGCCTGGCTTCCGAAGGCTGGGTGATGTGGGACCAGGCTTTGCGTACATGTTGTTTTTCACAAGGTTTTTCTTTCTCGCCGAGTTGTCGACGGTTAGCAGCGCTTACCTGGATGCCGAGCTGGCCCCTGGTTCGTACCCCGATCGAGCCACCCTCCCTGGCCCTGGCCTAAGTGTTCGGGGCGTCGTAACCTTGATGGGGCGGAGATATCACCCTCGATATCCCGGCCCCGTTGACGTCGATCGCTCACCGACGATTTCCCAAGGGCGTCAGGACTCCGAGAAAAAGGGGGAAAGACACAAACATTGACAGCAACTAACACAAGTGTAAAGCTCTCACAAGGTTTTATTCAAGAAACTTTTCCTCACTCGCAGAAAGTTCGCATGTTTTTTTTTGCTGTTTTTTTTTTTCAAATATATTTATGATGATGATATTAAAAAAGCAAACGATATATTATACAACAGAAAAATATATTGCATAGTACAGAGATTGTTTGATAAATATGTGCCAAATCAGTACAAAAATCTGTTTTTGTGTATGTTTTCATGTTGATCATATGTGATAAGGGCCTAAGACAATATTTCACCTTTGGGAGCGACTTGGGTAATATAGGGTTCCAATCAGCATGCCTATCGTAATATATTAATAGCAACATGTCATGTGTTATTTTGTTAGCTAGAATTTCGTTCGATTTGCAAGGCGGTGGTATTATTATTTAGTAATATAATTCAATATTCGACTGGAAGGAATAATGCGACCACATTGACTTAGCGGTAGCCGGCCTAGTGGACTGTTCGGCCGAGTCCGGAGGGGTTCGGGCCTCGTCGGACAACGGCAGGTGACTTGAGCGGGAAAGCACGAAGCTAATTCTGCCCGTTAGCGGCTAACAGGACGTTAACGTCCGATAACAGGTCTAGAAGAACGAAGCGTTTTGCTGCACTCACCTCTAGAAATTGCTTTTCCTTCTTCTAACAATAAACACGAGTTATTATTGTTGATCACAGACAATTTGTTTTAACCTAAAAATTGTTAAAATTCCTTGATGTTAATTCACCCTCAGTAACTATTAAAACACATGTTATTAATTATGTTAATCGAGTTTATTAGTTAATATCAGGCCAGCGATTGTCGAAAAGAACGCGAATCAGCCACAACTTCTTTAACAACTAGTAAACAATTTGGCAAATTGAAAAACATTCAATGAGCTTAGAAATGTACGCGTAATTTATTAATTTCTAGACTGGAATAATTCGCGGACGGCGCCTGGGTACGCGGCGTGGAGGGGAACGGAAGGACGACATCCATCAAAAAGCTGACACTTATTAGCGCAATGTCGCCGCCACACCACCCTCCACAACGGGAACCCAAACCCGGCCCCCAAGCAGGCCGAGGCCCGAAGATGCAACGTGTTTGCTAAATTTGATCCACAATTCAATAGCTTGGTTCGCGCGTGCTCAGCAGCCAACGTCCAATGCGTCGTCGGTGCGTCGTCGATCCGACGGGCAATCGTGATAATATCGGTGCTAAAAACAAGCGCCTATGCGAGACGGTGAGATGATGGTGAGTGGCTGGTTATTTGCTGGGACTTCGCTGGGACCTCACTGGGACCTCACTTGGGGCGCCAAGAGACGTTTGACAAGCCCTGTAGCCCAAGCTTCAGACTGCTGCGATCGGCCCACGAGGAGTTGAGGTACTCGTCGTCCTCAGCCTGTTCGAGCTTCTGCAACAAAAAACGCACCATCGGTGAGCGACGCGACCAACGTGTCCCTGTGCCCGGGGGCACTCGGTGGAGCCCCAACAAACTCATCGGACAGGGTCAGGAACTTCTAGTAGCAGCGATAGCTTATAGGCATGCTTACAGCCATGCTGCTAGGTAGTTTAAGGATCTTGGGGACCCTTTTGGGTTAGACCCTAGCGTGGGCAACATTACTAAATGAACCCAAAAGAACCGCAAAGCCACGATGTGGCAAAATACATAGATACATACAACATAATTTACTCTAATCGGGGGCGACAGCGTTATGCAAGGGTCCTGGTTTGAGATGTCGGGGTGTCCTGGGAGGCTGAGGTCAGCACCCACAGGCTTGGGAACGCAGTCATGCAGGCGGTGTATTTATAAAGCAGCCAGTTAGACATCGGGTGCAACTGCAAATGCAGCGATCGTCATTCAGCCGAGGAGTCCAAGACAAGGGATAAAGTACACAACCCGTATGCCTAATGGGATCACAGCAGAAAGACAGAATCGCGATCACTTGGTTTCTTTGCTAATTGGATGAGTTTATTTGCATGGCATCTTACATGAGCTTGGCGCAGTTGAGCGGAAAATACAAGTGGTTTAGGCAATAAATACGCCAAGGAACGGTTGAAAGGATTCAGTGTTTAAACATGAAATTATGGACGAGAGAATGACGGGTAAGCAACGGTGTGTGGTTTTCAAAGTTATTGCGGCGGAAGAGTCGACGGCATTGCAGACATAAGATAACTTTGCAGCGAATATCTCCCAGCGTTGGTGCAAGGCGCCGCGATGCCGACGCCAGGCGTCGCGGTGAAAATACTTTTCGGAGTGGCGGGGGGCAATACGCAGAGGCGTCGGCAAACAGTTGCGATTATTTCAATACTTTCGGCAAGGCTCTCAATTTCCAATGGTTTCCCAGGATTCGCGCTTAGCTGGCGCTAAGAACGGCCGGTGCACCAAACGAATATTGCTTTATTTAACTCCAGTCAACGCTAATCATGAACACGTACACATGAAGTCAGACTTAAGTGGTACCTTCGTCTGAAGGGGGAAACAATAAAAAAGCTCATGCTGAAGACGCTCAAGTACGTATCGCTTCCCAATAATGTGCCGGACTTATACAGCTCGATCAGCAGCCTAACCCCCTGGCACTTAAGACCAGTGCTACCAGTCAAAGGGTCAGGGCAGGTCCACTGTGCTCAAAATGCGCTGAAATTCAGTGCGTTGCCAGTTCACATCGGCGTTCGGTGCCAGGCCCGGGGTGGGGGGGGGGGGGGGGGATCGGTGACATGGGAACATCGCGTCATCAAAGACGCCGCCGTCTTGGTTCACTTGGCTCGCCGCCCAACGAAGAAGTGACGCTGCCCGTCTGGTAGTGGCAAAGTCTGAGCGAGGAGTGTCTCGGTTTTGGCCACACGCCGGGTAGGGGACATGGACCATCGAAGGACACCAGAGAATGAACGTCCAACGAAGAAGGGAATGACCTCCAAAGCTCAAAAACGCATCATCAACGCGGAGTATCGACCCAAACATCACAACTCTGAAACAGCCTGTACCTGCCACCGAGTTGCTGCAGCAGGATACCAACATGGATTCCAATTAGAAAATGCACTAGAAGTTGCGAAGAACGGTCCCGTCTACCGGCCGCTGGGCGGGTTACGAGAGGGGAGGGGGGTGCTAGGGGGCAGGGGGCGCCAGCTGTGATCCAATCGATATCGACCGCCGCACGGGGAGATTCCAAGCCCAGGACACCGGGTGCTCGTGCACCGCCAGGCGCGCAGAAATGAGTTGCAGTGTGGCAAACCGACCTCGGTGGGCGGTGCAAGACATTCGCTGCCCCGGGAAGTCCAGGCCAAGACTCGCGGGTCGCGGATGTCCGATGCCAAACAAGGTAATACACGGAGGCGATGTAGAGGATGGATGACCCGTGACCAGCGCTGCGGGGCATGTTACACAACCACACAAGGATATTCACATCGGCTACCGCTACAAGGCAAGGTGGACGGCGGGTTGACCCTTGCGTCGCGAGGAAGTTGTATGAAGAGGAAGTGGTATGGAAGGCATTGTCGAGGCATTAGGGTATCATGCTACAGAACGTAGGGCTGTTCACAAGATCACAGGACAACGGCTATCAGGCTGAGGTTCGTGCTTACAGACGAATGCGCCTAGCTTCAGGTCAAGCGCGTTCGGACGCGTCGCCTTCTCGGCGACGGCGTCCTTCGCCGGCGCCGGCGGCGGCTGTGCGGGCGGTGGTGTCGACTCGGACACCGAGTATTTATTTAGGCTAGCGTCGACGGACGGCGCCAGCGTTGCCGGGGTTAGGGGTGCAAGGCTAGAAGGAAAAGGCACGTCGACGGCGTTAGCGCCGCCTGCGATAACAAGCGCCGACCAATAGCAACGTGGGCCGGGCACCATTGGGCACCATCGGGACCATGTGCATGCATCCTAACCTGCACGACGATGCCGACAAGAAATGACTCCATCTTACGTTTACACATAAACATAACCGCACTACATATGGTGACCCTAGAGGTACAACAAGGATGCTCTAAACAAGGATGCGAATGTGGCGCAGGGACAAAAAAGGCATGCTGGAAGGCGATCGACCGAGAGGCAGGACTCATATACCCTAGGCCAGACAGAGACGGACGTATCGCGTTTCATGCGGTGCAGACAGAAACAGACGTATTGGAGTGCATGCGATGCAAACAAAGATAGCGAATTGCAGTTCATGCCGTGCTAAAAGAGAGCCTGACGTGCATGCGGTCGGCCCGACTCGGTGGACAAGTATGGCAGTGCAGCAGACATGGTAACCACGGCGACGGCCATAACACGGCCGCGGGGCACGCGACGCCGGCGTCGCCTCGTCTCGGGCGTCGCGACGCAGTGCCCGCTGAGCAAAACATCTCAGTGTCGACGTCGCGATTGGAAAATATTGAGCGCGCAAAATTCCAGCTGACCTCTGATTTAATTATAAAGGGTTGTCGTGGAGGAGGAGAGTTACATTCGCAGAGCGGATAAATCGAATAGGGTATACGATTAATTTTGACTGAGGCATCGTGCAAGTCTCAGTTTCCAGCTATGGGCCCGCTACCCACTATTTTAACGTGTTGCCCTGAGGCGCAAGCTGGCCAACCTGCGTCAAGTCCCCGGAGAGCAAGACAGCGACGCCGCGAGCAAAGCCCAAGGATCGCAGCAAGCGTCGAGATCGAATCACGCCGAGTTACCAGGCTCACAACCGTCACGCGGGGTAGCCAGTTTAAGGGGGGAGGGGGGGGGGGGGGGGCACCTCGTCGCCAGAAAGCCCATCATGCACCGAGGATTGCGATTGAACCCTCGAAGATATCGTCATGACATCTTGAGCGCCGAGATAGCTCTGAGACATGTGACGCTAACAGACTGTTAGTGGACTCGTTAGTTCGGTTTCGGTTTCAGGAAGAGGGCAATAAGAGGACGCGTGGTCAATTGGACACCGAAATCCTCGGTATCGAGTTTAGCGTCGGCGCAACGCGAGCCAGGGGCCTGACGTCGACGCTAGTACATTATTCAGAGTCCGTTTCAACGAGTCATGAATAGAAAAGTGCAAGCCTCATTTTAATGGCAACCGCGTTGAATATTTTAAAGCACAATAATGACGACGTGGCGGTCGGACGGTTGGTCTGTCGGCTGCCTCAGCGGCTGGCGAGTGAACGCACGTTCTTTTCTCAAAAAATGGGGCGAGCGCCAGGTTTATTCCGCACTCGAAAATTTGGGGCAAAAGCATTTGTTTCCTCCTCCAGACTAACACATTAAGCCCTCCGCTCTCCTAAATCTTGCCAAGCTTCCCGACGCCTGCCGGCGCCTGCCGACGCCTGCCGGCGCCTGCCGACGCATTGGAGGCGCAGACTGCAAGCCTGGAGTGCCTTCAATTAGCGTCGGCAATTGAGAGCGTCCTCTCGGCGCCCTATTGTTCGCCTCCATTACGACGCTATGGTGGATTAGGGGGGAAGGGTGTAAGGGGGTTTTGTGGCGCTAATATTGCTAAGGCCCGGTATTAACTTTTTTTAACTCTTAGTTAAGCTCCTTAGGCACATTTAATCACCGCGGTTTATTTATTTTTTTGTAATCGGCGTTTAAAGGAGGTTTTAGGGGAATTAATGTTCAACGTACAGCTGATATTCTATCAGGTTTAAAAGATGGTGTGCCTCACATCATACAAAAGTCAGAATTTTACAGCAATTCCCACTTTAATGAGAACTTGCGCAAATTGTAAAAATGGGGACAAGATTTCTTGCATTGATTTGTTGTGTTTAACGACGCACTGATTTGACAACGGGCCCTGTGGCACTGAGAATAGCGAGGATAGCGAGGATAGCGCCGGTGAGTGACTGGGTGATAGTGATGATATTGGGTGAAGGTGAAACCCGGTCCTGGTACATGGCCTACTCCTGTATTAGAGCACCAAGAGGACCACGACTTAACGACCCTTCCGAAGGACGGATTAACCTAAGAGCGCAACCACATACATCTGTGGCCCGAGCGCAACCCGAACAAAAGGATTCATCCAAAAATCGATGCTAACGAGAATTTATAAGCAAGGCGAGTGAAAAACTTATTCCCTCAAACCTCTGTGCTGAGCATACTTGGTCTTGTGTGTTTGATGGTCACCCATTCGATACCATAACCCAGCTCATAGTTGCTTCATTTTGATGATCTCATTAGAACCGGTGTTACCAACACGTCAAACTGTCCGGTGTTACCAACACGTCAAACTGCCCGGTGTTACCAACACGTCAAACTGCCCGGTGTTACCAACACGTCAAACTGCCCGGTGTTACCAACACGTCAAACTGCCCGGTGTTACCAACACGTCAAACTGTCCGGTGTTACCAACACGTCAAACTGTCCGGTGTTACCAACACGTCAAACTGTCCGGTGTTACCAACACGTCAAACTGCCCGGTGTTACCAACACGTCAAACTGCCCGGTGTGACCAACACGTCAAACTGTCCGGTGTTACCAACACGCCAAACTGTCCGGTGTTACCAACACGTCAAACTGTCCGGCGTTACCAACACGTCAAACTGCCCGGTGTTACCAACACGTCAAACTGCCCGGTGTTACCAACACGTCAAACTGTCCGGTGTTACCAACACGCCAAACTGTCCGGTGTTACCAACACGTCAAACTGCCCGGTGTTACCAACACGTCAAACTGTCCGGTGTTACCAACACGTCAAACTGCCCGGTGTTACCAACACGTCAAACTGCCCGGTGTTACCAACACGTCAAACTGTCCGGTGTTACCAACACGCCAAACTGTCCGGTGTTACCAACACGTCAAACTGCCCGGTGTTACCAACACGTCAAACTGTCCGGTGTTACCAACACGTCAAACTGCCCGGTGGTCACTGGCCACCTATCCAATATTGAATTGAATTGTTCCTTTATTTCCATTTTTCCAAAGAAAACACTCATAGCACATATTATGAAATATTATGTAAGAGCATGGAGACAAGTCAAACATTTTATATTTATATACATTGGTATTTTCAGTTAAAATCATCGTCACATCCATATCGGACCCAGCATAGTGTTGCTTGATCTCATGAGGATCTAGTCGCCTGGAACTGTCATAAGTCGCTGGTAGGTCGTAGCAAATAACGGCATGACATGGAACGGAGTGCATGGCAGGCAAGCAGGCAGAACGGAACGGGTTGCAAAGGGACCGGAACCTTGACGCTCACGCTTGGTACGTCTAGAAGGCGATCGGGGGAAGGCGCTCGCGGGAGGATCGCTCCGGCAGAACCCCTGGACGCAGGTACTCAGCCGCCACTGGGGCTAACACCGACGCCGACGCCGACGTCGGGGAGACGCGACTGTCGCAAGCCGCGCGGCAAGCACAAGGGGTCAACATGCCGTACAACAAACATAGCCCACACCCCGGAGCATCGCTCCAAGCGAGGACGACTGGCGGGACAGTTACAACTGGCACAAAGCTTGCTGTTTGGACAAGGGTCGTACCGTTGAGTGTAGGTTATAGGTAGAGTTTCAACGTCAATGTTACAGTCTCTGCGTGAAAGATGGCCGCCAAATGACTACCTTACCGACAAAAATTCAGAGTACCGGAACGTCACGTTAAGTGGAGCCACTGTCGTATGAAATTTAATTTCGATATTTTTCGTAGGTTACTCGCTTTTTAATATCGTTACGTGTATATCAATCGTTGAGGTAAACATTGATGGAGATTTTTTGAGCATGAAAAGTCTCAAAAGCGAGTTAACCTACGAGAAATATCGAAATTAAAATTCATACGACAGTGGCTCCACTTAACGTGATGTTCCGGTACTCTGCATTTTTGTCGGTAAGGTAGTCATTTGGCGGCCATCTTTCACGCAGAGACTGTAACATTGACGTTGTTTCTCTACCTAGAACCTACACTCAACGGTCGTACCAGTCGGCAGCCCACCAGACACTCAGCTAGGACAGCGATGAGAGGCAGGACCGACACAACACGAAGACAACACGAAACACACGGAACGTGCGACAAAAAACAAACTAGCACACAAAAACAACGCGTGGTAAAACAGAGTCAGCCGGCCAACGTGTGTGATTGGGGGGGGGGGGGGGGGGGTGACGTCGAGAACTCACCCGGACACGGAGTTGGCGGCTGATGCCGAATTGTTGGTGACCACGGTGGGGACGGTGTCGGCGATGCTCTCTCGGCTCATTTCGTCGGCCATGGCTACCTTCAGCTGGTGTCCGAAGCTGGCCAGATCTTCACGGAACGCTTCGCTACCCGGCGTCAAGCCACCTGATGTGAGCGCCGGCACCGGCGTCCCAGCGTCGCCTTCCCCATCCACCACCTCCTCGTCGTTGACTAGCACCTCTTGCTCTTCCTCGTTGTAGATCTTGAAGTAGGCGATGGTCAGGTAGATGACCGACGCTATGAACGATGGGATGGGGATGGCGAGCGCCAGGATCAGGTTTAGATAGACCTGTGCCATGTCTAGCTCGGTGATGACGACGCCGGGGTCGATCTTGCTGTAGTAGCACGAGAAGTTGGTGCCCGGGTTGTCGTACATCTTCAACCATATGGTGCAGTTGAGCATCGGCGGATAGCCGCAGCCCTTGACGTTGGGGAACAGCCTGGCACCCACGTAATACCACTCGGAGTCGTTGCCCATAAGCCCGGTGGGGGTAACGTCGGGCAACATTAGGTCGGCGTCGTACATGCCGTCTAGGTCGGCGTCACGGTCCGTGTAGTCGCTGTACTCGCGCACGGCGCGCGGCCCGCGAGTTTGCCGCGCTCGGCCACGGAGGCCGCCCGGCGCCGAGACACTCCCGTTCCCCGACACCGAGCGTCGCTCCTTGAGGGACCCGCTGACCGCCTCGTCCTGGCCGGCAAGCTTCTCCTCTCCGCCTCTCTCTCCCAGGAGCGCCCACGGCAGCTTGAAGTTAACGCGTATTTGCGTGCACTCAAACACCTCCTTGGTGCAGCCTTCCCGGCAAGAGGCCCACGAGCAGTTCGAGAGTCCGTGAAACGTATCGTTGTCCAGCGTCTGGCAGTGCACGGCCCGAGGCTCGAATTCCATGAAGATCGTCGTGAACGCGGGGTCGATCACGAAAGGCACGAGGAAGAGAAAAGCGAAGAGAGAGAAGATGCCGAGAAGGATGAAGAAAGCCGTGGTATAGAAGAGGAGTTTCTCTAAGAAGGTCTGTTTCTCGGCCTCGTCGTCGGCCATTTTGCGGCGACTGGTGCACTGGTCTCGCGGCGGGCGATGCTAGAGTGTCTCATAGGGTGTCGGCGTGGGACACGCACGCAGGCTGCCCTACGACGGCGACGGCACTCGACATTGCGCGGTCGGCGATCACCGCTCTTCCATTCCTAGCTCGCTGCAACAACGCCACGATGTCCACGCTTTACAACACGTACTTTGACAGCCACTGGCCTCCGATTATTAACTGCTGCTGACGGCCGACGGATTTTTCGCTACCCGAAGCGTCTTACGGCCAACTAACAGTTATTAGTTCCTCGGTCTGCCTGGGTGATACATCATTTCCCATCATGCCTAACAAGCTGTACTAGTAATGAGCCGTTAGGGCGGCGCTTTACGATACCCCCCCCCCCCCGTCCCGTCCCGTCCCGCATAGCTCTGCGATTACGATACATCAGTCTGCTAATGAGCAGTTAGGGCGCCGAGGGTGTGTGAGACTAATTCCTGTCCCGTCTAACGAAGATCGCCATGACGGCGTCGAGAATAGCTAAGCACCGGCATAAATTATTCCTCTCAGCTGCCTGAATGGGTTGGCGGCGAGGGTTGGGGGGAGATATTGCCCATGCGGCGGATTAATGGTACTTCCCGACGCGGCCGTCAACGTTGACCCCCATGCCAGGAGCTGGACGAGCTCCCACCCGTTATTCGGAGGCTCAACGTCGTACCCCATCCAAGAAGTGGAACGAGCATATGACGGACTCCCATCGTCCCGTCGGAGGCTCGTCCCCGGCGCGATGGGGGCGGCGGGACGACCGGGGGCTAATCAATAACAGCAGGCGGCCGAGTTCGTGGAGGTCTGAGGGGTGGGGGGGGGGGGGGAGACAACCCATGCAGTTCCCACACTAATAAAGGATTTATCTGCGTAACCGGAGTCCCTGGGTCCGTAGTCCGGCACGACGAGTCCCTGGCCCTTCCCACCTCCATTGCACCCCACATTCGCTCGAGGGGCAGAACAATACTGTCCCTAGGCTTACTCGGTCAAACGACGCTCTTACCATAGCTTATCATACCAGGCATATCTGATCTACATCAATAGCACTGGGCACCAATCCAAACATTGGCCACTGCAGCGTAACTGCAGTAATTATACGGACAAACGTGTTCATCTTTCAATACAAGTATCTGATGCTTGGGAGAATATTTGACGAATTTGGTTCACCATTTACCGACCACTTCTAAGTTCAAAACATAATGTGACAAGATAAAAACTTGAATAAACGGCATCTCATCTCGATCAATAATTTGCATTGCAACAAACAAGGGAATGTTGCTTGTCACAGATCAGGTGGAAACTGCAGTCTGCCTGTGATTTCGTTTCAATTTGCTGATAAATTTCACCTGACAGATATAAAACACGAGTCCGCCATGTTGTTTATGATCTCATTAACTACAACTACCTTCCAGTTTCAGGTGAAACTTCGAGTATCTCACAAAATAACAAATTAGGGATGTTTGGCATAGTGAACGCTTTCTGACATCAGCTGACTTTGATTGTACCAATAATTCTAAGGACTGACTTTGTCACTTTTATCCCTCTCAACCAATCGCCATCAACTCAACTCTGACCTTTCGATCAACAAGTCCAATCAGGGAAGCCCCGTGATGGGGTTGAGGGAAGATGACACTGATTAGCCCACAACGGTAATTGTCAAGCAACGACCCAAGGTATCTCTCCCCTGCGCTTGACCCCGTCCCAGGCCCGGCCGTCAGCAGTAGCCAATTAACTCAAATAAACCAAACCAACGACACAAACTTAAATTTCACTGTCGTTGGGCGGCAATTCGAGCGTCATTCATGATTGGGAAAATACTACGATGCGCACGATGAAGTTAGCAAAGAGAAGCCCTTGAAGTAAGAGTAAAGTGAGAGACAGAGATAAAGAAGGAAAGAGAAAGAAGGAAGATTTAGCCGTTGTATCGCTCCAATAAGTGGAGCGATTGTATAAATCTAACAAAAGCTTCGCGACTGCAGCGACCCCCGCCACCTCGGCGTGGACCAGAGCGGTGAGGTGGCGGGGGTCTCTCGAGACGACGGTCACCGAATAGCGCACACAGGTAACACGTACCTCCCACATCACACACACGACTCATGCCTTCGCTCGCGAATTCACTGTGTACTCGCGGGCGCACTTGGTGTCGGTGATCTCGTCTGGTCGGGGTGCTTGCCGAGCTCTGGGTGCGAGTTAACGGGATGTCGCTCTGGCTCGCTCTAGCTCTCAGCCATGACTGGCTCACTAGCTGCACGCCGACGCCGACGCCGAGGCCGACGCCGACGCAGGCGACGCCCGCTAGGTGGGGACGCTGGCGAGGTGGGAGCGGGGCGTTCAAACGCGGGTTCGGAGCATGGTCACAGCTTGATAACGAGAAGAAGGGGGGGGGGGGGGGCTTCTAGAGCAGCGGCCAGAGAGGATTTCATCATTAAAAAGCCTTGCAAGCTTGTACTTTTCAGCACTTTTGTAGTTACCAAAAGGGACATAAATTCGCCCTTTCATTCTTAACGTCAAATAGATGGAAAATGACCAATAACTGCTTAACCCTTGAAGAAGTAACAAGTTACGTAGTTACAAGTTAGTAAGTACAAGTTACGAAACGTCGGGAAATTTAGTTGTCATTTACTTAGCATTCAAAACCCATTTCAAATAGTTTTTGTTAAAACTAGTGCTAAGAATAAATCAAGTAGACATGAGTCTAAAAATCATCATAAAGATAGCCGTGAATGTTTTTTCACTGAGTAATGAAACCGAAACCTGCAGTAAATCGGCAGTTCGATGCTAGGACTGGCGAGAAAGCGCGGCATGGGTTTGAATAAAATGCTCTACGCGTCGCTTGCCGCAGAGCGCACGCAGCATCGATCCACGCGGCGCCGACGTCGACGCCGAGGTAACGCAGACGTCGGCCCGCAGATGGCAACACGGCGCCGCATCGTCGACCATCTTGGAATTCGGTGCTGAAAGACGTCACCGCCGCGACCAGTGCGTCGTCACACATCCTCACCACGGACTGGAGACTGCCTTGCAGTAAGTACTTGTTCCCTTGGTTGCTGTCTAACCCAAGCTTGGCTTGCTCAACACTAGGACATCGGCTTGCTTTATCTGACGAGGGGATCATATTGTTTCACGAACTAGGTTATCCGAGCCTTGTACCGTATTGCTTTGACTGTCAACATGCTGCCAGAACTAGACTACAAACCGCTCTGTGAGTAAACAATCGCTCGGCGTCGGCACAAACTGACCGGTCAGCGTCCCGACGCTTGCCATGCGTTTTGTGCTTTCCAACTGCTAGAGGGGGTAGGGGCGCCGTTGAGTCACCCCGTACAAGGCGTCGTGGTGTCGTGGCGTCTGCATCGCCGCATGATTCAGTCTTGATAAGACCGGCACGCTATGCTGTGATAAGCTCGCGTTATTTATTTCTTTATTTATTTATTTTAATCGGTTGTCAATACAAAGTTGTATGGGTGCTCTTGGCTGGTGCGCCGAGCTGGTAACAATTGAAGTCGATTCTGCGTGCAACCCTGCGCCGCGGCATCGACCTGTAGGAAGCCACCAGTCGCCCGCAAGGGGGGCCGGCAGGGGGCTCGTTATGCAGACTCAATGCGGTCGCAATGTTTACACTTCTATGCAGGCGAGACCCATTAGCAAACCACCACGGCGATCGAACATTAAAAAAAAACTTGCATTTATTCCATCGCAATCACTTGCAACAATTGCAGATATCGATCGAGATGCAGTTGTCAACAACAGTAAAACAATTTCATAGGGAAGTTTGCAGCGTTGAGTAAACGATTAGCGAGCAAACACAGGAAACAAAACGTTGGGGAAGTCTCACTGGCTTTGGGTTTCTTTGGAGTGTGTGGCTGTCCACGTGTTCCTCCTGAGACAAGTTCTCGAGCACAGGGTGGTAATTGAGAGGGTGTTGGGAAGAAGCTAGCAGCGCCAGCTAACAACAAAACACGGTGTATTCATAGGTCCTTGGTCTGCGCATAAGAAAAATGTACCATGTCTTTAATTGACCGGCTTCCTGGTCGATCCTGTCAGGAGTTCACACTTCCAGTGCTACATTGAATAACGCGCGGATCTGATCAACCCGGCACCTCCACGACGCCAGCACGACGCCAACACGACGCCCCATCACGTGCGCACGCAGGACGACACGCTGATTGCGTGTAGATGATTGATGACGCAAGTTACAGCGCTCGAGAGCGGCGAGTGACGTCACGAGATTGCGGACATATCGATCAGCGGTAGACGCCGCGACGCCTTTGTTAACCGGCGTGAGCGTCGGCGTCGCGGGACGCGGGACGCGCAAGGTCGGCGACGCCGGACAAATGAGCCGGTGATTTCATCAATGTCCGGTCGACGTGGTCGTCGCTGCTGGCGTTCGTAGGAATGTAGTGCAAGCAACGGTTCTATAGGTGGACCGCGTGTCTTCTTCAGTCGCTTCCGACATCCAAGCGGCTGGTATTTGCACCCCCTTCCCCCCCACCTACACCACAACCACCAGGGTAAACCTTTCCTGAAATGTCAGCTTAGAGTTAGACTCAAGTGCTCCAGCCAATACCGGTAAAGAAAGAAGTAACAATAATACAATAATTACAACAGCTCAGACAAATAAAGACATACGATCATAGGGTTATTCCGGCGGACCGTATGTTGATTGCAGTCGTAATACAATTTACAGCCCCTAAAATTGATGAGACCCCTGCTAAATGTAATGAGATAATTGGTATGTCAACAGAAGAGGGCAATTCCAGCAGATAGGGGAGGGTAAACTGTCCGGCCAGTCCACAGTCCAAGGTACAAAGAACAGAGGTTTGGCGATAAGTTGCTGTCGGGAGCGTGAGGTGCCGTTCCCTCAGACTGCTTGGCGAGCCGGGGCCCGAGAAACGACGACAACGTGATCCCCCCCCCCCCCCCCATCCCCACCCCGCGGTGTCGGCACCAGATTGCAGCCCCGAAATCAATTCGACGTCACGAAAAAAACACGCCCGGAATAGCGACGTCGCCCTCGGCGAAGAGGGTGGGTGGGGGAGGTGCGATTTCACCCCATGGCCGCCCCGAAAAGCACGGGGGTACTTGGCCTATTGATCGACGCCGGCGTCGACGACGTCTGCGCACGCCTGCAGTCGACGTCGACGCCGCCGACGCCGAGTCTGTCCGACGACACTCAACACCGGACGCCGCCGAGGGAAGGGCACGCGCCGCGACGCCGAGCCCCGTCAATATTAGCGTCAAGTACACAGACGCCGCGATACGCGCAAACAGACGCCCTGCTTTGTGATTAGTGTCCTGTCGCCGCCCGCCCGAGTTTGTGTTAGTCGCGTGTGCCCGTCGAGCGATCGCATCGTCCTCTCGCTTGGCATCTCACTTAACGGCACGCGATCACCGCCCGTCGGCCGATGCACTGACCCGTAGACCACCTAGACCAACGCCGACGCCAAGATGGGCAAACCGACGCCTCCAGAGGACTTGATCATCCCACCGCAAGATACAAGGATCTGTGGGACTATCTGCATGTGTCAGATGACAGCCGTGCTGAGCAGCGTGGCGCTGGTATACCTGACTGTGGCTGTTTACATGCCAACGATGCGAGCCTTTCAATCGGGTATCAGCGAGACGCCGGCCATGTGCACGACCACGCGCACATGGAATCGCGACACCTGTACTTGGGGCACGTGTGGCGAGTGGTGTCTGAGCAAGTCATCAGGGGCGTGCATCCAGATCAACGTGAACCTACGCCGCAACGGTTCCAGTTTACTATTCGCCAACTGCACCAATACGGCCAATAAAACGTGCTACGGTATCGATCAGGAGAACGCCAAGAAGAGCCGTTGCATTGCTGATGAGTGCAAGAACCTGACCGGTACTTTTAATTGCACGATGGGTATGTGCATCAACATCACCGACGCGTTTGAGTGTATCTTTAAAGAGACTGACGTGCCGCTTAAGTGCTCGGGCCGCCGAGGTAAGATCACATGTCAGGAGATACACGGGTTGCATAATTGCGAGCGGGGCACATGCGAGAAGATCTTACCGCCGTACAATTGTGACCGTCGCTGTACGGGTATACCGACACGCAACAAAAATATGATACTCTTAAGTGGTGACAAAGTGTATTTATCCCAGTGTAATCGCGCTATGGTGTTAGAGACAGGAGTGGAAGTGTGGAACGAAGATCAGGATAACATCCTGATGGCCTCATGCTACTCGGTGGTGAACACTAGTAACGGGTTCGAGGCCACGGACTGCATCAACGGCTCGCTGCTAGAGAAGGAGATGCTCGACGACATGGCCAACTTCACCTACCTCAGCTATCTCAGTGTGGTCAATACCGTGCCGCTTGACAAGAATCATGTAATCGCACCGCCCGAGATTGACTTGCTACTACGCAATGAGAGCAATCTGCTGATCAACATGGAAGGATGCGTCAACACGCTCAAAGACGAGTGCAAAGAGTTCTTCAAAGAGTACGGAAAGGACGGCACGGACCATAACGCGCGCGCGCGTTTCCCGTGTTACTTCGCCGACGGCGACATGTCCAAGGTGGTTGTACGTTTTGACCTGGAGGGCACGTACAGCCACTTCTTGTTCGCGTCGATTGTGCCCTCGGTGTTGTTTGTCGTGTCGTGCACGATCCTAGCCACTTGTCAGCGCACGGTTGTAGTCGGTGACGACGCCAAGATGCGTTTCAAGGGTTGTAAGGGCGCCAACATCATCACCGCGCCCGGCGAGAAGGGCGGCTCGCTCAACGAGCTGGGAGACGCAGGGGCTAACGCCGTAATGGCGCTCTGAGATCCGTCACGTAAGTCGCTTTCCACTCCTACCCCAGGCTCCATGGTACCACACAGAGTCTTTGACTTGTGTGAGTTCTGCTTCTTCCACCCTTCGTCTCTCCTCAATCAGTAATTACACAGGAAGTACGACATTTCCTGGTCGTGCACCGGACAAGCACACTGCATGACATCAATGAGCTTCTAATTCGCTCTGCCAGCCTCTTAGATGACACGTTGCAAGCAGCGAGTCCCATGGTAACGAGCCCCATTGAGCTTCTCAGGATCCCATCTCGGCAGCTGCCGCAAGCGCTTCCTCTTTCCGCCTGTCGACCTCCTACCGTTGCCATGGCGACGCCGCTGCGATGACGTCAGTGTGCGGCGTCCTATGACGTCAGAGCGCGTCGCACGAGACGCCTCGACGCCTGGTTAGCGGCCCAGAGCATCTCATTAGAACAGCCGGGTTGGGATTGGGACGACCTCGGAATGCCCAGCACGCCAGGCATGGGTGACATCAGTCAGGGAGGTAGACGATTTGAGGGATACCCTGGCGACATGGACTTGTTTTCCTGACGATCACGCCAAAGTACCGCGATCGATGGTGCCGTGCCGGGCTGATTCGCACGAGTCGATGGCACGCCCGGCGAGCGCAGTGTTCTGCAGGGATGTTTTATTGGACGCGTCCTAGTTTCATCACCAAGATGGCATCAGTCACCCCCTGGGCAGCAGTCTAAGAAGCTGTCAAATTAAACCCGTTGTTTATTGCCGCTAGTAATGAACCGTTCCAACGTCGATGGCATGGCGCCGTCCTACTGCGGGACCTTCTCATTCCCTTTTTTTGGGTGGGGGTAGGGGATGGGGGATGGTCGGCAGTTCGTGGAAAGAGTTCCGATGTTGCGACGGAAAACAACTAAGACTGTCGATAATCTGTCCGATAAAAGAGTTTATGACCTGATTCGACAACAACACAATTTGACAAACTGATTGTAATGGGAAATTCTCGTAGGTGGGCACTAAATTCTTTGCGATGTTTGTTTCTCTTCCTTGCAAATCGATTGCTGCACCTTCAGAGTATTGACCCACCAAACGGTGTAGACCGTGAGGTGTGTGTGCTTGTCAAGTTCTGCAATGCCAGGTGACCAGCTCAAGCTTCCAGCAAGGAACGGCCAGCAAATAGTTAGCGATCCCGGCAGTTTGGTGAGAAGTTACCGCTCCGACAGGGCTTAGGTAACGCGGCTTGGCCGAGGGCCCGGACCACGCAACGTACGCAACGTGTTTCACATGGCTCTGAACCCGCCGTCTACCGCCGGGGCGAGGCGGTAAAGGGGGGGGGGGGGGGGCGATCGATGCGACTGCCGCATAGCGCAGAACGGGCTCCGGGCCGCACGCCGCGACCTGCCTCAGCCCGACGCCCGGCGCCCAATCACTGCTACACGACGCTGGTTAGCCGACACTTCTGGCAGACAATCGTCTGCGAAGGAATCGCTATGAAATGCTGACATGTTTGAAAAGCGCCGACCGCTGGACCTTGCCGTTATAGGATGTGTGTAATCACCCAGGCTTAAGTCCCCGGCAAAGCACGTGAGTCCAACGGGTGATTTATGTCGCCTAGAACCACGTTCGGCAATCAGCAATTCAATTAAAATCCTCTCGGCCTGTCGGACTCCCCCGGGTAAGAACCACGAGAAGTAAACTTTCCCCGAACAAGTTGCCACGCTGGGAAAATCAAATCTAGCCCCAACCCACATCCACCCACAAGAAGTTTCCACTTCGGGATGCGATTTACTGCCGAAACTTTGCTCTCTTCGCCGAAACAAAGAGCCGCGGCCCAAACTTGCAGCGCCTAGGTTTAGCGTGACGAGCTCACTTAGACTTGGTCCCAGCGAGCAGGGCACAGTCCCCGCCTGGCAGTAGAAAGGTCAACCCCAATAAGCAAGACCTGCACGCCAGGCTGGTTTAAAGGCTGACCTCGCACACTGCGACGAGCTCGCCGCGGCCTGGGCCCGGCCTTGCTCGGCAACTCGGCTGGTTCAGTGAGCATACCTTGCCGACCACCTGCGCTTGCATCTCTAACTGGGTCAAATCAATTCACAACGCGCGTTGGGCAACGCTGTTACTAAAGGGGAGGGGATTTATAACGCGGTTCACTTCCTTCACGCAGGGAAACTGTTTTCTACAATGTTTGAAAGCATCTCAGCCACGAACGCGGTACGCAGGCTAATCATGGCATTTCCATCGAAATCGATCGAAAGCTGTAATAGGCTGCTGCCTCCCCCCCACCCCCCTGTACGACGCCGTCCTGGCGATTGTTACCAGCAACCCGCCAAATGCCCGAAATCTGGCCAACATTCCGTTGCTATAACCATAGCTATGCTCCTAGCAGGTCCAAGCTGAGGGACAATTGGTCCCTAGTTACTTGTATACTATGTTAACAGATGTCTAACTGCAACCTCTTCTTCTGTTGCAGGCATTCCCCTTCTGCACGAGAGCCCGCAGCACCACGTGTTTCCTCTTCAGGAACACTGAGCGCAGCACGCAGCCGCCGACACCATCCTTCTGCACCACTGGGCTACGCACGCGCTAAGGGGAACGCGTCAACGAACCGACTTTGATACACAGAGACACTTTTCGAGCCTCGCCGCGCTACCGTCGAGTCCGTGCGCTGGACTCGACCCGCGGACAAACCGTGAGGTGGCACTTTTTCCATTGTTGTGGACAAACCAAGCGCAACCAACAATCGGAAGACAAATTCCTATATTAAGTCGTATTTTGTGTAAATTGCAAATGTGAAGTATTCCCCGTTCGCCCCTCGTAGTTTCCGCGAACCCCGGCAAAGTTCGCTGCCGAGTGAGTAGTTTGAAAGTCGGCGCTTAGGGTGTGTTTTCGGCTGCCGCCTTTGCCCCGGCCGGTCTGCACTGCAGGCACCAACCGAACGCACCGGCCGAACCGCTTTGCAAGCTTCCAAACCGAGGCGCCGCTTCTCGTGATACTAGCGTTAGTTAAAAATTAGCACCTCGCTCAATTTTAGCAATTATCCGACCCCACACCAGCACGGACGCCGTCCCTCCAATCGCACCACACACAACGAGTCAGCGGGCGCTTCGCCGCCGCCTTCGCAGCCCGACCACGTCGTCCTCCGGCATGGACCCCGACGAGTCGACGGTGATCATGGGCGCCGAGGGCGGCGAGCTGGTGGACCAGGGCCCAACTCTCGTCGAGAAGGCCAAGTTCTACACCTCCTTGTGTCTAGGCACGACTGCCATAGTCTCCGTATTCGCCTTCCTCTTCCTGATACCGTTCGTCGTCGATCCCGCTATCTCCACCATCATGGCCGACTACGACGCCATCCCCGTCACGTGTATGAGTGTCGAGCACGTGTACGCCGAGGGTTTGACCAACTGCTCTTGGGCTTCCTGCCGCGAGGGATGCACTACAGCTGCACTGCGCTGCCACCAGATTCTGGTCAACTACAGCACGGTGCCGTTTAGCGAATGGCACGGTCGACCCACCAACGGCGTGGTCTGGGACGTGGCCGACACTAAGTTCTACATCAACACCGAGGGTTGCGGGTACCCGCCCAAGGTGAACTGCTCGGTGTTCGCGAAGCAGTACGGCCACAAGAACCTGTTCTCCGTGTTTCCGTGTTACTATAGCCGCACCTACCCCGAGATGGTGGTAGCCCGCTATAGCTGGGACGCGAACCTGCGCCATCTGATTCTGTCGCTGATCGTCCCCAACGTGCTCTTCGGCATCTCCATCGGTGTGCTTAGCTACTGGTACTGCCCAAGCTGCAACCGGGCGTGCAACAAGAAGGCCTACGCCGAGAAGTACCCGTCCAAGGAGGAGTAAGAGGCCTCCACGAGCAGCCTTGGCGCGGAGGTCTGCGCTTTCCGTCTACCTGCCAATCGGCGGGAAGCGCAGGTCGGCGCGCACGGGGCTGCTCTTTTACTCGTCTACATCGCTTTTGCTACATGCTTGTGCTAAAATTCTGTACACATTTTGATAAAGCTATTAATAAAACGTTGCGACCAAATTAAAGGAGCTGACTTGGGTCTAGTTGACTTATTGCAAGCACCATATTGGGCTTTTGGGAGGTTTCAAAGCTGATGAGGATTCTCATGCTGTGTTGGTCGCTCAAGGCCTAGCTAAAAGCTTGCCCAGACAACGGCTGTCCTGTGCAAGCCGCGAGGGTAATTAGCTGAGTCGCGATTTGGCTTGCAGATAAGTGAAAGGCTCATGAATGATGCAGAGGAAAAGTTTGTTTGCCAAGCGTCGAATCGATCAGATTTCCGAGCATGCGACCGCAAAATGCACGCAAAGGATAGCGCCGACTCCAATAGCATGACTCAATTCACGTCATATAGGGCGGTCAACACCCTGACAGCCCCTAGGGTTGCAGACAGGTAGAGGCACCCCACCTGGGGGGCAAGTCGTGACATCAATGTGGTCTTGTCCCCAGTGACCGTGACGACGACGACGACTACTTCGAACCAGAGCAGTATTGACGCCAGGGGGCCGGTGGCGACGGGGCCGGCGGAGGCGGCGCGGGGGACAAGAACAAGCGCCGGTCGAGGAGCGAACTGCAGTTGGAGGAGTTGACCTTCGCCGAGGATGATGTCGACGAACACATCTACTACAACAACTACCAGCTGCTGCAGTCCACCTGATTACTGCCACTTCAAACTCCATCGGCCTAAGTCCAGGGCTATGCTGGGGGGGTGGTCTTCGGACGTCTTGAGATCGACGGGTATGAGGACGCGACTGAAGGCTCTTGGTACGCAGGGACTGAAACCTCAGCCCCTGCGTACCGGGGGCTTGTCTTAGGCCATCACGCGTTGACGGGCAGGAGATCGAGGCTGAAGGTTGTTCTCGACAGGGAGCCAGAGACCTTGCTTCACCTGCTGTAACCTCTGGCTGTTTCAAATCTCTCTATCGATTCTTCCAATTTTTAACAAAATATATTCTACACACAAGGAGGCTTATTTGGAATCCTCGTAATTAGTAGGAAAACTTGAAGACTATTTTACCAACGAGCCACCATCTCGACTGTGTGCCTAGTGCTGGCATTAAGACGAATTCACTTGATCGTGCTTCGGTCAGTGTCAGTTTGAGACGCTGAGGCAGGCTCGTGCGACCTTTGCATTCGGAGGGCACCTCGTCTTGTAGAGGGTGCCCCGCGAAGGGTGCCCCCAATACTCATTAAGTGCCAACCCCACTGCTGCCATGTCTGCATCTGTCGAAGTCACTGACCACCACCCAGCCTGCCTGAGCGCACTTCACTCAATACTCATCAGCACCTTGACCGTGATCCCTTGCCCCTTCCCAGGCGCTCTCTGTGTCTCTATTTCTTGCTCTCCGGGCAACCTGCAACGATTGGCAGGTCGTGTCCGTGCAGGTACTTAGCACTGTACATTATACCTACTCCCAATACTCTCGAAGTAATCTAAGAAAAGTTGCCTATACTATAGTGTGTCTATAATAATTATAATAATAATAATAATAATAATAATAATAACAATGCAAATATACATATAAATATATATATATTAAATCGATATATTATGATTAACATTGTATAGGTTTTGCTGGTAAAATGGCCACAAAAATGGTTACAAATACTCGTATCTTGCTGCGAATCATCTAGACTGGTTGTGAAGGAATTGGGCGAAATAAATGCTGTCCTTTTATAAAGGATCCCGCATCGCTTTGCCAATCAAGAATTTACTAATTCTTCATTCAATAGAATAACTAATAATAATCGATTATCGCTTTGTTAAGAGAGTCAATAAAATGCTGTGGCATTGTGAAAGACAGAGGTGCCAAGCTGCGTGGCAGGAAAGCAATTTCGTAGCAGCAGGATTCGCGAAAGCCTTCGATTTTTCCATAATCTTTGCAAATAATTGCACCGTTTGACTAATTAATACTAACAAACCGTTTAAACCTAACGAACGAGCGAGTCGTCCCAGTAGAAGATAGTTTCAAATGCACCTTCAAGTGTATCGATGAAGAAGTTAGGAAAGTATTTTCATGTCGTTATTACCTCGATAGAAGGCTTAATTTCCAATTTGCTCAACACTAGTGAAAGAGATCGCACTCGAAGCACTGCGATCTCCTAAGAACCCACCCGCTCCTACGGTGCACTTCCAACTTCTCTAAATTACTCTAAGCGTTACGATTTACTAGAACAATTACAGTTACAAATAAACTTATCGACTCTCTAGTTACGTACCGAACATTAGCTTTAAAGAAACACCGAATCACAATTCGTTTCACAAATAAGTGATAGTTTTTTCAGTCACTCGAGCGATTTCAAAAGATAGCGTTGAATAAAGCGTGGCAACATATCTTCGACATAGCAATCCGAACTTCTAAACAATACTTTGAGTTGAATTAGTGACCTAGCGCTCTTCCGGATTCTCGTCGAGAGAATGAGAGCAATGATACCGGACAATAAGGTCTACTTCGCATGCCTAGGTTTAGACTGCTTTGAAGACACTAAAACACTTCTGTTGTCCTGGTTGACCCAGCTTTGTTGACCGCCACGTTTGTCGGACGGATGGTGCATGTTATTATTATAACGCAATTACTATTACAATTATTATTATCGTCATCATAATTATTATTATGAAGCATGACATAACGTGTTATATTTTGAAAATAAAGCGTCTGCAACCTTGTGCTACATGGCGTTGTCTTATTTGGAATTGAACCACGTTTCCCCGGTTTTCCAGTTCCGTCCCGACCTAACTTTTTACGGAGCGCCGAGTGCATCTGAAGCGATGTAAGAATATTTTCATAGTCAAGACTGACACGCCAACTGTAAGAAAGACTTTGGGATAACGGCTGATCGCGACTGTTACGTTATGTGGGATTTACAATCTGTATGCTGAGAAGATACCAGTTGGTCGGCGATTTAACCTCACTTCAAGCACGACTGAAAACTTCCCGCCGCTCAGGCAGCGACGCCCGACGCTACCTCGGCGAACTACGTCGACGTCGCCTGTTCTCTGGCGTCTGCCCACTGGCGCCAGCAACAAGAAGCGACCGCCGCGCGAGGGACGATGTTTGTAAACATTGCCGCCCCCCGCCACGCTCCCCAGAGGCTACGTTGCGCGCGCTGCCCCCGGCTACGACCGACCGACAGACCGACAGACCGACGGCGTCCCGGGAACACAACAGCGCTGCACAGCGTCGACGTCGGCCGTACGAACAGGTGCAAGCGCCGCGACGCCGAGAACCCGGGTCGCGCCTCACGCGCCCCACGCACCGATGCCGCTGTGATCCACGCAGTGCGTCTTTTGCCGCTTCGTTCGGAACGTCGATAAAGTGCTACGTGACTGCGATGACTTGCCCGAGTCTACCAAAGTGGCACGTCGAAACACAGGGCGCAGACATGAGAGCGTGATTGCATCCCGTTCTTGTTGATTGTGACCACTCCAATGATAGTGACCGAAGAAGAGATGGGTAAGAAGTACAAAGAGCGGCTGATCCCCGAGCAAGATCGCCGCATCTGTGGCTCGATCTGCATGTGCCAACTGACCGTGGTGATGAGCTGCGTGGCGTTGGTCTACCTGACAGTGGCGATCTACATGCCGTCCCACCGCGCCTTCAAGTCTGGTCTGGAGACAACTCCAGTCATGTGCCAGACCGTGAATACCACCATGCAGACTAACTACTGCGACTGGGCGTCGTGCGGCGAGTGGTGCCTCACGAAGACGTCAGGGTTCTGCCCGCAGATACACGTGGCCGTACGAAGGAACGGCACCGATCTGCGTTTCCACAACTGCACGCGCGCGGTGGCTGTCTCGTGTCCCCAGGTGGGTACCGTAGAAAGAGAGGGGGAAGGACTACGAGGCGACCCCGCTAGGTTACGGTTTGAACAACTTCGGGCCAGCACGTGGCTTCAAGCGATGATTTCAAGCAGGTTTCGATGGCAAACAAGACCTAGACATACGTAGAGACTCAGGTGTTGCCGGCATGGCAGGCTAACAAACGTTTTAACAGCTCTTTGTGAAAGGCGTGTGCACTTTGGAGAGCGTCAATGGACAGCACTTAAAGAGAACTGAGAGGTGCACTCGAGTCGGTGGTTGTGTAGGGCAGGTTGGTTGTCCGGTGAGGCGTCCTTCGATGGGAATCCAAGAGAGGACGAGGTGCACATAACGAACCGTTTGGCGTGTTCGAAACACCGGTTCTCATGATCTAAGCAACACTGCGCTGAGTCAGGTATTGGATGGGTGACCATCATACACATGACCAGTTCTGTTAGGGAAAGTGGTTGGAGGGATGAAATTTAGTACAGCAACTGCATTTGCCTTGGTTATCAACCTCGGCAGCATGGATTTGTGGAGGAATCTTGCTGTTCGCGTTGTACCGTCCTTCAGAAGGGACGTTAAGCCGGTGGTCCCCTTGGTCTTCAACAGGAGTAGGCTAACTGCCAGCACCGTGTTTCCCCTCCTCCCTTCTAGGGTAGGTTAGGTAAATTATGATACGTTCATTCACCGACGCCATTAGACCAGTGCCGCAAAGACCGTTGTCAAAAAAGTGGTATGTTAAACCCCGCAGATCATCAACGAGGTGCACACGGGCAGGTGGTTGTTGTCATGTGTACAGCTCTGGCAGGTTGGTTGAACTCGTTGCCGTGTGCAGGGGGAGGGACAGAGGCCGGTCGGTCGGTCGGTCGGCCGGGATCGATATACTCGCGGCACGCAGCGACGCCGACGCCGACACAGCGCCGCTAAATAACTACGTCGGCCTGCGTCCAACCAACCGGTAACGTGTTTTGCGGCGTTGGCCGCACTCCAATTGCCCGCCAAAGAGTTTGGCCCAATCTTAGCGATGCCAAGCCATAATTTTACGAAAAGTTTCCGGACGTACTAAGCCCGGTTCGGGGATAGTTTCGAACTTGCGAAGCCCGCGGTTTCGTGCCAAAGCCAGCACGGAGGAATGCGCCGAGGGTGGCGTGTGTTTCGTACACACGAAGGTAACGACGAGGTTTGGCGTGCGAGTCGGCGAACACATTCATAAAACAAGCGTCGAAGCCGGACCCCGCGTTAATCTGTCCACTCCGAGCACATGGAGCACGCGAGTCAAAGCGCGGTGGGGTGAATATCGAACACAACTGAGAGTATGGCGCCTCCACCAAACATAGCAGCCTGGCACGCTCCGATCGGGGCAGCCGGAAATCTAGGTCACGTGACTCGGGCAAACTTGTTTTGAGCTTGAAAGACGAATGCCGGACTAATTCATTATCCGCGAACGAGCGACATAGCTCCGAAGCACGCTCTGTTGCTGTCCGTACAGCCTGGAATCGGTAGATAACTATCGTACAATCTTTAGCAAAAGATTACTTATAAATACATGAAACTCATTTTGAAAGCTCGATAGCTTTGTGACACACACGCCACGCCGATGTCTCTTAGGTTCACATTGCTTGGGGTTTAAAGTAGTCCTGTAATCTATCTGGAATAGTCAGTTCGTCGCGGTCGCCTATCATCCCTACACACTTTGTACGAGGTATTAGTCAGTCCCGACGCCCCGCTGGCCACTTGAAGATTCTTGGAACCTTCCATCGAATCCCACACTTGTCCAGACGACGCTCTGACCCTGAAAACGTCGGGCGTCGGCGTCGGGCGTCGCTGTGACACATCGACACCGTCACATCAATCAGCGTCGCGGCGGCGAATGTACCGCACGGCGGCGCTATTGTAGTGTCGTTATCGACGTGCGTTGTTAGCATATTATCGGGCACGTGACTCGGCGTCGCGACGGGCGTCGTGGGACATCGATCACGGCACTTGGGTGCGAACGACTCAAGGATCTAAAGCAAGGGCTTCAAGATGCCTCTAGGAGGTCCGGTGCAAATACCTCTCGAGGCCGAGGGTTGGACAATTCTCTTTGCGACTAAACAATCCCATGGATTATAAAGTCTGACGAGGCTTGCGATGCAGTAGGGTGTAAGCATTTCTAAGACCCTGGACGGTCAAACGTTCGAAGCACCTCGTAGGGCAACTAGATGAGAGGGTTGGGGGTTCGGTATTAACCTGTCCCAGATGACGCAGAGCAGAACAAATACAGAGCTCGGAGCCTCCAAGTGGGGGGAGGGGGAGACAACATCGCGTTCCGTGCTCAAAATCAACAAAGTTGATATCCCTAGGTCGACCGAAAGTAGCACTCATGTCCGAATAGACTCATGTTTGTCCGAAACTCGATCGTTAAGTCTCTCATTTAACAGGTCAGAGGGGGCTCGAGCCCCTCCGGATGTCTGCTCAAGAGCCGGTTCCCATTTTCCTGGAACCGGTTCCCGGTTCCCTGAATTTCCTTAGGATACTGAGCCGCTGGCCACGGCTGGCTGGTATGCGCTGCATTCCTATTGGCCCGGCTGGCCAAGGCTAAGGCCAAGGCCAAGGCGAAGGTCTCGGTGACCTCGAGCCGGCATCACATCAACAGCATCTGTGTTGCAGGCTAACACCGCGGCGTTGAAACGCTTCAACTGCAACAACGGTACTGAGTGCGGTGCGTTGAACGGCGTGTTCAACTGCTCGCTGGGGCATTGTGCCAACATGTCCGAGCTCTACCAGTGTCACCACAAAGCTGACGGCATCCTGGTCGACTCGGAGAAGGACAACATGAAGCTGAACGGCTTCTTCGAGTGCCACAAGTCGCGCTGTGTCAAGATCAAGGCTGCGTTCTCGTGCGACCGCTACTGCCAGAAGATCACAACCAGTGGCGTGAACGTGTACGTCATGTTCGAGGACAGCCTATACACGGCTCAGTGCCAGAGCGTGACGGCCACCGTCCGGGCCAACGGCACCGGAGACGCTACGAAGCTGGAGGAGGCCGTTGAGGTGTGGCGTCGAGACGACCACGAGGGCGGGGTACTGCTCATGTCCTGCCACACCGTTCTCAAGGACGACTCCGTCAGCGGCCTAAGGTGGGTACACGGGACACTTTGTCCCAACTTGGTGCTTGCGAGCTCCGAGTGGTGCTGACCTTCCAACTGTTCTTGCCAGGTTCTGTGTATGTTCTGCCCAGACACAAATTTAAATGTTTATGCGTGACTTAACTTCCCCGGGACACGTAGCCCACTCGTGTCGTTTGACCGGCAACGTTGGACTCGTTGAGGGTCGCAATTGTCGGAGAGCCACTCAATTCTCATCTCTTTCACCGAGCAAATAACGTAGAATCGCGTCTTGCTAGCTGACAGCTCTCCTGGCCGCATCAATCTCTCGCCCCAGCAATACGTGCCCATCACCGCACCGCCTCGCTCTCATTCGAAGAGTTGTGTGCCTCGCCCCGCTCTCAACCGATCCAGGTTACGAGTCAGGCAAGCAAGACACTGATAGCTTCGTGCCGAGACTCGGAACGTACGGACTCAAAACGAGTGACGACTCCATTATCGATGACCTCGCACTAGGCGGAGGGAACGCGGTGTAACGATGAAACAAAGGCACATCGATTAGCGGCGTCTTGAGAGGCTGGCAAGACGATCGGCACTTGTCTAGAGATGCGAAAGCTCGGCTGGTAATTAGCCGGCGTACTCAGGCCAGGTTTCCCCCCGAACGAGAGCTCCAAGCGGCAAGGCGACACGCGAGGGACTTGTACGGTTTGTTAGGGAGCAGACAGAAACCGACACGAGGCGTTCAGAGGTTAGGCGTGTCACCAGCAAGCTTCATCAGAGTCATTGCGTTTCCCATCGATCCACGCACAACGACAACACATATCCATTAGCCGGTACGGCGACGCACGTCCCCCGCTTCAGTCGGTACTAGGGATGACCAGCCAGTCACTTGGGGATAATCCGTTGCAAGGTTGGCCTGCCATGCACATATGCACCGCATGCAAACATTCCCATCACTTAGTAACCTTTAAGCAAGACACGGAAGAACGAATTCATCATCCGCTGTTTCAAACTTTAGTATCGATCAGTTAGTTGTCTCCCTGGTAATGCATAATTGATTCCATAACGTCGGCTGCTAACAGATTGCTAAGAAAATTCGCGCTGAACGGGGCAGAAGGACGAGTGCTGTTCCAGGAACGATGGATGGTGCCAACAGCAGAGAATAATGGACACTAGTCCCCGATTATAGCGACGTGTTGTAGCCTAGTTTCACTATTGGTTGTTTCTGCAGGGCCACCGACTGCCTGAACGGCACGGTGCTAGAAGAGGAGCGCATCCCCAAGCCGTTCATCAACTTCACCACCTTCTGGGCGCTGTACAGTAACAGTACGCGCGTGCTCGACCCGTCCCAAGGATTCGTGCCCATGCAGTCCGAGCTGACCATCTACAACCTGAGTCGACTCTACATTAACCTGGAGGCGTGCGTGAACACGCTGCAAGGCGAGTGCAAGGAGTTTCTGGCCTCAAACGGACGCGACGGGGACAACCAGACGGCGCAGTCACGCTTCGCTTGCTACTACGACAAGGTACGTCATGTACCCTACCTCGCCTACTAAGCAACAGGACATTAACTCCTTTAAGGAGGGACCTCACGGCTTGGTGGGCTCTGTATGTCCCACTTGAATGGAACGGAGCTAAAAAGCTCGGGGTCTGAGACATAATGTCATTCCAAGTACTGGCGACGTGTCATTACTAGTGTAAACGGCGCACACGTCAGGGTACGGCCATCCATAATTTAGACACTTGGAATGGTGAACTAATACATATCGATTGATGATAGTAAAACTGCGTAGAAACCTCTAGACAGGCCAAGAGGTTGTGCTAGGCACTCAAGCACGGCCCGCTGGTGGAAATGTGCGACGTCGGCTGTCCCTCGTGGCTTGGAGAGTGCGCCTTTTAAGAGGTGCACCCAACGCGCCCTTCTCGTCGAGTGTTCCGGTCCTCGAGCAGGTGGAGTCAAGTGCCGATCTGCGGACGAGCCGCAAAACTTAACGCGATTAATCGTAACACATTGACGTGGCTACGTGCTAGGGTTGGCAATGCTGTCAGCATTCGCTCTGGCACCTCGTGGTGGTTGACCAAGGCTGACTCTGATGCACTCTTTGCAGGTGAACTCGTTCTTCGTGGTGGCAAAGTTCGACCTGCGCAAGACGTGGATCGAGCTGATGATCGCAGTGATCGTTCCGTGCGTGCTATTCCTGCTCTCGTGTGCCACTCTGTGCATCATCACGCGGTCTGTCAAGGTGGGAGATGACGCCAAGATGCGCTGCAAGTACTGTACGGCCGACATGGAGGACGCCGAGGAAGACGAGGCCGACGAGCTCACGCCGACAGCACGCGACGGCGCCCACGCGACGTCCAGTATCGAGCAGCGCTAGGCGACAGACCCTCGGCCGACGCCCCTGGTCGGTAGGAAAGGGAACTTCCTCGTATGTGGAAGTGCGGGACGTCACACCCCGACGCCGGCGTCGGTCCAATCGGGTGCGACGTTCTAAAAACTCGAGTGACGTAATTCTCTTTCTTCAACGTGAGAGCCCTATGACGACGGAGAACGTTGCCGTTTGGACACTTAACTCATCCAGTTCCATTAGCGAGTTGCTCGTTAACACATTCATAGATTCACTTCACTCATTTCAC
Source organism: Protonemura montana (assembly GCA_947568835.1). Lineage (NCBI taxonomy): Eukaryota > Metazoa > Arthropoda > Insecta > Plecoptera > Nemouridae > Protonemura > Protonemura montana. The sequence goes on along the minus strand of OX387603.1, from coordinate 26,798,311 downwards.
TCACAAATTCACGGGCCAAGACGCCATCGACACGATCATAATTATGACATCGAACAGGCTCCTAGCCGGATCCACACGTTGTAACCATGGAATCACACAATGGAACCACACGTTTTCTACTCAGGTTTCCAACGCAATCCACGTGCTCGCTGCAAACGAATCCGAAGCCGTCCCCGTTTTCCGCGTGAGTCATTCACAACGATTTGAATCAACCGGACGGGATTATCATCTGCAACCCAGTAGCCTCACGACCTTCTTTGAAGAATCCACACTTCGTAACAGAAAACCTCTCCGGTTACACCGGACACCCGCCTCTGATTTCCCTGCTGGATGACCGGCTTGCTGGGTCGACGGCCTCATGGTGACGTGGACCAAACTAAAATGTTCAGCTTCTCTGCACCGAATCCATCACCTAACCTCTGGCAGGCACATCATCCTCATCTCCCTTTCTGCTAGGAGACGCAAGGATAGGTGGACGTGTTATATTTTCTACGCAAGGATCAAGATTTCATCGCAGACGACTGAATTGTTCACTTGGAAAAAGCCATTTCGGTTCCATCCATGTGATTGGAACACTTTAAGATAGCGACAGATAAAAGTATATATAGATATAATGATTGTTATTATCTGGACTAGTCATATAGTAGCGTTTATTGCACGGCACAATATGGCACGTATTTGATTGATATAGATATATATATATATATATATATATTCACAGTTTTAACATGATATTGATTAGAACCTATACATCCATTAACAAGTCTCTTATATAGCAGGTATCTATATAGCTTGATATTTTCTAAGTCATTTTATCTAGGGGAAGGGGAATAATTTAGTGCAAAAACAATCTCTGCGTTGTCGACCACTATACGACTGAATCAAAATCTCATGACAGCAAACGAATTTTAATTACAAATGTATCACTAACGGCCGAATACTTCGGGCCCGGGCTTACATCGTTCGCAACTACCAGTTATAAACAGGGGCGTTAACACAGTTGTCATGGCTACTTCCTATCAAAAGCAGTGACATTCATGAAACTGTCTCTGTCAGAGCTAAAAGCTCAACTCAGAGTTGTAAGAATTTTGTAAAACCGGGCCAAAGACGAATGCTTATTAATTGGTAGCGAATTATACAACCCTCTAGGCTATACGTACCTATATCAAACGTGAGAATATTTATACAAAGTGCTCACGAGCTGAGAAACACTCGGAATTAGCATGGCACTAGGCAGACGCTCGTGAGTGCTACTTGGGCAAATCTTAGCTGGGTACATCATAGACATTATACAAACACTTGCCATTAGAGTCATTTATCAATCCATCGAAATACCTTCCTTATTCTCTCCATCTCTCTATCTATCTATCTCTCTCTACCTCCTCGCGCCCCATCATTACTTGGTCCATATTAGACAAGCCGTTCGGTAATCCATCCAACCCACTGTCTCCCCTTTCCCTTAAACCGTCGGTAACCCCCTATAGAACCACCACCTGACTTGTCTGCGATTCCTACACCAATTCGACTTCACGTTGTTGAACCTTTATTGATAATATTTCATATACACAATAAATAAATAAATTAATAAATATAAAATCACAATCTATATTATTATCGAGTATTATGACATTGGAAATTCTATACATAAAATAATGTACAACGGATACCATGTACACCTTATTGAACCCGTCACCTACAACGTCCCGCTGTCGATCAAATCCACGATATCAAATTCCAGGTAATCCTTGTTCAAAGCTGGCCGACGACTTGAAGGCATCTGAAACGTGGGGTAGGTGCAATCTGTGGGTTTCCCAGCCTACCAGGAGGCATCGAGAGATACAACAGCTAGATGGCAAATGGTCATCTATGGTCCATATAAAGAATCGTCAGATGCTTTGCAAGGCGTGCGTGATCGCATTGCACCTGGCGGGGTGCATGTGCATCGATGCACCCATTTTCAGCACAATCGATCACAGCCTTGGTGCGCGTGCACTCAGTGGCGTACCATTTATCAAAGTCCGCTAAACGGTCAACCTTCCGGGTCCCGGTCGCAGGACACCGAACACAGGACAGCACGCCATGGTCCAGACTGTCTTGACAAAAGCTGCAGAGACTCCTTTCACCCTGAGCAGCGACCTCGGGGAACCCTACCTCGGACATTCCCTGCACCGTTACAAAGAAAGACCCATGTGTCGGCCCCGGCAAAGGGCATATCGCACGGCTGTTGCATCGATGACGGTGACGTTGTTGTTACTGAGAGGCGGCCAATCGATCGATGCCGAGCGCTCGGTGCTCATCCCCCTGCCTCGCCTCGGCGACGTCCTGTTCCTAGCCGGCCGCGGGACTGATGCCGGGTCGGCGTCAGAGGCATGTCATGGAGTGTGGAGGTTTGGAGCTCGGGCGTTGGATGGTTTTTAGACTCGTGTCTACTTGATTTATCCTTAGCACTAGTTTTAAGAAAAACTATTTGAACTAGGTTTTGAATGCTAAGTAAAGGGCAACTAAATTTCCCGACTTGCCAACACTTGCCAACACTTGCCAACATTATAGTTTCATTCGCACTTCACTTATCCCCAGTTTTCAACCCTCGCCGAGAAAGTATATCAGAAAGCACCCAATCACACATCGGTTTGGCGAGTTGAAAACACAGGTCCCGTGATATCACCGAAGTTAAGCAACACTGTGCTGGGTCAGGTATTGGATGGGTGACCACCGAACGGTTTGGCGTGTTGGAAACACCGATCCTCGTGAGATTATCGAAGTTAAGCAACACTACGCTGGGTCAGGTATTGGATGGGTTACCATCATGTTCGGGAGAGAGGTTGAAGGAAATAAAGCGTTGCTCGCCTTGCTTATCAACCTCTCGACAGCATGGAAGTGTGGAGGAATCCTGTTGTTCGAGAAGTACTGCCCCAAAGAAGAGAAGTTGAGGCCAGTAGCCCCACTGTGCTCTTCGAAAGTAGGCTTTGCATGCCGCTATCGGTTTGTCCATTCTCCCTTCTAGGCTTTGTTCGGTTCATCTGCATCCTCAACATCACCTTCTCATTAACGAACGTCATTAGACAAGTTTTACGAGGCCAGTTGTCAAAACAGTGCGCTGTTAAACACTGCAAACCAAACTTACGCAGTGACAGCCTGTCAGAAAACTTTTGAGCACAGCGAGTGCCAGGGTTAAATTGTCGGAAAAATCAACCGTCATCGGCATCATAATAAATTGAAATCGATGGGCAACTTTCAGATGTTGACAAGTAACTCTTCGATACTGATCAACATAAAATTCTCGATCTGCCTCAAGAAGTTATCTTGGCATTGGATTCAATCTTCAGTCACATTGCCTTACTTTATGCACATTGACTGGCAGCAGTCTCAGTCGTAAAGCGTAATTAATGAGTAGAGTGTATTAATTTAATCAATTAACGAGTACCTACTCAAAGTATTTATTTTAATCTGGCCCAGCTCATGACCAGATGGTGATTGGTTGGTAATTAACATAATTGAGAAGTCTGCATTGCGGTCATCGTTTGATAAACAGTATTTTAAACGTGGCCAATCGCGCGAGCAACAAAGCAAGATATTTGGACACGTTCTCGATTGCCTGTGAAAGTTTAGAGAAGCAACAGGGAACAAAACACAACGATACGATTCCCTGCACAGGAACGACGGATGTGGGAAAGTTGCCCTAAAGACAGGACAAGAAGCTGGCTGAACCACTTGGTTGTTGGCTGAAAAGGGGACGAAAAACGAATCCAAAGTCAAATTGGAGTTACTTGAGATTGACAGGTTGTGACGTGATATAGCGTCACTAGAATCAGAGTGACTGTGAGTATTCACAGCCTTGTGGTTCTACTCCTTGAAGATCCGTCATTCTCATCAAATACACTAAAATCGTCTTAAAAAACCAGTGTCCAAGTAGCTCAATGGGTTAGAGCAACACCTGCGATAGGTGGAGATCGGGGTTCGAGTCCCCGTTTGGGCATAAATTTTTGAGATGGTTATAGTGTTCATAATACTAAAATACCCCGCGCATTGCAAGCGTTTGCAATTTAAATAAGATTTCATCTAAGAAGCCCCTGAAATGTTGTTTGATAGGTAGAGTTAACGGTATCACTGCAGGCCTACCTTCATATCCTCCTGTCTGCGATAAGCGTGCATCATCATCTGCTTGCGATCTTCCTCGGACATGACCGGCTCTCGACCGGGAGCTCCTTGCCCGCGCTTCTGTATCTTGACGATGAGCTTGGACTTCTCGTTGCTTCCCGCGTAGTCCGCCAGCCGCTTGCCGGGCAGCAGTTCGCGGCCGGAGAACCAGAGCGTGGCGTCGCTTGCCGATATCACCTCCAGCGAGGCCTGCGTTCCCGACAAATCTTCCGAGTTTTCTAGCTCGTGGCGAATCACATCGTGCGGCGGTAAATTCATCGGGTAGACGATCATCATGGCCCCACGGAGGATGTCTAGAGCCTCTTGGACCGCCTTCGGTTTCAGGCACGTGCCATTAGTTGCCAGGGTCTGCAAGAGAAGGAAAGCGTCATCGCTAGGGCTTACGTGTCTGCTTGAGGTAACCTTAGCGCTGGTTTTCAAAATAATAATTGCCTAACTGGGATTTGAAAACCAAGAGAAGTGGAACTATTTGTCTTATGGTAACCATACGTTTGCTTTAATAGTTTGACGTGGCGTAGCTTGCAAAACCGGCATTTTAAGTTCATTTAAGAGACACGTCGATGGTAAATATAACATAGTGCATAGCACAGGAAGTATCCTTAATATTCAGCCTGAATATCCAGCCTAATTTATTATTCATCTATGTTCTTAACCAATTTTCTTATAAAACTGATAGAAAATATTAAAAATGGATTGAAATTAGCATCGATTTGCTCCTTTCTAGCCCACAGCATTGACAAAAGGTCTTGTGGCACTGGTCAAGTAGCATCAGTAAAAGAGCGATCATCAAGCAGGCCTAGAATGGTAGGGAGGGAAACTCGATGACTTCTAAACGACGGTAAAACGAGTTAAAAGTTTGATATTCAAATGAAGTTGTGGGTAGATGTGGGTAGTCAATAAACTAAGACAGAATATTAAATCACCTTAGAGACTGCTGCTTTGGCTTCAGCAACTGTCTTTGCAATTACTTCTTGCATCTTTTCATTGGGCTGCTTGCCATTACGACGGCCGATGGGGTCTTTGTTTAGCGTCCAGCCACCGCTGGGAACACACTTATCACCCCATTCGTCAACCAACTTCAGCTCCTCGACTTGCTCGTCTGTTAAGCCCATGATGTCATGAGGTAAAAGTGTACCATACTTAGAGAGCTCTTCCATTTCTGCAAAAAAAAAATTTTGTTTTCAGTGGGTACTTATTCAATGGTTTACTGCCTGCAATTTGTGATTAGTCGGGAAGCATTGGTGAGGACTATGGTTAAGAATACTTGGCTGGGACATTGCCGTGGCATAACTTACCACTGCAAATGCGACTGATCTTGAGTCTCCCATTGTAAATGGATGTTACCTCAATTACAAGTTCATCTACAGCACACGCCACTGTTGTATCAAAGAGAAACTGGCTCTCATCACCTTTCTTTACGTGTAAAATAACCATTTTAATCTGAAATTTAACACGAACCGTTAAACAAAATAATCGCGAAATGTTACTAATGCCGCGTCGTTTAGATCGTTGCCATGGTGACCGGAGATTTGTCTTTCAGCGATCATCACGCTTCCAGACGAAGCCCTAGTAAACACCCGAAGTCCTAACCTAACCTATAAAGAACACATGACAATATGGCTGGTGTAGCCATCAACTGAACGTCATCTATGGTCATACGTACGCTTGAATAAGGAAAAAGGAGAAATTACTAGACATGTTTCAAGTTATAAGAAGGCTGTCTAGATCAAACTGCTGTATAAATAGAAAGAAGATTTTCGTCACTCAATATGCTTTCGGAGGTACCTTCGAATCGTACTATTCCTTTATCGACGTTCTAATATATGTAAGGTGTACCTAACTATTGCCATTTGATTAAATATTGTAAACACTGATTTCCTCTTTCTCAGGGTATGAGGAACACTACTCTACAATTAACATTACAGCCGATAAAACAGTGCAGCAACCGGACCCTCTCCGACTTACGCGTCAACTGCAAGCTCGAATCAAGGCAACAGGTCCCATCACTATTTCTGATTACATGCGTGAGGTCCTGACAAATCCTATTGCTGGTTACTACATGTACAATGATGTATTTGGAGAAAAAGGAGATTTTATTACTTCTCCAGAAATAAGTCAGCTGTTTGGAGAGGTATGTAATGCATTTTGCTTAACCGCATGGGCGAGCCATGGTGTAAATGAGATCGTAGATATGCTATTGTCACACAATTTTTAGATGCTGGCGATTTGGTTTCTCACCGAATGGAAGAAAATTGGTTCTCCCAAACCGCTTCAGTTCGTGGAGTTTGGTCCGGGCCGTGGAACATTATCTCAGGACATACTCAGGGTACGTATACGGCATCGTTAACCAACCGGCGACAGTCACTGATCACCAACCCTTGCAGGTGTTTGCCAAGTTCGGCCTGGGAGCTCTAGACGGAGTGAGTCTGCACCTAGTCGAGATCAGCCCACGAATGTGCGACCTACAGGCCGAGAGCTTGGGCGTCCTCGACTCTACTGTGGACCCGTCGAAACATGCCCACCGTTGCGGCTTCACCGCTACCGGAGTCCCGGTCTCTTGGTACTCTCACGTGGAGGACGTACCACGTGCATTCTCTGTCTACCTCGCGCACGAGTTCTTCGACGCGTTGCCAATCCACAAACTGCGCAACACAGACGATGGGTGGCGCGAGGTGCTCGTGGACATGGACTCCGGTGACAAATTCCGCTACGTGATGTCGAGGGCAGCGACGCCAGCTGCGCTGGCTTATGTGGGCGCCGGGGAGACTAGGCCAGAGCTGGAGATCAGCGTACAAGCGGCGCTGATCGTAAGGCATCTCGCTGAGAGGATAGAAGAGGACGGAGGATTTGCGCTTCTTGTGGACTACGGCCACGACGGCACCGAGTCGGATACGTTCAGGGTGAGACTGCGATCGCTTGGAGGGGAAGTGGGTGGAAACGTCAGAATAATATCAACTTTCTTAGATTTTCACTGAAGGTATGCACGATAAATTAGAGTCAGGAGTTGGAACACTACCATGAATCATTCGGGGGAAGAGGAGAAAAGGAAATTAAATTTACTAATGCGGAAAAGTTGATTGCATCAGGTGTAGTACTTTATACAATTAGGAAAAGATTGGAAGTAATGCATCTCTTTGTTAGACCATAGAATTTTGGATCAGAAGTCTAAATCATGGTACACCGTTTCATCTGAAGCCTCGTTTACGTGAGATTGACAACCGATGAATGGCAGTTCTCCAGCTGAAGAACTGTTTGCAGAGGTGCCATTTCTGAACAAATCGGTTGTCAAATCGGTCGGTAGTAAAAATTGTGCTAATTGAATTATCCGTTACGAAACTAAATCCAGTTAGTGCATGTTTGTGCCGTTTGTTTTGACAAGCCAGGAAATACCTAGTTCTTCTTAGGGTCCTAGTATTACCAACTGCCACGGTGTGTTCCCAGGCTTTTCGATCGCATCGCCAACACGACCCGCTTCTGGAACCCGGCTCGGCTGACTTGACGGCTGATGTGGACTTCTCTGCTTTGCGTTCCGCGGCCAGTGCAGGGGGCGGGGCCATCACGTTCGGACCAATCACACAGAGAGCTTTCCTACGGCAGATGGGCGTTGATGAACGGCTGCGAGTGTTGCTGGACTCCTGCCCCGAAGAGCTGCAAGATGGGCTACGAAGCGGCCACCGCATGCTAGTCACCGAAATGGGGGAACGGTTCAAGGTCTTTGCCATCTTCCCACAAGTACTCGAGGAGCATTTGCAGCGATTCCCTGTAGCGGGGTTTGCAGAGGAGGAGCAGACTAAGCCGTGATGGCCTAGAATGGCTGACACTTAAAAGTATTCATTGTGATTTTATAGGATAACTGACCTTGCTGAACAAATGCCAACTTTGCTGGCTGTTGATCAACTGCAAGACTAATTTTTGTATAATAAAATAACTTATCAATCATTTTGTTATTTTTCCCTCTAGAGTATTTATCTTTCCTACTTACAAAATGAGAAACAAAAATTCCCGGGGGCAGCAGCACTAAAGCAACTTATCTGCATATCTTTGATAGCGATTAGCGCCTCCAATTAAAAACTTGCTTTTGGGTACCACAGTCTGCTCCTGAACTCTCTGTCCCTTGCGCACGCTGCATTTACCAGCGATTGACATTGTCAGTGACGGCCAGACCGTAATAAAACCTCGCAGAAGCCAGCATCTTCCAGGTGTCTTGAACAATTAAGAGATCAGATCCCAGTTCAAATGAATGCATTGCTTTGCTTCATAGCTGGACTGACTTGCCACACACGAATTGGGGATCTGGTGAGAACCAATTTAATACAAAGGTAACAATCAGGATAAATCACATTGAACTTAATACCAAAAGATATTGTTGACGTCGTTTGTAATAGTTTGCCTAAAAATTTGAAAGAATTTTTGTCATGTCATCTCAAGTCAAAAAGTCCAGTGACAAAAATGATAAAGAATTGTGACTTCTAAAATCATAACGATAGTTGTAAGCCAAATAAAACTAGTAAAACAAGTGAACGTCTTCCGAAGCTGGCCGAAATGAAGATGCATCAGGAGGGATGCACCTCGGATAGAGATCGGAGAATGGAACACCACGCGCCACGTTTCCTTTCAAAGCATCCAGGTATTAGCTACACACTTAGACACATTCGCTATAAAACTTACCCTGGAACGAACTATATTAAAACTATCACTTATCTGGAACGAATCTACGATCCAAATCACTCTCTTGCATTCCTGCGCCATCTGCACCATATGACACCTTGTTTTACAAAGTAGCTACATAAAAAAAAGTCTCAGAAAATAACAATTTCAGTAGAAAATTCAACAGTGAAAAGATTTATGGGTTTGGATCAGCCCTCTTGTTGTTTACAGAGTAGTTACTGAAGTAAATAAATATAATTTGAAGAACAAACAAGAGACTAGGTTGTCTTCAGGGGTCTGTGCTCCTCAAGACCTCCAGCTCTTCAGGAGTGACGTGCAGACGCAACTCCTTCTCGATGACGAGGTCCTGCACGTGCCCGATATCTGCCGGCAGCATCTTGGCGCCGTCCAGGTACAGCGCCTGTAAGACGTTGATTGGTCACTAAATCCTTGTATGCTTTATCTGTGGTAGTCTTTACCTCATAAGGATAGAATATCTGTGTAAGCTTTCTCTGTGGTAGTCTCTGCCCCATAATGATTGAATATCTGTCTAAGCTTTGTCTGTGGTAGTCTTTGCCACATAAGGATGGAATATCTATGCAAGCTTTATCTGTGGTAGTCTTTGCCTCATAAGGATGGAATATCTGTGTAAGCTTTATCTGTGGTAGTCTTTGCCCCATAAGGATTGAATATCTGTGCAAGCTTTCTCTGTGGTAGTCTTTGCCCCATGAGGATGGAATATCTGTGTAAGCTTTGTCTGTGGTAGTCTTTGCCCCACAAGGATGGGATATCTGTGCAAGCTTTATCTGTGGTAGTCTTTGCCTCATAAGGATGGAATATCTGTGCAAGCTTTATCTGTGGTAGTCTTTGCCTCATAAGGATGGAATATCTGTGCAAGCTTTATCTGTGGTAGTCTTTACCTAATAAGGATAGAATATCTGTGCAAGCTTTGTCTGTGGTAGCCTTTGCCTCATAAAGGATGGACTATCTGTGCAAGCCATGACTGTAATAGTGATTTCTAGCAGCTTGCTCTCACCTTGACCCAGGGTAGGTGTTCCACTGCTTGGTAGAAAACGGAACGACACGCCTCCACCCCAGCATGTTGGAATAGGAAGCGCAGGTGAAGTCGTCGGACAAGTGGACATTGTCTCGTGGCGGGCAGTTTGGCCAGGCGGACAAACAGAGCTTGCCCGCGGTTGTAGAAGCTTGCTGCGGCCAGGGACGATGAATCGGGCGCTGAAACGGTGGGAACGTAACGTTTCAAATTAGATTGTGCATTGTCATTGCAAGCTTACATAACAGGAATCGTTTCAATGATCATTTACCTCAAGCTTTAGACATCTAGTGTCTTTCATCCTTGTCAAAGCAACAGATGCCATCATGACAGTACGACAGAGAAAATAAATATTAAGTATTTTTTTGGCAGCTTTTTGTTTAGTGCTGCGAACCCTGTTTGACATCTAAGCTGTTGGTAAAACGCTGTCATGGCAATTATTAAAAATGACAGCACGTTAACTTAAAACTAGGTGTAGAATTAATGTACTAATTAATTTTTAATTTTATAGCATTGTCAAGTTTGTACATTTCTGCCAGTCTCCAAAAAAATGTAGATACTAATTAAGTGTAACATTTTCTTTTATCAAAGTTGACAAGCCTGATATATGCTTGTATTTGCTTACAATAAAAAACAAATAGCAGAGATCAACGTTTACAAAAGTAGGACAGAAATCCAGGTTTTATATCCAAGAATGTTTTCTTATGTTTCTGTCACAAGAACAGTTCTGATTCCGACACTGTCGTTGATTAACAGCCCTGGTCTGAAGTGCAATTACCTATTTTATAAAACAAAACTGTATTTCAAACACCCTGAAATACCAGGATCCCAAGTACCTGTATACTTTGCTGAATAAAAAAAAAGTTATTAACGGGTAAGTAGCAATGCTTACATGATTCCAGCCAGCCTAGAGAGTCCTGAGTCTGAGCTTGCACTGGCTTGTGCTGCGCCAGGAAGATAAGCAAGACCTGCGCCAGTGTCGAGCCAGCGCCATCCAGCATCCTGCGCAGACCCCACCAGGGACGCAGCTCCGAGTTCTGTGGGACGGAAACCAGACTTTGCTCTCGATGATAGCTCCAAGGAATCTGACTCTCTTATGTTGAAACATTTTTGGATGTGGGATCATTTAAAGAGTGTGCAATTGAATAATTATGTACTTAACTGTTGAATTTACCAAAATGTTTTTAGCATAGCTGTGTTATTAAACTAGTATGACAATCTCAGTTCCCAAGAAACCCAATTTTTGCTTATTTTCATTCAACCCCTGCCAGTTGAGCATAGGTTTGTTGAGGTTGCATAGGTTTTTGTAAATTTAGGGTTATGATCCAAGCCCTTGAAAAAGTTGTAAGAAGTTTCTATCAATTGTCCACAAAACCTTATTATTCTGCTACCATAAATACCGTGATAACGAGACAACATTGGCAAAGTTAAGTGACTTTTCAAACTGGGTGGTACCTCGGTGTGCGCTGCAATCGCAAGAAGCGCCGTGTTCCCGGGGAACTCTGTGAGCGCCCGCGCCAGCAACTCGTGCAGCACGGAGTAAGCGCCTGGTGAGCGCCGGCAGTGCCACAACATCAGTGTCACGTAGCTCTCAAACAGCGCCTCACGACAGCAGCACGCTCTGTATCAGCAGGAAGTATGGACGTTGAAATCACGGAAATTAGGCGGCCTTTTTAAATGATATTGCCCGTGCTTGGAAAGAGCAAACTTTGAGGTTATCAACAATCGAAGTTAAACTAGGGTTGGTACAGCTGCCAGCATTGTTGACAAGATTTGCAAGAGTATGCTATTTTATTATTATCAACACTAAAACCGTCTCAAAAATTGATACCCAAACGGGGACTCGAACTCCGATCTCTACCTATCCCAGGTGTTGCTCTAGCCCATTGAGCTACTTGGACACTGGCTTTTTGAGACGATTATAGTGTATTTGATGAGAATGACGGATCTCCAACCTAACCAAGTGGCTGTGAATAAGTGTTTATAATAATAAAATATCCCGTTCATTGCAAGTGTTGGCAATTTCAATAAGATTTCATCTAAGTATGCTATTTATTGAATTTAGAGGTTGGTACTTACTTTGAGGTTGGAAGCCGTGAGGTTGGTACCGCCAACTTGACGAGAGCCTCTTCGAGGAAAGCGCTCGCCTCCCAGACAGATTGTACGAGTAGAATGCACCACGCAGTGCACACAATCCAGTCCACCGTGAAGTCCGGCAACAAGTGCTCCTGACCATTGCTGGCCTCTGATTGGTCCAGCTCGCTGTGGAGGGGAAACACTGCAATGAGACTACACTGATATCATTCCCAGTGGCTTCCATATCGTTTATGAGAAAGCCGTTGAGCAGTTGCTCAAAGTTGAACACCTGAATGAACTAGACAAACGCTTTTACAAACATTGTTTGATTTGTGGTGTTTAACGACGCACTGTCTTGACAACTGGCCCTGCGGCACTGGTCTAATGGCGTCGGTGAATGAGTGGATGATGATGAACCTAACCTAGCTTAGAAGTGAGAAGAGGAAACTCGGTGCAGGCACGTAGCCTACTCCTGTCGAAGAGCACCAAAGGGACCACCGGCTTAACGTCCCTTCCGAAGGACGGTACAACTCGAACAGCTGGATTCCTCTACAAATCCATGCTGTCGAGAGGTTGATAAGCAAGGCGAGTGAAGTTGCTGTACTAACTTTCATCCCTCCAACCTCTCTCCCAAACATAACTAATCATGTGTATGATAGTCACTCATCCAATACCTGACTCAGCTCAGTGTTGCTTAACTTCGGTGATCTGAGAACCGGTGTTTCCAACACGACAAACCATACGGTTTTTACAAACAGAAAACAAACAAGACTTCCAAGGACGCCTAGACGCACTAGAAATGTTTCAAGGGGCAATGCAATGACCCATGCGGCCATCTAGATGAAATCGGCTCGCAATCTGTTCATTATTTGTCACATTATTTGTGCTTAAAATTAAATTCACTGGAAACAGAGTGGCTTTCATGCAACACCCTCGTTATTCCGCTCCTTGGACGTGAAACTGACTCAGCAAAGCACTCAGATCCTCTCAACAACGTAGCTGCCATTAATAACAGTTGGTTAGAACAAAACTTATGTCAGGTGGAGACTGGGATTCAAATCCATGATTGCATCCTGGAGAGGGTCATTGTTCACGGTGACAAAACTGACAGTTTGCAAAGCATCTCTTCTCTAGATCCAGCAAGGATGAAACACTTCGATGGGAATGTGTTTATGCATGTTTTTATTTAGTAAACGAGTTCTGTAAATTACTCTAGCTATAGTTCTGTGTAAATGTTCTTAATGTTTAATATTTTTAAACTTGACAATGTCAATGTCAATATCAATGTAAATGATCCTACGGCAAATAATTTGAAATTGAATCCCACCGCCTACCTGAGTATCTCGCTAGCAACATGTCTGAACACGTCTCCGGTAACTTGATCTGCCCCGAGCCGGGCGTCCAAGTCCATCGGCCGACCGGTTGCCATGGCTGCCAGGACGTTCCCGGCGGCTTCCACGCGACCGGCGGACAGGAGCAGCTCGACCAGCGTGCGGAACGTCGCGGCGCGATCCGATCGCGTATCTTGGCACGTCAAGCCCGACACGGGCACGCCACACCCGTCAGCTGACAAGGCCAGGCGGAGACAATCCACTCCACCCTGCGCAGAGCATTCCCATCAAACAGATGAATCCAGCTTGCATCTCATTGTTGCATTACATTTCAATTTCATTCACACACAACGTGAAATGTGATTTAAACTGCAAATGCTTCCAAAACGCAAAGTATTTTAAGGAACATAAACTCTGTTAAAGGAACATTAATAACCTCTCAAAATGATTGTTTTTAGACTCATGTCTGCTTGATTTATTCTTAGCACTAGTTTTGACAAAAACTATTTCAACTGGGTTTTGAATGCTAAGTAAAGAACAACTAAATTTCCCAACGTTTCGTAACAGGTACAAGTAACAAAAAGGTGGGATATTGAGTTGTTAACCTCTCAAAAATTCTATCAAATGCATTAGGATCCACTCAAAAATTATATGACCAAGTAGCTCAGTTGGTTAGAGCAAACCCCGCCAAAGGTGGAGATCTGGGTTCGAGTCCCTGTTTGGGCATCAATTTCGAGAGGCTATGAGCGTTTCTAATAATAAAAATTGGTGATAATTGTTTGAAAGTTGGTTTGAACATCGAATCAAAGGCTTGGAGATTCTAATCGTTTGTTGTAAATAACGGCTATGATTTTGCTCAAGTGTTGGTCGGCTACCTGTAGATTGCCGCAGTCTCTCTCGAGGAGAGCGTATTCTCGGTAGAAGAGAAGGTTGAGCCGGTTACGTTCGATCTTGAGGAACTGTTTGACGGTGGTCTTGACCCTCTTCTTCGTGGTGAGAGCTTTGCAAACTCCTTTCTCCGCCAGCACGAGCTGGAAGCGCTCAAAGCGCAGCCACCAGACGAGCAGCGCCGTGCGTTGGCGCTCACCGAGCTTGTCAGCGCTGAGGTGCATGACCTTGGTGACAAACGCAGAGTAGAGCTGCTCTCCGAGAACGCCGCTCTGAGTGGCAGGGAAATAGACGACTGGCATTTAGATGAAATCTTATTTAAATTGCAAACGCTTGCAATGCGCGGGGTATTTTATTATTATGAACACTATAACCGTCTCAAAAATTGATACCCAAACGGGGAATCGAACCCCGATCTTCACCCATCGCGGGTGTTGCTATAACCCATTGAGCTACTTGGACACTTGCTTTTTGAGACGATTTTAGTGTATTTTTTCTAAATTATTTTGGCAACTGACAGCTCTTTGTCTGACGGTTATAAAGCCAAATATGTTAAAATAAAATACCTTTTAATTGAATAACGATTAAGTAAACCAATGAAAGGTTAACATTACAGTTGCCGAAGAGGATCTTGGGCAAGTATAAAGCTTCAACACAAAACAAAGAGTACATTTTTGCTGCAAAGATAGTTTCTATCAAAGCTCCAGAGATTGCAGACATCAGTTACCTTGGCGTTGACGGCAAGGAACGTGGGTCCTGTGGCAAGGTCTGCAGCCTCGGAAAGTAGCGTCGCCATCCCACAGTCGCCGACCAAGTCCAGCGGGTAAAGTGCGGTTAGGAGAGTCTCAGCCGAGTCCATTGCCCACGCGATATCAGACAAGCCGGTCCACCGCGCAGCTGAGTCTCTGCATGGCAGCGCGGGCACCTGTAGAGTCACAGAAAAGTGTCGTTCATTAACCTGCCAACGCCTTCTGAGTTAACGAAGACGGTTTAGAGCGGACTTCATTAGCAAGTCCTTTCCTTCCTAACCTCAATCATGATACCTCCTATAAGCCTCCATCCCTGCACCAACCCCTTACAGTACCTGGACCTTATGTTCAACCACTTTACATCTAACCTTCTATCATATCTGTATCAATCACTATAACTTCACCGTCATTATTATTTTATTATCATTTATCATTTATTACTTATCATTATGTACAATAGCATTATATGGCATTATTCTAATAATAGCACCTAATAATAATCTAACGATACCCATACTCTGTATAATGTACTAGTTAACGGGAAAATAATAAATACAAATACAAATGGTGTCACACCCATGGCAGCACGGGTGGACTGGCCGTAAAATACCAATGGTTTCAATCCCAGTTCCCAAAAAATTTTAAAACTCAAAGAATGCGCTGAAATACAACTGAAAATAAAACTGAAATTGAAATAAAAAAACACAGCACAAAAGCTCACCTTGAAGGCTGCCATGACGATGGCTACAAGACGGAAACTGAGATGGCGGCTCGTGATTGGATGTATCATCTCGGCTACGTCCTCTGCAAACACAACTCTCTGGGGGTCCACGCAGTCTCCGTCCTCATCCCAGGGCAGCCAGTGAAAGCTCTCACGAACCTGTTACAGAGAAATCATCTCAATCTCTGTCATGTAAATCCCCCATCATTTGTCAGGTAGCATTGATACGAACATTTCTGATATAAACATCAACACAAATTGACATTTCCATGACCAGTTCATGAATATACTCGATTTTTTCATCAATTTGAAATTCACCCAACTGCTGTCATTTGGTGATGGAATTGAGCATGCAACTCTACTGACATTGCTTCAATGTCAATTGTATGTCTATGTCAATGTCAATTGTACCGGGGATTTTGGAGGTTAAATTATTTAGGTTCAAGGTATGGTTGAATGCATTTGCATTCAAAGGATTTCAGCTCTGGTTTTAGTGTTCCAGACATTTTGGTTCTGAGAGAACACCCATTCTTAAGGGTTCCAAAGATTTTAAATTTCTTTAGTATAACAAAAAGAAAGTATTTCCAAGTGGGAAAGTTCAAGTTAATTATCTTTGAAATATTTTGATACCAACTAATAGTGATTGTCTTCTGTAAAGAGTACCAAGTTAAACTTTGCAGGAGCATGTACGTTCCTTACAACACTTAAGACTTTAATACCATCTATCTTGAAAAGTTGATATTCATGTGATATTCGACAAGATATAATGTGACTTGAATGGGATTTGCAAAAACAGACAATTTTCTGCTGTTTTCTGTTTCTAATGTTCCAAAAAGCAATCCAACATTCTGACAGAATAGTGCACCCTACCAGAAAGAAAACTAGAAAAGAAACCTCCTCCAGGATTCTGCCAAGATGACGCTTTAACAGAGGGCATCGTACCGTTTCCACTCGGACCCATATCTCTGGCAGCGGAAGGTTCGACAGCAGCATCGGCTCCTCAACCTCGATGACTTGCCGCTCAGAGAACCCCTTGGCCACAGAGATGGTTTCCATGCCCAACGTAAGCTCTAGGTAGTGCTTCAATAGCGTCCACATTAACTCGTGCAGTCCAGCCTGCCGCAGGAACAAGGCACTCCGTAGCAGCATGTCTGGGGAACGGGATCAGTTAGCTCTCTCGACTGGCATCCGAACTGGTCTGGCAGGAAGCCGATGGTGAACCCAGTGTTGGCAGCCAGCTTTTGTCCTACAGTACCAAGGACCGGCCACCGCTTAGCCTTGTCACTTTGACACACTGTGTTGGCTGCTCCTGTCCAACAGCACCAAGGACCGGCCACCGCTTAGCCTTGTCACTTTGACACACTGTGTTGGCTGCTCTTGTCCAACAGCACCAAGGACCGGCCACCGCTTAGCCTTGTCACTTTGACACACTGTATTGGCTGCTCCTGTCCAACAGCACCAAGGACCAGCCACCGCTTAGCCTTGTCCCTTTGACACACTGTGTCGGCTGCTCCTGTCCAACAGCATCAAGGACCGGCCACCGATTAGCCTTGTCACTTTGACACACTGTGTTGGCTGCTCCTGTCCAACAGCACCAAGGACCACCCACCGCTTAGCCTTGTCCCTTTGACACACTGTGTCGGCTGCTCCTGTCCAACAGCATCAAGGACCGGCCACCGATTAGCCTTGCCCCTTTGACACACTGTGTTGGCTGCTCCTGTCCAACAGCATCAAGGACCGGCCACCGATTAGCCTTGTCACTTTGACACACTGTGTTGGCTGCTCCTGTCCAACAGCACCAAGGACCAGCCACCGCTTAGCCTTGTCCCTTTGACACACTGTGTCGGCTGCTCCTGTCCAACAGCATCAAGGACCGGCCACCGATTAGCCTTGTCCCTTTGACACACTGTGTTGGCTGCTCCTGTCCAACAGCACCAAGGACCGGCCACCGCTTAGCCTTGTCACTTTGACACACTGTATTGGCTGCTCCTGTCCAACAGCACCAAGGACCAGTCACCGCTTAGCCTTGTCACTTTGACACACTGTGTTGGCTGCTCCTGTCCAACAGCACCAAGGACCGGCCACCGATTAGCCTTGTCCCTTTGACACACTGTATTGGCTGCTCCTGTCCAACAGCACCAAGGACCGGCCACCGATTAGCCTTGTCCCTTTGACACACTGTGTCGGCGCTGACCCTGTGACACTGGTCTATTGGCTGTCTCTGTGACACTGGTCTATTGACTGTCTCTGTAACACTGGTCTATTGGCTGTCTCTGTGACACTGGTCTATTGGCTGTCTCTGTGACACTGGTCTATTGGCTGTCTCTGTGACACTGGTCTATTGGCTGTCTCTGTGGCACTGGTCTATTGGCTGTCCCTGTGACACTGGTCTATTGGCTGTCTCTGTAACACTGGTCTATTGGCTGTCTCTGTGACACTGGTCTATTGACTGTCTCTGTGACACTGGTATATTGACTGTCTCTGTGACACTGGTCTATTGGCTGTCTCTGTGGCACTGGTCTATTGGCTGTCTCTGTGACACTGGTCTATTGGCTGCCTCTGTGACACTGGTCTATTGACTGTCTCTGTGACACTGGTATATTGGCTGTCTCTGTAACACTGGTCTATTATTGGCTGTCTCTATGACACTGGTCTATTGACTGTCTCTGTGACACTGGTCTATTGACTGTCTCTGTGACACTGGTCTATTGGCTGTCCCTGTGACACTGGTCTATTGACTGTCTCTGTGACACTGGTCTATTGGCTGTCCCTGTGACACTGGTCTATTGGCTGTCTCTGTAACACTGGTCTATTGGCTGTCTCTGTGACACTGGTCTATTGACTGTCTCTGTGACACTGGTCTATTGGCTGTCTCTGTGGCACTAGTCTATTGGCTATCTCTGTGGCACTGGTCTATTGGCTGTCTCTGTGACACTGGTCTATTGACTGTCTCTGTGACACTGGTCTATTGGCTGCCTCTGTGACACTGGTCTATTGACTGTCTCTGTGACACTGGTCTATTGACTGTCTCTGTAACACTGGTCTATTGGCTATCTCTGTGGCACTGGTCTATTGGCTGTCTCTGTGACACTGGTCTATTGGCTGCAGGTAAATGAAGAATCACAAACCGAGAATGCGTTCCTCGCAGTGACTTGTTTCCGCTGCAGCCACCCGCCGCACCTGGTGGAATCGGTCCATGGCCTCCTGGTACAGTCTCAACACCTTGTCAACGGAGCACGAGGACAGCGCAAACTGGGTGGCTCCGACGTAGCCCTACCAAAGGCAAGTAAGTCATTGTGAAATCCGTATCATTATTACAATCCTGAAATAACCAAAGGGGAAAAGTTTGCTCTCGCATTGTTTTTATTTGGTCAACTTGCGATGGTGGTGTTCAATTTTGCTGATTTTAGTATGATGGAATATAGTGGCAAAACACAATATTATAATTTTCACTTATCTCTTCGTGATAATTTGCCACATCACCACAAGTCCACTGAACCCAAAAAAATATCAACGGCACTCGAACCAGAAGGTTGAAGAAAAGTGAGTAACAACTTATGCAAGTGCCGCTCTGATCTTTCTAAGACTTGTGTTTTGTCCCAAAATATCTCATGAGATGCTGGACACGTTGGCATGCGGAGAGGTACAAATTGGCCTGAGCCATTTCCCTCAGCTCATTTTTATTTTAACATTTGTTAATAGTTTTACTGGATTAGCCCCGAGTGCTATTAGACCAGCAAAAATGGTCTATGAAATTGACAAAAACCATTTGAACTGGGTTTTGAATGCTAAGTGAAGAACAACTTAATTTCCGATAACAAATTATTGAAATATTGTCAGGACTGCTCTTACCCTTGATAAAGTAACAGGTACAAGTAACGAAACGTTGGAAAATTTAGTTGTTCTTTACTTAGCATTCAAAACCCAGTTGAAATAGTTTTTGTCAAAACTAGTGCTAAGTTTACATCAAGTAGACATGAGTCTAAAAATTGTCTATAAAACTGCTCGTTGTGGCTACCTGCCATAAAGCCATGCTTTGCGGCCGCTTGTCCAGCAAAGCACGGAACTGTGCTGCGGCCTCATCTCCGGGGAAACTCTCGCTGACGAGGCGGCATCGCTCCCATAGCAACGGCTCTGAGTCAGGATTGTGGGTCAGTGCTTTGTCCACGATGGCGAGCTGGCGCTGTGCCGTTGCCCGTCTTCCACCGCCTCCAACTCCGCCGCGGCGGTATGTGTGCTCGAATTCACATACCAAGTCCTGCCGGGCAGGAGGAAGATTCAACCTTAGCACCATGCAATCAAGGTCTTATTGTGAACACATTGTGTCGCATTGAATGGATGAACATTTTTGTTTGTGCCCTATACTAGAACTCGTAAGTTAAGCAATGATGAATATAACCGAGCATTCTTATAGTACGAAAGTTTTTTTCATAAACTGACCACAAAATCAGAATCTCCACAGCTCTGAAGAAAGAAAGATGGAAGTTCCTGCATACCTGGAAAGCCGAGTATTTCAGCCACATCTCGACATTGTGCTTATCTTCGCCTAAAGTCTTATTGAAAACGGCAGTTTGTTTAGTTAAACTCCCTTCCATTGTCGTCTCGTGAGTGGTTTCTCCAACAGTTGTGCTCAATTCACCTTCTTCTGCTTCGTAAATTGCACGGCTATCAAAATATCTTTCTCTCCTGTTTCTCTTCTTATTTTTCTTCTTTCGTTGTCTATCTGCATACTGATACGAATAAGGCACTAAACCTAGCACAAAATAATATGGTGCTTTATATCTGTAATAAAACATTCATTTATTGAAGTTAATTGGTTTTTGTTAGCTTCTAACTCTCTTAATGAACAGCAGGTTTGAGGAAAACAAAGTAATGAGATTTACATTGGAGTAGCTGGCCTGTGGAGCTTTACAACATTTAGATTGCCCCTTTCAGACTTTTTGTCGGTGTAAAAACATTTGTTTTCTTCGGGCAATGAAGCAACTTCTGGAACACTTTCTGATCTGGAACTGATAAAATAATATTAAATGTAATTATTTTGAAAAATGTTAGCCAGAATTATTAACTACCCTTTACCTTTTGTGACGGTGAACATGTTTGTGGGATTTGCTTCGTTTGCTCTTCTTTCTTCTGGGGTGCTTATCATTATCTACGTCATCTTTTGATCGTTTCTTAGCGACAGGTTTGACTAGTGACTGTGTTATGGACTTTTTGATATCAGTGTCAGGAACAGAAGTAGAGGTTTGATTTTGTGAAGCGGCGGTCTTGGGTGACGGCTCATTCTCATGCTGCAATGCAGAGTTCCCAGATGGCAATGGTATTTCAGCAATCTCGAGGGTAAAGCTAGGGTTTTCCAGCCAGCTATCTTTGGAAGATTCTAAAAAAAATGTGCGTGTTATTTGTTGTTACTTCATGTGTAAAATATTAAAAATAAAGTAAGCAAACATTTTTTTTAAAACTAACCACACTTTATCGATTCACTGACAGCAATAGTTGGACTAGCGCGAGAGTGAGTGTCATCATTCAAATTGCTGGAATATGCCGGAAATAGAGACATTTTTGATAAATAATCTGTGTGGCTAATATTTTATATCACAGCGCCAGAACTTGTATAATCCCATCACGTTTGTTTCCGTCCGTTACTTCACACGACGATGTCCAAGGTCCCCTTCACTTCAGTCACACTTGTTACATGCCTTGACATATCGAACTTGGCCTAATCAATCTATAGTCTAATCCGTCTAATCGTTTAACTCATTAAAATGAAAAAGGCCGCAACATTCGGGTTGCGAGTGGCATTACAATCAAAAAGATGCGTATCTGCAAGAGAATTTGCTGCATCACCTATTCCGGGCGCCAAGGTATGTCACAACAGAAATTCATACAAAAAGTACATTCAATTCGAAAAAAATTGGAACCTTCCGTTTCTCTGTGATTCCATAATTTGCTGTTCACATGATGATATTTTGATTATTTCTGACTATCATCATGACCTTTTCAAACAATTTTCAGACGAACGAATCTTCAATGCCCCATCAAGTGCCAAAGAAACCTGAAACGAGTTTGCATAATCCACCAAATATGTTGACGGACACTTTCAACAGGCACCACACATATCTGCGAATATCGCTGACGGAACGATGCAACCTCAGATGTAAAGACCTGCTAAAAGACCTGCTGCTAGTCAGCAGCAATCTAATAAAATATTAGAACCCTGCAAGTAATAACTAACAGGGATTAGGCATCAATGTGCCAGTGCCAGCTAGTTTATGAACGCTGCTGTAAATCTGGTCTCTCAGCATCCAGAGCTGCACTTGGCAAGCATTCTAGTCGATTCACGGCATTAAAATTTAGGGGACGCACAAGTACAAGTCCCAGCTCATATTTTGCAACAAAAATATATTTTATGGCTGTTAATACAAAGATAGTGCTATCTACAAAACAAATAAGATAACAAACTAATTTTGCAAATGTTCGTTTGACTTTTATCCAAGTTTGTCAAACAATCGCAAAATAAACAGAAATATCAGAAAAAATAATCAAAATTCACCGCGTTTCAGGCCAGTACTGCATGCCATCGGAAGGAGTCAAGCTGACACCGAGAGATGACATTCTCCGCACCGACGAAATAATCCGCTTAGCGGAATTATTTGTCAAGGAAGGCGTGACAAAGATCCGGCTCACAGGTGGCGAACCAACGGTGCGCAAAGATCTCGTTCACATCATCGGTGAGACCTCAGACGAGTACAGGGCATGGGGTAGCCATGCATTCAAATCCAAGCCGAATTACACCAATTCCTGCCTAAACGATACGACACTTTCTTAGAAATGGCTGGCACCAAGCTAGCTTAGTACTTAGCCTTGCCAACCAAGTTGCTTGTGAGAGATATCTCCTATTCCTCACCCAGTTATATATATTGGCGATAAGCAATGCAACGTTAAAGAATGGAATCAAGATTGAGATCAAGAAGCCTTCAGTAATCCTGTTGTAGATTGACTGATAGCTTGGTTTCTGGTGTCTTAACAATGCTCAGCTTTGACAACAGGCCCTGTAGCTCTAGTCGAACACATCGTCTAACATGGCTTTAAAGAGCGTTAGTCTCTTTGTCCTTTCCTCCAGGAGCAAGCCCTATGCCGTGACCAAACGAGAGGCAACTCAAAGCTGGCTCTGGAAAACTGTTTCGATGTTGCTTTGTATTTTGTCAGCTAGCCTGAAGAAGTTGCCGGGCCTAGAAACTGTTGCTGTGACCACCAACGGGCTGGCCTTGGTGCGGCAGTTGGTGCCCCTGCAGCGGGCGGGCCTGGACGTGGTCAACGTGAGCTTAGATTCGCTGCGAGCGGAACGGTTTGAACGTATCACGCGGCGCAAAGGATGGGAACGAGTCGTGGCCGGCATAGACCTGGCCCTGCAGCTGGGCATCGGCACAGTCAAGGTAAAAAAAAACCACATTGCTTAACATTACTGTTTGAAGGACTACAGTTAAAAGTTATAGCAGAGCTATTATCATTTTAATATTAACATTCACACGTCTAGTTTTTGGTCTCACTTTGATACGAAATAGAGCAACACCTTTAAGTCGTAATAGAAACTTTATCGTTAAGCAGTGTAGTTTTTCGGGTGCAAGCTTAGTGATTTTTTTTCAGCTGAATGTGGTGGTGATGCGTGGCTTCAACGACGATGAGGTCTGCGACTTTGTGGCATTCTCGGAGAAGCGTGCCATTGACGTGCGGTTCATCGAGTACATGCCCTTCAGCGGCAACAAGTGGGAAGGGGACAAGATGGTGCCCTACGCTGAAATGGTGCAGAGTATTCGCGAGCGCTGGCCTCAATTCCAGCGACTCAACGACGGGCCTAACGACACCTCGAAGGTACCAGTCAGGCATCAACGACTTTGATAGGATTCCAAATGTTACAGACTTGTTTTGTGTTGGTTGAAGGTCCTAAAAGTTCCATAAAGGAATACTTATGAAATTAAATAAACAAGTGAATATAATTATATAAATAAAATATGAATGCACGAGAAACCAACCTGTAATACTCTACCCATTTTGTTAAAATGCCCTTACAACCTTTTCGGCACTTGAACTTTTTCAAGTGTTTGTTACCCTCTTAGAAAGCAAATATTGCCGACAAAAACTGTCAAAATAAAAAACTGACCAGTCAAATTAGGAAAATGACTACCATTTGGTCTGGTCCAAAGTCTTCTAAGCATTCATTATGTGTGTGTGCTTTGCCAGGCGTACAAGGTGCCTGGCTTCAAAGGGCAGGTGGGATTCATCTCCTCCATGAGCGAACATTTCTGCGGCTCATGCAACCGTCTTCGAATCACAGCTGACGGCAACCTCAAAGTCTGTCTTTTCGGAAACACGGAAGTCTCTCTCAGGTACGCCAAGCATCAAACTCTGTCCGTACCATTCACAAACACCAAGGCCACGTAGGATGGAAAGGATCTTGCCCATAGGCAGCTTCAAGGAACAAAAAATCATGGTATTAAAAGTTTCTATCTTCCACAGCTTCTATCTTTTAGTGAACGTTCCTTGTAAAATATATACTTGCCCCAGATAATCCCGAAATGAATTGACTAACTGACAAATCGTTAGGTTAACTGTCTGTTAACTGCCCAGGGATGCGTTGCGCAGCGGATGTAGTGAGGATGACCTGCAAACGATGATTGCCGTTGCCGTTGGTCGAAAGAAGAAGCAGCACGCCGGTGAGTGACCGATCAGCTAGCTGCATTTCCACCGACAACAAGAGCTTTGCAACAAGATTGACAGCCCTTGCTTGTTACAGGCATGATGAACCTTTCACAGATGGAAAACCGACCAATGATTCTAATTGGTGGATGACACAAATGTAACTAGGACCATGATAACTGATAAGTATTGCTCTAGACTGCAGTCATATTTACCTAACACAGCTTGAAAGCTTGCTATGGCCTACATCGAACGGTTTGTCGTGTTGGAAACACTGTACTCGTTAGATCACCGAAGTTAAGCAACACTGCGCTGAGTCAGGTATTGAATGGGTGACCATTATACACATGACCAGTTCTGTTCGGGAGAGAGGTTGGAAGGATGAAAGTTAGTTCAGCAACTTCATTCGCCTTGCTTATCAACCTCTCGCAGCATGGATTTGTGGAGGAATCCTGCTGTTCGAGTTGTACCGTCCTTCGGAAGGGACGTGAAGCCGGTGGTCCCCTCGGTGCTCTTTGACAGGAGTAGGCTACGTGCCGGCACCGAGTTTTCCCTCCTCCCTTCGAGGCTAGGTTAGGTTCATCATCATCATCATCATCATCCACTCATTCACCGACGCCATTAGACCAGTGCCGCAGGGCAAGTTGTCAAAACAGTGCGTCGTTAAACACCACAAATAATAACTATGGCCTACGCTTACAAACCTCTACAAATAAAGCCATTGGCCAATGCCAGATTGAAAGGGTAACAGGCCAACCTCTCATGCCTTCACACAAACTGCACGACCAAAAATACTTACAACTTTGCAAATTTATTTCTTTCATAATCAAGCTTCATTGCATTGATCAGTTACAACATTACTCAACGATACCAGCATAACCAAGAGGGCCTGTTTTGCTATTGCCAGTTTGGTTTTCAAACCTGTGCTGCCAAACTTTGGGCTCAGTTGTGATAGGTTGAACCTTTGCGGCTTTGACCCTTGACCTTTCTCTTCAAATTTCAGTGCTTACGTTGCCATTCCGTACCGTGCCGTGTACCCTAGGCACTGGCCGCTTGCCGGAAGTGGACATATTCAGTCGCGCCGCGATGGTCAACGTGAGCCCCGAGTTTCTGACCCCGCAACGCAGCCCACTCCGAGCCATGTCGCGTGCCCTGTGCACTGGCCGCTTGACCCACGTGGACAGCACCGGTCGCGCCGCGATGGTCGACGTAGGCGCGAAGCAAGTGACGTCGCGTTCTGCGACCGCCTCCGCTCGTGTCCGCGTGGGCCCCGTCGTGGCAGCCCTGATCGCGGAGAACGCGCTGAAGAAAGGCGATGTGCTCCGCGTGGCCGAGCTGGCGGGCATCATGGCCGCCAAGCGTACGCCTGACCTCGTCCCTCTCTGTCACACCCTTCAGCTGTCCAGCGTGGCCGTCATCGCGGCCTTGGACGGAGACCACGTTGTTGTCACGGCGACAGCGAGGACTCGAGGACAGACTGGGGTCGAGATGGAGGCTCTGACTGCGGCTGCCGTGGCTGCACTCACGGTCTACGACATGTGCAAGGCAGTCAGCCACGAGATGGTCATCGAAGAGGTGCGGCTAGAGCACAAGGTGGGAGGAGCCAGAGGCGAGTATCGCAGGGGGGTAGCGTGAGCTTGAATGAAGGGGCTAAGCCTACAAGGTTTGCAACCCTGAGAGCTATAGGAGTTAAGTTACCTGGCTAGGTAACAGAACAGCCAAAAGTATCACTGTGAATTGTGTTGCTTCTGGGAGCTTGACAATCCAACAAGTTAACTAACGGCTAAAACTCTGGTAGAAACCTGGCTTTCCTGACCTTGAAAAGAGAGTGCTAAAAGCGTGGCGAGGAGAACTTGGAGCTTCCCGGTTGTGAGGCCGTCTTCCCATCCTCCACGGACTTGACGGCCAGACTGGTGCGTGGACCCGTACGCCACACGTTGCCTGCTACGTCGACCACCGCAGCCTCCACCGCAAGCACGTACTGGCCACCCAGCGGGAACGCCAGCAGGAACGCAGCGGCAAAGAAGTCTCGGTGGGGGGCCACCGTCTGCGCCAGCACCGAGTCTCCCTCGGGGCGTAGCTGCAGGCAATCGATTCGTTTTGACAAGAGGCAAGGATATACAAAACTATTGATTTAACCAAGAATATATGATTTACACAGATATTTCATTTTACTGGGGGATTGGCCAAGTGAAAGAAACCACTAACAATGGAAAAAATTGGCCTCAAAATAGAGAAAAGGTTACGACGAAGGAATTTGTTTAGTTGATCAGCGGTGCTAGTAGGTCAAGAGGAAGTTACAAATGACACTATTAATTAGAAGAGATTGAAACTATTGAACTCTTAGATGAGGGGAATGTTGTGAAAGCTCCCTTCCCCTGAGCAATTTTAACCTACAAGGAATATAAGTTTAAACTTTATGATCAACAGAGTATGATGTTTTTGTTTATAAATGTAATGGTGCTAAAATAGGATTGTAAAGTGAGGTGCGTGTGTAGAATCAGCATAGGAATTTCAGTTGACAAACACGGCAGCAAGAGCTTGTTGCTCTAACTCGAAACCAGGTGCCAGAACATTATTACAAGTTCTTTATTACACTGTTGTTATTAGTTATTTTTTTCACTTTTATTTGTTAAACTAAAAGAATGTACTGTTCTTTGTAAGTTCTTTCTTTTGTGAAGGATACATTTTGATTCCCAATGCTTTGATAAGATTGATTAAAACTGTTTTCATTAAAAGGATAAAGCTTGCTTGAAACCCAAATGAAATCACCAATAGCCAAGTTTCCCAACAAGACCATGTGAGTGAATGTATGCTGTTTAACAAGCTTGGGGGGCCTGTGATTGGCTGGTAGCTCCAAACTGTGCTGACCTTTGAATCCTGCGAGTGCTGCTTCTGCAGCTGCGATGAGACGGTCACTCGGACGCCCCCGATCCTGCGGAACAGTCCCGGACGCTTCCCGTGCTGGATGACTCCCTCCACCTTGATGGCCAGCTGGGCGCTACTGCTCACACTGATAGACTCGCCCAGCACTCGAGGCTTGGGAGTCACCATGAGCTGGAAAAACAAGGCAAGGGATCTTAGCACCCTGCGTCTTCCTATCGTAGCGATATTGCACTTGGGACCGATTCACTTACCGTGAGCGTGGTGGACTGCAGCACTTGGAAGAAGTACCTCGGCAGACAGAGCGAGGTGTCGGCCAGGATCTCGACCTGCTTGAGCAGACACTCGATGTGCTGTAATAGAAGGTGGTCAATCAACTTTGGAGGGAGGTGGCACTGGTAACAGATATGGATAACATGAACTGAGAGACCATACAGCAGTCTATCTCCTCCGATTCACCTAACCTAACCTAACCTAACCTAATCTAACCTACCTGGTGTGTGATGGTCTTCTGATCCTCTGCCCAGACCATCTGCTGAGCCACCGCTGCTGCTTCCTGACAGCAGCGAATCATGTAGGTCGCTTCCAGGCCAGCATGATCACAGCTGCGATAGAACAAATGCAGTCAGAAACCTACGAGGTTGCGATCTTAGCAGTTTAGGAGACATAACAATCTTGTTCTAAAGATTGATTGTTGGGGAATTGTTGTTGAAACATTCCCTGGATACAGCTCTGAAGAATATCACCCAAAAAAGAAAGTTACCAATCCACAATTATAAGAACATTTTCTAGAATAACGAATGAAACATAAAAATAAAATAAGTAAATAAATATATAAATAAATATATAAATCCTGGCACCATAAAATCTCTCCAGCTGTCACTCTTTAGGTTTGTAAAGATACAAACTAAGCAACTATCTGCTGCACATTGCCTTGTTCAGGACTTTGTATTGGTGTAAGTGACTTACCTGAAGTCAAGCACAACATCGTCCTGGTAGTTGGCCTGGGCAACTCTCTCCACGCTGTGAGCCATCAACACACACATCTGCTGAAGTCTGCATCGAAGAGTCAAGGAACAAGCTCTCGGGACAGGCACAAAACATAGCCAAACATTCATAGCTCAGATAATTCATGCCCATGGGGCAAACACTACCACTAATATTCCATCCTTATGAGGCAAAGGCTAGCACAGATAAAGCTTGCACAGATATTCCATCCTTTTGGGGCAAAGGCTACCATGGACAAAGCATGCACAGATATTCCATCCTGAAGGGGAAAGGCTATCACAGAAATAGCATACACAGATGCCCCATCCTGTACGATGGTAGGGATTGAAATTTGGAAACATGACATGGCCGTGTTTGTGTACCCTTGCAGCAATAATTTAAAGGTTTGCTGTCCAAAACAATGACTTTCCATTGCATGGTACGTAACATTGCGACAAAGCCCATGTTGTCTTCGTAAGCCGGGCAAAGGATACATTTGTATGTGTGCCAGTGACGCTGGATCTGCATCAAAGGCCGTCTGGTAGAGCTTCCAGTAGAGATCCCCACACACTCGGAACTCCTTGACGCACTTGCGCAGCTGCAGGCAGACCAACGTTACAACCCGAGATAACCACAGAGCTAATATGAAATGAGAGGTATATTTTATTTTTAGGAACACTACTAACCTCTCAAAAATGTTGTATTAGCTCATTTGGTTAGAGCAATATCCGCGATAGGTGGAGATCGGGGTTCGAGACCCCGTTTGGGCATTAATTTTTAAGAGGGTAGTAATGTTTCTAATAATAAAACACCACAGAGTCCTTTCATTACACACTTGCACACTTGCCTGGTCAGTGACATGCCCGTACCGCTGCAGATTGCTCTCAGGCACGGCCGTGGCGACGGCTGGAGGGGGCGTGGTGCACAGAGAGTGACAGGTGTGCACCAACTGCGTCAGGCTCTGCAGGAATTCTCCCCGAAGCCGGGCGTACTCAGTCTGGAACTGCAGGCTGCCTGCCGGAGAGCTGCCGGCCTGGGACCATGGCAACACTCAGTTAACAACCACAATGCAAGGAGGAAAGGAGAGGCTTTGAACGAACCGTTTACAAACTGAGTATTTAAAGCTAAGACAGTGTTATTTACATGCACCACATTGCAAAATGCTAACAGCCCAGCACAGGGACACAAACTGGGTCTGCTGGGACAGTAAACAAATTGTATTGTTCGATTCCATAACCACAACAACGTGTATAAAGTTAACAAAGCTTTGCAACAGCAACTAAATTAACTGGGGTTTACTGGACCTAATTCTTCTTTACCACACCGTGTTATCCTGCTTAGAGGAAGCCTGTCTGTTAGGAAGATCAAAGGAACCTAATTACATCTTAATAAAAAACCAAGGTAAATAATTTAAGTAATGGACCTACCCAACTCTTTATAAGGCCATGTTAAATGGACCAGACAAATCGGTCAAGTGTTAAGTTTGTTCTTTACCTTAAGGGCGGCTACGGCCCTGCAGTAATGGGTCATAGTGTGTGCCAGCCGGTCTGCGAGGCCGGGCCTTTGAAGCCGGTCGGCCAATGCTGCCTCCCCGTCGCTAAGCTCACGCAAGCCAGCCAACCAGAAGTGCAGGTGCTCTGACGAGACGTGGGCAAGCAGGCGTCTCAAGACGTCAGCACTCACGCCGTGCCGGCCGTACCTGCGACATGGAGCAAATCACATCCATTTTTATCAAATTGAATTACTTGTTGATTTCAGGTTGAAATCACAATTATTGCAAAAGCCAAAGTTGACAAAAAATTTGAAACAAGTAACAGTGATTTCAGTCTATACGAGTATTGAAAGATACAATTTGCTCTTTCACACTTTGAGGAAAACAATATTTAGTTCCTCCTATTTGAGTTGAAGTTTAGTCCTAGAAGTTAAGTCCTATTTAGTTTTGACTTGAAGATGATTCCCGTTTCATTCCCCACGAGGGGGTTACAAAAAGAAACCCACTTTAATGCTTCGACCGATTATATCTCTTATTTGAAACTATGGAGTACCACAAAGATGTGGTACATATTGCCATCGAGTTCTTCAATTAAATTTTTGCAAAGACAGGTAAACATGAGCGCTGGCATTTATGACATAACCTTTACACCCAAGCACAATGCCAGTGATTTTAGGAAATCTAATTTTGTAGCTGTAAGCTTGCGCAGTTGTTGACGGCAACAGACGTACCGAGCTGCCGATCGCGCGATGCGGTAGTTTTCCCAAAGGTTGTTACCGGCAACAACTCGTTCAATGGCCTGCCGGGCGCTAGGCTGGTCGCCCGGGCAACCCGGCTGCACTGCCCAGCGGAAGCCAGTCATTGTTTGGAACACCAGTGTGCAGAGCATCACCTGCCGATCAAAATATTTGCTGTAGACAGGATCTTACTGACAACCTCCTTGCTTGTTATTTCTTACTGTTTAAGTCAAGAAACCTGCAACCTCTTGTAAAGAAGGCACTGCACACTCCTTGCCGATTAATGTGGTGTAAGAAGTCATAGGAAAGATCGAACACATGGCGAAGCCAGGGCAAGGTTCAGTGAAATTACCCATAACAAGCAGAACAAATTTGTAGGAAATATTACAGCACCTTATGATTGTGTTTAGACTCATGTCTACTTGATGTAACCTTAGCACTAGTCTTGACAAAACCAAATTTTCCAAATTATTCAAAACCTACTTAAAATAGTATATGTCAATTATAGCACCTTAAATTGCAAAATTTTTCATAGAAAATGCTAATGCCAAATATGTTTCCCTGTAATTGATAGTAATGAACTGAGAGATGACTAAAAATAGCATAATTTAAGGAAATTTGTCAATTTTGTCGCTGTTGAAAGTTAATACGTCAACTAAAAACTATAGAAAATTTATCAAAAGGGGAATTAGATCAATAAAGAAAACTTAAGTCCATGTCCGATTTGTTTAAAATGCCATGATTGTGGTCCTACCGTAGCCTGGGAGTGCTCAGTGCCGGCTTCTGCGCGTCCCAGGGTGTCCAACAACGCAGGCAACGCAGGAAGCAACGAGCCTCGGGGTCCGCGGTCGGCCACCGCAGCCAACGTCTCGCAGAGCGGAGGCAGCAGCGCTGGGTCCTGTGCACGATGCAGAGCTGACGAAACCTGCCGCGGAGAGACGAGTTCGGTGACAAGCTCGGGGCAACATGGATTGGGAGCCGGAGCACTTTGGAACCGGGGATATAAACCAATAACGATAACACCTCTGGCTCCCTTCTGGTTCTTTACTTTAAAAATATTGGATCCAGTTCCTGATCTGGTTCTCGAAAATGATTGATTAAGATTCCTGTTCTGGGTTCAACACTTTGGTTCTAATAAAAGTAAAGGTTTCAATAGCAGTTTCTAAGAACAGATCTTATGAGTCCATTGTGTGCAATCCAGTAAATCTGTCAAAGTAAAGCAGAATAACAAATCTACATCTTTTGTGGAAAAGTACAATATTTTTTTCAAACCAGTGGGATTTGAACGAAGTTCAAATCGTAATGACCCGATTCTTGTCCCCTCCAATTACCGACTTGGGGTCCTTATGGTTTTTTGACTCTTGTCTACTTTTTCTAACCTTAGCACTAGTTTTGACAAAACTATTTAAACTGAGTTTTGAATGCTAAGTAACGAACAACTAATTTTTCCAGGGCAGCTTTCACCCTTGACAAAGTAACAGGCACAAGTTACGAAACCCAGTCTAAATAGTTTTTGTCAAGGTCCGGGTCCCTGTATGCACATACCATCGCAATGACTCGTGGACAGAGCTGCGCGTGAGCACCGCACAGGGACACAGCGCAATGCAGACAAGCTCGGAGCTCCCCACGAGCTGTCCCAGTCGTCACCAGCAACAGCAGCGACTCCACCAAGTCCACGGCGTTGGAAAGACGGTCAGGATCCTCGGTCCCGGTTCTGCCACAGAACATTATTTATTTATTTGTGGTGTTTAATGACGCACTGTTCTGACATCTGGCCATGAGCCACTGGTCTAATGGCGTCGGTGAATGAGTGGATGATGATAAATCTAACCTAGTCTAAAAGGGAGGAGGGGAAACCCGGTGCCGGCACGTACCCTACTCCTGTCGAAGAGCACCAAGGGGACCACCGGCTTAACGTCCCTTCCGAAGGACGGTACAACGCGAACAACAGGATTCCTCCACAAATCCATGCTGTCGAGAGGTTGATAAGCAAGGCGAATGAAGTTGCTGTACTAACTTTTATCCCTCTTACCTCTCTCCCGAACAGAACTGGTCATGTATATGATGGTCACCCATCCAATACCTGACTCAGCACACTGTTGCTTAACTTTCATCCCTCCAATCTCTCTCCCGAACAGAACTGGTCATGTGCATGATGGTCACCCATCCAATACCTGACTCAGCGCAGTGTTGCTTATCTTCGGTGATCTTACGAGAACCGGTGTTTCCAACATGCCAAACCTTTCGGTTCTGCCACAGAACAGAAAGGTCAAGGTAGGCTACAGATCGGCCCAATTCCGGGTGAATTCGAGGCGTGTGACTGGCACTAACCCATGACACACAAGCCTGGTCACGACTTGCACCGCCTTGCTGGCGATATGCGGCGCAGCTGAGAGGCTGACATCGGCACAAAGTCGAAACAGCCGTGAATCTGCACGGACTTGCGTTTCCACCGCAGCTGCAGACTTGGCGACTGCAAGCAGTGTGTCGAGAGCCC
Source organism: Protonemura montana (assembly GCA_947568835.1). NCBI lineage: Eukaryota > Metazoa > Arthropoda > Insecta > Plecoptera > Nemouridae > Protonemura > Protonemura montana. The sequence goes on along the minus strand of OX387603.1, from coordinate 26,765,397 downwards.
AGCCCAGTACCTGGCAGGCAAACAGGAACAGAAAAGACGTAAGCTTGCGTCAGTTTAGGTTAGCTTTTGCCATAGCAACGCTTGGTTTGAAAAGCTTTCATTCCGTTTTATACCAAGCTATTTCCAAGATCTAATAATAATAATAATAATGGTTTTTTTTATTAGCAACTTAGAATGATACACAATAAGTGAATTGCATTGTCCGGTGGTTACTTACTATACAGTTTTACAATCTAATACGTACATTTTGTACATGATTCTGATACAAGGAATTATTTTATACCTGAAAATATATTTTTGGCAAGTTCATTGAATGGCCGGCTATTCCATAGTCTAGTTCCTCTGCCAAGGAGTGAGAGGCGTCCTATGTTTGTACGGTAGAACTTCAAAAATAGTTTATGTCCGTTATCACCCCAAACCACTGCCTTGCCAGTGAGTTTCTACATATTTGACCACCAGGTCCACACACAGCCTTGTATATGTAGTGTAGACTGACTCTGGAGCGGCGCACTTTGACGCACATCTATTTCGACCCAGTGACCTGAATATAAGATCAACAGTGAAACCGTTGAGTGTAGGTTATAGGTAGAGTTTCAACGTCAATGTTACAGTCTCTGCGTGAAAGATGGCCGCCAAATGACTACCTTACCGACAAAAATGCAGAGTACCGAAACATCACGTTTAGTGGAGCCACTGTCGTCTGAATTTTAATTTCAATATTTCTCGTAGGTTAACTCGCTTTTAAGACTTTTCATGCTTAAAAAATAATCATCGATGTTCATCTCAACGATTGATATACACGTAACGATATTAAAAAGCGAGTTAACCTACGAGAAATATCAAAATTAAATTTCATACGACAGTGGCTCCACTTAACGTGATGTTCCGGTACTCTGCATTTTTGTCGGTAAGGTAGTCATCTTTCACGCAGAGACTGTAACATTGACGTTGAAACTCTACCTATAACCTACACTCAACAGTGAAACAGCTTGAAGAGGAAAGTGGCGATCATGCCTGCAGACTTCTCAGCATGGTTTAAGTTCCAAGGTTGGTTTACCTGGTCGTTGGGCGGGTCCTCGGCGACAGCTACGATTTCGTCGACAGCGTCGAGCGGCCACAGGTGGGATCCATGAGTTGCGAGCCGATGCAGATTCCTTAGACACTGGGCTGCAAACAGAGACAAGGCTTTCAATCATTTTACAAGACAAAAAACCTATATTTATTAGAAGCAGATTCGTGATGCGCTCAAAAAAGGGAATACTTATGCAGGATTTTTATTATTTAACTCATTTCCAACTCATTGCTTCAGGAGATGTTTCACAACCAGTTAAATGGCTTTAATGTTGAAACAGTTTAACAACCAGTTAAATGGCTTTAATGTTAAAACAGTTTAACACACAGTTTAAATTTTTGAATTAACTGCTAGTTTTATTCAGTGAAAGTATTTTTAATTACCTGACCACAATGTTGATTTACTGAAGTACCTATGTACATTAAGGTTGAAATGTGAACTGAAACAGTGTGGACCTTTCTAGAGTGCAACGTGTTTTTTTTTTAAGAATAAAAAGATTTATTATTATCATTATTTTAATAAATGGCGGGTGATCGCTAAGAGCCCATTGTGAAACATAACGTGCAAAATGCTTGTGGTACCTTGGACTGTCCACCGCGGGTCAGAACGCAGATATCCCAACAGCAAGGCCACCTGACTGGGGATGTCGACAAGGGTGGCGGCAGCCAGCTGAGTGAGCGTGTTCAGGGTGACCAACACAAACTCTTCTGCCGGATAGCTGGGCAGCAAGTCGGCACAGAGTTGCCGGACCATGGCGGCAGTGCCGATGTCGTGGTGCATGTGTTGGAGGATCGGGATCAACTGCAGCTTCATGTGGGCGGGCGTGGAAAGTCCGCGGATCATGTCAGAGATCTTCGAGCACATGCTCACCGCAAACGTCCTGAGCAGATTTGCAGAAATTGTCTCGTGAGCTTTTTATAAAAGGAGTACAGATAGTTAGCTAAATAAAATGTGGTGTAAAATGCACAATTTTTGCAGCTGTGGCACAATATAAGGCTCCCTTTTAAGATTTCAATCAACAAGGTGCTAGCCCAGTCTATCTTTCAGTATGAAACCATAGATTGGGGTGGCTGTAGAAGAACTAAAAAAAAAACGAAAATGAAAGCGTTGTCACCATGCCCTACTTGGACTGTGCAGCAAACTGCATAGCAGCGTACGTAGCGGCCTCCACTTCGACCATGTCGTGTGAGTCCAAGCTGCGACGAATGCTGTGGTGGACCTGCTGCCGCTCGGGTATTATACCCGCAACGCTGCCCAATGTGCGGAGGGTCAGCGCCCTGGCAACCTAGATATAAACCATAGCTGCACAGGGAAATTGGATCAACCGTGCACAAGAGGCACTAAGGTCGTTTAATGCACAAAAACTTACGGGATCGTTAGAATGTATCACACTAAATATACGTCGCACAAATTCGTCCACGTTGATTATCTTATCCAAGTGCTTTTCACTCTGCTGGCACACTCGTAAGACCCACAAGCGCAGGAAATTGTTTCTGAAATAGTAGAGCATCAGGGAATAAAAAAAATAGACAGTAAATTATGCACTGTTGATAGTTGTAGAGCAAAGACCTACCCAACACGGAAAACATCGGCTAGCTTTAAAAGCGACGAATTGATCAGAATTGGGAACGGATACTTCTCAAAGAGTCTTGGAAATCTGACAATAGCCTCGCATTGCTCTCCAATTTTTTCCGACCGCAATGCTACATGAAATAAAGAGAGTGTTTGTAATTGCCGGTAAATAAGTGGGGTTAAGAGTTACAGGGATAAGTGAGGTTATAGGAAATGTATGTAATCAAACGTAAGTCTTTACCTTTGTCTAGCTCTGTTAAAGCTGAATTAGCATCCTGTTCCGGTTCACCCAGACCTGTTTCACCAAACGAACTAATTCTTACGCCCAACATGGTATCAAAAAATTGCCCTCTATTATATTGCTTAAATTTCTAGTTTCGGCTTCATTTGTGACAGCAACAACTCTGATCAAAACACGCCCTTCGGCTCTCCTCCATTCATCAATGACCTTCATCATTTGGACAGCGTGGTCACCGGACCCCAACCTGATTCAGTTGAAACACGGCGGATATGTAAGCACCCTTTAAAGAGGCTACATGCCTAGCAAAACCGCACTTTTTGTACATCACAGACCATACGCAGAAATGAAGACCAAACCATAGACCAAACCTTAGACCAAACCTTGTGAGTTGTTAATACCATAAAGACTGTTAAGATACCATGTCTATAGGAAAATAAACAAACAAACAAACAAACAAAGATATCAGGACAATTTTCCCCGGCTATCTTCTTTAACAGAGAGATTAAATATTAAGATTGAGATTGAGATTGAGATTGAGATTGAAAAGTGAGAATTGTTGTGGTGCCCGCTCTACTTTCGATATCATCACAGCCCGAGGGGCCCGAGGCCCGAGGGGCCCGAGGCCCGCGGGGCCCGAGGCCCGCGGGGCCCGAGGCCCGCGGGGCCCGAGGCCCGAGGGCCCGTGATGATATCTAGGTAATTCTTAGGTAATTACTCCGGTCTTTACTACCGACTCAGGTACCCCATGACGTACCCACGTTCGCGGTGTCGTCGGCAAGTAAGTTATTTTTCCAGCCAGTGTTTTGTCCACATGTCGTTAAGTCCAAGATCCCACCTTTGAAATCACTTTACATGCACTGGTTTCAGCAAAACTTCGGCGGTGACGACATAATATGCTCTCCAACGGGTTTGCACCATCTCCATGCCTGAATATCGTCACATATGCCCTACTAGATTATCGTCACACTCGATGTGTCGATAATCCAGTGCTGAGAAGTCAAAAATAATGTGGCGATATTCCACCGGACTCGTTCAACAAAACAGACAGAGTGGCCTGGCAAGTGGCCTGTACATATGATCATTGTGTTTAACGACGCGCTATTTTCTCAACGGGCCCTGTCGCACTGGTCTAATGGTGTCGGTGAAAGAGTGGCTGTTGAGGATGATGATGATGAACCTAGCCTAGCGTACAAGGGTGGAGGGGAAATCCGGTGCCGGCACGTAGCCTACCCCTGTCGAATAGCACTAATGGGACCACCAGCTTAACGTCCCTTCCGAAGGCCGTTACAACTCGAACAACAGGATTCCTCCACAAATCCATGCTGTCGAGAGGTTGATAAGCAAAGCGGGTGAAGTTGCTGTACTAACTTTCATCCCTCCAACCTCTCTCTCGAACATAACTGGTCATGCATGATGGTCACCCATCCAATACCTGACTCAGCGAAGTGTTACTTAACTTCAGTGATCTCACGAGAACCTGTGTTCCCGACACGCCAAACCGTTCAACATCAACCATGCCGTATGCTTAGAGCCGTATGTTGTTTGTATTGGTCGGTGCATTGGAAAATTGGACATTATCCATAATAATATAACGAACACACCACAATTGTAGCCAACAGTGTCATAAACAGTGTCTAACGTCCACTTGCTGAAAATACGCGGATTATTCATGGAATATTTATTGTAGAGATTTATAAAGGCAACAATTACTTGAAATGCAATCTTGCTTAGATTCGGCTTTGACAGCAAGTCTTAGTGGTTGACAGTTTTGGTTGGTAAGGCAAACGTAGCTTATCTCTTTAGAAAAACCCATTTAGAAAATACAGTACAAGTTTTCCTTTTACCTCAAGGTAATAAGTAATAGGTGTTCTAATAATTTTACAAGATTTTTTATTTGGGCACGATTTTATTGTTATTCTTGTAGTCTCTTCAAGGGTACTAATATATCCTCCATGTTTCTTCTGAATAGGTTGGTGGGGGACAAGCAGCGTGGTCGTCGTTGTAGTCGAATTTGTAGGTTATCAGTTCCGATTTGTATTTCTTGTGATAAATTCTACTGACCCTTGCGATTGGCTGCACCTAAGTATGGTATTCTTTACCTGCAACAATTGTGGGGACTCCTTGAAGAAAAAAGATTGCGCCAACCACGCAGGGAAATGTCGTCCTCTGGCACTAACCTGCGTAGACTGCCACAAAGATTTTTTGTAAGTTTGCACACTACTTGCAAAGATACATTGCTGTTTGACAATAAAAACATTGACTTCTGTACCTGCTAGAATTTTCGTTCGTGTTGGTCATCCTATGCCCAAATTATACGCTCGGGAATCTCAACGACAATCTCTTGAACTAGTACTTACCATTTTCTGGCTAACTAAACTATAATATAATCTTTGAGGTGACCATTAAAATGTATCCCCCTGTCTTCCCAAACATAATTGTAAGTGCTTTTATTTGCAGTGGAGACCAATTTATGGCTCACATATCTTGTGTGACTGAAGCCGAGAAATACGGAGTGAAGGGTTTTAGGTCTCCCGCTCCATCAACTGCTGGTTTGGCCAAACAGGGGGAATGGATACAAGCTGTATTGTCAGCATCACTCAAAACCTCTGAACTAACATCTTCTCAGAAATATTTCATTGGGATTCTGACTCGACATGGAAATGTTCCAAGAAAGAAGAAGCAATTCCAGGTAAACGATTACAACCAAGTTATCTACCGATGATCAGTTAATTGACACACAATAAAATTCTTCAGGAAATGATTAGTTTTTATTTTTGCCTCTAAAAATGCTTGTAGGATCTATACAAACTTGTCATGCTAGCAAGCAAATTCCCTTGCTGTTCCATAATCAAATTTTTTAATAAGTAATGTTTTTAAAATTGTCTAGAATTCTTCAATGAAGAATTCTTGCGCCCTGCACAACTAAGTCTTGCATTAATTTTCCAGAACTTTGCAAAAAGCGTGTGGAGAGACTCGGTCCGGCAGATTGATGTAGTGGAAACGGTTTACGAAATGCTCGAGTCAGAGCTGAAGAAAATCAAAGGCCTCACAAAAGAGAATGACTCTTCCAATACCAAGGCCAATGGTAACACAGATATTGAAGAAAAAGCTGAGGACAAAGCTACTGAGTCAGACGTAGGCAATTCTACTGGAAAGAAGGCAAACGAAAGTAACGATAAAACGCTAGGTGATTCATTGATTATAGATTCTTCCCCTAAACCGAAGAAAAGTAAAAAGAAGCACAAGGAAGAGATATGTGACAATATGAAAGAGCTGACAGGTGACCAGAAATCGGTAACTGCTGAAAATGATACCGAAAGCAAGAAAATTAAGAAGCGCAAGAAAAAAATTGAGGAAGAGATCACAGAGAACGGAAATGGGATAGCTGGAGATTGTGTCAACATAGAAGACCCCACTAGCACAAAAAGAAAGAAGCGCAAGAAACAAATTGAGGAAGAGATCACAGAGAATGGAAATGGGATAGCTGGAGAGTGTGTCAATGCAGAAGACCCCGCTAGCACAAAAAGTAAGAAAAAGAAGCGCAAACGAAAAGACGCTCAAGAAGAGGAAGATATGATAAAGAATGCAAATGGGACTGTAGAAGCAAGTGTCAATACAGAAGGCACTAATAGCGTGAAGGTTAAAAGTAAAAAGCAGCTTGTAGAAGTAGATCAGAATGGCTCAGTTCAAATGGTAGAAGATTTCCCTAAAAAGAGTAAGAAGAAGAAGCAGAAAAAGTGTGAGGAGAACTATAAAGAGGCAACAGTAAGTTTGGAGGAATCACCAGTTGATGCTGCTAAGGAAAAAAGCAAGAAAAAGAAAAAACGGAACAAAATCCACAGTTGTTAGCCCAGAACTTTGACATTCACTACCTACGAACCTCCTTATCCAAAGGGAGCTTTTGTTCGGACACATGATTGGCTGAAAAAGGATATACAAATAAACATATTGACCATTGTCCATAGCTGCTATGCTGAACCACGAGTTTCTTTACCATCCCAAGTTCCTGGGGCCAGATCCTAAGAAAAACAGAATTTAAGTGTAACCTGTGCTTAACCCTCATACATTAGGATATACATTTGTCATCACTCTGGTAACACCATCTGAAAATCTGGAGTCATCTGATCAGAGATACCGAGGTTCTGCTTGATGGATTTGATCCAAGGTTATTCATTAATATCTAAAATCCACTCGTATATTTGAACATAATATTAATTGTTAAGCTCGAGTAAACCATTACAGCTTATTTTTTTTCCAGTAATAGACAATATGATATCTATCGACCGGAATTAATTCCATTAGTTTTAGGGGCTCGTGGATCGTTTCCAAAATCCAAATTATCGCCATTGAATTTGGAATATGGTTTGTAGGGCCATCGCTAGATAGCGCTCAGGCTCTCCAACACCGTTCGATTCCCCGTCAAAGCATTATGGCTGCCCCCAATGTTCTCGACGTGTTGCGTTAAATATCGTGAATAAATAGTAAATACGCATTGTGAAGTTCGGTACTAAAAGCAAGCAAGGCAATCGTGTTTCAGACCTAGCACACCCGCATTAAACTATTGATAAAAAAAATGGTGTTATTTAAATGTAAGACATGTGCGGCTTCTATCATGCACAGAGATGTCGATAAACACGTGGGGAAGTGTTCTGGACCCTTGGCACTAAAATGCGTTGACTGCAGCAATGATTTCTTGTAAGTCCCTTCCTTTGCCCCATTCCTCATAGCGCACGCTTTGCAGTTACATTCTAATTTTAGGAGGCGAGTGTAAGCAATGCTATTCAGGAAATTTCAGAGTTATGTAAGGTTATAATCAGATAAATGCAATGAATGCACAAGCGATAAATGTAAATAGTATAAGAAATGCTTTGTTTTAAATGATGGGATGTTACTCAGACACGGTGCAAAATGTAAAAATCTGTTTGAAATGCAATGTGTACTTGTGTATCTGTTTTTAATTCTAGTGCTAATTTATTTTAGCGGCCAACAGTACGAGATGCACACCAGGTGCTCTGCACCAAGGGCAGGAGAATTCCCGAAGGTGCCGGAAAGCATAGAATTCAACAAGGTGCCTCAAAGGGCAGGAGAATACTCCAAGGTGCCTCAGAGGGCAGGAGAATTCTCCAAGGTGCCTGAGACAACAAAGAAAATGTCAAATGGGACAAAAAAACCGAAGATTCCAAAAAAAAAACCAGGGAAGGGAGCTAAAAAAGGTGTTAACGGTACTGCAGCCACCACCCGCGACCCAAAGGTGTTGCAGGAACAGTGGAAACAAGCTGGATTTCTTGTGTCCCAAGACCCAAGCCTCACGGCACAACAGAAGTTCTTGCTGGTGAACACATGCAAACATCAGGCTCCACAATGGATCAGCAACAGAACTGTGAAGAAGGTAAGTTTTAGCAATGAACTTCTAGCAGCAGCAAATGAATTTCTGTATTTTATTTTATACTTGTTGTTTCAGGCCCTTATTTGTTCTAACAAGAAGGCGATGAATTCATTCTGTATAGCGGAATTGGTTCGTGAGGTACTCCAAATGATTGAGTTAGAATTCAAGAATATCAATGGATCGCTGAACAAAGATGCTTCCACCCTAACTTCAAACCAGCAGTTGATTGGCTCCATCCTCTCTGCATCAGAGGCTCCAGGTCTCAACCCACACCAGAAATCACTTTTAGCTTCCCTAGAAGAAGACGAGGCAAAAAAGACTCGTTTGCTGCAGGTAAGTTCCAGGACTTCCTTCAATATGACTCCTCAACTCTGCCATAAATGATACTTATCATCTGCAATTTTTTCCAGGACTATACTCGTATCACGTGGGGCATAAGTCAGCACCGAGTAGAATTTTTGGCCAGTCAGGCATTCAAAAAGTTTGAGGCTGAGTTTCTGAAAATGCAAGGCATAGATCCAGCTGACATACTACAAGAGAAGAATAAAAAGCAAAAGAAGGTTGATAAAAGTACAGAAGGAAGTGCAAATAGGTCTGAGGAAAAACAACACATAAATGGCGAAAAAGACGTCGAAACTAAAGTTGAGAGAAAGCAAGAGAGACGGAAGAAGCAAATGGATGGAGAAACGTTAGAGAATGAAATTGGGGGAGTACAAAAAATAAGTGACTTGGCAATAGACAATTCTAGCAAACAGAGCAAGAAAAGAAAGCACAAAGGAGAGGGCCAAAATGACGAATTGTTGGCTGAGAGTCCAACAAATGCCGAGGAAGACACCCCTACGAAAAAAAGTAAAAAAGAAAAGAAGAGGAAGCAAGAAAAGGTTACGGATGCAGAAATAGGAAATGGATGTGCTGAAGACGTTTCTGAGCACGTTGTCAGCAAGAAAATTAAGAAGCACAAAAAGCGAAGGGAAGGTGAAGAGGAGGTGCCGTCGGAAGTAAAGGAGGATGACGACAATGCAGGTACCCCGCTGGATGTCCCACATCAAAAGAACAAAAAGAAAAAGCACAAGTGTGAGGAAGAGGCCAAGGAATTTAAGAAGCATAAGAAGGATAAGAAGAGAAGCAAGGCAGTCGAGGCAGAGATTTAGCCCTATTCTAGCTGTGCATGGCAAAGTGTGAGAACATCTGACTTTGATCTTGCGAGTGTTTATAAAGATGGTCTTTAGCCCTTTCTAATTGTTTGCGAGACCCAAGATCGAGTTAAGGTATCTTGCTGAACTCATGTGTCATTTGCTTATAATCTTTTGTTATAAAGATATTTGTCATTTGCTTATAATTTTTTGTTTTAAATGGTATGAAGGCAGGTTAAAACGACCAAGAGAATAAAAGTTATGACCCAAACCTAGAGCATAAGTTTTAATTATTTGCAACCATTTTTTCCAGATCCCAATTCGTGAATGCTTGAATTGTCTTTTGGTAAGAACCCACTCCACTAGGTAGCGCTGGTGTTTTTCATATTGGCTAAATTAAAAAACCCAGTTACCTAATTGGAAAATAATACCGCGTAATGTAAGTGAGTGCAGGCTAGTTAGTCTATAAAGAAGGAGGTCTTGTCGCCAGTCTATCGAGAGGGGATTCACAGGGGAACTGCCTGTCGGTAAAGCTCAGGCAAAAATTATAAGACATACGATCTCGAGAAGACATTTGAGTTGGAGCGCTTAGAGAAAGGAATGCTTAGCGTGTGTGCCATGGGACAACCGATTCTCCAGGAACCTAACTTCTGCCGCTGGCCTGTGTGGGTAGCAAACACCCCTGGAACCAGTCGACAGCCCGACCCACCTCGACCATTGTCTAGCCGTCCGACACTTGCCATCGCGCGCAGACCAAAGAAGAATGCACCCACCAGCCACCTGCCGCCCCCCCCTCCATCGTCCAGACCCCACCACGGCGCCGACGCAGAGGCGACGGAGGGGAGCTCAGGTATGTGTTGTGCCACCGTCACCTTGACTACCTGCCTGCGGCTGACTGGCTGGCAACACTTGCTCTCTCCAGCCGCCAAGCCAGTGCCGCGAGAGTGACCGATCGACCAACAACCACGGCAAACGCCATCCTCCGTGACTCATCGCGTTGACGTCACGCCGTCGCCGCATCCGGGTGCGTCCCGACGCCATGCGCCACCTGTTGGCCGCGACGCTTCTGACGGCGTCGCTGTGGGGCGTTGCGACGGCTGGGCTGACACTGAGCAAGCGTTGTGGACAGAAGACGTGTGCAGAGCACGAGTTTTGTTCAGAGTTCGACTTGGCATGTCGGCCATGCAACGATGTGTGCGAGCTGGGCTCACACAACTACCAGGAGGCACAGTGCCAGAAGGATTGCCAGGGTGAGTGGCGAGATCGGGTTTTTCCAGACAAGGACAAGAGTTCTCCGTACCACCCTGTCATGTCAGCACCCAGAGTACAAGTCACTCACTGAAACTTTACAGATCCCCATAGAAGGCTCGACAAAAACTAATGTTATCGAAATGTGTGAGTGAAACTAGAGTACGTACTAATGTACTGTTACCATGGTCTGGCACTGCACACACTTTTTAGCCTGGCTGAGTGAATACAAGTTAAAGTTTCTCACTCATATAGGAAGCAAATTCACAGGTTTTATTCCATTAGATTGACACGGAAAGCCCCTTGAATTCCTTTGCTCCAAAATATGCCATCTCTATCTGAGAGCCCCGTATGCCTGGCCACCTGTGAATATCCGTGGCTCTAGCATGCCGTGGCGGTGAACATGACAGCCCAGCCGTCTTTGGCCCAGCCCATCCAGCCAGAAGGCCGCGCTGCCAAACTGCTGCGTAGAGCCGTGGTCACGGCCCCAGAGACCGAGACGCGCGGTCACGCACGACTAGCTTCCGTGTCACGTGGTGTCCGCAGCGCTTCGACAGGACGAGACAGGAACCAGGAAGTCCAAAATGTCTCCAAGCCTGACAAACGCCTCCCTCTGTTGCAGATTATCTGCACGACCGACTGTACGCGAAGCGCGGTGCTGGAGACCTGGACGCCCTGATCGGTGAGTTGTAGGCAGAACACGTTGTTTTACTAGGTGCCAAGATGGGCTAAGTAGGTCCATGTCGGCTAACGGTATAGCACGGAATTGCTTGGCCCCATTGAAGCATCGATGACCAAGGTATCTTTGTCCGCAGAGAGCGTGGATAAGCTGTATCGACTCGGGGTGGCAGTGCTGGTCTTGCTGGTGCTGGTCCTAGTGGCACTGGTCGCCTTGCCGCTCTTCACTTGGCTGAAGGCGAGACACCACGAGGCGGGCGTCCGAGTGCGCCTGCGCAAGAAGCTCGCAGCCATCAACGTGAGTCGAATACATTTTTATGCAGACTTTCAAGCCGAGCTATTGGCAGCCGTGTGGTGCAACTTGGTGCCCGAAATCGTTTGCCGTACGTGCAGTAGACACTGTATACCGGTCCTTGTGAAATCGCTGAAGTTAAGCAACAATCCGCTTGGCCAGGTATTGGAGGGGTGACCACCGAGCGTGGTTAGGCGTGTTGGAAACACCGGTTTCGTGAGATCACCGAAGTTAAGCAACATAGCGCTGGGTCAAGTATTGGATAGATGACCACCGAACGGTTTGTCATGTTGGAAACACCGGTTTCGTTAGATCACTGAAGTTAAGCAACACTGCGTTGAGTCAGGTTACGCATCCAATATTTGACCATCACGCACTTACGACCGACGCCATTGAACCAGTGCCACAGGGCCCGTTGTTGAACAGTGCGTCGCTTAACACCCCTTATCAATAAATCAGCGAAGACCAGTTCGGGGAAAGGGGGTAAATATTTGATTTTATGGATTGCTAGCTGTCATCTGTCAGCACCAAGGCCGACTTTCCACGGGAATTTCCTTCGTGAATGCGCGTGTCGTAGGGTGGCGTGCAGGAATGTTCCCCCTTCCCCCCTCTCGGACCCATGAGTCATCTCGCCTGGGGCCGAACCGCGGACCTCACCAGCCAGTGACCCGCCGTCCAGGGTCGATAGTGCGTGGTTCACGTTGCCAAGACGACCGGCTTGTTAAATCGAACAACACGCGGATTAATTTACATGAGAAAGCAGATTGAATTGCGCCTGCGTTCTATGGTTCGATGTACGAGGTGCTTGTGTTTCTTCTCGTGGGTTCGGGAAATAGCGGCTCGGGAACCACGCTGCCCCATGGCGCAAGCCGGAGGAGCCCAGAGTCGAAGCAGGTACTCTCGACCAATCATCGCGTCCAAGCAAGCAGAGACCGCATGCGAGGAATACGCGATTGAAGATTATTGTTGTTCCACTGGTAGCTCAGGTAACCGACCAGTGGATGACTCATGCAGTTTCATAATCATCTGCAAATCGACACGCGTGCATATCTAATTGATGTGCTAATCATCAACTCAGAGAGCGGCACGTCGCTTTTCAAACCTTCAACGCCTCCCACTCGTTCCAGGCCGTGTCGACGGTGACCCCGGCGCCGGGTCCTGCGCGCGAGTTGGACATCGACGTGGCCACGCAACGCGCCGCCTTCGCGTCGACGCCGGCGCAGCGACGCTTCCCTTCCGAGGACACGGCGCTCGGCGGTCCGTGTTGCTACGACAACCCAGCGTTGACACCTAGCCCAGTGCTCGACAAGACCATGTCTGTGGGTCACGTGACCAACCTAGTGGTTGCAGGCAAGAGAGAGAGCTCGTTCTAGCCCCAGCAAGACCCTAGACCTGCGAGTTACAATGGATATTTGGAGAGGTCGAATTTTGTACAAAGGCATTTTTTAGCAAGCATTATATATACTTTGTGATAGCTGTCTTCACACTGGACGTTCGAATGTGTGCATCATAGCGGACTCAAAGCGTGGCCTGGCACTGGTTTAACACTCCATCCATGCATGGCAAGTCGTATCCCACTCGGCGCGGGTGTACGGCGACCTTATCGCTGTTGATTCTTTTAATCACCTATGTTTTGAGACTTCCGCCTTCCTTGGCGCGACCGGGAAACAATATGCGATGCATGTGCCCATGTCTCACGTCAGCCGTGATATTGTGTCACCGCGCAAGTCGAGATAATGAACGTGATTGGAGTTGATGGCGTCCCAGCCATTGTTTGCGGCGACGAGCTTGTTTGTACTTAGCCTAAGTCTTTATGACTATAAGTCCTTTGCCTGGCCGGGACCCTTGGCAGGTTACGACTTGGTGGGGGCGACGGCCAGACTTTTAGAGTAGAGGAGGAGCATCGCTTTGGCGTGCCCGTTGTCAGAAACCCGTCCACAGTGCGCGGCGGACCCGACTTACAGAGGTCGCTGCGCACCCCTAGATGCAATAAGCGCCCTACTGATAGGTGTACATACCTGGTAGCCGTTAGCTAGACGATTAGGAACTGGCATGTCCAGATTAGCGACCGAATATCATTAGCAGACCAGGGACTGTCATTGCTCAAACACGAGTGCAATAACCCCATAATAATAATGATAATAATAATGATAATATTGCCGTGATTACCAATATAAATCATAGTGAATTGTGATTACTTCGCCGAATATCCGTCTAAAGGACTAGCCGATCTTTTGACGCGACCAGAGCTCCGACACGCACGTCGGTGCGTACGCACGAGTGCGTGTGCGTGACAGCGTCGCGTCGGTCCAGCTACCGGGAGATGAGCAATCCGTTGCAGTCTTGAGTTTTCTGACACAACTCCGGTACAGAGTGTGTCATAATTGATGTTGTTTTACTGATAGCGCGATTCCATTCGAGTCGTTATAGTTGTGATGCAATATACATGCACTTAGCGACGTGCCTAAGTACCCAACCACTGTGTCTTGAATCAAAACATTCATTAATGATGTTCGTAATTTGTTTGTAATTTGTAATACTGCTAGTAAGGGCGATCGATGCTGTGTTCGCAGTGTAGCCCGTTAGATTAAGTACCATACCAAGATCATGCAGCATTCTCTGGGTAACAATTACAAGCCAGAAAAAAAAACTCTTACCCATTGTTGCAAGGAGGCTGTTTGTAGGCAGTGGTTTTTGTCATGAAAATACTGGCATTGCTCTTATGATAAAAATGCCATTGGAGGGTAAAGATACGGTTCCTATTCTCAAGTGATAGGCTTCCAACTTGTGTAGTTTTATAAAATTGTCCGTGGGCCGACCACTTTGAGGGTACCACTTTTTTGGAAAACCTATTGGTCACTTTTAAGGGAACAGCCATTGTTTAGAGAGCTACCCATTGACCGGTTTGAGGTTATAACCATTTTTTTGGAAAGCTACTCATGGGCCACTTTAATGCTCTCCAGTTTCGATCCAGAACCAACGTTTGAGTCTTTGTTTTTTACAATTGTGTGACTTGACGCAGCAATAATTGCAAGGAGAAGACCGAGATTTGGTCGAGATAGCGACCCCGCCGTGACGCATTAATTGCTTGTTTGTTGAGGCGTTTGTGCCTTGTTGTTACATTGTAAACATTCCTCGGTGGGAGAGAATAAAAGAGATAAAAAAATACCTCATATAGCACGTGTCGTTGACTTCCCTGCCACCTCCCGACTGCATTGGGACGCAAATAGCGTCCCGTGCCGGCTATTCCCGGAGTCAGGCGAGCCTCCGTAGGCACTTGCGGCAGACGCACAGGGACGCCGTTATGAGGCCAGTCGGTGCCGAGCAAGGTTAGCTGAGAGTCTTGGAAGGTCAGCGATCACGGAAGATCGCAGTCAGAGGATGACCGACCAGGACTCGCAGGCTGGTGGCGACCCGTTCTACCGGGATTTGTGCAGCGCACGCACCCTAGCCACAGAACAGCGAGGCTTCTTCGCGCAACTCGCGGCGCTCGTCACAGACGCCGACGCCGATGCCGACACCGACGCCAAGATGGAGGCGTTCGCGGCGTCCCCTAGCGATGAGGCGCGGGTAGAAGCCGTCTATGCCATGCCACAGGTTGGTACACGAGAGGTGATGGGGGCTATTATTGCGAGCGATTTCTCAAGATTAGCATGACTCGAAATGAGCTAGATTCGACAGGAATACGAGTGGTCTTGTGTCTCGAGACTCACAAAAGGTAAAAACTATCCATAGGCTCAAATAGGAACGAGGAATGTTCACCGCCAAAGTCCTAAGTTTGGTTCAAAAAACTTTCGTAAGTTGCAAGTGGTGAGAAGAAAATGGAACCAAATGTCAACTCCAGTAAAGCGAATAAAGGCGGCCCCTTGGAGTTTGTCGCGCTGTCCTAATCGCCTTGCTGCCTGTCAGGTGCGCGCTGCGCTGGCAAACGCCTCCCCCGTGTTCCGAGGCAAGGACCCCGTCGTGTCCCAGCAGCGGAGGGTGGCCGCCAACCGTGCGCTGGCCGACGGTGCGTTGGAGGCGGCGTTGGCGCTGTACTCGCAAGCCGTGGTTCGCGCGCCGGCGCAGTCGGCGTCCATGTGGACCGCTCTAGGGGGTGAGGGCGACAGCGATCCCGGTAAGCTCCACCTGGATCGCGTGGTCGTAGCCAAGACTGGGAGTGGAGTTGCTGGTCCTACAAAGTTATCCGGAGTCAAAGAGGAACCGTTGGTGGTACGGGACGTGTCTGCGCAGGAGGGCGTCGAGTGTGAGGGGAGTGGGGTGGGCGCTGAGAAAGGAAGACGACGGAGGCGACGAAGAAAGAAGGGTGCTGAGAAACCATCGGCAACGTCGCCTACATCGGCAACACCGCAAGCCACGCCAACGCCTGCAGCTGATGACGATCCTGGAGAGCGCTGCTTGTGTGAGGCGCTGGCCGGTCGGTCAGCGGCGCTGGCAGCGCTGGGCAAGCACCAGCTGTGCGTATTGGACGTGCGTGCTGCGTTGGCGCTGGGCGCACCGGCCGAACAGAGGTAGGCGATCGCCCCCAGGGTCGGCACGGGGCCAACAGGGGCGTTGACCACTAACGCGTATTTGCAGGGCCGTGCTGTGCCAGCGCCTAGCCACCAGCTGCCGTGCGCTGGGCTTTGCCGACCTTGCCATGGACTGCGCACGCGTCCAAGGTCACGCGGATGCGCAACTCGTGGCTGACCGAGCTGCGCGCGCCGCGCACGTAAGGGAACCGAGACTGCTGCCAGGTGAGTGCGTGGGGCTTACACCCCATTTTAAAGAACTCGAGAGAGCAGCACCACTATGCTATGAATGTCCATGCCGGCAGCCATCACGTTGGCAGGCGGCGCTCACGACCAACTCCACGACGCAAGCGCCAGGCTGACGTTAGCCGAGACGCCAGCGTTGGGACGCTTCGTGGTCGCCGCCGAGCCGCTCGCCACTGGCGACACGTTGCTGGTGCAGTCGCCGTACGCCGCTGTGACTTTCACCGAGGCCGACGCCAGCCACTGTCACCACTGTCTTGTCAGGTAACAAACAATCGATGTGTTCATCTTCTTTGCCCGGTGCTTTGGCAATAATGGCGAAACTTGAGAGAAAGAGAAAACACCAGACAAAAGAGAAAAAAGGGTTTCGTATTTCACTTTTGAATGTACACAGCCTATTTGATACCCTCACCTCCCACGTCACGGCGCTGTGGAGATTGATACTTTCAAGACGCATGTTTCTTCAAATTGACTCTGCCGTCAAGATACGGTTGAGAGAAACAGCAGTATATAGTGACTGTTTTCCCTGTAGACTAGAGGCGGCGGTGGCGTGCTATCGCTGCAGTGCGTTGGCGTTCTGCTCTGAGCGCTGCCGGACGTTGGCCAACGACTACCACGCACTGGAATGCAGCTACCACGACCTGTTGATCGGCTCGGGAGCCAGCGCGCTCTGTCGACTGGCACTGCGCATGATCACGCAGCACCCGCTGTCCTTCTTCCTCGGACTGCGCAACAAGATGGCAGGTCAGGCAGAGTCGAGAGGTTTATGTGGAACAAAAAACCTCTAAATCGATGTGTGCATAGCACTATTAGAATTTGAACGTCAAAGCCACGGTTTAAATGCGCCTGACTTCGAAGCCCTTTTTAGTGTTTGTAAGCGCATGGTTGTGCCCTTCAGACCACGCGGTGGCCGACGAACCTGAGCCCTACCTGCGCGTGCATGCCCTGGGAACGCATGCCGCGCGCAGGAGCGTCGACGATTTCCTGCAGCGCACCATCATGGCGCTGTTTCTGCTACGGATCCTTCAGCGAGCAAGATACTTCCCAGAGCCCAGCGCGGACGATGCAGGTCAGTAGCCCGAAGAGGCCGTGCCAATCCCGTCTTTCATCAGTGTCTTGCTAATGGTATTAAATGACGAACTCGTTTGATGACCTGAAATACAAAGGGTCCTATGATCATTTTGGACAGTCTGTCTGAGGGGTGGATAACCTCTCTCCTCATAGGTTGTGGTGCGAGGTAACCCCGATGGTAAATGGGGTGTGGTCACCGACCTGATTCCTGACCTGATCCGTCTACCAACTACTGTGCATGGTCATGTTGATCCCTGTGCTGGATACGGGCTGCATGGTCATGTTGATCCCTGTGCTGGGTACGGGCTGCATGGTCATGTTGATCCCTGTGCTGGGTGCGATTGCAGCGACTTTACACGACGACGAGAAGCTGATCGGGGCGCTGTTGCTGCGACATCTGCAGCTGCTTCAGTTCAACGCCCACGAGGTGGCCGAGACGACGACGTCGAAGTCTGGTCTCGCGGCGCGCTACCGCAGCGTCGGCGTCGGTATCTACCCCACCGCCTCGTTGTTCAACCACGACTGTCACCCAGCCGTGGCCAGGTACGCTTCGATCGGGCGGCACGCGGACAAAGGGGCAAGGACGGGACAAGGACAATTCTTATGCTTCTGCGCAGGCTCTTCGTGGGCAGCCGCATGATTCTGCGCATGCTGCGACCAGTGGCGCACGGTGCGGCGGTTACCGAGAACTACGGGCCGACGTTCGCTCGACTTCCGCTCGCATTGCGTCGACGCGCGCTGCTGTCGCGGTACTGGTTCCGGTGCGAGTGCTGTGCATGTCGCAACGATTGGCCCACTGTAGACAAGCTTGGCGGAAAGCTCTTCCGTTTCCGGTAAGTGCAGTCGATGGCTGGCTTCTTTCTGGGAAAAAGGGCGGAGGGATCGGCGTTTGCACCAACCCGTACGGTGGCTCCACTGATACTGTGTCATTTTGGTACTACGAGTCTTGTCTGGGCTGGAATAAGCACAAAGCCTGATTGGATGATGAGTTTTCTTTCCTTCATCGGTCGCAGGAAGTCCCTGGAACCAAAGCAAAGCCGCCATGATCATGACATAATCATTCCGTTACTTGGCCAGCTTTGAAAGTGCATGGTCAAGTTGGTATCGAGAATGAGATGCGAGCAAATAATTTCCCACGCCATGCCTAACTCGCCGGTGTGGGCGCGCAGGTGTCCCAGCGCGGGTTGCTTGGGCATCCTGGTGCAGCCGTTGCCCCCTCCAGCGGCCGTACGTTGCGCATCCTGCGCACGAAGCGTGAACCTGGCCGACGCGGCAACGGCGCTGGCGACAGCGTTGGCGGGCGTCGATAAGGCGTTGAGCGACGCCGACGCCGTGGAGCTGGCGCGATGTCTGGACCATCTCCACGTGCTGGGTGCCCCGCCGAGCAAGGAGATGCTCCGCGCTGAGGACGCGCTCAGGGCGCTCTTCGCTGTGCAGTGACCACAGATGTTGATAGCGGTGCCGAGGCTTGCGGCACAAAGGACATGGACCCAATATACAAGATGTTAACTCTGGAATAAAATGAACTTATTAACAATGAACAAAGCTTATCTGTATCGTCCATTCCTTGACAGGCAAGCCAGAGAGCCCACCGATAGTCTGGCTCAACCCAATCACCTTTTTAGCTAAACCCAACACAAGGACGTGTCGCAGCTGTCAGAAGGGTCGTAAGCCCGTTTTTATTTACACTATTAAATCACTGTACAGTACTACCTACTTATTAACTGTCTTACTCTAATCGTGTAGGCAAACACTTGGTTCTCAATAATGATTGGACGGTTCCACTTGAAATGGCTGTGAAGCATCTCGATGAACTTCTATTTACCCAACATTTACATTAAACTTTTGCTTGTAGCGAAGGAAATTTGATTTGCAACTTATTTCCCAGGTTCAAGACAGTATTACAAATCGTTTAGTGAAATGCTTTGTCCATCCCCGAATTTCCTGTGCTAAATCTTGCAGTTCCTTGGCTTCATGGCCAGAACAACTGTTTTTACACGTAACCAGGCATTTTCCTAACACCAAACCTAACAAAAATGCATCGAATTCGAGGGAAGTTTAGTATCCTCGTGTGCTCCAGTGATGGCGAACCTGCGTGATGAGCAAAACAGGTCTGGAACCAAACACCTCTAAATGACTTCTCAGAATATTTCATAAAATGCTGAAATTATCTAAACCAGTTACAGCATCATTGTAGTGTTAGTTTTTCATCAACGTCAGTAAAAAGTGTTGCGAAGGACTGGGAAGCTGTTGAACTAATCTGACATCGATTTGACCCAATTTAGAAATGAAAAATTGAAATTTCTCGTGAAATTTCTCGTTGACATATCGTGTGTGTATGATTGCTCTGAACCGCATGACTTATGGGATCTAGAACATGAACTCGTGGAGAAATCTTCAGTGGCGCTCTAAAAAATCTATTACCACAATATCAAGTAGCAAAGTATCTTTCTCCTTTGATCTCACACCCAATACTATCTTTCCGGCCATCTTATGACATATCTAACACCCACAACAAGCAAAAAGCACAAGACACTTGTTTATGCCCTATACGTGACTGAATAAGGTCACATTGTGAGCAGTGTGAAACGGAATTACCAAGGAAAGATCACATCTTTATCATCTCCCTCATTTTGATCTAAGAACAAAACAGACTGGTAAACTCAACTCATATAAATGCACCAGCTCTCCGAGAAGCATTTGAATATGTGGAAAGTAAATGATTAAACTGTTCGTGACTTTCGGTTTAACTTTGGCAAATTAAGTCAACCAGCGTTACGTACAAGCACACAGTGGTTGCCTACTTCAAAGGGTCCACGATCCGAGCAAGCGATCTGAGATCGCTCAAATTTAGTCGCTAACGCCAACTTTAGTATCAGGCGAGCAAAAAAAAAAAGAGTGTCGATCTCCTGCGCTGCAGACGCACGCAGGCCGCGAGGGAAGTACATGGGCCGCTGACCGGGGTCGAATACGGTTGACATTGACACTGACAGGTCGCGAGACCAGTACTGACCGAGACATGACAAATGGTCTTTCTGTAAATTTGTATAACTCCACCAAAGATTTTATCGCACCAAATCAGATCGTCGGTTCACAAGAGATGATTTTCATATCTGCAGCCTATCATGTACTTGTTAAAAATCTGTATCGATTGCATGTGCTTGTGGTTGTATCGGCATTGAATTTACTAACCTACAGGTACCGATGCTATAATGATAAATTTATTGTAAAAATATGTTTCGAATATCAAATCAAGTCTGGCACCTTGACTGGATATCTTGCGTTCAACTCACTTGGTCACTTTACCGCCCTCAGTTACACTTGCTTACCCTATTTTTAATAAGATTGTAAAAAACTTTGTTGTACAACCACCGTAGGTAGGGTTATAATTATATACAAATAAAACTGTTATTTCCCTAGTTGTAAAAAATACAAAAATAGAACCTAGTTTCAAAACCCTTACCATTAATATCAGCATCAGTTGCATGCAGATGAGGACGTGGGTGTGTTCCCATTTTTACAATCTAGGTTTCGAATTTTTTAAAACAGGACAAGTGATTACCTAAGGTCGAATAAAATTTTGTGCACGCAACTTGTAGATTATGTCCGAGATGTACTAACTAATATACCTACTTGTAGTTGAATTATATTTGTCAGCTTTGTTTTGCAAACACCTTGGTAACCTTTGAATAAAATTCTGGAATACAACAGAATTTCCCACAAATCCATGGCGTCGAGTGGCAAGTGAAGTTGCAGTACTAACTTTCATATCCTTTCAGCCTCTCTCCCAAACAGAACTGGGCATAGGAATGATGGTCACCCATCCTCATACAAATATCAAAACATACCATCTATAAAAAAACAACAAAACAAATCGATAAAAACCTTGCCAGTAAGTAAATCTTACATGAAAAGCAAATACTTGTTCCAAATGGTCCAAATTTAAAAGACTATTACAAGGAAATGTCACACAAATGTTTGGGGCGTAAAATGTAATTATCATGTTTAGAAATCTTATTAATTGGCAACCAGACAGTACCAGAATGTAAAATAATCAACTTTAGTTAATAACACATCCCTTGGTACTATACTGTTCTTGTTTCAATCGTCATTTAGACCCCACATAGCTCACAATGTTGTTCAATCATTGTCAGAAATCCATGTGGTTATCATATGGCCAAAATACGTCAGGGTCGTTGGAGGGGATGCTTGGATTGGCTAGGTCGTGGAAGCTAGGAAGAGTACCCAGAGAGAAGATCTCGATGATGGGCGGAGAGCCCACATGATGGATCAAGCCGTAGTACCGTTGCTTGGCAATTGAGACATTCGATGAAGACCAAGTTAAACTTTGAATTGGTTCTGCAAAGGAAAGGAAACCAATGTCATCACTTTTTCAACTCGCTCTGCCAATTAAATTTTGACAGTGAGATATGCAATTTTTACTTAATGAAATCCTGAGTAACAACCTAAGACTGTTGGCCATCAGCAAATACATTTCTCAAAAATTCAAAAACCTGGAGTAAGTCTTACAGCATCTTTGAGACCATGTCGTTGAAATCAAACACCTGCCTTATGTCTTCGTATGAAAATGATAAGTTAATATCCATGTAATTTGAGTGTGAAGAAAAGGGCAGGGAGGGCTGGGCCAATGGGTTGTTGCGAAAAAAAAATACATCTCAAGCCGCCACTTTTCTGAGTACATGGTGCTTTTTATTCAGCCCAGTATTCTCGCGGCTTGTATCCAATACTGAAAAATACACAATATACACGCTATGTGCACACAGGTCACTATTTGGGTCCGTGTCCGTGCGACAGACGAGACGTGCACGCAAGGCACCCTCTGGCAGTGATCCGACTGACTTCGATATACATTTACACGTAGCAATAGATAATAATTATATAGCAGTAATCGTTAATAATAATCTGAACAACTCAACAAGGTGGCTTCCCAGTGTCTAAATACAACTTAGTCTAGTCTCTGCGCACGTCAAGAAGGCTGATCCGGGCGACGTGCCTTGCCAAACACGCAGCACAGCACGCTGCTCTTATTGGCTGCCTCGTCCCCGTCCTCCGTCTCAGACTCCTCCCACAGGTCACGGAACATGGGCTTGCTCGGTCGATAGTCTGCCCAAGAGCCGGCCGAAGACTCGGCTCCTTCTTTGGCCACTCCCTCCGAGCTGGGGCCGTCTGATAGGCCGTCAGCTGGTGGGGTTGAGTCCAGGCTGGAGTCGGAGTCCAGGTCGTCCCAGAGCTCGGTGTAGCAGACGGGAGCGCGGCGACGACTTGGCTCCAGCACCAGGATGTTACTGACGTCCACCACCGCCTGGCTGATGGCGTTCTTGCACGGACCTGGCTCCTCCCCCGGCTCTTCGTCTAGGGGGCGTGGCTTCGGGGGCCGCCCTACGCGGGCTCGTGGAGGCTCCACCTCCTGGCAGTTCATTGGCCGGACCTGCGCTGTGGGCTTGGGCGGGGCAAGTAGGGCGTCGAAGGGGTCGACTAAAGAAAGCGGCTTTTGCTTGCTTGCGAAGCGCAAGTCGAGCGCCGATTCCTGGGACTCCTCCTCCTGGAAGTCGAAGATCGCCAGCCGGTGGTCGTCAGGGCCATCAGGGCTGTGGGCGGGGCTTGTTGCGGGGTGCAGGTCCCTCGCGAGGATCTGTGGGAGCGTGGCTTGCTTCAGGTACACGCTCTGCAGGATTCGGGATTTTGCCCGACTCGCCTCCTTGCTGGGTCGGCGTCGAGGCGTGGCCTTGAGACGGCGACCACGGGACCTAGACCCGGCGTTGCAACCTACAAATAAACACAACATTCAGGGTCTGTGTTTCCATGCCCATGCGGTCGTTACAACCACTCGGATGTTACGGTTCTATTGAGACCTTTGACCTCACAAATAGTCGGGGCTAAAAGTAGGAAGTAGGCACACATTTCAATTTCAATTTGATGATAATTTAAGAAAGCAATGTTCAATCATATAGAACAATTTTCTTTCTTAGCAGCCACTATTTCCTTACCACCCAAATGGTTTTTTAATATTTGTGCTGGATGGATGGGGATATCATTTTTAAACCTTGTTCTGAAAGTCAAAAGGTGTGAGGATTAATTTCCTCACATTTTGTTTGTAGATTTATGTCACCAAATATTCCCTTTCAAAGTAAACATACCATGCAAAATAATGTTGAATGATTTTGGGTTGGTTTTCAAAATACGGTTGCTTTAAAGCGAATAACTGTGCTGGTTTGAACAGCGTTGGTAAAATTGGCCACCAATAGGGGTCTGATTTGATTGTTTTTAGACTCATGTCTACTTGATTTATCCTTAGCACTAGTTTTAAGAAAAACTATTTGAAATGGGTTTCGAATGCTAAGTAAAGAGCTACTAAATTTCCCAACTAAATTTCCATATACATAATTAGTTAGTTAAAAAATGCCAATGTGTTTGAGATCTTATTTCAGAAAATACATAATACATTAGTTTTTAAGTTATTGACCCTGATTATTTTATTTAGCTTTTAAGTTATTGACCCTGATTATTTTATTTAGATGCATTTAGAAAGCTTGCACTAGGCAATTGTTATAATTTTATGTGGTTCTTTTGTTTTCGGAAAATTGTCAGGACTGCTCTTACCCTTGAAGAAGTAACTAGTATATGTTACGAAACGTCGGGAAATTTAGTAGCCCTTTACTTAGCATTCAAAACCCAGTTCAAATAGTTTTTCTTAAAGGGGTCTGATTTCCTTGTGGCCATTAGCTGATTTTTACCGGAGAAGCAGGGCGCCTTCCCATCCACTCGGCTCGCAGACACCAAGTCCTCGAGGCTCGGTCGCTGGTTTGCCAACGAGTCTGCAATCACGTCAACCACACATGACCACACGCCAACGACAAGCAGCCACGAAAACAATCGGCATGCCTCAAGCTCATTTTGCCTCGTGTGCAGTGGGCAGGGGTTACCTTTCATGGCATTCTCATTGGTTTCCATGCAAGCCTAGTAGTAGCAAGTCATGTAGAAGCCTAATTACAGGTAAAACATTGACCAAAACATAAAAAGTAAGCAGCTTCCTTAAGATATCATTTGAAAAATCCAGTGCGGCTTGCTATAAAGACATTGAGAGTTGTAAAGTTTCATGCCGTTGTTGAGTTAGTCATGCCATGCTCGTGCATCTAGTAGCGTCAGCGTCCAGAACATTTTGTCGTAGGGAGACGTTCTGCACGTTGACTGGGGCTGGCATGCGGCGGGGCAAGCTAGCACTCACAAAGTCCCTAGGAAGGGACCCAACGCTACGCCCGCAAGGCCTGGCCTGGTCACCTTTGTGTGCCACCCAATCTTAATGAAGACTAGCAGACTAGCAGACTAGCTAGGAGGGGGATGGGGGATGCATTTGAGCATTCCAAATCTTGACCCAATCTTGACTAGGAGCTCTGCATAACAGAAAACTGCATAAAAAAGGGAAATCCCTTCTGGTTGCCAGCCTATGTTTTCCCTTTGCAAGAGGTGGTAGTAAGCGCAGGGAAAGATTGATCTGATTGACATTTATTTTCAAAATTTTACTGCTCAAATAACCAATATTATAGGAGAAATTCAGAAAATGTATCAAATTACCAGATGTACTAGTGAAGTTTGAATGCCCTTAATTGAGGCTGTTGTCAAAGATATACATTTGGGGGAAAAAAAGGGAACTGTTTTGAAAATGCATCTGTCATGAGAATTTTTAAGGGTGTTTTAGGCAAATGATATTTAAAAAAATGTTCACAAAAATATCCAGTTTCCTTAGTAAAATCTAGATTTTAAAAATTGAAGTTGAAAAGTAAAGAGAACAGAGGGATCTAACCCTACAACTTAATCGAGGTAACTACTCGCAAGCCTATGATGGTTTTTAGACTCATGTCTACTTGATTTATCCTTAGCACAAGTTTTAAGAAAAACTATTTTAACTGGGTTTTGAATGCTAAGTAAAGGGCTTTGAGCAGTCCTGCTCAAACCTCTGAAGAAGTAACTAGTATATGTTGCGAAACGTCGGGAAATTTAGTAGCCCTTTACTTAGCATTCAAAACCCAGTTCAAATAGTTTTTCTTAATACTCGCAAGCCTACTTCTGAGCTGCCCTACATGTGCTGGTGTTTTCTCGGCCAGGGCTTGCGGACGGGCAACAACGTGGCGACTAGCTACTGAGAGTGACAAAAGCGGATGTACATACATAGCTTGTTGTTCGCGCTTACCGCACGCCAAAGGGTGCAACCTGTCTCCATCGCAAGGCGATGCCGGGGAAGGGGAGCCGGCCCATGAGGAGGACGACGAACTGCGTGGAAAACAACGCTCATCAAACTTCAAGACGTAGAACTTGGACGACATACGTCTCAACGATACACTTGGAAATGAAACTTCGTTGCCAAGCAAAGTGCCAATGCGTCAAACAGAATCTTCACTGCATTTATTGCTCGTTCTATATCATTTAACATCCATAATTTAAAACTTTGTCCATTTCGCAATTGCCCTTTGCAATTTAAATCAGATTTCACAGAATCGTCACTTATTTTTGCGGTTCATTACTAAAGATCAGTATTATTATGTATTATCTACTCACCTGGCATTCCATCAAATGAAACACTAAAGAGTACCTGCCATATAAATTGGTTACAATACCATCAAGCTATGCTACTTTCACTTGATGCAGCTCAACCGAAACTTCGGACCAAAAGCAGTCACGATCAACAAACAATAATCAATCGGCGCTGACATTCAAAAAAGTAATTCTAACAAGGAATTGTGATCTTTTTGTTTGTACTCACAAATTTCTAAAAAAAATTCATCATATGACAAGAAAAGTGAAACTCTGAAGTGAGTTTGAAATGTGTATCACAGCACGTTATATTAATTCCAAGCATGTGGTGAGTGCCAAATCACATCCCAAGCCAACTAGTTTAAGACCAGCTGCACCAACATGAGAAATCACCACAAGACCTTCTGAAGTCTGTAGAAAATAGATAAATAGAGAAACCAAAAATGAAAACAAAGTGGTAACCGTGTACTGACCTAGCCATCAAAGGCAGCGAACTCCTGCGAGCGGTGACCTTGACCCTGCGCCGCTTGGCAGGTGGCGCCCCATCCACGCCGCGCACGGATGCAGCCTTCCCCCGCGGCGCTGGCAACGGGTCTTGCTGTGCCAACCACTGCGCCACGGAGTCCTTAGCGGTCGCCCGACGCTCCTCTTCACGCCGCCGACCGTCGGCACGAGCTGCAGACTCCGCCTCTTCCAGAGCTGCCTCGCGCGGCGGAGCAAGCTCTGCGTCCAGGAGATGTTCCGTTCTCGAGGCTGCCTCGTACACCTTGTACGCTTCCTCGCGCGGGGCTCGTAAGACTTCGACGGGGACACGACATGTTTCCATCTCTTCAAGCAGCATTTGCGGCACGTGGACCTCGCTTGGAAAAGTTGGCAAGGCTTGTACCTTGCTGGTCAAAGTTGGCAAGGCTTGTACCTTGCTGGTCAAAGTTGGCAATGCCTGTACCTTCCTGGTCAAAGTTGGCAATGCCGTTACCTTGCTAGTCGTAGTTGGCAATGCCTGTACCTTGCTGGTTGAAGTTGACAATGCCGTTACCTTGCTGGTCGTATTTTGCAAGGTCTGTACCTTGCTAGTCAAAGTTGGCAATGCCTGTACCTTACTGGTCGTATTTTGCAAGGTCTGTACCTTGCTGGCCAAGGTTTGTGGTGCATTGGCAAGTCCCTGAGCTACTCTCAGCACGTGGGTCACTGAACGCAAGTGCGTGGCGAACGTTGACTTGGAGTAATAGTGTTTGTTGCACGTTGCGCACGACAGGTGCGAAGTCAGGCACTGCCCGTCGCCGTCGCTGAAACGTCGACCGCTCCACGAGGGCTTCGGTTCCGCGAGCAAAGGCTTGGCGGGCAGGGCTTCACTGACCACGCCCCCAAGTACTTTAGGTATGGTTGGCTCTCGCGATTTCTTGCCAGACAAACTCCCAGCCTTGGCATGAGCGACTTTCACCCTCGGAGATGGGGCGACCGCTTCGATGAACTCGGCCTTGATTTTGGGACCGTCTCCTTCGACAGGGTGGGTCTCGTCAACTGAGCTTGGGAAGTCTCGTTTCCGGGGAAAATCGTCATCATCGCGGCTTTGGACGATCTTGGCAGGACAGCTCTCGACACTCGGGCTTGCAGCCTTTACCGAGTCCTTGGCTCGAACGCTCAGGGATCCCTTAGACACTTGGTCCTTGGTCCTGACCGCCTGCCGTGGCATCTTCACCGGAGTGGCAGCATCTTCATCCGGTGAGTCCTCGCTGCTGACGTCCACCATCTCCTCGTAGGAGAGAGCACATCGCGTGCGGCGTGCCTCGCGCAGCTTGCCAGGCGTGGGAGTCTTCTTGGGGGGCGCAACCTTCTTGGGAGGCGTCTCTCGAGCTGCTTTGCTTTTGGGTGCTTTTCGTTTGGCAGTCTCAGGGGCATTTGGTGGGAACACTCGCTCCTTTGGGGCCAGTAGAGGTGCCTTTGTTGCTGGTACAGGCTCCTTTGTTGCTGGTACAGGCTCCTTTATAGCTGGTACAGGCTCCTTTATAGCTGGTACAGGCTCCTTTATAGCTGGTACAGGCTCCTTAACAGCTGGTACAGGTTCCTTTGTTGCTGGTACAGGCTCCTTTATAGCTGGTACAGGCTCCTTAACAGCTGGTACAGGTTCCTTTGTTGCTGGTACAGGTTCCTTTGTTGCTGGTACAGGCTCCTTTATAGCTGGTACAGGCTCCTTAACAGCTGGTACAGGCTCCTTAACAGATGGTACAGGCTCCTTAACAGATGGTACAGGCTCCTTTACAGATGGTACAGGCTCCTTAACAACTGGTACAGGCTCCTTTGTTGCTGGTACAGGCTCCTTTGTTGCTGGTACAGGCTCCTTAACAGCTGGTACAGACTCCTTTATAGCTGGTACAGGCTCCTTAACAGCTGGTACAGACTCCTTTAAAGCTGGTACAGGCTCCTTAACAGCTGGTACAGGCTCCTTAACAGCTGGTACAGGCTCCTTAATAGGTGGTACAGGCTCCTTTAAAGCTGGTCCAGGCTCCTTAACAGCTAGTACAGGCTCCTTTATAGCTGGTACAGGCTCCTTTATAGCTGGTACAGGCTCCTTTGTTGCTGGTACAGGCACCTTTACAGATGGTACAGGCTCCTTTATAGCTGGAACAGGCTCCTTAATAGCTGGAACAGGCTCTTTTGTTGCTGGTACAGGCTCCTTTGTTGCTGGTACAGGCTCCTTTATAGCTGGTACAGGCTCTTTTGTTGCTGGTACAGGCTCCTTTATAGCTGGTACAGGCTCCTTTGTTGCTGGTACAGGCTCCTTTATAGCTGGTACAGGCTCCTTTATAGCTGGTACAGGCTCTTTTGTTGCTGGTACAGGCTCCTTTGTTGCTGGTACAGGCTCCTTAACAGATGGTACAGGCTCCTTAATAGCTGGTACAGGCTCTTTTGTTGCTGGTACAGGCTCCTTTGTTGCTGGTACAGGCTCCTTTATAGCTGGTACAGGCTCTTTTGTTGCTGGTACAGGCTCCTTTGTTGCTGGTACAGGCTCCTTTATAGCTGGTACAGGCTCCTTTGTTGCTGGTACAGGCTCCTTTGTTGCTGGTACAGGCTCCTTTGTTGCTGGTACAGGCTCCTTTGTTGCTGGTACAGGCTCCTTTGTTGCTGGTACAGGCTCCTTTGTTGCTGGTACAGGCTCCTTTATAGCTGGTACAGGCTCCTTAATAGCTGGAACAGGCTCCTTAATAGCTGGAACAGGCTCTTTTGTTGCTGATTCATTTGTGGCTAGCTTTATTTTTGATATTTGAGGTTCCATAATGGCTGGCTGTTCGGCTGTCAGTCCAGGCTTGCAAAAGGATGGTTTCGGGTCATTAATAACAAGCTCTGTTGGCGCTAGTATCTTTTTTGATGAATTTAGCGGCGCTGTCGATGGTTTCTTTATTGGTTCAGGCTCCTTTATCACTAACTTGGCTGCTACTGGTTCCTCTGTTGATGTATGAGGCTCTATTGTTGATGGTAGCAACTTCTTTGTTGATGTCTCAAGCTTCTTTATCACTAACTTGGTTGCTACTGGTTCCTCTGTCGATGTATGAGGCTCTATTGTTGATGGTAGCAACTTCTTTGTTGATGTCTCAAGCTTCTTTATCACTAACTTGGTTGCTACTGGTTCCTCTGTTGATGTATGAGGCTCTATTGTTGATGGTAGCAACTTCTTTGTTGATGGTTCAGGCACCTTTATCACTAACTTGGCTGCTACTGGTTCCTCTGTCGTTATATGAGGCTCTATTGTTGATGGTAGCAACTTCTTTGTTGATGGTTCAGGCTCCTTTATCACTAACTTGGCTGCTACTGGTTCCTCTGTTGATGTATGAGGCTCTATTGTTGATGGTAGCAACTTCTTTGTTGATGTCTCAAGCTTCTTTATCACTAACTTGGCTGCTACTGGTTCCTCTGTTGATGTATGAGGCTCTATTGTTGATGGTAGCAACTTCTTTGTTGATGTCTCAAGCTCCTTTATCACTAACTTGGTTGCTACTGGTTCCTCTGTTGATGTATGAGGCTCTATTGTTGATGGTAGCAACTTCTTTGTTGATGTCTCAAGCTCCTTTATCACTAACTTGGTTGCTACTGGTTCCTCTGTCGATGTATGAGGCTCTATTGTTGATGGTAGCAACTTCTTTGTTGATGTCTCAAGCTCCTTTATCACTAACTTGGTTGCTACTGGTTCCTCTGTTGATGTATGAGGCTCTATTGTTGATGGTAGCAACTTCTTTGTTGATGTCTCAAGCTTCTTCATCACTAACTTGGTTGCTACTGGTTCCTCTGTCGATGTATGAGGCTCTATTGATGATGGTAGCAACTTCTTTGTTGATGTCTCAAGCTCCTTTATCACTAACTTGGTTGCTACTGGTTCCTCTGTTGATGTATGAGGCTCTATTGTTGATGGTAGCAACTTCTTTGTTGATGTCTCAAGCTTCTTCATCACTAACTTGGTTGCTACTGGTTCCTCTGTCGTTATATGAGGCTCTATTGTTGATGGTAGCAACTTCTTTGTTGATGTCTCAAGCTCCTTTATCACTAACTTGGTTGCTACTGGTTCCTCTGTTGATGTATGAGGCTCTATTGTTGATGGTAGCAACTTCTTTGTTGATGTCTCAAGCTCCTTTATCACTAACTTGGCTGCTACTGGTTCCTCTGTTGATGTATGAGGCTCTATTGTTGATGGTAGCAACTTCTTTGTTGATGTCTCAAGCTTCTTTATCACTAACTTGCTTGCTACTGGTTCCTCTGTCGATGTTTGCGACTCTTCTGTTGGTGGTAGCAACTTCTTTGTTGATGGTTCAGGCTTCTTTATAACTAACTTGGTTGCTACTGGTTCCTCTGTCGATGTTTGAGACTCTTCTGTTGATGGCTCAGGCTCTCCCAACGATGGTTGAAAGTTGTCTGTGACAAGCTCAGCTGGGGCGTGTCTCTTCAATGATAATTCCAAAATCTCTGTTGACAGTTGAGAATCTTTTTTCACCAGCGCCGAAGGTGCCGATTTCTTTGTGGATTTTTTTGGTTCTGCCCTGTGATCCTTTGACCCTGCTTCAGAATCCTCTTTCGATGGTTCCTTATCTGACAAAGTCTCCACTTGAATTACCTCCATTGTCGGTAGTTCCATCGAAATAGGTTCAGTCCCCATTGTTATCGAAACAAAATTAGCTGTCAAAACACTGGTCTTCTCTTTTCTTTGAGTTTGATCCACTGCTAGCAAATTGGTATTCTTTGTCATAACAGTCGAGTCTTCGGTTGAAGTATTGTTCTTGGTCGTTGGAGAAATGGTTTCCACAACGATTGAAATGTTTTGCTGTACTCTGTCTGTTGTATTTGCTTTTATGGAAATCGAATCAGCTTCACTAGTGACCAGCAAGGATTCATCGGGGACATTCAACAGTGGCCCGTCTCCCTGAGTTTCACAGGCAATCGAGGCTGGCTTATCGTCGTCTAGAGTAGCTAATTTCGCTGGCAAAGGGTCAAAGCCGCTTGGAGTTTCAGCGTGCCTGGCAAGGACCTTACTTTCCACTTCCGGCAAAGCAACAGGTAAGGCAACAGCATCGACCGGTCCAGAATTGCCTCCCAGCAACATCGAAGGCTCTATTGGAGAATCGGTCCTGTCAGCGATTGGCATTGACCTATCGTCAGGCCCCAGAAGCGCAGGATCGGTGGCAAAGATGTCAAAGTCTGTGCCGACGTCGTCGTTTGAGAGATTGCCGTCTCGCACCACGGCCCGCACGAGGCTGTCGACGTCGCCTTGGGGCTGTGGAGACAGTCTGGCCACCGCGACCACGTCGTCGTCGATCTGCCGAATGCCGTACTCGAGCGCCAGGCGAAGACGCTTGCCCACTGCTTCACCCTCCCAGGAGACGCGGCGCTTTGCGGGCGACCGGCATCCGCCGCTCCGTTGATGCATTGCACTTCCCGATCGTCTGCGCTCCTCCGACTTCCCACCAGTCTTCCCCGCTCCCATTGGACCTTGGGCTATCTCCGCACTGTCCGTTGAAAAGCCTTTGGGGCTCACTTCTACAACTTCTACATCACTTTGTACTGCTTCAGCCACTACGTTTGATCCCTGACTCGCTAAATCTCTCGTACTTTCTTTGACCTGGTTTGCTCCAAATGTTTCCTCTTGGTCGCTCGACCCCCCATCGAGGTCTACTACAACACTACTCTCTTTAATCAAGTCCGAACCGGTTTCCTCGGCTTCAATCCGATCAATTTCGATTGCTTCGTCCTCACTCACTTCGGCAGCTAGCTTTTCTTCCTTTTCTTGGCAAGCGTTCGTTTTATTTCCTATGCATTTAGATCGGATGACTTCAGCAACGATGATCACTTCTTCAGTCGCTTGCTTGGTGCTGGCATCCTTTTCAATCCGGTTTTCTGCGTCAACCGGCTTCACTCGAACCAACACTTTCTGTCCCATTTTGCCCTCGAGCCATTTCGCCTTGGAGCCGATCTGGCTACTGGTCGTGACTAGCTTACCATGCACTAAATCTACAAAATTGCACACATCGACTTTCACTACGACATCCTGCACAGCGTCCTGCGTGCACCGTGGAGGTTCGCTAGGCTTCAGTCTGCCGTTGAGAGGCTTGCCGGCGTCTGCGGTGTCCGACTCCTGGTCCACGAAGACCCCGCTATCGCGACTCGACGCCGAGTCCCCGGGACTTGCCGTCTGTGTGCGAGCCACACGGGCCGAACGTCGCTTCAGTTCCCCAGTCTCGGGTCGTCTCGGAGCTAACAGCCGAGACTTCCCTGTCTTCGGGGCTCGAGCCTTCAGGCCGTCGGCAATCTCCGCCCTGGGCTTCTCACCGGCGTCTCGATCTGCGGGGAGCAGGGGAGGCGTCATGCCAGCGGTCGATCGCTTCTTAGCTTTCTGAACGCGGGCCGAAGCCTCCGCTTTCCGCTCCGTTTCTACGGTGTCCTCCTCTGCCACGTCGCTGAACGGCGACAGCACGGGGCACTCGGCTGCGGGCGGCGCGAGGTCCACGCCTCCGATTGGCTCGAGCAGCGGCATGTCGCGGCCGTCGCGGCGCGGCGAGATGCGAGGCCCGACGCGGAACAGTCGCGCGAGCGGCACGTCGTCGTCGCCGCGCGCACTCAACGGAGCCTTGCGCGCTCGGCGAGGTACTTCGCGGGGCCGGCGCCCGACCGCGGGGCGGCAGATTGCTCTGTGCGCGGCCAGCCGAGCTCTGTACACGAAGTGCTTGCCGCACGTTGCGCACTCACCCTCGGGGGAAAGCTTGCCAGACACGAGGGCAGCAGGCTGGCCGGGCTTGCTTCCAGTCTTAGGAGAAGGTACAGTTAATTTGAGTCCCTTCGGTGAAGGTACAACCAGTTTAGCAGTCTTCGATGAAGACTTCTCGGCCAACTTGAGTGTCTTCGTTGTAGGAACAGTCAATTTGGACAACTTGGGGGAAGTGATGGCCAACCTGGCAGACTGGGCAGCAGGTATAGCTAATTTGGCAGTCTTTATTGCGGGGGACATGCCCTTGGCAGGCTTGGGGACGACGGGCCCCACTTTGGCAGTGATAGTTACAGAGTTGGCAGCTTTGTTAGCTTTGGTGGCGGTGAGAATGCGCCGCACGGCCGAGTTCTTGGCACCGGCTTGGCCTTTCGAGGGAACGACGTGCTGTTTGGCAGCGAGCCGCGGGCCCAAAACGGGGCAACGCTTGAGGTGGCGGTCGCGGGACTTGATGTTGGCCAGTAGCACTCCGCAGCCGTCACAGGGAACACGAGGGGGCGGGGCTTCGGGGGGCGTGTCCTTGAGTGGCGACGCCCCGACGCACGCCTTGCGGTGTCTCATGTACGCAGTGCGGTTGGTGTAAGACCCGGCACAGTGCGAGCAAACAATGACTGGCTCGTCGCTCGAGGAAGGCGTCGGCTCAGTCTGCGGGCAGAAGAGGTGTCATAAAGTTAGCCAGATTGTGATTTCAATATAAGCAATACTACATCCTAAACATAGCAGGATCTCGCCCCAGAAAAGCTATGAACTTGGCAGAGAAAATATTACTGCATTGCATTCACGAGGACTCACTGTCTATCCTAGTTGTGATTTTCCTGGACTTCCTACCAGTACTCCAGGGATATGATCGGACAGATCCAAAAGACACTGCCTAACACCGCACTCTGTTCCCTAGGTGATTACCAGACAAAGGCTAGACAAACTCACCGCAGGCTCGGCAGTCTTGCGAACGTTGCGTGCCGCCACCGCTGCAGGCTCGGACTCCATCATGGCACGACGCATGGCTCGCAGGATTTCCCCCGTCGACGACGTGGACTGCGTTGATGCCGCGATCGGAGCAGGCTTGGTGGCGACCGCTTGAGTCGGAGGGGCACGCTTTGAAGCAGCCACCTTGGACACTGACTTGCCGCCAGCAGCCACTTTCACAGTCTTCACGACCACCACTTTTGCGGGAGATGACAGTCCCTTCGTGGGCACTGAAACCCGCTTTACTAACACCGCCACTTTCTTTCCCACCAACGGCACTTTCTTCACCACTCCCAACACTTTCTTTACCACCACGGTCTTGACCACTTTGGGACCTGTCTTTGCCGCATGGGATATCGTCTTGGGAGTTGGTTTCGAGCGAGTGGTCACCTTCTTGGCTGTCTTGAGTAGCGCCTTGGCCGATACCGATTTGGCCGATACTGTCTTGGTGGTTGAAGTTGGTTTGGAGTTTGCCTTAGTCACGGGTAGGGCAACAAATTTGGTGGTAACTTTAGAGCTTGCTTTGGCAGGTTTCTGTTGGGTTTTGGGGGCAGGGGACGGCTGGGGGCGGCGGGGAAACTTGAGGGCGGCGTTCACGAGCTGGGTTACGGCCGAGTGGCGGCGTGCGGCCGGCGCTTCTGACTTGTCGCTTTGGCGCGGGACGCTCGAGGTGAACGCAACCTGCGCAAGAAATCGGCGTGAAAACACGGTCAGAGCGGCAAGCGACAGGTCTGGCAAGCAAGTGACCGACACAGACAACCAGCCTGGGTCAGAATACGCAAGGAGTTTCAAGCCATACCACATGTAGACTTGGGGCAGAGAAGCCCAATACTTAAAGGCAATTGAACAGAGATGGGTATTTGAGAAATTGTTTGTCAAACTTGCCATTAATTACAGAGTTGTTAAAATAATGTTTTTTGTTAAATTAATAACGTCCAGATGTCCAGGATTCTATCAACCCACACCTTCCAGTCTACCTACTTGTTTCATTATCAATCAATTTTAACTGAATTGATTCCTATAGCACCAGTTACCATTACTGCTAGTTAGAAGACTACAGTGTTCCATGTTAAGTGGTTAAACCGTTGAATGTGCAGGTTCTAGGTAGAGACAGATCGTTAATGTCACAGTTTCTGCGTGAAAGATGGCCGCCAAATGACTACTTTACCGACAAAAATGCAAAGTACCAGAACACCTTGTTAAGTGGAGCCACTGTCGTATGAAATTCAATTTCGATATCTCTCGTAGGTTACTCCTTTTTGAGACTTTTCATGCTCAAAATATCCCTATCAGTTTATACCTCAACGATTGATATACACGTAACGATATTCCAAAATTTCATACGACAGTGGCATTTCTGTCGGTAAGGTATTCATTTGGCGGACATCTTTCACGCAGAAAGTGTGACATTAACGTTCTGCTTCTACCTATAACCTGCACACTCAACGGTTTAACATTAACGTTCTGCGTCAACCTACAACCTGCACACTTAACAATTGAACAGTTGGCAGAATGTGTGGCAAACCAGTACAATGTTCTGCAAGTCGTGGACAATGTAGTGGAGAAAGTTTTAAAGATGAATGGAACAGTTCCAGCACCAAGAGTTAAAGCTAATACGTGATGATCCCAAGGTCCAAATATTGTACGCTAGACAGATGCATGATACGACCGGTCATGCCCACCACCACGAAGCATGCACCAACACCTAGCTCCTGCCGCAGCACATTTGCAATAAATAACAGGCTCCTAACTTGAGGTTCCCAGCTAGAAATCACAAAATTTCGTCATTCATTCTTGCGTTTTACTGTCTATTCCAATGCCTAGCTACGATTTTACTATCTCTGATTTGTGGTGTTTAACGACGCACTGTTTTGATATCTGGCCATACCGCACTGGTCTAATGGCGTCGGTGAATGAGTGGATGATGATGAGGAACCTAATCTAGCTTAGAGGGGAGGAGGGGAAACCTGGCGCCAGCGCGTAGCCTACTCCTGTTGTAGACCAAGGGGACCACCGGCTTAACGTCCCTTCCGAAGGACGGTACAACTCGAACAACAGGATTCCTCCACAAATCCATGCTGTCTGGAGAATGATAAGCAAGGCAAATGAAGTTGCTGTACTAACTTTCATCCCTCCAACCTCTCTCCCGAACAGAACTGGTCATGTGTATGATGGTCACCCATCCAATACCTGATTCAGCGCAGTGTTGTAATAAACAGAATATTGCAAGTGCGCTGCGCTTGAGAGCGGAAAATCCAACACGCCACAAGAACCAACAAGCAGGCTGCTACGAGTGATATTGAAACACGAAAAGTTACCTTGTATCGCTTCCTTAGCAAGCGGTTCTGTGGACAGCAAACATTGAGGGTTTAGCGATGAAGACGGCACAGCAAGCCATGCAGGGGACAGGTTGGTGACGGGGCTAGCTCTCAAGTGGTAAGGCACACGTTACAAAGCCAAGGTATATCAACGTGCCGCCGAGGGTTTATGCTAGTAGCTTACCGAATTCGGGGAAGCAAGTATTAAGCTGCTCACAAAACCCTCGGCATATGTCGAGGTTTTTACGACTTGTTTGACATAGCGACAGGAAATGACAACGTGGTGAATCATAATTAAATACGTCGTAAACTGTCTGAATGATTGACTGTTATTTACAACGTTGGACTGGCACTACATCAAAACAAAAAAGCGTAAAAGGAAACGTTGGCCTGGCGAGCATTGAATGAAAGCTACGCCTGCAAGGTGATGGAATAATTAGCTGAGAATGTGGTTTTGACTCAGAAAACATGAGATGGAACACATAGAGTCGGCGTTTGCATTTGATTAAAGCAATGGGAAAGCAACACACGTCTTGTCTTTACAGCGGAGGCAATGGGGATGGGAGGACTCACGCTAGAGATCGTGGCTTGGCTCCGCGTCTTGATGTCCTCTTGGAAGTTGATGGCTCTGCGTGTCGACCGTTTGGCAGGTAGGTTGGCAATCATTCGCTGAATGCTTTCGGCTGAGAAACAAAACAAACAGGTCAGCACCGAGCCGGAGTCTCTGCTCACGCTCTCAAAATGGACTCTCAATTGTTGGACTTTGTCCAACAATTTCAAGACGATATCATTACTTGTGGACAATTCAGAATAGGACAACAGCAAAATCACTGCTCCTGACCAGAAACATATGACCAGAAATATGGGAAGCTATTTGTTTAACACTTATTTATGAATATATTCAATGAATTATTTAACAAGGTGTTTCCTCTAAAAAAAGTACCAGTAATGACAGATGGTAAACCAGTGTTAAATTGGTATACACCTGAACTACATAAACTATCCAACGATGTTATGAAGCTTTATAAGAAATCTAAGGAAACTACTGGCTATGAAACGGATAATAAACAATACATTACCCTACTGAAGAAATACAAATCAGCTCTTTATCAGAGTAAGAAATCAGCTTTTGTCAACAAAATTAAAAGCTCCAAAAATATTCCTAAAGCAGCGTGGAATGTAATAGACAGTAACAAAAACAAATCGTTAAACAATAACATTGAACTAAAATGCGATAGTAAAAATGGTAATAATGAAATAATAAAATCCCCGCAAATGATTGCCAATGTCTTCAATAACTATTTTAGTGAAGCAACAACAAACATTTTGCAATCAAATAAAACTCTAAATATGTTAAAACAGAATTTAACTCCAAATATGAGGAGAAATGCAAATAATTTCTTTCTCTCGCCAGTTAGTGCTAGGAATGTCTTGGAGGCAGTTGATATAGTGACAAAAAAAAAAAAAGCAGCTGGTCATGATTGTATACCAGGTCACATTCTAAAACATAATGCAATCCATATAATTGATCCTCTAGTATATATTATAAATTCATCTTTCTCACTTGGTGTCTTCCCTGAGGAACTAAAAAAGGTCATCATTTGTCCGCTACATAAGAAAGGAAGCCTGACAGCTGTTGAAAACTATAGACCACTTGCTCTCTTATCTATCTTTTCTAAGATTATCGAAAAATGTTTCTGTACAAAACTAACACATTTCCTGGAAAAATATAGTCTGATATCTGAGTGCCAACATGGGTTTAGGAAAGGAAAATCTACCACAACGGCCATGCTCAGTTTTATAAGGGAAGTTTACAACTCTTTAGATAATAGAAAATCCTCAATTGGTGTGTTTTATGACCTAAAAATGGCGTTTGATATGGTGGACCACACCTTACTATTAAACAAATTGAAACTTTTTGGCATAAATGGAGTAGCAAATAATTGGATAATGTCGTATCTTTCAAATAGACGTCATATCACAAAAATTAATAACTCTCATAGCCAATACTACTCCACTGAGGCGATAATCAACATCGGAGTCCCACAGGGGTCAATAATTGCTCCACTGTTGTTCATTTTGTATACAAATGATTTGCCCCTTTGTATTGACCGTGGTAAAATGACACTATTTGCTGATGACACCACCCACTTCCTAGTAAATGACCGGAGTATTAGTCCTGAGGAAGTACATTTCAATAAACAAGCCACAGATAGCTTTCAAAATTGGGCTCATAATAATGCTTTGGCAATAAATTATACAAAATCAGTAATTCTTCAATTTCACCCAAATAATAATATGCATCTTCACACAAGTCCCTTACTATACTTAAATGGGAAAAGCATACAGGCTCAAAACACCACAAAATTTTTAGGAATCTTAATTGACAACAAACTTAGTTGGAATGATCACATTAATCTAATAGGAAAAAAAATTGCATCAGGGTGTTTCTTAATTAAACGAATGATGCAAATCACCGATTTTGAAACAGCCAAATTAGTTTACTACTCGTTTATACACTCTCGACTAATGTATGGAATTTTATTGTGGGGGCAATCTCGGCATATAAATCGCCTTTTCATACTACAAAAGCAAGCAATCCGACTCCTGTCATCAGCAAGTAGAAATCCCTGTACGCCAGGAATGTACTACAAAGACTCATGCAGACCTTATTTTAAAAAATACAAAATAATGACCTTACCGTGCATATACATTTATTGTGCCATATGTTTTATGATTGATAATATTAATCATCTAAATCTGGGTAGCAGCTCACGGAACAATAGCACACGTAACTCACATATTTTAAAAAATGAGAAAACAAAATCAAAATACGACAAGAACAATCCTTTTATGCTTGGAATATTAATTTATAACAAAATATTATCCATTTTTAGCATCAAAAAAACTAACAAAGATGACGAGGTGTTTAAAATGAATGTTAAAAAGTTTTTGGCAGATAACGCATTTTATTCTGTGAATAGTTTTTTAGCCTTTAAGACTGTGTAATTAGTATGTAATAGAATTAACTAAGTGAATATGTAAATATTATATAATATGACTGAGTGTAAAACACGAATATATTGTAATGACATGTCTCATACCAAAGCTATTGGTCAATCGAGAATAAATAAAAATTATTATTATTATTATTATTATTATTAAACATTTCATCAAAAGTAGACGTTGATCTCTCTGAAAATAACTGCAGCACGAACGTGGACAAACAAATGAGAGTATGAACTTGCTGCAGTGCAAACCAAGCGGCCGCTAGAAAGCTCTGAACAACATTTGCGCCTCTCAGAAGGCGGTGAATCGTGGACTTACCGTCGGTGGCCCTCGAACGCTGCCGCAGACCGGGCGACTTTCCGGGCGTCCCGCGAATGTTGCGCTTCATTCCCCGGCGCCCGCGTCCGCCCCCGTTGCCACGACGACGGCGTGCACCAAACGGGCGCCATTTGCGACTTCGATTCCGAGCGCCCACTCCTCCGGGACTTGCTGCCACCATCGTGGACATCCAGGTTGTGTCTCCACCGCAGTCCAGGATGTGTCTGTGAAGGAACTCAAGGGCTCAGTCCAGGGCCAAGAAGTCGAATGCAAAAAAAAATTTTAAGACAAACTTGAAAACTAGGTGAAGGTTTCTCTCCCCCCATATCTAGTTAAGTAGCTTATTCGTTTGGAAATGTACTGGATGTAAAAAAAAAAAAATTAATAAAAAGTAATTGCCGTCATCAAAAGCTGCAAGCGATCAAACAAAAGGCTAAACATGACCTGACCCAGGCATGCCTGGGAGAGCTAAGTATTCCATTGTTTAAGATTGCATTAAAATGCCAACACTTGGGTTCGTTTGCCTCCAAATACACCAGAACCTGTGCCGAGCACTTCATACCGGGAGAAAGACAAAGACTCTACGCACCTATGGAACTCCGGCAGAATGGCAAACGTTCGCTGGCACTTGGTGCACTGCATCTGGTCATCGCGCAGCGCGGTGGCGGCGGCCAGAACACCTTGCGGGCGCAGGAAACGCTTGTAGAGCTCCAGAGACATGCGAGCAGTGTCCGCGGGCGTGCGGGACAGGTGGGCATCGTAGAACTCGTAGTGGCACACCCAGGCGTTGGGGTGCATGCCCCACTTGTGTTCCTGCAAACCGAACAGAGGCACGGTGAGTGTTGGCAAAGTCCGTTGCTGGCTTATAAATCAGTCCACGAGATGCGCTATCCACGCAAGTGTGTACAGATCAGTGGGTTACACAGGTAGAATAGGGGAGATCGAAGACCACACTGGCTTGGAAACCAGTCCACGGGATCGCTATCCACGCAAGTGTGTACAGACCAGTGGGTTACACAGGTAGAATAGGAGAGATCAAAGATCACACTGGCTTGGAAACCAGTCCACGGGATGCGCTATCCATGCAAGTGTGTACAGGCCAGTGGGTTACACAGGTAGAATAGGGGAGATCAATTAAGCCAGATGTTGGTCCTACCTGCAGGTCGTAGACGTCTGCGAACGGAGCGTTGCATGCTGCACAGACGTAGGTACGGGGCCTCACCCAGTCCCCAGAGAACGCTGAGCCGCGTGGCTCTGCGTCATGCCTTGCGGCCGTGTTGGATGATTCCACCGAGACGCCCGCCTCTGCAGGGACCACTGCCGTCTCGGGGTCGGGGTCCGTGTCCGTACCCTGCAATTGAAGTGATGAGATCGATACTGTCCCAGCGTGGCCTATGCTTTATCCAGCCTGGGGGGGGGGATTGATAGATGGAGCATGTTACAAGGTAAGGTAAGTATTTGATATGAAGGAGAGCTATCTAGCCATGAAATATGATTTAAATTGCAATTGCTTGCAATGCTCAAAGACTATTATTAATAGGAACACTAATACTCTATCAAAAATGTATGTCCAAACGGGGACATGAACCTCGATCTGGGGTTAAAGCCCCCTCAACTCAATCCCCAAACTGGGGTTTTAGCCACCTGAATTCAAAGCTCGTTTGGGCATCAACTTTTGAGAGAGTATTTATGCTCCTAATAATAAAAAGACCAAGAAGCTATATGTAGAGGGTCCATAACACAAAGGTTACTTTTCCCTAAGCCAAAGGTAGACGTACCTGGTCCTCGATGAAGGCTGGTCGTTCCCCGTTGGCTAAGAGCGTAACGTCCCCCACACGCGTGTCCTTTGCGCCTTCCTCCGACTCTGTCGAACGCTGCCGCAGACTGAGTTTCCGCGGTGACAGGTTAGCGGTGGGGGGCGGTGGACGGGGCGGTGGGGGCGGTCGAACACGAGCCGGCTCAGGAGGCGGCAGACCGGGGTTGGGGGTGCGCCTGAGTTTCAACGTCCCCATCGCGTCGGTCGCCCCCAATGTCGTCAGCAACGTTGCAGGGCGGGTGGACAGCGGAGTGCGGGGTGGCGCCAGGCGTTCGGCGGTCTCCACGCGCTTGCGTTCTACGACCAGCTGTGTGGTGATGTCGAGGAAACTCAGGCCGCGGATCGTCGGCCGCTTGCTGCGTTCGCCTGGCGACGGACAATAACGAGTCAGAAATACTGTGAGCGAGATTCACGATAGAGTTGTCGTTGCCTCTGTGCCAACCTCCATGACTCCATGACACATTTCCATGACATTTTCTTGCTGAAAGCCCACGCCATTTTTCAAAGTGTGGTTCCGCTAGAACATTTCGATGGTGATGTGGCCGGATCTCACATCTCCCAAATAGAAATTGTTCAGAAGATACATAAAAGTGTTTTAAAGTTAAGTAATGAAACCTTCTTTGTGGAACTCACACGCGTAAATGTCAACAAAAATCCCATAAATAATATCCTAATAAAATTAAAAATAGTAAAATGATAATCTAAATTCAATGGAGATGTGAGGGTCTACTACCTATAAAATAATATTTAAAGGAGATGTGGAGTTTTGCAAGCCATTGAAGTTTTGCAATTTTGTAATTCACAAAGAGACATGAGGTTTTGCCACAAAAATCTGTGAATTTTTTCCCCCAAATTTTTTATAAACAAGTCCATTTTTTTTAAAAGTAGAGATATCAGGTTTTGCTACATCACTATTGATTTGTAGGATTTTCAGGAGAGGAACTAGTCAGTAAAAATAGCCATCACACAACCTTCGAGTAACATTTGCTGTTAAGAGCTAACAGGCTCTAATAGGCCTTCTTATGGTGGTTCTTTGCCTGAAAATACTTTTGTCACAATAGGTTACCACTCAGCTGTCTTGAAACATTTACCCAGAAGAGCAATGGTGAAGAGAGCAGCTTTCACTGTAGCACCAACTGCCATTAGAAAATACTTCCAGTAATTTCTTTTTTCTTGGCTAGGCAAATCAAATGTGCCTTTGATTCGTGCAGAAAACAAATATATTTTTTTTATCCAGTAATTTACTAGACATCTGTTTTTTTTGTTTTTTTTTTTAAATAATTAACATCAGTTTTTTCACCCAAGTCACCAAATGCAAAAAAATTTTTTTTTTTTTTTTTAAATGTTAAGTCATCAAGTGAGGGAGATACGACTTCGAGAGTTGGGTTCTCTCAGAGATCTGCCCATGTACAATCATAGATGTCATACGTTTTTAGCAAGGACTATAGCAAAAGTCGATAACTTTCGTCGATAATCATCAAAATTTTAAATGCATATTTACTGCTGCAAAATTTGATTGTTGGCATTCCACAAGGTTCACGAATTTCGTCCATGCGTTCTTGGAAACATACACGACTTAACATGGTCCTAACTCTGGGCTATATTCATAAAACGAGCTGAAACTTTCACGAGGACTTATTCTCGTATGTTTCTTGGATGGAGCATAATTTTATGTTAGGCACTCGGCACGTTTTTGAGAAAAACTAACTTTCGCAAATCCGTTAAATATCTGTGGTTAAAAGAAGTCCTTGAAGCCCAAAGTCCCATTTAAAATTAATTTAAAACAATACATGTTTTCTGCCCGAATCATAGCAACCTGACCTCGTATATGGCCAAGAAAAAACATTTTACGGGCAGTCAGTTTTTTACGGGCAGTTTTTCCGGGCAGTTGGTGTGCCTACATTCCAGTAAAACACGCCCATTCGAGAGTGTGATGCAGTTTCTAAATTGTATCACATCAACAAGTGGTGAACAGAGCAAACGCGTTGCACTAGAAGATCACCAGCAGCGGGGAGAAGACATGAGGATAGGATGAAACTCACCCCTACGCTTCGCCGTGAACTTCTTGGCGACTGCAAACCGACTCGTGGTCGGTGACGGTTCTCGAGGCTCCTCAGCGTCGGCCCGGGGCACCGGGATACACGTTGCCTGCTCTCCACCGCCAACAGCAACCTGGCAGACACACATGGCCCAAAATGTACTTTCCATACACACATAATTGGTTAGTAAAAACGCCAATTTGTTCGGGATTTAATTTCAGAAAATACAAAATACATTAGTTTTTGAGTTATTGGCCCTGATTATTTAATTTGGATGCATTTAGGATGCTTGAACCAGGTAATTGTTGTAATTTTGTGTGGTTCTTTTGTTATCAAAAAATTTTCAGGACTGCTCTTACCCTTGAAGAAGTAACAAGTACAAGTTACGAAACGTCAGGAAATTTAATTGCCCTTTACTTAGGATTCAAACCACATTTCAAAAAGTTTTTGTTAAAACTAGTGCTAAGTTTACATCAGGTAGACAGTCCTGGCAGGCTCATGGGGCCATCGACCACTCGCTACAAAAGCCATGGCTAGCACGGGGTTTCACTACATATTTGCTACCCTGAGACTAGCAGACCCCAACCATCCCAGGGTCATAATCAGTGGTTAATTTCTAACGAAAAAGGTAGGTACGCTTTTAAT
The DNA here is from genome assembly GCA_947568835.1 of Protonemura montana. Classification (NCBI taxonomy): domain Eukaryota; kingdom Metazoa; phylum Arthropoda; class Insecta; order Plecoptera; family Nemouridae; genus Protonemura; species Protonemura montana. The sequence goes on along the minus strand of OX387603.1, from coordinate 26,721,046 downwards.
TAAATTCAGGTGCTGTTCTAGATCATGTGTTTTCTTGGGTGGGGAGAGGGGGGGGGGGAGGAGCTGTGCCAAAAGGTTAAAAACATTGAAAAAATGTCTATTCTCTCGCTATGCTTTGTCGACGCTGCCTGACAAAGGGTAGCGTTGCCTGAGATTAGCTAAGCTTAGCCTTGCTATCGCTTTACATAGCCATAATTATGAGCTTGTGTTTTTGGCATTTATTTTCCAGAACGATAAGATTCTGTGAACAAACCTACATTCTGCTGAATGCCATTTTTAAATAAAAATTTCCCCAACACGTAAAAATAACACTTGTTTCTTGAATTTAAATGTAGAGTAGACTAAATTGTTCCTGGAATGAGTGATCGACGTGCACTATTGCAAGAAAAGGTGGGTACGCGGCGCGTACGAGAGCGTGCGCACAAAAAAAACCACTGGTCACGCTCACACGGGGCGCTATCACAGCGCGGTCGCTCTCAACAAACATTTATCTAGAAGGTGATTGTGCGTGGCCTACCTCTAGCTTGGCAGGGTCAGCAGCGTCGGAGGTGGCAGGCGCTGCGGGAGCCGCGGGGTCGAGCCTGCCGTCGAGGTGCAGGTCCAGGTTGTCGCGGATGGTGGCTGCGAGGCCGAGATAGAAAGCAGCCTCGGGATCTGGGCCTTCATCGGCCAACGGCATGTCGTTCCATGGCAGGCGTCGTTTCGTGCGCGCCTTCGACGGAGCACCTTCCATGATCTGCGTCTTCCCGGCCTCTTTCTTGCACGTAGCGGCTGCCTTCTCCACTTTCACCACGACGACCTCGGCTTCTATCTCGCATCGCGTTTCGGGGACTACGATCATCGTCTCGATCACTTTTGGGACGTCTTCGCATGCTTCGATTTCTTTCTTGACGTCATCGCTCACTTTCGGCACGTCTGCGATCGCTATTGGAAAGTCTTCGATCAACTTCGGGACGCCTTCAGTCACTTTATCGGCGTTTTCAGTTACTTCAGCGATTTTCGAGACGTCATCGAACATTTTTTCGACGTCAACGCTCACTTCGATTGCGTTATTGACGTCATTATTTACTTTTGAAACTTCATCAATGATTTCCGGGACGTCTTCGATCACTTTATCGACGTCGTTACTAACTTTAATGATTTTCGGAACAACTTCGCACAACTTCGACGGTCCGTTGCTCGCCTTTGGGACGTCTACGACCACCACGGCGCAGTTTGCAGCATTTTCTGTTTCCTCTTTCGTTCGTTCGGAGGAGTCGTCCTTCGGCGTTGCTCCCTCGGCGCTGTCTTCAGCGCAGACCACGTCAACGCCAGCGTCGGTCGGCGCTTTCAGAACGGCGCCGTGCGCTTCCTTGAGCAACGCCTCGGGCAACGTCTTGAGCTGCACCGGAATCGAGTCGTCTTCAGCGCCGTCCTCACGGACTGGCTCCGACGTGTTGACTACGTCCTCGATGAAGGCGTCGGATGGTGGCTCGTGCTTCACGTCTGCAATCAGAAAAACGGAAAGAGGTTAGAGGGGTGGGCGGGCAGAGGAGGGGGGGGGGGGGGGAGCTATGTTTGTAGGACGGCGAGTAGGGGCATCGATCTGACGGGCGGGCGAGGCCGACCGCCGCTCGGAAGTGTTCGGCCGCCGTCGGCTCGCGTCGAGGTGTGGATTGGGAACCAAAGGGCGGTCGAGAGCGTCGTGAACGGTGGTCTTCAGAGTCGTCAAGGGGCGCTAGCGACGGCGGGTCACAAAATGTTTTTCCACTTTGGCTAAAGCTCTGCCAGACCTATGATACACTGTCAAGTGTTTTGCTGCATCCCAACATCTCTCCGGGTTTGGGACAAAAGGCTTCTTCCAAATCTGTATGACTTTTTACGAGAATTTCGGTCTCTTGGTAGCCTGAAGTCAGGTCGGGGAGCAGGCCGGCGTAAAGGATCGCTTGGAAGGGATTTCCAAACGGGCTTTGGTTTAAAATAAATTTGATTGTAATTCGAAAGGTGTTTGGCTAGCAGTCCTAAACACAGCAGCGACGCATCCTAGCGCACGAAAACGCACGACTTCGGCGGAGTTAATGTGTAGCCTGCACAGGGCTACTAGGCGCACAGTATTTCCCCCAGGAGGGTGCCAAGGGAGTGGCTGATTGTTTATTGTCGATCGTTCGCCTGTTTTTGTACCGTACATTTAGGACATGCTTTCGCGATTGACTGAAGGAAATCCACAAATCCGCCAACGTTTTGAACTCAAATTTAATTAGTACAGATAGGCGACCAGCTCGACCGGACATGGGATAGTAAAGTCGCTGGTAGACCAAAATAACCTTAGGGTTCATGCGGCGGTCGGATACCGTGGCCCGATCTTGCCGCTGTGACGAGAGGTAGAGACAGGGACAGCGTTCGATGATATCTGAAGGCCGGAAGAGGACAACATTCCCCCGTTACCTAGCTGGTGCCCATACTGGATCGGGGGTCGGGTTGAAGTTGCTTGAAGGTCGACAGCCGGGGTCACTAATTTAATGTCCTATCACTCAAAGGGACACACAAGTGAAACATAATGTCAGCGTCGCATGTTTGGGCCTTGGTTCGGTAGGCCAGAGTAAGAGTAACGAGTCATACAGCCGCTAAGTTGCTGCTTTCCCGAGCTAGCCCCATATACATTGGCTTACAAGCCTCTCAAGGACCAGCACGGTCTCCCACGGGTCTAACAAGACTTATCCCGGCAGGCGACTGGCTGCTACCCTCAACTCGCACCATGGTCATCCACACAGCTCGCACTTTGAGCCGCTTGTCAGCACGGACATGACTAACACTTCCTGTGGTCTAACTAACCCCACGGCTACCAACCGAACACACATTCGGCTTGGACTGAAAACGTTGGACGGGTTGGTGTGTCAACGCCTCGTGGTAACTCAACTCGACCCTAGGCTCATGTCACACGGCATTCCTATCTTATTAGTTGCTCGCTGCTAGGAAACAACACTGCAAGATAATGCAAGAGCCAATCCTGGCTCTCGTTGCTCATCGGGGACCGCGAGCATGAGGGGGTATGGGGGTCTTGAAGAACTCACCTTTGTCGGTATCGGCGTCGGCGTCAGCAGCGAGCCGAGCGCCCGGCGTCGCATGGCCGGATGTCGCCGTCGGTGCCGGCGTCGGGGTGTCTTCATCTCGTGAGTCTGCAAAAGAAGGCGTCGGATGAAAACCGAGCTACGCCGACAGCGACCCCCTCACACCCTCTCCCACGCCGCTCCTAACATCCCGTCGCGGCAAGAGCGGAGCTACCCAGAGAGTGGGCATCTCACCCGATAGAACGCGATCCCAGTGGGGCCCAAAGGACAGTGCGGTCACGATCGAGTTGGAAGATAGATCGTGAACTAATTGCCCTAGCGACAGCCGCATTCTTTTCATCGTGACGTGTTGTTGACAGGGTCGGCGTCGAAGTCGCGAGTGCCACTCCCGCGAAGCCGACGCTCTCACGTCTCGCGACGCCAGGTCACGTGGTGCGCGACGCCGACGCCGGTCGATGACGTCGTCAAGGTGACGCCGTCGTCGAGCGCTCGCCAGCAACTAGTGGCGTCTACCTCCCCCCCCCCCCCCCCCACCACCCCAAACACACATTCAATCGCCCATCTCGAGATCAACAGCACGGGACCCTCACTAGCCGCCTGGCCATTGATTATTGGCGATAATTACGAGGCAGTAAGGAGACCGTTATTAAAAGTGATTATTTAGCTAGCCTGGCCTGGCAGGTAGTCGAAGAAAACCCCCGTGCCGGCACGCAACCTGATCCTGTCCAACGGCACCAAGGACCGGTCACCGCTTAACCTTGTCCCTTTGACACACTGTGTTGGCTGCTCCTGTCCAACGGCACCAAGGACCGGTCACCGCTTAACCTTGTCCCTTTGACACACTGTGTTGGCTGCTCCTGTCCAACAGCACCAAGGACCGGTCACCGCTTAGCCTTGTCCCTTTGACACACTGTGTTGGCTGCTTCTGTCCAACAGCACCAAGGACCGGCCACCGCTTAGCCTTGTCCCTTTGACTCACTGTGTTGGCTGCTCTTGTCCAACAGCACCAAGGACCGCTCACCGCTTAGCCTTGTCTCTTTGACACACTGTGTTGGCTGCTTCTGTCCAACAGCATCAAGGACCGGCCACCGCTTAGCCTTGTCCCTTTGGCACACTGGGTTGGCTGCTCCTATCCAACAGCACCAAGGGCCGGCCACCGCTTAGCCTTGTCACTTTGACACACTGTGTTGGCGCTGTCCCTGTGACACTGGCCGGCTGTCGCGTATGGCAACTGACGATGAAGCTAGCTCGGCCTGGCAGTGAGCCGTGGTGTAAGCTAGATAGTGGCCAAGGTCGGGTGACCACGTGACCAACCGCTAGGGGGCTCGAGGCGCTGCGGTCTACATCGTAGTACCCCCGAGGGTGCTTTCTTATCTCCCAATGAGATTCGATCGATCGACGAAGTCGGCGGTCCTGCCCTGCCATTGCATCCTCATGCCTATCTAGGTTTGCATTTCATTTTCAAGCCTTCTTTTAATCAACTTGTAGCTCACATTCGTATGTAGTTTGACTAAGTGATTTCACTACGAGTTTGTTTAGCAGTTAATCATCTTATATTAATGTTGATTACCCTAATGGTTTCTAGTAATTGTATATCTTCCAGTTATACAACAAATTATAGCAAGCATCCGCATTGAGTCATTTGAATGAAAACTCGAGTTTTTAAGATTTTTGTAAATACAATTGTGTGTTTAGATTCGAAACTAAAAGCAGGTGTCGAATTGAAGACTTCGGACGTCGGATACCCATCCTATCCGGCTACCTCGAGTAATTTATCCTAGAAATCGCAGAGTCAGTACTCCACGTGCCGCTATTGCTGCTTGGTGACATCCGAGACAAGCGAAAACGTTCATGTTGACGTTCATTAAAAAATAGCATAGGGAAGGCTTCGGTCATGATTGTTATTATTTTTAACTTTGAATTGCCTGTCACAAAAAGCCGCAATTCAATCGGTGCATTTGAAGCCTTTTTTAAAATCACCCGGTCTACGTTTTTCAAAATGTCAAAAAGCGAAACAGTAGCAACCATAAACACACATGTTTTTAAAGTTTAGGATCATTTTTGGGGTTTAATCTCGGACATTGCGGACCTCTGCTCGCATAAGCCCAGGCTGTTGCAGATATAACAGAAAACTAACGGCTTTTCGATGCACGTTTCAGTCAATGGGTCGGGTTGAGCTCAGTTGAAGGCCAAATGTAGGGACGCGTTTTAATTACCCAAACACGGGGCTAAGATGCAAACCGAAGACAATTGCAACACTGCGCTGGGTCAGGTATTGGATGGGTGACCACCGAACGGTTTGTCGTGTTGGAAACACCGGTCCTCGTGAGATCACCGAAGTTAAGCAACACTGCGCTAAGTCAGGTATAGGATGGGTGACCACCGAACAGTGTGGCGTTTTGGAAACACCGGTCATAGTGAGATCACCGAAGTTAAGCAAAACTGCGCTAGGTTAGGTATTGGTTGGATGCCCTGAAACATCTTGAGGGACAAGATAAAACCTTAGATAGGATCGAAGTAAGTGAAACAACTTCACTCGCCTTGCTTATCAACCACTCAACATTATATATTTGAGTAGGAATCCTGCTGTTCGAGTTGGGAGGGACGTTATGCCGGTGATCTCCTTGGTGCTCTTCGACATGGCCTACCCTTCCCTTCTAGGCTTGGTTTAGGTTCATGATCATCTCTAGCTCATTCACCGACGCTATTAGACCAGTTGTCGTTGACCACTACAAATCAATGAATTCCCGGACTGGTCGTGCGGACACGGGTCGAGGACCAAGCTAGTAAGCTAGACGTCAACCAGGATAAGAACAGATAGAGGCGACCGCCTGTCCCCAAGGGAATGAGGTGCAGGACGTTGATAGTGAGCCCAGGGTCACTGACCTTGCGACGTAGCCATGTGAGGGACGAGCGAGACCACGTGACGCCCCCGTGACGTCACCACCTGCAACCAGAAAACACACAAGTGTCAACATAGGAGCACGTGTGGCCGACGCATCGTCGGTGGACACTTTGATAGTACGGCAAGTCTTTGTACGCCACTGCAAGGGTGGCACGAGCAAGAGTTGCCGTGGAATCCCGTGCGCCCACATCGCTGGTAAAATGAAATGGCGTCTTCTGTTTCCACGCCCTACACCTAGTCGACATGCACGCGTGTTTTGCACGCATGTTTCGCACGCATGTTTCTCACGACTCGGCGTGCGTGGTGCGACGCTCGGAGACCCTCGAAGCGTCACAGAAGACGCCGGATGCGATGACTACGCCCCCCCCCCCTGCACCCCCATGCCAGGTATGGTCGCAACCTGGTCACTAGAAGGTGATAATACTATCGCGGATGCGGCAGGGAACGGCCGGCTGGCCGACAAGACGCCACGCAACGACGGGCGTCGTGTCGGGCTCGGCGTCAGTGAGGGACCCACGAAGGACGGCGGTACAGACAGAGCCAAGAGTCGCTACCCACTGCCCAACGCGGTACGTGCTGGCGCCGGGCAGAGGAATGGAGGTCGGCGATAGCGTGGTCGGCGCAGGGTGCTCGGCAACCACCAGGCTTGCACTTTGAGGAGGAGCTGACAAATATTGGCGCATTTAGGATCACTAGATTTAGTTATAAGATTGCGTTACAAAATTGTGAGCGCGTTGTTTGAATTTAGGTCGACTATTACTTGATTATAGACCAAATGAGCTGAAATCGGAAAACCTACATGAGGCTAAACAAAATCCATGTATCACTTCTAGATAAATTAACATTAGCGCACCTTTTTCTTTTGCTGTTTGGTTTGAATCGTTGCTTTTCAAAATATATTGCATAGTTTTTTCCTGACTATCCATTGATGACATTTTTAACATAGGAGATTTGTCTTGGAAAATGAGCAAAAAAATGATATCAAATTTTCCCGTAGGCTTTTTAAATTTCCTAGTACTTTAAGCGCGCGCGCAGTGCTACGAGGACCTCTGTAGCCTGTTCCAATGGGTGCCCAGGGACTTAAATCCAGGTGTCGAATGTGCGCCTTGTGCGCCAAACACACGTTCCATTGCTGAAACAAGTTTTGTCGATTGCTGATCGAATTGTCTGACCGATTAAGCGGAGGGATGACGCAAGAGGAATCACATTGCTACTTTTCATAACAAGCACATTCCTCGAATCAAACCTGAAGGAACCTAAACAATGCCCTGAATGGTAACCTCGCTGCTGCGTCGAGCGACAGGGATTGCGGTGAGATCACCGATCTCGTCTTGACGGCCAGACCTCACGGACAAGATCAGGTGCACATGTCTCGTACAGTCGTGTCTGGACCAATTCAGCTATAAGTTGGAAATACAACAAATATGTCACAAAGACAGAGAACAGTGCCTTGGAACATATGCACCTTTGTTAGTTGTTTTTTGGGCTGGACATGGATCGGCGCATAAATGGAGTCATCGAATGGAATCGGTTGGAGCGATCGATATAGGGTCAATAGCGCCCCACACCTCACGGCGCGGTAGACCCGAGACAAAGGAAAGCGATCGCCTTGCTGCAATCCATGGTTCGCGTCGACCAGATCGGGGTTCAGATTCCGCGGAAAATGCGGTTGAGTCTCGGTCAGTTTCTCTGAAACGCTCGGCCAAGCAATCGCAGTGGTTCTAGGCCAAGCGCGGTTTCAGCGTTCGCATAATTCGGGTCCGTTTACCCAGTCTTCGACCCTCCGCCGCCTCCCGTCTGGTCGACCAGGAACGTGCCATCGCCAACACCTCGCTAATGAGACTGCATAGAGCCAAAGTGCACCTTCTCGTATGCCTGCCCGCCACGGTCGGTCGCCAGCTAGCGTCCACCCAATCGATACCCACACGACGGACCCAACGAATCAACATCTGCTTCCTTCTTCCCGACACTTACACGTCCGAGTCCTCCTGCGACCACGACGTGCTCCTGTGCACGCAGGGCCGATCGCCGAAATGGAAAATCGGCTCCCGTGCTACTCGAAGACCAAATGTAACTACGCCCTGAGCCGTCGCTGTTGTAGGTCGGTCCCGTTACGTGCGTCAACTACGACTGCCGGACTCCTGGGGCTACGCGAGCGCGACAATGCTGGACGATGTTTTGATTCCACGAGGATGTTGAGTCTTTGTACGATTAGCGAGCACACGCTGTATCATACATCGATGACCAATGCGATATTGCTGGCTTGCAACAAAGACAACTGGACGAAAGCATGCTAATTATAATGATCAGTAAACGGCCGCTCGCCACAAAGAATGAGTCCGTTGACACTTTTCAGCCTCGTTTCGACGTCGTCAACATCGCATCCCGTGTCTTGAATGCATGCTCGAGGGACGTCTCTTGCCTGAGCTACGTCGTTGTCTGCCTAGAAGGTGTTGTTTTCTTGTGAAATATGATGTGCCTCAGGCAAGACTGAGAAGGACGTCTACACAAGGGCGACGACGATCGAGACAAGGGATGGACGACCGTCCACGGACGGCGAGCGTTCAAGTCGCTCGACATGATCCCGAGAGGACCTGTGCGTTCGGTCACGAGATCAGATGTTTATCCTGTGCAATGGTCTATTGTGGTCGACCTAGAGATTGGTTTGTCTCAAGGGAAGGTCTGAGAATTTGAGGCGAGGGCTGACGAGAGTGAGTGCCTGGAGAAAGATGAAAAATGGAACTTACGAAAGGTCGGTATATCCAGTGGTGTCGCTCGCCCCACGTCCTCTGGAATCACACTACACGGCCAGCGAGTATCGCGGCTCTCGCGAAATACGCGCTCACTGCTCGCGAAATCGCTTTCGGACGTAGTTTTTCGTTGGAAATGTGTAAATACGGAGCTGCGTTTCACTGCCAGCCCTAACGAGGCGAAACAGCAAATGGCTTGCTGGTTAGCTAGACTCCCGCATCGCGCGCATCAGTACGGTGCGAGGCGAACAGCTTGACACCCAGTTTGGTCAACCTTACGCCTTAAAACACCTGATTTTAAGCCAATGCTGCCAACAGCTTACGTCACTCCTCTAAATTCTCCTTTAAACATGGCGTCCGGTCGAGTTAAAACAAAAGTTGACAAATCCGGAGGTATTGTGTAATAATTAGAGCTATTAATTAATAAATATCAAAATATTTTGTCATTTTGCTTGCCTCTTTACTAACACAGTTCGTGCTGGAGAGTATCCATGACAGAGGAAATAGGTGATTACTTTTTAGGTTAAGTACCTACCAAGGTACTGAAAATTGAGATGATATTGACATTTTTTAATTAAATTTCCAGAGATGGTGGCTTATAGTGAAGCTGCTGTAAGAAATAACGCTGGTGTCGTCGAGTACTGTCGAACTTCTATGGCAGCACTTTCTGGTGGGACTGCAGGGCTGCTCGGCTTAACTGGGTTCTACGGTTTTGGTTTCTACGTGTTTGCTGTTGTTGGCCTATGGGTAGGTTAAAATAATAGCCTGGTTGACCAATGATGCAGTTTGCACTTGGAGCACTTAAAGCACTTGAAGCTTACCCATAAATATGTGTTTTTTTTTCTTTTCAGTGTCTTTTGCTGTTGAAAGCAGGATCTCAATGGAAAAAGTATTTCATAAGCAGACAGTCACTCCTGACGAATGGATTCCTCGGGGGACTCTTTGTATCCTTGAGTAAACATTTAAAAGTTATTTATATCAAGGACTTGTTGGGGGTGCAGCTGTTGGGTGGTTTTGGTGTCATTAAAGGGCCATTTACCCTTCAAAATTAATTTTTACCATAGATTTGTAACTGTAGTATGAATTGAAAATTACCTATTTAAAAGAATTTTCTGAAAATATGGATCTACAATTAATTATCTAAGATTTCTGGCATTTCGCGCGGCGCGATCTGCGAGCTGAATACGATTCTCTTGTAGAGTACTGTCTTTCCCTGCGGCCGCTCCGTTGGCCGGCAGTCTATCCCCTCTGTACCAATTCTCCCTTCCGAGCGCTGCAGCTCAGAGTGGCACTGCACGAAAATATGCAACATGCTAATTACATACCTGTGGTAATTCGCTTGCCCTAAACGAATAATCGTATCATAAAGCCAAATTATTTCAACACAGAGGAAAAATGGAGGACTATGCTAAAATTATTTTAATTTTATCTGATCCGAGGTTTGTCTAGGTGCTAGGAGTCAAAAAAGCGCTATGGGTTACTTCTTACGGGAGTTTGTTTTCCAAGCACCCAAGCCGAAAAACGCGGACTTTGCCAATTTCTGCACGGACGGCAGTGGACACACGTTTTTTTTTTTATATTCCAAATGCTTCTATTAAATCTTCCAAATCGATGGTAAAAATTAATTTTGAAGGGTAAAGCCCCTTTAAGGTAGCATGGCAGTAGGTAGGCTGTCGGCACGGATTTGCTAATGTTTCGACGGTATTGTTTCTGAAACCAACAAAACATAATGTACACACTTTTTATCTGTATGATCACACTACTTTCCTTAACACATTTTACAGACCTACGTACTGTTCTGGACGTTTTTATATGGAATGGTCCACGTATATTGAAGAGATCTTCATTCAGGGAGAACAAATCAAAGCATGAAATGAAAACGTGTAAAGATTGTTTTAAATGTTTGTAAATTTTCACTTCGCTTATATTCCATTTACTATTTAGAGGTTACAGATTCTGGAATCAGTCAAATACGATGGAATTAATTTCGAATATGAACATGTCCTATAAGTAGGCACTTGGCATTGAGTATCAGGTTAAATTGCCTTATCTCTGCTAATTCTTTATTTTAACCTTTGTTATTTTGTGTGTAAGATGATTGTCACCACATAAATCATATTACAATTTTGTTCTGAGATGTTGTATGCTATCTACCCTACATGTTGAATTTATATCCCATTGAGAACAAAGAACAAAGATTTCCACCAAACTGATTTGGTGGAAATCATCACTGGGTATTTAATTTGATTTTTTAATTCAGAATTCTCTGGATGCAATGTGGCTCATTCTTTCCAAAGAAACATATTTGGTATTGGTTTTTAATTGGGATATACCTTGAAGAAAGCTCTGACAAGATTTTGATGTGAATAAAAAGTGCCTTTTGTTCCGTGGAATTAAATATCATGATGCTGATGTGGTGAAAATGACCGTTAATTTACTAAATAAAGATACTTCTTTTGCGAGTGCAGTGAAGCAATTTCTTTTATGCGTTACATTCTTAGGGAAATGGTCGATCATGTTTGAGCTGTAAACAAGATGTGCTTGTTAAGTTGATGCTGTTAGTCTGTCAGCCATATGTTTCAGGATTTGCAATATCTTTCCTGAGGCCAAAGAAAGTCACGTACATTTATTTAGAGCTGAAGCAACGTAGGAACTTGATGTACTATTTTCATTATTTGGAACATCTACCTATCAGTGTAAAACTATATTTATGGTGAAACTTGAAATCTTTTAGTCTTTAAAGCATTTTGTGAGCATTTTGGGTTTTGCTGTTAATACGTTTCTATCGATATCAGTCTGATAGACAACTAAGGGTGTGGCTACGTAGGCACAGAAATATCTTTGCACCCAGAGACTATCCCAGGTCTTTTTTTTAAGTATTGGCATCGAAAACCCAAGAAAAGTCTTGAAATTATTGATGAGTGCAGCGTTGCAAAGCAAAAATATCCCGAATTTCACTTAAAAAAAAGAAATATGCTTGTCTGTTTTTTGTTTATTTGCTTTATTTGTGTCTGTGTGTGTGTTTGCTTGCTGGACCTGGACAAACAGCTGCTTCGATCTTGAAAAAACTCAATAGATAGCTCTCAAGTTTTCAGCTTGGACTTCCGGTGTTTTTTTTTAATTTTTCAAAAATAAGTCGTAGTTTTCCACATATCAAAATTGATAATACCTTTTACAAAAAGCATACATTTTTTTACTAGCCAAAATTTCTTAATATTCATCCAAACTTTCCAATTATGAAAAGTATTCCTACTTACTGAAATAAAGTTGAGTAGTTGATTTGTCCACATTTTGGCTTCTCACCTGTACCATACCCTTCTTACCTTTGATTTCACTGCTCTTGACGCATGCATTTTGCCAATCACTTATTGATTATGCCTTCAATCCAATACATTACATGCTGATATCCAATCAACGATCGCTATGCATTCACTTTTTACTAAAGCGTACAATTTGCAAGTTGCAACTCAAATTGCAGCCATTGAGCCCTTGTTTTTCTTTAGACTACCGACCGGTAAGATTTGATCCCTAATTTCTTATCTTCTTCCCAAATTCACTAGCATTAAAAGATAACACACGAATGCAATTTACTGGACGCAGCTTCTTTAAAACTGAGGTCTTGAGATAACTTGGTGTTCTGGTAACGATGGTAATGATAATGGTAATGATGTTTTTTAGACTCATGTCTACTTGATTTATCCTTAGCACTAGTTTTAAGAAAAACTATTTGAAATGGGTTTTGAATGCTAAAGGAAAACTGTAAGAGAAATTTAATTGTCCTTTACTTAGCATTCAAAACACATTTCAAATAGTTTTTCTTAAATGGTTAGCATGTTTCGATGGGGTTGGTGTGCTTACAAAAGTGATGGATTTTCTATTAATTTAATTCTGAAACACTCTCGCCATTTCATGACGACAATGCGTGGATCGTGCTTGTCCGTAAAACCTTGATTTCGTTCTCGCATTGCAAACTGAGATTGTTTTCTTTTGTCAGCCCAATGCCTCATTGGCACCGATGGCAGAGTTTTAGTTTGGGCACCAGGAAATTAATTTAAATAAATGCCTATGAAACATTCAACACGTTTATTATTATGAGAGTTCGCGATTCCTGTTGACATGTTTGAGTTGGGATAATACACAAGTTGGTTATGACAAACCGGCCAGACTCTTGTTGTCCCGAATAGGACTCCATCGACCTGGCGGAGTTCTCTAAAATCATCATTATCCAGTTTTTATTTTCACCTGAAGAAGCCTGCAAGCAGCGAGCCAGGGTGTTGGTCTGCTCTGTTCGCGCTGCTGCCAGCCAATTAACCTTTAGCGATCGCTCGAAATCTGGTAACATTTAGTCGCCCCTCCCCCGCCGGCCCCGTTCCTTGTACTCCTAGCGCCGATTCTCGGCGAATTCGCGAGCCGCTGAGAGCCAGCAGAACGTCCGGTACCGTGGCCACGATGAGACTGTCCGTAGGACTCGTGCTGGTCGTCGTTGTCGCCGTCGCCGGCGGCAAGAAGATCCCTTGGTGGAACATCAAGATCGCCCAGGAGCAGGGGTAAGATATACTCCCTGCACTCGCTAAGGGTGTTCTGGCTTGCGTGACAGCTAGTACGATGTCACGATCAACCGATACTCTTTGGCTCCAGTTAGTCATTAAATGTGCTCATCTTTAACTATTATTGCCTAGACGATGCACAAATGCTTGACGTTTTTGGGGTCACATTGGTTTGCGTTTATTAAGAAAACGAAAATCAGGCTGGACCTAGTGGAATAAATGCGCCCACTGATATGTTTTCGGCAGCCCAAGTCGAATGTGTAAGCCGATATCACAGGTCGGGAATGGGACAGGCACCAATAAATGATCGCCGCGGTGATATCGAGTGCACCCGTCACATCGTCGCGTGTCGTGGTCGACCGCGGCGTGGAGCTTCTGGAAGCCGTCGGCGCTGGTGCCGATTTCAGGTGCGAAGCCTGCGGTGCCCTTGTATGGGCAAGACGCAGTGTCGATGGCTAAGTCGATGGCTTTGTCTTCGGCGCTTTGCAACGCGGGAGAAAGCGGGCTGGGGTCAGCTGCAGCAGTTTGGAAAAATAGCAGCTGACATCAAACTTGTATTGTCATGATTAATCAGCATCATTGGCTGGCGATCTGCAGGCGCCGTTACAGAAACCAAGTAGGTGAAGTAATCATGTGGCATTCGTTACGCGATGATTGCACATGAGCTCGAACACGAGCTGCCCATTCAGGGCCAGCGTTGACATCGACTCATTTGCTGTCCGATCTGTTTCCCAAGAAAGTGTCGCCCAAAGACTCGCGCCGTTCGGTCCATGTGACAATCTCTTCGTCGCGTCCAAGCGATGACCCAATCCCCGCAACGCGATCACATCTCTCGACCTCCAGCCAAGGCGTCGTCGCGGTGGGCGCCCTAATGAAGTGGTCCGCGTTTCGGTCCGAAGTGTGGGCGTCGGACCGGGCTTGCATCGAAGGTGCGGGCAGAGCAAGGTCTCGAATCTCGCGAACACCAGCTCGCCCGAGCGGTCTGCTCTTTCCCTGCCGTGCATGACTCATCCTCATACGCCCTTCGCAAAACAATCACAAGCAGCCGAGTAGTCGATGCACCTAAACCGTCCACATAGAATGGTGGTCACGGGAGCTCGGTGCCCGCCAAAGATCAGTCCTGCGAAGGATCAGTCCTGCCAAGGATCAGTCCTGCCAAGGATCAGTCCTGCCAAGGATCAGTCCTGCGAAAGATGTGCCAATCAAACGACCGTTTTCTTGCAGGCCCAACGCGTGCGTGGTGGAGACCGTGCCGGGAACCGAACGCAACTTCTACACGGAGTGCAAATATTGGAACAGTCGCGAGGTTTGCGGCCAGAAGGCGTAAGTTAGCGACTCCGTGCTAATCTCAATTCACTGGCACGCAATGCACGTTCTGTGCAATCACGCGTGGGCATATGTCACCACTTAACAATCGGGCCCTAAGCTGGTACAAGTGAGTGTACAAAGAATACAACTGCACTTCACGGTCCGGGGAGTGTGTTCAGGTGAGATTTACTCAGGGAGAACGGGAAGATTCCTGCGCGGGTGACCTTTGCTAAAATGCCATCCCGAGCGCGAAATGCCAGTGCCTCCGCTCCAACCTTTCGGCCGATCGATCGTTCTGAGAACGGCCCGTTCCAACGCCAACCTTTCGGCTAACCATCCTCGGAACTACTTGTTGTAGCGCGCCAAATGTTCCATGTTCCATGTTCCGGGCCGTGCCCTGCAGAGTGATGCGATACGAGTGCTGTGAAGGCTTCCAGCAGGTGCCAGGCCAGCACGGCTGCACTGGAGGTGAGCGTTGTGCTTTGCTACGAGTACTTTATGCCAGGCCCTTGGAACTCTCCACTGACCACCACGCTGTGTTGCAGTCAAGCAGCTGAAGACCATCTTGGAGACGGCACGGGACTTGGGGGCTGGCAAGTTCGTACGTCTTGTCGAGGAGGCGGGACTCGCGCGGGAGCTGGCAGACAACGCCTATACCCTGTTTGCGCCCAGCGACGCCGCCTTCGACGTGAGTCCCTCGTGGCCAGTGCGCCAATGGCCATAACCTTGAAACTCTTGACCAGGCCGGAAGGCCTAACGCTTAAGACGCGCTTTTTGGCCAGTCGAAAGAGGGCGGACACGGACCTTTGAATGAAACATGAGCGGCAGACATGCAATTAGACGGATCAGCTATCAGCCATCTCCTTAGCGAGGGCAGGACTTTAGTCGCAACACGTGTATTTCTCAGTTTCTAATGCCATTCTCAATGCCGAGCTCTCAATGCCTCGATTTGGCCCGCAGAAGATGCAGCGCAATCAACGGCGGCTTCTGGACGAGGCCGGACGCACTGCGCAGAGCCCGTTGCTATTGTACCACTTCCTGGAGCGTCGCCTGCCTTCGACGGAGTTCCATGCAGACCAGCTCGTCGACACGCTCCACCGCGGCCACCAGCTGCGCGTCAACAAGTACTCGAGTGGGGTGAGTCTAGCAAATGGCTTCACAGCACGTCATGGCTAAGCGAGCCCCACCTGCAAGCAGACTTGGGGCAGGATTATTTCACAACGATTGACGCGGTGTCCTTCTATAGGTTGAGACGGTCAACTGTGCGGAGATCCTACGTAAGGACCAGGAGGCGAGCAACGGCGTCGTTCACTTGGTGGACACTGTGCTGGACCCGAGCCTGCCGCTGCAGAGGGACCTCGCCCAGGTGGTGATCGAGGTAGGCGGCCGGGAGCGAGCGGGAGATTTTGAGCTTTATCGTGACTTTGTCTGCAGTAGTTTGGACTGACTCACAAGTGTGGTTTTAGGCCTCTCTGGCAGTTTAACCGTATCGAGACAATGCTCCCTGTCCCAGCGTGATAGCCTGTCCCTGTCCCGCCGAGGGCTGACCCTCAATCCAAGGCGTTGTCTGGCAGTCAAAATAAGCATCTCTCTGCGCATGTCCGCAGGATGGGCGCTTCGCCGAGCTGGCCAAGGCTGTGCAGCAATCGGGCTTCGTGGACCGTCTACGCGCTACGCACCAGCCTTGCACGGTGTTCGCACCTTCCGACGAGGCGTTCCAGAAAATCCCTAAGCCGCGCCTGGAGAACATCCTACGGGATCGACACGCGCGGGAAGGTGACCGCCAACCCTGTCCTTCGCACGGATCCCCCTATGTCCCCCTATGCCCCCCTATTCCCCCTATACCCTTGTCCGCTTGACGCATGGCTCTTGGGTCGGTGAGCCACCCATCCGATGGCCGACGCGAGCAAAGCTGCGTAACCTTTGGCAATCCCATCGCTACAATCACAGGCATTTCTCCCGAATCTCGTGTGTCAGGGAAAACATTCTCTCAAATCAAATCTAATTCAATTGCGGGAATCAACAAGCAATCATGCACGCGCTAATTACCATGCGACATGTGGATGAAATCGGTCTGCTCGAAAACAAATTGAAACCAGATGGAGTTCAATTGAAGGCCGCCGTAGCTAAGATCTGTCCCTGCTTTTTGTAAGGGAACCCGCCGTTGTTAACCCCCCCCCCCCCCCCCCTCCCCTCGCTCCATCCATGCCATGTGAGTGGTCCATGTTGATGCCTGCTGACCACGAAGCACACCGGCGCCTGTATGCAAACCCCCGCGACTCTTGCCGCCGATCTGACGAGGACCCCGAATTAGTTTGATTAGCCGCTCTGACGACTGACAGAGTGTCAACCAATCAATTAAACCAATAAACCGCTTGTCAGCTGCGACTGACAGCTGCGATAATCAGTCTATCAAACTTTGGACTTTCCGCGCAGCAACAAGGCCGTGGATGGTAACAGGTCTCAGCCCAACTCCAAGGGAAGCTAATGGTGGAGTCGTGTCATTTCACTCGGGTAGAATTGCGTTGAAAACTGTCGCGGTTTACTTTAATTGACAGCGAGCTGAGTTTTCAAATGAATCCAATCTTCTGAGACCGGCACCATACGGTTTAACTTTTTAGTAACACTGATCCCCGTGAGATCTCTGCACTGGTTCACTATTGTCCTGGTGACCATCACACTCATGGCCAGTTCTGTTAGAGAGAGATGAACGTTGTTTGAGTTAGTACCGGCTTTCGGGACAGAGATTCAGTCGGTGGTCCTCATGGTGCTCTTTGGCAGTAAAAGCTACATGTCAGCGTTAGGTTTACCAATCTTCATTCTAGACTAGGCTAGGTTTAACATCACCCACTTTATCACCAACACCTTTAGCAGTGCCACAGAGCCCGTTATTAAAACAGTGCGTCGTTAAATAAAACACAGCAATCAACCAACTACCTCGATTTGTCTGCCCACTTCTAGCGCTGCTGCAGAACCACATCGTGCCCCACCCGATCTGTCTGCCTGCAGTGCTGAACGAGCACAAGGTGCGTACGATGGGCGCAGAGAAGATCTCGCTCGACTGCGACCGCAAGGGCGTTACCGTGGAGACCAGCCGCCTACGCAACGAGTTCGTACTGGCGTCTAACGGTGTCCTCTACATGGTGGACGATTTACTGCTGCCGGACCGCGCTAAGACTCTGGTGCAGTTGATGGAGCAAGAGAAGCTGACCAGCTTCTTGCAGGTGGTACGCTTTGCGGGGCTCGAGGACACCTTCGAGAACTTCGGAGAGTACACGCTGTTTGCGCCTTCCGAGGCTGCTATGTACTGTGAGTGACCCTTTCTTTCTGGTCTGGTAACCGTCTTCACTTTCCACACTCACATTTCATATTTTCACTATTTTGTACTTCTTTGCAAAGAAATCCCATGATCTTGAGACATTTTCTGGTCGATTTTTACATTTTAACTTCAAATCTGCAATCAGAATACTGCTTCTGTAATGCTTCTAAACTCTCTGGCCACCTTGCGCTCGTCGTCGTGCCTGGTTCGAGGCTAAATCCTGCCCTCCTGCCGGGGATTTTCCTCAGCGCTTTCCCAGGAGACGCTGACCACACTGCGCACGCGCCAGGACGCTGCGCGCGCATTCGTGCTCTACCATGCCACGCAGGGTCGTGTCACAGCGAGCAAGATGGTGGACAACCAGGCCGTGCGTTCACTGGACGAGCTGCACTCTCTACGTATACAGGTGTGACAAATGCCTGGGCGTACCAAACCCACCTGGAACTCTCCCTGCCCCATTGAATGGAAGTACAGAACCTCTAATAAGTTATAAAGTACCAGTTATTTTACCCAAACCCTTGGCAACTCCCATGCCTTGGTTACTTGCAAAGAGTGAACGCGCTGAAAATGGCCAAGGGTGTTGTCAGTCTATCGAAGGACCCTGAAGGTCCCAGGTCCCGATAGAGTGGCTGACTACCAACGTCTCGGTGCAGGTGTACCGCAAGGCGCTGGGCGTGGAGGACGCCATATTGGAGCGGCAAGACATCGAGGGTCTTAACGGATGCCTGCACGTCATCAACAAAGCGCTGTCCCCGTCCAACAGCTCAGCAGGCGACATCTTGCGGCAGAACGGGAACTTCAGGTGCGCTGCCATTGATTACACAGTTGTGCCAACATAAACTAACTGGACGCACCTTTGGTTGCTTGACCACCGGGTCTCTTTGGCTGCGCGCGCAGCATTTTCTTGCAGGCCATGGAGCGCGTGATGGAGCGCAGTCCGGGAAGCCTGGACCTCCAGAAGGCCGGAAGCTCGTTCACTTTCTTGGTTCCTAGCGACCAGGCCTTCAGCAGGCTCGGCACGGCACGGCTCGAGCGCATGATGGATGACCTACCCTACCTCACCAAGGTATACCTGTCCGAAGAAAGTTAAGCTAGCTCTGTTGATGGTATGGCAAAGGGAAGTAATATCGGTTAGGCTTGGAAGTGGACATTTCTAATTTGAACCTAATAGCAGGGTGGGAAAATCAAGAACTGATAAAACAAAATATGTATATGAAAGGTGGAAGAAAGTTAAATGGTATGCCGTGTGATTGTTGCTATGGTTACAGACGATCCGCAATCATGTGGTCGACAACATGATGTCCTCCGAGTCGTTCAAGACAGATCTGTCTTACGAAGTGAAGACACGTCAGAATGCCGTCGACGTGGTGCGCAAGAACGGCAAGATCAAGGTGGGTTTGCCCTCTAGAGGCAGTTGTCTGGTGTGCGACGAGGCTGTTTAACGACGCATCGTGCTTGGTGTGCAGGTGAACGACGCGACGATGACCCAGTGCGACATCGTCAACACCAACGGATTGATCCACGTGATCAACAAGGTGTTGTTGCCAGACCAGCGCGTGCGCCCCGAGGCCTAGGAGCAACCTCGATGCCGTCATCGTCGCTGCCTCTCCGTCGACTCACGGCGGGCTAGACAGACGCTAGTTTTAAGAATGTAACACAGCTGTCACTGTTGACATTTGACAAGCCATGTGTGGCTGGAATAAATCATTAACACCATGCGTCGTATTGACAACCTCTGGCTTCTGTCCTTCCCCGCGGTGCGACCGTGAAGACGACCGTAAGGAAATCGGAGGCTTTCTTTTTACAGCTGGTAGGTTTTTGCAAGGGACACTAGCGGTCTGCTTGTGTGCCCACGAAATTCTCGAGTCTTAACTCGCCCTGTACCTGCCAATTACTCGCGTCAGTGCCCCTAAGAAACTGGTTTGAAGCGGCTGTGTCTTTGCGAAATGGTCTTCATGTCACTCCAATCTCTTCGCTCTCCGCATGGTTTTGACTGACAGCTCAGCGTTCGTATGACACCAACCTCCGTCCCACCTTGAAACGGACTCCAAGCAGTCCACTCGGCTCGTACGAGTTACAAGGCGGTGCTCCGCAAAGTGGAACGGAGTCTAGATGGCGTTGATGAATTAGGTCGCCAGGCCTCGATGCTGGATTGGAAAACACCCCCGTCCAATTTTCATAAGACACCGTGTGTGGTGTTGATGCGATGCGATGCTAGAAATGTAATTCGTTCCGCTCCTTGAAAAAGGAGGGGACAAAGTGGAGACGGAATTGCAACTCACTCGTCCGTGGCGGCAATCTTTGATCTCAACGACTAGCATCTGACGTTGGGAGGGTGCCACCCCCGTCATCTCTTGGTCGTCGGCCCGATGCTGGGTCCTTGATGAGCACGCCGACATATGCGACGAGACGAATCGTCAGCTGAGTGTGAGTGCATCTCCCTAAGTGGTCGCAATCCCACGGAAAGCCTGGAAAATTCCCGTCCGTTTGTCCAAAGTGGATTGTGCATGTTGCTATAGCTTATGTTCCTATAAATGTTGCCAACCACGTGCGCTTACATACTTGTCTCCGCTTCGAAAAATGCTGTCTCATAACCTCGAGTTACTCGCCGAAAAGGTTGGTTTTCTTTTCGGAAACTTTCATTTCGCGACTATGTGAGGTTAGTGTAAATTGCGCTAGTGTGTTACCAAAAGAAATTGAACATGGTCCTTTTTTTATTATTATGAACACTATAACCGTCTCAATAATTGATGCCCAAACGGGAACTCGAACCCCGATCTCCACCTTTTTTGTAAATAAATGTTTATTTTCCATTTAGAGAACTATTACATAACTTTACATAAACAAAAAATTAACATAGGCAAAAAAATACAAAAAAATAATAAATAACATATGAAACAAAAGGAAAATAACCCACATAAGCCGTGGATTGTGTGTGGGTGGGTAAACTGTGTTTTCTTTTGTAAATCAAGATGGAACTGAAAATATTTCTTTTTACATAGTATAATAATATATATCTAATAAATATAATACTTTGGGCATCAATTTTTAAGACGGTTATAGTGTTCATATTAATAAAATACCCCGCGCATTGCAAGCGTTTGCAATTTAAATAAGATTTCATCTATGAACATTGGCCTCTTTTCTCTATTATCAGTGAGTCACGGCGTTGGCTTTCGCTTCAAAACACCAGTACGTGGGTGCTCGGTAGTATGAAAAGTGCCGCTGCGATCGAGTCGAGAGCGTAATTGCTGTTTACAATTTCACGTCGATGCAATTATGCTTTGGAAAAGTTTGGGTCATTCATATCAACCGCATGCTCTACAAGTACCTTGTAATAATTGCTGGTCATTCCGTGCAATCCCGCATGTCACCGTTGCCAGTACGTATCTTGAATGACAGTTAATTAAACATCAAAGATGGCTCTCTGACAAATCGCGTCCGCATCGATTAATGCTAATGTGAACCACCGGGCAATGAGCACCGAGTTTTACGACCTTTGTTTACTCATCCAATACCTGGATGCTGCGTCGTTAAAACGGCGGTTACAACGGTGTACAGCGTATTCAGTAATTGCACGTGCCTATTAATCCGCCAACCCTGCGTTTTCTGGGTAAACCCCAGCCAGGGGTCACCAAATCAGCCACGGTGGCGAGCTCTGGAGGTCTTTCCAAAATTATTATTATTTGAGGTGTTTAACGACGCACTGTTTTGACATCTGGCTACGCGGCACTGGTCTAATGGCGTCGGTGAATGAGTGGATGATGATGAACCTAACCTAGCCTAGAAGGGAGGAGGGGAAACCCGGTGCCGGCACGTAGCCTACTCCTGTCGAAGAGTCTTTCCAAAAGACCATTCCATAAGAGCACCGAGCAAAATAAAAATAATTGCCGAAATCTCGCCCCCCGCTGTCATACAGACGCATTTCACGGAGATCGGAGAGCAGGGATCAATTTTTTGAGCTGGGGGCGTAGATTGGAATCCAGCTCAACGGGGCGAGATGATATCGATAGTCGCCGTCATCGATACAGTACAATCACAGGGCGACTCAAGTGGGCAGTCCGTGGGCAGGTGTTCCTTGGGGCTACGTTTCATACCTGTGTGTGTGTTTATTTTTTATTTTTTTTATGATGAATAATTTAATTAAATTCCAAAACGCCGCTAACTGAATGAGATATTAAAAAAGTTTAATTTCCTGGAGTCTAGCAAGGAATTGGTCAGGTTACAATGCTTCTTTATATTAACGTGTCTTTAGATCTGATGTATCCTCCAATCTCCGCATGTTTCATGTCTACTTGATATCAGTTTTAATCACTTTGATATCTAGGTGTGTTTTCTGAGATCCGGCCAAGACGAAGGTAGTGATCATGTTAAGTAACGTGTACTGGCCTGGTAATACCTACCCAGATTTCACCAAGTTTTACCCAGTGTAAAACAATGTTTTCCAAAGTCTGGTACTTGTATCCCCTCGGGTACGCGGTGCACCTTTCTTCAGAACTTCTCATAACTATTAGATACTACATTTCAGATTTATTTTTATTCTAAGCATGGACAACCCTATGAATGGAATTTCTAAGTTTTCATGCATTTCTGTCACCTGAAACTAACCAAACTTTCTCAGTTTTCCAACGATTCAAGTTTAGACGACGCTGCGCATGAACATTGCGAGATAAAATATGGAAAAAAATATGCCTTTGGCCTACACTTTTATTTGCTACATTTGTTAAGTTTTAATTTGGTTTGGCTTAAATTTTTTGCTTTATTTTGTCATTAAACGACCCATCTACGATTTTCTTTGGACGAGAGTACTCGGTGTTACGAAAATTATTGAAGATCTAAAGTCAAATGTCTAAAGTTTGGGGAACACTGTCGTAAAGAGACAATTGTTGTTACAATTGTTGAGACAATGCATTTAGCCAAATTGTATACTAGATAGTTTAGTGCAGTTATGTGGAGTCGAAACTTCCATGTTTTGGTCCATTTACCAAAGTATGTCCCGGGTGCAATAGATTGCTCGGGTGCAATATTTTCAGACAGGCAAGGAAATTTCTTTAAAACATAATAAACTCTGCCTTACTGTTCTTTGACGCAATCTGTTCCGTCAGGTCAGTCGATTAGAAAGCAGCTTTACATTTCCACCGATGTAATAGGCGAGTTGTCGAACAAAAATTTTGTTTGTTTATCTAATAATCGTTTCATCTTCAAATCCACTTTCCAATGTAAAGAAGTTCTACTGTACAGTAGTTCCAATGTACAGTAGTTCTAATGTACAGTAGTTCCGATGCACAGTAGTTCCAATGTACAGTGGTGGCTAATTTGCTTCCAATGGGCTACATGTGTGTTTTTTTTGTACATGTTTAGCGTGACTTCTCCGTCAACCACGGAGCAGAGCGCGCCACCAACGCACCAACACTTTTTAAACGATTCAACGTCGCTTCAGCCAAGATGCCAAGCTTATTCCTTAAGAATACGGGCTTTTATGCGGGCTCCTAAGACGTTGACGTATGCTTCTGGTAGTTTTTGCTCCTTAAAAAATGCAGTTAAAACGATATAACGTGCTTTTGGCGAGAGTAACGATAAAATAGCATTTGCCAGCTTTGGCTCGCTGCTAGTTGCACCCGGCCTCACCCCAGCTAAGATATCTCGAAATAGGAGACGACAGACTCCCAAAAGTCGACTGACCATGGTGGCAACCATGTGCCACATGGCCGCAGCACGACGACACTCCACCAACATGTGCCATGTCGAGCTGATTACCTTGCACCAAGGGCACAGGGGCGACTGTAATTTCCGGGAATGGCACAGGAAAATGGGACATCGAAACCAAGAGTTAGGGAGCGACTTCGCTGGCTCCAGGTAGCTTCGTCTCCAGACCAGTGGCCTGGTAGCGGGCCCTTTACGCCGAAGAATGGGGCCGTGATGTCCCACTGAAGGGATTTTCGTTTATGCACGGTGTCGAACACTTTTTGGGTTTGATCCTCGGCACAGGGATAGACAAGGGTTGGTGGCCATGGTCCAGGGCCAGCTGTTTCCAGGATACCGCAGCAGAACGCCTTTACTCGATTGAAGTTCATCAAGAGCGCAGCGCGGTGTCGTGGTGGTAGATCATTGAAACCAGCTAAATCCTTCAGCTTCTTCCAAATGTCGCCGTCAAGGAGGTCGCCGGTCGATCTACATCCGCGCCGTCCCGATGATGGGTCGAAAGTGTTGGTTGCAGTCGGGATTTTTTTGCCAGTTATAAAAATGTTTAATCGGTTATTGACAAAATGACCATTCTTTACAATTTAACTTAACTGACATACTGTTAACCACTGTTAACCTACCCTAACCTAACCTAACCTAACCTAGCCTAACCTAACCTAACCTAACCTAACCTAACTTAATCTAACCCAACCCCTGCTGACTCACACTCACACGCACTGGTGTGTATCTGCAACACTGATCTCAAATGACCTTGATAGCATTTGCCACGGAGCGATTTTGAAGCTAAGACCGCCATTTTGAGAGTTCCTTGTTTTGCTTTTTAAAAAAATTCCGTGTTTTTTCAATTGTTATTATTATGTGTTCGTAGTTTTTGTGGTTTTCATCTATTGTTGGTCGAAATTGGTTGAAAACGTGTTTAAAAAAACTCTAAAATTAGGATTGAAATCATATGGACACCTCGGATGTTGCCAACAATGGATTTCCTGACAATGCATTTTGATCAGCTGGCCGAGTCTGTCCAGGATATTTGAAATCAGCTAATAAGTGACAGGAGACATTCCTTCCAACTACACTCAGTGCATCTTTCATGTGCCCATCGTTTGATATGGACTTGGTGGTGGTAGAAGACAGCGTTCCCTGACGTTGTCAAAAAGGACATACTGCTTCCTCCTATGTTCAATCTCCTTTGCACTTGCATCCAGTTTTCAATTTACAAACTTTCTGAGAGGAAATTCTCGGAGAAAACTTTTGAAGTATAATTTTATAATCTCCCTTTGTACTCAGTTTCATTGTAGGTAGATAAACGCTGGAAAGCGTTTCCTAACTGGTCAAACTTATTTACAGAAACGTTTATCCATGAAGCTGAGTCCTGGGGACTTATCGAAGATTTAGACTTTAGTTGTGTTGCTTTATAGCGTCTGAATGTGGGATTAGCGGCGCTTGACAAAGCAAGACGCCGCAAGCAGCCGAACCAACCGACCATTCCTTCGAGCCAGACAATTGCGCAGCGGGTACATCGGCTACCGGCTTGGCAAATCCAAGGGCCTAGGTCGAGTCGATACAGGAGTCGGCTTCTGATGAATGGTTTCAATCAACGCCTGTCAAACAAAAGTGCGTGACGCGATTTTGTGCAATCGATTGCAGAAAAAAAAGCTATGCGTCGTTTGGCGGCAAATGTGGATTGATAGCTCATAAGATAATGCATTTCTAGACGTGGGTAAATAGCCGGCTGATTTCTGGCGCATCAGAAAGCGATTATCCAGGAGATAAAAACAGAAGCCATCCAACTTCATCATCATTACCCCCTTCACCAATAACTCGGCAGTTTCAATCTCTGCATATTCATCGGCACCGACGACCGACGCCGAGACTTTCATCGACTTCGCCAAGGACTGTTGACGCATCAAGTGCTCCAATTAAGAAGTCGCTTAATTGCCTAAGTTATTTGCCGTGGCTCTCTCGGGGAGGCACTGGACGGCGTTGAAACTCGCCCTGTTTGTTTCCCGGCCAGGTGCAACTTCTGAGGTCGCCGTTGTTTGCCATGGCGATGTCTAGCCATTGTCATCCACTGCCCTTGCATGGTACTGGTCGGACAAGGTTGTCAAGAGACGAAGCAAATGGCAGGCAAACTCACTTTGACTAATCATCAGCATGACGCCACATCTTTGCCTACATTCAGTGTAAATAAGCTATGCGTTATCACCCGGTAAATTAGTGTGCTGGACATTTTCACAAAACGATCCCTGTCGAAGTATCTTGTCACTCAAACTGACTTATATGCACAACAGGTGCAATCTATATCAAAATGCGACTCCAATATACATTCATAAAGCACCACATGCATAACATTATTTAAATTTTTGCAAATTCCCAGCGCTGGTTGTCCCTTCAACGGCCAGTCTTTCAACACCTTTCAAGCACAAAAATCGCCGTCCTCTTTTTGGTGGTGAGCGCATTAATTCGGCAACTACGTTTTATATCGCCGTCACCTCCAGTACGCCATGTGTGTCATGTAAATGCGGTGGAGTCGGCAAGGGTGGAAGGAGCCCCCACCCCTTGCTGCTACAAGGAACGAACGACTCGGCGAGAAAATCCGCTACTCAATTAACTCATGCAAAGTAGTGGCTTGTGAGCGGCGAGCTGCAATTGGCGCGGTGGCAGGCAGGCACCAAGACCTGCCCTTTGCTTGTCAAATCAACACCCGGGCCGACCACGAACCCGAACCGCTTCAACATTAATTTCATCCGACGGCTGGACGCACGCCGTCAGTCAGAGCATCTCGCCGCGTTTTTGTGCTCCTCTTGGACTGAGTTGGCTTCGACCAGAAATCAAACTTTGTTTACGGCAATTAGTGTCTGCAGCTTTGACAAACAATGGCTAATTACTCCCTTGCCAAAGCCTGGAGATAATAGGGAAAGTTTTCAATGCAAGCTTCAGGCGCTTTGAAGGTCGCACCGCGGTGCATCGCTAGCCAGCTCGCTGCTGAAACTGTTACGCAGGGTAATAAATGCAGATTGCTGATGGAAAGAACTCGGAAGAATGCAGCAGGGAATGAGAACGCAACCACAACGACTACCAAAGGCGTTGTTGCTTTATTTCGCGTCGAATCGAATGCTTAGATTGCACCAGCTTCCCCACCCTTAGGTCTTGAATTTGTTTGCCTCTCGCTATATTAACTAATTTAAATATTAAAGCACTTCGACTTCGAACTAATCTCTGTGCGCATTGCTTTGCAAAAAAAAAAAAAACGAGTGGTAGTCAGGGCATGGCCTGCCCATGGCGCGCTGAGTCGGGGTGGCGGCCAAAGCCGTTGCTTGGGAGACGGCGCTGGGTTGATTACTTGATGTAACAAATCATCTCGTCCTGTTGACGGATGCTGCGGCCGCGACGGTCAAAATCTTCAGCTTGAGTTTTGTCAGCTGGCTGCTGAGTGACAACATATGTTACAAGTGGTAGGAAAGAAATCGATCCACAGCTAGCATGTGAATCTTTACCATCGATTATTTAACACCGGTGACATTTCCAGAAGTAACAAAGTGCTACACCTTTTCTTAGCTGGAATCGGGTCACTTCGAGTAATATTTGAAATGCCATACACGAAGACCATTGTGAAAGGCTGCACTGGTCGTGGGCGCCAAGTGCTTTCCCAGCCCCTAGCGCTACGAACTCAGAAAATCGAGTATCGTAATATCATTTAGCGGGCGCTCGAACTCGATGAAAAAACAAGCCGTCTCTCATGTTACCAAATTAAATTACCTCTAATTTCGTCTGTGACAGGGCAACCCGCGCATGGAGAGACCGAGAGAGCTTCAAATTATAAAAAATATTTTGCCGAAAGCTCCAATTTCGCGCCGCGCGAAGCTAGGCAATAATTCCCATGAAACCCGAGGCTCGGCGACGTGGCCAAACCCTTTGGCGGACTCTTCGCCGAACCATTCGCCGGGACCTCCTTGGCCGTCGCCACGCCGCGTCTGCGCCCCGATGCCAAACACGTGGTGGTGACGTCACCGCGACGCCCGCCGCCGCGATGCCTATAAAGCGTGCGAGGCGCCGACGACGTCCCCACTCGAACTCGGCGCCTCTACGGACTCGTTGCAACGCCCCCCCCTTCCCCCCAGTGTGTGGAGGCGTCGTACGTGCTGCTCACTGTGTGCTTGGACTCTGTGCTTGGCAACTTCTGCCAAAGACTGCCGACAGGTGGAGGTGTGGTGGGGACGGCGTCCTGACCGCTAACAAGAGGCAAAGATATCAAGGTGAGTGTATTGGTGGGGCGTTGCATTACATGAGTCTTGACGAGTGGGTTCGGTGGATCAGCCTCACTAATTTCAGGGATACTTGTGTCCCTTTTAACAAATAGCCTGGAGCAACATCTTCGTTGACGAGGCTTGCGCCTAGGCTCGGGAAAATCGCCTCGCTTTGCCTCTCCAACTTCCCAACGTCCAGGGGTCGAACGGTGTTATTACTTTGGCAGTACTGAAGTTGAACATAGATGTTCTTTCTTTATTTACTACGCTACAAAGTGTCAACGAGGTACTTGCAACGTTAAGGAATTAAAAAAGCGCGACTCTTGCGTTTCGTTTAAACAACTCGTTGGCAATTTGCTAGCAACTGTATTGTTTTAATGTGCGTCACGCGCCTTGACAACCGACGCGTGAGTGCGTTTTAACGCGATGCGCGTCGCGACGCATCGCACTCGTTAACCGACGGGCACCTCGGCAATCGACGCCCGCCGACCGACGCCGCGACGCCCGGGAAACGGGACCTGTTGCCGGCGGCGTCGATCCTCAACTGACAAGGGCGTCGCGCGATGTCTCGGTGACTCGGATGCATATCAATTTATTGTTGAACAGAAACGGTCAACTTTGAAGCGAAATGAGACACATTTTGAGAGATTTGATGCTTTGGGTCCGAATGTGCATGCGTTACTGTCAGGTGGCTTGAGACGCACTGACTTTCGTTAAGTGTTCTCTCTTAGTTCACTTTTGATACTTTCACCCTTATGGATATTGACTTATTATTTATTAACGCCGCAAGAAATCAAAAGTTAAACAACGATAAGCTTTGCTTGGTAACTCTCATAAAGTTCCATGCCAAAATAAAAATCGATGTCGACTGGATTTCAATTTAGAGTTCAAAGAAACGGTCGACTTTGAAGCTGAATTAGAAATATTTTATGAGATTTTGAGTGAAAACTTCAGAATAACTAAAAGTGAGCTTTCGGATGCAATCACTCAGCGAAGAAATTAAAGTTGGTGAATGCATAACTGCCATGACAAGATAAGTAACAATTGAACTCCTTCAATGCGCCTGTCATTGCCAGCAAGATTTGGCAGCTGTCAGTTGTCACTGTCAAGATCTTGGCAAGCAACAGATGCAAGAATCCTGCCTGCCTTGCTGGATGCATCTTGGCTTAAACAACAGATGTCTGTAGCATAGACGTACTTCCAACAACAGACCATTGCATTTTGATAGAAAATAACTGAATAAAAGGAATTTAGGTTGACACTTTAAACACCTGTCAAGCCCATTTGGTGACCGTTTCGTGGAGTCTGGACCAGAATCTGATGCCCTGAGGGCGCCCTATGTGGTCAATTTTTTAATGTAAAATCCAAATGTTTCCTTAGAGCTCACTAAGAGCAAGATTGTACTCAGGTATGACTTGATTCGGGCCTAAGTTTCGAGTGGCTAGCCAAGCGTCGAGAACTTTTAATGCAACTTCTAGATTGAAGCAGTGCTGCCATTAGAACTCCAACAACTTTGAACGAAATTGATCAAAAATACGCTATTAAACACATTTTTATGTAAACGCGTTCTCTTGCGTCTATCAGTAAGGCGATTTGCGGACGAGAATTGATTGGCCCGGGTCGCCCACCAAAGATAACGCGTCCGGTGCAATGCAGAATACACTCGAAGAAATGTGCCGAGGAATAAATTACCTACCTGTTGTACCCATAAATTAGGCGGAGTTTTGAATGTCCTGCGGGAGAACGTTTGCTTGTCAGAGATTACAACCATCCCTGCTTGCTTGACTGTTCAGCTAACAGGCGCGTCGCACCGCTGACAAGACTGCCACGGCAAGGAAAACCTAACCGTAGAAACATTTGCCATTACGTTTTACCGTCTGTCCAAAGAAACAAACCCCGTAAAGCACCTCAGACCTTGCGTTGTGTTGCTCGAGGCGGCCGGGAAACTAGCGCCATGACACGCAGCGATTTTTTGCTGGCCAATTACAAAAAGATTAATTGCCTAATGCACGACCTGGCGCGGCGCTCTCATCGCGTCGTGTGGCATCTGTGAGATGGGGTGGGGGGCTGGGTAATATGCCCACCTGTTTGGAGCTCATTACCTACCCTGCTGTACGGCCCGAGCGGGCAGACAAATTGTTATGTCGGCCACTTTTTCAACGCTGGTGTCGCGGCGCTGGTGTGGGTTTATGCGAGTGGAAGAGAAACGATGTTTGCAACGGAGCGCCGTGGCTTGAGATCTGTCTGGGGATGGTGACACTCGCAGGATGCAAATGATCGCAAATATGTTACAGTCTTTGTGGGGTTACTTTGTATTTATTTTGTTTTGCTGTGCTTTGTTATTGTGTGGCCAAGTCTCTATGCTCCGCGTCCGTGATAGTTTTTAGACTCATGTCTACTCTACTTTATCCTACCTTAGCACTGTGTGATTGCTTGGGGTTATATATTTTCGAAATTACAAAATGTGTTAGCTTTTGAGTTATTGACCCTGATTATTTTATTTAGTTGCATTTAGGATGCTTGAACTTGGTAATCGTTATAATTTTTTTGTGGTTATTTTGTTATCGGAAAATTATCAAGACTGATTTAACCCTTGATAAAATAACAGGTACAAGTTACGAAACGTTGGGAAATTTAGTTGTTCTTTGCATAGCATTTAAAACCCGGTTGAAATAGTTTTTGTCAGGTTTCCTTCGCAACTAAATTAGCATCCAATCAAATTGATAATAAAATCCATTGGTTCTTGCAATGAGACGATATAATAACGGGGCTCTGGGGACATTCCCCAAATGACTGCTCGTCGACAGACTTTTATCGGGGGTCATAAAGCCGTGGGATGACTGTCATCCAAGTCTAAGTTTATCGCAAGAATACTACGATCTGGGCAAGACATCTAGGTTGACACTCATCTATCAGCCTCTTGTCGATCATATGTTGCAGCCCATGTGTGGTCGGCTGGGTCCTCCTATTCGTAGTCCCATAAAACCCATAAAACCTCTTCAAAGTCTCGCAGTTTCCAGGTGAAAAATAGCACAGAAGTCCTGCTCATCGTCTGCATAGATGCAATTTTTATAAAAGAAGAAACGGATTAAAAGATGCATAAAAACAGCTGCTTTTATTTTCATGAAAAAGCTGTAAGACTGACAAAAGAACTGCTTTGATTGCTTCCCTCACCTGTACCTAGCGACTTTAGAAGCCCGGCTGGCCACCATGCAGAACAGGACATGCATTCCAACTCTTTATGCAGGACCTTTCAAACAGACACCACCAGTTCGTCTGGCATTTTCCATACGGTATTTCACCCACATTCCGTTTCCATGGCGATTAATCAGTCGTCATGAAGTCCCCTTCCGCATTAATCAATTAGACGCTGTCGGGCTGGCTGACACTGACGATGGAGGGGGGGGGGGGGGGGGGGGGGGATACAGTCAAGGCGTACCTCGTAGGGGCAAAGGGCGCCTGCACCCAGGATGGACGTACACTTGTTGCATGAGGCCCATGACTTGCATCCAGGCCATGGCACAGAACATCCCGGGAACCACCCGCCGTGGACGAGAACGGGATCAAATCCACCCGGCGCATTTATATCTATGCAATAAGATTGTGTATTGTTTGTAAGCATCGATTGTATTACACGCTACATGCCCTGTGATTGAGTGGCAAGTACCTAGCCGCGACAAATCGGTTGCCTTGTCAGCAGCGCCCTAATGTGAAGCGAGCGTCAACAACGTCCGTGGAATTGGGTCCCTCCTTGGGTTGCAATATCTACTTGCCAAAGATGTTCACGTGTTTCCTCTTACGATCTTTTACTTCTACCTTTTTCTTACTTTTAATTAGTTGAGAACAGAACAGTATTTTCATAGTGTGATTTGAAAACGTTTCCTCTTAATTTCATCTTTTACCTCTTCATTATGTTCGTTATTCGTCCTGGTTCTGATCTCTTTAATGACCAACACTCGCATGCAGGAGGAGAGGTAAACCGACGCCTATTACTTCGATTTATAAGGGAGTGGTTTTTGTAGAGGGAAGGGGGGGATTGTCACAATGTG
The DNA here is from genome assembly GCA_947568835.1 of Protonemura montana. Classification (NCBI taxonomy): domain Eukaryota; kingdom Metazoa; phylum Arthropoda; class Insecta; order Plecoptera; family Nemouridae; genus Protonemura; species Protonemura montana. Next base: position 26,689,174 of record OX387603.1, on the reverse strand, counting down.
GATTGAACAAAGGAGTGGGACAGATGAATACAAATCAAAACTTCATTACAAATGCATGTCAACAACTTTAGCAGCCGTTTCCGAAACCGGAATACTTTTGTCGCGTCGGGTGTGGTTCAAGTGTGGTTCACGAGATAATGAATTTAGTTTCTGTCCCATTCGATGAAGCCAACCGACTGAAGCCAGCAATGCAAGGTTGGCTGCTACGAGACCTGCGCCTTTCACTAAGCAAAGAGAAGGAAATAAAGCATTCAGCCGGCGTGCCATCAAACCTCTGCTTGGAGTCGGCTTTTGAAAATCACTCTCCCTGAGCGCCCTCCCTGACCTGACTCACTCCTCCCCCCCCCCCCCCCCTAACACCCTACCCCACGCATCGTCGATGACTTCACTGTTTGCCATCTTCCTGTTCGACACACGAGTTCTGCGCAGAGCGTAGTGCGTGTACGCACCCATGCATGGGATCGAGTATTGAGACAATATTTGGCCGCCCATCACTAACCCGAGGCAGAGCAGGGATGCATCCCCCAATGTGATGGGATGTATTACCTTCTGTTTCTCATGGGTTGGAACAAAAACACAGCGAGCATAACACAAAAGTACTGTCGCTCGTTTGGCTTGTTAATGCACGTAATTTATGAATGACCTGCAATGATAGTGTACCGAGCGACCGAGCGACCGACCGACCCTCCATTCATTACTTTGTAGACTTAACAACAATTTATTCGCCGCTACAAAAAATAACAGAGTGTCGCGCGGATGCTGGCTTTCATCAGTTTTTCCCTGGAAATTCCAATTTACGGAATTCGAGCGACTTCTGGCGAGCGGCAGGTGCGACCTTGGTTTTCAATGCTGTCCCAAGTGTCAGCTCCCAATGCACCCGTCGCTGTTTCTGTCTCCAACCCTGATTAACGCTTCACCGCGGAAGTTGAGTGCTTCGACCGGTGTTTTACCTTTAGGGCCCGCTGGCAACTCGGCCAGACATAACACAAACTTTTAGCCCAACAGTTTAGCAGCACTTTGATGTTGGATAGGTGGGCACTATAAATCGCTGTGTTCAGAACTAACACAAATGGTTTAGCATGAATTTGCTGAGCGCTCGTTTCGTATATTGTTGTTTGTTTGTTGGCAACACTGGCGCGAGCCTGGAGGGAGCCTGTACCTAAAAGTGCGTGCCGCTCAGAATAACCAAGCTAAATAATAATAATAATAATAACAATAATAAATGCTAATTTTCCTTGAACAGCGAGTTGGTATGAGGATCGTCCATAAACATAATATTATAATACTTTTACAATAAAATTACAATACATTTACAATTCATATATTCGTCAATAGAATAAAAACAATTTTCTATGAAAACGTTTTTAAAACTGCTCTAAATTTAGTTGCATATTTAATATTTTTCATTTCATATTGAGCGAGCTAAAGGAGAGGACAACGGCAGCAAGCCAGTAATGTTCCCGTAAGATCACGATCGATTCACTCACGAGGCGATTGCAGAAACTATAAAGCAATACGGGAAATAACATATGTCACATTGTTGGCAGAGAACCGCGACTCACGAGAGCGCCCGCGAAATAATTGAGTGCGATTGATTCCGACGCGGCTGGTTACACACGTGTTGATTTCCACTGTTTCAGCGCACACGTCCCGCGTTCCATATCGCCTTGTGGGCAGCACCGGTGCAAGCGCTATTTGTAGAGAAATCGAATCCGATTTATTTGCATAACTGAATAATCATTGCCCGTTATATTGACCGCTGTACGCTGTACTTGGAGTAATTGCATGAGAGTCAGTTACTGAATGACAGCACTACGTTGTAAGGGGTATCTAGGTGGTAATTACTTGGTAAATCAGTAGCATTGCTTTTTTAAGGGTTCCTGATACAGCAATTGACAGGACAATGGTAGAGGTAATGCCCGAAAACTCCGGAGCAGGCGGATTGCGCGGCCTCCAGGGAGTTCCCGTCTAATTGAACCCTTCATTAACGCGTCTTGCAGGGCAAACTTTGACGAAGGCTGCGGTGAAGGGTGCGCCGAATGGCGGAAGCAATGGAAACCACGGAGCGCCGCGATGCGGGCGCAAAGTTTGTCCCGCATGTTGCTGAACCATCTGCCGGCCGGTCGGCAACTGGTGCCACTAACAAACGAGCCAATAACAATTGGCGTTGTTGGTGCTAATGGGCTTTCTTTGCCGGCGAAAGGGTGCGCTGGCTGCGACCAATTCCCTCGGCGACTCGCTCATTAATTGCATTCTTATTGATTGGCTCCTGCGAACAATGAGTGTTAGTGCACGGGACTTGAACTAAGTTGTGTGTGATTAACATAAACGTATGGCTTAAATTAAGAAGCGCGCACTGGGACTTATTTCTTTCTTGTTACTGTGCTCGAAAAGTTGGGAAAGTAATTTATTTATGTATGGACTCGCGCTAGGAATTGGACCCGAGCACGCACGAAGGGTGCCGACGAACCGTGAGGGCAAGACACGAACTGTTGATATTAGGACTCGGTTGAATTATGTACAGGTCGGTACAGAGCAATATTAAAAGCGGCAGATTGCTCACAGAAGTATTTCGGTCTAAGGCAAGAAACTCTGAACGAATCCGACCGACGCCGAGACCAATTGGACTGTAACCCCGCTCGACGCCCAGCCTGCGATGCATCTACCTAGACATCGACGTCGGCGTCGCGACGGGCACCGCGGGCGCAAGGCATTGTCTCGCTAATTGAAGAGATGCATCTCATGGCGTCGACCCTCGGCGACGCTCGCGTGCCACTCGACACGGATAACAGCGTTCTTGTTAGCCACTCGACGCCGACGCCGACGACGAAGCTACAAGATTCAACTCTATGCTTGCGATTGCTCAACAAGCTAGCGCGCTCGGGGAGCGAAATCGTTGGCGAAATCAACGGGCGCTGGGTCGTTGCCACGTCGTATTGTTCTTGCAAGCAGATGCACGGGGAGTTGTCATCTGCATAATTCACAAGAAGCTTTGCAAGCTTGTAAAAGACAGCAGAGATTTTTTTAGCGTTCGCCAGATGGTGGAAGCTTCAATTAGGATCAAACCGACGCTGCATTTTTAAACCACAATTCCAGTGAAACCTTGTATACCCACAGATATCATGTTATCACAGTGTTTCTCTCAAGCCAGGCGAGATTCTTGCGAGGTCAGAGAGCTAAGTGTCAGGGATCAGGTTTCGTCGTTCGGGAATCAATCAGCTCTCTGCGAGTTTGATGGGTGATTGATGGCGTCGTTAAGCTGCTCTTGGGTTAGGTGCGGCGACCCTTTGTCAGAAGCTCATCCTCCCAACGCTGCTTTAGCTAATTTATGCCAGTGCAGGAACGTACGTTGTCCTGCGCTCCTAGCTGATTATTTACCGCGACAAAGTGCACATTATTGCTGTGAAAACTTAGCTTCCCGCTCGAGGGGCCAAAAAACAAGCGAGCGACCTGAAAACATGCATCAGACAAGTCTGGCTAATTACTTATAATCGCACTTGTAACAATGTTGGAGCACGTCGAGTGCAAGTGCACTCAGCGCTTCGCTTTGATCGCAAACGTTGGGTAAAAATTAGCCGAGAAAGGCAACAGCGACAAATTGGATAGCGAATGATCAACAAAGCTCAGTACGATGAACGTCTCGCCCACAGCGCTGCATCGCTGCACGGCCAAACTTTGCATTCAATTCGTTGCAATTAATTGCTGTTTGTTTATATAAATTCACTGCATGTGAACCGCATCAGCTGTCACGGCCGCTACGGTCGCCAATCGAACCAACCAATAACTCGCCAATCGCAAGCCAGGTTTTCTTTGCAGAGACCACGGTTTTCCATAACATATTCCCGGAGCGGCCGTCCACCCGCTCGAAGGCAAGTCGACTGGAAAATGTATCCGCCCGTATCTTCTAGAATGCTAAATGCAAGGTCTTTGCCGGTGCCCTTCGGCGGCCGCTGAACGGACGTTCGATTCACGGCGATATCACTTCGCCGATCCATTGTCCGTCCCGAGGTGCCGGCATCGATCCACCCCCGCGCGCGGCTCAAGACTCCGAAAGTTTCGCGCGGCGTAATTTGATTTGCCAAACAATTGGCGACAGCAAACTCGTTTGGCGCGATGCGTCGTCGTGCGTACGGCATGTCTCTGAGATGATCGCTGGGATTAGCATAGAAAAGAGCCACTTTGCAGAACGAGGAGCGAAGGGTTGCGAGGGGGGGGGGGGGGTGTTGCTCTTGTCAACGCGCGCTGTAAAACGGTATGCTTATCAAATCACATTACCATAAGACGACTCTCTTGACGGCCACGTACCAAGCGTCGTCTCACATTGAACGGCGTCCTAAATTAATGTAAATGCACTTTGCGAGTTTTAAAATATAGGTTATGCACCACCCAATGGGATCATCCCGACGTCGGCGTCGTCGTTTTTGCCGGAGCATCAAAGGGAAGTGTCCCGTTTCTTTGTAGCGAACCGCGTTTCGTCGCTAATATTATACTTGCCTCAGAAGCGCAAGCCGCAAACGCGTTGTCTACTACGGAATAAGGGAAAAAGAGGGGCATCAAAGGTGTCCAGCTGTGGTTATTACCTTCCCTGCCTTTGAGGGATGCCACGTCGAAGGGTGTGGCGGTCGCTGGTGAACGTTGCGTCTTACCAGGCCATGGACGTCGTTGTTGACAACGCCATGGGTCAAGAGGCGTCGCGACGGTTGCCGACGGCGTCGACGTCACACGGAGTACTTGCCACGCGACACCGATGCGCTCATTAAAACGCTGGCGTCGCGACGCCAAATCAATTACCGGCTGCTGATGTACAACCTGTCGAGTTGCACGATACGACAATTGTTTTCCTTCTGTACGCGTACCTTTTTCGTCCTTCGTTCGTCCTTCGATCGTTCTTAATTTATCTCTGGTTCTCATTTATTCCACATGAGTGGGCCATTCACAGACCAAGCCGTCCCTCAAATATTCGCTTTCCAACCAGCCATCAAAGCAGAGTTTTCAAACTTTTCAATTGCGTTCCGACAATAAGATGACGTATTTACAATATGCAATATATATAGTGGAGGAGCCGATCATGCTTTGCGGGTTGCGTTTAGGGACACGGGGTGGAGGAGCCGGTCCTGCATTGCGGGCTGCGTTCAGGGACACTAGTATTCTCACACCGGATATGAACACCCTAATCGCCTTGTTGACTTTAAGTCTAGCCTTTGGCGATGATGATATCAAAAGTATGTAATTAGCTTGTATAGAAGGTGTGTTAGTTTTAGGTCCAACACTTCAAAACCGGATAGATAACTCCATCACAATTAGAAGCCTAGATTTTAGCCAGGGCCGTCGCTTGGTTTGCTGGTTCTAGCAAATGTAATGTTGCAAGTAGACCTGTCCTGTCGTCTCTTATTAAATCAGATGGACATGATTGCCCCGGTCATTAGTGGTTAGGTACGACAACCCCGGGTTTATCGAGTCCCTATCGAGAGTTATCGAGGCTATCGAGTCGACAACAGGGCGGGACTCTGCCACGCACGCCGCCGTGTCATGTGCCACTAAAACATTCATGAAACTATTGGACACAGCATTCACGTACATGCAACATTTCATGTACACAACACACCCGCACACATAGTTGTACGACTAATTTATTTAAGTATTCCATTTATGTCGATGATAGCGTCCAGGACACTCCTCCTTCTAAATGTCACTCAGTCGCGGCGGCGTTTGCCCAAGCGTCTTTGGCGCCGCGACGCTGGCGACGCCATGAATTAAACATCGACTTGGTCTTGCGTTGCCGTCGTGCGTCTCAAAGTAACTCAAGACACGAGCGTGTCGGCTCAAGTTGGCGTTGGCATGACTACACGCGTGTACTGGTTTTATTAGGAGTTTACTTTGAAGACATGTTTCCAGCTGAGATAGTGAAGAGTTGCCGCTTTAAATCAACTGCTATGATATTTTGTGAGCGCTGGGTTTCTTGTGGCTTGATCAGTCCCGATTGAGATGCCTGAGCAGAGCTTCCACTTTGATGCCCTGAGCCGTACAATGCAATGATGTGGACCTCTTATCGAATTACAGCTCCGAGGAAAACCAATCGAATAATCATTTCGGTTGACAAGTCGAGGAGATTATTCTGTCCGGCGATTATTAAAGTTATTGTCTCTGATCGGGAATTGGTTAGGCCCCGAACGAGGTGTTGTTGCTTATTGAGTCGCCAAGGGTACCAAAAAGGGCTACGAATCGGTGGCTTCTAATTTATTTATATATTTTTTTGTATTCTCTACTAAGCTTAAGATCTTTTTTCAAGAATTGACAAGTGCTCTTACCCTTGAAGAAGTAACTAGTATATGTTACGAAACGTCGGGAATTTTAGTAGCCCTTTACTTAGCATACAAAACCCATTTCAAATAGTTTGTCTTAAAACTAGTGCTAAGGATAAATCAAGTAGACATGAGTCTAAAAACCATCAGGATGAAGCGCTATTAGCAGATATTTTAAATTAAATAAAACTAGAACAACTAGGTAAGAACTGTATGGTTTTGAAATAGAAATCAGAGAGTTGGAAGTCTTAGAAGTCTTGGACTTCGGCCCATCGATGTAATAGCGTCCAGTGGTTGTTAAAAAGAAGACCACAGGTCAACCATGTTCCAACAGTTCCATGCCCGTGTGGGACGTTGGCTGACCTCCTACCATGTGGTCTACAGATGGCGTTCCGATTACTGCTGATGCTGATGTTCATGCTACCCCTGGCACTGTCGCTGCCAGGACTGGACGACAACATGCTGCCGACAGACGAGGAGGTGCTGTCCTCTCTGCTGAACCGAGGACAGCCCGAGGTGGAGGCCTCGCTCGGTCTACCATCTGACGAGGAGAGCTTTAACACCCTGCACGCGCTCTTCGGCAGCTTTGGGGGCCCGCCGCATGGCAGCGCCGCGTCCGCCGCTGGAAGCAGCGGTACCCAGCACTTCGTCTCGTCCTCATTTCCAGGTAGATTACTGGCCAATTAGAAAACCTCGCCGTCGCCTCCCTGCCTGGCTCGCTCGGAGACGGCGACGATGGAATACATTACTGCGTCTATTTGTTTAAGCGAAACGAAACCAATTATACGCGACGGTCAAATGGGAAAGTAAATTTTCCGAGGAAATTTAATTAATTTCCTTTCCGCACGTTAATAATTGCGACAGACAATGGCTGCGCTCGTCGAGGTTGGCGACAGCTCTGCGCATTTGCAGTGTCGTACGTCCAAGTTCGCTGCGATGTTTGACTTTTCGCTGGGAAATATTAATCATCGGAGGATCAAAGTCTTATTTGCGAATTGTCAGCTCGGTATGTCCCGGCGTCCCGTTGCCCGGCGACCGACGCCCAAGGGTAGCTTGGAGTAATAAAACGTAAGCCAGCCCGACGTGTGCCCCGCGAGGAAATGATGATGCGTGAAAAACGACGTGAATGTCTCGGCGTTCTGCGTGGGTTCTGGCGAGAAACAGACAGTCGCTAAAAGCTTTGCTCGAATTGATCGAGTCCAGACCCGGCTTGTTGGCAATATTAATCTGGCTAATGCATGTACCACACAATAGGCGCTGGTTAGCGTCACCAATCCTTCCGTCAACACATGACGCTCACAATGAACTTTAATTAATTCTTGAAAGCCGGTGCTTTTTGACGCGGCCGCGCTGGGCGGGGAACGGCATTGAGCCTGTGACTGGGAGGATGGATCTGAGGGGGCCGCTGATCAGCTCGGCGTCCCCTCGGCGAGGACGACCGTGGCTTGATTGCCGTGGAACTCGGCGATTAGCGCGACCGGCGATCCGCGTATCACCCGCCGCGTCGTCGACGTGCACCTCGCGGGACGCCGATGCCGACACACACGCGGCTCAGCGCTGGCGCAGGCGCAACAAGCCCCAGCGAACGAATCACTTCCTCGTGGTGATTGCGAGACTTTGCCGTGGAACTCTGATATCCTGGTGCATGTTTGCTGCCAGCCAGCCTTGTTTTAGCACTTTGGGAAAAAAGACAACACTTTCTGTTCACTCTGGCAGAGGTTGCGCTATTACGATCGGAGACCCCTTTTGAGTAATTTCACCGCGATGCTTTCGCATGGCGTTTGCCGGCGGTGGCGGCGCCGGGTTCACGGATCGCAAGCAGTTGAGCAAACAAAGGCGGTACACCTGTTATCAAATAGCCAGCGGCAACTTTTAGAACGGCGTCTTATTTGCTGTCTAAACCTTGGTCCGAAGCAATCGCCTGCTCGTAATGAACACGCACGACAAGTTGCTTGGGTCCCGCGCGAGAATCACAGCAACCACAGCACCTGTTTTCAGCCAGCAAAGACCCTTCAAGACTCCATGTCACACACATTCTTATCCCCCCCTCACCCTCCCTCCCAGTCCCCGTCCGTGGTCGGCGCGAGTTTTCTCAAGAGGGATGTCACATTATGGCAAACCACTTCATATGACACTTCCAAGGAGAATCTCAGCTAATATGTTGATGCATAATTTACACGTCGCATTCGGCTCGGGGGTTGGGAAGCAACCACGCAACGTTACGAGCACGTTATCGTACTCTACGCTCGGAGAGAGCTTCATTCAATTAGACCCGAGGAGTCGGCGACAATTCCCTCGTTTTACTTCTAATTGGACGCCAAGTTTCGAGCGGCGCCGCAATGCCACGAGGAGTGTACGCTCGTGATGTCGCCGTGAACGGCGTCCCCTTATGCGTGAATGTGTTTGGGAGATTGAAACGTTGACGCTAAACAATGACAGAGATGTAAGGTCTAATGCTGTGCGCATGCTTCTAGTTGACAGGGCCTTTAGACCTGACTTGGCCGACAAATTACTAACCTAAGTCAATGCTGACCACACGCATGTCCCGCAGAAGTGGACGCCCGTGGGTTCCATGAGGCTGTGTTTGACGAGTTCGGCGACTTCTACCCAAGATGGCGGCGGTCTAAGCGCGACCCGTTCGGCATCAACTCGCGCGGGTTCCACGAGAATGTATTCCATCAGGACTACGAGCGGTTCCACCCGATGAAACGGTCTTACAGGTATTTGTAACCAGCAAACAGAACCCGTAGCGTGGTCTTAAAATGAAGTGCCCGCATGCACGGCGTTGGCCGTTGCTTCGTTGGTCTTGAATTCAGCCTTCGAGGGCTTCATTTATCAGAACCTCTTACAGTTTACAGTTTCATTGCAACAACTTCACTCACCTTCCTTACCAACCACTCGGCACCATAGATTTATGGAGGAGACTTGTCCTAGTTAAACCGTTCTTCAGAAGGAACGTTAAGCTGATGGTCCCTGTGGTGCTTTTCGGTAGAAGTAGGCTCTGTGCCGGTACCGGGTTTACTCCCTTCCCATCTAGACTACTTTATTTTCTTAGCCATCCTCATCGTTAACTCACTCATCTCAGTAACCGACGAACAGAATCCGTTGTCAGAACACAACAAACCAATTAATTAATCAATTAATCGATTGTGTTCTGTAGCCGCTGGATCCCCCTGGCCGAGACGGTGGAGCCCGGCGTCGACGGGGACCCCCACTTCTCTCGCAACAAGCGCGAGGTTGTCAAGCAGGACGCCGTCGAGGCGACGTCACGACCGTTCCAACGAGCTGCCAATGTCGCGACGCCTCGCGCCAAGCGGCGTCCCGACGCGTCGTTCCACGGCGACGCTTTCACCGACGGCTTCGGCGACTTCTCGCCCATGAAGCGCGCGCAGGATGCTCAGGCGCGACTCGCAGCCAAAATCCACTCGCTGCTCGGGAAGATGGAACAAAAGCGCAAACCTGATATGGGTTCATCGGGGTTCCATTCCGATACCTTCTCTGGGGGTTTTGGGGACTTTGATGTCATGAAGAAACGAAGGCCGGGCGAGGGTTCTTCTGGTTTCCATTCTGACACCTTCTCTGGAGGTTTTGGGGACTTTGATGTCATGAAGAAACGAAGGCCGGGCGAGGGTTCATCGGGGTTCCATTCTGATACCTTCTCTGGAGGTTTTGGGGACTTTGATGTCATGAAGAAACGAAGGCCGGGCGGGGGTTCATCGGGGTTCCATTCTGATACCTTCTCTGGAGGTTTTGGGGACTTTGATGTCATGAAGAAACGGAGGCCGGGCGAGGGTTCATCGGGGTTCCATTCTGATACCTTCTCTGGAGGATTTGGTGACTTTGATGTCATGAAGAAACGAAGGCCGGGCGGGGGTTCATCGGGGTTCCATTCCGATACCTTCTCTGGAGGTTTTGGGGACTTTGATGTCATGAAGAAACGAAGGCCGGGCGGGGGTTCCTCTGGGTTCCATTCTGATACCTTCTCTGGAGGATTTGGGGACTTTGATGTCATGAAGAAACGAAGGCCAGGCGGGGGTTCATCGGGGTTCCATTCTGATACCTTCTCTGGAGGTTTTGGGGACTTTGATGTCATGAAGAAACGGAGGCCGGGCGGGGGTTCCTCTGGGTTTCATTCCGATACCTTCTCTGGAGGTTTTGGGGACTTTGATGTCATGAAGAAACGAAGGCCGGGCGGGGGTTCCTCTGGGTTTCATTCCGATACCTTCTCTGGAGGTTTTGGGGACTTTGATGTCATGAAGAAAGGCAGCCCCGAGCTGGCGAAGTCTGGATTTCATGACGACGCCTTCAAGAGCGGGTTTGGAGACTTCTCACCGATGAAGAAGAGGTCGGGGGTAGGCAAGGACGGGAACTAGCTACGCTATCCTCTACCGACGTCGTAAGGACCCGTTGGACTTCTCGTCCACTTCGACTCTAGACTTTCTCTCTCTCTATTTTCTTCTCGTGAGTCACGCGGCTTCTGATTGTGACTGACAGGGCCGCAAGCGCGATGACGGTGACGTCATCGCGGTGCATTCCGTTGCGTTCACGATGGCGTACATGCTGTGTACTTGAGCGTACTTTTGTTTTTCGAATAAAGTTGGTTTTGTTTCCTGGTAACATGAACCCCGTCACCCTGTGTACCATTCAATGTATAGATTTAAGAAATTATTTATGTGATACATTAAAGTGGATAATTTATTTTTACCAATATGAAATTGCCTGTGATTGCGTTGCTCCCCTCGTCGTTCATCGCAGGCTACCGACCCATCCTCCCCGACCATGGGTGACGTTTCACTTGCAAGTGACCGTCTTGTTTCGATCGACGACGCCGCCTATAGTAAGGGGCGGCTATCCTTGACCCAGAGACTGGCTGAGGTAAAAGACATAAGACTTATGTGGACTGCCCTGCTTTGGCCATCCCTGTCTAAATAACATTGTGTGGAAATATTATCGCATTAAAGACATTCATACTCTAGCCTGGTGATGGCGGGTAGAGCATAAAGGGAGGCGTCCGTGCACTTTTCTGAGTGAAAACACCCCAGAGCATACCGGCAATAGTCAAGGAATATCACAGTAACCACAACACCTAAACATCCAATCGGCGCGTCCGAACCTGGGACCCCTAAACGCCACTGTACTGTAGTCAGGGGACAGGTGTACTTTGATCAGCGTCGTGACGGCAAATAGAAAGGGGGGAGGGGCGTCGATGACTCGTTATCGTGTCGCAAGAAGGGGCAGGCGCTCTCGAGGCTCGCCGAGTGTCCACATCCTGGACCGTCAGCCCCCTCCCTTGGCGAGGGACGAACGCCGCTCATTGACAGGATCCTGTGCAATCACGACGAGCACCCGCCGCTCTGGCAGAGATTGCGTCGCCGACTCGACAGGCCGATGTGCACGTCGAGGCACAGACCGGCATGCAGCCGAGCTCGCCGCCCGCCTCGCCCGTGACTCGCCCGTGACCCTCGCCGTGGGAACGTGTCTTGCGAAGAATCTTGGAAGACCATCTTGGAAGCTACTCGGTGTGTCTCGGTGTTTGACGACGCATGCTCTAAGTCCTAAGAGATAACCTATCCCTTCCTGGCATTCCTAACGCCACCTTCGTCCACGACTGAATGCTTGCTCGATCTGTGCAGGTGTGTTCCTGCTCTTGTCCTCCTCTCGGTGGCGCTCGAGGAAGACCCATGCGTTCAAGTGGCCGCTGCTTCACTTCCTTGACGCTGCAGTTCGGGCCTCGCAGCGACGCTACGTGCGAGACAGAGGTGAGCGGCGATGTGCCTCGGGGCTAAACGGTGATAGCATATCTTGGGTGCAAGCTAGACGGAACCAAGGACTTTTTTATTATTGACAACACTATAACCGTCTCAAAAATTGATGCCCAAACGCATCAGAGTGACAGTGAGTATTCACAGCCTCGTGGTTTTACTCCTTGGAGAACTGTCATTCTCATCAAATACAATAAAATCGTCTCAAAAAGCCAGTGTCCAGATAGCTCAATGGTTCAGAGCAACACCAGCGAAGGGTGAAGACCGGGGTTCGAATCCGCGTTCGGGCATCAATTTGTAGACGGTTATAGTGTTGTTAATAATATAATACCCCGCGCATTGCAAGCGTTTGCAATTTAAATAAGATTTCATCCTAACCAAGGACTTGTTTGGGAGTGACACGTGTTGTTTGATTGGTGCAGGAGTGACCGGTCAGGCTGGACGAGGCTGGACTTGCCAAGGGCATGTCTGGACTTAGCCAGCAGCTTCAAGGGTCCCTGTCAGCCGTCGGACGCGCCATCAACGTGCTCAAGAACTCTGCCGTCGCCAAGAATGACGACGCTAAAGACAAGTATGACAAAATCTTACTCTCTGGTCTTTGTGTCTGACCTGATCAGAACTCATCTGCAGGAGGCTTTCATGAAAACATTTTGCCGGACATTTTGCCGGATATTTTGCAAACCTTTGTGCGATTGGAAATTAAATGCATGTCAATCGAGGTTAACATCTCACATACAAGTGAGAATCGGGGCTTTCTGTTGACAATGCCTAGAGAACAACTTTTAGCAGCAACCCATGCAGTAGACTTGCTCAAATGAAGTCCTGATACCTCCTTGGTCTAGTGAGCCAAGAAGAACGCCACGACCGTCTTGCATGTTCTGCTCTCCGAGATGTATTCACTCACACGCCTTGTTACAGGAAAGACATGAGCGGCGTCGCGGCCGACGACGACGACGAGCGTCGCGACGCCTTCCCCAGCCACGCAGTCACCATCGACACCAGTCCAAGATCGACGCTCGACGCCGTGAGTAATTGGCCGTCTATGCATGAAGGCCAACCTCTAGTGCAAATTTAATTCGCTGTGTCTTTGCATAAAGACCAGCCAGTGTGGGATAGAAACTCTAGAGTAAATTTAGCATCCCGTTGTTCTTGCAGATTTCAAGTTTTTGATAACGGGCTCCGGCACCCGCCTATGGGTCCGCATTATCAGTGGACCTCCGGCCTGTGTAGGCACTGCAATAATTTACATGGCCCAGGTCCCAAAGGGACTTCAATGCGTGCTTTCTTAGCTTCCTACACCTGCTGACAGTGCGTTGGGTGTCCATCCAGGTATCAGCATGGATCCGAGTCAACATGCTACTGGTGCTTACCATCGCGGCCGTGCTGGTCGGGTGCTTCGTTGGCTTCCTGGGCAGACTTGCCAACCTGTCCAACGAAGCTATCATGCTCGTCTCATTCCCCGGAGAGCTCCTCATGCGCATGCTGAAGATGTTCATCCTCCCACTCATCATCTCGTCGCTCATCTCAGGTACGTGGGCGCACGGGAGAATTGTCGCCAAGGCCACCGATAGGTGCATGGGTGTTGGTCAGGCTATCACGAGTCGACCTCTGGTGCTCCTGAGAGCCTGGCATACTCTATAAAGAGGTGCATTTTTATCAGATTTAATGGAAAATAACCGAAAATGTTTTATTTTCGGATAACTTGGAACCGAGGAACCGTCCAACTACTCAATTCAATCTTGAACCTTGTTCTACCTCGGCGCAGATGCTGACAAAAGGCCAAGAGTATCTGGTGTTCTATTCCACGGCGTTAACTTTCTCTCCCCGGGGGGAAAAGTCGAAGTTAACCCGTGTTAAGAACTCGCCTAGTCGATATCTTGGACTAGGGATGGGTATGCTGTCTTTAGACACACCGGCTCTTTTTGTGCGCGCGCAGGCATGGCACAGCTGGACGCACGTTCGTCTGGGCGCATGGGATTCCGCGCACTGACCTACTACATCACGACCACTGTGTTGGCCGCCATCGTCGGAATCGTCCTCGTCTTGCTGATCCACCCTGGAGACCCCAGCCTCAAGGCGCATGTGGAGGGCGGCAGCACCCAAACCAAGGTGTCCACGTTGGACGCCATACTGGACATTGTACGGAACATGTTACCCGACAACCTCATGCAGGCCTGCTTCCAGCAAGTGCAAACCACCTACACCAAGGTACAACAACAACTACCTATGGTCAATGTCAGATGGAGACTCCTAAATGCAATCCTATATACCGAGACCTGGTCAGGCCACGGTATTTGACTCGGTTTGATGTGTCTTATGAGTCTCGACCCAGAGCTGCATTGACACCCTGCCTGTCTTTGACAGGTTCCTGAGCCGCTCGTACTCCACGGATCCAACGTGTCCGAGCACGACGACACGCCAGGCTTCAAGTTGGTGCCATCGCTCGTCTACAAGGACGGCACCAACGTCATGGGTGCGTGTCGTCCTCCCGCCAGCCCTCGCAGAGACTCGCTACCCTCGCTGACTCCCGGTTTCCTGTTGCAGGCATGATCGTCTTTTGTCTGGCATTCGGGCTGTTTGCCGGTCAGATGGGACCTAAAGGACGCCTCATGGTCGACTTCTTCGTCGTGCTCAACGACCTCATCATGAACCTCGTCAACGTCGTCATGTGGTACATTATGAAAGCATGGTCTTGACAATATCAACAGCTGCATCGACAAAGGGTTATGTTCCAAGCATTTGGTTGCTGTCGACAGGTACTCGCCGTTCGGTATCCTCTGTCTGATCGCCGGCAAGATTATGAGCATCGAGAACTTGGCGGCGACCGCCCAGCAGTTGGGGCTGTACATGATCACCGTGATTCTGGGTCTAATGATCCACGCGATCATCACGCTGCCCGCTATCTACTACATGTTCACACACAAGAACCCGGCGGTGTTCTTCCAGGGAATGTTGCAGGCGTGGGTGACGGCCCTCGGCACGGCCTCCAGGTACTGTCCGACTTGCATGAGAGGGGTCCCTTTCAAGGCGTCGCTTTCAAGGCGTCGTTTACTGACCGATATGCTCGCAGCTCCGCGACGCTGCCGGTGACATTCCGCTGCTTGGAGGAGAACAACAACATCGACAAACGCGTGACGCGGTTCGTTGTTGCCGTCGGCGCCACGGTCAACATGGATGGCACGGCCCTGTACGAGGCGGTGGCCGCTATCTTCATCGCACAGATGAACGGCATCCCACTAGGAGTCGGCGAGGTCATCACGGTCAGGTACGTGTCAAACCCTCGCCGTTTGGCCTGAAATTCGGGGCAAACATTGACTTGGTCCTCTCTCTGTCTACAGCTTGACGGCGACACTAGCCAGCATCGGCGCGGCGTCCATCCCGAGTGCGGCGCTCATCACAATGCTGCTGGTGCTGTCGGCGTTGGGGTTGCCCACAGAGGATATTTCCCTGCTCTTCGCTGTCGACTGGCTGCTGTGAGTCTCGTAACGTTCGCTCCATGCCAACCCAGGCCCACTCCTGGCTATCGATATCATATTCTCCCTGCGCTTCGCTGCGGTCAGGCCGAGTTTTTTATGGTTTCTATGAGTTCTTCGTAGAGTCCTTTTTCGGGACGCCATGTTAAGGCATGCCGTCGTAAATCACAAGTGACTGGCATGTAAGGCTCGTTTGACGACGTCTGTTTGACGACGTCTCCTTCCGTTACAGAGATCGCATCCGCACGTCCATCAACGTGCTGGGAGACGCGTACGGCGCCGGCATCGTCTACCACCTGTCCAAGGACGAGCTGGACAAGATGGACGCCGAGCGCCTCGTGGAGTCGTTGGAGGCAGGCGTCGGCGAGAAGGCGTCGCGGAAGGCGTCGCTGGTGTCCGGCAACCGACCTAACCCCGCTGGTAGCGCTGAGACTCCCATGTAGGCTTTGTAGGCTTTGAGGCAGATACATACATAAATACATGAATACATAAATAAGTGCGTTTGATAACTTGAATTTGTTTTTTGATAGTCGCTTACTTGGAGCTAATTAGCGAAGAGCATTCTAGTACAAAGAGTAGAGCGCCATCTATGTGCCCTGGCATTGCCATTCTGCGTGGCCTACCCTTTTGTTTCTATATTGTATTATCTTAGTGGCTTGTCCTGAAATATGATATTCGCTGTTTATTATAATCAATTTTATATCAATCCAATGGTGACCTTAATTTTAAGACAATGCTTTTAACTTTTAACTTTAGTTTGCCTAAATGACCTCCTCTCGGGGGTCTGTCTGGCACCTCACTTTGATTGAGCTCAGATGCTTTTCATGTTGGTTCAGATGCACACTGATGACTCAATCGTCCCCCTCCAGAGAGAATATGATAACCATCCAGTATGTAGGTATACATCGATATCATTATTATATCTCATAGAAATATTAATTTAAACATATCAATTAAAAATATAATATAGGATTATAAAATATTATGCACCTGTTATCTTTTATCATACATTGTAGGTATTTTAGCTTGTGTTGTGAGTGGTAAGTAATATTATTCTTAACAAAGCATGTCTTTCCATTGATTGGGTGCAAGTGAGAAGTTGTTAAACGTGTTCATGAGGATTTCTATTAACTATACTGACATATTTCACTTTAAGCACAAATTCCGCAAGTTGAGCGATGCGAGGCTAAAACGAGTGCTGAAATACAAAGTGTGGAACTAGATTTGTGTTTGATTCTCGTTTTTATTGCCCACTCCGAATTAAACGCATGTTCCTAAACACAACTGCACGGCACGGGCGTGGAATCGATGAGATTTCCAGCTGAATACAATCCCGTCAAAGATGCGATTGGATTTCAAGTGTAATTTTTCAGTTAATTTTCAGTTGTATTTATTTGATTGATTGATTGATCGATTGATCGATCGATTGATTGATTGCACTGTTTTGACAACGGATCCTGTGACACCGGCCTAGTTGCGTCGGTGAATGAGTGGATGATGATGAGGATGATGATGAGTAGGCACGTAGCCTACTCATATCCAAGGCTTAAACGTCCCTTCCGAAGAATAGTAAATCTTGGACAGCAGGAATCCTCCACAAATCCATGCTGTCGAGAGGTTGATGAACAAGGCGAATGAAGTTGCTGTACTAACTTTCATCCCTCTGACCTCTCTCCCGAACAGAACTGGTCATGTGTATGATGGTCACCCATCCAATACCTGACCCAGCGCAGTGTTGCTTAACTTCGGTGATCACATGAGAACCAGTGTTTCGAACACGACAACCCGCTCGGGTTGCATGATGTAGTCTGACATGGATATAAATAGCACATTACGTCTTTTAATCCATTTTTCTTTTTATTCGTCCATGTACAGAAATACGGGTTGAAATCAAAATTTTAGGCATATTTCGTAAAAACTCAGCTTTCTAAATGTTAAAAATAAATAAATAAATAAAAACACGCTTAATGAAAAGAACTGTTAATAATAAGTACATGATTGCACCTCCGGTAATACACGGTTTGTAGGGCATGTTTAGGCGGGTACTGGAACGATGGTACGGGGAGGTTGTAGTAAATGGATGAACCTACATATTTCAGACTTTTAAAGTACTGAGTGTTGTGGGCATCGTTACTTTTTTGTCTATTGGACCTAGTTGAATGTGAATAAACGGTGAAGTTCTGAGAGTAAAGTTCTAGGTTATTGGATACGTAGGTAGCAGCAACTGAAACAAGTGTTGCAAGCAAATATTCTCGGCAGGGTAGTGGCCAAATGGTAGCACTCATTCCGGCTCATAGGCTGCCTATCTCCAATGCCATCTCTCTTGATGACAAGATGAATTCTTGTTCATTTCTTCAGCATTGTGCATCTTCCAGACAAGCAATTTGAGCACTCAAATTGCTTAGAATAGTTAATAAATCATATGCACGTACCTCTTTTGTTTGATGTAATTGTTCTATAAGCGCATGCAAGCTGTTTTCGTGATTCACTACTTCAATTCACTCACACTGGACACTCTATTTGTACTTAGATCAAATACTGATTTCTGAACATTCTCGAGGATTGTCGGTTAATTTACTCAATAGTTCTGCATTTTCAAAAAACGTGGATGTGTAGAGCTTGAGCTCGCCGCCGCTAGGCGATTGACGGACCTTGGAAATTCGCGAGCCCGGGTTGCGATCTATCAGCCATGACTGAAGTTAGCTCAGAAATGCATGACGTAGAAAAGGGGAACGACGCCGTACGAGACACCCGAGTGCACCCGAGCGTCAGATCCGAATAGAACCGAACGACAATCATCGTACCGTACCGTGGGAACATGGCGTCGAGATGATCTTCGTTGGGTAGCTCATGCAAAAATTAATCTGTAGTCGCTGTGTCGATAATTTGATCTCCTAATAATGGGACTCAAACGACGCGGTACTGGACGGAAGCAGGTGTTGGATTTATCCGAGAAACAAGATTCCCCTAGTAGGCGAACATGGACCAGTGAGTTACTTTAGGTGTCATACCATGTCAAAATACTGCCAAGGAATCGGCAACCGAGTTGTTCCCATAAGTTTTAAGAAGACTACTAGCATTAATTACTTGAATTTTTGCAGGTAAATATCAGCAAATCTGTGTGGAACACAATCCGCAGATTGGCGTTGTGGCTGACGTATCAGCACCGATAATGTCGAGGCCCGGCAACGCAATGGCAAACAATACTCTGAGTGGCTTGATTGCTAATTACAACTCCGATAGTGATGATGATGGCGAGGACAATGATAACAGTGGAGATTTAAATTCCAAAGTATCTGACTTTTTGAAGGAGATACAGACAATAGTACCCAGCGGCTCCAGTATTGTAGTACCAGGCCAGCCTTTGACGACCCCAGGATTAGGTCCGGAAGACATTTTAAACCATCCTCAACCTGCCTTATCAACAGGTACTTCTTTCTTATCAATATATTAAACAGCTTCATTTGTCTGCATTATTGGCAGCTAATTTGCATTTGGTTTTCCAGCATGGCAGGAATGCTATGATGAGACGTGGGGCAGTGTTTACTACTGGAACATGCATACAAATGAGGTGACTTGGGAGAAACCTGTCGACCACCAAACTGCCCCAAATGCTGTCCCCCAAACATCACCGAGTCTAGCGCCAACCAGTTTCCAAGCCGAGAATCGACCAAAGCCACTGCCTGCTGTGGGCAGCCCAGCACCTGTGCCCGAACCTCCATTGCCGAGGTACAAGCCAGGCCGGAAAGTCCAGCGCCCAACACCTGTCATCAACAAACTTGCCAAGGGAAGACCTACCAGCGATTCAGAAGACGAGTAAGTACAGGAAACGTCACAAAAATGATAACAATACATCTGCACAGAGAGGCCAACTAACCTTTACATGCTTGTTAAAATTCTTGCAGGAAAATTGAAATGATCACGTCGTTTGGCGAAACTTCTGAAGACGAGTCCGAAGAAGAAGCCAAACCGCCGGAGGCCAAGAAGAGGAAACCTGCCACAGAAGCGCAGGCTCCGATTGGTCCGAAGCTCCGGTCGCCTGGCAACGAACAGCTGACAGACTTTCGGCCGACGCACCGCGAGGTGGATGACCGGGGACCACCCGGCATGGAACCGGAATTCAACAATGAGCGGCTGTTTTCCGCACCCGTCGACATTCCCGCCGCGGAACCAGTTCCGGAAGATGAGGGCGCCATCTTGTCACGTCTCAAGACGCAGGCGCTGGTCTTGAAGCGGTTGGGTGGTGAACTCCCGGAAGACCTGCGGGAACTCATCGAGCCGGCGGAAAATGTTCCCGAGCCAACTGACTTCGACAAGGAAATGGAGCTGATGGAGAGGGAGTTCCTCGAGATCGCAGAGTCCTCGAAGAAGGCTGCAGAAGAGGGCTCGCAACCGGTCGCCTCAAAACTTGATGCTCCAAAACCCGATTCCTCGAAAGTCGAAGCCTCCAAGTCAGATGCCTCGAAACCAGATGGACCAAAGCCTGAAGGTTCAAAACCAACGTCGTTTGCTCTGATTGCCGGCTATGGAGACGACTCAGAACCAGAAGAGGAGCCGACGCAGAGACCCGTTCCTAAGGAAACCGTCATGCCCGTCGTCAAACGAACGTTTGAGTCTTTACCAACGCCACCAGTGAAGACGTTGTTTCCGATCTTTGACGAGGTTCAAATGGCCCCGCTGGTCTCTCTGCCCCCGCTGGCCCCGCTGGCCTTACCATTGGTGGAGGCAGAAACTCCAGCGCCTGATTCGCCGAAAGAGTTTGCGATCTCGGCGCTGCGGCTGCACGAGCTTGTCGAGCCCAGCCCGGAGCCGGTGGAGTTGCCGGTGGCACCAATGATCGACACGTCCATGCCGGTGAAGGCCGGCAAGCGCAAGAAACGTCTCGACATCTCCACGTCGGCCGAGCTCGTGGCCAATGCAATTGCGGCCAAGGCGCAGGCGGAGGAAGCAGCAGAACCAAAGCCGGCAAGCTGTGAAGATGGCGCGGATGGTGAAGTGGTCGGGGAACAGGAGGAGGCGGGGGAACATGCCCCTCCGAAAGAAGCGGTTCCACTCGTAGAGGAAGAGCCCAGTCCCCGGGAGAGGAGAGGTGAGACCTTGAGCTAGGTCTAGGTCAGTTTGCTTGCGGCTGGCAGACTGGAAGAATCTAAGTTTTGCTTTCTTCTTTCTAGCGGCTGAAGAAGAGCAGAGGAAAGAGGAAGAAATGCGCAAGAGCGTTGAAGAACTGGCACAGTTGGTTTTGGAAAAGGTCACTTTCCTTGGGGAAGGAAAGGACCCAGTTTCTCCCGTCTCGATAATGGCCATTAAAATTGAGGTAATACTAATTATTTAGAATAATTACGTTAATTATTTGTGGGTTAAATATGCAACAAGTTGCAATTCACATTCACTTTTTTTCATAGTAAAACAGCAAGGACTGACTTCATAATCGTTGTGACTTATTTTTATTACAGCCGTAATCACTAGTATTCAATTGTGAAGATAAACACACTAATCTTATCTTCCATTTCTCTTAACGCTTTTGGTTACTCACTTATTCTAAATCTTTATAACGTGTAATGAATCAGACTTCGAAAAGCCCACAGTAATGTTATATGCAATGGCTTATCAAACATTTCACCACTGCCCACCCTCTCCTTTTCCAGTTACTCAAATAATACATTACATAGCCAGCTAGTGACAGAATTACAGTCTAGACAATAGTTACCTTGAAAGTTAACATTTTTTTAATGTACCTACATTATACTGTTCGTGTAGCATCAAGTAAAAAAAAGGTAACAGCAGTAGCTCCAGTGCACTAGTTGGCTAACCCAGGTACCGATAATCCCTTATATGACTACAATCCCCTAAATTAAAATACTATCAAATTCAGAGACAGCTTGGCGTTTCCTGTCTTCGTCTGGTAACTCCGTTCCCCACGGTGGCTGGTTTCAGACGTTGGTGGGTGCCTGGCGGCAAGGTGCTCTGCTGCAGGCCTACCTGTCCAAGTGGCTGGGACAAACGTGGGAGGAACTGAGGCGCCTGGAGGCGGCGGCCGCCCCCGATGGATGGGCTTGCCAGTGGGATAGGTACGGTACACACTTCACTTGTACGCTAACAGCCTCACTCTCTCCCTCCCGGCCGATGATTCATCGGGGGACTTGTTTTGTGATCGGGGTTGTCGCGAGGTAAATGTGACTTAGAAACGGAGCGTCATCAGCCGCTTGCCGCTCGAGTGACTGCGAGATCGTGGGCGTCGACTCTACCCGGTCAAGTGCCCGGCGTAGCGGAAGACCAATGAGGTGAGACTGTGACTATTAGGGTTTCTGCGTGCAGATCGTCTGACGGTCGAAGTTAATTACGCAAACGATGTCGGATGATCTACAGTTGGTCGGAAACCCTATTGCTCTGTACGATATCGTAATAACGAGCATTACTGGATGATGCTCGTTGTCAAATTAAATGCAATACGCCAGCGCTACATAATGTCCAAGTGACATTATGTAGCTTGGCTGCAGGCACTTCAAGATTTATGCTCTGATCTGTGTTCCAGGTTTTCTCTCTCCGCCAACACAATTGCCGTCGCAGCCGTCCTAATGTTGCTCGTTCTGTTTAATCCCCCCAAGAACAGAAGTCCCGTTAGTCGCGGGACGGTAGTTCCGCTGGAGGATACATGGAAATACTGCACACCCGGATCCAATCCTCGTCTATCCTTTAAACTCCAGAAAAAAAAAGTGGTTCCTATGAGTTGTTTTGATAAAATGGGTTTGATACAGATGTATTCAGTTACTAGATGTTGAGTTTTGTGGTCCAATTACGTTGGTACTTTTAAAGTTGATAAACAAATAATTGTTTACATATAAGTCGAGTGCTAAGTACCACCGATTTATTGAGTTACTTATGAAGAAAACAAGTTCAAAGTATTCGTAATACTTATGAGTGTGGGTTATCTGTGCTATGCTATGAGTTTCTAAACTCCTGAAAAGAGGTTAGTGTAGGAAAGTGGTAAAGGGAGGTGATTCTGATGAGTGCGAGCTGGAGTTTGTAAAAGAGATAACTCGTACACCTGTTTTATGTACCGGTTATCGTGGTAGGGAATGTGCTCTCGATCAAAAACCTTGTAATCGCCTTTGCATAGTGATTTAATCTAGCGCTTGGAAACGAGCCATTTCATCGAGGCGTTCACCTGCAGCTTAATACATCGCGTTCGTTTCACGTCCAGGTCGCACAAACGGTATTACTACCACAATAAGACGAGCGGAGAGACTTGCTGGGAATATCCGGGGGCAGAGGAGGCTGCCGCCCTCCCAGGTCTGGCAGGGGGTGAGCTGGAGATGGAGATCTGCACGACGCCACCGCCTCCAGCCTCGCCACCCCCGCCACCCCCCGCGACACCACCGCCCCCAGACATCTCACGGCCTGCTACACCGCCTCCACCCTCTCCGCCAAGAATATCAGCCCCCAAGAGCTACGTGCCGCGGACCAAAGGCAAGGGCCGTAGGAAGAAGGGCAGCACGCACGACTCAGCAGGTATGTATCAGGAACTGGTCTTTCCTGTCATGTCTTTCCTGTCATTTGTTTCTATCACAAAGCAACTGTTAAAGGGCCTAACTGAACTTTCAAATCTCAAATGACAACTTCTTATGTATAACATCTTAAGTAAGTACAGACTTGCTGTGATACCCTTGAAAGCCTATGCAAGTTAATTCTGCACTTTAAATTCACGCATATTCCACTAAAACACATGATACCCGATGTGAACTATATCCAGCAAAACTTACCATGAACATGGTGTATTTAAGAAAAACTATTTCAACTGGGTTTTGAATGCTAAGTAAAGGGCTACTAAATTTCCCAACGTTTTGTAACATACACTAGTTACTTCTTCAAGGGTAAGAGCAGTCCTGATAATTTTCCGATAACAAAAGAACCACACAAAATTATAACAATTACCTAGTTCAAGCATCCTAAATGCATCTAAATAAAATAATCAGGGTCAATAACTCAAAAACTAATGTATTTTGTATTTTCTGAAATAAGATCTCGAACACAGTAGCCCTTTACAAAACCCAGTTCAAATAGTTTTTCTTAAAACTAGTGCTAAGAATAAATCAAGTAGACATGAGTCTAAAAACCATGGTGTATTTTATTGTAGAATCTTTATTATTTTAAGTTTTTCTACTTGGTTACAGTATATTTTCCTATTGCCAGTAAATTACATAGATTTATTTCAGGTTTATTTAATTTGGACCTAAACTTTTACGCTGTGTTTAGGTTATACTGGCTTAAAGGAGTGTCCCTGCTGTTGGTTCTGTATTTTAAAGTCAAAACCACTGTGGCCAGATGTGCCGCTGATCATGACCATTAAAACTCTATACTCTTTTTAATTCCGTATTCCCCGGATTTCAGAGCACACGAGTAGTACGCCTCCTCGAGACATCCCACCACCGCCCCCGGCCCCCTCGATCCCACCGCCCCTTCCCTCGGCGCCGCCCCCCCTACCCCCTCCGCCACCTACCGAGCTGCCGCCCCTCCCTCTTTCACCGCCTCCACGTGCCCCCACACCCCCACCACGACTTGCATACGGTGAGCCCCTGCCCCCGGGGGTCGACACCGTGGAGTTGCCGATTTCTCGGCCCATGTACGAGGCCCACCCCCTGGGGGTAGAGCTTCGTCCAGAGGAGCAGATGATGAGCTTAATGCACCCCATGCAGGCGTACCTGATGCCGACCTACCAGCCCCCCTTGGTAGCTGCAGTGAACATGGTGAGTGCACTTAAAGCATGCATTGAAATACATTCCTGGCAAGGCGCCAGCTCTTGGGATACAATTTACAATTCAACACTTATAATTGAGTTGCGTGGAACCCGGGAATGTTAATGAGATGCAAATTCAGACAATGGTTGTGTAAAGGCCGCATCTAGGTAATGTTTCATTCACAACAGCAGTTGGGCTGTGCATTATTCGTCAAGTTATTCGTCAAAAATTGCACTTGAATTTGTGCTTGCAACGTTAGAACATGATCGAAAAGCTGACTTGGGCCGATTACATCTTCGTAGGAAAAATAGTCTTGTCGTGCTACGTTGTCTTTCAAGTAGGAAGCCTTGCCGCCAAGTACTGCGTGTTAAAGTACTGCTCGATCCTCTACCGGTTGTTCCAGGTAGTCACAAGGATTTAACAAAACCTCACTTTTCATGCAGAGTCTGATTTGGGAAGTCGTTGCAAGCGATGAGCCCATGCTGGCCAAGGTCTACATTCTGTGTTCTCATCCTTCAGGGTGCACCCATGCTGGACTACGGCAACATCCCATATATTATGCACACACACATGACGGTGCCAGCGGTGATCGCCAAGCCTCCAGCCAAGAAGCCCAAAGGGGCGGCGCTGCTCTCTGCACTGGACTCGTTCTACTCGGATCTGGCGACTCTTGAGCCACAGCCAGAGGAGGAAACGTCCGAGCCCTCGTCGGAGCCACAGCCCCCACCCCCTGTCGAGCCAGTAGCACCTGAGGCAGCTGACCTTCTCACAAAAAAGAAGAAGGTATGGATTCTTTTTGCCTGGATGTATACAATATTGATCTTGCTTGCCTTGAGTTCATGGTGTAGATCAAGTGTTAAGAACCAGTGGATAAGAACCAATATTCACGTGCAGGAACGTAAGATAGCAGACTTTTAAAGCACTTTTAGGCAATTTTAATACCTACAATTGGCTACCCACCATTAAATCTGCTTGCTAGTATTTTTGTTTGCTTATTTGGCAACGACAATGACTATCTCAGAAAAATGAGAGTATGGTCTTTGTTTTAATAAGGTTTATATGAGTCTTGTGACTTTGATATTGGTGGAAGTAATAACTGCTGACACAGCTCTCTTGTAACATTCACCAATGAGATCTGGGAGGCTATGTGTTGCCTATTCTTTCTGATAGCTCCAATCTTGAAGATATCTACAATAAATGTAAAAATTCTTTTTTTTTTTACTCCAAGCAACTGTTTATTGACTTATGTCAAGCGTCTCTTGAATGACTAAAGTGTGCATCTCTCTTTGGATCACCTGCAGCCCAAGAAAGTGGCCGGGCAGGGCATGAAGAAGAAGAAGGGAGTGTCTTCCCTGGTGGCGAAGTGGCAGCAGGTGCAGCAAGATGTCAGGAGGGACTACCTCGAAGAAGAGGAGGACTCCGACACGCAGTGACTGCCAAACAATGCCTACAACGACGATGCGACCTGATTATCAACAGTAGCTAGAACGGATGACATGGAACAATGGAATAAACTGAGTGAGAGGTTTTATTTATATAACATGTGCTGTGGTTGCATTCCGATCCATCCCTAGACCATCTCCCTTGTTACATTTCAGATGCACATACTGTACATGGCATGAGTGACCAGGTAACTCAAGACTTAGTGCAGGAATCAGCATCTAATTCCAAGCACGAGAGACTGACCGGGCTCACATTAAGTAATTTGCTATCAAAAAATAAAAGATTAATCAAATACAGAGTAAGTAATTGATTTCATTTTTCTGTCTTTCAATTTGTCAATTTTCTATTTCTGAATCATCGTTCCCAAAACTGCTGAATTGTCTTGATGCGCTTCGAATCTCCTTAAGCTTTTTTTACTCCGTTCCACTATGCATCTATTTAAGAGTGAAGTTCAGCCGCTAGCTATTTGGCTTCACATCTTTAACAATGGCAAAGGTAAAACGCCGAAACTTCACAATTCTTGGAAATACGAGAATTTTCGCGAAAAGCACGCTAAGCGTGGCCAATTTTCTTCTGCGGTAGGTTGCGCTCCCTCTCTATCCATCTTCACTACAACTAATTTCAGGCGATAAATATAATTGCAAATTTGACAAGTTTTGTCGAGTAATTGAGCTTAGGTCAAGTTTACATTTTTTAGCTCGAATACATTTTTGTAAAAACTTATCATCGGATTGTTTCCAAAACTAAACCAATTGGCAATTGAAGTTGAGACACTTTGAAGGTT
Organism: Protonemura montana; assembly: GCA_947568835.1. Taxonomy (NCBI): domain Eukaryota; kingdom Metazoa; phylum Arthropoda; class Insecta; order Plecoptera; family Nemouridae; genus Protonemura; species Protonemura montana. Next base: position 26,662,675 of record OX387603.1, on the reverse strand, counting down.
CTTTAAAAGAAAGTCGTCCAATTCCATCCAGCTGTTTTGTCAATAGAAAGCAAAAATAATTTTTTACTGAATTATGAAATTAAGGTTTTCATCAACAATCAATTGATTTCTATCCCTAACAGTTATGCAAACTCAAATACAGTATCTCATATTGACACTAGTTTTAAAAAAGTGTATTTCTAAGTTGGGTTTTGGATGCAAGGTGAAGATTTCCTTTTCCTACACATCTTCCATTAAAACCAACTCAAACCCAGGAAGAACCCAGGACAAGAGGTACAGCAAATACACTTAAATAGATACCTGGCTTTATTTCACCACGCAATGATCACATATAAATGTTGGTTAGTCGAGTTGCAAATGCATACAAAGAGTACAATCAGAGTTCCCCGATTTTGCATGTATCGCTATAATCCGTTGCGATCGGCGCCCGATTACCACAGCGGCTGTAAGACAAGACTGCGTCCAAAAACAACGACAGACCTCACAACCCCCAAAATTATTACGCAATCGATATTCATCGATATAATACGTATCGCTATTTTGTTGGTAAAGAAGTGTCTGATAAAACCCTAATATTTACAGAATAATTTATACTAGCCATAATATGTAAATTCAATGTACACAAAATTATAAAACATAGATAAATAGCTGTGATGCATCCAGCACGCAGTACTTGCGAGCGTCCATTCCGTCTCCTAGTCTACGACTTTCGATCAGCTGTAAGCCTGCGTCTTTCTGTAAACCAACCGAAAAGCAAAAAGTGAGTTTCCTTATCTTCTCGGGCCAGTCTCACTGCACTTTGCTGTCACTCACCCTTTCTTTGCCGAACCGCCCGGCTTTTTCTTATTATATCTCGCCTTCTTCACGTACGCTTCCACCAAAGAAGCAATCTTTTGAGGATTTATTTCGCCAGATTTGTTGTGGCAAATCTAGAAAACACCGAAATGATAAAAAGCATTCGTCGCATGTCATGAAAAGTGACTAACAGTGTACAATTACTTATCCATCTTGTGCAAAAATGTTGACGTCCCTTACCTTAGGCACAGATCTACGTAAAATATCTTTGTATTCTTCTTTCGTCACATGTTTCTTGGCGTAGTGAGGCTTGAGTGAGAGCTTAACCTCCTCGACTACCCTCTCCTGCCGATTCAACTTTTTCAAGTACTGGAAATGAAGATACGTAGTTAACATCTTAGCAGGAGGCCAACCTTCATGCACCCATTGGGTCCCAGATCCAAATTCAGTCTGTTGTCAGAATGGCGAGACAACTTGCCATCCCAATCGCACCCAGGGCAGAGCATCGTCTCGCCATCCCGACTAAAACTGCGACATTGTGTTAGCGATTAGTAGGTGATTTACTAGGCCATATACCTTGTCCTTCACCTGCAATTCTACCGCTGAGCTGGGCAGCTCGTCCAGGATCTGCAGCTTGTCCTCGTTCATCTTGATGCCGATCTCCTTCTTGGGTTTCACCTTGGCCGGCCTTGCCTTGGCCTTGGCCATGTGCTTGAGAGCCGGCCGCCGCTTGGCCTTGGCCATAGGGGAACCGCCGAAGATGGAATCAAACTTGTCGCCTCCAAGCTTCAGCGGGGACTTGTGCTTCTTGGCAGGGCTGCCGCGATGCTTGCCCGCGTCAGCTGGCGGGTTGAAAAGATCGTTTGCCTCGCTAGACGCCGGGGAATACGGCGACTCCAGCTCCATGTCCACCACGTCGGTCTTGTCCGCGGCTGGCGCTGCCTTCTGCTCTCCATTCTGCGCTCGAAGAGGTGTAGCCTTGGCCTGCAGGCACAGAACGCGTGAGAAAAGCATCAAAAGTTAAAAGCCATGCTGACAAATCTAGATAAATTGGCTCTGGTTGAAATCTTATTTAGATTGCAACCGCTTGCAGTGCGCAGGGTATTTTATTATTATGAACACTATAACCGTCTAAAAAATTGATGCCCAAACGGGGACTCGAACTCTGATCTCCACCTATCACAGGTGTTTGAGACGATAATAGTGTTAATAATAATAATAAAAATTGGCTCTGGTTTTTTTTTTTCACATTAAGCAGTGAGTGAATCAATAATTGAAGTCATGGCATCCTTAGAGAAGGGTTTCTCAGGATTGAAACTCGATTTGAAATGAGTTCAAAATGAATAAAATTACTTCATTGAATGAATATAAAATGTTTGAAGTCAGATTTTGCTCACCTTCTGTGGGGACACCTTTGGCGCTGCCTTGGGCTTCTCCAGGAGCAACGGCAGACGCAGTGGTTTATCGCTAATGATCATAGGCCCACGCATGGGAGTAGGTAGGAACATGTGGGGCAGATGGTGCAACGTGGGAGGGGGCTGAGTGAAGGAGGGACGGAGTATGGCAGGAGGAGGTGTGCGCATCATAGCAGCTGAGAATAACGAGAAGACAGGCGATGCCGTGAGGGTCGGGATCGTGGGCACGCTAGGCTTGGCTGGCGAAGGCTTGGGCGGAGTCTGCGTCACCGGTCGCTCTGGAGACTTTGCGATCGGCTCCGCGGCCACTGCGGCGACTGGCATCGGCTTCTCCACAGCCTCAGCTTCCAGTGCCACGACGTTCGGCCTTGGCTCAGCGTGGGGCGCTGGCGCCGGCAAGTCAGGGGCGGCGGATGGCGCCGGCTCCACAGGGGGCGGGGTGGAGGCTGGTTCCGCCGCCGGCAGGACACAGTTCGCAGCTGGCTCTACATGGGTTTCCTTCGGTTCGGTCGCTAGATCCAGGGTGGGGCTGGCAACGTCAGGCTCCATGTCTTCTCGGGCTGGCGATGGACTGGAGAAGAAGGTATGTATCAGCTGGCAGCCAAACGGTTACAAGATTTCGAAAATAAACTTTAATATTTGCAGGATAAGAATCAGTAGTGAAAATGTCTCTTGAGAATGAATGACCTGGTAGCTCTTATCATGCCAATACTGTATTATTACCTCCAGTGATCAGACCAAAGTGGATATTACATCGAATTGTTGCCTGTGCTCTAGTTTGCTATTTACCTGTTTGACTTGGTGGGGTCGAAGGGGTCGTACGCATCCGGTGAGGTTGGAGAGAAAGGGGTGGTCGGCCCACGTGGCTCTGGAGGTGTATTAGGCCCTGCTTCCCTCGTCCCGCTCCCAGCTCCACCTCCACCTTCCTCCTCTTCGTCTTCGTCCTCTTCGTGCAGCGGATTCAGCATCGCGCGTAGCGTCGCCTTTGCTGTGATGCTGAACTTCACCTGTGCAGGATACCAGCAAACAAGTCAGTCGAGCTCTCACCCCAAGCAGAGGAAAAACAAACTTTACAAGGCATTCAGGACTTATCTCGTTAAATGGAAAACGTAACTTGAAACACAATCAATGTCAAATGTTCCTGAGTACCAAAGGTGGCTCTTATTGCCTGCAGTATTTTCATTTGCAAATGCTAACTCAGTATTGTTATTCATATTGAGCCACAGCAGTCTAGTGCTTACTCCAGGGAGTGGTAGGTTTTGTCTAAAATGTAATAGGACCTTTGAGGCTATTTCCAATTCCGGAGCTTGCTATAGAAAAACTGAAAATGATGGTAATCCGTAGGCTGTTATTGATTGCTGGTACAAATATCTCGGTACAATGCAAGGAAAAATCTGACTGAATGCCTTGACGCCGGCCATTGGTTTGATCATGGCCTCACCTGAGGTTCTGGAGGAGTCTTTGGCCCAGTGGCTGTCGCCAGATACCCGACGCCTGCGTTGCCAAGAATGGGCGACTGCGACTCGGAGACATTCGTGGCCGTGTTGGTGCCGGTCTTGGACGACCCCTTGGGACTGCCGCTGGCCTCTCGGTTGCCCGGCCCATCGACGCCACGCCCCTTAGCAGCCTCATCCTCACTGTCGCTCAGCACGATCAAGTCCGCCGGCGACGGGGTCTGCTCTCGGAACGGGGACTGATCCAGATCGATGATGGCCATCGGCTTGCGCTTGGCCGCCGCCTGCACGCGGCTCAGCTTGGGCCCCGCCTTCTTAGGCTTTTTGGCCGCGCCCAGCCGTGCCTGGATGCCCTTCGGCTTGGGCGACGCCTTGGCCTTGTCTTTGCGCATCTTCTTTGCCGCCTCCGGGTTCGGGTCATCGCCCGGCTTCCGCTTGGCCCCCTCCGAGGCCTCCTTCGACAGCTGCTTGGACGACTTGTTGAAGTTGACGCTCACCAAGATGTTGTCGCCAGAGGTAAACACTTCCTTGGACGGCGGCGGGGACTTGTCTTTGCGCTTCTTGCGCTTCTCCAGCAGCGTGGGGTTGTTTTTCTTTTTGACTATCTTCTTCTTCTTGTCTTTCTTCTTTTTCTTGGCCTCCTTGGTGTTTGAGACGGTTACTGTGAGCTTCTTGGCGTTCTTCATGCTGCCGGTTGCCTTGGAGATGATGGCCATGTGTGGCTCGGGTGTCCAAGTGCGTGATAGGCTTCGTGAGAACGAGCGGAATGGCTTGCGGTGGGACGAGCCGGGAGAGCTCGACAGCGAAGACCGGGAATAAGAACCTGGAACGCAGGACAAGCCATCGAGTCAAACAATGGTAAGGCTCGGGAAACAAAACTAGCTGGAACGTAGCGTGCTCATTTGTGAATCATAAGTCTGGACAAGGTTTAATCATAGTCAACTGAAATCACACTTTGTTTTCATAAACATGACCTGTCCATTTTGCAACAATAGCATTGTGCAACAGGAATTTTAACTCCCCTTGCAGTTCAAACTTTGATCACTCCACTGAAGTCAAACTGTTTTAAAATGGTGGTCTGTAATGATTTTAAAACAAGTTTTCATAATTCTCTTGATTACCTAACAACCTATAGCTTTTCCAAAAATATGCCTTTATAATGCACCGATTTAATTTAACAATGTGATCAACACTGCATGAGGTGCATCATTGCAACCACTTCTAATTTCCAGCCAGTTCGTAGCCTTGCTACAAATTGGCTGGAGAGCCATCTTGTAGTAAGGCTACAAATTGGCTGGACAACATCTCAATTAATTATTTGCCTCCATAGTAGGGCAACATACAAAGGAGAATGAAATGTCAGAATTGTACAGAACTTTGAAATTCAGTTCCGTTGTTAAAATAAGAAGTGCCGTCGGCAGGCATTGCTGCAAATTAATTTTGTCACGCAGCAACGGCAACATTAGGAGCAAACAAATTTCAATACCATCCAATACCTGACTCAGCGCAGTGTTACACTTGTGTACTTGTATATGCAAGCCCCATCACCGTGGCAACACGGACAGTTCTTTATGATGGTTTTTAGACTCATGTCTACTTGATTTAACCTCTGCACTAGTTTTAAGAAAAACTATTTGAATTGGGTTTAGAATGCTAAGTAAAGGACAACTAAATTTAGGGAAATTTTGTTTTCCTTTAGTTAGCATTCTAAACCCATTTCAAATAGTTTTTCTCAGGGACAGTTCTGTTGACTCACCAGAACGGGACCAGGACGGAGTCCACGACGGAGACACGGAACGTCGCTTGCCGCCAAACGCCTGCTTGCCCCGCTCCGAGTCCTTGCGGGAGCGCACGAACGAGCGCGAACGAGAACGCGGCCGCGAGCGGTTCCGCGAACGCGTGCGTTTACGCGCATTTCTCACCGGGGAGTAGCGCTTGGACCGGTCTAAGGAACGGCTCCGGTTCTTGGACCGGTCCACGGAACGGCTGCGGTTCTTGAACCGGTCGACGGAACGGCTCCTGCCTTTGGCTCGGTCTGGCGACCGACTTCGTGCCTTGGCTCGCGGCCGTTTGGGCGAACGACTGCGCGAGCGGTGCCGTGATTTCGTACGAGAACGAGGCTTCTTGGGCGGCGATTTTCTTGGCAGGCGCTTTCCACGGTCCTTGGACTCCTTCGACCGCGATTTTCTCCGCCCCTTGGACTCCTTGGACCGAGACTTCTTGCGCTCCTTCGAGTCTTTCGAGCGCGACTTTCGCCGCCCTTTGGCCGACACGGATCTCGAGCGCCTGCGCCCCTTGGAGTCCTTGGAACGGGATCGCGTGAAGGAACGGTCGCGGGACAGATCGCGACCGAACGGGTCGCGCCGTCGGGACCGCTTCTTGCTGTCCACCATCTTGCGGACGTTATAGCGCTCGAGGTCCTCACGCTTGTCCTTCCGGTGGTCCTTGTCCTTGGCCCCCTGCCTGCGAGACTCCTTCTCCTTGGTCACCTCCTTGCCCTTTCCGTCGCGGTAGTTTCGCTCCTTGGCCTTATTGGGCTTCTTCCAGGCCACGCCCCCCTCGTCCTTGCCGTTCTTGTCTTTGTTCTCCTTGCTGCTCAGCACGGAGCGCGCCCTAGCCGGCGCCACCTTCTTTTTCTTCGCCTTCTCGTCCTCCGGGTTCTTGGCCACTTTCTTGGGCACGTCTGCGTTCTCATCGCTAACCTTCGTCTCACTGATAACCGCACTTTCCTTGACCTTCGGCCTCTCGTCCACGATCTCGCCCTCCTCGTAATCCACCGTCTCGCGTGACGAGTCCACCGCCTTGTCCTCTCGCCGCCGCTTCTTGCGTCTGGCCTCGGTCGGGATCTCACCGTCCTCGTCCACGGTGGCGAAGCTGGCCTCGCTCAGCTCGTCAAAGTGCGCTGCCTCGTCCGTCTCCGAGATGGCCTCGGTGTCCAGCCCCTCGAGCCCCGTGACTGGCTGAGGTGGCGTGTGGGAGGAGCTTGTGGCTGACACGGGCGACGTGGCCCCTCCCACCAGGCTCTCCTCGTCGGAAGCGAAGATGTCACCGAGGCCAGCCTTCAGTTTGAGTCCGTCGACGGTCAGCAGACTGGACGAGTATTTCTTCTTCACTTCCTCACCTAGCATCAGCACATCGGCAGATATATCTTCGTGGTCTGTTGCAGGCTTGTCTTCCTTAGCCTCACTTTCTTCACAAACCGCATTGTCTTCCCTCGGCTCACTGCCTTCTCTTGGCTCACTGTCGTCTCTAGCCCGAAGGCTCTCTCTAGGTTCACTCCCATCATTAGGATCACTGTCATCATTTTGTTCATTGTCATCAATTTGTTCACTTCCTTCCCTAGGTTCACTTCCTTCCCTAGGTTCACTTCCTTCCCTAGGTTCACTTCCTTCCCTCAGTTCATTATCTTCTCTAACCTCACTCTCGTCCCTAACTTCAAGGCTTTCCCTACGTTCACTTCCCTCATTACGTTCACTTCCCTCATTAGGTTCACTTCCCTCATTAGGCTCACTCCCTTCTCTAGGTTCGCTCTCTTCGGGGCTGCTGTAGCCTTCTTCGCTTGCCGCTCGCGGGGGTGATTCTAGTCTCCCTTCCTCAGGAGGGATGGGGTCGGAATCGGTGTTCCGAGCAATGTCCATGCTGACGGCCGAGTAGATGGAGAAGTTGGGGCACTCGTCGTCGTCGTCTTCGTCGTCATCGGAGCCTGGTCTCGCCGAGTCAGCAGCAGTGGAGCTCTCCATGTGAACCTAAAGCAACAAAGCATAGTTCACAAGAGTGTTTGGCTGGTGGCAAGGCATAGGCTAGACATGGGCCAGGTTAATGTTGGAGAAGTTTAGTTCGAAACAGTGGGTAGCCTTTTGCCGTTATGGAAATAACGCATAGTTCATTTAGGCTGGGTTTATAAACTGGTACGAATTCAAACTGTGAGCCTGTAAAACCTTTAAACATGTCTTGACTGGAAAATGCTATAGGAGATTCGATCATAATTTTAATGAAAAGCGTTCATTTTGATCTTATACAAAGTCTGAGAGCTTAATGAAACTTAATTGAAAAGTGGTTATATATTTGATTTCTTCCTCATGATAACCTTCTTCACTTAAATCATCATCAGTTTCAATAATTTAACGAACTTTAGATTTAAAACGATTTACAGCAACTGCGCTTTCGATAATGAAACCATTTATAAGTGTAATAATATATAGTCAGGACAACCAGGTCAATTTTGATAAATTGGAACCAAAAAATTGGCTTCAATATCCCGTATAGTTGCTTGCTAGCCACGCAAGTGGCTGATAGGTTCACACAGCTTTAGCCATGTGTCGAAACTTGATGGCTGAAGTTATGAAGTCTTTTTAAGATTAGAGCAGCCAAGAAGGGAGACGACATACAGCCTTCCTATGGGTTAACGGTGCTAGAAATCTACCTGCCAACCATTTTTACTGCCGATTCCAAACCTGAAAATACTGTTAACTTGTCTTATTTTTTATCACTGTGCTATTGGGTTGGTTGATTGATTGATTTGTAGGAGTTAAATATACTGTATCTTACTTGAATTATTCTTAGACAAGTACAACTGCTTGCACCTGGTGGTTAAATATATAGCTGATCTGGTGCAGGTTTAGGAAGTTGAAAGACCAACTATATTTAGCAGTCACTTAAAATTGACTGCCTTGACTGACGGCTCATTCTCTTATCGCTTCATTTCATTTCTCTTTACATTTCACTTGCAAAACCCTCAAAAAAACTTGCACTTTGTTCCTGGTGACAGGATAAGTGCTCAAGTTTTTTTTGTGTGACAAGAAGGCTGTGGGATTTTGAAATCATGTTGCCAATTAAGATGGCACCCTATTGCTGCTTGGCTGTTTCCCCTTACCACCATAAGAGATTCTTAACTCCGCTATCTGGAGAGTGATTGTGTAAAAATTGCCAAAAAGTGGTCCAATAACTTTTCACTTCCTATGATTTACATTGGGTTTTGAGTGGGTAGAGCGAGAGAAAACACGGGGAAACTCAGTAGATATCTCTACACAATGGACACTCTGGACCACTACAATTCTGCTTCTTGAAATGACATGGTTTAAAATAAGAGTGAAAGGTTGGTTCAGTTGGTAAACAAATTAAAGGCTGTTCAGCGTCATGATCTGGTCCCGACCCAGGCATCGATTACCCACCTTAAGCACCTCCTTAACTGCCTTAGAAACAGCTCCATCAGGCATTGAGCTAGAGCTGTCAAAGTGCTGGCTGGGAGACCCAGGTCGGACTTCCCGATCGGGACAGGTTAAGTGCTGTCCGGGAGAACATGCCACGACTTCCCGGCTGGAGCTGTCATCGCACGGTTCCGCGGGGTCGTACTTATCGGTGTGCTCAGGTGAAACCACCTGTCGTAGAACGAGAACTGCTGTTAAATCACTGCGCCCATAGTCCACCGGACAAGAAACATATCGTCAAACACGAGCCATCACCTGCGGCACATTGTCGTCGATCACGAGGTCCTCGTCGCTGTCGTCGTCGCTGGCCGCCCCATCGCAGGCCCCCACAAGCGCTTCGGGGGGCAGAGGTGGGGGCGGCAGGGGCATCGTCGACTCGCCCCCGACCTCAATGTCGCTATAGATGTCGATGTCCTCGTCTTCTTCGTCGGTCTCCGATTTCCATCCCTGCTCCACATCCATGACCATTGGCTGCGGCGGTGGCGAGGGAGGTGGCGCGTACCCCCTGCCTCCGGCGGCGTCGCCGTTAGCCGCTTCGCTCCCGCCACCTCGGAAACCACCCCCTTCACAGGTGGGGCCTCCAAAGGTACGCCCCCCAGCACTAAAGCCACCCCCGATGGGACGCGAGGTACCGCCCCCTCGCATGGGAGCCTGCGTGACCACGGCTTTCGCTGTACGCACGTCGACGGGGGCGGTTGGGGGTGGGACGGGGGGCGGACAAGCCACGCTGAACGTCCGGTCACGGTTAATGGAGACGCGAGACAATCGCGAGTGCCACACGGCTTGGCTGTCCAGGATGCCCGAGATCAGGTCGCCACCGCCCCCTGAGGGGATGATGCGAGGTACGGGGGCGTGGGATTGGACGGCACCCGCCGACAGTAGTTTGCGGTGCGCCAGGCTGCGTTCGTTGCGAGCTGCTGACATTCGCGGTCGGCGCACCACGCTCATCGCAGAGCCACCAGTGTCGGCCTCACCGTCAGACCTGCAACAAGAGTCTGAGATTTAGACCAACGCCAGGAAATTCATTGGGTCACTGATTGCTATAGACTCGTTACTTCTTAACTTATTTTTTACACACTTATTGGTCTCACTTTAATTTTTGTGTCTACAGAAGTTTCTCATCTTATTGTTTTTGTTAGCTATATGTGCAAGGTATGGGACTGTTTCTAAAAGACATTGTCCAGCTTACAAAACACATTTCAGTTAACAATGTGCAGGGATTTGTTTCAAATATTGATGATCGAAGAGGGTGAAAAAGTGAAGCTACAAGACTCACCCTGAGCCGAAGAAGTCGAGCTGATTAGGCTGCCCGAAGATGTGCAGTGTCACGCCGGCTGCATTCGCTCCAAACGTGCACGCCCCAGCCTTCTTCACAACCCCTCGCGGGATCATCTGGCCCAGAATTTTTGGCGGGCGAATGCCCAGCTGGTCGGCCAGTCTTCCACGCACAGACTTGGGAACGAGCTCGCGGGGCTTACGTCCACGTCTCCGCCGCACGTACTGTAAACCAGAGGGGCAGCGGTCAGACAAAGATACCGGCCGGCAGTAAAACGCTGTACAGAGCAACAACAACAGCTAGATCATATGGTGGACATTTTCCTTTTTTAATTTGTTTCACCCAAAATCCTACCCTGAACCCCGACTGGCCTACACCAATATGTTGACTTAACAATAATCCAACGATCCAGCTGTAGCCATGCTTTGAAACTACTACTCCATCTTATAGCAAAGATTTGAGCAAATTTTATCTACTAGTAAATGGCACGACTCACTAGGTTCCTTTTAAATGTATTTACCAAAATTACTCGCCCAAAACAATGTAATTTTTTTGCATATTGTCAACTTAAGGTCTTATACTGCCAAATTAGAGACCTGGAACCAAAGTGCAAGGACTCAAATGGCAAGTTACTAAAAAAAAAAAAAACTCAGTCCAAAGCTTCAGTACTTATTTATCTTGGCCATAATTGTACACAAATTGTAGGTAACGTTAGAAATTACGTGCATTGATAAAAGTTAGGTTTCTAGATGCTAGGCTAACTAATCACTCATTTTCCTGGGGCTATTAAAACCTTGGTGTGTATAAAAAATTACAAAAAATATCTAATTAAGCTGAGGTAGATCACGATATGACTGATCCTTAATTACATCTGAGTCATTCAATCTTCTGTTTACTAATATACTAACAAATCACATGCAATAAAACCAATCGCTCAGAATATAGTTTAACTAGAATTTTAATGAAACTTTATAGTAAAATTAATTCTTGCTGACACATTACTTCTTAAGTGCAGATCGTTCTCCAGTAAGTGGCACAACTCTAACGAAAGAATGACCTAAAAGAGAAATCCTCAGAGTCGCTACTACAATTCGATTGCTGTACTTTTCTTTTTGATTTCGTCTTTCTGCGTTTCTTCGGGGCCGTCCTTTTCCTGGTTCCGCTTGAAGTTCCCGCGCTCTGTCTTGCGGCCGACTTCACCTTGCGCTTCCTTTTACGAATCAGCTTGCCGGTCTTGGCTGAACGAGCTCGCGGCCTGTAGAAAGGAACAATCGGCCTTGGCATTAACTCACCACTCTCGAACTTGCGAACTAGCGAGAACCCACATTGACATAAAACCGAGCCTTGCCATATCTGTCTAAAAGTAGGGGAAGAGAATGTTGGCAAGGACAAATTATTATAACTATAAAAAATGCAATTCATTCGACAAATCTTATTTATCCAGGCACCAATTTTTATTTGTTTGCAAAAGTGGTTTTTGCCATAACGTAGCATTTGTGTGTATCAGCAACACCAAAGCCTTGCTCAATCTTGGTACCCTTTGCTTCCATAACATGAGAAAGAGCTAGCAATGACCATAGGGGATCGCCAGGATAGCCTGGAGCAGCCAGAAATAGAAAAATAACATTGGGGCTACGCAGGAATAGCAGTGTCTCTGCTTGGGCTACAAGAAGGCTCTGTGCAGGCTTGGTGTCTTCATGGTTTATGGGTGGCACCGTTGAGTGTAGGTTCTAGGTAGAGAAACAACGTCAATGTTACAGTCTCTGCGTGAAAGATGGCCGCCAAATGACCACCTTACCGACAAAAATGCAGAGTACCGGAACATCACGTTAAGTGGAGCCACTGTCGTATGGAATTTAATTTCAATATTTCTCGTAGGTTAACTCGCTTTTGAGACTTTTCATGATTAAAAAATCTCCATCAATGTTTACCTCAACGATTGATACACACGTAACGATATTAAAAAGCGAGTTAACCTACGAAAAATATCGAAATTAAATTTCATACGACAGTGGCTCCACTTAACGTGACGTTCCGGTACTCTGCATTTTTGTCGGTAAGGCAGTCATCTTTCACGCATAGACTGTAACATTGACGTTGAAACTCTACCTATAACCTACACTCAACGGTGGCACCCTCGAAATCAGGGTTGCAGTTACCTTGAGAGATTGGGTGCTGCCGAACGACTGGCGCTGCCTTGAGAGTCAATGCCCGAAGACGCCGACGGCCTCGACGTGGACGCTTCCATGCTGTGCCGGGAGCGGATCGTGGCGCGGACGCGTTCGCTCTGTCGCGTGCGCGGCAACAGGCGGTGAACACGGGGCCGCGGCGGAGACCAGCCGCCGGCATGCGCGTCCTCAATCAGAGCGTTTAGCTCTCCCTCAGCGATGCCGGACTGGAACATAGCAAGTCAGCAAATCACAGTACAGAGAAACAATATCTTGGCTAGGGATACATTTTAGCATGCATATTTCAAATATTTCTTACTTCAAATCAAGGCAAATAAAATTATCTGGGACACTAGCTAGTCTATGACTTAATAGTAAAGAATAAGGTTTTATATCGACTTCAGCTGCACCCAGGCACTATGGATATCCTACTTTGAGTGAACAATTATTAAACCTGTACAACCAGTCATAAATCCAATGCCCAAGGATATATAACAAATCTTTATTACTGGAATAATAAAACAATAAGACCCCTTGCAAGTCTAGATACAAAAAGCCCATACAGTATTAAAATATGACTTCATCAATTTCACCAATTTCAAATAAGCATCCACAAGCAAAAAGGCAGATGCCCACCTCTCCGGCGATGTGCTGTGAGTTGGAGGCAACACACTCCACGCAGAACCACTGTTCGACGGGCACGGTTTCGAGCGGTGGAGTAAGGCAGTCCAGGTGGTAGCCAGAGTCGCAGCCATCGCAGAGCAGCATCCTGTCTTCACGATCGCTACGCTGACACACCTCACAGAATGTCGGGTCTTCCACGATCTCGTCCTCCGGGTTAGCCCGCACCGGGGCTTCGACAGGAACCTCCCGCAGCACCTTCCCGCCGAGCCGCCGCCGAACTACCATCCCGGTGAAAGTAGTCCGGTCCACGGGGCATGTATTGATGTTCTGCAACATGATTGGATGCAATGATATCAAGCATGGGCTCTGATTGTTCATCGGAAACCTACTGGTGTAACCTTATGTACAGTAACCTATTTCTTCTGATGTCCTGACAAGACCTAACAGTATTGTATTGTATTTTACTTTTATTTGGTCCATAGTACATTCGAATGTGTAGACCACGTCAGTTATTATATAAGCAAATACATGTGAAATAGTCATTTCAATGGTTATAAATGATAACTCAAGAGTGAGTAAAATTATTTATGCTGTAAAACATATATTGTCAAAAAGATACTGTTTTAGAAGTTTTAAAATATTCTGCGTTTTTAGCCGCTTAGATTTCAGTGGGCAACGCATTGAGCAGACGTTGGCCCATTTAGCGTTTGAATGACGCTGGTGGTTGTGGTTTCCAGTCGGAAAAACTCATGGGCTGGTGTGTCATTCATTGGCTTGTGTTTATTGTAATTCAAGCCGAATAAAAGACATCAATCAAATGTGCTGAGCTCAATACTTCTCTCAAGTTATCATTGGGATTGATGGGACAAGTTAATTACTTTCAGGAAAGTTTGTATGTAACTATTTTACAGGCAATACTGGCTTGCCTGTAGCGCCAAGATGTGACCGTATCGTACCTTGGCCCATTCTTGAAGACAAATGGCGCAGAAACTGTGATCACACGACGCTGGAGTGGCTACTTCCTGTGAGCCAAACGAGCGCAGACAAATCGGACACCGTTCTGTGGTACCATCGCCACTGCTGTCTGTCTCGAACCCGTCGTTGACCAACACTGACGGAGCCTGCGGTGATTTCTTTTTGATGGCATGCGAAACGTCGAAAGAAGTTTCAACGATGTCTGAATCGCTGTGACTGGCCCAGTCGCTCTCCCAGCCAGAGGTGCTAGACCCACCTTCATAGTCCTCATCAGTCTCACCCTCATCAGAACCAGAAGTGAACTCGTCCTCTAACTCATCCAAACCTAACAATTTGTCATTCCTGAGGCTGTCATAGTCATCGCTACTATCAGACTCGGACGAACTACTGTCTTGGATGGCAGTCACGGCACTCCTCATCTTTCTGAACTGAGCAGGGCCACTGTCTTCATCACTCACAACTTGCGCTAGGATAGGACTGCTGCACTCTTCGTCGCTTTCAACTCTCTGCAAAACAAGTAACACCGTTCAGATATAATTTTCAGAAAAAAAGTGACATTATCACAACGGTAAACTATCAAACTATGATGCATACTGGAGCACGCTTGTAGGTTCTCTTCCTTGCAGGTTTAATTATAGCATCACTTCCACTGCTGGATGCAGCACCATCACTCATCACTCTCTGCAAGAGAAAAAGAAAAATTAGAGATGGTAGTTCTGTTGTCATTACAAGTGGCTGTTATTTACATTCTCCATACACATATGCATTCTAATTCAAAGATAACTTTTTTAAGCCTAATTGTAGGAACTACTTACGAGAATTTTCTTCCGTTTAGCAGTATTTTCTACAGGACTGCCACTGCCACTGTCACTTGTTTCTGCGATTCGTTTAACCCGTTTCCTGCCTTTACACTTCGTGCATGTGCAGTCAAATTCACACCCATCACTTTCGCTCATGACTTTCTGCAACATAAATCGAACTATTAAGCTCCAATCAACCAAAAGAGTTCCGTAAAATCAGAGTAGGCTTAATAATAAATACTGTGGGGTTATAGCAGGGCAAACCCTCTGTCGAGATTTTGTGAGGCTAGGCCTACATGAGCTTAGGCCTATTTAATAATGACAATAACTCCTTCTTTAAGCATCGCACACTCACTGAAGAGGATATGATTGACACACATTACCTTACAGATCCAAATTTGCTGCAAACGAGATTTCACTAATGAATAATGCTAGTAAAAGTACAAACTACACGTAAATCCGTACACGGATAATTCACTCGTCAGAAAAGTCAGCCATCTTTATCGCGTACCGCATACTGGATGCCTTCAGAAAGATGAACTCATCGCGGTAGCGGAACGATAGCGCTACCGCTCAGTGCTCTTCTAAATTGGTTACAGCAAAACAGCAAGATGGGACGAATGCACGCACCTGGGTAAATTGTTGTTTTAATTATCGTGGTTTTAACAATTCACGTAACTTTTTGTCGAAAACTCTTAGAGTACTATCAAATCTTTATTGTTCTGCGCAGCGATCATGAGTATTGCGGGAGAAATGTCCCTGGATAGTAGGATTATCAATCACCTCGTGGCACGGCGACAGGGCAGCCATTTTATATAAATGACCGTCCGTCAAAGATAATAAACTAATATCATGAAATATATACTTATTCTAGCAAGGGTATATCCCAGTCTGCTCTCCCATACCGGCGAAGTGTTCCCACTTGGCTGAAACTCTCCGCGGAAGATGTGAAAGAGCAGATCTTCAAGCTCGGAAAGAAGGGGTTAACCCCATCTCAAATTGGTAAGTCCATTTATTAAAGTTACTATCTTGCTGAGAGTTTCATAACGTACAGCTACTGACTAGTTCTCTTTGCTCCTTCAGGTGTTATTCTTCGAGATTCCCATGGAGTTGCTCAAGTGCGATTTGTTACTGGCAACAAGATCCTGCGAATCATGAAGGCCCTTGGTTTGGCTCCGGACATGCCAGAAGATCTTTACTATATGATCAAGAAGGCTGTTGCCATCCGAAAGCATTTGGAAAGGAATCGCAAGGATAGAGATTCCAAGTTCCGTCTCATTCTTGTCGAGTCCAGGATTCACCGGCTGGCACGTTACTACAAAACAAACAGTGTTCTGCCTCCTACCTGGAAATACGAGTCCAGCACTGCTTCCGCTTTGGTAGCGTAATAACTGTCATGTAAAATCCTCAAAATAAAGCCTCGTGTTAAAACTTATATATGTTTTTATTTATTCCTCAAACTATATTTAATTCAGAAAGGCAATCAGTCATGGTATATTAGGCTATTACAACCTATCGTAGATATCATTAAAAACTTGGTAGTAAGTTATACTAAAACAATAAAAGAAATCCAATGGGAAACAAACAAGTGCTAGATAGGGTATCCCGTCTGTAATTGAACACTGAATGGTCTAAACGGAGGTTGCAAAGCCAACTCGGTTGTTCAGCATGTCGAACTCCGTGTAGAACTTTCCGATGAAAACGTCGCCAAGGATCCACAGTGGTCCGTTGGGGGCTGGGATGTCGATGCCCATAAAGCCGGACAAACAGATCGTCTTGCCGAACTGTGCGATGCGAAGGACGTAGTCTTTTCCTTCTAGCACGAACTTCTTGCCTCCGAGCACAAAGTCAATAGTGGGCAGCTGGGGAATCAGCGTGCAGTCAATCTGTCACAATCAAACAACAAGGTCAGAAGAGTTAGTTTTAGTTATTTGCACTAGTTGTGCTGAAAATTTTTGACTAGTGAGTTTAGGAGGGCATTGATAAAAGGCAAGAAAAACTGATAGAATTAAATGCTTTAAATTAAATTTGACTATTTGTTTATGTTCCCTAGTAATGAATTAAACTATTCATTCCTAAGTTGCTAAAATTCGCAGCAGAAATTAGGCAGTGAGCAAGCTACATGCTACCACGTCACCACCAACCAAAGACCAAGTCATATTCGCGGGGTGAGATGCCACTAAACTAGAGAAAGAGAGAAAGGAACAGCTCACAAAAAGATATAAAATCCAAGGAAATCAACCATTAAGTAACATCTACGACGTTTGATATCAGCTTTGATGCTATGCATCAACTGCCGGTGGGTTTTTATAGGCCCTTGCCAGGAAAGTTCATAGCTGCATTCAGGTGCGTGCAGTGTGGTAAGGACTTGGTATGCTCACATTTTTACATTATAAGTGGTAGATTTTTAAAACAGTAAAAGCTTGATGTGTAAAGGCATAGTCAGTGAGCCGGCGCTAATGTTAAGCTTTCTGCTGAGCAAGCGCGGAAGATGAAACTTGATCGCATACACTATGCCGTCCTATTGAAAATCCCCTACAATTAAATAATCACCACTCCAAATATCGATACATGTTTATCAATGGCTGAGGTTATAATTTTTAAAGATTAATTGAGTGCAAACCAGTCCAATTTCTCTGCCATTGCTTGTCAGATCCCACTGTACATGCTAGGGAGAAATTAACAGGTTCTTTCCAACAAAGCCAACTTAGAATTACACGAGACATCATATTTCGATATCCGTTCGGAGATGAACAGTCAACGCAATGAACCGGTAAAAGGCTTTTCAATGCTAACCACAAAAGATGAATTAAACATTAAACCAGAGTAAAATCACTCTCAATTCGCATTGCCCTACGCTACTAAAGTTACTTGGTTACATTTCTATGCGCTATATACTTTTTTTTTTTTTTTTTACTCGTGGTTGTTTTCTAACTTTTATTGTGATGTTTATGTATTATTATTATTATTGACTAATGATCTCTGTAAATCAAACTAAGGAGTAAGTTGAATTGATACTCGTGATTTTGTAAACTAAATGGATTAAAATGTGGCTGGTGGTGGCATAGCTAAGACAATACATACTCTTATCGTTCAATTGTGATTATTTTTTTCGTAGCTTACAACATTTAGAAGCGCCACAATAATGTCAGTATTGCTGTGTTAGTCGAATTTCTTTTCCGAATCAAAACTCTACAAATAAAGATGAAAATACTCATTCTTGTCTAAAGCATGTAGGCTACGAAGCTGAAGGCCAGTGAGATACATTCCCTTCCCCCTCCTCGCCTATACCGAAAACACTCAGCGTCATTTTGCGATAATAGCTGGGACCGTTGAGTGTGACACTCAATGTTGAGATCATGACGTGGAGTGACATCAAGGGAAAAGAAAAAGCGAAAACATTTTCTGCAAAAAAACTGAAAACATTCAATTCGGTTTTTTGAAACAGCGAAATTTGTGAACCAGCCAAATATTTTAAGAATAATATAATAAAAAAAGGTCGTGGGGCAATTTGACTGGGCATGCAGCGCATACCCTGACTGCACGCCCCTGGCTGCATTCATTTCTAGACAATCAACTGTTGAATTTTCTATTTTGCTACTTTGTCTCACATAGTCTGACACAATGACCAAGGAGCTAGATATCGCAATGCTTGCAGAAACCCTGAGCAGGTGTACAAGACCAGTCAACCTATAGGCCAGGACCATACCAGGATTTGCCAGGATGGTGATGCAAAGGCAGGGAACTATCCCAGGATTTGCCAGGGCAGTGGAATGGATATACGGAAGCAAATCATCTCACCATGTACTCTCCTCCAACGATCGGTGTGCCCCCGAGGGCCTTGTTGAGGGCGTTAACCTCCTCGACTGGACCCGCAATAAGGCTGGTGCCGGTGTCAGCGATGGCCTTGCAGCCCTCCCCGCAGAAAACATTGGCCCCAACCACGACCCTGTGGGGCAAGCAAAACTCACATTTCCACCTGCACTGCATTACAACACGCTGTGTCAGAGATCTTGTACTAGGGCCACGAACATCACCATAACCATCTAACATGAAGGTACATGCCTCCTACCTTTGCTATATTCTTGCCCAGTGACAAAAAATTAAATGAGAATAAGTGTTCCTTAACATTCTCTTTGAATGCAACACGTGACCCTGGCGTATCATTGTATTCTGTGACTTTTTGGGTCTTTTGTTCGTCCAAAAATAGTTGCCGACTGTCTTATAGCCGATTGATGGCCGTTCGCTTAGCAACCATTTGCTAACGGCTGCTTTATTTGGGGGTGTTTAACAGTGATTTAATTTGGCACAAACCCGAGTGGAGGGCACTTGAGAGGCTCTGAAAGCATTCACTGTGCAGTGGTCTAGCCAAGTGGACACCACATATGCTGTCCACTTGGAAAACTGTCCACTAGTGTATTGAATTTAGGCTTATTTCGTCGGTGCCAGGAAGTAGGCTTGTTCAGTGCCGAACCGACCGTTAACTGGCAAGTCTGCTAATTGCCTTCAAGTTACTTGCATTGTGCCACCAGTCAGAAAGCAGCCAATGACAAGCCAAGAGTGCTGCTTGGTTCCGAGCTGGTGCACAGGCCTTTTGTGGTTTGTGATGACTCATGACTCGTGGAGTCACGATTAATTATAAAAGATAAATCTCGATTTGAATGTGTCATGAACTCATCATGTTATCACGAGAAGAACAAAATGCAGAAAGGTCAAGCTATAAAAATTGATAAGAGTATTTGCCAATTAAATTAGACTTTAGAATTAAAACCAAGTGGTAAATGGCTGATGGCCATGAACTTCTAAGAGCTTGTTTGTGAAGTGGGCTCACTTGTCCATCCGAAACTCCCAGTACGTCTGCTTGGAGACGGGGATGTATGTGAAGTCTCCTGTGTAATGCTTGGGGTCGGACCCTCCGAGAATGATCTCCCCGCCCTGGGCCGCCTCTGGATCGCGGCTCAAGTAGAACGAGAAGATCGGGGCGGCCACCAGCCCCTGGGCAACCATGTTGTCGAACACGGGCACCACCCCATCCACAGATATCGAGCTGTACGCCATGCCGAGGATGCCGTCAAACTTGGCTGCCACAAAGGCAAGGCCGGGCTCACTCATCGCCTCGGCAAACGTCTGGTTGGCCACAGACAGTCCTCCAACGTTGACTGTGTCAGTCGACAAGAACCCTGACAGGCTGCCAGATCCGTATCGGATCTCAAACTCAGTGCCGTTCTTCTGGTACGATGACGAACGCTTGTTGTCATATTTGTTGTGCAACACTAAAGTAGACGATGGAAGCTTTAGTCAAGGTACAGAACCAAATACATCCTTCACATCTTAATATTTAAAACTTACGGCAAGCAATACTAGTGTAGTGGCATTTCTTGGATGGGACCCACAGATTGGAGGAGCCAGTGTCAAATACTACCCTGAACTTCTGGGGAGGGTTGCCAATGCTGATTGGCCCATAGTACTGCGCCTGTACAATGAAAATCAGAAAATAAGTCACAATTAAAAATACATTGGTTTTCTTCTGTAATAATTTGCTTGGCAATTTTGAAGGAAAGTAGGTATGGGTACTTAATGCAATTGGTATAGTACTACGGCTGTTCCAATGAGTTTGAATAGGTAAGTTGGAGTTCCATCGATGAAAGATTAGGTTAATCCTAATGGTAATTAGTAGTACCCACCCAAGGTTTGGAGGTGTGTAGCTCCTTGGCAAATAGCTCCTAGATGGCAAGATCTACATACCTTGGTAGTCTAGAGACTTACATCATAGAATAAGGATTAGTGGTTCTTACATCAAGATAGTTTGACAGCGGCTCAGGAGTTGGCCCTCCATAGCGCTTTCGGAGAAGCTCAACTTGCGTTCCAACTTCTTGCAGGCTTCGTCTAGCTGACTGTACTTTGTAAAGAGGTATCCTAAAATTATAAATTTTAAATAATAGAAATTCTGTTCTGAAAAATTGTATTATGTAAATTCTTTCCTGACTTTAAAATGTGACAAATAACTATGCACCTACCTTGTAAATTCTGCGTTACAGGATATCATTAGCACCGCCAAACACACACAAAATACATCAATACGCATCTTGAAAAGTTACGCAGACAAACCCGTCAACGAAAACGCCGACCTTCGACTAATGGCTGTCAGCTGACAAGTGACAACGCAAACAAAACAACGAAATGCTGAATCAGATAAACGAAGATAAACCAACCGACCTAACGACATCCATTGGCTTTCCACGGACCAATCGCGTCAAGTAATTTCGATCAAAATTCAAAACGTTGCCGCCTATCAACTCGCAGCAAAAAGCTATGGGAGTTCACATGTTTCAATCAGTACAAATAAAAAAAACACTTATTAATTCAATGCTTGAAAAAGCAATGGCGCATTTTTATTCATTCAACTCATTGGTACAAAATGGTTACACATTTGGCCATTTACAAAACTAGTGTTAATAAATTCTAAGTAGACCAGCAAAAAACTATTTGAAAATATAATGAGAAGGAAATTAAAAGCATTTAACTCAAAAACGGCCTTCCGTCAAAGCAACACAAGTGATCTGTGAAATATGGTCTCATTTTCTCAGACAGCCGTCGCAAATCCAATTCGGTTCAACCCCATATCAAACTCTGTGTAGTACCGCGAAATAAAGGAGGCACCAAACACCCACAGAGATTCATCTTTATCACCAGCGTCCAGCCCAACAAAAGAGGATAAACACAACTGCACTCCCATATAAGTCATCTGTTGAATGTAGTCCCTTCCTTGAAGAGTAAAATTTTTGCCAGTAATAACAAAATTTATCTTGGGAAGTTTGTTGATGGTGTTACATTTGACCTGAAATAATTCAGAGCAAAATTGTCATAAATTAATGCACGCGGTTAACGTCTCACCAAGGACCTGTTTACGATAAAACAAAAAATGCAGCTTACCCAGTCTCTTCCAATTTTGAACAATGTAATTGGCTGGGCACCAATCAACTTATTAATCTTCTGGACATCCTGAGTTGGCCCTGTGGTAATCGTGGTACTAGTGTCAATGATCACGTTACAGCCACCGGGACAGAAAACCGGATTGGGTTTCTTTTTGCTCATCAAGTCCACAGTAACATAATCCATTTTAAACTTCCAGTACTCCTTTTGAAGAACAGAGACGTATGTAAAGGAGCCGTTGTAATGTTTAGAATCAGACCCTCCTAGGATGAAATTCCCACCTCGATCTGTTGTACGATCCCTGGAGGTAGCAGAAAAAGTGCTTTACACACCATTACATTCCTGGGCCTTAGAATTAACCGTTGCTAGCTATTACCGATTTAAATAGAAAGAGAAGACAGGCTTGGAGATCAGCCCCGAGCGAATCATGTTGTAAAAGAACGGAGTGACCCCATCAATGGCCAAGCTGCTGTAGGCCAGCCCAAAAACACCGTCAACTTTAGAAAATAAGTAGGACCGTGGTATTTTTGTTACTTCTGCAAAGGTCTGGTTTTTGATTGTCGAATGTCCAATCTACAATTAAAATGTTGACAAAGACGCATTATTATCAGTCAGTATGGTAAGACCACCGATTAAAATGATAATTATTAATTAGAAAACATTTACATGGACTTCGTCCGTTGAGAGGATGCCGACCAGTTTGCCTCCTTCCAAGTCAACTGCAAATGGCTTTCCGTTCTCAATGTAAGTAGAAGACTTCTTCGAGTCATACTTATTTTTAAGTTCTGAAATGTGATTAACGCAAATAAATTAGCATCCCTGGAAGAAAATGGCTCTCCTATTTCTATGCAATGGATTACCCACAGAGTTTTGGATATTATCGTTGACTCAACGATATAATATTAGCCAATTCTGAAAGTTAAAATGAGAGTTGTCAGAGTATGCAGTTGATGGGAGTCTGCTTGCAGAGCTGCAGTCAATGGGTAACAGAAAAGAAATTGTGGATGTTTAAAGATATGCAAGATAAGTCCAGCACACCTAAAAAGGCCATTAAATCAAATATCAACTAAAATGAGGAGAAGAACAATCAATTTAGCTACAAAAATTTAGGCTGATTACCCATTTCTTACAATATGCAAGATCACAGTATTATTGTAGCTTCCATTATTCTCTTTACCTGGAGAAGGTAGGAGATCCACAAGAAGACGGAATCAGTGAATTTTGCACAAGAACTCGAAGGGTCTGGTTGAGAAGTCATGGATGCCAGATATTTTTAATAGTTACTTTATGAAGTAATGAGAAGAGAAATATTCTTACTGTGGGCTTATTTATGACAAAAGGTATGGCAAAAACCCATTCTGCTACAAAATGACAAATGTGCAAAATGCACTGATTCTGTCTTCTTGTGGATCTCCTACCTTCTCCAGGTAAAGATAATAATGGAAGCTACAATAATACCGTGATCTTGCATATTGTAAAGAATGGGTAATCACTAATCAGCCTAAATTTTTGTAGCTAAATTGATAGTTTTTCTCCTCAAATTGATATTTTTCACCATTCCCTTGCTCTCACACAAAAACCAAGAACCAGAGATAATTACAATGAAGAAGTTGACCTATTTGGTTAGAATGACAAAAGGCTGGATAAAATGGGTGTAGAAAGGTAAAGATATGGGGAGAGCACAATTACTCAACCCCATTTATTTTTTAGTTTACGGTAAGTTGTGCTCCCCTTCTTTATTTTCTTCCCACACAAATTTGATGTTTCAACTTAATGTAAAGAAGTCTTTTTTGTTATCTATTCGCTATTCTTTCATCAGTAAATAAACAATTCTACCTACTAGATATGAACGTAGAGATAATTAATATTTTTCTCACTGCTACTACAATTTGTATGCGTAAAATGTAACAACAAATAAACAACCTAAAATAAAGAAGTAAATAACACAAAGTACTGACTGCAAACACTGAAGAAACTGCATTCCGAGGAAGGGATCCATGAATTAGCCCACGCAGTATCAAACACAACCCTGAATGTTTGGGCAGGGTGTCCAATGCTTATTTCTCCATAAAACTCCGACTGCAACACATACATGAAAGGAATGAGTTCACATCTCACATTTTCAATTGTGTTTTGTATGTCGATTGGTTCGAATGAAAAGCATCGATGCCGATAGGATGCTGAAACTGCCAATAGGATTAAGTCTATGAACATTTTATTTATCATTTAAGCTTGCCATGATAAAAAGTCTACAAATATTTACTTACATCGAGATATTTTTGCAGTGCTACAGAGTCATTGGTTCTTGGTGGCCCTGGCTTTGGCTTGAATAAGCTGTGCTTATCGCCTCCACTGAGAGATATTTGCATTAGCGTCTCCATGCCAGACTTCCGACGAACCAACGGAACGCTACAAAATTGTTGTTGCAAATCAATAACTTTGTCTGTACACAATACCAACAAATTTGTATTTTTAATTACGCTGTTGCATTGATTAAATAATCTTATACATTTCAAAATCATATCATTGATCAGACAAAACCTGTTCTATCTTCGGTATTCATATAATAGAGCAAAGCTTCAGTAACACAAACAATCCAGACAGTGTCACCACAGGTTTGCTGGCTTCTTTGTGAATTGTTGGATTGCATCAGTAAATGATCACAGATTTAACGAGCCACGTATTCTTAACAAAATGCATTTTCACAACAGCGGGTAAATGCTATCAGGCTTGTCGAGAAATCGAGAAATCGCGATATCAAAAATAAAAAATGTAACACTTTAGAATAGTTAATTTGCATGCTCTTGCTGTTATTTTAGTGTTTTAAGTGAATGATTGTACATTGTACTCCTTTTAATAGTGGTTAAAAATGTCTTCAAAATGTAATACAAAAAAGTAAGCAAATTATGAAAAAAATATATTTATATCTCACTTGTGAAATGGTTAAGACGTAAGGAATGCATCTCACCGAAGATAAAAAGTTGGTCAAGACAAATGCAGAATTGTATTCAACCTAATAAAACGTCTTCTTCCCAACATTTATACCAGACTTTCGGCACTTTCATCACTAAAAGTTAACTCGTATGTTACATTTCATTTTTGCCAGTGAACTAATGTATTAAAAGGGATTGATAAGAGTTTTGGCCAACGGCTTGTAATCGTAGAAACCCGTGGAGCACTTGATCGCAGCTAGGAACCTAAGTTTAACCTTTACTTTGTTACATCCACAGCTTTGACATTGCATTGAACTAGAGCAAAGACAACTTCAAATATGCACTCCAGGTAGTGAGCAACTATCCTTATCTGACATACCTAATTAGTTGGCACTCAGCGTACCCCACAGCCAGAAGCAGAACAGCAGCAAAGGTGCCCCACAACATCCTACCAGAGTGTCTAGGCACAAAATGATGCAAACATTAGCAGCAAGCGATAAATATTCTAGTTGACATTGGCTATCTAAGTACTGAGAATACAATCACCTCTTGGTACTTCCTGTACACTTTTTAATCACATGAGGGCTAGGCCAGAAATTTGAAATGAAACCTTAGACTTGCTTGCACTGCTACCAGGACATCTGCGATAATTCCAAATAGGGGAATCCCTACCAGACTAGACGAAGATCACAGTGACCGGCTGTAGACTGCTATAAGCACAAGTTGACCAAGGCATTAGAGCCCACCTTATCTGCACACACCATCCTTACCACTGATAGCAAGGCAAGGAATATGATAACGCCTATATCACTCTAGCAAGCTGGCATTAGTCACTTCCAGGAATTTGAGGCAGAGAATGCTAACTTCTATCAGCACTTCCTAGGAGAGAAGGGGGAAAGGTAAATAAATGCCACACTGGTTATTACTGGAAACTAACTCTTTATTGCCATTTATGGACTAATCAAAAATTTGAACACAGAATGACAGACAGCATTTTGTACATGTATGAAGTAATAGGATAATACACAATTAATGGTTCCAAAATCATTACGTGTCTGCTCAAAGGATGTTGCGACTAATTCAGTCAAGACACGTAACTATTTCGAATTTCGGGAGTACCATTAAGAGATCGATACTATAAGGTAGTAGAATTGGTAATGGAAGATAAGCTCAAGACACCAAGAAAGTAGGTAGTAATAGGTGTTCCACTTGTCATCAGATCTATGTTTTTTTTGTGTCAATTGCCAAGGTATCACTCGTGGGAAGCTATTGCATTGCCAGTAGTTGTTTGTATAAAAGAAGCAGGTAGAAAAATGCAGTGTTCTCAAGGAACGCGGTATGGTGTCGATGAAATCTGCACACTGTTTTTTTAAATTAATGGTTTGACTCCGATTCTAATAGGTAAAACAGTGACATAATTATAGTTATTAGAAGATATTTCTAATTCTATTGTTAGTGACTGTACCATAGTCAAAGATTAAATACTACATTATTCCTAACACATCAACCATGTTCTAAAATAACCTACCTAGTGTTTGATTCACTGGTTAATCAGGACATTGCTGCTGCCATTCAAGTTAGTTGACCATTGGATATTCAAAGTTATCTTACAAGACAGCTCACAAAAGAAGAGAACCAATCAAAAGCTATCTCCAGTTCCAGTAAAGTGACAAAGCTCGCAATATTTATACACGCTTTTAAGTACGTCAAATTTTGCCATCGGTGCCGAAAGGGAAGCACCGGTCCAAACTAAAACGTTGTCTCGCCGTAAAATTAATAGGATGTCCTCCTATCGTTGCAACCGAAGCATTGTTTCCACCCTGTTGCCTCGCAGTTACGAGTTACAAACGCTCGCACCGGGAGAGAGAAATCAGTCCGAATCAATTGAATTGCAGGAATGTTAAGAAAATAATTTAGCACAATGAAGGTTTAGAGAACTAATGTACAATTAAATGCTGCGATGCGCCAACTTGCCAGACCAGAGTTGGTGAAAACGTTACCGAGTGACAAAGTTGAACTGTGGTTTCTTGTGGATATGTCGGTAACACTTTGTTCTTGGTCTCCACGTAAGAGAGAAACACGCTCGCCGTACAGAGAGATGGACTTGATTAAATTAATTATCGGATATTGCGCTGCGCTTAAGCGACCACTTCGGCGTCTCCGTTAGCCTCGGCTTCGACGGCGTCGTCCACCGCAAGCTTGGCCTTCTTCTCGGGACTGGCACCCTCGGTGATGACGCCGTCGGTGGCATCCCCGCCGCCAGATTTCCTTTTGGCCGCAACAGACTCGGTCTCTGCAAAGAGTCGGAAGGGCGCCGGGTGAGCAAAGCAAAAGAGAAATTATGTGGTAACTTTGGTCAGCAAGAAGTTTGGCTCAGAACTTGCTGACAGAGAAACACAAGTTATCATATTTATTGGATTGAAAGTCATGTTGGTCCCTATTTGTTGGCCTAAAGCCAGGGTTACAATTCTTCCCCCAAAGGTAATCTACCTTTCCACAACTACACCATACTCTTAAATAACATACCCACTTATAAAGTGATGAAATGTCGGCATTCAATTTGAAATCAAGTGATATACTCTATCCAAAATAGAACCGATGATATTTGATGGCAGTGTGCCGCTAACACAATGCAAGATTTCGAAAGCAAAGACAGTCGAGAAAAGCATCTCACCCTTGCCGTTCTTTGAGGCATCTCCATCTCCATTCTGCTCGGAGTCACCGTTCTTCTCGGTAGCTGAGCCGTTGAGCTTGGCCTCTCCGTTGCCGTTAACAGAAGACTTGGAGTCCTCGTCGTCAACGTCCTCGACGTCTTCAACCTCCTCCACCACCTTCTTCTTCTCTACAACCTCCTTCTCGGGGGTTCCCAAAACCTTCTCGCTGAAACACAAAAGGCAAATGTCATTTTTCTTGTTGAGTTCATTCCACAATCTCCTAGGTCTGTTATAGCCTAGACTTTGAGGAAGCCATCTGCCTGCCTTTAATGTCATGTTAAACTGAAAAATACCAACAATGCAATCATTATCTTTTTTTGATGGCAAGTTATTGTAGGGCAATATTAAACACAGCTGATTAAAATTAGGGAATGTTTGGAGGAAAACCCTGGAGCAAAACAGGCCAGAACCTCTCAATAACTGATCAAGTGATTTGTCAAGAGAAAAAATCCCAGCTTCCCCTGATGTTCCCTTCACCATCTAGTGCTTGTTGGCTTAACTCTTCCATCCCGCGCATTGCAAGCGTTTGCAATTTAAATAAGATTTCATCAAAATAATCTAGATCGCATTTTATACCAGAATCAAAAGGCCAGATCAAAGAGCAATTCGGAAAATATCTGCAATGGCCAAATTAAGTGCGGCAAAACTCGGTACATCCGTGCGTAAGCCGGGAAAATCGAGTGCACATGAAGCAATGCTAGCCTGCATCGAACCGGCACGACTCAAAAGCAGAGCACGAGCTCCATCCAACAGTTGAGCAACAGAGCAGAATGTTCTCCTAATGGATAATAAAGCGTCCCCTCGACGAGTTCATACACCTCGACGCCGAGAAGCGTGATTTGTGTACGGCCATGAACACCGGGACCTGGCGGCCGCCACTAGTACTAATCCCAAGTGCCTACTGC
Organism: Protonemura montana; assembly: GCA_947568835.1. NCBI lineage: Eukaryota > Metazoa > Arthropoda > Insecta > Plecoptera > Nemouridae > Protonemura > Protonemura montana. Next base: position 26,634,476 of record OX387603.1, on the reverse strand, counting down.
CTACCGCCGCCGCCGACAAAGCATTGCCCAACTCGGCATCGGAATGCACATCAATGCAAATTCAAAAATATGCAGTATATCTACAGCGCTAGCCAAAAGAACACGCATCATTTAAACAGCAACCATCCCCCTTACACGATAGCGTTAATAAAAATAATGAATATCGATGAGCGGTCAATGCCGGCAGCCGGCACGAGCTCGGCGTGCCTTCAAAATGCCCCCCAGCTAAATGCAAATCGCTAATCTTGCCAGTATCCATGCTGAATAACTTATATTTTAACAGTTTCTAAGCGACCAACTGTGTAAAAATGCAAAAGTTGTTACGCAATATCGATCTCAAGAGGGTATCGCAATAGCAGCGGCTTCGGGAAAATTCCGCGGACATCCATCGCCATTTTGCCCAGCACGCAGTTACCGCCAAAACAAAGGCATCACATTTACTGCAAGATATCGATGAAACTAACAGACAAAAGTGATTGAAACTACTTACCTAACTTCAACGACTGTGTCTGCCATTGTTTTTGTTTAGGAAAGAAGTAAATTCCACTCGTGAACACGAAGTTTCTTTGTAAAACTGCGGAGCGTCACTAAGAACCGACCGTTACAAGGTAGAGCACACGAATGAAAGAGACGGGCTCTGCGCATGTATCGGCCGACCTTCGAGCCCAGTTCCCGCGCTCGATAGAGAGCACTGTGAACTGACAGCGACTTATTTTATTTTATCTATTAATAATTCAATTAAAAGTCCATAGGCAGTCACAATTTTCTCATAAATAATTTATAAGTGTAACTATTAGAGTATGTAATGTAATTACTTTTTTAAACGCTTAAAAAATAAAACAGTGGCAACTTTTGAATTTAAAAAAAATTACACAAAATATTTAGGCGGGGCTCGTGGAGGGGGTATTCGGTTGCACCCCTACAGGCTATAGTTGCAATGTTTAACGACGAAATTCATGGAAATGATCCAACAAGCGTAAAAAGAGTTTCCTACTGAAAAAGCATTTCTCTAATTTACCCGATAAAATCTTCAAATGTACCAATAAAAGCATTACAATATTTTGTCATCATGCGCTAGGGCAGTGGAAATTTCCCTCGCGATTTTTCAAGGCTGCCATATAACGACCTACGCGGTTGGCTAAATCCTCGGAACACCCACCAATCCAGGTTCACCTTTTAAAACGTCCCGAGATCAATAGTCGGCATTCTCGCTGTCTCCGTCATGCGGTTCACTCCTCTCTGTCGCACCAACGACAGATCGTGCACTCAGTGCTCGGATGTTGCATCCTTTGCGCACTACAGGACAGAGCATCTACCGCGCTCTCTTCAACATTCGCCAGGCAGATCATAGCGTATCGACTTCCCCCCTCCCTCGCCGTGCGTGCCGCTCACCCACGCATCCCGTCGCATCTCTGACGATGCGTCGTCGCCTCCGTTCAGTGCGGCCAAAGCACTCCCCTATGTTTTCAATGCATTTTCCGGTTCATACTCGGCAGTACCTCGGACCCCGCCAACTGCACTTTCGGCGACTGTGGGAGTGGGAAGATCACAGTCCACGCCCGTTCGAACGTGCCTAACTGGGGGTAGCCCAACCGCTTGGACCTCCAACCCCCTCGAATGCGACAAGGGACGAGCCCCGATCCCCTTTCGATTGCCTTGACACCACGGTCGGGATCGGTCTTAGCTAAATGGTACGGAGCGAGCGTCGGCCGCGCGCGAGTCCAGGAAATGAAAGGCACATAACGCAGCTGCCGGCCTCTTTTTTTCAACGCCCTTCTTGCAAGAAACAGAGGCAGATTGGTTTGAAATTGCATACCCACCAGGTGCATAGCACAACACGTCCCGAAACGCGAGCGCGTTGCGACTTGCACGGCACTTTCCAGCATCTGCTTTCCGTTTCGACTCCTCGCGATCATATGAGCCAAGAGCCTGTTGATATTTCACTTCTGTGCGAGCACTCAGTGCCCACGACATGGGTTCCCGGGGCCTCGAACCCGGTCGCCTAGCTCCAGAATCGAGTGACATCTAGTCCCTTATGCCGGGTTTTTCATTGCGTTGTCATGCGCCCTCTTCCCAGGCGCACAGCCGGGAGATATGACGGCTAATAATATGCAAAGCACTGTTTTCGACGTGACGTGTTTCCAGCATTCGGAGCCTGTGTAAACCCTATCGCAAATCTGTGATTAGTACTTGGCCCTTCGCATTTATGACATCAATATGACCTTCCGCTTGACATGGTCGACAGGTATGTGTGCGGGGGTGGGGGGAGGGCACTTATTTCGACACAGACTGCGTCACGCAACTTTGCCGAGCACACCTTCGAGGAGGAAACGCGTGCGATATGACTCGAAATGAAAGCATGCCCGTATGTCCTCGACATAGCCGGTAGCACGGGGACTGACCCCAGTCCAGCTAAATGGGAACTTCGACCTTTTAGTTCGCTCGCTTGCTAGGCGTTCGGGACTGGCGCCCTTTGCCTAGGAGCTGATATTTCTGCTCTAGGTACCGCGAGCCCTTTGCCCGATAGTTGGTGTTATGTACCGGCTCGCGGCACGGAGAGCGCAATTAGCATACGCCATTGTTAGCTGCGGCGCTGGCAAGGCAACGACCTACAAGGGACAGGCGCTGGCAGATGTTTTTTCCACGGAACGCACTGTACGTATACGCGCGGTACGCACCTGCCCCCCTTTCCACTTTTATGTCCCATTGTCAATCGAATTGCGGGTCGGCCGGTCGAAGCGCTGCGATCTACACCCGTGATCCGACCGGCCGTGACAATCGCGTCGATTTCAATTCTTATCGAGTGAATGGCAATTGATTCGAATGTGCCGGCGCCAGCGAGCGCTGCAATAGTTTCGTTTCATTACTCGCTGCGTACCAAGTACTCGTGGTACTGTGGGAAGCACTTTTTACCACAGGTTTTACTTTTACCCTTGAAACTGAACACAACCGAACGGTCTGTTCGGTGCGTGAGACAGATAGGTTTCCAAGAAAGCATCTCGGTGCTGTGTGCGTTTATCTGACTGGTCGAAGTGGCCCAGCACGGACCGGGATCCGATCTAGTCGTCCTATAAGCCACGAAGAGGTCTCGGTCCGCTGGCCAACAATACATTAACCTCTGCTCTGAGAGTCCTCCTCCATCGCCTACAACATCTCCAGGTCTGACAGTCGACTCCGAGAGAGAACAATAACTCTTGACTCCGAGTCATGCAGTCACGACGGCAAGCCACTGGGCCGGCCGGCCTGCCCGAGTTTATGCTCGCTCGCCGCTGTTTGCAACAGTTTCACCGACACCGTTTCCCGGGCGCGGACGCTTTCCACGTGTTGCTTGCGCCGAGGGGTGCAGGTAGAATGCACTCCCCGGGCATTCTGGTGACAGGACATGGGGAAAGAATCACGCGCGGGTACGGGTCAGTTGCCACATGTGTTAACTGAAGATAGCGTGAACCATACTTCCTCGAACCCCCTCCGCCTCCTTTCTGTACCCTTCTTTGCGACCCTCTGCGCCGAGCGCGGCGACGGACAACGTCGATCAGCTAGCCGAGGATTACGTTATTGTTAAACCAAACAATTACATCATGTTCCTGGTAACGATAAGATAGTGCAGCTTGGAGTAGCGGCGTTTTATGGATGGAGCTCAGTGTAAACAACGCCAACTCGTTCCCGTGCCGAGCCGTGCCGGCGTGGTGTGTGGGTGTGTGGTCGTCACACACTCTGCCTGCCGTGGCGTGGACAACGCTCACGTGCGGCGAGAAGGTGAATCAATCGAACACTACTCGTCGCTCTTGCTGTTGTACCCTCGGTTCTATTTTTAGCCGGCGTTGGTCTCCTTTTCTTCTTGCCATTGCCCGCGGCTGCGTGTCTCGGCTGAGGAGGAGTACCCAGCTCTTGGTACGCCAAGCGAGACCTTTCTTCGGTGGAGTTCATTCATCCACAGTCCGCCAGCCAGCGAGCCAGAGCACGAGCCCCATGCTCTCGAGTCGGAAAACATTGCCGAAAACACGCATAACACGGCGTGCTATAATTAGCCCGCGGTCTCCCACGTCCTCCTCGGCGCTGAGTCCAGTGGCCGACCAAGAGACAAAGGAGCTAAGAGTTCCGGTAGACTCGTCGCGAACGGCAACGTGAGGAGGCAGGAAGGAAGGGGCAATACACGGGTCAGTGTGACCCGCAACGACCCGACAGTTCAGGGTACACCAGCGACGCTTCTCGCCGCGGCTCCCTCCCTTGGTTGCCCTGGTAGATAGGGATAGCAATAGCAACGTCTGGGGGTCGCCCTGCGATCTACGAAGGGAGTCTAGGGGGGTGCACACGAAGAGAGCAGACATCCTTCGCCAAGTGGCGGCTCTCTGGCGCACATGTTGCCGCTGAAAGCACGCACCGTGGTTGGCTGGTTGTGGTGCCAGGTGTCTCGGAAACTGGCCGCCTTGGATGTCTTGTCTTGGCCGAAAACACGGCGCCGTTTCCGGCGACTTGGTCTTGTCCTTCCCTCCGCCGCAGCTTGCCGACACGCTTGCATGAAACGGAGCAAGCGGGTCGTCAAAGTTATCAACAATCAATACTCCAATTATTGACCTCTTAGCATGTCTTGCTCGAGTCGGTAGGTATAGTTAGTTGATGGAAAGGGGAATGTGGGTGCTCGGACAGACAACGTGCTATCGAACGAACCGCGATGCGATATGCGATACGACTTTGAGTTGCCCCCATGGGCAAGTTCTCAAGGACACCCAGGTCGGTCAGTACCTATATTTCGCAGGCCGATCGAACCACGGCTCGTGTGTGTGAGATGTCGATGTATGATGGATAATTTCCCGAATATCTTCGAGCATGTGAACACTGCCCGGTGTTGCGGGTGGCACTAGAAGAACACGTCCCTTCGATCGAGTTTCGTTGCTGAAGCGACTGCAAGGAGCAAAGTTACTGGCACCAATAGAATCTAGTACCCACAATGAACCTATGTAAGGAAGGTATGGCAGCAAGCAGTCAGACTTGTGTGTAAAAAAGGGATGTCAGCGGAGACCGTTATGGTAAAGTATGCTGACAGAGGTTGGGACAGGTATATAAATAGCAGAGCGGATACTTTTGGCTCTTGAAACCAGCAAAGCGACATTAAAACATAAATAATGCATTTTGACGAGCCCAATTACTCTGGATTGCGTTGTTTTCGTGTTAATGCTCTCCTGTGGGGGCTAGTTGGCCGATGGAATGTCGATTGTGTTTGGTTAAGATTCGATGAAATCAAGCGTGCATTTCGTGCACTTCATTGGTCTTGTTTTCGGTCATCACACTTCCTAGCGCGGACTGGTAATTAAATTCAGAGCGAAATGATGAAATATTAATGCGAACACTGCAAGGAAATGACGCTCGGTGTTTCGGGGCGCTGGCAGAGGCACAATTTCTAAAATTATCCCGCGTCACCTTTTTGGAAGCCGCCTTCAGCAGTAGCGGCTCAATCGTCTGTAAAGATGGCATATTATAATTGAAGTCGGCTGGCTGACGGCAGCCTTGGACCTAAAGAATGTGGCTGCAGACCATCTTTGGTTTTACTCTGTACTACAATGTATATGCAACTCATGTGTGGTGAGCGGGATAACCCCTTGCTGAACCAGCATCTTCCCAAACGAGCCTCTGTGTAAGACGAGCGACGGAAAGGATAAGCGGTTCGGTACTTTCTGGAGGAAATCTGGCTTTCCTGAGGCCGATAAGCGGGAATCTGCTCGCGCGCTGGTTTGAACCAGAGGTTAGGCAACCCGACGTTCGTGGACATTGGCGGAAGCTCGTTCAACGAGTTCAACATTCTAGCACAGGCAGCAGCACAGTACTTGGAACCGAAGCGCTCGTAGCGGTGCGCGTTGCCACTGGCGATTGACCGAAGACTGCTCCGTCGAAGAGCGAGAGAAATCCAGGGCATAGAGAGAAGCCATTTTAGCATATTGCTGTGTCCTTCAACTCAATAGTTAGGAGTTAGGATATTTGTCGGTAAACGTTCAATCTGTGATCAACTAATCGTGTTCGGCGTTTCTTGACAATCAGGAATATGGCGGGCCGAGTTCAATGGTTGTGTTGACGAGGTAGATAGGTAGACCTATTGAGACCTCTGCTTCATTCCCGAAAAAAACATACCTCTTGTGTGGAAGATTGGTGTCAAAGAGGTTTTGTGAGAAGCCAACGGAAGCCCTGGCAGGTGTAAACGACAATACCATGGGCAATGCACCAACCGCTAACAAGAAGGGAGACTCGGCGGAGAGTGTTAAAGAATTCCTCGATCAGGCCAAAGAGGAGTTTGAAGAAAAATGGAAGAAGAACCCTACGAACACCGCCAGTTTGGATGATTTCGAACGGATAAAAACTCTAGGGACAGGGTCTTTCGGGAGGGTTATGATTGTACAGCATAAACCCACCAAGGAGTATTATGCAATGAAAATCTTAGACAAACAGAAGGTCGTGAAACTGAAGCAAGTGGAACATACACTCAACGAGAAGCGAATCCTCCAGGCAATCAGTTTTCCGTTCCTGGTTAGCCTCAAGTACCATTTTAAGGACAATTCAAATCTGTATATGGTCTTGGAATACGTTCCGGGCGGCGAAATGTTCTCCCACCTCCGCAAAGTGGGTCGATTTAGCGAGCCTCACTCCCGTTTCTATGCGGCGCAGATCGTCCTAGCGTTCGAATATCTCCACTACCTTGATCTGATCTATCGGGATCTGAAACCCGAGAATCTCCTGATCGACAATACGGGTTACTTGAAAGTCACCGACTTCGGGTTTGCGAAGCGCGTGAAAGGTCGCACCTGGACGCTGTGCGGCACCCCCGAATACCTTGCCCCCGAGATCATCCTCAGCAAAGGCTACAACAAGGCGGTAGACTGGTGGGCACTGGGAGTGCTCGTCTACGAAATGGCCGCCGGCTACCCCCCGTTCTTCGCGGACCAGCCGATCCAGATCTACGAGAAGATCGTCTCGGGCAAGGTGCGCTTCCCTTCTCACTTCGGCTCGGACCTGAAGGACCTGCTGCGTAACCTGCTGCAGGTGGACCTGACAAAGCGCTACGGCAACCTGAAGAACGGTGTCAACGACATCAAGGGTCACAAGTGGTTCGCGTCCACCGACTGGATCGCCGTGTTCCAGAAGAAGATCGAGGCGCCGTTCATCCCTCGCTGCAAGGGCCCTGGTGACACCAGCAACTTCGATGACTACGAAGAGGAGGCGTTGAGAATCTCCTCGACAGAGAAGTGCGCCAAGGAGTTTGCAGAGTTTTGAAGGGCACGCGCTACTGAATGGATCGATGTCATAAAGTACCGGTATGTTTTCACTCCCGAAAAGTAGCTACCTAGTTCAGGGCCCTTCGTAAATGGAATGAAAGAGCAAGGCAACAGGTGTTGCAAAATATATTTGATGGAGGGAATGGATGTTGTCACCCAAAATGTGCAGAAATCACTCCCCGAATCATTCCTAGTAACTAGGCTACCCCGGCCATTAGACCTGGTTCGTCTTGCAGCAATGCCTCGGCCTTTCGGCCGCTGTCTCGCGCCGGGACCCCCAGGCGTTGCCGCCGAGGACGAAGCACCAGAAAATTCAATTGGCAATATATTGTTGTTTTGTAAACGTATGAATTTCAATCTAGTCTCAATCGTTTTCAAAGGGTTCTTACTACGTGAATGTGTAGGCTCTGCGTGAAAGCAGGCTGTGTATGTAATTCTCTCGCGACCAATCTAACGTGTGCCGTGTATGAAGTGCCAGGGAGCACCTCCAGGGAATGATGTGTGCAATCAGTGGACTCGGACATGACTCACCAGGACTACCTTTAAAGTAACAAAATGTAACCAAGTATGTACCTACCGCTACACAAATATTATATAGTCGGTTCATTCAATGGTGTACCATGTACGATCATCAAAAAGACAAGCAGGACCCAGTTTTTTATACAATTTTTTTTAGTAATCCCTGAATTTTTTTAAATCAAATAATGCTGTATTCTCCATTTACCCAGCATTTAACGCAATGTCAAATGCATTTCAGTAGGCTCCATTTTTGTTACTCCTCCCAGCAGATAAATGCATTGCCATGCATTGACCAACAGCTAAACCCATCGATGTGTTTTTGCCCCACGGTGGGGCACGTAGACTCGTGAACCAGCTCCTCTTGCGAGGGAATGAGTTCGTCCCCCAGCATTGGCAAACAGGGCCACTTGGCTTTTCAACTAATCGCTGCTTCCAGACGCCTACATAATTGAATGAATCTATTATAATCGATGAACCTACCGACATGTTTGCAGTGCTATTTCATGTCTGTGCTGTCCTGGTTTCTCTAGCTGATATCTAATGTACGTCATAAGGAATTTGAAAATGGAGTTTTTTAAATGCATTCAGTCCAGCTTTAGTGCCCTTTAACAACAAAACAAAAAAAAAGTGAGTTGTCGTGTAAATTAACTGTTGCTGCTGTATTCTGTTGTGTCCACGTGTGAATGATACGGCTTATTAAGCAGTTGCATCGCTTTTTATACAAACTTATTCTTGTTTTATTGTCACTGTAGCTTAATAGTTAGTAACACAACCCTAAATCATCATCCCTTGAAGGGGACCCTCTTAGTTGACATTTGTAAACTTAAATTCTCTGTATTTTTGCTGGATTGGTGCAGAATCCCGTAGGTACTTGGATGGTAAATGTGGTCAGATATTCGTTTTTTTTACCAAATTGTAGAGTAAACGCGGGGCTTGCCTGGCCGTTGAAATTCAGAGATAATACAAAGCAACAACAACAAAAAAAACAGCGTGTCGGTGGAAGTCGGGCGAGGGCGCGACGCCCACGAGAGAATCTTTGCGGAGGGAGAATCCATGTGCCGAGTGCGGAAACGTCTATCGGTGGCATTGTATGTCGTGCAGTATTTTTCGTGACTTGTGTTTTAGATACCTATTTGTGGAATACTAGGGTGATGGACTGCCCATCGTTTGTGATCTGAACATTATTATTAACGTATATCGAACTACCTACTAAACCTTGACCGATGCAATAGCAATCTGGGTTTGAGTTACTACTAACAAGATATTTGATCGGACACAAAGATGTTATATTTTTAACGATTAATTGCGTTGGCATTTTTTGTGCGCTGGAGCCGATGGATCTGAGAGCCACACGTTTAGTCTGCTGTTTTCGTTGTGTTTTTTCGAGCGTGCAAGTAGCGCGAGTGACTCGGAGGTAGTTTCTTGCCGTTGCCAGGGGTTGGTTCTGTTCTCCGCCTCACTTCATGAGAGTGGCCAGCGAATGCAAGCATGATGGGTGTGTGCGTGGAATCTACAGGTTAAATTACTCTCGCAAATTGTCAACATTTGATCACGTTATCGAAAATTTAGTTCTTTATCATGTTGTAATTTATTCTAATTTTTAATTAAAAAAATGTCCTCATGCCAATCTTAAACCTTTGAATGGTGTTGACCACACCGGCACTTACATCAATATTATTATTATTATTATTATTATTATTATATATATAAATAGATTCTAGATTTTATTGTACATACCTACCATGAAAAGAAATATTATACTAATTATAAACATTCAATTACGATTATCAATACTTGCATGTAGTACCACAATGTACTTAAAAAAGTATTAGGACTTTGTATATAAATGTTGCCAAACAAACATAACTTACAGGCTGGCCAACTGGGCTGGTGCTATTTTAATAGACTATTTTCGTGGCTTCATTAGAAAAGTTGTAAAATCTAAAACAAAACACGTCACAGATTCAGAGGTGGCTTTGTCTAGACCCAAGCGTTAATCAAAAAGGTGTTCGTGAAGTGAAAAAATTTAAATTTGCAAAAGATTCTGGCGAAACTTTGGCTTGCAATCTATCCCTCCCCCCGACTTCTGACACTTGCAAAATCTCGAGTTGATTAATTTTTAATGCTTACTAGAAATATTCTATTCTATTCTATGATTGTAAACTTGATTCTTGTTTTTATTATTATGATTACGATTATGTAAGTGGTTACATGCCATCTTGTCGTCTCTTCCTGCCCCTTTGCTGTTAAGTTTGATTGTTAATCTTCTCCTTTGTTGCCTCGAAGTGCACCCCTAGGGCTACTAACCCCACTAAACGCGGTAGTCCGTCTTCGGGCCGGCTTTCAGCTCGGCGAGGGTAATCATTATTTGCAATGTTTTAAAAAATGAAATAAAACCAGGTAGAATGAATGGATGTATTATAATCTTGGCTGTTCTCATTACGTGCCCCGTCCCGCCCGTCCCGTGCTCTCCAGGCGACGCCTTGTGTCGACGGCGTGTGGCCGGTCGCACACAATCGATACGCGGTCCACGGACCACTGCCTCCAAAGGCTCGCAAAGCGCGCACGGAATTAGCGCGATCTGCACGTCACAGACTTGTCAACCAATCGATGTGTGCTGTCACAAGGAAGGAAGGAAGGCGTTGTCATTGTGCACTGTTTGGCCCCATGGTCTGGACCAGTGGCCGATTCGACGCTGGAGGCTGCCTTTGCCCAACCTGGCGATCCGAGTGGGGTTTAACGTCCCGGAGACCATTTGGTCTGCTAAAGGCTGTCATGGTAAGGGCCTTGGCTCGCCGTCCTAACACGGTCTGCTGCCGAGGCTGATGTCTAGCGGTCGTCCTGGCCAAAGCTACCTGAGAAACTTCTGCAAGGTTCAATTTACAATCCACTATGTTTTAAGTTAGGCTCCTCAAAACAGTGTACCATGTCACTTCCCTGGAACTTAGCTACCCATAAAGATTGCTATTAGCTACAACCTCGCGTGATGACCGCAGATTTCTGGAGCAGCGTTTGGCACCCAAGGATTCGTCAAGTGCGGACCTGCAGTGGGTAATATCGTCGTGCCGCTGGCTGGTTGGCTTCATCGACATGTAATCATCTTACTGCTTGGCATGGCTTGCGGCATTGGTCGTTATGTAATTGCCTCAATACGACGTTGCGTGTAATAATCCGTTCTATAAATACAGTGGCAACGCGAGGCTGCGGCACGCCGTTTGGAGCACTGCACTTGCGTCGCTTCGACGCGGTGCCATCTGTGTCCCGTGCCGTGTCTCGTGCCTTTTGCTCGGCCCACCCGGACGCAGTCAAAGTTTTGGTGACTGACTTGAGCAGAAGGTGAAACGGGTCACAGGCCTGTACTGGTCAGGCTCGGCAGTCCGATGCAGTTAGCAAACCGGTTGCAATCAGGAGCCGCGAATGCTGCTGCGTTTTCTCTGTTCTCGGCAAAACATCGCCTATTACGGCTGTTTTACTAGCGTGCAATGACAGACGCGCGAGAGACAATGAGTTATTGGCGTGTTTGTGTGTCGTCGTCGTCGTCGTCGTCGTCGTTGCGCTCGATCTTGCCGTCGCCGGCGTCGTCGACTGGCGCGCAGGCTAGGGAGAGAACTCGAGAGCGAAACTTTCTTCGGCGAACTCTGAGACGTAGCCCATGTTATGTTTGTCAGGGGGTGCAATTATCTTCGAAGTTCTCCCGCTCGACCGCCGCGGGCTCTTTCCTGTTTCGGCCGATCTTGGTCGGGACTCTAGGATACGTTCGAGTTGCTAGGACGGGGAAACAAGCCACCGCCGGCACTCCTTTCCAAGCGGGAATACATTAAAAATTTTCTTAGTTATTTTCGGGAATTTCTTTTATTGATTCAAGAAAGAAATGCCGACCGATAACAAAGTTGTGAGTGCGATATAAAAATATGTTTCATATCGCATGTTTAAACACGTTTATTGTATTTTTTGTATTTATAGGTCGTGGACGTAAGAACTAGACCAGGCTGCTCGAAAGCTCTAGGAGTTAGGAACTTAAGACGGAGCTATAAGAAAGAAAATGTATAGGATAGCTTGGGAGAAAAGTTAAACATAAGACCGGCCGCTCGCCGAGCCAAAGACAGCAACGCTGAGAGTCAGTGGTTTGGTTTGTTGGAAACACCGGTTCTCATGAGGTCACCGGAGTTAAGCTGGGTCAGGTATTGGATGGGTGACCATCACATATGTCCAGTTCTGTTCGGTAGAGAGGTTGGAGAGATGCAACTACATTCGCCTTGCTTACTAACCTCTCGACTGCATAGATTTGTGGAGGAATCTTGCTGTTCGCGTTGAACCGTCTTTTGCAAGGCACGTTAAGCCGGTGGTCCTCTTGGTGCTCTTCGACAGGATTCGGTTTTGTGCCGGCACTGGGTTTCCTTTTCGCCCTCATCGTTATCCGTTCATTCACTGACGCTATTAGACTAGTGCCGCATAACTGATTTCAAAACGGTCACCACGACTACGAGTCAATTCGAGGGTCAGGTCGGACCAGTCTTGCCCATCTTGCAGACCCAGGTGACTTGGTGCTATCTTGTATCCCAGCTCGCCATGTCTTCCATGTCGGGTTACATGAGGAAGTTTCAGGGATAGATCTGTAAGCCAATTGCACTGACTTCGTTTATACAGGGTGCAAAACAAGCCATGTTGGTTCGCCGATTGCACGCACCTGCTCAGCGGGTTCCAGGGCGTTTGACAAAATTAATTGTTACTTGCCATCGACACGCTCAGAAGCCTGCGGCATTTGAATGGGCGCTCTTTGCAGTCTATATTTATGGCGCGTGTCCCGCAACCCGGCGGTATTTTTTCTATCGACGTCGCTATTTTTGTACCTGTGCAATGTTTACTCGATTCTAGACACTAACTTTACATTTATTATAAATAATTGAAACGCTCTGCATAAATTAAAAACTTTGCTCGCTTTCTCCCGCCCACTCCACGAAGCGGGCGCGCCCAGCTTTCGGAGGATTTTAATTGGATCTGGCTGCCCGTCGGTTCGGCGGTCGGAAGCTGCGCACATTTCATACTTACCGGACTGAGGTCGCGTTCGGCGGTCCTGTGCCGGCGCCCCTGACCGGTGACAATAACATGGTGACGGAAATAGCTCGACTCCTATCGCCGGTCGCACGACGGCGTGCTCCCGACGGCGTGGACGCCTACCTGTGTTCGCGGCGATGCGTCGTGGCGTCTTGGCAGGGGCCCAACAGCGCCGAGGTGGAAAGAAGCCGTCGAAACTCGGTCTGCCGTACCTACAAAGTTGCTCTTACCCCAGCATATTAAGGCTGCAATGGGAGGCACGGCAATGAGGACGGGAACACTAGGAGCTATAGGTGCAAACCTTCAAAGCACCAACCAAGTGTAATAGTTTGTGAGATATATTTGTCTACCGAAGGATCCAGACATCCACAAAAATATACGTCCTATTATAAATGCGAAAATGATGACAAATCCTAAATAGCGCTCGTCGCACACTATGCCGCCTTCGGCTTTTAGATTTTCCTTTTAAAATTCTGAAACATGCATAGTCACATTTATCAGATATATTTCTATTATCGCTCTCTTTTCAAATGTACATATGTTACACCGATAGGACTCGAAAGAAGGTCGACAATTCTTGGTTGTCTACGAGAAACGTCGCAGCGTCGCGCTGAACTAGATTCAGCGCGCGTTTACAACTCCAGCACGTATTTGCTCCTAGATAAACTACACGCTATATGAATGTTACATTTGCCAGCTAGAACCAAAGTCACAATGTAGGAATAGGTAGGTGTATAATATAATTTTCATATAATTGAAAAAGTAAAAGTAGTTTACTAAACAGTGCCCTAGAACTGCGTGATTTAGTAAAGTAGTGCCGTGGATGTGTGGCGTCGTGGAGTAGAGCTTACGCCGCGGAGGCGTCGCGACGCTTCCGTCCAGGCCCGCCGGCGTAGTTGGCGGCGGCGAGCCCCATGAGATGCTTGGCAGCCTGCGAGCCAGAGAAGCCCCGGCTCAACCCCAAGTCCAGTCCACGCTTGGTGCTGTAACACAATGGTCAGCAAGTTGACATAACCGAGCATCTCTGGAAGTTAGCTATTGCCAACGCAGCCGGCCGTTCAACAATCGCGCTGAGATCAGGAGGCTAAAAGCAGCCCCGCGCTCGGTGGCGGGTTTGGCAGAAAGACCTCGATGTGAATGAAAGATTGTTCTGGGACAGCTGACTTCGTTGAAACACTGCCAGCGCTATGTTGATGAGGATGTCCCATCTTCGTGGCGGTGTCGTAGTAGGCGGTTTGGCGTCTGGGATCGAATCCCGGCAACGTGGGATGGCGACGTGGGATCGGACCACACATCCGGCGGTCGACGTTAACGTGCGTTCCGAGCGAATGGACGAACCAGATTTGTCTCCTTTCACACGCAAACTGAGATGTAGGAACCTGGTCGACAGGCAGTCTCTCCTGATAGCCACGATCTCCTGGTAGCGGACAAACCATCCGCGAAGAGCGCATTCAGGGCGGGATGGACTGCTCTTGAGGCAAGTCCCTTCAACGCCCCGCCTGTCGCTCTGTGCCGCGTCGGAAGGACCGATGGGACGAGACAAACCATTCGCGAAGGTCACGTTCTGGGTAGGATGGTTCTTTCTCGGGGCAAGACCGCTAAACGCCCCGTCTCGCGCTTTGTGCCAAGTTTGAAGGGCCAAAATAACGGCCCCTGGGTTCGGTGTTGGGTCCCTGGCCTGAGTTGCTTAGGAATTGGTCTCATAGGAAGGCATTATTGGCGTGAACACCTGGGAGTGGTGACCGGGGGGCGGCCGAGAGGGGGGGGCCCGGGATCGATGCCTGGAAATGCCATTCAAGTGCGAGGCCGTGAGTTGGTGGTCATTGCCACGGCGCTCGACGTGTGAGAAAGGTCAGCCCCGAAATCCATAACACTCCTGGGTCGGTCTGGCGGTTTGTCGGTCTGTCGGTCTGTCGATCGGCCCGGCGGGTGTCGATTGCATGCCTCTTATCGCCATGGTAATCGATCTTACTCACCAATTATCACCATGGTGACTTTGCCACACCGCGTGGATTAACATTGTTTGGGATTGTTGGGTTTGCTAAGGGATTACAAATGATTGAGACGTTGAAACCAAGGCTTAGCCTGTTTTCGCAGGAGATTATTACAGAATTGATTTCTTTTCATATCTTCTGTTGCAACTCGCTTGGATAGTTTAAGCTCGTTCAGGTTTCTCGTCTGATCGGCATTACTTTTAACTACAGTAGCGACCGAAAGGGTGTGCTCATGCTTCAAAGCCCTTTGCAGGGTCCTTTAGCAGCCCGAGTGTACGGATCAAAGAAACTCGAAGAGAACTTTCCCCCGAAGTGCGGCTCATCGACTTTTTTTTTCCAATATTTCCCTTTGACCAGCAGTAGCCCAATTATTGTGTGAAATATTCCCCTTTGAGCAGCGGTAGCCCAATTATTGTGTGAAATATTCCCCTTTGTGCAGCGGTAGCCCAATTATTGTGTGAAATATTCCCCTTTGTGCAGCGGTAGCCCAATTATTGTGTGAAATATTCCCCTTTGTGCAGTGGTAGCCCAATTATTGTGTGAAATATTCCCCTTTGACCAGCGGTAGCCCAATTATTGTGTGAAATATTTCCCTTTGAGTAGCGGTAGCCCAATTATTGTGTGAAATATTCCCCTTTGTGCAGCGGTAGCCCAATTATTGTGTGAAATATTCCCCTTTGACCAGCGGTAGCCCAATTATTGTGTGAAATATTTCCCTTTGAGTAGCGGTAGCCCAATTATCATGTAATATATTCCCCTTTGTGCAGCGGTAGCCCAATTATTGTGTGAAATATTCCCCTTTGAGCAGCGGTAGCCCAATTATTGTGTGAAATATTCCCCTTTGAGCAGCGGTAGCCCAATTATCATGTAATATATTCCCCTTTGTGCAGCGGTAGCCCAATTATTGTGTGAAATATTCCCCTTTGAGCAGCGTTAGCCCAATTATCATGTAAAATATTCCCCTTTGTACAACGGTAGCCCTTTTATTGTGTAAAATATTCCCCTTTGACCAGCGGAAGCCCAATTATTGTTAAAATTATTCCCTTTTGTACATCGGCGTCGGCTTTTATCTGTAAAACGTCGTGCGCACACTCCTGTCGTCGCAGCGGCGTGTTGTTATAATTAATCCGTACAGAGAATGCGATGTGTATTTGTGAAAACTCATTACTGAAATGTCCGCCTATCTGTCCGATTGCAGTCCGCACGGAGTTACCTTCATCTCTCTCTTACTCCCCCAGTGGAAATGCTTTTTTTGTGTGCGGTTGCCTGTTTGCTTGCAATGCGCGGGACGAGGACGGAAATAGACCGGGAATAAACCCTCGGGCTGCATCTGTAACAGGTTGATGACACCGAAAAAAAGGACATCACAATCGCTCGCCGACTCACAGGTTTAACCTGCATTCGAGTGAATATAGGAAAGTACGTGCATGGAGTACGTCATAGAAATACATGCAGTTGTCAGATAGATTCGTCTGCTCACACGTTGTGATTGCTAACGATATGCAGGCATGGGAACTAATCCGATGTGCTGTAATTGATAATTGCCTGTTCTCTGCAGGTAAGCTCCACGAGCTAGGTCATTGTAGGAAGTCCCGGCGCGATGAAGCCAAGGTAAGTACACGCCGCACTCCGCGCGTGTTGTAATCGGCGACCCCGAGAGCACAAAGGTTGATCAAGTGGCACGCTTAGCCTCCCTTCCCGCAATTCAATTAATGCGGCGCGCGCTCGTCACTTGAGCGCCTCCGTGCGCGACGCCGACGTCGACGTCCTGATTGTCGAAGTCTTGGTCTAGTTGAGGAGCTCGTCGTCGTCGAGCACGACAGGACGCTGATTGTGATCCTGGAAGGAGGGCGTGGTGCTACGGGAGTCAAAACCACGATTGCCTGTCACCTGATCTCCTCGGAAAGTAACAGGAGTCTTCACGGAAGTCAGAGCTTCGTCACCTGCGCATGTTTTCGGCGAGCCGTGCTCAGCATGGCCAGTAAAGACACACAAGACTGATTGGCATTAGGGGATGGAGCCCCCAGAGTTATAATTTCTAGTACAGAGCCTTGAAGCTCTTGCCTAGTTGTCATAAATGTGAAGAAAATCTTGTGCGTTTTGATCAAATATACTTATGAGCTATGCTATTCTATAAGATGATGTCCTATTAACTAATGCATACATCTACAGCCAAGATGGCTTTGCGTCCTTTTGTACCTTGTTTTGTCTTGGCAATCATTTAGACACGTAAAGACATGTCAAACTGTCCAGCTAATGGTTACTACCGTGGGGGTCCATTGCGACTGCGTCGACAACACCTAGCAGCTCGGCGGCGGTCGCTTGAGCGTCGAGTGTGAAGGTAAACGGCGACACGGGGTCGCACATTAAATACTGAAACCATTATATTTAGAAGCGATATTTTTAAATCGTTTCGCCCCACGCCGTCGCCTATTATTAAAGTGTGTAAGCAAAACAATGCTTCGCGTGACGCTCGCGCGCCGCGTCGAGCAAATATTGGCAAACGGCGGCAACGGCTGACGACGAGAGCCTGATCCCGAGATGCGGTAGCACCGAGCGATTGTTGCTGGGTATGTTATCAGCTCCTTCAGATTCAAAGTTCGTAGCTTCCTTATTGCCCCTCTTACTAGCTAGAGCTCCTTAGCTCCCAATCCCTAAGCATCCCTAGCATCTTAGCTCTCTAACGTGGCTGTTGATGAGAGGCCGCCGCCATCGGACCGTCCGGTGCTCAGCGATGCACTGATATGCATTGTGTTGTATGTACTCCGGTCTAGGACAGGGTCGGCGCCGAGCAAGATGATTGAGTCGTCCACGCAGATTGACTCTGTGGCCTGACTTGACCCTGAGACTCATCAGTACGACTTGATCGGTCCGCGGGCCAACGCTTCCTCCCGTCAATCGGCTAGCCTGACCACGTGCTGGTCCTGCCATCCCGTCTAAAACATGGTCGCGATGAGATCGGCCCGTGAGTCAGCACTTCCACGCTCTGTCGGAAGCTCGGAGGAACGCGTTGCGATCAAAGAAGTGACAGCTTTGTGGTTTGTGTCGGTCTGGATCATGCACTTTATTTGTGTACGTCCGTCGCTGGACGGTCGCAGGCACGAAGTCTCTACGTCAAAGACACAGAGCTCGAATCGTTTCCCGCAATCACGTTCTATTTGCTTAATTAAGCGTCAATTAAATGTGTATCCGTTCACGTCAAGCCGTATGGGAAATCCGGAGGACAATAGTATCGTCTGTTTGCATTCAGCTGAACGCGTTTGGTCGCTCGATGGCAATGAATGGGCTTCTCCTACCGCCTTACTCGATTTGAATAGGCAGTCCAACATACACATGTGTATCGCGGGCTTGCCGCTCACATTCCCCGACCTCTTGCCATCTTTGCTCTTGCCTCGTGTCACCGTCACACCATGTTTTTGTCGCTGCTCACTCACAGCCGTGTTGTCATCGTGTCTCGGAAATGAACCCAATGAAAGTAACCCGACTCGATTTTCCTTTCCGACGGCATTTCCCGACCGATTTTCCCGAGCATGGCGGGGAGGGCTGCAAAACACGGCCACTCGCGACGTGCTGCCACCCGACGGGATTCCCCTGCACCTACCGATCGGCCGATGACAATACCAAGCGGTGAGGAGAGGGGCAAGGACGGGATCCCAAAACACTCAAACACAGAGCTCGGTGTTTGATCGGCCAGTAAAACCATGCCGTTAATTACCCCAACTATTAGCTAGGCAAGCAAGTTTACTATCGCCACTGCATACTCCTTGTTTACAACTCACGGCTTTGTGGTACATCCACGTTTTATTCGAGGCACGGTGAGTTGGACACCTTGCCAGTGTTTACATACTTCGATAGGAGTTTGTTTATTCACTTGTAAGGAAATGAACTCAGTGGCGGCTGTTGTTAGAGACACGCGGGTTCGAGACCCGGCACGGGATTGACTCACTTCTCCATGTCGTTGGCCGTGATGATCGACTGTCCTAGTCTGGCAAGCATCTCCAGCACGTACTGCGGGTCGGGCTCGGACTCCAGCTCGGACAGGTACTGGCTCTTGTGGCTGCAACAGGGAACAAGGGAGGCGTCAGACGGGGGGCGTTGACACGTGGGACTCACCGTGTAGGGTCAGGCCATCTCGTCTCGTCACTAGGCACTTTCATCTCGCTAATAATGTTGTGCAAAACGTCGAGTCCATTTGACATAAGTGGCCCACGGCCCGGCGAAGCAAACGTTCTTCATTTTCTTCTTAGAAATGAAACGTTCTCCATGCTAAGTGAAATATTAAACGAACGTTAAGTTGTTTCCCTCTCCCTTCTTCCGTCAGCGTGGAATTCAAGGATCTTAATGCCGTCTCGCCAGGACAAGCAAATGGCAAGGACGCGTTCAAAGAGACCGGGGATCGCAGGATTGCGTCACTGCAAACTAAGCCAGTTTGATATGTTCAACAGATAATCTAAGAGACTGACCACCGAGTCCTGTTGCAGGTTACAAACGCAGGCCAGTGACCTTGACTCAGCGACCCTCGGCGTGGTGCTTGGAAGGGTGTCTAGCGCATGCATCAGGTGTTCACAAGCCGGTGGGGTTTATGCCCCCCCCCCCCCCCCCCCCCTTTCCCTACCGGTGTCACCAGCACATTCAGCGAAATCGCCATTAAATCGAAGTTTTCCGCTCAGTAGGGGCTGGGGGACGATGTGCCGCCTGCGTTTGGCGGTAAGTGGGCCGACGACGCTCCGTCCAACGCGGCGCCTGTTGGAACTAATTAGAGGCGGCCACTCCACACCGTCTCGACGCCCGCTGATTGGCGTCTTTATCTCTACGTCACGGCGCTCGTTCCAAACATTGTCTGGCATTAGCCTCGAGGGTGCGCGTTGGCCGCGTTTACCCAGCGTTTCCATAACAAGTTGTCAAATTTTAAACTGCTGCTTCCATCGATAGACCTTCCCTCCAGGGTCGTGCTACTGCCTCACGAGGACGACGGGAAGGATCAACGCCTACGACTGGGTGCACTTAGCTGCGCCCGCGTTAAGCTTCACGCGCGCAGGTGGGTTCACTCCCGGCATATTTGTTGAACGGCTTCGAAAACGTGCTTCTTCACACCCGAACGGCGACCTGGCCCTGGTTCCCGCACTGCGGGGTCCTGTGCAAAGGGCAAAATGACGGTGATATGTGAAACTACCCCCCTATCGCACCGGCGCTCGCGAGCTTTAATTGGCCAGTCTAGCACAGTAAGCGGGTTGTCGACTCATCGATTGCTGCACGGCGCGTTGTCGTGTTAATTAGTCAGTATACACTTGCAGGGTCTGCACACAATGAGGCGGACGTGTGAACGGCTTGGGGCCGTAATGCGATCCCCCCGTGCAGTCTGCTACCTACCCGCTTAGGATGGCCCATTATGAGCGCTAAGTGGCGCAGTGCATTACGACGGGGTGATTCGTCTCGGCGCGGTGCACTAAGACGGCGTAACGCCTCTGCGCGGTGCACTAAGTAGTCGGCGAGCTCCGGTATTAGCAGAATTCGAAGTGTTTTACTCGGTGTTAGCTTTTTGGCATCATTGGAGCGACTCTGTTCAATTAATTCCAGTTGCTTTTGCAGAGGTGTGCGCTAATTTCAACGTGTACAGTTGTCTGAGTTAGACGTGTCTGTTTTGGTTTTTACCATTTTCTTATTGAACATAATTTTTTAGTAGAAGAAGACTTCCTATATGGGCGTCGTTAGGTGACCCTGTCTTCGGAACGCACCTGGGATAACGTTGAGTTGCGGAAGGCGGGTTCTTGGGGTAACATTCTGGTGTTGGTTCCATGGCTTAGAATGCAAGTAGAATGCGACCAAGCGTGTCCCAGTGGTTACTGATTGGCGAGGTACTCGTGAGTACAGAGTACACCTTTGAACCGGGCACTGACCTCGGGCCAGGGTGAGAGCGACACACCGGCACATGCAGGGCAGGACAGAGCAGGCCAGGGCAGGACAGGGCAGGCCAGGGCAGGGCAGGGCAGGGCAGGATAGGACAGGGCAGGGCAGGGCAGGGCAGGGCAGGGCAGGGCAGGGCAGGGCAGGGCAGGGCAGGGCAGGGCAGGGCAGAGCAGGGCAGGGCAGGGCAGGGCAGGGCAGAGCAGGGCAGGGCAGGGCAGGGCAGGGCAGGGCAGGGCAGGGCAGGGCAGGTCAGGTCAGGATGGGACATGACAGGACAGGGGAGGGCAGAGCAGGGCAGGGCAGGGCAGGGCAGAGCAGGGCAGGGCAGGGCAGAGCAGGCCAGGGCACGTACCTGGCGATAGGGCCACTCTCCGCGTTGTGTACGATGGCCAGGATGAGAATCACCCCGAGTACGAAGGAGCCGGTAAACGCCACGGAAGGATTCATCTCGCTTGCTGCTGGGAGTTGCTGAAACCAGAAGTTAAGCGTTAGAGACGCGCATGTGCAGCCTCTCTTTTGTTGTCACTGCGAATGTCGCACCGAGCGCTCGGCAGTATTTTGGAAATGACAGCACCACTGAGGAACCTGGCGAGCAGAGTTGCCAGAGGAGCTACAACGAACAACTCGACGTTCCTAGCTGCGAGTGAGTGGTGGGACTTGGTCAACACTTCTCAGAAAGAGAGCCCCAAGTCGCCTCCTCCAGCAGCAGTTGACTTGCAGTGGATGCCGTTGCAGGTTGAACATTGTTTGAGCAGCTAGGGACGGCGGGAGCGAACGAGCGTCACCGACGCCGAAATTAGAACCGTAATCGCACGATTATTTAAACAATATGGTCGACAAGGATTAGGCAAACAATTTAATTCAAATAGCTAACTAATCCTGTAAAAACTCTTCACTTCCCTTCCAGCCACCCAACCCCGCTATACCGCGCTTCTAAACCCATGCACTGCCACTGGCTGACAAATGCCGCGCTTAATATCTCCTGACAGGATTTGCTGCAGGTATCACTTTTCCCACGCAAATCGGCTTTACTCTGCAACACCACTCCTCCCCCTGTCCTCCGTGCCAGCTAAACGCTCCTGTCGACACAGCGCGGTTTCCCGGATGTTTTCCCATCACTATGCACCGTCTTCTCCGCCTTCCTCATCGTCACCTCCTCGTAGCCTCGTTCCTGCAATACCCCTCCGACGTGCGGAACTAGCCGACGTCGCTGCCGATAACAAGTACTCAAACGAGAGAGCACTTGAAGCTTTGCGTTTTGAAGTTTCTTTCAATCAGTCTTGCTGGAAACTTTTAACATTCGTCTAAATCTATAAAAAAAAGTAATAAGATTCCAATTTAGGATCGGGATAAGAGGCTGACCAGGACTCTAACTGCTCGACCACGTTACTCGGGGTGCCTCCAACCCCTAAGTATGGGTAGCTCGTTTAACGTCAAAGCATGACTTCTCGGTTTACGGCGCAATGGAATACACAAGCAACGACCATCGTCTGACCTCGGCCAGCAGCTTACGAGCCAGCCCTTGTAAATAAGTCCTTCGTTACTCGTTTAACGACTCTTTTGCAGCTTCCAGGGTGATTGCAGACTTCAAGCCGTCGTAACCCGATAGTCAGACTCGACGGGCTTGGAGATTGAATCAATCAAGTATTTATGACACCTCTTGTGGCCTACCTGGACTTGAGAGTTTAATCACGTGCATGTCGACGGAATCCTCCTGGAATTGAGGGCTTAGTTCGGACAGCGACCACACATAGCGCATACGCTTTGTAAAGGGATTGAGATAATGTGGGAACTGAACGCCCTTTGGTCGCTGACAGGTTTGCGAATTATATTCTTGTTGGGTCCGACGTGGTTAGAATTATAAAAACTTGAACTTTGGCTTACAAACGGGAGATGGCCGTTTTGACTGCCACTATAGGTATTGGAAAGGTAGGCTAGAGAACGGACCGTTCTTCTTATCGAGGCAATTACAAAACCAGCGTATTGATTTCCTGCCAGGCGATTGGACCGTAGATTAGGCGCACCTTCTAGTGATTGGATTATCCTGGCGGTATCTCTTTGCGGCTTAGAGCTCCCTGCCGTTGTTTGGGACATTGTGTCTTGCGGCCGACTCGATGGAGCGATGAATTGGCTCTGGCGAAACCATAGAGACATTAATCGTTTACCTCCGTTAAGATACGAAGAGATCATTCCGTGCTTTCTGCACCTGGTCACGTATATGGTGCAACTTCTCTAAGGTAGAAGTTGTGGTGGTCTGTGTCAGCCAATGAGCATGTGCTGCAAATGTCCCGGGGGTAATGCAAATATTTTAAATAATGTTAAATACTTGCGAGACGGGTTGAATACTTGCGCGCGGTTGAATTCGGCATTTGTTCTCGCAAATAGGTTTTCACAATCCCCTACCCATTAATAACATCGCAGTAAATTTCGGCCGAACGCAAACTCTCCAAGGGAATATTCAACGACACGGCAAACGAATTCAAATTGAATTGCAGTATTTCGAAGCCGCGCGTTGTTATTTCGGTCTACCCGCGGCAAGCGGTCGTGTAAAACGCGTGACAGGACGCTACGCCGTTCATTATTGCTCTCCGACCGGCGGCAGAGGAGAATGTAACCGAGTGTCACTCGCAGAAGTCGTCGCTTGCTTTGGCTATCAGCCGCTCGCGACAATCTTGATTCGCTTTTGTCGGCTGCTTTTCGTGCGTCGCGGCAAAGAAACCAGACCAAAGAAATCAGCCACATTCAATCTGGGAAAGTCTTTTCAAGGTCGCTGTCAGACAAGACCTCTGGATTGCCGCTCTGCGGTCGACTTGTCTACTCGGTGGAAAGGAAGCTAGACACGTCAAGGGACCCCAGGAACAAAGCGGGCTGTCAGGGCCCTTTCCCTTCAGTGGGCCGAATGCTGGCATGGAGTGTCGTTGCATAGGAAAGAACTTGGACCTAGGAAACAGCAATTCGTCGCCTCCATATCGGCCCTGCTCTGACTGAGCATGTTGTGGGAGAGAACCACGATAAGCCACTGATTGGCTGATTCTCAGACGAACAAATTCACGTGGCCGCTATTTTAATCCGAACCGCGGAGGAAATGAATGTTGTTTTCATTTCCCGCCGAGTTGGTTGAATGGCCAGCAATTCCAAGAAAGAGAATTGCCTCGAGTGAGGCACGGGGACCTTCGGGACAGCACGCAAGACATTCGCTCGCCACCCCCGGATGAAGGCGATGATGGCCACCGCGAGCATGGGACGCCGCTGAGCATGTGCAACGGGGTCTGTAAACTTCGAGGCTTGCAACGAGCTTAGAGATTATTGGGTAATTACTACAAATGGTAATCAGTGTAATCCACCCGAGTAGCTCAGCGCGCAGGCGCAGACGCAGGGCCCGCGAATTGAAACCAAGACGAAGACCGAGGAGACATGATTGAGGAGCGGGTCCTTGCTGTGACCCCCCCCCCCCCCTCGGACCACCCTTTCGTTGGAGTCGTGAAAAGCCCATTGCTGCCTTCAAAGGCCACGGTATCGATTTCACGGAGTGTAGAAGTGACAGGTGTCCAAGCACTGCAAGCTGGTTGCCGGCCGAAACACTTGCCCGGCGAGCAACACGTGTTCAACGACAGCCCAGAGCTTTGCGACAGTGTTCAGTGAAAGATGGACGGCGTACCCGGACGCAACAAGTGGGACGTTGGCGCCAGCTTCAAGACTTCTAGGTGGGCCTCCCATAGCCTCGCTAACGCTCCCCCTAACGTAGGCGTGATGGCTAATTACTCGGCTAATTGCCAAGATGACGCGAGAACTGCCTGTTTGCGGTCTGGTTATAAGGAGGGCGTTCGGACGGTATCGGACATAGTTGATCCTTGCATGAATCCTTGCATGTCCGCACATCAGAGATTCCTGTTGCTTGCAACGGGCTGCACAATCTTTGGTAGTGCGAGGCAGAGGCGATGTAGTGTGAAGCGATCGCCATGCTGCCGTGGCGGGATGGGGGCCAAGGCAAAAAAAAAAAAAAAAAAAAAAAATACGGTTTCGGACATTGCCTCCTGGGTAGTTAAAAAGGGGGAGGCGGCTGCTGGTCGTGGCACGAGGAGGCTTTCGAGGGGCGTTTGCATGAGTAAAGACTAGTCGAGTTTTTAGAAAAACTATTTGAACTGGGTTTTGAATGCTAAGTAAAGGGCTACTAAATTTCCCGACGTTTCGTAACATATACTAGTTACTTCTTCAGAGGTTTGAGCAGTCCTCGAGTTCTAGTCGAGTTCACTGCGGTATGGGACAATTCGAAGAGATCTTCCCGGACCCGGTCCCGGTCCCGGTCCTGGCGTTCCATATCTCGACTCGGTTGCATGCGGCGGACGAGGGCAACACGTGCCATGCGCCAAACAGGAAGCTGAGCTCCCCCCTCCCCCCCGAGGCAGGGCGGAAAAGTAAATGAAACTTTGAGAGAAGAACAATACCGAGATAATGATGAGCCGGAGAGTCTGTAATGTACACGTAGCATGCCATGAATGCAGACAACATCGCGCATTGTATTGTGCCAAGTCTTTGAAGTGCACTGAAACACTTCGTAGCTCGCTGCCGTCTGCTCGACTAAAGTTTGTTAATTCTTACATCGTGCGGGGATGAAGCAAGATTAGTGCCAGAAATCTTGGCGCCTCCACTGAGAAACCCGGTCACGTGTTTCTTAGGGAAAAGGGAGGACACGGACCAAGGACCTGGATCGGGCCTGACTCCCGAGTCTGCGTTCTATCCCACGGGACTGAGATATCGGCAGCCGAGCAAACAGCATCTTGTCTAACATCGACAAAATCGTTTTATCCAAAGCAAACGTTTCATGCTGCCAATTTTATGTACAATGGTTTGAAGAAATCCGCTTAAAACCTGCTAGAAAATATTTGGAGGCTGTAAGAACTGCTTCTGCCTGCACGAGGGCCCGCTCGTGTCAATCTGGGTAAGACCAACCTGGGTTGGGCATCGGAAGGATGCAACATACTAATGGTGGCGTTATTTGTACGTGAGGGGCGCACGCACGAGAGTAGACGTTTCAAGGGTAAATAAGTCCACACAGCCATATCATTCTTTGAGATGGGACACATGAGCAGATAACTCATATACTAGCGACGACTCTGCTCTTGACTTACGCATGCGCCCAGGCAAGGAAATCAAAGCCACTCCGAAGAAAGGTGTCTGGCGACTCTCTCTGTCTCACGAAACGCGATTCGCGACTCACGTACGAACGCGAAACCTTCGCGTAATAAAAATCGAACACATTCTTTTTATTAAATTTTCTCCGGTCGTCAGCAAGGCAAACTGTCTGATTCGATGTGTCTTCCTGTCAACTCGTGTCGCCGTGGGCGGAGGGAAATGGAACTAGGCTTCTAGGCTGACTGCATCTGACTCTAAACACGTGGGCCAGGCCTTAATGTGACGTCCCACCCCCACGCTACGACAGCCCACAACTGGCTGCTACCAGGGAGGACCCCAGAGGACGCAGAACGAGCTGCCAGGAAGATGAAGGGTCGGTGGCACCAAGTCAGCCGTGCGTTCCCGTGTCCCCGGCCCGTTTGCCCACATACACAAGTTAAAATGGCCGATCTCAAAGTCCCACATTGACCCATAAGAGTGCTCTTGACCCATGCTCTGGGTATTTCTGCGAGACCTAGACTTAACTTGGCTTTCCAAGAGTCTGTCGCCTTAAAATCAGCCGGGCATCCAGGAAGATTTCTGCAGTGGGCAGACCATGGGCAGGACAGTGGCGGCGTTAGCAATGGCAGTGTGTAGCTAGGATTTGTAGCCTGTGGACAGGAGGGGGTGGGGGGAGACAAATCTAAAACGCCACATCACTCAAAACAAAGGTCTGGTCGTTTGTGATTTTAACTTAAAAGTTATTCTCCAATCATTGTCAAGAGAAAGCAAGATCTGGGAGAAGCCTGGGTGGTGAAGCTGGCTTGGGGGCTCAACCACCAAATTTTTGTCACTAAGTTATTTTCCGGAGAGTTTTTGAAAAAGATGTGGGTCCTAAATTTGGGTAAAATTTGGATTCTACTTCAGCATTGAGTTTAGGGCGTTCAATGAAGCTGTTATCAGTATGTTAACGCATAGCATATCACTTTGAAATCCACTTTTTCGATACATTCCGGAAACAAACAGGTCAACGTTGAGAAATGGTCTGCCGCAGTCTAGACCCAACCAACGCTGCACTCTGAGGGAGCCTGGGATAGCGTTCCCTTCTGCCGGGACCCATTTTACACCACCGAGCAATAGGATTTTTAATATTTTAGCCGATACTCGATACATTTTATCCCTATTTTTTTTAAAATATCTATGAATACACAATCTCCTGCAGTCCATATAACATCACTAGTCGCGAGTGTCGAATTGCTACAGTCAAACCCAATACCCATTTCGCGATAATCTACGAGGACGGCTTATGTTGTCAACTGAGAATCTAAAGCAGATGTGATTCTCACATGACTTGCAAAGTCGACAAGGTTTGGTCAGTATTTGCCCAACCCCTCTGTCCTGTCCAGCGTACCCGACTGAAATGTCAAGATAAAATTGACCTAACCAACCTAAAACTCAACATCGCTGAATTGTCAGGCGAATTATTTACCCGTGTTTGTTTTGTCGCCTGGTGTTACACGTATCATAATTGCAATCAACAGGAAATCAATCTACAATCAGATTTCCTCCAAAAATTAGGAGATAGAATGCGATTGCTAGGTTTGGTGAAGAGAACTCTGACCAGCACCGGCCAACAGCCAGGTTAGTAGGCAGGCTCGCCTATAGCATGGGGTAGGGGCAACATATTCCACGATGCGGGAAAACCGTTCTTTCATGTACGGCACCGTCCTTCCAGCGAATTACCCAACGCCCCCTCCCCCCCCCCCCTTCACAGGTGGTGTCAGGTTGGGTCAGCGCGAACCCGCGCCCGTTCCCCGCCCTGCATGGTACCCGTCAAAGTCTACACCTCTTGGTGCCATGGATGTCCACGCAGACGCGCAACGGAGACCGGTGCTAATTGCCAGGTGTGCTTGGGTCCAGGGTCTAGGGTCCGAGCACAATCAGCCGAGGTCGGCGTCGTCCTCCGGTCTTGGCTTGGACGTCGGGCAAACAGCGGCCTTTAATTGTGTCGGCGTTTGAGCGTGCTTACGACCCTCTAATCACTCATTGGGTTATGAATGTGATTTACAATTAGTAGTTTCCTCTGACGCCGACCTGTTCAAAGCCTGGGAATTAGGTATTGGCTGAGGGTTGTTGCTTTATAAGGATTGGTCCGGGATTAACGGCCATGATGTCACCTCGGGTTTTCCCGGTCTCTTCCGACAGGATCACCGAGGACAGTTTCCCAGCAATCGTCTCGCGGTGGAGGAGCCGGTTCCAAGGAAAAGCTTTCAGACCGGCACTCGGGTGACTAAGAAAATATACGGCGAGCTCGGAAAAGCGCGACGTTCTGTTTTCCTGCAGAATGTTTAATATTTTCTTAGCTCGCGTTACTGTCCACATAGAGCGATGTCGAAATATGACATGCGCGCAATTTTTTGCTCGTTTTTAGTACAATGGAGTTCTGGAATAGTTCGGTCGGACATTTCGGTGTTTTCCCATGGCATTGAGAAAACAAATACAATATGTCAGTGCCTCGATAGGTCCCCGTTTTGGAACAAAGTGGGTGGGCTAGATAAACTTTCAAAATAGCTCCACCGAACAGAGGCAATGTTTCACCGGCTTAGCGCTAGTAGCGCTGCGGTGGACGTTGGTTGGCTATGGAATTATTCGAATGAAATTCAAATTACTTGTGTGTTGCGCACATAAACCACGGCTGTCTGGATATGCATACATTATGATTTGTCGACGGTCATGTACACCTGTAATTATTTGCGCGATAACAAATTGAAATATCACACGCGCCTGTAATCACGGTTTAGTGAACCAAGTTTTAGTAAAGTGTGGTTTCTAAGTTTCGCTAGCAGTCGCAGCCTGCGGTCACGGACATAATGCGGTGATTTGTGGACAAAGTTTATTAGAGATGGAGTTGTATTGATTAAATCAAATTGAGACACGAACGCGAAACCCGCGTTTTTGTGGAGATCTGATGACCAGTTGAGCGGTGAAAGAGTTTCAATCGTTTCTTCGAGTCGTTTCAAAGCGTGCTTGTTAAATATCGACGGTCGTGCACGCGCGGACGCTCGGCAATCGAGTTCTAGGGCGGAAAAAATATGCTGCGATAAGGGTCGGACTCGTTTCACAATTCCGCTGAGCGACGGCCTTGCGCTCGGGTAACGAATCCATTGCGGGCGGATGAGCGATGTTATCGTTGCCGAATGATAATCGAGGTGGGCTCCGCCCGGCTTTCGTCATGATATATACTCGCGCGTTGTTGTTGTAATGGCAGTCGACATGATATAAAATCATCGAGCCAGTGGACGGATTGCGCGCTCGCCGAGTCTTCCGTGCCGCTGCTCGCGTTGCTACTCAACGTAGCGGTCGACTTTGTGTGCCGTTTAGAATCACAAGCTGCAATGGGTACCTACTCGCAAAGCGCGGACAGACATAGAGACAACCTGTCTTTGTGTTCTAGCCTCGGCCCTCCTGTCTCCACCGACACATCTGCACTTTGCAGCACCACTTTGGCACGAGCAACAGCGACGACCCATTACAGAGACCGATACAACGATTGCTTTCCTAGCCTCAGCACAGACAACACAGAAAAAGCTTTTTCCAAACTGAACTCTGCAAGTCCTGCAAGTCCAAAGCATAGTAGGCTGACGCCGTCTCCGGGTCAAACTATAGGCGACATCCCGTCATCGGTCAGCTCGCTTGGCGGCGTGTGGGCATCACGTCGTCGCCGTCGGCCTGGCAGGGAGGCGTCGGCGTCGGCGTCTTCCTGGCAGGCGTCGCTGCTCCTCGCGGCGCCGTGAAAGCTTTGCTCGCAGTTTGAACATCGCTCGACAGCGACGCTGAGTTTGTTTTGACGAGTTTGACATTCATTCTGTCACTGAGAGTGTTTCATGCGAGGTTTCCCACCTGTCTCTATGTGTGCACCGAACGGTTTGTCATGTTGGAAACACCGGTTCTCGTGAAATCATCGAAGTTAAGCAACACTGCGCTGAGTCAGGTATTGGATGGGTGACCATTATACATGACCAGTTCTGTTCGGGAGAGAGGTTGGAGGGATGAAAGTTAGTACAGCAACTTCATTCGTCTTGCTTATCAACCTCTCGACAGCATGGATTTGTGGAGGAATCCTACTGTTCGAGTTGTACCGTCCTTCGGAAGGGACGTTAAGCCGGTGGTCCCCTTGGTGATGTTCGACAGGAGTAGGCTACGTGCCGGCACCGGGTTTCTCCTCCTCCTTTCTAGGCTAGATTAAGTTCATCATCATCCTTATAATCATCCACTCATTCACCGACGCCATTAGACCAGTGCCGCGTAGCCAGATGTCAAAACAGTGCGTCGCTAAACACCACAAATAAATACCTGTCACCAAGTACCCTACCTGGCTCTCGGCGGTGGAGGCGCCGTGCTTGCCTGGGAAAGGAAGATTGGATCAAGTGGGTTATGCTTGTAATAGCTCCCTCGACGTGATTCAGGTCATCGACTGCGTTGTGATTGCAGAACATACACTTCCAGTGCCCGCCAATCTGTTTACTGCAGCGCTGTTGTTCTCGGACGGGGGTTTTAGAGCGCCCCTATATATTTTGTGATGGAGTCTGATTTTCGTGTTAATTCTCTCGCATGATTGGCCTCTCATAATAATGAGCAGAGTTTTCAGATGGAATCCAGTTTTAACTGATGTTTCGAAAAGCAGAGGGGAAATTGAAATGAGCGGGTTTGCACGTTTTCTTTTTTCCTCGCCTCCCGTTCGAACGGGAAAAGAACGATACCGACAATTCTGTTTTCCTCTCTCGACACCCGTTATTCTCGTGCTCGGTTCGAATCGGAACGGAACGTGGTGCTGATTTGCTGCGAACCGCTCGGTGTTTCCTTGTGTTGGACGTGAATTCAATCATCGCCTACCTGGCCGCACTCAAATATATCGCCTCGAACGAGTCAAATTGCAACCCGTGCCCGAGCGTTAACCCATTGTTACGTTCCGAACGTACAAAGACGTCCCGGTATCAATTCACAATCGGTTGCGCATAGCGTTTCTCTTCACTATCTAAATATTTTACTCTTTACAAGCTTTGTTCAGTCGTCGCTTCATCAATCATTCATCATTGATGCGTTTCTTCTTCACTTTGAATCGAGTAAAATAGAAATAGGAGACCATCTTGGCGTCAGTGTTTTGTTTTCACTACATACCTTAGTCAAGCTATCGCGAATCACCCGGGCCGCGACTAATTTTAATTAGTATTAAGTCACGCGGAAGTATGACTGTGGCTTACAGCGTGGTCATTAGTAGCCGTCAAAACGCCTTCCCTATTGCAGCGTGCACATCGCGGAGCCCGGGGCAAGACGCCCCGCGGCGAGTTCTCAGTGATAACACGACTTTTAACTACGACGGCGACGTCGATATTGTAATGCGGAGTACACATCGAGGGTGCGTCGTCTAAGTGGGTCATCGACGTCGTCGACATCGTCATATCATGACACACACACTGGGATCGCTTTGCATACGCGTGCATGAACGCAGGGTGGTGCATTACATTCGAGACCTAGTAGCCGGGACGCACTGGTGCAAGTCTTCCAGTACGGCCTGGATGCTTCATGATATAACCAAGAAACTTTGGGTGGCTTCTCGAGATGCTTCATTAGCTCAGCGGAGTTCCAGGTTGTTTTAAATTCATGCAGCCAAAGTATGCTAGTGAAATAATCAACTGCAACTTTGAGGTAGGTATGTACTTAGCCGTAAATCCTTGGTAAGTTACCTAACTAACTAATGAGCGACATAGAATGTTATTTATAGAGGTAAAAGAGTAATTCCTTGTAATTCTAGGCGGCGCTGGAGTCGGGCTGGCACAAGTCTTCGAGGTTGCGGTCAACTCTTGCAACAACAGTTCAACGCAGATTTCCTGCACGCCTCGCTGCACGGAGACTTGGAGTCCAGTCAAGCGGTGATTCCTTTGAATTCTCGCCTACGATTGGCTTTCGCGTCTTTAGCCCTTCGCCGAACGCCTCAAAGGAAAGCGGCGAGCAAGCATCAAATACACTGCAGTGCAATACGCTTATTGGATCGCAAAAGATGGCGCAATTTTCGCGAATAATGCTATCAGAAAATTGAAATGCCCGGGCAAGGAGCGATCCAATCGTCGGTAGGTGAAACTGACCGGACGGCGACGGGATCAGGATTCAGGACGTTTCCGCGGCAAAGGATATTGCTTTCTGCGCCTTGCCTGCCTTTGTTGTCTCCAGTTTAGGCAGGTTATGCGTGCTAGTGATAAGGGGATTTCTCACCGGGCCGTGACACGGTTGCGTGGGGAGGGGGCATGTGTTGGGGCGGAAAGCAAATTAAAGGCAGGCAATCGCCGAGCAGTCTTTTGTGCGTCAAAACACATTCTGGGCCGCATTTGCTTGGGCTTAGCCCCGCTCGAGGGTAAACGCTTTCGCATCTTTTCGCGACTCATTAGTCCTTCCACAGCCCCCTTGCAACCAATCTCGCGACGAACCGCCTTCCGAACTGTAAACTTGGAAAACTTTGAAAATCCCCCAAGAAATGAAGTATGCCAGCGCCACCTCGACACGACGCTCATATTTTCACGGCCAGTTGGCTCGAATCAAACGCACAATAAATAATGCACGCACGGTACGAGCTTAACTCGATTATATTTTGATTAATTCGCGGGGAGCGCGATCTGGTTGGCGTTAATCCTGGCAGGTTTGGCCACAAATTTCCCTGCACGTCCCAGGATAGTGGGTCAGGATAGGGCAGGGGCCCAGGTTAGGGGCCCAGGGCAGGGGCCCAGGATAGGGGCCCAGGGCAGGGGCCCAGGGTATGGCAGGGGCCCAGGATATGGCAGGGGCCCAGGATAGGGGCTCAGAACAGGGGCCCAGGGAAGGTTAGGGGCCCAGGGCAGGGGCCCAGGGTATAGCAGGGGCCCAGGGTATGGCAGGGGCCCAGGATAGGGGCTCAGAACAGAGGCCCAGGGAAGGTTAGGGGCCTAGGGCAGGGGCCCAGGGTATGAAAGGGGCCCAGGACATGGCAGGGGCTCAGGACGAGGCCGAGATCCATGGGATGGCAGGGGCCTAGGGCATGGTCGGGGCCCAGAACAGAGCAGGGGGCCAGAACAAGGAAAGGATCCAGGACAGGGCAGGAGGTCGAAACATCTCGCCTCTCGGCATTGGCGCTTTATAAACCTGTTGGCTGTGGACCTGCAAGCTTTGCTCGAGTTTCTCTGCGTTTGCCTCTGATCGCGCCCCACCCTATCGGGCCAATCATCAACGCTCTTCTCGGCACGCGCCGCTGAGACGAAGTCTCCCGGGGGGGGGAGGGGGGCGGAGAGATTAATTGTTTTCAGGAACTTCTGCGGCCTGCGTTCTAGTTCAACATCAACCTCATGCATATCTTACGAGGTCGACCATGCGCTGCCAAGGAGCGAGTCGATGCTGACCAAATGAAGCAAAAGAAGCGATCGTGAAAACAGCTCCCGATTGATGGGCTGGACTTTGAGACATGATTCCCTGCGGTAAAAACGAAGTCAAACTCCCGGGTCAGAGTTTTTAAGAACTGAAAGGACCCTAGAAATCACTTAACAGCCCTATGAGACACAACGACCTAAAGTTGATCCTCGTGTTGATCACCCTAAGGGAGAACCAAAAATAGAACCAATTTAAAGCCCTATTGTGACCTTCAACTCTACCTATTACCATGAAGCAGCGCCTGTCAACGCCACTCTTATCAAGAAATATGCGTAAAGCTGATGTTATTTACAAACACGCCTCGTAAATCCTTCCGAGCCGGTTACCAACTTTCTTCCTCAGCGTTCGCGATCCTCGGTGAATGCCGTTCACTGTTTCAATTACGTTGCAAAACGAATTTCTTTGATAAGCCAGTTTTTTTCACCACCGTCCCTGCAGCCCTATGCCAGCAAGATGAATTGACTTATCACTATAGTTTCACGGCTACTCTGCCCTGGCAGTGCATGCAATAGCTCTACCTTAGCATACTACAAGGCACCTGTCTGCCCAGATCTCAGATCATGCCGGGATCGCCGGCCTGGATATTCAAATGAATGTTTATGCTAAGCACGACCCGAGTGCCCTCTCTGCAGCGTCCGACGGCACGGGGCTAAGTAGCTGCTCATTTGCCTAATCACCGCCGGCGAGGAGAGCCTAGGTAGGTAACGTCTTGACGGCACAAGGGGCATAACGAGACAAGCTCAATAAAACATAAGTAGGTAGCAAGGTAAGGAGTCAGTGCACGTTCAGCGGAGAGGCTCTCAGCGGCTCTTTGCCAGGACCATCTCGCAGGAGGGCAGCTACTGGGGCTGCCAGTCGAACATTGATCGCGGAAATTAGTTTTCTAAATTTTCTCGCCGAAGGAATTCTGGACGCTAATTTAAACTGGTTCACACGTCATTCTCGAGCGCAAGCTCGATAACGACTGACCGTTAATTGTAGAAAAATCAGAGTCGATAAAGTTGACCAAATGTCAGCTCACCTGCTTAGATCGCGGTAAGTGGTCCGTGGACGGCGGCGTCCCTGGCAAGCGCTTCGTCTGTCGGCGTCGTCGGCGTCGTGAGGTGGCGTCGAGTGTCGAGCGTCGGTTTGCCCACCCGTGTTTTATACACACGCGGCGGCGTCGCGGCGCCGGCGACGTCGGCGTCCCGCCCTGCGCCCAATCGCGCGGCGTCGGCCGGCGCCCGACGCGCAACAATTGCACACTTGTTGCCAGGAGCAGCGGGGGCGTCGGGCCCGGCCCATTGGAATCAAGGCCACTTGAATCCCGCGACCAGAAAAAAAGGGTCCCTCGTTCCGGAAAAGGGTTCCTGTAAGGTCCCTCTTCCCAGAAAGGGCCCCGCGGGGACGGGAGAGGTCCGTTCGTGCCGCGTGTTGTCTTCGAGGGTATACCGACACGCGTGTTTGAGTGCCAGACGTCGACCCCGTGACGTGCACTCGCGTGCAACGCCACGTTAATTGGAGACTTCAATTAAAACACCCCGAAGAACGCGGCGACCGGGACACACCGTGGCCTGCGTTTGAAAACATGCCGGGGATATGCGCATGCGTCATGCATAGGTACAGGTCGCAGCCAAACGAATTAATTAATTAATTATTAATTAGTCATAAATAATGTTCGCCGTGACACGTTATTCGAGCCTCCGTGGGGAGCAGTGAAAGGTGCATTAGAATCACCGAATCTAATTACATTCCATCATACGAATGGTGGTACATGTTAGCACCGTGCATTGTTCTCGGTGCTCAACAAAGGTAATTAGCAAGAGGAATGGGAATAAACGCAAACACGGCCACTGAGAGACTGGCCGAGTTCGCTGCCCATTCTAGGCGCTCGTTCAGAATCGATCTGTGCGTTCTTCGCGTGCACCTTGGGAAGGACGCTGAACGTCGTCAGGTAGGGCTCAAGACTTGTTTGAAATGACTCTGTCCTCTGCTTCTTGACAGGAAGTCGAGGAAATCGAGTCCGACAGAGATTGCACGGGAGTCAATGACGCTTGCCTGACGCTTGCCTGATGGTTGTCTGGGGTATTGCGTCGTTTCTTTTGTCTCTTTTCGGGAAATGAGAGCAAAGTTGTGCGGCTTTCTGAGTTGTTGTCACGAAAACGTCATGACAACGATCTCTTGTTTTGGCTGTTTTGTTAAGAAGCCACCAATCGCTTGTTTACAGGAAGTCGCGCTCCATGGGATGCCTCCCTAGCAACCAGAATCTGGCTCAGGTGTTAACGAGGAGCATTTTCTTACACCCAAGTTTACAGCTTTCTTCATTTCATAAGACAATTTCACCGCTCGGACATATCGGGGTATCAAAGCCTACGTTTGATGCATTCCACGACGCCAGCCCGGGCTCGAACCGTGTCCCTTGCCTCGGTTGACTTCATGTCCTAGCGTGGGGAAGTGTGGGGAATGGGGGGGGGGGGACCCTCCCACGTGCCACCAATAAATCGCCTTTAATATCCAACCGATGATAAGGCTATATTTTTGCAAAAATCATCTGCTGCTAGCAAACAAGCTTTATTGGCATCGCGAGGTAATGAACGCGCAGGGTCGCCGTTTATGGCACGTCGAGCGCAGATTGACGAGCGCGTTGTCGTCAGCAATTAGGGGACGTCGTGCAAGGAAAGACGACGCCGACAACGACGCCGGAGAAGGATAATTAGTCTCGGGTGGGACCCGCGGCATGCGGCTCCGCGCCACACGCAACAATCTCTCTAAGCCGATCCCGAACCCTGCAGAAGGAAGCCGAACATGGACAGAGTTGATGTCACCAGCTCATTTGGTTGCTTTCAAAAAAACTCCAAACTTGCCGCAAACAATATTAAAATGAAACCGCGCAAAGTGTATGTCCCGTTTTTTTGACAATCCCACGAGACTTGATTCTTCTTGACAGCCGTGGGGTGGCGTAGGTGTGCTTTGTTCTCATGAAGGCTAACCGGTCGTCGCCTACGTGATGCCGATAAGTGTTCGATCTGGGCGTAAAAGAGAGTCATGGCGGGGTTAAGCCCATCTTATGGGGCATTCGCTAGCCTGGCATTTTAGCGAGGTCTTCATCATACTTAATTCTAGAGGCCGTGGTTGGGGTGGGAGTTTTCTAGGGGGACCATCATGCGATCATGAGATCATATCCCAAGGCGTTGGGAAGCTTTTAGGGGTTGAGCCGATGCAGCCATGTTATGGAATCCGTGTGTTTACAGTTTGTTGGTCTATTGGTCTATTAGTTTATGAGTGTTGAAGAGCAAGTCTGTCACAGCGCGCCTGTCGACGACGTCGGGAAATTGGCTTCGTCGGATTCGAGTCAGAAATCGTTTGTTGGAATGCCGTCAACAGGAACACAGCAGCACCGTTTCCACGGGGAAATACTTCCGGGAGCAATCTGTTTGTGCAGTTGACGAATGCGTGTTCTGATTCTTGGATCACGTGTTCGAGGAAGCCGGGAAGAGCTGTTCTGAAAAGCAGCTGAGTTGTGGTTTGAAATCACATCGACTTTCTGTGATTGGTTAGAGTTCCCTGGACTTTCCAGCTAGCGACAGATCCGCACGCTGAGTTTAATGCAACTAATTCGGCTGCCTCCATGTCTCATAGCCACCGTTCGCGGTGAGTGCGCTGTGGCAAGGGCGATCATGGGATATTCATAATTGAATTAAAATCCCGTTGCCAACGCGCAGTTGGGGAGGGTTTGGCGAGGTTCAACTCTGAGGGTAGTTATCCTTTTACTGCCGGACAGAGGGTCCGGCCGGCCGGTGCGTCCAGGTGGACTCGTAAAACAGTTGGCTCGGCTCGAGAAATATCACTGCGATAAAGTTCGGTTTGATGCGACGAATAAATACCGACTGGTTAACACGGACCGTGCCGGTCTCGCCGGACATCACGGAAATAAATTCTATCGTTCTGCCGCCAGTTCTACACCCAGGGTGTGCGCGGACCACCTGAAAGCCAGATTCCGTTTGAGCGTATATTTTTCATGCACATTTGTTTGTGCTTTTATCGGCGTGTATTTGTATTTGACCCGTCCACGTCATGGCAGCTACAGGACCGCAGCATGCGTCGAAATGATGACCCACATGACAATTTCGCTCGCATATCCGTCGAAATAAACTCTGTGCATTATCTCTTTCAAACCCTCAAAAAGCTGTCAAGCCGCATTTCATCACGGGGTGCTAGAGTGTAAGGAGCACCCCATCAGATTTCACCCTTAATTCATGCATAGAAAAACCACCAATCATGAACTGTTTGCATCGAACTAGAGGCCAGCACTCGAATGCTGATAGAGTTTTTCTTCCTGAGCAGCGTCGCCAGGGGACAGAGTTCCAGACCTTTGGCAAAGATCAGGACCTGTAATCGCCCAACGAACACTTTCATCGCCCAAGAAACCAATTTAACCTGATTTGATTGATATTTGCCGACACTACCTGAGATCAACGACTTGATCACAAGCTCAGACCTGGTCCATGTCAGCGACTTGCTTGCGATACCCGTCAAGTCGTGCAGGTGCCGAGTTTTCAATTGAGCTGGTTTTGCTCTTATGGCGCTACGAATAGTTTTAGTTGAACCTGTCGCCGGCGTCAGCTAGTTTTGTGGAGTGTAAAGATGCAATCGACTTGCAGCTTGCAGAGATCATGCATTGCCCCCGACATGACGGGGTCGGGGACATCTCCATGCGGATATGGAAATGTGTTTTGGGAGTAGTACATGAAACGTAATCCTCCTGAGGCCTCGCGATGAAAGAATCCGTTGGGTCGCCGTCAAAGGGCCGCATCTTCTCGCGCAGGCAATTAAAAGAAGGACGCCGAAAGGAGTCATGTGCGACACCCCCACCCCCAACCCCCTGACATAGCGCGCGTGGCGTCGCGCGTCTCTTTGCGAGGGAAACCCAACGCCAAGCGTAATGACGTTCACCTGCCCCCCTTGGGAAAGCGAGCCGAGGAATCTGCCAGCGTTTAATATGTAACGATTTGAGAGGCGCCTCTCAGAGCTGGCGGTAATCGCCTTCGTGAATTACCAGCTAATAGATTCCCTTCGTCCCGACATATCTCAACGATTTGGGTCAACACCGCACGGTGGGCGCACGGAATGAGTAACCACTCGACGCCGACCAGAGATGCAATCGTGGTGCTATCGGCGCCGATAACGGCGTCCTCTCGACGGCCAAGTGGCGGAACTATCGAGGCTGTGCAACGCTTCTCGTCGACAGGAAGACACACACGGGACAAGTGCGTGGCGCGCTAATGAGACAGATGCTGACGGACGCAATCACGGCGTTCTGGAGGTGACCTCAGATGGTGGGAACGGGGCTGGGAAGGGGGGGGGGGGGAGCAGGTTTTATAGGCTGCAATTGTAACTTTATTTCAGCGGAAGCAAGTCTCGAAATTTGCCTCGGAAAGGTGTGCTTGTGCACTCTCGCTGTACCTCTCCACTTAAGGCGACATGCCTGTCTGCCTGGAGTAATTATCAACACCTGTGTGCGATGTCGTTATTTCTGATGGTAGCACGGCGCGCGAAATGTAATATCAGGTGTCAACGTTGTTGGAAAACGTCTACAGTGTGAGGCAACTCGGTGGGACGCCGTCCTGGCATGCAGAGGAACCTCCGAGCAGTACATAGATTCCGATGTCGGCCTGGTCGGCCGCTATTTCGGAGTTTTAACGTCCTTCCGCTATCTAGTCTTTACATATATGACTGCATTGTTTTTATCCTCAATAACATAGCGTTGACC
The DNA here is from genome assembly GCA_947568835.1 of Protonemura montana. Taxonomy (NCBI): domain Eukaryota; kingdom Metazoa; phylum Arthropoda; class Insecta; order Plecoptera; family Nemouridae; genus Protonemura; species Protonemura montana. Next base: position 26,595,426 of record OX387603.1, on the reverse strand, counting down.
ACCGGAAGGTCGCGCCACCAAGAAACCAGAGACAAAGCAAGCTATGAGCTCCCTAAACACCACCCAAATGTTTTAACCAAAGGAACAATTTACTCTGGCTGTAAACTTTTTAATGCACTCCCCATGAGATGCTGAAAGTAAACTGTGATAACTTTAAAACAAAACTCAAGGCATTGTTACTGGTAAATTTTTTTTACTGCCTCGACGAATTTCATTTCAAATGTAAGCAATTATGACCTGAACATTCTGTACTTTTACTTAAATAATGACTGTCTGTAATTCAATGTATTGATCAAAATCGACAACAAACTTACAACTATTACTATCGTTGAGGCAGAGGAACATGTCGGCCCACGGTTTGGTCGAGACACGGATTGGCACGGCCGGGCTGAGAAAATCCGTCGTGACTCGACGGAGCGGTGAAAATCGACAAATGGGCAATCGGCTCAAGCGAGACAAATGTCTTATAAAACAGACAAGTTGATGAAACTGCCGCTCGCGACTGCAGCGCGTCAGCAGATGCAATAAGCTGGATAAAGTGCAATGCTTGGCTAACGTTGGTGCATCTCTATTGCATCCGAGGAACGAGTTCAATCAAGAAGAAGCGGCGCTCTGTGCTTACAGAACGACGGCAATTCACCGAGGGTGGGACAGGCAGCGACAAACTTTGTGCCGGTCGGATTCTGCCCGGTTTTCTTAGCACAATTCGTTTGTTGATCTTGAAAACTACAGATAGGATCCGTTATCGGTGCTTCGCTACCCGATTTATTTATAAAGCGTTTTGTACTATTGTTGACGAACCAAAATGAATCCCACTGGGCCTGCTTTAAAGTTTTCCACTCCGAGAGGTTGTCTGACGCTCTATACCCTGTCGAATTGGCCCGTAACGTTGGAATCAGATCATCGGGATCATCCCAAAGCGGCAAAGAGAAGCGATTCGTTGCGATCTAAGACGTCAGGACGGCGATAGAGTACGCTAACCAGATTTGCGACGCGATGGAAGTCCCACGTTAAGCAACACCGCCACGGTTCTGGCCGCGGTAGGGTGACCAACGCTAAGCTTAGCTCGCTCGACTCTGCTCGGATGAGTTCGGCAAACGCCGCGCAAAGCGCCTCGGTGATTGCAGCGCATTACTTATTCAGTGGGCGCGCGATGGCTTCGGCTAAGTACTCGGGCATAATTTTAGCGACGTCAACGTTGATGAAACCCTGTCAGAGTGACGTCGGCTCGATGCCTCCACCTCGCGGACGTCGTCGCTCTCCATCCAGGAAGGCGATCGATCTCACTTTGGAAAAGTTGGGTACTCGTTGTCCAGTTCAGGGTGCCTACTAGTGCCATAGGGAAACATAGGGGCCACAGGAAAATAGTGCCGGAAAATAAGGCCATGGGGGAAAATGGGGCCATTTGCCATTGGCAACTGTGTGTGAGTTGGCAACCACGGTAAAAGATTGGCAAGACTGACAGACTTGGCAGCAATCGCTCGTCAGGATTCTGCGCTGAAAGGAAATCGAATTTCGCTGATAAAACACCTGATTTCTGTAGTGTATTCGCTGTAACGAATTGACAGCCCGGCCGTGCGTGCTGTATTTCAGAAGGCGGCGCTTTTGTTAAGAATGTTAGAGCCGGCTTTTGTCGCCAGACTCGTGAATCCATAATATTCTTTGGGAGGCGACGGGTGGGTGGGTGAATGGGGGGGGGGGGGGGGGGGCGTTGAAATACATGCAAATAGACTGCATGGGAGCATCAATCACGGCGGAAACGCGACACAATACGATTTCTCCAGGCGGTCTTGTCTATCTGCCTTCAGATAGGAGCGCAGAGGTGGACTGGCCCAATGCTCGCTTGTATCAAGCCCCTGCCTAATTGTATTACTTATAGGCCCCTGAAGTCAAATAGTGTGTAAGAAATGTGGAGCGAAATTGAAACTGAATTATTAGCATACGGCAAATTGTCAGATTATGTCCTAGTTATTTACAGAGAGGTCCTGAGAGAATGGGATTCTGTAACCTGGCAAAGATACCAACATGTTCCTCGCTTAACGGCTTCAAAATAAAACCCGTGCAGTGGTTTTGGCAAACAATCGGTCAAGTTGATCCTAATTTTTTATTTTATTTTTATTGATATGCCCTAGAATGTTGATCAGGGCTTAACATTTCTGCTTGAAACGTGTAGATTTGCGCCAAAATGTAACATTAATTCCGTTTTTTGACCACATATGTTTTATTTTTGTATTGGCAAGAGTCCCCACCCCTCACATTGTGTTAAGTTTCTGAACTTAAGGCCACGCTTGGCTCGAGCAAATGTCTTGCTCTGTCTCAACCATCCCAGTCCGCCACTGGGCGTACCTACCTGCACAGCAGCCAATTACTCCTGGCGACGCTTCTGACAAGCTGGCAACAAAGTTCCTCTCCCCACTAGCGAAACAACGTTTTCCTTTCGGGACTCTTTTGCTGGGAGTTCGTACACGCGGCGCTATGTTTCGGGGGGTGGGTGTAAGACAGCGTTCGCGATTCACAAACCAGATAAGATTTTAGTGACGCTATATCACGTCACAACCTGTCAAACTCTAGGAACTCCTATTTGACGTTGGATGCGATTTATTTATTAGAAATCTTATTTTAAATTGCAAACGCTTGCAATGAGTTTCTGCCCAAACGGGTACATCCCGTCAATTTTACATCAATTTTGCGCTGAGTCAAGTATTGGTTGGGTAACCATCGATCGATTTGGCGTGTTGGACACTCCGGTCCTCGTGAGATCACCGAATTAAAGCGTTTTGTTTAAAAGTTTGTAGAAGACCATCAAAGTCTTAAAATTATTCACGCCTTGATTGAATCTGGTAAAGTATGGTGGAACTGAAATTACTTTACATCTTCAACCTCTTGACACCTTGGATTTGTAGAGGAATACTGTTGTTCGAGAAGTACCCTACTTTTGAAGGGACATTAAGACGGTGGTCCTCTAGCCGGACTTCGACAGGAGTAGGCTACGTGCCGATGCCGGGATTGCGTCCCTTCCCGATTAGGGCACATGTTAGGTTCATTAGATCAGTGCCTCAGGACCAGTTGTCAAAACAGTGCGTTGGGAAACAAAATTAATCAAATCCCTTGGTATCCTGCCGCTCAACACATTCTTCGAGAGCAAACGGTCTCTGGTGGCAGCAAAACAAGCGACCGTATCATCACCGTTCACCGGAATTGTGAGAAGTTATGTTGCGCGCGCCGCTTCTCTACCCTCTCAGCAATCTCTCTGCAGTCGTCAACGTCGTCTCCAATTAGCACAAGCCTTGCACTCTGTCAAGTCTAGCCAGAGGGGGGGACTCAACCCTGACCCGGACATGAAGGGCAGGACAGCAAGCACGGCCCTAAGTTTTATCCGATGCCAGATTGTCTTGTCCTAAACGCACCCTGATTAGCCAGGTGAGATCGCCAGTCTCTCACGACGCCCGGCGCTAGGACAGCGTCGTTACGTCACCAGGCGTCTCGACGCTCTTTTATTGTCACCGCCGTGTGGAGCCCCACGGGGAAAGGAACATCTGCCAGCGCCGCGGCGCATGAGATTAGGCTCTCGGCGTCGGTATAGACGACACACTTGGAGGGCATCGTACATAAATAACTTGAGAGGTGTTTTCCACGGGACGCTGGTGGGAACGTGCAAAAGAAACGTGTTTGCTCCGCTTCCTTGAAGCGCCGGCAAACGTGACACCTGCCTGCGAGGCTGTAAAATAACAGGGTGCTGAAAACGCCCTGTGCTTTGGGACGTCGCTGAACGATGCGGTTGACAGGCTTGGAGCCCGAACCCGATCGTGCCGTATGGAAAACGTCTCTCCCTGTCAACGTTCTTGCCCCGTTCGATGTCCCAGGATGCCAATGAGATCAGAGAGATGCTTGGTCATCAGATTCGGCAGAGAGTAGGGTGGACAAGGCAGGCGGCAAATTAGCCTCTGCCAGAAACTCTATACCCTGCCCCGAACTCGACCGGCCACTTTACGGATAATCTTTACAAGCGGCAACTTTGCTCGCGTGCGGAATTCCACGCGCCGTCGAACTTTGCGATGCCTCTTTGCGCCAAGCGACGCGGGCGCCGCGCGGATTGTTAATCAGCTATCGACATCGTGCACGTCGCCGTCGGCTGCATATTTTAGACGCATTCCGTTCGGAAAATCGCGTGCCTTGACCTAGGCTCGGCACGCTCATCGCAGGACGGCCAATGTAACAAAAACAACTCTGTTCGGGCCAGCATTCTGAGAGCCCCGAGTGCCGGATACCGTGACGCCGGGCTCGAGTTGACTCGATGAACGCTTTCTAGGAAGCGTCGCGACGGGTGTACATGCAGATAGCGCTGATGGTTGTTTACTGCCGAAATAACAACCGATTGAATGACATCGATCTCCATTACGTCTGTCAAGACGCTTGGGGGGCGCCAGGAAATCGCCGCTCCTCGTCGACCAGCCTGGAGTTGTTCGACGAGCACGCAGTGCGTTCTACGGGACCGTGCATGGAACGTGGGAAGCTTGCACGGGAGTCTTTTGTAGCTAGCCAGGGCAGGGCAGGGCAGGGCAGGGCAGGGCAGGGCAGGGCAGGGCAGGGCAGGGCAGGGCAGGGCAGGGCAGGGCAGGGCAATGCATTATCCTCCAAAGCAGATAGAAGAGAAGATAGAAGATAGAAGAAGATCTTCTCGCGAGAGAAGATACCAGCCCAAGGACTGCCCTTGGCATGGCTGAAATGAAATGAAATGAAACACAAGAATGAAACTTCAGTAATGAAGGGTAGGATTTCAAAGTATCTGCGAAAGCATTCTCAATATTGATATAATTAGAAGAAAAAATTCATAAAATAGCTCGAAAGACAAACAACATTTGTACGACAAAAGCAAGAGCAAAAGAAGAATATTCGGAGATTATTTGTATATGTGGCCTTCATTTCCCCACAAAACAACCGGTGGCGCCTCGTCCGCGAAACTATGTTCTCATTCTGAATGGAGTATAGGAGACGACACGAGGAGCAAGCCCGTATGCAAATGAGCCCCGTGTGCCTGCAAAGGGAATCAGTGAGCGCTGGACAGAACGGTGGAGTCTGTGGCGTTCCTGTTGGGCCGAAGTGGTAGAAGTGACGACCTCGGCGCCCTCAATGCAATTAGCGCCTTGGGTCCACAGCACCCCCATGTGCCATGCTGAGGCGACGACTGGTTTTACATGCCGCTAGCTAGCCCTGATAATCATGGCGATCATCCATGAAAATCTAGCTGTGAATTTGGCCGTTAGGATGCCTGGGATCTGGGCGCTCATTCCCATCGCACCTTGACGTAGTGGCACCCTGGATACACTTTGACACTCTGATAAAATCCTGCCGAATGTCGGGATGTCCGATCCAGCTCGCTTAGTCCTGATAATCAAGGCGATCACCGCTCTAGATCTAGGACTAAACTTTGTTATAAGGTCAACGCACATCCAGCCTCGGCTTGGCAGGTTTCAAGGAGGATCTGGCAAGGATTAGGCGAGATGGCATTGGTCAAGCGTAGTCTCTAAGGGCTACCACGACGTCTTCCAATTCTCCCGGCGAACACGGGTCCTGCATAGCAAAGACCCGCTAGCCGTATTAATAGATTCCCGACGACTGGTCCATTAGCGCGCTAAGTCGTACCCTAGCTGACCCGACTTAGGTCTCTGGTGACACCCGACGCTAATTGGGTGCACACCGGGTTAAATCAACGCCGAGGAGTGCGCGAGAGTCAACACCCTTCGGAGCTTGGCCAGCGAGTCACCGACCAACGGTAAGGTGATGGCTACCCCTAGCGGCTTCTCGACTTGCCGCCAGATGGCACGCAGGCGACAACGCTTGCCGATGAGTCCGCGGCGAGCGCCACCTGATCGACGTCGCTCCGACGGGGGGCGATCAATACTAGCAGACGTGAGACTTAAATAGATTGCGCTTGCTTTGAATGTTTGCTCGGTGCGTATCAGCGAGCTGACGCTGGCAGTTGTGATGAACTTCTATTGGACTAGGGAGACCAGGACGTGGTTGTGTCTGGATGAAATGTTGGCCTCTAAATGATTGGGGGAGATTATCGCAGATGGCTGCAAAATATATGACGTCCCTCGGTTTCTCTGTGAAGACAGGGGCTGGTATTTGTAATAACTCGCCAATTTCGAGATTAAATCGATCTGTTTATTCCGAGTATAACACTTATAAAGTTTTGCATTTCAATACGGTACATAGTTAATGAAAATACAATAGTAAATAACTACAGAACACTTTTTTTCAAACAGAAAAAAATCCAAATGCAGCTTCATTTTTGTAATCTTTGGGGGATACAGCACTGGAATGCTATTTCGCTTGCCTATATTGCTGGAGTGGTCTCACGTACTTTTACCCTTACGTGTACCCAATTAATTCATGACAGTTCTAAACATTATGACAAAATAAATTCAATTTTCACTTCTCTGTAACATAAAGATTGTAGATTGTAATCTACGAGCAAAACAAAAATTCAGCAAAGCCCTTTGGTTGCACGTCACCAGTTAGATCTGGCCACAGAGACTCATTCTGTTACAGTTCTCTTTTGAAAGAAAGCTTTCTACAACGCAGAGTGGTCATTGGTCAAGGATTTATCACACAGCACATTCAAAGCATGAGTTGCATTCATAGCAGCAAGCAAATCTGCGGTCTCAACCATTGTGACACAGACATAACCGATGACAATATCTATCCCAAAAAATCTGCCAAGACTGCAACTCCCTTGATTGAAAGGAACCAGACGTAGGAAGGGATATCGGGAGACATGAACTGAGTCCCGAATCACACTAGCACGGAAGGGATTTTGGGTCCAAGGACTCAGTCTTGGTCTTGCAGTTGAATGTTTAGCCCAGGCCCAGTACTGTGAGGATAGAGCGGATGCCACCAGTCCAGCACCCTGACGTTGGACACCGGATCCAGGACAAGAGTGCCTCCGTTATCGGCTGCTGGCTTGCGGCCGGCAGTGTAGCAAGCGTAGTCTGGTCCGAAGCCCAGCGTCAGTCGGTGATGGCGTAAACCCTGCGACAAATCATAGGTTAGGACAGATTCACACGCTCGTTAACTTGCTAAGCTATGTTAAAAGGTCCTAGCTACTGAACATCTACACTAGAGACTAGCTTGATATTTTTACCAATACCTGGTGTTTGTTTGTTTTTATTTATGAGTTGTTAGAAACTAGGAAGGTTTGAATGTATATACCTAGGTACCTGTGTAATACCTAGGCATGACAACAGTCATAAAGTAAGAACGTTTGGCCTTACTTCAGTGGAATGGAACAATTGGTCAAGCATGGCTTTATGAGATCAAAGCAGGAGCAGCTATGGGACTTTACCTGGGAGAGATTCATCGAGACAGAGCAGAGAGTCAAGCCCAGCACCATTGGCAGGGACACGTAGTTGAGACATGTCACCTGAAGCACCTTGCAGCCCTCGTCCTGATTTGCCGACACGTCTTCCAGCATTTCAATGAGATCCGGCCGCCGCGGCTTGGGTCCTGGCCGCTGTCCAAAGCACACGCTGGCACTCTTCAGCTTGAAGAAGAACAGCCAGTTGGTCTTGCACTTGCGATGCCACATCAAGACGCACTGCCTCTTGGTGAGCAAGTGTGGATCACAGTCAAACGTTGTCGTCGTCTTCACCTTGGAGACAAACGGCGGGTACGTGAAGTGAAGCGTTCGAACGACGTTGGCGCGAAGACCGTACAATCGCATCATGCATTCGGGCTGCAGCCGCTCCGGCAGATTGGGCACGGTTTTGTAGAACCGCCTGTACAGGTGGAACCAGAACTTGGCCGAATTGGTCACGCAGAGAGCGCTCTTGCAGATGAGGGAAAACGTACCGACGTCTTCAGGGCGAATGTGATCGGAAATCAGGAACCATATGTCTAGTGGATAGTCGAGCCCCGGAATGGAATCGCTCCAGTCTTCTTCTGTGATTGTTTTCTTGCGACGTGCTGGAGGACGTTTGATCACGACAGACGTCGTCCCGTCTTCTCCGTCTTCTTCGACAAATTCAAAGTCTCCTTCAAACTCATCTAGTTTCTCATCCCAGGCTCTGTCATCTTTCTCTTCTACAGTCAGCTGTTTAACTGTAAGCCAAGGAACGAGCAGTTAATATTAAGTTGTGAGAATGTGTAAGTTACCATGCATTTGGAAGTTTGGCAGCAATAATTGTAAAGACCTTCTTGCATTACTGCACCAATGCTGTAATTGCTGACGGCTTTTTTTAGACGCCCTTGGCCCTTGGACACATTGGAATTGGCAAAATCATTCAGCGTCACGTCTGAAAGTAAAATTGTATTTCTAATAAACCCGTTAACATTCGTCTGATTTCACAAAATGATAAGACTGCGAACTGTCAGATGACAGTCTCTGACAGTATATTGCTAACCTCCAGCTCCCAGCGTAGTATTTGAGCTCTTTTGAGTGCCGATCTTTTTCCTCCACCGTTTGTACGCCGACATATTATTCCCTTAGATATTATGTGTGCTAAAAAATTAAACTGAAACATTTTATCACAGTGTAAAAAAAAGTAAAAGGAAAATAATACTTGGGAATCCAAGTTCCTCCACTATCGCCGGCCATGTTGGAATGGATCGGGAGTGGGCACACGCAGCGCTCGACTTGACGCTTCTCGGAACAACTAGCACATGACTGACGTCACTGGGCAAGATGGCTACTTGGGCCGAGAAGTGTAGCTTAGGTCTGGGTTTGTAGGAATTTGTAGGTGTGTCATGTTAGTATTTCACTAATTATGTTGGTTAAAATGCATCTCATTAGATTCAATGTGTGCGTGTGCAGTTATAACGACCCACTCGATATACCTTGTGTGAGCTTTAGGTAATAAAATTCATCTGCATGTGTCGCTGGCCTGGGCCTAGCAAGTGATTTTGCGAAGCTACTTTTTGAACACCGCTTCTTAATTTCCTTATTGGAATTCATAACTTTTCTCTCGTGCCGGTGCTTCCTAAATCTAACTCAAGATGTGGAATATGATGTGTGACGTGATGCCCACCATATCAGAGGATAGTATTAGTCAAAGAAGTTCGCAATTCTCTGGTGAAGACGCGAACTTCGAACAACTCATGGTGTCAATGTTGGACGAGAGGGACAAACTGATGGACAGTTTACGAGAGACTCAAGAACGCCTAGGTGAAACGGAGACGAAGTTGACCGACGTCGAAAAGGAGAGAGATTCTTTGCAGCGACAAATCTCGGCCAATCTTCCTCAGGTACAGTCCCACAACAATTATTACGATCGGCCATTCACATCTCTGAAGAGCGACCCATGCACCCGATTCCCAGCTTTATTGATTCCCGTTCGCAAGACCATGACCGCCATTTTTCAACGGTCCTATCTTAAAATATTCGCCCACAGCTCGTTATCACTGACCCAAAACACGGTTGCAAAGGAATGTCCAATCAGTTTCCCGTGGCACGGTTTTTTTGCCGGAATAACCAATTTAGGAGCTACGCCCCCTCGCGCTCGACACCGCGCAGCGCTACCATTTTGACAGGTCGCCCTACGCACGGGGGCCGCGTTCGAGTGCAAATCTTTTCACTTTCTAGCCTGGCATGATTGAAAGACATTGTGAAAGTTCCGCTGTTCGGAGCACATGCCAGCCCCAGGCAAGGTCCCCGGCCGATTGCACGGCAGAATAACGGGTTTCTTTTGATGATCAAAGTCGTGCAATGCATTGGTTGGTGTACCTCGGTGGGCAGCGCACATGCCTTGCTTCCGGCTTGCTGGGACGGTGCTTCAAAATAAGTCGCAAGTGACATCCAGCCACCCTGTCTGTAGACTGTAACGATCGACGGCTCAGACCCATAAAACACTCAAGCCAGACATACAAAAAAACCAAACATTTATTTTAATCGCAGACGCGTCCCGTGCCAAAAAGAGACTGGAACGGGGCGATTCGGCGCCCGTTCCGCGAACATTTCATTGACTATAACCGCGCCACAACGCGACCCAGGATGGTAGCCAGGTGTAGGACAATTCAGGCTGCAGATCTGACGGCGTCATTGATTGCCCGTGTGCGTTGCCTGCTTGACATCCTGCTCGGATGTCGGCAGCATCCCTGCGCCGAGCGGCCGATAGGACGCCGCTGCGTGATGGAGGCGATAAGGACGTGCCTGCCGAGCCGAGCCCCGTGGTGCGGTGTTTAGTTTGAAACACATGTGAAAACAGACCAGCATCGCGGACGCTTGCAGCCAGTGTCGCTGGCTTGCTCGCCGACGCCGATCTATTAGAAGAGTCGACCAGCTCCTTTCTTTACCCTTTAGAAATCATCTCACGTCACCTCGAGCCAACAGACCCCTCTCACCCCCGCCCCCCTTCGCAGCGATGGTCGAAATTAAAAACTGTCAGATTTAATGGCCGACCTATTATTTGCCGTGCGTTCGGAGACAGGGCGTGCTGCGTGCACGTGCGTAACCTTTGCCGCTGCGTAAACAACGCGCCCATGATGGCGCCGACTTCCTTTCAAGCCCCCGGGCGAAGATGCCAAGGGGCAGGGAGAGACTCATGCCGAGTCAGAAGTCCTCTTTCTGTCTGGGTGAAGCCTCCAGGTAGTGTTTCTGAGTCTCCCTTGCACCGGCCTCCGAGGTCCATGCTTCGACCCTTCGTGCTGTCAGTCTGTCACTCCAACGCAACGCCGATAAGCAATGATTGCGCGATCGAAGGCGCGCGGCAGGCGTCGTAACGAGACCTGGCGGCGATTCGTCGTGCCGTTCAAAGGCATGTGGGGTCAAGAGGCCCAGGGTCAGCGTTGACAGGTCTTGCCCCTCGAACTAGCACCAGTCTTTGTACGAAGATCACCCAGCTCACTGCTCCTTGTCACGGCGACGCGCGTTCATTCTACGCACCCACGCGCACGCACACGCATGCCGGTCATCGGGCTGCACGGTACGGTCCAAGCCGCCGTGTGTAGGAAGTGGGGCATGGCGGGACGACGCCCGAACTGTCGACAGGCGCCGTCCTGTTCCTCTGCGCCTTGTGGTTGGGGTCGTGGCCGGCTTGACGTGCTAGACCTGACATCGTTCAGCTCGGCGATAGTGCGTGACCTGTTCGAAGACGTCGCGACTATCGGGGGTTGGAGGGGGCAACGCTCCCCTTCAGCTGAAACTAGGGCAGTCGTCTGTGCCTCCGGGTCACCCCCTACGTCATCGCCGAGCGCCGGGGGGCGGCAAGTCAGTGTCTGGCCTGGAATACCCGGCAACCCCTTGTGTCACTCTGAAGTCCCGCTATACGTGCCTCTCTATTGCCATGGTGACCTGAAATAACATGCAGTGAAGTCCAGTTCTTTTAGGAAGCTCCACTAGAATTTTGTGAACCCTGGCTTTAGGGTGGGCATACCGCTGCCCAGATCGAGGACTAGCGCGTAGGGTCCTCGACAGATCCCGAACAAGCACTGCCGACGCGGCGTCCCCGGTCAGGTGCGGGACCTCGCGACGGCGTCCGTGATTCGACGTCGGCCGCGCGTACTCACACCTGCCGCGGTAGTAGCGCCGGTAGTGGCGGCGACGGCGCGTTCATTCATGGGTCTGCCGCGCCGCGCTCTGTCCGCGTGACCCACAATGGCATCGACCCCTCGCCGAAACCTTCGCGCCGCGTTTTCGCGCCGCCGTCACGACCCGCCACGCTTTTAAAAGGAGTCCTGGACGCCGTGGTGACGCGTGCAAGGAGGCTAAACGCCCATCCCGAGCTGGCAGTCGGTGCACCCGAGGAGCGGGATTGTCGCTTAGCTCACTTTGCTGGCGGTAAGAATTGGTTGTTAAGGCATTGAAGGTAGCCAACCTGGCAGCTGTTGGGCAAAATAAGGGGTTGGTGCGAGGTGCCGTTTGCATGAAAGCGCGATGATCCTATTCATGACTAGTTCTCCGACCCTAGACCCTAAGGGACCTCCTCTGGGCGAGCCATGGGCCCAACTCGGGGCACAGCGAGTCGCGTTGAATTCGACTCGCGCTGGTGACCGCTCTAAATCATCTATTATCGGTCGACGTTTGCAGTGCGACGCCGCACCGAGATGTCCGATAGAGTGTGTTCGACGTCGGTGTCGTATCAAATAGCAACGGCGCTCGAGTGGTCGGGTCTGTCTAGAGCAAGCAGACCTCCGGAGGCGTTATCACGTACTGATTTGTGCCTGGAAAGGTTGGACGACCACTAGCCAAGTGGTTGTCTTGACCCCTTTCCGTTTCGGGCGACTTATCGACGGTGCTAGTTGCGACTCGCCCTCCGCCCCCCTGCGCGAGATGCCCTGGGTTCACGCGAAAAACGTCACCGTAAATTTCGCTGAAGGAAATACGAGAGGAACGACATATGTACCTTTTGCCGAAATTGCGCCCCGGCCACCGAGTTAGACCCGATTGGCGTGGGACCCTAACTTCTTTTGCCGTTACTCGATGACCGGAATTAAGCTGGTTTTCCAGACTCACACTTGGCGACCAAGTCAACTAAAGTCAGCGCAATTGTGAAGTGATTCCCGAGTCGTCCCCAAGTATTCGACATGAACACCTGGTTTGTTCCCTCACCTGCGTTTAAGAGAACACGGTCTGGCATCGTGCGCGGCTCTCAGACCTTGCCGGCGTCGGCCAGGCTAAAATCGGCTCAGACTCACGCTTTACCTCGAGCAGTCGAGCACCAGATTGAGAGTCAAAGTCAAAATATTTACTTAGCTCAGATATAAACCATTGCTGCACTGGAGGTATGCATGAGTCGCCTCAAAGAGAGCTTTGAGGAGGAAAATGGGTTTCAATCGCTTCGAACAAAGTGAGCTCTAGCTGCATACTCTAGCATTTCCACCCCGACCCTGCTGTCGCGAGATCGCCCGGGTTTTGGCCATATTAAAATACCTCGCTACGTAGATTGTACGTCGCAGCCTCCCCCCCGTCCCTAGGCGAGACGTGCTGGCAACCGTGGGACCCGGGGTCTCTTCTCTACCCCATAGCGGCTCGTCGGCAGGCACGCCGCCTCCCACGACATTCTTCACTTTTGCCCCTTCATTTTTCAATTCCTCTCAAGCTCCCGCCTTCTCTACGCGAAACACTGCAAATATCACGGTCCCCTGCAGGGCGCGTTGGGCTGGGTATAGCTCTGCTTGGTTGACTAGAGTGGCTTGCAGTGGGCTATCACCGCTGTGTGCTTCTATATGTACCTGTAATCAGAATATGGTTTGCAGCGATGAGCGTTACACGGTATCGCGTCTCTCTTTGACAACGTGACATGAACAAAGTGTTGACATCAATTTCTTGGTCTCGCTTCATCGACGTGTACTGAGCGAGAGCGAGGCGGTTGATAAGCCACTTCTTGCTAACGACGCGAGTTTGATTGGCGTCTCATGCAACGTCTTGTGGCGTTTCGCTCGATTTACCATCGTCTTGCGAGTACGCGAAAGCCCCACAGCGCTTCAAGTGGTCGCTCCCAAAAGCAATAGTCTTCCGCTTTGACTTTCAAACATACGTCCAATATTTGTGCTCGTATCCCCCCCTGACGCTCCCCTGTGTCGACAACTTGTCACTTTTCGGCGGGCGTCGCACCCTGGAGCCGTCGTCTAATGAGAACTCGGCGACGTATGGAGCGACGTCACTTGGGCGTCGCGGCGCTCGAGTCTGGAGGGCTCTCGGAAACGACGCCGAGTGTTTCCTGTGGCGTCCCCCCCCCCCCCCCCCCCCCGTACGGACGCCAAAGTCTGATTGTCGGGCGAATTCGCCCTAACTTTTCGCGCTCGCTGCTTGATACATCAAAGGGCAGCGTTTGCCCCGCTGACGGCGCCGCCGCGGGGAGTTGTCGAACTTGGCAGGAGATGAGAGTGGCCTGGTCGAGGCGGTTTGCCATTTCGAGGACCTTGCCCCCGCTTAGTGGGCCCCCGTTCGTTTCGTCCGCACATTAATTGGGCGACATGCGTGTGCGTCGATCCCGTTTGCCCCGAGATCGGGAGGCTGAGAGTCGGTCTTGAACAAAACAATGCCGTCGTTGTTTATCGGGCGTCGCTTCGTTGAACGCCTCGTTGGCTCGGACGACGGGGTCTTAAGTGGGCGGGAAAAAGATTTGAGTCTCAAGCTCGATTTCACTAAATTCTTCAACTCTAGAGTTGAGTATTCTTACTGATAGGAACATCTGAATTTCACTGCTTATGAGTGTAAATTGGCATGGAAATTGTCTAAACTATACCACATCGACCATAACACCGTGCCTCACTTTGTAGCGCATGGTGCATGCCTAAAGACGACCACACCGAACGCGGCCTGCTGGACACAAAGTGGGCTCAGATAATTGAATCAAGTCGCTTGGAAGCTGGAGTGATGTTACAAGATGAAAGGTATCCTGGAAACACAAAGTTCTGCTTCCGTACGTGGGCACGGGGGGTTGGACGCGTATCTCCGTCTCGCAGCCAGCGAAACGGGGTCGATTTGCAGCGGGTGGGGTGAAGGGGATGATTGCAGCATCTCTTTTATCTCGGCGGGCACAAATCAAGAGAGTCGCATTCAAATCTTTTGTTGGGGGAGAGAAAAGACTCGCCATCTTATCTGCGTGGCGTTCCCGACGTCACCGGCAGGCAGACGAGGGCGTCGTGATGCTTCGCGACGAGTCTTTCGTCATGGGTCGACGCCGTGAGCCGAGTTCTGCCCCGAGACGATCAGCATGAAGCGCGATCCGACCAAACGTCTGGTCCACGACCTTGCATGGGAAACTCTGAACGAGAAATTGATCAAACCTATCGGCATCGTTTCGCGCCTGCCATGCCTAGAGTCCTCTCGTGGCACACTTTGACTTCCTCCTTGTCGGTCGAGATACGGTGCTGAGATGTCCACAAAGCATGTGCCCGAGTCAGGCGACCTGGACTCGAACTCCCGACTGTTAGGCAAACAGTCGCTACTGGCTAAGCAAACACCGCAGGGACGGCTTGCGAGGCTCACGGTACTAAGCTACTTAGAGCGGTGCCCTCACCTGGCCAGGTCTAACTCGGTGGGTCGGTCGGTCGGTCGGTTGGGAACCCGATTCGCAGCCGCGCGTAGACCGATATCTGAGAAAATAATCAATATGAGATGGGAATGGATGATGTGGCGATGATTTCTGACTTACACTCGATCCTCAGAGCGGAAAGCACGAATAAGAGAGCTTATAAAAGAGCCGTTAGGCCGTGGTTTGATGGGGGAGAGGAATCCCAAGAATACGGCGACATGAACCTCGGATTTACAGTTCGCGATGTCGCCGCAGTGTTTTTGTCGCGCGTAGGATCGGACTCATTGTGGCGATTATAAAACCTGGTGCCCATTTGCTGGGGGTGCGCGTTGTCCTCGTATGATCTTTGTCCTGGTGCCCATTTGCTCGGGGTGTGCGCTGTCCTCGTATGATCTTTGTCCTGGTGCCCATTTGCTGGGGGTGCGCGTTGTCCTCGTATGATCTTTGTCCTGGTGCCCATTTGCTGGGGGTGCGCGTTGTCCTCGTATGATCTTTGTCCTGGTGCACATTTGCTGGGGGTGCGCGTTGTCCTCGTATGATCTTTGTCCTGGTGCCCATTTGCTGGGGGTGCGCGTTGTCCTCGTATGATCTTTGTCCTGGTGCCCATTTGCTGGGGGTGCGCGTTGTCCTCGTATGATCTTTGTCCTGGTGCCCATTTGCTGGGGGTGCGCGTTGTCCTCGTATGATCTTTGTCCTGGTGCCCATTTGCTGGGGGTGCGCGTTGTCCTCGTATGATCTTTGTCCTGGTGCCCATTTGCTGGGGGTGCGCGTTGTCCTCGTATGATCTTTGTCCTGATGCCCATTTGCTGGGGGTGCGCGTTGTCCTCGTATGATCTTTGTCCTGGTGCCCATTTGCTGGGGGTGCGCGTTGTCCTCGTATGATCTTTGTCCTGGTGCCCATTTGCTGGGGGTGCGCGTTGTCCTCGTATGATCTTTGTCCTGGTGCCCATTTGCTGGGGGTGCGCGTTGTCCTCGTATGATCTTTGTTCGAACGACCATCGCTACTAGGTCTGTGGACTTGCCACTGCGTGTCAATGTGGCACTGTAACCCGATCGACTTGAAAAGTACATGCCTGTGTCACTTCCAACCTCTCTCCCAACGAGCCGGGATACTCCCTTTCACAAGGGGGTGGCAAGAGTGAAACAAGTGTGTCATAATTATCAAAAAACAGAACATTTTTTGATAACCCAAGCCGGTCTTGTCGTTATTTATCAGTAACTTTCTAGAGAGAACGCTATGGCTGTCCGACACGCCCTCTACGATGCTTCTCTCCAGGGTGGCTAGCCACGATAGCGCGTTTAGTACAGCCGTGCATCGGGGAGGCTGCATGCATCAAGGCAGATGTACCCTGATGTTCGGTCAGTTTCCTGGTATTGATACTCGGCGCCCCGTGCCGCCTGTAAACTCTGATCAATTCGAGGAGCGACGTTGAGACGCCAGACCCCTGGTGAAGCCGTCAAGACCCTTGAAGCCGGGAAGCCAGGCAATTACCAGTCTCGGGGCTACACCATTAGATCTTGGCATACATCTCGGTCAACCCCCTCCTCCCACTCCCACCACTGGGACGACGGGTTTAATTATTTCCTTCGTCCGCCACTTCCCCCTGTCCAATCGCCAAGAATCGCTCCTTGTGATCTTGCCGTCGGGGCGCTGCCGTCTCGAGGCAAAAGCCCCCGCCGGCCTCGTCGAAACCAGCCTAGCAGGGAGACGAGGGTGAACCCGGTGCCATCACACAACCTGGCGTCGGAAGCGTCGGCACGCTGCCGACTGCGATGCGATCGGGAGGCGTCGAGCTAATCGGGCCGCTAAGTGCGAATCGGGCCGTTAAGTGCTAAGCGTCTGGTGCTAAGTGTCTTCGACGTGCGGTCGTTGCTTGCCTGCAATCGCGGGCAAACGAGGCGAAGCGAGGGCGACAATCATTGACGAGCATAACGATCCTAGCGGATTTATTGCAAGTTATGATTGCAATAAATGAGTAGTTGGAGGGGGGGGGGGGGGGGGGGGGGGGAACGACGGGCGTCGTCTTCATCCCCGGCCGCGGTTTAATTAAAACCCCAAGAAGCGGCGACGAGATTCTGCAGCAGTTATTTATCGCTCGCGGGACCGTCCGCCAGGCCGCGGCACCGGCGTTCCACCGCCTGCTGGATTGTAGCGAGTGGCGATGGTATCGTCCGTCGAACACAGGCAGGCGTGACGTCACGGGCAGATGCGATTCCAGTCCATGTGCTCTCTGCACGCGTGATTCGAGGACAACGGGACGCTCTGTTCGTGTCAACTCAGGCGATGACTCCGAGACGTGTTTCAGTATGTTTGGTCTTGACCCGCGGCTGCCGTCCTCCGTAAGACGGGAGCAGGCGAAAACCCGAAGCTCGTAGAGATGCGATGGACTTCGTGAAAACTTCAGAACCGTCTTTTGGGGGTGCACGCCGATCACTTCATCGGCCGTGTCTGGAATGAGCGACTCCGAGGGGCTTAACGTCCCGACATTTATCACCGTTTAATGTCCCCCACGCCGCGGCTTCAACGAACCAGTAGCGCCGTGATTCGGGAAGCTACTTTCAGGAACTGGGACCGCGATGATGGACGACCGCGACGCGACCACCGCTCGCTGGCGACCGTTCCGCGAAACGTGGGTTCGTCGCCTGGCTAGCCTGGCACCCTTCATCGGGGACCCCTAGGACTGGGGATGTTTCAAAGCGCGACCTGCGCCCTGCTTTGGGTCATAGAGTGCCAGCTTGTCACTCATTCCGGTGAGATGTGATTAGAAGCCTTAGTTTGTTCCATGTTAGCATTGGCAAATATTGGCTACCCTTTCCATCTCGCCTCATTTGAAGCTAGAAACCAGTTCAAGAGTCGGCACCCGCAAACATGGCTCGAAGTAAACTTCCCCACGACTTCGCTCTCACTCCTCGCGCTCGCTTCCGCTTTCTATCCGCCTTGATCGCGTAACTCGACGCGTCGATTCACGGCGTCTCGGCGCCTTCCTCTGCGTGAAGAAGCCTTCCTTGGCGCGGGGCTCTTGACGCATACGCCACGCACTGACACGCACTCTGTGCGGGGCGCGTGGCCGGGAGAGATGAACGGGAAAACGGGGTTACCTAAATCAGCGGCGGTGGGTGATTACAAACGTCAATATCGTCTTCCCCTGAACGCCTCCCTCCCTGCTATCACGCACGGTGCTTCTCCCCAATTTCCTCTTTGAACCACGAGTTCCGAAAAGGGCTGCCTTTCCAGTCTCCTGGCGGTCGGCCTTGACACTGTTTTAGCGGCGAGCTCTAGTGTGCAGTGCCCCCATTCGTATGTTCTGAGCTTCTTAACCTGGACTTTGTCGGGGCGCCTCGAGCAGACACCTGGACATCGTCGACCTATTTCCCCGAACATAGCGCGTGTGGGAACAACGTGTAGCCTGTGCTGCAAGAATGGTTTCATACGAGGTAGAACCGGGAACAGTCGTGGGTCTTTCCAATGATCCCGGTTTAGCCGCCGTGAGAATTAATGCCAGTTGAACGACCATTTTTAATAAGCCCAATTACAGCGACGGTCCGGTAGGAGGGGTGCGCACAACTTCCCCAAAGTCCGAGCTGTTTTCGGGTTTCTCCCCTCTGGCCCCAAACTTTGTCGGCGGGTGCCGGCCACGGCAAGCCACGGCGCGCTACGACTGGTGTGTGGGACGACCGACTTGGCGGACACGGCACCTCCACCGTCCTTCGTAAGGGACGCAGAACTGATGGTCCACTTGGGACCCTTTGACAGGAGTAGGCTTCCGGTCGACACCGGGTTCCTTTCCTCCCTTCTAGGCTAGCTTATGATTATCATCTTCATTACCGACAAAATGATACCAGAGTTGCTCCACAATTCATTGAGGCACCTCCACTGCCGAAGGAAGGTTGCCGAGCAAGTCGCCGATTTACGCGCGCTCCGTCGAATCGATTACGTCCGACGGACGCTCGTGCCCGGCGCTCGGTAGTAACCTAGATGACGCTACGTCGCCACGTGCCGCGCGTCCGCGTCGGCGTCGACTCACCTTTGCATCGACGCCAGGTGGTGCGGACGATCAATCCCCCCCTGTCCCCCCACCCCGGACACCGATCGCCTCGCTGGCCGTGCAATTGGATTTGTTCTGACAGCTTTGTGTCGGCGTCATCACTGCTCGGGACCTCGGGCCAGCGCGTTCTGATTGATCTCGGCGGGAGGGCGAAGCAAATGGATACGGGTCAGTGCATGGACGGGACGTCCGACCAGGGCACGGGGCGCTTTACGACGGAGTTTAAAACTCATTGTGAAGCAGCACCCTCCACTCGAATGGCCACCAATGTTGAGCAACATCGGGAGAGTCCAGAACGCCGTGCCTGGACTTCACAAGAGGCTGGGTTTTGTGACCGTTGACAGTGTCGACTGTCCCCGGCAGAGCCGCTTTGCCACAAGGTCGAAGTCAAAGGTTTCAAAGTCTTTTCATCCTGGATGCTTGCGCCGTTTCGCGAGGTCCTCGCCCTCGGGCAGAGCGAACGGGGTAGCGAGGGGGGGTTGGCACCGGAAGAGCGCGGTGCCTCCAAGGAAGTCCGGACGGCACGTTGATGGATCCGTCGTGCGTGCCGCGAATAACAAATTAGCCCCCCCCCCCCCCTCCCGCCCGCGCGCGCGTTAAGTTGCGTGATTTATTCGTGAAGACGACGTGGGACAATATTAGAAAACTTCTCCTTGTTTCGCGCCGACGTGAAGGCGTTTTCCCGTCTTGGACGACGGGAGGCTGCGAAACGGGCTGAGCTGATTCAGGATGCCGTGTTGGAAAGAGGCTTGGGGTCGGCGATGACCTCGAGTTTCATATGAGTCATCTTGTGCCAGCATGTTCCTGGGCAGAGAGCAGAGGGATTTTTTGGCCAGCCGGTCTCTAGCGTTAAGCAACACTGCACCAGCATCGATAGCGGGTGGATGACCGGCGAGCAACGCATTCTCGCGTCGCCGCCTTGAAATCCTACGGCGATGGTGTCGATAAAGCACCAGTTTGCCGTTGCCGACGCTTCTTGGTTGTCGATAACGCCACGGATGGCGTGACGCTGCGGCCGGGCGCCGAGCGTCGCGGTGCCCCGTATCGACCGGCGTCCGCGGGACTCGAACCCCGGCCGCTGAGATGTCACTTGGTGTCCGCACATGGACTGAAGCACGGCCACGATGATTGTCATAGCATGCCTGAGTGGTCACTGCAGGGTTGGTGGGCCATTTGGAAGGAATTTAGTGCTGTTATACAGGAGCAGCCGACACAGGGTATCACAGCGACAAGACTTATTGGGCACCGGGTGGATCTTGGGCTCCCTCAAAGGCCCTTCTCCCCGATCAACGTACTCGAAGGTGCCTGCAAATCCTTCAATAAATATACCAAGATAGCGGTCGATCCTCGGGGAAGTCCGCGCGTTATTGATGGGCGACTTAGCGCGTGGTCCAATCGGCGACTGCGATCGCGCGTCACCGACGGTTGGTGTTTGACGGTGACCCTCGGGTGCGATAAACCACGCGGCCGCTGCACGCTGACTCTCGGTAGAGTCGTCTTTTTTAGGCGCGCCATCTCGCGACGCCGGTCCCAGAGCGGTGAAAACTTGGTCTCGAGTTGCATGCGCGCCGGTCGGGCAGGTGGCATCTCCCCGCGCAGCATTTCGACTCCGCCTTACCACCCCCTCCCGAACTTTTGATCGACGGCCCCGGGAAGAAAGGGTGCGAAGCGAAAATCAAGATGATTAACTTCCTAATCCTCGTTTCCTTCCCCCCCCCCTATTCCGTGCGACGGAAACAAACGTGTCTTGAGTGTCAGACACAACTCCAATCTCCACCCTTTTTCTTGTGTAAGTCCGTGCTCCCTGATTGTGCCCGTAATTCAGTTGACAAAGTATCTCCCTCCCCTCCCTTCCCCCCCCCCCCCCCCCCCCCCCCCCCCCCGGGTCCACCCATATGTCCCGATCCGGTTCCGATTCTCACAGAATTTCACCCAGAAACTCAGACCGGCGAGTTTAATCTCCATATCCGCTGCTGGGATACCGAGTGTCGGTTTCTGGAACGACGTCCCATATTTTATTCAGGACTACGCTGGGAGATATGCAAACGTCTCCTTGGACAGGCTACACAGAATCCCACTCATCACGTGGATCGCTTTTCCCGAGCGCTTTTTCCGGGAAAGCTGGTTTCCCACCGGCGCTATAATAGACAAGCTGGCAGCCTCCTTTCCTTTCAGATTATTATATCCTTGAGTCCCCTGCAGCCCTTGTGGCTTTTTTGCTTCTTGGAATTAATCTTCGTGCAGGATTGCGTTTTCTAAATGCTCTAGATTTATATTTGCCGCCAGCAATCGGCACGTGGCGTCTTCTTAGCTCCCCACACACTAAACTCGACCTGACAGTGCAGACTCGCGTTAGTTCGGAACACCGACACCGCGCACGCCACGCGTCTCGTTCCCTGTTGTTATGACGACGCTCTGCCTATAAACATGAAAGTAACGTCGAGATGCGCCGGGATACCGGGGCCATTACAGCGCTCTGCTCTCGGGTGGACGACGACGCCGCACTACGTGCTTTTAGAGGAGGCATTAAAGAAACGTCTGAAGACTTTATCTTTGAGACGAGCCAGATTGCCCGCAGCGAGAAGCTAGCGGTCCGCGTTAGACAGAAGGGACTACGGCGCGAGGAACGATGGGGAGGAGGCGTTGCTTAAGCCCTGTTCAGAGAAGCATACGTCTCCAGTGCGAGGGCAACACAGTGAAACACAGATGTTATAACCCGGTTTCGACAGGTCGGGTTCGAATTGCAGGGATGGATTTCAAATCATCTTGACATTTGCATGCTTGCACTGGAATCGACGTCGCTACAGAGGCGCCGCGTTGACCTGCCTGTCTTCAAGACCTCGCCCCGGCAGCAGATGATCGCCCCCCCCCCCCCCTGGCCGCACATGTTCTTAGAGAATTGCTAGTCTGAGAATGAGACATTCGCATTCCTTGGGCCATCGATCGTTCGGCCAGGCTGATAATACATGCACGCCACATGGAACCGCGCGTCTGTCATGATGATAATCGCATTCATCGGTTCTTTGATGTTTCGCGCGGTGTGTTTTATTCATGTCCTTGCTACCAGGGCGCCGTGGATTAGATCGCTTGACGCTCGTCGACGGCGCTGTTGATGGGAAAAATCGACGCCGGCTGGAAACTCGAGTTTCTTTGTTTCCGATTCAATCCGTGAGGTCTGACGCTTTTCCGCGCTTTTCACGGCTGCCTGAACGAACCGACGGTCGATATGAATTTCGTTGTTCTTTACTCAGCATTCAAACACCCAGTTCAAATAGTTTTTGTTAAAACAAGTGCTCAGGCTAAATCAAGTAGACATGAGTCTAAAAACTGTGATATGGAAAACGTTTTTCCAGCGTTTTTTCTGACACCTTCTGCCGTGCTTTGGGTCAGCGTCGTTAATTTGTCCCGACGTAGTTCAGACTCTAATTGGCCGTTCCGACGAGGGTCGTACTTCGACCCCCGGGCCGGACCCAATCGTGTTCAGAATCGTTGCCAATCTCCGCGACGTCCAGGTGGCGGTGTGGGCAATCAGTTCGGTGAAATCAATCGCCACCTTACGCCCCCCAACTTCTCGTAAGGGTCACCGGAGAAGACTTGGCGCGGACGTGAGTCTATGTGGCCAAGCTTTTACCTTGGGCGGGCGTCGTAGCCACCCTCCAATTTCGGTATCCTGCGACAAGTCTCAGGGGAAGCAGTAATTTGCCTCGACGTCGTCCCCTGTCGGTCGGCGCCAACCTCATCGTCGCCGTCGCCCGACTGGAGGCAGGCGGACGTCAGCTCGACTCGCCAAGCTGTGCCCGGCGCAAGGCCGAATGTACCTTCACGGACCCAGAGGGACGAGTTGCGATGCACCATTGATGCGTCGTGGTAGACTTGTTTACTTGGTTACTGCTGACCGAACGGTTTGGCGTGTTGGAAACACCGGTTCTCGTTAGATCACCGAAGTTAAGCAACACTGCGCTGGGTCAGGTATTGAATGGGTGACCATCATACACATGACCAGCTCTGTTCGGGAGAGAGGTTGGAGAGATGAAAGTTAGTACAGCAACTTCATTCGCCTTGCTTATCAACCTCTCGACAGCATGGATTTGTGGAGGAATCCTGCTGTTCGAGTTGTACCGTCCTTCGGAAGGGACGTCAAGCCGGTGGTCCCCTTGGTGCTCTTCGACAGAAGTAGGCTACGTGCCGGCACCGGGTTTCCCCTACTCCCTTCTAGGCTAGGTTAGGTTCATCATCATCCTCATCATCATCCTCATCATCATCCACTCATTCACCGACGCCATTAGACCAGTGCCGCATGGCCAGTTGTCAAAACAGTGCGTCGTTAAACACCACAAATAATAATAATTGGTTACTGCTGGAGATTGCAGAAGTCTGCTTTCCCGAACGGTGCCTATTGGTGCTCGCCGCTTGCATTTCTCTGAATTCCTTCGCCTATAACACCACGTTTCTAGTCTGACTGCTAGCGCAGGTTTCGACACCTTGGCGACGACCTCTTCTCACTTATTGCGATGGGCGAAGATGTAGCGGCCCGCGACACGCAATGTGGCGTCGCCATGTTATCTCTCGACGCCACTAGACGCATAACGGCGTCCAGACGGTCTATTGGAAACGCGTACCAGTCGAGTGACTTTAAAGCAGGTTGCCAGCAAGTATGGTGGCAGAGAGCGGATGTCCTGCACGTGGTACTTAGCTTGGGGTGGGGTTGGGAGAGGGGGGGGGGGGGGGGGGGGTCACTAAGTGGCTGCAGGCCGCGATATTGATTCCTACTTCGCGGCAGAAGGCGTCTTTCAACGCCCCTCTCGTCTATCGGGGGCGGCGAGCGAGCATCGATCAGCGGTCACAGATTCAGCTGAGACGGCGCACGTGGCCGGCAACGACATCTTTATTGGCTGCTAAACGAAGGGGTTGTCAGGGGAACGGCGGTGATGACGCTTTAGACGGCGACCACCTTTAGGTGGTTCGTTGGATGGCCGAACACGTGGTCCCAATGATGCAGTCAATTGGTAACAGACCCAGCTCACTCAGTGAACACTGATGACGTGCTAACTTCGGTGATCTCACAATACTTGATGTTTCCAACACCAGAACCGTCCGGTGGTCACCTATCCTAACCCTGAGCCAGCCTTAGTATAGGGCTTACCTTTGGTGATCTCACGCAGACCGGTGTTTCCAACACTTATTGGGTGGTCACCTATCCGATACCTGAACCAGAGCAGTGTTGCTAAACTACGGTGAATCAAGAACAGATGCATCCAACAAGCAAACCCGTTAGGCATAAAGGAGATTTGCTAACAACACTTAGTGTTTTCAAGCGATCATCCATCCAAGGACTGTGCAAGCCAGATGTTGCTTAACTTCGGTAATGAATTGATACACCGGTAATGCTCGCTCAATATGGTTGGTCGCCTGAATATTGTGGCTAGGTCCTGCAGCTGACAAAGAGACTCGGGCTGTGCCACCGACCAGCATGCCAGGTTGGATGATAGGGGAATGGAACAATAAATCTTCTGGCGGAGGCCTGTGTTCTAGTGATAAGCCAGTTGCCGATCTGTTCCAATTGACTCCTAGTCCTGCCCACCCCAGCGCGGCCCTCGAACAGCGTGAAACAGACCTCGCGGTGCTTTCGGCGATCTCCGGGCAGCGTCGTGGCTGGCCCACTTTGCGACAACCGCACTGTCGTGTGTAGTCAGCACAACGACCTCGCAAATAAATTATAATGTATTTCTTAGCGGTCGTCACCGCGGCCGGCTTAACGCCTCCAGATTCCCGGGTTTTATCACCGCGGTTTTTTGCCGCGCAACGCTCGTCGGGTTCTCGTGATGTAATCAGGACTAAGCCTGGATCAGCACCGTGTCGCTCTTGCGCCCTTTTTCCCTAGCAACGCAGGGGGGGGGGGGGGGGGCATCCTCTGGGGCAACAACCATTAATATAACCTGGGCGGACTCCTCCCACACCGCATGGAGCTTCAATCCCACATACATCTTGATTGTTAAACATTTGTTTCTTCTGTTACAGGTAAGCATCGACAATAAATCCTTCCCACTCGGCATTCCGAGATAACGTCGGCGCCAGTAAGTAAGTTTCCTGACTCTTTGGCGGGCTCGTCGCAGAAACCGACGCCATTTGCTGACGTTTGCTTTGGCCAGACATAGTTCATCCATGGCCGGCGTTGCTTCGCTAAGGTGCAGGGGAGTGCGGACCGGGGCCACTCGAAGGCTACCCGAACGCCGTGAGTTTTAACGAGCTCTGTGACCGCGCCAGGTTTAACGCCGCAATATCCAACGTCGAAAACCAACACGCGTTTTATCGGGCGACCGACGCCGTCGGTGTTTTGATAAGCGATCGATCCGCGTCCAATCGCGTTCACCCGCGACACGATTGCTTGTTCTCTGACTAGCACCGCCGAGCGATGCCGGGAAGGTTTGGCGAGGTTTGGCGAAGTTTGTGAAGTTTTAAGTTTATTTTGCCAACCCCGTCCCGAGCGGCGAGTGTTGACTCTGTTCTTGCAAACGCTGACGAAGCTCGACCTACGAAATGCTTCAATCCAACTGCAGATTCGCAAAATGGTTCCTGGCTATCAGTTATTTTCCTGTCAGAAGGCAAAGCCGACTGACGCAAGAAGCTCTGCGCAAGGATCCGACAATAATTCCCAACCTACGGAGCTACGCGCTTCCTCGAGTCTTATAAAGTTTCTCCGAGTTCAGCTTACACGGCTTGCACGTCCCTAGTGTGGTTTGTGTGCAAACCTTGCACTTGGCATCTCTCTTTCAGTGCAAGTTTTCCACTTCCCTTGCCACTCGATTTGTTTATATTTCTGGTGCACCGCAATATGACTTAAATGTTGCCTCTCGGACCCAGTCGGCTAATGTCGCCTACCCCCGAGGCGTTTCACTAGCTTGGGGATTGACGCGTTGCACTAGCCTATTATAGACAGGTGCCTGATTCTGCCGGATTCCCGCTGGAAATACGCGGCCCGTCGCTTACCCTCTGGCCCATAGGGTTGAAAGGGTGCCAGTGAATTGCCCGTAAGATGTTATAACTTGATGTCAGTTCGTTACCAATGGGCTCCATTCCCTGGGAACATTCCTCCGTCCATTATAGAATTTAGCCAAGCAAGCACGCGCAACGCTATTGAGTTCGATTCCAACGTTTGCTGACGTCATGCGCCTCGTTCAAGGGTGTGTGTCGACGCCCGCTTGACAAGTGTCGCGCGATCCAGATGGCGACGCCGACGCCGACGCCGACCTTGACTGGCGGGCTTTTATTAACAAACGGCAAAGGCGCATGCTGCGTTGCGATCCCATCTGCACAGCGGCAACGACTAAAAGCCTCTCTTCCCCCATGCCCCCTAATGCACCCATGGTTTGATGTCTTGTCGCAATCATCAGCGTCATTTCTCAAAGAAATACCTCGCGTTGGCATCCCTTTTACTGTCCCCTTGTTCCATTTCTCTTTCCATGGAGCTAGAATAGTCGAATGAAAATCTCGCCGGCTCAATCGGGAGTGTTGGAGAATTACTTCAGTAGCCGAGCGTGGAAAGAAGATCTCCTCTTTAAGTTACAGCGTACATGGATTCGTTCGATAACCCCCCGCGCCCGCGTCGGTACTCTGTAGCAGGAATCGCGCACGGACCACACTTTGCAGGGACAGCTCCACACGGACCGCACTTTCTAGGTGTACCTGTGTCTTCGGCCCCCAATCTCAACTCGTCTTGACCCAGCGATTCTTTCCCTTCACGCCATCGGCCATATCCATCAAATTGGCATCGCATTCCAATCCCACTTTCCTCTATGGGAAACAGATTAAATATTTTTACTACTCACACTTTTATAGCCGTCTTCCTGAGTGCGCGGGGCATGTTCTTTTTTTATTTCTCCAGAAATAATTTCAACTTAAAGAATGGAGCTGTGGTAAGACGGGAGCTCCTTGGCATCTGGCATCGGTGCCTCCCTCCCTGCAGTGTCTAAGGACTTATTGAATGGCTTCAGAAAAAGCCGCTAGGAGCTGAGTTCTGAGTGAAATCCTGAGCGACGTGGAAATGGTTAGGACGACGCCATGTCCTTACTCCTGAATGTATCTTCATTTTATTGCTTCTTCGAATGCACTGGCCCAGCCAATTCCCTATTCGCTACTGATGTTCGAGTCATCTATTTTTTTCTTCCCTCGCCAGCCGTCTTTGATCTCGGCCTTTTGATCCTGTCGTTATTATTTCCCAGCACCGCACCGTGACGGCCTCATTTCGATGTCTCTGTCCGCGTGGATGACTGCACTGCAAGGTGACATTTAGTCCGACAGGGCAGGGTGCAAGCCAGGGTGCAGAAAGCATTTTCGATCGCCAAAGATGCTGAGTCCCTTTCGGATAATATCGGGGAAAGTTTCAAGTGACTATCACGACGCTGGCACGGCTCGACACGGAACCTGGAAAGTGTTCGTGTCGCAGAACTGTTTCCTGCGTTGCCCTTTGCCTTTCCTTTCTGTAGACAGAGCAATAACATAGGGCAGCAAGGGGAGGGGCCTTGATACCCTTGGCAAGAGACAAGGGCCATCGCTAACAGTGCCAGCCAATAAATTGGAATACGCTGCGTGTATTTTACATCGCACAATGAATTTTTAACACCGGTTTTTCTTACTGCAGGGGAGCAAGAAGTTATTATTGGATACTTTTTATGTTTCCTCCTCCCGCCGCCGCCGCGCGTCGAGTTCGCTTTTCTTTGGGGGACTTCTTAACCGCCTCCCCCCCTGCCCTCGTGGATTTATCCTCACCACTGGATCTCCCCCCTCACGTAGCCATCGACAGTTTATTAGCGTTTCGACATCCAAAATATCCTTGCCATGGCCCGTGCTACCTTATGACTCAACGCCTCCTTGCTGTATACATATCACTGCGCAGGGTCCTAGCGTGGCGGCCACCGCTCGGCACGACTCCGTGCCTCCAACAAACACAGACAACTGTTGCTTGCCAAACGCCTCATCCCCCCCCCCCCCCTATCCCGCTTATCCGGGGGTCGCCAGCAGCCGACGACTGCGACTCAATATAACTCACACTTTGTTCGCGTGACGACGGAACTACGTCGG
Organism: Protonemura montana; assembly: GCA_947568835.1. NCBI lineage: Eukaryota > Metazoa > Arthropoda > Insecta > Plecoptera > Nemouridae > Protonemura > Protonemura montana. The sequence continues at coordinate 26,567,324 of OX387603.1, read as the reverse complement.
AGTATTCCGTCAACGCGTGCCCCGCTCACCGTGTTGAGTTCAATCTTTATTTTACTTCCCATTATTTCCCGTGATGAGGTTTTCCGTCTGGGAAATGCTACCTGCCGACGCTGACTTGGATCGATGGGAGCGTTGTAGCGACTGTGTCTTGACAGCTATCCTGCGCCAGGACCGATCACTGCGAGCACCTGGCGTTGCTTGTACCTCGGGGATGCGCAGAACGACCCGCAACGCATATCTCAAGCGCAAGACAGTCAGGCGAGGTCACGCTTCAAGGTCACGCGTCAAGGTCGCCCCGGCAACGACAGTCCCCCGCCTCCACCAGGACATTGTGCTGTGGAATGCATTGTATTTGTTATGGTCTTAGCTCGCCATAAATAAACGTTCAATTATAAAATAATATATCGCATCTTTTCATTCTTGGAACGCTATCTTATAAAACTCGATTTGGTTATAAGTGGTCTTTCATATCAATACAATTCTTAAAATATATTTTAATTTGTTATCCGTACTTAAGAATTAAATACAATCTGCCAGTTGATTAAAAAGTCTGATCCCGTTGTAAACTACACTATCTTCGTAACCTACGATAAGGATGTACTCAAATGTTGTTTGCTTGTATGTTTTAATTGTTTGTCCTTAAAACACTATGGCATAGACATGCCATGAAATCAACTTACGGGCCAGCCGCAAAAATCTACACCCGAAAGACATATTGAGGACTTCGCTTGGCACGTGCCTTTCAGAGTGGTGGTACAGAGCTTGCAAGTACGTCCACCGTGCCGACATACCGCCAAGTTGTCTGTATGGCACGTGTCATTTCCATTGACCGCAGCACAGAGGCTCCTGCTTGACCGCCTTGCCCCACGAGTGTCTTCGGGTAAGGCAAGCCCTACCGACGCCAAACCCGTTCGAGGCGTGGGAAATCCTCGTAACTGCCGGCAACGAGCGTCGCTTCGCTGATCGCCCCGCACGAAAGATTGAACGCACTCTGCGCCACATTGATTTCCCGCTAACGAGCGAATCGCTTTGCCGATATTTCGCGCTCGCACCTTTAAGCGTGTCGCTACCACGCTTCGCACTGCTTCGTGGATAACCTTTAGATTCCAATAGAGAAAAAAATCGAGCTTGGCTAATGCTTCATGGTTCCTGAGATCGGCTCACTTCGTCATCGTTCCCAGCACGTGAATCCAGACTGGCGTTCCCAGGCGCTCGGTGCGAGCATCAATTCTGATTCCCCGTGCACCGTGGACTCCCGTGGGACACGGGATAAACACCTCGTGGCGTCTGCCTGCGTGGCGACCGGCGCGCAACGGGACGGTTTTATGTGCTTTTTAATTATAAAGCACCCGCGAGGCTAAAGAGGCGAAATAAATTTAAACTTTAAAGCTGGAAATCATTAAACAACACGTCGTTTGGGGAAAAAGTGAGCAGCTTTATCGTCGTGCAGTGGCGTTCTCGGCGCTCTCGGTGGCCAGCGCGAGAGCCTTTTATGTTTTGCGGTTTTGCCCGCATCCAGTGCCTTCTAGAGGCCCACACCGACACCTCTGGCAGGATGAATCCATGACGTTTCTCTTTATACACACTATATAGTGTGTTTAACATGGTCCCACTTTTATTCTACCTTGACTAAGACTTCGCAGATTTCCCGGGCACCGAATGCAGCTTTCATCCCCCCGGATCGCCAAGGGTCGCTAGGTCCGCCCTTATGACCCTTCATCGGGTAATTACAATGCGGTCTTTCGCATTACACCGGACCTTTCGAACGTTGCATATGCAAATTTAACAAATAAACCAATTGGAAGCAATTCGCTTCTGTTATAAGGATCCTGGTGGCTTATCGTTACCGCTGGAGGATGCGCGCGCAAGCTGTTATAAATTATCGGCCCGGTTTTATCTTGACGGATAAATCAGGCGAGAGCAGCACCTAGCGCATGTTGGGTGCCCATGGGAGACCTACAGGGACCTCGGTGAGAACTTGCAGCCTCTGCATTGCGCTGGCTTTCGGTGGGTGATTGGGACCGTCTCGCCGCTTTGGAGGGCTCTAAGTCCTGCGATCAGGTGCAACGCCTCCCTGCTCGCTGGCCTTCGGTGTTCGACGCCTGCAGACGCCCCGTGTCAAAGGGGTGACGCTGTCGTGGAGTGATTGACAGGGAAATGTTTGCTGCGAGATAACGGCGACTGACAGGAGCGCATGCAGGGAGACGGCGGTCCAATACGTGTGCATCGGTCGCAGCAAATATACCAACACCAAGCGCTCCTGGCTTTACTCGCTGTAATTCTGCATAGCTGGGAAAAACATATTTCATTGCAATACTGGATTATCGTTAGATTTACTACATTTAAACATGACGACTTATGTGGGTGATTTTTCTCGGTGTTTTGTAATCTCCTTGATCTGGTTAACATGGGTAAATAGAGGTAAATTCCATGAAAGCGTTCCCAGCGTGCCCCTAAGTTGTACAAGAGGGAATATACGAGCAGACTGTTGGATAATTAGAGGGTCCACCCGCATGCTCTGGTCAGTACACCGCCGTTGTTTCCCCCTGGAGGATTTGTCCGCACAGCGATTGATAGGCTATTTACTCTCGCAGCTCGCATTACCGGCAAAACACCAATCAATCTGCATCGTCCGACATGACTTGCGACATTGAGACATCGTGACGTCAATCGTCACTCAATTAGCGTCCGTTGAGAGCGGCGACCCCCTCGTGACGGGGTAGGGTGCGTTCTCCCACCCTCGAGTACCTGGCCGGCGTCCCGAGACGCAGCCCTGTGGGTCCCGCCCCTGCAAGAAACAGCAAGGTGGCCGATCAAGTTAGATTGGTTCTAGTGAAGTTGCACACAAGTTAGATTGCCCAAGTTGCCGGCCTGAGGCGGGGTGATGAGGGGTTGGGGGGGTGATGTACCTGTCAGTTTCCGATCACCGCTTCGGAATCTGGACGCCGTCATCGTCCCCGCAGGAATGCCCCGACTCGCGGCATCGGTTCGCCGTTAAACTAGTGGGCGCCGTACATGGAATTACCATTACGGCCCTCGGCGGCTCGTTAGTCGCATCGTTAGCCCGGTTTCCATCGCGACGTGTAGCTCGCGACCTCGGCGGGTCGCGGTTCGATTCCATTGCGCGCGTGTCCTGACCTCACGCCGACCAGCTGGAGGTACGCGAGTGGAGGCGTCGAGGGTCGGCGCCGGGAGCGAGGGGGCTTTGGGGGGAGGGGGGGCGTCGCGTGCCGTCGCCGCGCACCTCGACGCGCTCGTAGTCAGTCAGCGTCGAACGGCGGCACTCGTTGCCTCGTTGTGCGTTTGGAGGTCGACGTCGTCCGGTGTTCGCTCGGGTCGCCGCCAGGTCGCGTGGCAGGGCGATTCACAGGCACAGCTCGTGTCTGTGTCAGTGTACGTGTCCCGGTGCGTGAAGTGCGTGATTAATGCGTGAGGGTTTAGCGAAACTCGTCGTCCTGTCCCAAACTCTCTTAGGCGTGTGATTCCAAGGCGATCGCAGTGCGTGTGACGTACGCATCCTTTCGTGCGAGTGCGTGTTTATCAGGGTCTAGTGGTCCAAAGCACCGCCACCTTGTTGTCGAGTCGATCCCAGCCACTGGGTGTACCTGACACCCCGAGTGACCGACGTGTCCACCATGCCGTAATGTGACTCGACGCTCCACGCCGACGCCATGTTCTTCTCTGTGAGCGCGGCCAGCAATGGGTACAAGCTGCTCTCGGCGCAGGGCATGGACACGCTGCAGACGTTCCTCAGGGACCACGGCAACGAGTGCATCAAGCAGTTCGTCCAGGTAACTGGAACCACTTCGGGCGCGCAAGGGGTGGTGGGGCGTCGGAGGGGTGATTGGCGTCGCGTCCGTTTCCTGCGATCTCTGGGTGGCCAAGGGAGCGTCTTCCGGACTTCCGATTGCCTCCTCCTTGTCGTGCAGATCCCCTGCTTCGAGGACTCCCTGATTAGACTCTGGTCCTGCAGGGATTCGCTTCTCGCCGCCCGTCCACGCCGGGGTCTGAACGCACGACCCGTGTCGCGAGTTGCCCAACACCGATGTCGGCACTTGATCCCAATTGACGTCGCGGAGGCTGCGATTGTTCCCCGAGCCGGTCGATACTCGTGTGATAATCATAATTTCATCTGGAGCCACGTCCTCGGTCTTGTATTGTGTGGGCAGCTTCTCGTTGCGTCGCCCTTAGGGAGTCGGACCTAGTTCGGTTGACTCTTATTACACCCGGCGATAGCTTCACATGCCGGCGTGTTGCGGACGCGGGATGAAGCCAGATACGCAATTTGGTTAATAGTATTGTCTGTCTTGATTACTCTTGGCCTGCACGACGCAATTCCCGTGGGACTCGGGCGCCGAATGACGCCGACGTTGCTCGAAGTGATAAACTGTCGAGGACGCGTCGACCCCACCTTGTCGGCGTCCACCTGATAATTAAGCTGACAGCTCAGCCGGACGTCACCGAGACAAAGATTGGTGTTTGTTTAACTTCTCCGATGTCTCTCTGACGTCATGGAATCGTCCCTGAATCCTGGGGCTGGATTCGGGCTTGGATTAGGGTATGAACCTGGGCGATAATGATCGACTGGCGCTGTGTGTTGCTTGTCGCGCGTGGAATGCTAATGTCCTGCGCTGCTGTCTTCAACGGCGTCCCCTGACTGAGACGATGCGACAGGACAGGTCCTGGGTCGTCCTTGTTTGCCTACAATTGGTCTAAATGTCTCGCAGCATTTGCCTTGACTTACACATCAAACAGACTCACGTCATGTCGGATCCCTTGTGCCACGTTCGGTTGGGCGACTCCTTCAGGAACTGACCTAGAGGTGGTCACCGCGACGGCTGTTGTCGTCAGTCAACTCTCTTGTCAGTGTCGGCGTCGTGGCGTGTCCCGTCACTGCTTGCTGGACACCCACCGTCGGCGCACGACGCTCTGAAGAATGTTTACCACCGAAGCGAAAACTGTCAAACACCATCTAAAAGTGTTGTCCGCAGGAAATCAGTTAGGAGTACATTACTGCAAGAAGCTAGAAGTTGCTTCTGGGTACATGCGTTCTTGCGATGGTATGCAACATTGACACGGATCTCCGTCGCCGACTTTTATGTTTGGGTATAAGCCACGGGTCAATTCGCGGGCTTGCGATTCAAAGCCCTACCAGCAAATGCCGTATACCCAGATCCTTGGCTGAGAAACGCCTCTCGGTGGCTCGGTTTGTCCGATGGCCGCGTGCGGTCCTCGGCATCAGTATGCGGACCGCGAGGCGAGGCGAGGCGCCGAACCCCGATCACGTATCGCGGCCGTCGCGGGAGTCCGCCAAGAGGATTCAAACCCGGACCGAGCGCAGACTTCGTGCGAAACGATAACCGGCTAGAACGCGGTGCGAGATTGTTTCGCGATTTCTTGCCTCGATCGTCGGCGGTTTCTTCCCGGCCAGTTTGCGACGTGATCGTCGTCGTCTTCGTGTTTTCCCGGGTATAGGGACAGATCTTGCGATGAGAGGGGGGAGGCGTCCCCTTTTCCCCCCATCCCTGAACGCGGCTAGGGCCGAGATTAAGCCATTCATTTGATTGCGTTGCAAACAAGTTTTGCGGTGTTCTCAAAGTTTGCCGCCCCCACCTCCCCCCCGAGAGCTGAGAAGCTGTCGGTGCCCTCGCAACATCGCCAGCGTTAGCTGCCACGAACCCCTGTATCGCCCTGCCCACCGGCTCTGTGCAGGTGATAGGCTGGAATTTGAACACGTTGTCCCTATTACCCAACGGCTATAGACTGCCTCGACGGTCGTGGAGGTGTACACCACATACTGCTAATTACTGGCCAGGGAATAATCATCATTTAGCGCAGCCGATTATTTATTACCTGGAGCCCGATATCATAAAAGCCTGCGAGGGCTGCTGTACCTGTACTGAGTTTCATATAAAATCCTGTCTACCTATACTCTACCTGTGTACGTGCGTACCACGGCAGTACAAGCTAATTGCGTGTAAATCACGAGCAGGTAGGTCGTCATTGTGCTAATTTGCTGCCTAGGAAATGCCTAGGTGTTGGTTCGGGCCGTGGTTTATTGCTTGGATTCATGGAATGCGATCTTCTGGGTACAGCGAAGTTTTCAACCCGACCCTGCAGCTGGTGCCATTTGATATGAATAACGAACGATGCTGGATGCTGCAACATTGATCACATTGTCTCGGACGGAATGGCACGGGACGGGATTGGCAGGAAGACGGCACAGAACGAGCGGGACCCAACGTTGATCGCTATCATTGCAGCGTGCCGACAGCATCTCAGGACGGTTAGATCGTATCACGACCGCATGCGACTTACACTTTGTTCGCCGAGCCGGCCAAGGCGATGTTGTTCACGCATCGCAGGCGCCCCCCCCCCCCCCTGCCATGAAGAAGCAAAGGTTGTTTTCAGAGTGCACTTTGTAATCACTTGTAATTACCCGAGGGGAGATGACGGCGTCCCTGTAGCGTGCGTTGGGTTTGCGGGCAACTCACACGACCTAGAGCATCTCGGTGCATGAAACACCGCCTGACCGTATCTCTAAATTCGTGGGGGTCCCAGGTGCACTGACGCCTTCATGCAGGGCAACACATCACGGCCTTTGCTTCTGCCCCCCAGGGGGAATGTTGTTGACTCCACGCTCATAGCGCCCCGGCCCTGGGGGTTGGACGAGGTAGCCGTCAAGTTCTGACAGGAGACGTCGTGCACGCGGCATCTGACGGCACGCACGCGTGTGACGTCACGGCACCCTTCATTCCTGTCTCAAATCAGCGCCTTTCTTCGTGTGATAACGAAATGTAAACTTGTTGAGATCGTGCTTGCGCAGGTGTCGCTGCGCAGGTTTTTTCAGGACAAGGCTCTCGCTGCCCCCAGCGCCCCGGCGGGCGATCGTCAAACCCTACGAATGCTACCGGGAAAGGGCGGCCCACTTCTCAAGTCGCTAAAAGCATTAAATCGAACTTTTGCCGGCGGCGTAAAGTTCCAAAGTCTCAAATTTAATGAAAGATCAAAAGCTCGGACGCTAACAGTCGTCACGCTCCTATGGCGTCGCCTCGCGCCATTCGATCGAGTCCCGACCGCCGTAAGTCAAGCGTCGACGGCGACCCGAGCCGCCTTTCACGCGACGTCGCCAGGGAAATCTCCCGACGACGGCGCGCTATTCATATTTCTGTCGCGGCGGGGGGAGGAGGGGGTTGTCGGTCGCGTTACACCCTCGATGACTTTGCTGAACCCCGAGCGCAGTGTGGGCCCCTCGGTGCCCGTCACAGACCTTGGCGCGGTCCCTATGCGCCCGGCCATAATCAAAGTCCGGCGCTAAGTGCTACTCGGCCGGCGTCGGCAGGTAGATCGCAAATCCCGACAAATGGCCGACGATAAAGACTCGCAGGCAAATGCTGGGCTGAAGGCGATCCACCAGGCGCAGCACCTCTCCTTTTTTTTTTCTCGCTTGTGAAAAATTGGCCCTCGTTTGCGCTAACGACGTCGACGTGACGTCGAAAATAAAAGAAGACCTCGTCGAGAGTGTGCGCCTTACTAGTGTTTGCTTGGCATACTCGATCGCCGGGAAGGGTTGGGAGGGGGAGGAGATTATCTGAGAAGAAGTTGTTCCCGATCCAAGCTTACTAAACCTCTGCTTTACCTGAGATCTTCAGCAAACAACTAGCTGACGTTTCGTCCCGTGACGTAGTTTGCACCGAACGGTTTGGCGTGTTGCAAACTCCGGTTCTCGTGAGATCACCGAAGTTAAGCAACACTGCGCTGGGTCAGGTATTGAATGGGTGACCATTATACACATGACCAGTTCTGTTCGGAAGAGAGGTTGGAGGGATGAAAGTTAGTACAGCAACTTCATTCGCCTTGCTTATCAACCTCTCGACAGCATGGATTTGTGGAGGAATCCTGCTGTTCGAGTTGTACCGTCCTTTGGAAGGGATGTTAAGCCGGTGGTCCCCTTGGTGCTCTTCGACAGGAGTAGGCTACGTGACGACACCGGGTTTCCCCTCCTCCCTTCTAGACTAGGTTAGGTTCATCATCATTCTCATCATCATCCACTCATTCACCGACGCCATTAGACCAGTGCCGCCGGGCTCGTTGTCAAAACAGTGCGTCGTTAAACACCACAAATAATAATAATAATACGTAGTTTGCCACGATCACAACACGGCTCGTCCGCTTCTCGGCTGACGCTCGAGCGGAATCCACGCGGCGATTTGAGTGGCGCAGTGCTGCCAACGCCGCGGCGTCTCCAAAGCACGGCCCCCGCGAAGGCACTTATCAAACGCCGCAGCGAAGGCGAGCACGTAGCTCGTGGAAACATCCTGGATAACCGAGTTCTGCGACGGGAAGTGAGGCCGGCGTAACCGCTCTGATAACTTTTTCGTGCGCTCTTTCCACCGAAGTAACGAAGTCGGGAGCAGAATCCCTGCAATTAGCGGCGACCGACGTCGTCGTCCGGCACGTGCCGGCTTCGTTAGCGTCGGACGTCGCGGCGCCGTCCGACGCTGCCAGGTCGCTCACACGGACCCTGTTGGCACAATCGTTTCGAATCAACGACTTCCGTTTTTTGCGTCTCCACCTTCTTATGTTTACTTCTAAACATAATGAACGCGTCCTGATTTGGCTGGCATGGCCGTATCTCCGTAACTCCAGCGCCGTACGTGCACCTTTCCCGTATCGGTCACTTTCACCGTCACTTTGCCCAACGCACGTCCTCGTCCTGCTCATCGCTGCAGGTTTCCCCACTGGAGGCGCGTAGTTTGTCGCTCGCCCACCACGCGCGCTGATTCCATCCCATTTATTCTCCTCCCCGCGGCGACGCCAAGGACGCCGACTTCACGTGGCGTCGCTCCTATTATTAATGTGGCTGAGGGAAAGCGCGTGTGTCTCCTGCCGTCGCTAACTTCGGTTGCTATGGGCAACGAGCGAGCGAGGTCCGAGCCGTGCTCTTCCATCGCGTCTGGTGATTGTAGTCGTTCCGAACGGTTTGTCATGTTGGAAACACCGGTGCTCGTTAGATCACTGAAGTTAAGCAACACTGCGCTGGGTCAGGTATTGAATGGGTGACCATCATACACATGACCAGTTCTGTTCGGGAGAGAGGTTGGAGGGATGAAAGTTAAGCAACACTGCGCTGGGTCAGGTATTGAATGGGTGACCATCATACACATGACCAGTTCTGTTCGGGAGAGAGGTTGGAGGGATGAAAGTTCAGCAACACGGCGCTGAGTCAGGTATTGGATGGGTGACCATTATACTCATGACCAGTTCTGTTCGGGAGAGAGGTTGGAGGGATGAAAGTTAGTACAGCAACTTCACTCGTCTTGCTTATCAACCTCTCGACAGCATGGATTTGTTTAGGAATCCTGCTGTTTGAGTTGTACCATCCTTTGGAAGGAACGTTAAGCCGGTTGTCCCCTTGGTGCTCTTCGACTGGAGTAGGCTACGTGCCGGCACCGGGTTTTCCCTCCTCCCTTCTAGGCTAGGTTAGGTGCATCATCATCATCATCATCATCCACAGATTCACCGACGCCATTAGACCAGTGTCGCATGGCCAGATGTCAAAACACTGCCTCGTTAAATACCACAAATAAATAAATAAATGTCCCGTCCTCCCGCGCCAGGAACCTTGCCCAAGTCTTTGAACGATTCTGGAGGCGCGTTGCTATCAGCTGTCAGCTGAACGACGCCTCCCTTCGCCGTTGTCTTGCGGGACTCCGACGGGTTCCCGACGGGTTCCCGACGGGACAACGACAAACGGATTGCAAAGGCGAGAGGACGGCAGTCTGCAAGCAAATTCTCGCCATGTTTTCAACTCGTACTCCTCGGTGGCGATGTGAGAGCAAGGAATTACACGAAGCGCGTGAAATACGTCAACCCCTCGTTCGGTGCGCGAACCACTCCCGTGCGGTCGCGGATTTCGTCGCGCTTTTCGCACGGATTTGCAATTTTCCCGGCGGCTTTTCACGCCCGGGAAACGTCGCGTAAGCCGGTGAACTTGGCCGACGTCGCGGCTTGACGAAACACGCGCAAATGTTTCGATGAAAGCTGTGTTGGCGGCGGGGTGTGGGGGGGGGGGGGGGGGATTACGACAGCACGGTTCTTTGGCGAAGTGACGTTTGCCGGCGGCTGCGTGGTGGATTAGCAACTCAAATGTCATCGCACAGGCGTCAGGGCTGACAGGGCGACAGGATTGGCAGGGTGACAGGATTGGCAGGGCGACAGGATTGGCAGGGCTACAGGATTGGCAGGGCTACAGGATTGGCAGGGCGACAGGATTGTCAGGGCTACAAGATTGGCAGGGCTACAGGATTGTCGGGGCCACATGATTGGCAGGGCTACAGGATTGGCAGGGCGACAGGATTGGCAGGGTGACAGGATTGGCAGGGCGACAGGATTGTCAGGGCTACAGGATTGGCAGGGCTACAAGATTGGCAGGGCTACAGGATTGGCAGGGTGACAGGATTGGCAGGGCGACAGGATTGGCAGGGCGACAGGATTGTCAGGGCTACAGGATTGGCAGGGCTACAAGATTGGCAGGGCTACAGGATTGGCAGGGTGACAGGATTGGCAGGGCGACAGGATTGGCAGGGCTACAGGATTGGCAGGGCGACAGGATTTACAGGGCTACAGGATTGGTAGGGCTACAGGATTGACAGGATTGGCAGGGCTACAGGATTTACAGGGCTACAGGATTGGTAGGGCTACAGGATTGACAGGACTACATGATTGGCAGGGCTACAGGATTGGCAGGGTGACAGGATTGGCAGGGCTACAGGATTGGCATGGCGACAGGATTTACAGGGCTACAGGATTGACAGGATTGGCAGGGCTAAAGGATTGGCAGGGCGACAGGATTGGCAGGGCTACAGGATTGGCAGGGCGACAGGATTGGCAGGGCTACAGGATTGACAGGGCTACAGGATTGACAGGGCGACAGGATTGTCAGGGCTACAAGATTGGCAGGGCGACAGGATTGGCAGGGCGACAGGATTGGCAGGGCTAAAGGATTGGCAGGGCGACAGGATTGGCAGGGCTACAGGATTGGCAGGGCTACAGGATTGACAGGGCTACAGGATTGACAGGGCGACAGGATTGTCAGGGCTACAAGATTGGCAGGGCGACAGGATTGGCAGGGCGACAGGATTGGCAGGGCTACAGGATTGGCAGGGCGACAGGATTGTCAGGGCTACAAGATTGGCAGGGCTACAGGATTGTCGGGGCCACATGATTGGCAGGGCTACAGGATTGACAGGGCGACAGGATTGTCAGGGCTACAAGATTGGCAGGGCGACAGGATTGGCAGGGTGACAGGATTGAAAGGATTGGCAGGGCTACAGGGCTGACAGGGCACGCAAGGCCAGCCTCCGTTGTGCTGTGTCTGTGTACGCGTTCTATCGTTGCTGTAAACGCATCCCAAAGCCGCTCACAGAAAGACCCGGCGCCTCCACCGAGCACGCGTCGCCCCGTCGTCGACAGCCGCGTTAATTTCGCGTCACTAGGAGACTAATCGCGTCGGCGTCGCGACGTTGAAATATCGCCCGGCTATTTGTAGCCGTCGACCTGTTGCCTATAGTTTAGTCATTAGTGCGTGCGGCACTGCAACTCTGTGTTAACAACGCCGTCTTTTCGTTGCGGGTAAGACGCAGTGCGGATTGCGTGCGACTGGATGGGTCAAGTTGTCTGGGCTGGCCCGGCTATGTTTCTCGGCGGACGGTAAGGCGCATGCTGGAGTCTGGCTTTCAACGCGTTCCGACATTTTGCCGATCGGTCCAAGACTCTGAGGCTATGAGTGCGCCGAGTTAGCTCTGGTGCACGCGCCGTCCCGTGTGAGCGTCGGGTCTCCGTCGCGACGCGCACATGTTGCTGGCGTCGGGTGGCGGATGCCAAGCACAGTGTCAATCTCACGGATTAGCATGGGAAGTGTGTGTGTGTATGGGAAGGGGGTAACGAGCTGACGCTGCCGCTAAATGGGGCGCGTGGACTTGGGTTGGGGGGAGCGGCGCGTACCCTCGACGAATTTCAAGTACACAAAGTGGTTGTGACCTTGTCGCTCCCGGGGCTACCTTGAAGCTACCTTGAAGCCTAGCAACTCCACTTTGCCAGCGGTGACCAAGGCGCAGTCCTTATGAGAATAGCTTTATCGACTTGATGTGTGGTCCTCGTGGCCCTCGTTGTCGCTTGATCCTGGTCTGGTGTATTCGAGTCACACCTCGATGTGGCCGCCACGTCCTTGCCCCCAGTGACGCGCATCCCCAAAGGAGCCTGACAATCGCTCGACTAGCTCTTGCATGGAGGAAATAGCTAGAGTATTGGAGCAGCGCAATGGATCTAGGCGCCCTAGTAAGGCAGTAGTTCTGTGTTGGCGACCCCGTCGTAGGGGTAGGGGGCATCTCGAATGCAGCGAACGTCGGTCGCACGTGACGCTGTAACCCTTCAAGAAGCACCGAGCCACTCGCAATGTTATGTCGTTTTTTTGCTGCCCGAGATGCTTTCTTATGATGGACACCGACCCGCAATTGATGTTGGTAATCGTCGTTTGAATCTTTTAACGGGTCGAGTTGTTTAGCTAGTTTCCCGGGAAAATAAAGACTGCACGTGGCTTGGGCGTTTTACCGCGACCGCTACTGTAGTTGGAAGCGAGATGGTACAGATATGTGCTTCGGCCCAAGCAACGGCCATACCTTACCGTTTGACAAATGTTTTCTTGAGTGAGATACTTTGTGTACGGCATGTTTGCCAAACTCAAACAGAGGGGAACCTTTGACAGCGCCAAACGAAGCAACAGTCTCCCGCTGATTTGGAACCCCGAGGCAGAGGAACGCATTGCGATATCTCGTTGCCCCTTTTCGGGAGTCGCCGTGCTTGTCGGGGGGGTGCAAGCGATTCCCGCCCATGTCACGCTTTACACCGCGCAGCGAACGTTTTGCCCCCAAAGCCGATAAGGGCGACAATCGCGCGGCAATCGCGGCAGGGAAATTAACCGGGGGGCCCGCTCGAGTTGCTTGACAAATCGTTCGGCGCCGGGTAAGGAAGCTGAACGAATTGTCGGGAATTATCTTTCTTCCGTCGTTTCCTTCCGAGACGTCTGTGTTTTGAAACGCCTTGGATCCTTGAGGCGACGTCGGTCTGGCACTAATAACATTTTCTTGGCTTTATGATCATAAGTAAGGGTTGTAGAGGTGTGGGGGGGGGGGGGGGCGATTAACTGCCTTGAGTGGCTGCCGGTGAAACAACGTAGTGAAAGTAAGACCAGCAGAGATGTTCACATGCATGATGTTTTTTAATTATCTTTGGGGAGATTCTATTCCGAGCGGCCATGACTTTCACCCCTTGCACCCCTGGCTTTCCCAGTCCCGCGTGCCGAGCGGTGGAGGCGCCGAGCAGGTCGGCGTCGACGTCTATCTGTTTTCTGTGGGCTGCTAGACGCTCAGGTGTGTGGCCGTCAAAGCTTTGCCCGTGTGGGCTGCTAGACGCTCAGGGGGGTGGCCGTCAAAGCTTTGCCCGTGTGGGCTGCTAGACGCTCAGGAGGGTGGCCGTCAAAGCTTTGCCCGTGTGGGCTGATGCGCTTTATGCCCGTTGAACCCCTCTACAGGACGGGACGCTGCACCGTCTGGAAGAGGAGCGCCGAGATTCCCTGCGAATGCTAATTGCTTTCTGCGAACGGGGTGAATGAAGCAATCACAGCCGCCGTGGCAACCATTTCGCGCTCTGGCGGCTGCCAAGCGAATTACACTGACGATAGACGGGTCGTTCAATTGTCTCAAACACTCAGCTAAACTGATTCGCGTTTTGTTCTTCTTTCAAGCGAAGAAGAAACAGTTTTCGGCATTACGTTTCATTTTCCGTTCGTTCTCTTGCTAACTCACGCTTGGATGGAACTTGCCTCGTTGATTGATCCATTGTTTTGTGGGGTTCAACGACGCACTGTTTTGAATACTGCTCTAATGGCGTCGGGGAGTTATCAGTAAAGTCAAGTCTTTCTGGGTTACATCATGACACTAAAAAAACTCACTTTACCTACGTTTTTCTAAAGATGCACATTTGTAATGGTTAATTAATTATTTTTGTGTAGTTTCGTTATAATGAAGCTTTGTGTAATGACCTTTTAATATTAACACAAAAGACACTCCATCGCATTTTCAAGATTGAAATAATGTTTAATGATATAATCTCTGACCATCACATGAAGGTATGACGAGGACCTCTAACTTCGGTGATCTCACAAGCACCGGAGCTTCCAACAGACACAAAACCTCCATGTTTAGTCTGCAAACCATGACATTTCAGCTCGAACCTCCTTGCACCTGCACTGCCAGCATATGGGGACGATTTGTACCTGGCAGATGTTGACGCTTCTTGCTTGCAACCTGGAGCCGGGCAAACGCCTTCGATCGCGCCGTCATAGAAGACGAGCAACTCTGCCCCGAGAAACGCGATCTGCCAACTTGGCCTATGCTTGTGAGAGGCGAGAAAGAGCTCGCTTTGCAGCGATCGTACATTAATTGCTTACAATTTGTTAATTAAATTGGGAACTTAAGAAGCAGCGAGAACCACTGGCATAAATCACCCGCGTCTCGTTGCAGTGTTGCACGGAGTCGGCTCCTGTCATTGATCTCCAGTCTCTGGTACAGCAATACTTCATGAAACTCGTATTTTATTATTATCAACACTATAACCGTCTCAAAAATTGATGCCCTAACGCGGACTCGAACCCCGATCTCCACCTGTCGCGAGTGTTGCTCTGAACCATTGAGCTATCTGGGTTTAATGGTTATTAAATTATTATTATTATTATTATTATTATTTGTGGTGTTTAACGACGCACTGTTTTGACAACTGGCCCTGCGGCACTGGTCTTATGGCGTCGGTGAATGAGTGGATGATGAGGATGATGATGAACCTAATCTAGCCTAGAAGGGAGGAGGGGAAACCCGGTGCCGGCACGTAGCCTACTCCTGTCGAAGAGCATCAAGGGGACCACCGGCTTCACGTCCCTTCCGAAGGACGGTACAACTCGAACAGCAGGATTCCTCCACAAATCCAAGCTGTCGAGAGGTTGATAAGCAAGGCGAATGAAGTTGCTGTACTAACTTTCATCCCTTCAACCTCTCTCCCGAACAGAACTGGTCATGTGTATGATGGTCACCCATTCAATACCTGACTCAGCGCAGTGTTGCTTAACTTCGGTGATCTAACGAGAACCGGTGTTTCCAACACGACAAACCGTTCGGTAATGGTTATTAAACAATAAATAGAATAATAGAATAGAATTGTACAATACAATAATATGTTATTATTAATAATGGGAGACCGCGTTTGGGCATCAATTTTTGAGACGGTTATAGTGTTGTTAATAATAAAATACCCCGCGCATTGCAAGCGTTTGCAATTTAAATAAGATTTCATCCTCACTGTACTCTTTTTAATCATTTTTTGTATATATTTATTTATTGTTGTATGTAGATTACGTGATTTAATCGCCCTAAAATTCCAACTATATACAACACTTTTAAAAAATTAAATAAATAAAGGAAACAATGTGATGCGACAGTACAGTTCAATGTCTGGTAGCTGAAAATGCATAATGGGAGTAATAGAAAGAATTGATGTGATGGAATTTAGGGCGAGAAAGCTGATATTATGTGTTGATGGAGGTTGTTAGAAATGGAGAAGTATTGTACCGTAGGCTTCTTTAGACGAACTTGGTGTTGTGAGTATCTTTGTGAATTTATCTGAGGTATTGAATGGGTGACCATCATACACATGACCAGTTCTGCTCGGGAGAGAGGTTGGAGGGATGAAAGTTAGTACAGCAACTTTACTCGCCTTGCTTATCAACCTCTCGACAGCATGGATTTGTGGAGGAATCCTGCTGTTCGCGTTGTACCGTCCTTCGGAAGGGACGTTAAGCCGGTGGTCCCCTTGGTGCTCTTCGACAGGAGTAGGCTACGTGCCGGCACCGGGTTTCCCCTCCTCCCTTCTAGGGTAGGTTAGGTTCATCATCATCCTCATCATCATCCACTCATTCACCGACGCCATTAGACCAGTGGCGCATGGCCAGATGTCAAAACAGTGCGTCGTTAAACACCACAAATAATAATAATAGTGAATTTGTCTGTTTGGAAGGCTCAGCGTGCCTTGGTGCCTTGCACGGACTTGCATTGTCCAGCGCTTCATTCTTGCACGCAAGGAAATGTCGCAGTTCGTTTTAAATCAGCTCTCGCAAAGCTGCAACGTCGAATTCCAGCTTAAACCAACAAGTTGTTCGCTACGACGGCTTCTACTTTGCGTATGTTTTTAAGGTGATTACAAGTTTCGAGCACGAGTTGCGGGTTCTCTTTCATGTTTCCCGTTTCGCTGTCTCTCGATCCTCTTTCCACTCGCTGCTCACTGTCTCACTCCGGTCCTTTCATCCGGTGCGCTTCCAGCGGGACCTCCCCTGACTCCGTCGACGTCGACATGGTTCATTGGACTCGGTTCGAGAAGCCGGCAAGCGGCGTCTTGTGGGGCTGTCTACGTCGACGGGATCTTCGCGTCGAAGTGGAGTTTCTCTCGTGGCAGTTCGATAGCTAAAATCAAAGCCCGACGTGGACCGGACGCCAATCGCCGTCCACGGCGCCCGGAGCGGCCTAATAACGCGGCGAGGCGCACGGAAATTGTTATCCTATTCAATTAGGACTCTAAATTGGCCGGCTGGCTTCGTGAAAGGGCGTCCCCCGTTCAACAGAAAAGCTTGCCCTTGAGGCAAATGGACTTCATTGGGATCGGATGTTGTAATCGCGGCGCCTACCCACCCATACCTGTGAACGGATGGACTTCAGACTCGTTCTGCTGTGAAATTGAAGTGCATGGAAACGGATTGCCTAGCGGCAGACGATGCCCCGAAGTGACAATTAAACGACCTGTCGGCACTCGGTTGTCATGGCATCGCAGCTTGCATTGTTGCAGCTCTCAACGCCCGAAGGACATCTCGTTCCACGTGGCGTGTCAATTGGTTCGTCGGGAGTCCGTCACGCAGCGCCACGCGCGGCTCACTGCGCGCTCAGTGTCGGGAAATGCCGACAGAGAGCGCGCCGAGCACGGAAAGCGTCGCGTGGGCCGTGCGGGGCTTCGTCTGTCTTTGCTAGAATCTAATAATTGCCTGGAATCTTCGCTCGTTAATTGACTCTGACAGAATTATTGTTGGCCGTGCTTGTTAACCGAGGTAGTCGAGCACGTCGTCATCGTTGTCTAACGACGATGAAGTCCCCGCCGTTCTTGGAGGCAGCCACTCGAGCTAGGTCGGGTAAACGTCGTTTTCTCTCCGATTTTCACGGATGCTCAGATCGGCGTCCCTCAGTTGCCCTCGAGCACGGTCGACATTCCCATTCCTCACTCACATGGACGACGAGCACGCGTCGAGTCAGACGCCTGTCTACGAGCTACGTCCCACTCCAGGTCCCGCCGTCTCAGTGCCTGGCATTGTTGACGGCGTCATGGCTTCATGCTGGCATTTAAATTGGGTCATTTTCCGGCACGTCGCCGTTGCATCCCCGCCCCATTTCAACACTTGCGCTGCTAGACATGTTTCTATCGCGGCGCTTTATGGGAACTGGCATCGCCTTCCAGGACCCTTCGTCCCCGGTCCGAATCGTTCGCGTCCAACGTAAAGACTGCTCTGAAGGCTCTGAGGCATTGAGGGAGTTGCGTTCAATGACGGCGAGTGTCCCGCCGTCGAAGGGTGGTGGCGATTTGTCGCTGAATGCCAAACCGACCGACGTCTGCTAGCGTCGTCTCGTGAATAATTGACCGCCGACTGGAAGACAGACGCGATGCGAATGTTTCACCGGTCGGCCGCCGGGGGCGTCGTGCGGGGCGTCGGGCGTCGCAACGCCCAGTGTGTTCCTGGTCGTCGTCGGAGCAACCGCGGCAAGTCGCGAGCGTCGGCGTCGTGTTGTCGTGTGGATAGGTCGAGTGCGTGCGCCCAGTCTCGTTTAGTGTACGTGTGGTCGTGTGGACGTCGGCATCTTCGTCTTCGTGGTTTCCTGCCCGTGGATTGGTCTCACATTGCTGTCCTGCGTGCACCCCGTGGGCACCCCGTGGGCTCCCCGTGGGCACCCCGTGGGCACCCGGTGGGCTCTGTTTCTAGACGTCTTCTTGTCCACCACAAAGTCTTCTCGTCCTTGTCTTGGCCTGTCTTGGTTCTCGATGGCAAGAAGTGACCACCGTTACTCGAGGATGCGTCACAGAACTGACAGCTCGTCACGGTCATTGTCACGTGATTATGTCGCTAAAGTCTATTTAATCTCAGATTTAAATTGAATTCCGCCGCCTATTCGTGTTCCCTGGAAAGCGATACATTTTTAATATTTAAATTTTACTAAAACCCTGAAGAAAAATTATTAAATTCGAGGTTTTTCTAATTGGTTGTTCAGAAAAGATAGCTTATGAGAAACACACAGAGATCATTTTCGACTCGTAGCAACAATGGATTGTTTGAAAATCCTTGTTGGGGGACACACTTTCTTGTGAGGATTCAAGCCCACGGACACAACATTTCAATTAATACGCATGAGAGGACCAAGCGATCGAATGTCAATATAGAACAAACATATCAGTGCCGCGTTCCACATTGGCCACTAATCAGTGTGTTAGTTTCGCGGCACGCGGTCGATGACCAATCAATTGTAAGCTAAACGCCTCCCCCCTCCCCCCAGGTATGTCATGCGACGTCGGCGTCGTGTCTGCCAGGCGTTGCGGCGTGCTCGCTATTAGCTCGGCGTCGAGGCTTAATGAGCAGAGAACGAGTTGACCTCTGGATGACCTGGGTCTGCACAAATTCTGTATCTAACTTTCAGTGATTGCTTCCCTTCCGGTGAAGCCAGTGTACCTTCCTTTGCACGACCACCGCAGAGTCCCTATGTTTCAATATCCGCGGCGTGATTGATTACACCTTCAGGTCGTACCTCTAGGGAACGCCGTCGATTTCCACTAAGCCTGATCAATCGTGACTGATCCTTGCTGACAGATCCATCTCCCCCCTTTCAACAATCGCCTGCTCTCGGTCAGATTATTCATAACGTCCTCTGGGTCGATAGTGACTTTGAGCCCCACGCAATTTGGGAGCAGCCTCAGTGCATACCGTGCAAAAAGTGAATTATTTCGATTGCAACGCCAACTCCCTGGCGGGCCCCGAGCCTGCACCGAAGTCCCTGGATCGAATCCCCGAGGATCCAGGACGGAGAATCCAAATGAAGTCCCGCGATTGACTCCACGATTTCTGAGAATCGCCGAGCTAGCTTCACGACTGGGTTGTGGACGGGAACATGCAAAGTGCTTGATTTATTCGATCGCGTTTCCTCCGCAGACTCCCGCCATTAAATCGTCCAGACTCCCAAGCCAAGGGATGTGGACTCGTTCCTAAATTACTGTAAGCATCCCCCGGGAGTCCAGCGAGACAATAGAAGACTCAGATTGGCTGGCCGGGTTTTCACTGGCTGCGTTCCTCACCATCCCCTACCCCTCTCTAGGACAGCGATTTGAGACCAATAACCACGCGACCTACCACGCAAGACCGAAGCTTACTAACATCGTTTCTCGTGGGCTTTGCCAGCAGTCGCATGCTGGGTCGGAACAAGTAACTGCAGCGTTCATTAGAAGCGGAAGCTACGGCAAGGACGCCACCCATCGCCAGTGACTGTCAGTCTGGACGGAGTGCTGGCCTTCCTGGCCGACCTGATGCCGGGCACGCGCCGTGACGGTGTCCCCTAGCCAGGTCCGATGCCCAGACAGCGCGAGGTCGGCATCCCGTTAGGGGGCAAAGGTCGGGGGGCCGGCAGCGTGCTCGGTTTGCTGCAGTCTGTGTGCACCAACCCCATCGGCGGCGAGCATGTCGGCACCGGGCTGGTGGAGGCGTTGGTCAAGCAGCTCGTGGCGCTCTCGGCAGCGTCGTACGGGCACGTCACTGCCGCCGGCAGTCCGCTTAAGAACGGCGTCAAGGCATGCTCGTGTATTGTCCACTTGATACTGCTGCAGGTACACACCCTGACCTAGGCGATCTAGGTGGCAGAATGTGCACGTCAAGGAGTTGACATCTCTGTCTCTATAGCGTCGTGCGACACTATCGACGGCGTCGGGATTGGCGTCAGAAATCCATGCCGGTGGCTTTCAGCGCCGAGCTCGGGTTTCTCCATGAGCTTTCAATAAAGTTATTTGGGTCGATATGAGGTTGTTTGTGTTTGGTATAATAACTTCGGTGGGACGCTTGTGATACTCGCTTCCCGATAGTTGTTGTTCCGAACGATTATTCCAGTAATTGACATGGCTATTTGTTTCGATGCTTTTTAATCAACGCCTGCGGGGCCAATGACAGCGACGATGTTTACTGGATCCCGGGCGTGGATCGAGCGTGAAATATGTGTTCGCCACCTAGTTTTTGAAACCGCGCATGTTTCCTCGCGGAAAGAGCGAACACACATTCGGCGTTGTCCTGGTGTGCCCATCAATTAGCGGCCGCGGTGGCAAAACAGCGCCGATTCCAAGCCCCGTGCCCCTCGCCATCGCGCCCGTCGCTCGGAGTCGTTTGGGATGTAAAATCACTTGTAAATTTCTGAATTTCTAAAAACAATGACGATGTATACGAAGTTCCACCGCCTGTTAGACTGCTAATTGCAGCGAGCAGGCAAGGCGTTAATTCGTAAAAAAAACTCCATAAATCGCGTTATCTTGCGCTAAATGGACTGATATCAGGTATACGTAGCATGTGTACCGCCATGCTATGCTAAGTGCACATGAACAGATAATAAATAACTTGGTGTGGAGATCGGAGGTGGATTGTGGAAACCATTTGCTCTTTTGCAAAACACGACCTGGAGTTGCCTCGTGGGTCACGCTATTTGTCCTGTGCCCGTCCCACGCTCTCTGCTGTCTGCGCTGCTGTTTTATTGGGATAACCCGGGGTCTTGGTTGAAGACCTCACCGGTGTCCTCTGTGCAGAATAGTGGCTAGGCACGTGGCCACCAATTGGAATGCACCCCCCTCTCACCGCCCTCGCCCATGATGTGAGCGATTAGAGTTGCTGGACATGATCGATGGCGAGTTGAGGACAAACTCCAACTTGGTCCTGGGGGAGGGCGATCGTTCAATTGGAGTTGAAGTGCGATCGGCGCCCGTCGTGCAAATAGGCACGGCGTCGATATCGTGGGGTTTGGTTCCCGGCTAATGGACGCCGACGACGTCCAGGCGCCGCGACGCCCCGCGAGCAGCGAATGCACGCGCCTGAAATATTATTTACCTAAGTGGAGCCATAGATGCTTTGTAAACATTGCAACGCGCTCTTCCCTTTTTCTGCAGCGAGACAGTTCATAGTGTCCGTCGGGTATTGACAGCCTGTTTTGAAGTAGAGCTGGGAACGCAATGTTCTTGAAAGGAATCCATTTGCAAAGCTGACCTCGCTCTTGTGTTTGTGGTCCTACAGGAGTTCGCCGTGCTGACCAAGGAGCTGAACTCGGCTCGGGAACACCTTCTGGAGCGCGAGGAGGAGATTTCGGAACTCAAGGCCGAGCGGAACAACACGAGGGTAAGTCGCTACACCTACTAACGGCTCGGAGGGGACGAACATCGGGCATGAATTCAGAGCACCAAGGACCTCATGGGGCCTTTCCTGATTAATGGGGTTTGACGGCGCACTGTTTTGACAACTGGCCCTGCGGTACTGGTCTAATGGTGTCGGTGGGGCTTTATCTAGAGCGGTGATTCGTGACCCTGGTATTACTGTCAGTAGCACCGTGCTAACTAGCACCACCGTAGCACCAAGCAGTGACCCCGACCTAGAGCGGTGATTCGTGACCCTGATATCACTGTCAGTAGCACCGCGCTAACTAGCACCACCATAGCATCAAGCAGTGACCCCGACCTAGAGCGGTGATTCGTGACCCTGGTATTACTGTCAGTAGCACCGCGCTAACTAGCACCACCATAGCATCAAGCAGTGACCCCGACCTAGAGCGGTGATTCGTGACCCTGATATCACTGTCAGTAGCACCGTGCCAACTAGCACCACTACATCACCAAGTAGCAACGGCTTCATGCTGTTGGTTGCTTTGACTTCCCTGCATGCTGTGTATCCTGTATGACATCTTAATAATACTGCCGGCGTAGCTTCTTTGTAATACCGGTTGCTAGTGGTGGAGAAATCAAAAAGCTCTAGCTTCGTTAGAGCATGGCCGGCTGTAATAGATTCGTATTTTATGAAATTGTACGAGTTTAAGAGTATCAATCTCAGCCGGCCATGGTAAGAGCATCGTCGAGCACCATCAGGGTTAAATACCACCGGTCGTATTATTTTACTCCATGGTAGCACCGCCAAATGACCGCACTACGTAAGACCCTTGCACTACAATTGGTGTCGTGTGGGTGTGGGATTTGTGGGATTTGTGGGATTGGTGGGTTGTTCATCTCTGTGTCTGCTCGTAGCGTAACGACTACCCTTGTACAAACCGAGACCGTGCGCTGTGGGGTATCGGGAAGCAGCTCAATTAAACAAATTAAAGTCTGCCTTTCAAACTGATTTCCCTCGGCACGCCGGGTTTTATTCGGCGATTTCCGTCAAAAGTTCGCTACCCCGGCGACGCTGAATCGAGACAGCGTCTTGCCGGGTCCCCGCCGCGCGCCCCTTGACCTTTGGCTTCTTTTACGCGCGCCTCTTCGCGTCGGGGGGGCACCAGTAATTGGTTAGCGAGCGTGCCGCTAATTGGGCGCAAGGCGCTGCGATCTGTCCCGTTCTGCTCTCTTTTTTCTCGCCGTTCCGTGCCTCGGGCTTACCCTTTCATATTGCCTTCGGGATAGAATTCAGCGTGTCCCTTGTTCTAGTCAGGCACCTTTATTTAACGCTTTAAGAAGTATCTAACTTGGGAAACATTGGTTGCCCAGAGACCCCCGAAGTTAAGCAACATTGCGCTAGGTCAGGTGTAGGACGGGTGACCATTATACTCATTGCCAGCCCTGAACGGTAAAGAGATTGGAGTTATTTCACCTTCATTTACCAATCTCGTGAAAGCATAGATTTGTAGATGTATCCTGTTCCTTGCGTTGTATCGTCATTCGAAAAGGACGTTAACCTGGTTGTTTCCTTTTTGCTTTCTTTAGAAGTAGGCTACGTGCCGGCACCAGGTTTCCCCTCCTCTATAGATGCTAGGTTAGATGTATTATCGTATACTCATTGCCCACTCATTTACGGACGTCTTTTTACCAGTGCTACGGGGTCCGTTACCAAAAAAGTGCGCCATTAAACATATCATTCCAGCAGCCCTCAGCCGTCCTCGTCAATTAGCAATCTGAGCCTGTTGGCACCGACTGACGTAACGACGTACTGCTGAAAGGAACACTCCGTGGCGGCGTATCGATTGCCTGGACGCCCCTTGCCCCGTCGCCAACCTGTTGAAAGACGTCGTCCTCCATCCCCATTGTGCCGGCCGTCCCGGCGTCCTGAAAGCCGAGTCCTGCTCCGACCTGTGTGCCGGCAAATGGACTCCTTTCACGGCGCTCGGATGACAGCGTCGTACTTTGCCGGTGTTTGGTTTCGCGTCCCGTGACGAGCCGTGCGCAACGGGACTTGCTTACATCGTGGCGGGTCACGCGACGTTCCGGGAACGACGGAGGTGGAACCCGGACCTGGGCCCACGTAACAACAATAAGAACTAGGATGTTGTTAGTCAGAGATGCCCAAATTCTTACTTACGTCTGCTGTTAAACTTGCCAAACCCTACCCACCGAGCTACGACCTCTCAGCAATGAAAAGAGTTTCTGTGTATTTCGTTCTGTAAAGAGGCCCTTCTAACGCCTCCGATGTGCCACGTTACAGCTTCTTCTCGAGCACCTCGAGTGTCTTGTCTCGCGACACGAACGCTCGCTCAGGATGACCGTGGTCAAGCGGCAGGCGGCGGCGCAGTCCGGCGTGTCCAGCGAGGTCGAGGTGCTCAAGGCGCTCAAGAGCCTGTTCGAGCACCACAAGGCCCTCGACGAGAAGGTAGGTCCACTTGTTTTGTCGCATTGCTGGCCTAGCTGACCAAGTCCTCGACGAAATAAAATACTTACATACCCTTAGAAAAGATTTGACAAACAAGTAACCCGTGCCCGGCGTCGGGAAGTTCATCGCCATGTAATAGTAATGGGTGGGTGAAACAAGGGTTGCCATGCAATCTAAAACAGGTAACCCGTGCCCGCCATCGGGCAGTTCATCGCAATGTAATAGTAATGGGTGGGTGAAACAAGGGTTCTCACTGCTATCTTATAAAGGTCCCTGTTGGCAAGCGAACCTGGGACTTTGGAACCTGGGATCATTGCAGTCCTACCCGCATTACCAAGTAATGTCAAGTCACCGAATCAAAGACCGGCCTCTTGCATTTCTGACAACCTTGTGTCAAGACCGATAACCTTCGTTAGAACACATTTAGAATGGCCGATAAATGAATGGTCGGCAGTACGAGGTTCCCGTTCACCGTTTATTTTCCGCTTAATTTCCACGCGCAAAAGTTTCGTCGACATCTTCCATCCGTCTCGCTCGTCCCGGCCGTGGAATTAATGGTCGACAGCGAAGTCCGCTTCGCACTCGGGGATCCATCAAGCAGGCCGGTACACGGCCGCAGATTAAACCGGCCGGGAGTTCCATACCCCCCTGCGTTTTCAACCCTAGCAATAGCCTCGGCTTACGGATGCCTGAAGGAGGAGGAGGAGGAGGGGGGGGGGGGGGTATCATTGCAATACAGTTTAATATCAGCTCTCGACTTGGAGCCAGTGCAAACACCGCCTCCTACTTGCACGGAAGCCGCGTTCAGAAGGCGCTGTTAATCATAACGCGTTGCGACGCTAGGGCGTGCTGCCAGCGCTCGATGGAGTTTTCACGGCCAAGTCGACGCGTCCTGCTTGGTCCCCAAGTCGCCGTGGTGCCGTTTCTTCTCGGTCTTGCCAGGCATTAACAAAGCTGCGTTTGTTTCGACGTTCATATACCTGCCTGCTTGAACCCAGCCGAATGTCTACGCCACGGCGAGTGCATAAATTGGAGAAAATCGTTATTTTCACGGGTCATTATGGCGTCGTGTGGGCATATATAGTAAAATCACGCACAATTCGCAGAGCGCGCGATGTTAATCGGATAATTGCACCCCTGCTGAGTACATTTATTAGCTTCGTGGACACAGGGGGCAGGGGGGGGGTGCAGATAGCCCTCGAGTATGACTTCAAGGGGGGGGTAGGAGTATAGTTGCCATGGGCACCATAACATTGAGGACCGAGTATCACGGCCTGCTTAGAGTCTGTGACAGCCACCCAATAGAAATGCTAATCAGCGCCGTGCGTTGTCGGCGAAACCAGTGGGCCGAGATTCAGTTATCGAGATTCGGATGCTGTGTTTTGTTATGAAAGCACCTGGAAGTTTCCTGCAATGCGGACAAACGTGACGTATTGGGATGCTTTCCATCCCCCCATTTCGGGATGAAGTTTGCGTATTAGAGGAATTACCCGCGATCATGGCTATGATCTGCTATATTACGATGCTGCGGACGTTTTAACAGGGTGGTAACCATGGCAACCAGAGTTTGTTTAGACTCATCGTGCACCGGGCAATTCGACCGGAGGTAAACGCAGCCCAAAGATTCCGCGCAAGCCGAGTGCCGAGTGGGACCGCCATCTTGGCCCTCTGGCCTCCGGCGCGGTCGTAAAGCGCGACGCCAAATAATCCTTTTAAAAACTCGTTGAACCTTGAGCCGTGCGACGCGATGCAGCGAAGCAGTCGCTCGTTTGGCGCGCGTTTCGAGTGCCCCGCGATGTCGGCGTCGATAAGCCATGTCTTGGGTGCGACACTCCAAGCAGGGCGCCGAGAGCGTCGAGTGCCGTGTCAGCGACGTCTCCGCGCCGTGGCAGAGTGCACCTGCAGTCGGAGGGTACGCGTCGATCGCCTCGTGCATTGGGACCTACCACGACTCGTACGACTGCTCGGGGTTGCAAAGTGGCCGACTTTGTCCTCCCGAATTCCGGGCACGTACGCCGCGTGGTTGACTCGATACCCGCTATTATCTGTTGTCCGCCCCCCTGCCCCGCGGCGACGTCGAAGATCGATCTCGGTTCCCGCAAGGTCTCAGGACGTTGGGCCGATGACAGCCGTGCACGGGGATCGAGTGGGGTTGGGGCGACCTTTTCACGCCTAACCGTCGGTGCTTAACAGGCGAACATAGGCGCCACGCGTGACGTGTTTGCCGATGGCGCCGGCAGCGACTTTTGGGCTCTTCGGTCATTTCGATCTGATGCCAATGTTTCGGGGACCAATCAGTGTTGGACTGCGGTGATTGGCCAGGCAATTGTCGCGAGTCTTTTGCATCGCTAGTCTCACAATGCTGATAAATGCTGGCGTCTGGTTCTCATCGTTGCCACCATTTCGCCTGGCGCCTACATAAGCCCCGGAGAGTAATTGTGCCGACTGTCTAATGTTTGGCCATTGTTGGTGAGATTAATGAATGCGTTCACTGAGCAACGGACCGTCTCCATGACGCGCACGCTCCATCGCGCAGCTCTCTAAGCGGGCATCATGAGTTGACACGGCCAGGCGCTAAGAGGATTGTGCTTTTGGGGCAGATTGTTATCTAGCCGCAGGGTCGAGTGTTTTAAAGCCTGTCTAAATAATGAACCCGACGGACGGGGACGTCGTAAAGACGGGTGACGGCGCCCCACGAGGAACTAGAAGGAAAGCCGTGTCCTGTGACGGTGGCTCGCGCTGGAATGGGAAGCGACCTTGTCTAACCGTGGGCGACACTATTTAAACTTTTCGCTCGCGACGCAGATTCGAGCGTTACATAATAACGCAACATAATTTTGCAGTTTTGAAACGTGATTTCCCTTATTGTTGACTCACTTCTATAAGAGCACCTTCAGCGCGACGTCGGCTCCTAATCTAATTCCGCGCGAATTCCGTCTCCACCCTCCCGCTGGGAGATGAATAATTTTCAAAGAGAATTCGAGCTACATGCACGCTCTACGTAGTTAGCGGTGCTGGGAGTTGAAAACTCCTCAAAGTCTTCACCGAGTCCCCGAGGACGCGTTTTTCCTGCGCCAGTCGTGGACTAACTTTTTGATCATCTCCAAGCGCGGATCAAGACGTTGAATAATTGCGGAGACGATGTGCAGCGCATGCATGACCGGCGCCGTCTCGCGCCCCACGGAGGTTGCCAGCGCGCTGGGCAACAGTTTATGGCATGTGCCCGACTCCTGGTTCCTTATAGGGGTTCTTGCCTGAGGTATCTCCCTTATTGGGATTACAATAGCACTGGAGTTTATGTCCGCTAATGCATTTATGAGATGCATTAAAGATGAGCCCGCGTTCTACATACCTTTACCACCTCCGTTAGCTATGCACGCGTGCGGCTTGCTAGCCAACATGTCCCTCCTGACACTGACTTCATGTTGCAGGTGCGGGAGAGGTTACGAGTGGCGCTGGAGAGGGTGGCCACGCTAGAAGAAGACCTGACATCAGCCAAAGATGAAGTAAGTATACACCCAACGTCAACCTTGCCCGCCTCAAATCAGAGGGCATTCATCCTAACTCCTTACCCATCTCGGTGATTTTTCTCGAGTCTTTCCATATTAATCTCTACAGCCCCCACCTCAGAACTCAATTACCAGCAGCTGCTTCTGATTTACGAACCTTGCCTTCCATTCTCAATTTATTCAATTTAAATTGCTTCTAGATGTATTATGCATTCTCTGTTTAAAGTTCCCTTGTTAAGGAAAGTAGTACATGCTCCCAAGCTCACAGCAGAGCACTGTTAACAAACAGAGATTAAATAGTATGTTTTACAGCCATCTCTAAGACGAGCATTAATTAACGTATCTACGATCTAAAACCAGAGGTCTGCCATGTAATCACTAATTATTTACCATGCAAAGAGTCTCAAGACATGCATGACTATGGTAATCATTTATAAATCACTGCATGCTTACTTATGCCTGGTTAATAGCTATGATTAGTGATGTGATCTCAGTGCTGATTTAGCCAGTAGTCTCGTGGGTTTAGCAAAGACAGGTGGTAAACAGGATCTTGATTTTAGGTGCAGCAGTACAAAATGGGACGAATCATTCCGACCGAGGACTCCGGCAAGCCGAAAGAGAACGGCCAGACTGAAGGCTCGCTGGACGACCTCAAGACCGACCAGTCGACAATACAGCACACGCAACTTCCAAAGGTATGCAGACGGCCGCTCGAAACGGTCCAGCTCTTCCTTTGCTGCTGGCCTAACTCTTAACTCTCCTGCAGGAATTAACTAGATGTCTACCGTACACGCAAACTATTTAACGTTGGTCGTTTTAACTACACGTCTCACTGTGCACGAGTACGAATTAATGGAGCTAGTTTGTCGTATGCCTGTTCTCTGTAAAGTGTGTTTCTTTCCGAGCGTTTGGTTGTTTGATATTATTTGCGGCGCCCGTGACTTGTACATTGTCTGTGGCAGCGCTTGTCAAACGGTGCCGCCGACCCAGAGTCCGACGCGTCGCGAGTGCACCAACTACAAAACACAATCGACAAGCAGGTACGCACCAAACACACAACACTCATCGCTTCGACATCGCAACGCGCTCATCGACATTCACTCGACGTTCGTTTGGCATGCTCAGCTCATTTGCGTTACGTTCAAATTTGTTGTTTCATTATTTTCTGAGACTTGGCGCCTCATTGCAGGCTAAGCGTACACAAAACCTCATTGATATGAAGTAACAAATTCATAAAACTTGACTCATAGTGAATTATGAATTCTTTACATCGTACTCAGCTTTGCTCAGGTAAGCAAATAGGAGTTCCCCACAAGAGAAAACATATTAATTTCATCAAAACAGTTAAAGCCAATTCCAAATAAAAAGACAATTGTAGTCTCCATTGACCTGAAGCCGAAGTGAGGCTGAATGCTTGAGGAGTTGGCGCTAACGCGGCGCGGCTTTGCAGGCAACGGACCTGAGCACGTGGCAGCGCCGCGTGTCCGAGCTCAACGGTCGCATCGCCGAGCTGGAAGACAGCCTCGGCAAGACGCAGAAAGAGCTGCTGAAGGCGCAGGACACCAACTCCAAGCTACAGCGAGACCTGCGCGAAAACGTGGCACAGAAAGAAGACCAGGTGGGTGTCGGGTGGATCGAAACCCGTAGCAGTCGTTGTTCTAACTGCGTGTCATTAACCAGGCTTAAAGCTGTCTGTGACCTCTTGGCCTTGTACGCTATTGTTCTTTCTTCCATCTTCCACTTCTGAACGGAAGCCAAACCTACAATTAATTTTGCTGCCACTATTGCCACTATTGGCACTAAGGAAAGGACAATACTTAAAGAAACCAAAGATTTTTTTGTATGCCAGAAATTTTATTTCAAATTGAGGTAGCGAAAGACTTGACAGCTGATAAATTAGTCAGGCTCAATGCTTGTTATGAAGAGAGAAATGGGGCTCGGTGCCTGATTGTTTGAGCTTCACCAGCTACTAAAAAGCAGCCGCTTAACATTCACTGACTGATTACCGGTAAATGCTAATGAGCGGCAAAGTTTCCGTGAGAGTGACACGAACCCTTGGTTCCGCGATGGCAGGAGGAGCGTATAGCGACGCTTGAGAAGCGATACCTGAACGCCCAGCGCGAGTCTACCTCACTGCACGACCTGAACGAGAAGCTCGACCAGGAGCTGCAGCACAAGGAAGCGCAGCTCAAGCTACACGAGGAGAAGATCCGCGCCATTGCCGAGAAGCTTGAGCTTGCCGAACAGAAGCTGGCACAGTACGCCAAACTGCCAGAGATGGAGGAGGAGCTTAAGCAGAGAATGGAGGCCCTCGCGCAGGTGAGGGTGCAGGTAGGACAGCGGCTCACTCTCATCCTCGTCATCGGTGTCTCTGCCTGCCTCTAGCATGCATGTCGGAACCAGTTGAAGTCCTCCTTACCGACATCCAACGTATTCCATGGTTCATCCAAGTTCTCAACCTTGTATTTCAAACCTGTCAGAAGTCATCTTCCTTCGTACTCGAATCTATCAAATGCCAACCGTACTTGTGATACAACCTAACCTAACTACCCAAGTGTTACCAGAGCTAATTTCAATGAGCTGTCAAACATGAATCTACCCTTGAATCTAGAGCTAAGTTAGCCCAACTGTTTGTACGAGCAGTCGAAGTCAATCCATTTCTCCTCTCCAAAAGCAAACATTTTACGTTCAGAAATGTTATACTAGTCATAATAACGATTAAAAAAAACATAGGGTTCCAAGTACTTTCTTTTATATCTCTCATCTTTAAATAAATAATTAAGTTTATTTTTGCACGACCCAAAAAGTGCTATAGGCATTAAATTTTTAAAATTGTTTTAGATAGTTTTTGTCTTGGCCATTCATTTGAACTTATCATTGAAGTTTTCGCTAGTTGATCGATTACGGTTCATCGACCTACAGCATCTAAGTCTGTTTAACTTTTGTGCACCTTTTTCAAAATTTCTATTTGTTGTAGCACTTCACGCGTGAAATAAAAAAATTACAATCTTCTTCTGTGATCGTCTGAAATTTTAATACAATTAATTATTATTTCAAAGTTACTTAGCGTAACGTAGATGTAAAATGTAAATAAACATTAATTAGTAACAATAGAATTATTTGATCGAAATTTGTTTGTACTCTCATTTGGGCATTTTGTATGAAGCTAGCCCACACCGCTGTATGCTTTTGGTTTGAGAAACGGAGGGCTCTCATTGGTTCGTTCGAGAACAAGAGGGACTAATGAGAGACTTCGATGGTATCTCAAACTAGGGACTGCCTGTGGGCTGGCCTGCTAGTTGTGTGCTGAGTTTAGACCCCTCGAGCAAAGCACCTCGGGCACAAGAAAGAAGTTGGCACAAAGTAGCACCTGCTAAAAGATAAACACAATATCATGTCACAGATAAGAGCTTACACAGACATTCCATGAAAGAAACACTTTTTAAAACAGGGTTTTAAGTAGTTTTAAATAGTTAGATAGATAAAGTTAGATTAGATAGATAGATAAGAGGGTAGATAAAGTAGACAAGAGGTTAAAAACCGTTTTTGGGGAGAAGGATATGAGAAGAAATGGATAGTAAGAAAGAGAGAGAAGTTGTGATCACAGGAAAGAACTGTTAAGGTAAACAGCAGTGCAAGTGAGATAAGATTAAATAATGCCATCTTTTGGAAGAGATCCAAACTATATCAGCTTGAAGGCAAGCAAATGCCATACAAGGATGAAATCTTATTTAAATTGAAAACGCTTGCAATGCGCGGGTTATTTTATTATTAACAACACTATAACCGTCTCAAGAATTGATGCCCAAACGCGGACATATCCGCGTTTGGGCATCAATTTTTGAGACGGTTATAGTGTTGTTAATAATAAAATGCCATACAACTTTGTCCAAACTTTGCCCAAGGTTTGGTGTACCTACCAACATAAACCCAGGATGGAATATCTGTGCAAACGTAACCTGTGATATTTGCCCACTGCCGACTTCACTCTCTGCTCTACCCCGTGCTAACTTTCGTGCCAACTTCTGTTGTGTCTGATTGACTCATGCCACGAGACCGCCTCGCTTGGATGCATTGCGGGCCGACTGACACTGGGAGTATTGCAGGCGCAGGAGCGGCACGGTTCTGCTGAAGACCGCATAGGACGGTTGGAGGGCCAACTGGACGAGAAGAACGCAGAGCTCCTGCGACTGAATCAGCGGCTGAAGATGAACGAAGAGCACAACACGCGTCTGTCCACCACCGTCGACAAGTTGCTATCAGGTCTGTCTCGCCTGCTTATAAAATTAAGTTTGTTTGGTCCATACATTGATATGATATAACCACCTCCCGACCCATATCAAAGAATCCTCCAAACGTAGCTCCTTCAATTCGAACCTTCGAAACTTCCTTCTCCAAAACCCTTTCTACAGCCACGAAGAAAACCTCACCACAACATCTCACCAACCATCTCTTCTCTGACTCCAAACTCCAAACCTTCCCCCATAATCATAACCTGTTGGCCTGCATGACCTACTAATTACTATTGTCACTTTATTGTTAACAAGCTATCGTAAAAAGCACATACAAATACTATGTACTTGTCTGCCGCTTCAAAATAAATACAAATAAATACAAATATCTCTGGAGAACTTAGATCTGAACCTCATTTAGGTGATCATTTTAGTAAATTGAGAACAGCAATGCTTAAAAAGGTATTAGAATATAATTTCGTGCGGTAAACGCACTGTGTAACTGTCGCGCTTGTGGCCTTGCGCAGAGTCCAACGACCGGCTGCAGGTGCATCTGAAGGAACGGATGCACGCGCTGGAGGAGAAGAACGGCCTGCAGCAGGAGCTGGAGAAGACACGCAAGGTGTACGAAGATCTGCAGTCAGACAAGACGGACATTGTCAAGGAGCTGGGCAAGGCACGCATTGAGATCGACAACGTCAAGCGGCAGATGCTGCAACAGGAGATCTCGTTCAACATCCAACAGACCGATGCCCTAACGAGGTACGATCTTATGTTGCCGTTGTTTTCCGCTGGCAACAAGTTTTGTCCAAGTTTTTCGATGCGAATCGAGCCGAATGCTCGTAAACGAGGAAAATGTGAGGCGTTATCAGCCTGCGTTGCAAAATTATTGGATTTGTTTTGACAAAAACTATTTGAAATGGGTCTTGAATGTTAAGTAAAGAACAACTAAATGTCCCAACGTTTCGTAACTTGTACCTGTTACCTCTTCAAGGGTAAGAGCAGTCCTGACAATTTTTCGATAGCAAAAGAAACACATAAATGTTCAGGACTGCTCTTACCCTTGATAAAGTAACAGGCACAAGTTACGAAAAGTTTGGAAACTGAGTTGTTCTTCACTTAGCATTGAAAACCCAGTTGAAATAGTTTTTGTCAAAACAAGTGCTAAGTTTGCATCAAGTAGACATGAGTCTAAAAACAATTGTATTAGATTTGTTGATTGGTTTCCATGTAGCTTGGTTTAGTGTGCCAACCGATTCTCAGTTGTTAACTTTCTCTCCTATTGTCACAACTGCTGATATTAGATGTGAAGACAATTTTCAAAGTTATCGATTAACAATTTCATAATATTTTAAAACAATTCTTGTTTCAGAATATTAATTCTTTTGATAAAAATTTGACTTTGATAATTATTGATTAGTGAACATCATCTGAGTCCCAGCACAGATTTATTCATTTGGCTTGCTAGATATTGCCTGGTAAACGCAGGCATTGTACCCAATCAACTTAAAATCTCAAGCAAACTGGACCAGAATTAAACTGTTTAGATTCAGGAAGATATCAGTTTGATGTTGTCATGGCAAGGGACCTGTGCTTGTCTACTTTGAGCAACCTAACGCTGCCTTGCAGTTGAAAGTTGGACTTGTACATCCAGATTGTCTGATGTTTCCATGGCTTACAGGAGTCTGTCACCGAACCCGATGGAGCAGAGCTTCGTGCGCAGCGCCAGTCAACTGAGCTTTGACACTCACTCGTTGTCACGGCGACAACAGAAGAGTCGTCTCTCCATGCTGGACGATGAACAGTTGCAGCGGGAGGGGAAGGTGCGCCTTTTGCAATCCATCCTTGCAATCCGTCCTTGCAATCCGTCCTTGAAATCCTTGCAATCCGTCCTTGCAATACTACAATCCATCCTTGCAATCCTGGCTCGATTTAAAAAAAAAATGCTGTGCAAGGAACCCACTATTAGTGATTGAAGCAATATCATTGTACCGATGGACTCGCTGTATTCTCTTTCTATTTCGAAATCAACTCTCAGACCAGTTTGGAAGTTTCTACTGCTTCTATGGTCTACATATTGGCTAAAACAATCCACACCGGATTTTCTAATGAAAACCATTTTATTTTAGTAGTACATTTTTGGATTATTTGTATTTTTGCAATCGTAATACAAATATCTACACTATGACAAGTCTTGGAGTGTAGACATGCAAGTGTGAATTTGTATTTCATAGAGGCCCTTCGTTTGGAACATAAACACTACGGTAACTGCGTGGTAATACGGCGCACTTTAGTAGCTAAGATCTGGCAAAGCCTTTCCATGAACTCCCAAGGTACGAAAATCGTCTCAAAAAGCCAGTGTCCAAGTAGCTTGATGGGTTAGAGCAACACCCGCGATAGGCGGAGATCAGGGTTCGAGTCCCCGTTTGGGCATACATTTTTGAGACGTCTATGGTGTTCGTAATAATAAAAAACTCCCAAGGTAAGCAGCTCGTCGAGTGATGATCGAACCTTGTCCCTTGCTTGCAGCTGCGACCGCTGAGCGAGCAGGAGTGGGAGAAGCTCCAGCAAGCGCACGTGCTCGCCAACGTGCAACAAGCGTTCGACGTTTCCTCCGACGCGGAGGGCGACGACAACGAGAGCATTTTCAGCGCGGCCGAGCTGATGTCGCCGTCGGGGCACACCGACGCACAGACGCTGGCGATGATGCTGCAAGAGCAGCTGGACGCGATCAACAACGAGATCCGGCTCATACAGGTACCAGCTTTGTAGTGGTCGAGCAGGTTAACTAGCCAGAGTTACCTAGCCTAGGTTATCAAGCCAGAGTTATCTAGCAGGTTACTCCTTTACTTGTTGTAAAGTTGTCCTTTACTTAGCTTTCAAAACCCATTTCAAATAGTTTTTGTTAAAACTAGTGCTAAGGATAAATCAAGTCGACATGAGTCTAAAAACCATCAACCTAGCAGGTGTTTTGAGTCCCATGCATATAGAAACAGTTAACACATCTCACTGCTGCAGCTCAAGTCTTGGCCGGTCGTTCATACAGTTGTCATTTCTTGGCGTGAATTTTAAATGCCATAACGGTGAATGTTAATGTTAACATGCCTAGTAATATCACCAATGCAAAGCAGTGTCTTGACCTGTGTGTTTCCCGGCTCTTGCACAGGAGGAGAAGCAGAGCACGGAGCAGCGAGCGGAGGAGCTGGAGTCCCGAGTTGGCAGCCTCGAACACATGAACCTGCTCGTGAGGGGGCGGAGCTTCGAGCGATCGTCGCCGCCGCTCAGCGGTCGTTCCACCCCGAAGTCGCATCATTCGCCGCAGCGAGACTACCTGCACAAGTACAACACGGTGAGTTGCAGTGGACGTGTTTACTCTCTGCGGGATTGTCGACTTGTAGTGAGTGGGATTATACCACTGACGTTAGGGCATTGAGATGTCGTTATGAATTTGTATCTCTTGCGTCAATATTCGCTAATAATTCCAGCGTTGTGTTCAGCTCTGTGTTCAGCTCTGTGGGGAGAGTTATCAATTGCCAGAGGAAAGCAAATGTGCCGAGTGTTTTCTCGAGTCCTGCTCCTTGAAATCTGTCGGTTTCGGTTCCTCTCGTTTGCTTGGTAAACGATGTTGGATGATTGTCATTTTGTGCCTGATTTATCGCCTGCAAAGACAGAGTTTCCAGCCTCTCGATTGTAGCACCAAGTGTTTCAGCCGAGTTCTCTCAGAGCTGTGTTTTGTTATCTGTGTCAATTGTTGAGCTAGAATCCGGTTGTTAATGGTTTTTCTTTAGCGTACTCGGTTTTGCAATTATTCTGTGATTACTGATTAGTTTCGCCGGTTTCGCATTGCCAATCTTTCGTTGCGAGAGATATTATTTTGGTCTTTGTCATTTAGCAGTTATCATTTACCAGTCCTGCAGTGATGGCATTATCTACCAAAAGTGTCATGAAGTAAGTCGAGTGTAGCTTGCTAAATGTAACTTGAGAAGTTTTTTGAATGTATACCTACAGTACAGCAAACTGGTTGCTAGCATATAATCATGTCAGCGTTTGAGCTAGATTGAAGTAGCGTGCCCCAAAGTCAGGGCTGATGCTGCAATTCAGTTGCCCCTCGAGAAAAGTAAGAGGCAAAGTCCTAGCGAGGTCCCTGGTTACGAGGGGTGTGCCTTGCTAACGGACCGATTAGGACGCCCATGACAGGTGACGGCCTGTTCTAGGCCCCCGCTGCCATGTCTCCTGCCCACCTCCAATACTCGGGTTCCATGTTGAGCCCCGGTCAGCTTTCAGAGTCGCTGCCCTCCAGCCAGGTGGGTGCGATGCACGAAAACACGCACGCACGCTTGTGTACCGAGCGAAAGCGCATGCAAATCAGTCGTCAACGGCCACCGCCTCCGTGACGGCTAACACGTGCTTCTATTTTAGCCGCTTTGTCCGAGATGCGCTGTAGCCGTGAGAAATTACGAGTCCGTGACTGTGATCTTAGAGTTGTCTTCCCCCGGAGCTGTTGTTGTGTTTTGTACAGATGTGTGTTATTGAACCTGATTAATTTCCTCTCCCATTGATAGCAATCATCTGGTTTTTCCAGTGCCTCTGCTGTGAATACGTTCCACGTAGTTGCTTTGGTTGTGTTGCGGTTACTATTGTTTTGGGATCGCTGTTTTTCTCCCGCCTCACCCGGACCAGCCACCGTTATCTCATAGAACCTGCCTAGCTCCGAGATGTCCACGTATCGGCTTGTTGTGTTGGTACCGTGCTTACTCTGTTGCTTTGCGGTTTGTCCGAGAATGCCAGCGTACACGCCAGCTTTTCCTCTACGTACATTCACGTCTCTAGGATATCTTGCTTGGCCCTGAAACGTATTGCAGTCCTCACTGGATAAGTCCACCAGTTCATAAGTTTCGTTGCAAAAATTATCAGAACCTGTTAATTTGGTGCCAATTTTGAAGAAATATTTTACTTATTTAAGTGCCATGCAATGACCTATTCCTTCTACAAAGCGGGGGCAAGTAACATTTAAGACAAAAGGTTAAAGAGTACTTTTGCTTCTGCATTGGCACATTAATCAATCACTTCAATCAAATATAAAGGGCAAGCAACTAGGTGACCTAGGTAATTAGGTGACAAGCAGGCAAACATTCTTCTGACGACTGCAACGCGGTAACAAAGCACTTAAAGCAAGACGGTTATCGTCTGTCCGACGGACTCTTGCCCCTTTATTGACGTGGCTTCGTTTGCTGCAGCTGCAGCTGGCGCCGCTCTCAGCGGACATCTCCAAGGAGGAGCTGTACTCGCTGTCGATGGGCGGCGGAGACAGCAGCGGTGCCGCCAGTCCGTTAACCCAGCGCTCGCTGCGGCTAGAGCGAGTGGCGCAGGCGCTGGCACAGAGCCAGGAGGAGCTGCGCAGGTGAGCTTGAGAGCCAAACGCTAGGCTAGTCCTGCTAGCGAGGGTCGGCAAGATAGGGCAATGCAGACTAACGGATAAAAATCTACATGGCATTTTTCAAATGAGATGCAGATGTCAAATGTATTGTTAGATATGTCAGTGGTACCCAAGATATTGCAGCCTTGCTAAATCTATCTACAGTCCTTCTTTGTAGGGTTATGTTGTTCTTTCTTCTTTAAGGTTAACAAGAGGCAATGATTATTTTCATAAATAAGTTGGTACTAAACTGTCCTTTACAATTCTGCTGTTTGCATTTGCATTGTTTCGCTTCCGATTTAAAGCGCTAACTTATTTTTGTCCCGTCGTTTTGTGGGGTTTGCATGCGGTAAGTTCTGCAGCAAGCAAGAAAAATGAAGGTGATTTGGGTTGCCAACCTGAAAGTAGAACCTTTGAGTGGTGCTCTTCACGGGCAAACACAGAACTTGGCTAAGATTCTTCAGTACCTTTAGAAAAAATCGATGGGCTAGAATTAACATGCACAAATCATGGATTTTGGCTAAAATTTGCATGCTTTTCGACTATTGAGAGAGCAACCCATATTAAATAAAACAGTCTTTGAGAGCCCAGCTTTAAGCAAAACACAAATAGTTCAATGCCAACTATTCCTGGAATGGCCCAAGCTGTCTCGGTAAAACTAAAGTGTTCTCTGTGTTTGACGTGATGTTGTTTCTCCTGTCGCTCTGCCAGAAGGACGGGCTCGCCCGCCGCCATTCCGCCGACGGGACTCGCGCTAAGGTTAATTGATGTTCTGTCGCGGGTCGAATCGGTGGCCGCTTCACACCTAGATCTTAGAAGGCGCTAGAACTAGTCACATAGATTCCGTGTGCATGAGCGCCAACGCCTGCCGTAGCCTACACCAACAATCTTTTCATGGCCATTTTATCTCGTGAACTAGTCTCTTGGTCGTCCTTTATTTGGAATTACAGTGACTCTGTTTCTAAGTAGAGGTCAAAGAGCATTTTGAGAAAATACTATCTTTTTTGAAGACTTTATAATTGAAAAACAGGCTTTCAGCCTCTCCTCGAGTGAGAAATAACCTCTTTAAACACCCAAGCTTTGTATATGAGCAGTCAAAATAGGTGTATGCTACCGGGCCTAGCGCAAGCTGTTTCCCCGTTGCACACTTGACGTAGTTCGAAACTGGCTGGCGGTACCGAGCACAACTCGCACCAGCTTGCCGACTTTGCTCCTTTGCCTCCGATTCCCGAGCCAGCCACCACCTGGCGCTTTCCGCTTCAGCACAAGATCTTGCTCAAAATTGTACACCAACTTCAGCTAAAAGAAAGCAATCTATTCACGTAACTGTATCGCAGTTTGTTTCCTCAATTATCGCTGTCTTAACTCGCATTGTGCCGACCGTACCACTGAATTGTACTAACACAATCTTCCTGTTCCTCTCGCAAAACCATCTTAGCATTTCATTGTTGGGTAATGAAACGTGCACATGTTCTTTCACTCTCCACGCTGTCTAGACTTCCACGTAGCTGAGATGCCGTTTGATCTAGATGTCATCTTCTTAATTCTGTCTCTCTTTATCTTTTCACGGATCTATTCTACGTGTTTGTACATTTTGTCAGACCCATGCTCATTTTAACCCCTTTCAACCAGTCTTTGTCATATTATAAGTGTATAGAATTGAATAACCTCAAATCTAGATTTTCGTTTTCTTGTACGAAATATTGCCTTGCAATTTCAGCTAGTTTCTGTGTCCCAATCTCAATGTGTTAGCCTGTATTGTAAATTGACCCTCATGAACCCCTAGCCTAGCAAAGGATGGCCCCTGCCTTGCAAAGGTTGAGTCCTGCCTTGCAAAGCATGGCTCCTGCCTTGCAAAGGTTGGCCCCTGTCTTGCAAAGGGTGACTCCTGCCTTGCAAAGGGTGACTCCTGCCTTGCAAAGGTTGGCTCCTGCCTTGCAAAGGATGGCTCCTCTTGCAAAGCGTGACCCCTACCTTGCACAGGTTGACTCCTGCCTTGCAAAGGTTGACTCCTGCCTTGCAAAAGGTGGCTCCTGCCTTGCAAAGCGTGACTCCTGCCTTGCAAAGTGTGACCCCTGCCTTGCAAAGGGTGGCTCCTGCCTTGCAAAGGGTGACTCCTGCCTTGCAAAGGGTGACCCCTGCCTTGCAAAGGGTGACCCCTGCCTTGCAAAGGGTGACCCCTGCCTTGCAAAGGGTGGCTCCTGCCTTGCAAAGGGTGACCCCTGCCTTGCAAAGGGTGACTCCTGCCTTGCAAAGGGTGACTCCTTCCTTGCAAAGGGTGACTCCTGCCTTGCAAAGGGTGACCCCTGCCTTGCAAAGGGTGGCCCCTGCCTTGCAAAGGGTGACCCCTGCCTTGCAAAGGGTGACTCCTGCCTTGCAAAGGGTGACCCCTACCTTGCAAAGGGTGACTCCTGCCTTGCAAAGGGTGACCCCTGCCTTGCAAAGGGTGACCCCTGCCTTGCAAAGGGTGGCTCCTGCCTTGCAAAGGGTGACCCCTGCCTTGCAAAGGGTGGCTCCTGCCTTGCAAAGGGTGACCTCTGCCTTGCAAAGGGTGACCCCTGCCTTGCAAAGGGTGGCTCCTGCCTTGCAAAGGGTGACTCCTGCCTTGCAAAGGGTGGCTCCTGCCTTGCAAAGGGTGACTCCTGCCTTGCAAAGGGTGACCCCTGCCTTGCAAAGGGTGACCCCTGCCTTGCAAAGGTTGACTCCTGCCTTGCAAAGGGTGACCCCTGCCTTGCAAAGGGTGACCCCTGCCTTGCAAAGGTTGACTCCTGCCTTGCAAAGGTTGGCCCCTGCCTTGCAAAGGGTGACTCCTGCCTTGCAAAGGGTGACCCCTGCCTTGCAAAGGTTGACTCCTGCCTTGCAAAGGGTGACCCCTGCCTTGCAAAGGTTGACTCCTGCCTTGCAAAGGGTGGCCCCTGCCTTGCAAAGGGTGACTCCTGCCTTGCAAAGCGTGACCCCTGCCTTGCAAAGGGTGACCCCTGCCTTGCAAAGGGTGACCCCTGCCTTGCAAAGGGTGACCCCTGCCTTGCAAAGGTTGACTCCTGCCTAGCAAAGGGTGACCCCGGCCTAGCATTGCGCTTGGCAAGTCCGCTAGTCCCGCGACGCATGCTTGCTGTGACGTTAGACTGCGTGCGTGTAGCTTAGTGCGTGTGTGTGTGTGTTCCCCT
The DNA here is from genome assembly GCA_947568835.1 of Protonemura montana. Classification (NCBI taxonomy): domain Eukaryota; kingdom Metazoa; phylum Arthropoda; class Insecta; order Plecoptera; family Nemouridae; genus Protonemura; species Protonemura montana. The sequence continues at coordinate 26,526,996 of OX387603.1, read as the reverse complement.
AGGCCCACCGGGTTCTCCACACCCCCCTCTCCTATGTCTTCTCGCCACAGCAGCCAAGACTCGTTGCACAAGAACCTCTCGCAAGCCGGCATCGGCCAATCGGCGAGTGCACAGGCCGCTGCCGCAGCCGCAGCGCACAAGAAGAAGGGACTCAAGTCCTCGCTCGGACGTTTCTTCAGCAAGAAGGAGAAGGTAAGGGGAAGCCGGGTGTCCGGTCCTGCGAGCTATGAGGTTTTCCGTCGTGTCACTTTGCTCAGTTGGAAGACAGATCATAATGAGGCATTGGTGGTCTGCCATCTGGTACGGCACACTTCCTACATTACAATTTTCCTCTCTGGACCCAGAACATTCTTTTTCTGTTCTTCAACTACATTTTTCATGATTTGCTGGTTTCAGCAGTTCATGTTCATGCCTAGCGGCATTGATATTTGGCAAAGTTAACTAAATTATGTTCTCTTCGATACTGAAACAATACTCAGAAAGTTGTCTAATGAATAGAGCCAAGATTTTATGGTGTTATGATTTCGATAATTTCGTGGTAAGCTTTTTGGATTTCGGTGTTATGGCGGTGTTATGGAAAAAGTACAGAATTTCATGTCTATAGCAGATTTCAGACATAGGTGACGAAAAAAGAAGGTACGTGTTTTTAGCATTAGTTTTATCGAAATTTTAGTGCTAATTATTTGAATTTTAGCGTTTATAGCTAAATAGAAAAAAAGAGCTTTTGCGATCTACATTCGAAAGGAATGAAGATTTAGGGTAAGCACTGGGATCTCTAATAAAGAAGTGATCAATAATAATTACAATAAAGCAAATATTTAGTGTAGGTCCTCAACATCGGTATTTGTAAGGGACTTGGAACAAAATTAATAGCACATATAAATATTTTACATAAATGCTACCATGAAATACATTGTATGGCAGTTTGAGCGACACTTACTACTTGTTAAAACTTAACATTGAACAAGTTTCAATGGTAGCTTCCTTCATTCTTGTTCCTTTGTCAGTCAGCACAAGGTTTTATTGACTAAAAAACCTCTCTGCATCAACACTGTTCACAGGGGCTCAAATAGTTTGCTAAGTCAGAACTGCAAATGAGGGGTTTGAGATTTTTATGTCCATTAGAATTTGAATTAGACCCACTGCCCGGTACTAACATACTTTGCAAGATTGTCTTTTTTCTCCCAGACAAGTCTGGTGTTTCAGATTCCACACATCAAAATAAATCCATCACTCACAAAGAGTTGCTTTGCTTGATCCTCAAAAGTCAAAGATTTATTACACCCCATTGAAATTTGAAATCCCAGCTAATCTCTATATAGACTGGATGCATATGGTGCTGGTGGGCACATGGCAAGGAGGGGAAGATTCAGCCAACCAATGGCAATAGTTTCCTACAGCAAACATTTTGCCCCACTACTTCTACCCACTAAACTTGGGAATGTTGACAGCATTTGATGAGAAACAGACCTGAATATGACAAATCCATGGAAATGTGTGTTTATAGAGATAACATAAACATTTTACATTTTTGCATGGAAATAAGTGGCTATTTCGCAAAATACACGTATTATAGTGAAATAGCTTCATTATCTCTTAATTTAGCATAAAAACAAATGGGTTATTTTGTTTGTTTATTTATTTTCTGTGATATATGATTTGATTAAAATGAAAAAAATTACAGAATATCTGAAATTTAAGATAATTGGATAGGAAAAGGCTCATTTCGCGATGATTTCGCGGGAAATAGTTGATTTCGGTGTTATGGATGATTTTTCGTGAATTTCGCGTTTTGTCGCGATGAGCTTCTTACATATTTGAGTTGGGAATTCAATGAATGGCACTCATTTGTAAGAAAAACAAGAGATAAGAACAATTCGCGATTTCGCGCATCACCATATAATCGTGGCTCTACTAATGAACCTTTGCGGTTATACCACTTTGCACTATCCATTCTCTGAAACTTAACTGTTCAGGTTTTATTACGGTTCCCCAGCACTTTTAGAGATAACTTTAAACATTTTAATTAACTCTAGACAAGCTCTGCTAGAGAATCAATTGTGGCTTGATGCCAAAATGAAAGGCATTGTGAAATATTTTAAACTAACGACACACGTCTGAGAGGTTGATTGTTTGATTTGTGGAGCTAAACGATGTGCTCTGTTGACTGGCAGCGCTGAGTAAAATAGTGACATTACGGTGAGCCAAGCAGCTTCTGTCTGTTGGTTTGATGTTTCTGTGTTTTCTTGGGATTAGCAATCGGTCGCTCAAAGGAATGTAACTCACTTTGCCAATAAATTCCTGCGAAGCGGCTCATTTCTAGTTCCCTAAGTGTTGAATGTATCCGGGGAAGAAAGCCTTGCGTTTTTAGCGTCAAATAAAGGGTACGATAACTTTACACTACTACTGAAGAAAGTATCTGTGCACGATTCAAGTAGTTTGGGCTATTTATTGATCAATCAGACGACTTGAGTAGCATTTGGAAATGTAAACTTATTATAAATTGCTTATTTGAACTTTGAAGTAGGTACTCGTACATTGCATGTCCCAGAAACCTGGTCGCATCCGTAACGGGTAGGTGTTGTCTGTCGTCTGTTCGTAACGCTGTGCCGTTTATTAGCCAAATAGTGCCAATATTTATTTATGTTTTCTTTTTAAATCCGTCCGCTCGCGGGCCCAGCGTTGGGGGGGGCCGCGAGCGGACGTAGATTAAGAGATGCGTAAATAAACACTTGGACTGGACTGACCCAGTGTTCGTGCTGTGCATGCCAGCAGGGTAAGGGCAAGGACTCGATGTCGGCGGGTTCAACGTCCGACCAGATTGCAATGCAGGCATCGTACACGGACGCAGATCTCAACTGCGACACTCTCAGCCTGAGCGGGACTCTCGGGCAGAAGGGCGACTACGACCGGCGGAAGAAGAAGAAGTAAGTGTTGCCGGGATCTGCGGTAGCCCACTGAGTACGATATGAAAGCGAGTTAGGTGACCACGCTCTGGATTGCTCATTCAATGGACAGAGAGGTCTTGGGGTCTGAATCACACAGTGGCTGTACTTTCAGGGGATCAAGTACCAACACTCTTGCCTTGCCTTGTGAAACATTGTGTCCCTTACAATCCACTTACTTCTTTGATGTGACGTGTTCGCTAATTTATGTGAAGGTGAAGTGATGATATTCGATGAACGCTGGAAGAAATATCTGGACATGGAAATACACACAGAAATATTCCATCCCGAGCTAAAATTTCTACGTAAAACCTAGGGGTAGTTGGAGCGTTGCAAATTTGTATGGCATTCCCTTTGCCTACAAGCTAAAATAGTTTGGATATGTTCCAATGAATTATTAGCAATTTAGTCTTATCTAACTGGAACTGCCAGAGCGGGCTCAAGCCCATTTTACCGCCTGGGCAGGATCAAAATGAGCACAATGAAAAACACCACCGCTCTTAGTAAAAATCTTGACTGATTTCACGAAAACAACGAAATCGACAAACACAGTTTATGTATTTTTTTTAATAGAAAATTGAGGAAAGTAGCAAGTTGGTGGCTACTTAGCTTTCGTTTGCCTCAAGCCAGCCCTGACCACTACTTAACAGACTCTGTTATCTTTATGATATGCTATGCAGCATATTTCTTGTCAACTTTCTTGTAGCCCATAAGAACTGTTTATTGTGTACGTTTTATCTCCAGTCTAGATCGTGATAAATAATGATAAATTTTAGTTGTATCTGTATGCAAGCTTTCAGTCAACAATACCATTTAGCTCGTGTTAAAACTTCCAAGAAGCTGTGAGCTGATTGGCTTAGCATGCTGTCTTTCAGGCACGAGCTGTTGGCCGAGGCCATGAAGGCCGGCACCCCGTTTGCGTTGTGGAACGGCCCCACGATCGTCGCATGGCTCGAGCTCTGGGTCGGCATGCCGGCGTGGTACGTCGCTGCGTGTCGAGCGAACGTCAAGTCGGGGGCCATCATGAGCGCGCTCAGTGATACTGAGATACAGCGTGAAATCGGCATCAGGTGGGTTGACCTAGACTTCTCGTTGGGCTAGACTTCTTATTAGCCTAGACTTATCCCACTACCAATCGTAGGCTACAAGCTGGCACCGAGTTTCCCCTCCTTATTTCGAGGCTAGATTAGGATCATCAGCACCTACTCGTGTACCGAAGTCATTAGACCAGTGCCACATGGCCCATTTTTTTTTTTCGCAAAACAGTGTTTAGTTAAACCCCACAAATCAGTCAAATCCTCTACACAATCTTCTTGTTGCCATAATATTACTATTTTAGTTTGATTTATTTTACTAAATTAAATCTGATTGAATTCTAAGCTAAGATTATAGGCTGCTGAATCGAGTGGATGAGGTGTTGTTTGTGTCTTCAAAGTGAATTGTAGGCATGGCTTTGAAAACATCAACTTATTTCCTTGCAGGTAGCGTGGTAACTGATTTTTCAGTTGCTTTTACTAAAAAAAAAGCTTGAGAATCGGAGTTAAATTCCTAAGAAATTTAAAATAGTTTGTGTAGGGTACCAAAAGGCTGGATATTTAAGTGACGTGGGAGAAGGTAGAAATGCCGGCGCAAAATAACCATCCGGTTGACGCGCCGTTAAGCCCCACTATTCATTCATTCATTCGAAGGTAGAAATGTGTTCCCTTCCCATTAACCTTTACTCCGAAATCTCTCAGAGTTTTCGAACAGGTTTGCTGTGACAAACTTGCTTGGTTCAAATTTTAGTTTGTGTGCTAAGCTGTGATTGGTTGTTTCTTCCGGACAGTAACCCTCTGCATCGGCTGAAGCTGCGACTGGCCATCCAGGAGATGGTCTCGCTCACCTCTCCCTCGGCACCTCAGACCTCGCGCACGACCCTCGCGTTTGGGGACATGAACCACGAGTGGATCGGCAATGCGTGGCTGCCTGCTCTGGGCCTGCCCCAGTATCGCACCACCTTCATGGAGTGCCTCGTAGATGCACGCATGTTGGACCATCTTAACAAGAAGGATCTGCGAGGGCAGCTCAAGATGGTGGACAGCTTCCACAGGTGGGGGTCAGGAGTGACTGGCAGGCCGTACATGTGGCCAGGCAGAGTTTCAAAGTTCTCAAATCAGAGAAGTGGCCAAGAATGATTTGGTCAGGTTCTCTTTGCCGGGTGCCTTCGTTTCTGTGGCTCTACACTATTTTGTTTCATATTTGAAACACAGCCAGCTGAAATCATCGGCATTTCATATAAACTACGGATTTAAAATTAATGTACCCGAAAATATTGATTTTTTTTTATTCAATGCAAGTATCTGCAAATTATCTGAAAGTGATAGACGTGCTAGAGAATTTTAATTCTTCAAAAATTATTTTGAGCAAAATCTCAATGAGATGTACACTTTTTACCATAGTTTATCGAAGCTTAATGGAGTTTTAAACTAGATATAGGAAAACTAATTTGGTACACAGCATAGTTAACACATTCACATTAGTTTGACGAACTCTACTCTATATACCACTTAGGAGATACGAGACAAATGTTGGAAAGTATTAATTTCTGGGAGATGCAACAAAGAAGTGGAATAAGTTGGGAGAGAAAAAACTCCTCCCGTGGCCGGATACTGTACAGATTTTCAAAGCAAGGATTGGGGCAGGTGTAACTCTGTCGCATGAACATTGGATATTCGATATGTTTGATATGAATGATATGTTTGCTACTGATATAAATGAATTGTAACCCACTGTAATGAACTGAAAATAACAAAGCATAATAATAATAATAATAATGTCCACAGAACAAGCCTCCAGTTTGGAATCTCATCGCTGAAGCGACTCAACTACGACCGCAAGCAGCTCGAGGAGCGGCGGAAAAGCTCTGAGAACGACATCGTGGACGTCATCGTCTGGTCCAACGATCGGGTCATACGGTGGATCACCTCCATCGGACTTAAGGTCAGTCTGAGCTTCAGGAGCCACGGAAAGAGACGTGTTCGTATTGCACATGCGTGATCGTCACTCTTTGTTCCAGGAGTACGCCAACAACCTGTTGGAGTCGGGAGTGCACGGGGCCCTGATAGCCTTGGACGAAGGCTTCGACTACAACAGCATGGCATTAGCCCTGCAGATTCCCATGCAGAACACGCAGGTAAATCCCTACCTTATTTTTATTATTATGAACACTATTCGTTTGGGCATCTCCACCTATCACGGGTGTTGCTCTATCCCATTGAGCTACTTGGTCACTGGCTTTTTGAGACGATTTTAGTGTTTTTGTTTTAAGGCATCAATTTTTGAGACGGTTATAGTGTTCATAATAATAAAATACCCCGTGCATTGCAAGCGTTTGCAATTTAAATAAGATTTCATCTAAATCCCTACCTTATTTTTTGTTCGAACGGGCCAAGCACGAGGATCAGTCCCAGTAGATGCCCCTGCAGCTTTCAGAACAACATTGTTTGACTCTAGTTTTCAAAAGTTTGACATTCTCTGACCTGACATCACTCTCTTCCTATGCACTATCCACATGGACATGGGGTAATAAATCCTCCACATCTTTGTGTTCATAATCATACAAGATGTGGAAAGGTCACAAAAACGTGTACCTAAGTTGTTAAACTTTAGTAAATTAGTACACAAGAATCCTCTCAAAATAGTTGTGTCTGTTTAGCTTAGATGCTTAGGCCAGGATTCAAATTCAGAATTCAAATAATTGTAAAGAAGCAGTGTTCATAATAATAATAATATATCCTGACTATTGCAAGCATCTACAATTTAAAAAAGAAAGATCCTTCACACCTATGTTTTCTAGTTTCCTACCAAACATCTGTCTCTCGTGTCTGATCTTACAGCTGATTATTCTCCCATCATAACGCCACTTGACTGCAAAGTAGTGTAGAGGCTCACATAACCTGGTGACATCAAGTATGCCCAGCCTGATTTCTAACCCCACTTTCGTTCCGCGCAGATGCGACAGATGCTGGAAATGGAGTTCAACAACCTGTTGTCGGCTGCCACCGACCGCCGCGTGGAGTCGGACACTCCCAAGTCCTGATATTACACACCGCGGCAGCCGCCTACATAGCTAGCTGCCGAGAAGACTTGGTCCACCTCCCAGCTGCTCTAGACCAATCAGATACGATGTGGCCGCGTTCCACCTGCTCTAGACCAATCAGATACGATGTGGCTGCGTTCCAGATGCTCTAAACCAATCAGAAGACACTTGGTCCACGTCCCAGCTGCTCTAGACCAATCAGATACGATGTGGCCACGTTTCAGCTGCTCTAGACCAATCAGATACGATGTGGCTGCGTTCCAGATGCTCTAAACCAATCAGAAGGCACATGGTCCACCTTTCATCAGCTCTAGACCAATCAGATAAGATTTGGCCACGTTTCAGCTGCTCTAGACCAATCCGGGGAGGCGGCTGGCCCCTCCCTCCATTCCTAGTCGAAGCGTTCAAGTGACGAGAGGGGCGGCCGTTTTGCGGACATGCGAGCGACACTACCTCCACCGTGCAGCATTTGTTTGTGGCTAACAAAACAGAGCTTTAATTTACGATTGTAAAGTTTAAAGTAAGTACAAGTTGCAGACTACTTAGTAATAATTGTGTTAGCGGTCACCGAGGTTGCTAGCAAAGGCTTGCCGCAGCGCACCCGCTAGCAGGGGTAGCGTTTCGGTGACTTTCAATGTATATAATCACCGGGTTCGAAGCCCATTCGTTTCGTGTCTCATTTCGACTGCGTAGCCAACTACAGATTCATTCGATGACCTCACTCGCTGCGCCCGTTCGATAGCGATTCAATTTAAGAGCGAATACGCCCTCGACGAAGCATCCGCTGGCGAACAACACCGTCGGCGAGCGTTTGCGCACGACGTCGAAACGTTTTCCACTCGGCCACCGAGATTGTGTTCTGTTAAAACTCATTGCCAACGCTGACCAAGCGGTGGCGGTCTAGGGACAACGTTTCCTCTCTGTGTCTTTAATTTTTAATGGCTTCACAATATTCGTTGTAGAATATGGACGCCAACTGTGCAGACTCGCACACTGTACGTAGAATGTTTAGCCGAAACGAAGATATACGACTGTAATCTAATTACTCTCGAGTCTGTTAGCAAAGTAAACGCACTTGATAATTGATTGGTTAAATTGGAAGTAGACTTTTAAATGAAACTATACAAGTCATGTACATGTGTAATATATATATATATAAATATATATATAGTGTGTATGAAGGGAGACGGCTGGATGTGCCGACTACGTAATAATATATGAGTACGATTTAACTGGTCATTTCTTAGTGGCCAACTAAAGGATAGATGAAATCCACGAGTAAGTCAGTCATTGTATCAAAATATCCCATTTGCCGTTTTTATTGTTGCAAGGCCCACTATCTGTTGATTATTTTGGTAGTTTTTTTACGACTTTGCTAGGACGCACTGAGGCGGCTGTGGTGCGATCGTGGGGCCCGCTGTCGCCTCCGGGTCCACTACGGCCGCATGCAGGGAGATGCATTTTAAAACGTGATATTAGTGTAACTAATAATGGGCCGCCATTTTGTCTCAAACACATCATAATCCACGTCGTAGCTCTCGCTAGAGGGGAGAGCACGGCAGCAGACCTTCGGTTGGCCAGTGGGAAGGTGAATTCTACGGCCGATATATTTTACATTTACGTAGCACTATCAAAACTTTAGTTTAGACATTCTTGATGTGTGACTGAACGTTTTTTATGCAGTTTTTTTCCAATGCGAGTGTCTGTTTTCGATCAGAACAATGGAACACTTTTGCATCCCATGAGTTCCCATCTTATATTTGTTACCAATACCTAATGTATAATATAATAAGAAAATGTTGATAATAATTAATAAGGCTAGATGAAATTGTTGAAACTGTTTAGAACTTTAACGAACTGGCCAGCAACTGCTCACGATTGGGACCTCATCTGTGTAACTAGTTTTCGTAAGACTTGTACGTGCATTTCTCAGCTGCGGCCTGCAACGGCCAGCGAACCGTTAAATGGTCTGCTAATCGCATGATAATTAGTGTTTCCTTTGAGAGAGCGTTGCATTACTTGCTAAAATTGTCTCTCATCTTCTCAATACCTTTTCGTTCTAACTACGACACATTACGAAATGCCGTTGTAAGTTTTGCGAACACTTTTTAATCTGCTTGACATTGCAAAATTTCCGTTGCTTAGGAAGAAAATAACTACCTAATAACTGTGTACCACTAATGAACTGTCCATAGCATTCCATAGAGTGAAGCGTTGGGCCCGGTGACCACCTTGACTAGTATCAGGATCACCGGGAACTCATCGACCCCAGTTGTGAGGTTTTGTGTACAGACCTAGCAATAAATTGTACATATTTGACGACGACAACGACTGTTCTTTTCTCATCCAAACACACAACCTTGCATTGTTTGGTTAGAAGTTTTATTTTTCTATTTTCCTATGGATTACAGGTCCCAACTCTCAATGTACAAAAATCAATTTTCTCTTCTCAAGGTATAAACTCTTTGTAACAGGCATATAGATTAGGTACAAGTTACAATAATATAAGTTAATAGGTAGGTTCATGTACAACAAAAATATGGTAGTTAGGATGCATTCTTGGCAAACAAATTCGACTCCACATTTGCTGAAGATTCAATAAGTTAGTCATTAACAGCCGATAAGCACGTGCACCACCTTCACGCAATGCAGGACTCCTGCGCACGTTTCGTTCGTGCTAAAAGCTCCAGACCCCACTTCACTTCACTTCACTCCACGTGACCTCTCCGTGCTTCGGTACAGCTTTGATCCCCGGTTGAGGCTTTCAGACGTTGATCTCGGGCTCCTCCTGCCGCCCAATGGACGTGTACTGCACTTTCTGCGACACCGTGTTAAGCAGGGGCGCAAACCGCGTGCGGATATCGGCCCGAAGCGCAAACACGAGCGAGCCCAGAGCGGTGACAGCCAGCACCAGCAACAGTGCCAACACGACAGTGACAGTGTGCCGAGGTTGGCTGGGAGTGGCAGTCGCGGTGGCCAGCCTGACGCACGGGATGGGCCGCAAGCCAGCCAATGCGGCGTCCTCTGAAGGCCCCTTCTTGCAGCGCAACGCGTCCCTGTTGCGGACGTTGACTCGTGTCACTTGCAGCCAGCGCGACAGATCCCGGATACCGCAGTCGCAGACGAATGGGTTGCCCATCAGGTCTACCAAAAGCGTTTGGTTTCGCGCCGGGAATGTGTCCAACAGGTCGAGGTCCTTCTCGCTGAGCGCCGTAATGCGGTTCCGCTCGAGGTCCAGGAAGCGAAGGTTCTTGAGACACAACACGTTGAAGTCGACTCCTTCCAGCAGATTGTCCCCAAGATGCAGATCCATCAGGTTGGGCAGGTCACAGAACACCTGTCGATCCTCGAAGCTCATGATCTCATTCTGCTCCAGGTGGAGCTTGAGGAGGCGGGTCAGGTTGCTGTTGACAAAGATGTCGTGCAAGTCGGTGGCCAGGGCTTCGGGCGTGCCGTCAGCGAAGGCATTGGTGAGGTGCAGCTCCATTAGGTTGACGAAGTTGGAGAAGACTCGCGGGTGATGGTGAGAGCGGCTGAAGCCGTCCGACGACGCGATTGACAGGTCGTTGTGGTTCAGGATGAGTCGCTCGACGTTGGCTACGTGGTGGTATGACTTGCCCTTGATCTCGCGGATCTTGTTGTTGGACATGTCCACCACGCGCAGACTGGAGTAGTTGGTGAAGCTGCCGAACACGTTCCAGGGGAGCTCGCGCAGGTTGTTACCGGTGAAGATCAGCACCTGGGCTCGGGGAGACAATTGTCAATTGTTGGCTACTTAAGCATTGACATACATTGTTACAAACTCCCAGTTAAGTTGAAACAATTTCCATGAAGAATTCCAATCACATGCGGGAAAATTCTGATGCTTTGGTGAGTTAGAGGTTCAACTCATTGTTGATGACCAAAATAAATCAAGAATTAGAAATCAAGTAAAGACAATTAGAAGCGAAGAGTAGATTCAATATTTTGGTGACTGTAACGAGTCGTAAGCACCTGTGTTTCTGGCGGCAAGTGCTCCAACACAGTGGTGTTGTTGAAGCCGGTGTCTGTGCAGTTGACGACATACTGGGTCTTTGTATCGTAGACCGCTCGGCCACAGTAGCACTTTCCCTTGAAGACGGGGCCGCAAGACGAGTCACCGGTCACCGAAGCAGCGATCGACAGGCCGACCAGCACCAGTAGCACATGGGTCTGCATCGCTACCGCAGTCAGAAGTCTGCAATCGAGAGCAGCTGTCAAACAACGATCTATCGAGTAACTAACTTAGCCAAGCACATATAAATTTAACTGTTTAAGATTGTAATCTAGATGTCATCTAGGCTTAGCTTGAAGAAACTGAGTACACAATAGACTTTTAAATGATGCGTTTGTGATAAAATGGTGATATGCTGTTGACAATTAATGACGTCATACCGAGATGCAGATGATATTAAATGACCACAGCAAAGCCACTCAGCAGATTTGACAAAAGCAAAGCACGATGCAGTTCATGCAAATTGCAAGTAATGCTTGATTCAGAAGAGTGCGTGTCCTCAATTCCGTGGCTGTAAAAACCAGCGCGATTCACGTCAACTAGTTTTGAATAAGCCTGTACACCAATGGCACCGGAACTTAGGCGACTGCAGGTATTTGTTCTGCTCGCTGGCTGGCGGGGAACTACATTGACTTGAACATTGTCCTAATCGTACCTGTCCCGATCAGCCTCGGCTCATTCCTGAAGGAGAGCGAAATAGCGATCTGTGGACCACACTCGCCGAGTCCGCGTTTGCACGACAATGGTCCGCCGGCCACACCTGAGAACGCCTGTCCTGTCCGTACTGTCTGCCTACCTGAGCCTTACCTTCTGAAGCTGCTAAGAGGAGGCGGCGTTGCGTCACCTCGCACCTTCGTCCCGCTCTCCCCCGCTACAAACCGCAGAGTTTGTCTCACTCGCTCGGTGCCGTCAAGAGGCTGCTACCAAGACTGCGACATGCCGAGAGAATGCCCCTTTAATGTCGTTGTTAAACCGTTGTTAAACTCAGCTGCTCCATCATTATTTTAGCAGTAGGTAGTGGCGTCGAATCTAAGATTCAAGCACGCATTGGTCGATGCAAGCATTGGTTATCAGGGATGTGAATGCGGGTTTTGGGCGTTTCGCACCTGGCGCTTTCTGCGTTTCATAAGAAAACCAGTCAGGAGAAGAAATAAAGCTGCGTAAAGAGTAAGTGCTCCATCTGTCCCAATCTAGTCTCCAGTCTCCTCAATTATGGCTAAAGGGTGGCGGGGGGGAGGGTGGGGGAGATTAGGGGTGAGAAAAATATTTAAAAAATTAGCAGTGTATTTTATCTCCTAGATTGACCAGACTGTACGAAACATGTAATTGCATGTGATACGAGGGATCGAGTCTAAGTCCTGACATGAGCACCGAGAAAACTGGGGAAATGTTTGAATCCTTTGAATGTTGCAAGACAGAATATTAAATATGAATTAAGAAATGCTGTCTCAAACCATACGCCAAAAAAAGGTGTCCTTTGCGGACGCTCGTAGCAGGTTCTTTAAGTTCTGACTTCACTTTTGTAACGAAGCATTGCATCTGTAATCGAATAAAACTTCAACGTACTTCTGGGACGCGAAATAAAAGTACACGATGGGCTCAGAATTTGATCTTGAGACCCTTGTTTACCGATCATACAGCTCTGCCACTCGACCACGAGGGCATATATTATTTGCTAAATTACGACAACTAAACGGAAAATTATTTTATATCATCTACTTCGTAAGATTTCAAACAGAATTCGATCCACAGGGGAAGCATACTTGGCATTATTTCGGGCGACATTACGGACCACTCCCGGCGTTGACTTCGACTGCAAACCTTGAGCGCCAGGAGCGCTCGGCAATGCCGCGGGTCTTTCCCACAAACTCACACCTATCTCCGTTCACGGCGCATGGGTACAGCATGGGTACAGCATGGGTACAGCATGGGTATAGGAACAATATGAATAAGACCAATCGTACACGCTTGCTTCAATCAACGTCACAAAAGCGTCTGCAAAAGTTTCCCTTGCAGTTGGTGACCGGGTTCGAAGCCGGTACCTCAGGCTTGGCGGACGCATACAACCAGGTTATGCATGAGTCTCCTTCCAATTACCATCATAATCACTTCTACACTTTCCAGTTGTAAATATTTCCGCCGTGTAGCGGACTCGAACCTGGTCCGTGGAGATAACAACCCTACCGACACAGTTGCTTAACCATTGAGCGACGAGGACGATTGTGGGTATCAGAATCAAAGTTGACATATTTAAATTATTGATAGAGCATTTTATTTTGGTAATTAGATACCAGGGTGACTTCAATTATCTTCTACAAATTGTATAATTAGGAAAACTTTTAATGAAATACTCTGGCCAATGCAAGCACGTGGACTGACAGATCGATTCCATCTTTCCACCAATCATAACCTTTCCATCCATTTCCACCATAGATTCATTCATCTTTATACGTCAGCCGCTAGAGCTTTTTTAACTTTAAACCTAGAATAGCATATTTTGTCTTAGAACAGGGGTGTCTATACGACTCCCCTAAAAAATCTTCCCCAATTGACACCCCTCAAACGTCACACAATAGAAAAAAAACTTGAATGAAATAAAGTTGAAGAAGTCGTGGGTGAAGTTGAAGAAGTTGTGAGTTAGTTGACTTCCACGAAAAACCAAATGCCATTTCAACTTCAAATGTTTTAATCTTTCAATGAACAGACATTCGGCCCGCCCTACGTATAGACTAGCTCAAGTACTGATCTGTACTATTGGCTGCCTACCCTCCAAGGGTTTGTTCTCTGATAGCAAACTTTCGCTCTTGTCTTCCAACTCCTTTTGTGAATCCAAGCACAGGGACAGGGGACCGTGAAATCGGGAGAGACGATGAGCTGTAGCTATGCCTACCATTAGTCGCTAACCTCCTAAATCTGAGCACAGATCTCGAGGGGCACCTGGCACAAAGTGTCCATTTGCAGAACTTTTGTCTTGTGTAGCATGAACTTGGTAGTTTATTTGAACTGCCAATCCTTGGGCTAAGAGCAAGCATACGAGACCACTACTAGTTCTACTCGTTCACTACTCGTTCACTACTCGTTCACTACTCGTTCACTACTCGTTCACTACTCGTTCACTACTCGTTCACTACTCGTTCACTACTCGTTCACTACTCGTTCACTACTCGTTCACTACTCGTTCACTACTCGTTCACAACTAGTTCTACTCGTTCACTACTCGTTCACTACTCGTCCACTACTCGTTCACTACTCGTTCACTACTCGTTCACTACTCGTTCACTACTCGTTCACTACTCGTTCACTACTCGTTCACTACTCGTTCACTACTCGTTCACTACTCGTTCACTACTCGTTCACTACTCGTTCACTACTCGTTCACTACTCGTTCACTACTCGTTCACTACTCGTTCACTACTCGTTCACTACTCGTTCACTACTAGTTCTACTCGTTCACTACTCGTTCACTTCTCGTTCACTACTCGTTCACTACTCGTTCACTACTCGTTCACTACTCGTCCTACTCGTTCACTACTCGTTCACTACTCGTTCACTACTCGTTCACTACTCGTCCTACTCGTTCACTACTCGTTCACTACTCGTTCACTACTCTTTCACTACTCGTTCACTACTCGTTCACTACTCGTTCACTACTCGTTCACTACTCGTTCACTACTCGTTCAATACTCGTTCACTACTCGTTCACTACTCGTTCACTACTCGTTCACTACTCGTTCACTACTCGTTCACTACTCGTTCACTACTCGTCCTACTCGTTCACTACTCGTTCACTACTCGTTCACTACTCGTTCACTACTCGTTCACTACTCGTTCACTACTCGTTCACTACTCGTTCACTACTCGTTCACTACTCGTTCACTACTCGTTCACTACTCGTTCACTACTCGTTCACTACTAGTTCTACTCGTTCACTACTCGTTCACTACTCGTTCACTACTCGTTCACTACTCGTCCACTACTCGTTCACTACTCGTTCACTACTCGTTCACTACTCGTTCACTACTCGTCCTACTCGTTCACTACTCGTTCACTACTCGTTCACTACTCGTTCACTACTAGTTCTACTCGTTCACTACTCGTTCACTACTCGTCCTACTCGTTCACTACTCGTTCACTACTCGTTCACTACTCGTTCACTACTCGTTCACTACTCGTTCACTACTCGTTCACTACTCGTTCACTACTCGTTCACTACTCGTTCACTACTCGTTCACTACTCGTTTACTACTCGTTCACTACTCGTTCACTACTCGTTCACTACTCTTTCACTACTCGTTCACTACTCGTTCTACTCGTTCACTACTCGTTCACTACTCGTTCACTACTAGTTCTACTCGTTCACTACTCGTTCACTACTCGTTCACTACTCGTTCACTACTCGTTCACTACTCGTTCACTACTCGTCCTACTCGTTCACTACTCGTTCACTACTCGTTCACTACTCGTTCACTACTCGTCCTACTCGTTCACTACTCGTTCACTACTCGTTCACTACTCGTTCACTACTCGTTCACTACTCGTTCACTACTCGTTCACTACTCGTTCACTACTCGTTCACTACTCGTTCACTACTCGTTCACTACTCGTCCTACTCGTTCACTACTCGTTCACTACTCGTTCACTACTCGTTCACTACTCGTTCACTACTCGTTCACTACTCGTTCACTACTCGTTCACTACTCGTTCACTACTCGTCCTACTCGTTCACTACTCGTTCACTACTCGTTCACTACTCGTTCACTACTCGTTCACTACTCGTTCACTACTCGTTCACTACTCGTTCACTACTCGTTCACTACTCGTTCACTACTCGTTCACTACTCGTTCACTACTCGTTCACTACTCGTTCACTACTCGTTCACTACTCGTTTACTACTCGTTCACTACTCGTTCACTACTCGTTCACTACTCGTTCACTACTCGTTCACTACTCGTTCTACTCGTTCACTACTCGTCCACTACTCGTTCACTACTAGTTCTACTCGTTCACTACTCGTTCACTACTCGTTCACTACTCGTTCACTACTCGTTCACTACTCGTTCACTACTCGTCCTACTCGTTCACTACTCGTTCACTACTCGTTCACTACTCGTTCACTACTCGTTCACTACTCGTTCACTACTCGTCCTACTCGTTCACTACTCGTTCACTACTCGTTCACTACTCGTTCACTACTCGTTCACTACTCGTTCACTACTCGTTCACTACTCGTTCACTACTCGTTCACTACTCGTTCACTACTCGTTCACTACTCGTTCACTACTCGTTCACTACTCGTTCACTACTCGTCCTACTCGTTCACTACTCGTTCACTACTCGTTCACTACTCGTTCACTACTCGTTCACTACTCGTTCACTACTCGTTCACTACTCGTTCACTACTCGTCCTACTCGTTCACTACTCGTTCACTACTCGTCCTACTCGTTCACTACTCGTTCACTACTCGTTCACTACTCGTTCACTACTCGTTCACTACTCGTTCACTACTCGTTCACTACTCGTTCACAACTCGTTCACTACTCGTTCACTACTCGTTCACTACTCGTTCACTACTCGTCCTACTCGTTCACTACTCGTTCACTACTCGTTCACTACTCGTTCACTACTCGTTCACTACTCGTTCACTACTCGTTCACTACTCGTTCACTACTCGTTCACTACTCGTCCTACTCGTTCACTACTCGTTCACTACTCGTTCACTACTCGTTCACTACTCGTTCACTACTCGTTCACTACTCGTTCACTACTCGTTCACTACTCGTTCACTACTCGTTCACTACTCGTTCACTACTCGTTCACTACTAGTTCTACTCGTTCACTACTCGTTCACTTCTCGTTCACTACTCGTTCACTACTCGTTCACTACTCGTTCACTACTCGTCCTACTCGTTCACTACTCGTTCACTACTCGTTCACTACTCGTTCACTACTCGTCCTACTCGTTCACTACTCGTTCACTACTCGTTCACTACTCTTTCACTACTCGTTCACTACTCGTTCACTACTCGTTCACTACTCGTTCACTACTCGTTCACTACTCGTTCACTACTCGTTCACTACTCGTTCACTACTCGTTCACTACTCGTTCACTACTCGTTCACTACTCGTTCACTACTCGTTCACTACTCGTCCTACTCGTTCACTACTCGTTCACTACTCGTTCACTACTCGTTCACTACTCGTTCACTACTCGTTCACTACTCGTTCACTACTCGTTCACTACTCGTTCACTACTCGTTCACTACTAGTTCTACTCGTTCACTACTCGTTCACTACTCGTTCACTACTCGTTCACTACTCGTCCACTACTCGTTCACTACTCGTTCACTACTCGTTCACTACTCGTTCACTACTCGTCCTACTCGTTCACTACTCGTTCACTACTCGTTCACTACTCGTTCACTACTAGTTCTACTCGTTCACTACTCGTTCACTACTCGTCCTACTCGTTCACTACTCGTTCACTACTCGTTCACTACTCGTTCACTACTCGTTCACTACTCGTTCACTACTCGTTCACTACTCGTTCACTACTCGTCCACTACTCGTTCACTACTCGTTCACTACTCGTTCACTACTCGTTCACTACTCGTTCACTACTCGTTCACTACTCGTTCACTACTCGTTCACTACTCGTTCACTACTCGTTCACTACTCGTTCACTACTCGTTCACTACTCGTTCACTACTCGTCCTACTCGTTCACTACTCGTTCACTACTCGTTCACTACTCGTTCACTACTCGTTCACTACTCGTTCACTACTCGTTCACTACTCGTTCACTACTCGTTCACTACTCGTTCACTACTCGTTCACTGCTCGTTCACTACTAGTTCTACTCGTTCACTACTCGTTCACTTCTCGTTCACTACTCGTTCACTACTCGTTCACTACTCGTTCACTACTCGTCCTACTCGTTCACTACTCGTTCACTACTCGTTCACTACTCGTTCACTACTCGTCCTACTCGTTCACTACTCGTTCACTACTCGTTCACTACTCTTTCACTACTCGTTCACTACTCGTTCACTACTCGTTCACTACTCGTTCACTACTCGTTCACTACTCGTTCACTACTCGTTCACTACTCGTTCACTACTCGTTCACTACTCGTTCACTACTCGTTCACTACTCGTTCACTACTCGTCCTACTCGTTCACTACTCGTTCACTACTCGTTCACTACTCGTTCACTACTCGTTCACTACTCGTTCACTACTCGTTCACTACTCGTTCACTACTCGTTCACTACTCGTTCACTACTCGTTCACTACTCGTTCACTACTCGTTCACTACTAGTTCTACTCGTTCACTACTC
Organism: Protonemura montana; assembly: GCA_947568835.1. Classification (NCBI taxonomy): domain Eukaryota; kingdom Metazoa; phylum Arthropoda; class Insecta; order Plecoptera; family Nemouridae; genus Protonemura; species Protonemura montana. Next base: position 26,508,604 of record OX387603.1, on the reverse strand, counting down.
GTTCACTACTCGTTCACTACTCGTTCACTACTCGTCCACTACTCGTTCACTACTCGTTCACTACTCGTTCACTACTCGTTCACTACTCGTCCTACTCGTTCACTACTCGTTCACTACTCGTTCACTACTCGTTCACTACTAGTTCTACTCGTTCACTACTCGTTCACTACTCGTCCTACTCGTTCACTACTCGTTCACTACTCGTTCACTACTCGTTCACTACTCGTTCACTACTCGTTCACTACTCGTTCACTACTCGTTCACTACTCGTTCACTACTCGTCCACTACTCGTTCACTACTCGTTCACTACTCGTTCACTACTCGTTCACTACTCGTTCACTACTCGTTCACTACTCGTTCACTACTCGTTCACTACTCGTTCACTACTCGTTCACTACTCGTTCACTACTCGTTCACTACTCGTTCACTACTCGTTCACTACTAGTTCTACTCGTTCACTACTCGTTCACTACTCATTCACTACTCGTCCTACTCGTTCACTACTCGTTCACTACTCGTTCACTACTCGTTCACTACTCGTCCTACTCGTTCACTACTCGTTCTACTCGTTCACTACTCGTTCACTACTCGTTCACTACTCGTTCACTACTCGTTCACTACTCGTTCACTACTCGTTCACTACTCGTTCACTACTCGTTCACTACTCGTTCACTACTCGTTCACTACTCGTTCACTACTCGTTCACTACTCGTTTACTACTCGTTCACTACTCGTCCACTACTCGTTCACTACTCGTTCACTACTCGTTCACTACTCGTTCACTACTCGTTCACTACTCGTTCACTACTCGTTCACTACTCGTTCACTACTCGTTCACTACTCGTTCACTACTCGTTCACTACTAGTTCTACTCGTTCACTACTCGTTCACTACTCGTTCACTACTCGTTCACTACTCGTTCACTACTCGTTCACTACTCGTTCACTACTCGTTCACTACTCGTTCACTACTCGTTCACTACTAGTTCTACTCGTTCACTACTCGTTCACTACTTGTTCACTACTCGTTCACTACTCGTTCACTACTCGTTCACTACTCGTTCACTACTCGTTCACTACTCGTTCACTACTCGTTCACTACTCGTTCACTACTCGTTCACTACTCGTTCACTACTCGTTCACTACTCGTTCACTACTCGTTCACTACTCGTTCACTACTCGTTCACTACTCGTTCACTACTCGTTCACTACTCGTTCACTACTCGTTCACTACTCGTTCACTACTCGTTCACTACTCGTCCACTACTCGTTCACTACTAGTTCACTACTCGTTCACTACTCGTTCACTACTCGTTCACTACTCGTTCACTACTCGTTCACTACTCGTCCTACTCGTTCACTACTCGTTCACTACTCGTTCACTACTCGTTCACTACTCGTTCACTACTCGTTCACTACTCGTTCACTACTCGTTCACTACTCGTTCACTACTCGTTCACTACTCGTTCACTACTCGTTCACTACTCGTTCACTACTCGTTCACTACTCGTTTACTACTCGTTCACTACTCGTTCACTACTCGTTCACTACTCGTTCACTACTCGTTCACTACTCGTTCTACTCGTTCACTACTCGTCCACTACTCGTTCACTACTAGTTCTACTCGTTCACTACTCGTTCACTACTCGTTCACTACTCGTTCACTACTCGTTCACTACTCGTTCACTACTCGTCCTACTCGTTCACTACTCGTTCACTACTCGTTCACTACTCGTTCACTACTCGTCCTACTCGTTCACTACTCGTTCACTACTCGTTCACTACTCGTTCACTACTCGTTCACTACTCGTTCACTACTCGTTCACTACTCGTTCACTACTCGTTCACTACTCGTTCACTACTCGTTCACTACTCGTTCACTACTCGTTCACTACTCGTTCACTACTCGTCCTACTCGTTCACTACTCGTTCACTACTCGTTCACTACTCGTTCACTACTCGTTCACTACTCGTTCACTACTCGTTCACTACTCGTTCACTACTCGTTCACTACTCGTTCACTACTCGTTCACTACTCGTTCACTACTCGTTCACTACTAGTTCTACTCGTTCACTACTCGTTCACTACTCGTTCACTACTCGTTCACTACTCGTCCACTACTCGTTCACTACTCGTTCACTACTCGTTCACTACTCGTTCACTACTCGTCCTACTCGTTCACTACTCGTTTACTACTCGTTCACTACTCGTTCACTACTCGTTCACTACTCGTTCACTACTCGTTCACTACTAGTTCTACTCGTTCACTACTCGTTCACTACTCGTCCTACTCGTTCACTTCTCGTTCACTACTCGTTCACTACTCGTTCACTACTCGTTCACTACTCGTTCACTACTCGTTCACTACTCGTTCACTACTCGTTCACTACTAGTTCTACTCGTTCACTACTCGTTCACTACTCATTCACTACTCGTCCTACTCGTTCACTACTCGTTCACTACTCGTTCACTACTCGTTCACTACTCGTCCTACTCGTTCACTACTCGTTCTACTCGTTCACTACTCGTTCACTACTCGTCCTACTCGTTCACTACTCGTTCACTACTCGTTCACTACTCGTTCACTACTCGTTCACTACTCGTTCACTACTTGTTCACTACTCGTTCTACTCGTTCACTTACCACTCGTTTATGAGAGTTTTTTGACGATTGTTTCTTAGGATGATAAATTAAGACATATTTTGAAGATATCAACTGTAGCACAGTAACATTACTTACTCTAAAGTTCCAGTTTTCTTCAGGTTTTCTTGTATTTCTCGCCCTGGTGGCACTTCTTGTCAACGGGGGAGGCGCTTGGACCAATCAAGATTCGGTCAACCAACAACAACGTTCGCTTAAGAATGAACACTTATTCTTTATTATATTATATATAACTTTATTTTACAATCTTATTACATACCAATATACAATTCTCACCGCGTTGACCATCCACAGACCATGCGAGGATTGAAACTATCTGCCAATCACAGGGTTTTAACATTTTTACCCCTCAAAAAACTGTTTGAGTAAATATTAGAGCAAGTTTTTGGATTTAGTGGAAATTTAAAAATGCCAACAACCGTGATAACAATTTTAACTGTAGTGGTTCAGTCGGTTATCTCAGCTGTAGTTTGGTGTTCAGTTGGGAGGGCACTGTCTTTAGCAAAACTGACCGCATGGTGTAGATTTCAAAGTTTAATTTCGAACTCAAAAACTTGTAAAAGCATATCGATCATCGGCCTGTAGTCGGCGAATTAAGCCTCGACATCCTACTGTCTGCAGATAAACACACGCTGCCGTCCTCGCCGCGTCACCCCTTGCTGAGCGACTTCACCGACGCTTCACTGATTCATGGTGTCGGTGGTGAGCGTTAGCGTCGTCAGCACGCTACGCCTGTTCGGGTTCACGCCCAGGTTCTCCCAGTTGATCCAAGACAGCCGAGCCGTGAGGTCTGCAACATCAACGCCATCGTCAAAACGACCGGTCTCTCAAGGACAGGGGGAGACTAACTTCTGGGGAGAAAGACGGACGAATGGCCGTGAGGGAGGGCGTTGCTAGAGAGCATTACCAGCAAAGAAAACGTACTAACGAGGAAAATGGGCCGGTGCCACTCTGGTTGCAGACTGACCTCATGATCTATTATAGGAAGGGGTCGCCGTTGACAAGACTTACCGCTGGTGTTCCATTCGGCGCGGTCGGCGGCCTTGACCTCGCCGCGCAGGCAGCGCTCAACATGCGTCAAGGGGTCCGTGTCTGCAGTAAGCACCTCGCGCAAGAGGGCGATGTAGGCGATGGCCAGTCGCAGGGTGTCGATCTTCGACAGCCGCTTCTCGTAGGGGAAGGTGGGCACGTGCACGCGCAGCTCGTCGAACGCAGAGTTGATGCTGCTGAACCGCAAACCGGGCCGTGGACAATCAGTGTCAGCAGGTTGCGTGGAAACCAGGTCGTGCACAGTACATTTCAACAGGTTGCGTACGCGAGGACCCCACGCTTAGTGCCGCAATGGAGGGACACCTCTTTAAATCTTGACCCTAGCCCAAGAGTGTCACTGTTTATTGGCACACTCTAGCTCTCAATTAACTTGAACCTTTGAAGCTGTCCACCCAGTCCTTTAAAGACTGTCCAGCACGGAGTGAAAGCAAACTCAGAGGGCATGAGTACCTTGTTGCTGGCTCCTCTACAGAGGGTAGAATCTTTTTAAGGGCATTACAGACCAGCGCTTGCTCAAATTACTGACAAGCACATAATTATTGCAACACCGCTGTGCATGCACTGACAGGAACAGATTGGCTTCCTATAGGGGGCTACTCACAAGGTAACATGGGGTACAGGACATTTTAGTACATCATTTGTGTTTGCTATGCGCTCGGGTGCATGCAAAACTGCGAAGGCATACCTAAATGCAAGCTACAAGATTCAGACACAATTCAGAAGGTCTGAGCTCAGGAATCCCATGCTTTGACTATGGTGCAGGTCGTTCATGCACAAGGCGAGTAGTTCCCAGAGACCAGAACTTTGTCAGGGAATTCTCTAAGCACCATGCTGAGCACCATAACACCATCTGAGAGCCTGTGGAGGACTTGCAGGCAGCGCATATTGGGAAAGATTGGCCCTAAGTCGAGGGCTGGCAGTTGCCATAATGAAGCAAGCAATTTGGTAGCGTGACACATGCAGAAAAAAAAAGGCGCTTCAGTGGGATCTAGGGGCGAGCGTGCGTTGTGTGACCCCTGCCCACTCCCTCCTCACATTTTGACTGTCGGGGGGCGTGGGGTTGGAGTGGAGCCCGACCTAAGCATCCTCTTGCGCTCCCGGATGTTCGCGGCGTGCCGCTGCACGCGGTATGGGCTGCCGCTGGGGTAGAAGCTCTCTCCGCCACCGCCTCCTCCGCCGCCAACCCCCATCTCGCCACTCCCGGCCACGGCGACGCCGACGCCGTCGTCGCCTACAACATACAGTCACCGACCGCGAGTCAGACTCGAGTGTCTAAACATGGTCGTCTATAGGCAGATTATCAAGACGACGTGGGCAGCTTAAAGAAAGAACCCTATTTCCAAACTGTGTTTTGAATACTTAAAGTTTCCCTAAAACTGTTTCCCCATCATTTTGAGATCTGCAACTTTCACACTGGATAAAGTGCAGGCTACAATTAGAAAAACAGAATGACCCCTGACATAAGCTTAGACTCCGCTTAGATTCAAACCCAACTTGGACACAGTGTTTATTCACAGTGATACATTACAGACATGCATCTTAGAATCATAATAAAGGCTACGTCTGTAACTACGTTCTCAAAGCCGCGAGAAATTTGCAGGCCCTGTCGGCGACTATCGTAATCGACGGCGTCCCGTCCTTATGGAGTAACCCGAGCCCAAGCGAAACAGGTGAAGGGCATCGGCACCTGTTCGACACGAGGTAGCTACAACGCCCCTGGGACGCCGTCAGTTGTCTAGCATAGGGGCGCGACACCCGACCCTGCCGCAGCCGCTAGGCCGTACACCTGCGCGTTGCCTGGCCCGTGAACGGAGAAACAAAATGGCGGACGGTTACCTTGGTTGCCGGCGGCGAGGTAGTGCATGTGTCCAGAGGATGCGCGTGAGGCGTATGCGCAGGACGGCAGCTCGCCGAGCTCGTCGTCGCTCATCTCTGCCGCTGTGCGCGCTGCTTGCAGGTAGCCGCCCCCACCGCCCCCACCACCACCGCCGAGGTCGCCGCAGTACTGCAGGCGGCTGTGGACATGCACGCTAAGAGTTAGGAAACTTTTGCAGACTCGTCCTTAGACTTGCTGGACTTCCTGACTGGCGACGTGAAGTCTACGCTGCAAATTGGATCCAAGGACTAACAGACTAACAGCTTGCTAACAGGAGGCCTCGAGTCATCCACTTCAGTCATCTGTCATGTTACAGGGGAAAAGCAACTCTGTCATTGGGTTTGGTCATGGAGTTATTTACTTTAAAATAATTTCCTATCAAAGGATTATTAAGCCGGATCCAAGTCTGAAGAAATAGTTACAATTTTCTTGCGCTTTTCAACCCGGTGAGGAAATTACAATAGCTGCATCCGACTGGGTTTTTCAGAGGTTGTTCAAGTCCCCAGCTTTATAGTTGACGGCTTCAAAGCCCGGACAAAATGTTCCAACTTGTTCGGTGTTCCTCTCTTTAGGACTCCTATTTCTTGAGTGAGCTTCCAGCCTGTCCCGTGGGAAAACAGCCATTGCCAGGCAACAACGCCAACAAAGCGAGGTCCAAATTCAGAAATGTTCAACAATATTTCGGTTCTCGCCAAATTGTGCGCGAATTGATTCTTTTATGTGTCTTCCAAGATAAACAATTGCAACAAAAACGAACGAACACAAAGTGTACCTGATTATATAAGGTTAATAAGATTGGGGGGGGGGGAAGGGTTACCATAATCTTGATCTACCCCCCCCCCCCCCCCCCCCCCATAAAAAAATCCGTGTGAGGAGTCTGGCGCCGGTGACCTCTGGCGAGGAAGGGACAGCACTCATGTTCCGAACATGAAGACATCGGCACAGGAGGTGCATGTTATCACAAGAATCCAAAGCTCATGGTCCTTCCAAAGGTTACATGGGGGACTTACTGTGGACTGTGCTGGTGACTGCAGGAGGGCGGCGACGCCGACGACGAGTCAGCCCGCGAGGTGGTTACCCGGCGGGCGTCAGGTCGGGCGTCGGGACGGGCGTCCTGCGGAGACCCGTGATGGTGATGGAAGTTGTAAACGAGTTCTTCTTGGCCGTCCATGTCGTGTCAGGGGCTTGTAAGGGTCCCGATACCTCGCGGTGTGCCTCAAGTGGTCAGCCGGTCCCAAAGGCCATGGCTGCAGAGATCGATGGGCCGCGATGCTCGCTGAATGCTACACGGATGAAGGCAACTGAGAGGTCCCCAGGGATCGGGACGCTTTATAGGGATGCTGGGTCCACTGGGGGGCGGGCTCAGGGCGCCAATCGCAGGGATCGACGGCGCCCATTGGTCGCTTTTGCACCCCACGACGCACCGACGGCGAATGTCTGCGGCGTATTGATCCAGATACTGCACCGGACCGATGAGGAGGCCGTTTTGCTTGGCTCGGACTTAGGCTGTCTCATTGTTTGATTATTTGTTTACTGTCCATGTCTTAAATACATAAAAGATTGTCTGATGTGTCTGTAAAAGATTGTGAAACAACTTTTTCACCTTCGGGATGAGTTCTCGGCTAACATTGACGCATGGATTTCAATGACAATCCAGGTATAGATTGGACGTTCAGTTATGTCACAAATGTCGAAGATCTTGCAAAAATGGTGGACCGATCTCCGTGGAATTAATTTGATTTAAATACTCCATGGATGTAAAATTTATAAGGTGACTCATTGCAGTCAACGGTACACGAAGAAAATGCAGCTCTGTCTATGAAGGGTGGACGAAAGCTCACGCTTGGATGTTTGCAAAAGTCAGAGGTCTTCAGAACTATTGACTACTCTTTCCTTAAATTTCTTTATTTTAGAGCCATCTTTAGAAACAAGGAATACGTCAATTAACATAGGAAGTTCAGTGGCAGATTAAGCGATTGGTAGCTATAAATACCTTACAGCTATCTCCATGTTGAGATCGCCTGGCAGAGCTTCTCAACTCTGATTTCTTATCTTACCACTGGTATGGAATAAACTAGCAATGAGAGGCCGGTGTTACGCCTTTCCTTCAAAAAATGTATCCATAAATAATGTATTCGCCATAAATCAGAATAAAATCACGTGCTAGGATGAAATCTTATTTAAATTGCAAACGCTTGCAATGCGCGGGGTATTTTATTATTAACAACACATATAACCGTCTCGGGGTTCGAGTCCGCGTTTAGGCATCAATTTTTGAGACGGTTATAGTGTTGTAAATCAGAATAAAATCATGTGCGTTTACCACAACATTAAAAGGGGCCGGCATGTCTCTCCAGACGCTCATCCCTCAACGCCATTAGTGGCTCATGAATAAAGTGTTTGCCTTACCTAAATAATTTGCACTGCATCTTTCACCAGGTTTTATGTTAATATGTGTATTTATTTTGTTTATTATTTGATTTTGTATCAAAAATAAAAAATAAAAAAGACACATGTTATCTAAATTAAGAGTTCATCTGCGGTCCAGGAACAAGTTGAAAACATGGAGACAAATTCGAGTTCGATTTCGAATCCCAGGACCGTTTGATTGCGAGCAATCTTTGGAGATTCCCAGATGTTTCACCACCCGTTTTATAGTTGATATATTTTAAAACACATCGAGTGCGATTTCCCGGGCCCCGTTCTCATCTCGACACAGAACGATCCAACATCGCCGCCTCACTTCGAATCAGACGAGAACAAGCACTACCGTTATCACAACAATTAAACCGAGCCACGGTCGGCTACATTGGACGGTACAGACCCCGGAAGATAATCCCGGCATCTTCCCATACGCCTTGCCGCCCCCCTCCCCCACCCTGACGTCAGGTGACCGCGAGGCGACGACGCTTCCCATCCGCCTGTCAGCTTACCCCGTACATAGGGCACGTGCCTCCCACCCAAAGCCACGTGCCCCCCCCCCCCCCCCCCCCCCCCCCCCCCCCCCCGGCATCCACATGCAAATCAGGGGGTGGGAGATTATAGTCCGGGTCAAACGCGGCTTGGAAGACACAAAGACATGGCCGGTAAACACCGTGTTTAAACCGGGGGGTGGGGGAGGGGGAGCCACTTTCACAGTCGATTCCAACAATGAGGCTTATCGGCCGAGGGCGACTTTTCAATTTTGTTTTCATCGGTCTAATTATTTCCATGGGACTTTTGAAAATGGTTACTGCTCTGATTTGCTTTGGAAAACATTGATGATTCCACGAGTCTGCGTCTTGCATTACGGCGAGTTCTGAACGCTGTCCAGGCAACAGGACCGACCGGACATCAATCTGTCTGAAGATTACAGTTAGCTCATTGACTGCTCACATGAGTCAAAGAAAACCTGACATTCGCAACAAACAAATCAAACAAAACTCGGCCAACTGCCCTGAATATTTTTATAGACTTGAAGCATGCAGTTAATATTTTTTTGGTACACGTTTGGAACCAGCGAGTCCTCGAGCATTTCCGCCCCTGTCGACATGTTTTTGCGTTTTGTCTGTACGGCGTATCATCATCACGAGCCATGGGAAGCGATCGCCCCCGTCCATCTGAGCTTGCATCTACAAAGATCCGTGTAATCGCGCGGCAGTTGACCATCAAACACAAACATATTATCACCGTCCCACTCGAGTCAGGGAGCCGCAACTTGTGTAAACAGTTTGAATAATAATTACCCCCAATTCGTCGCACTCTGCAAGCCAATCGCCCCCACCCCGGCAGTGCGTAGACGGGTACTTGGTAGCAGACAAAGGGGCGACTTTTTTTGCTAGCGTGCGCCGACGAGGGGGAAATTGGCCGGGCGAGTGCTCGTGACATGCCAGGCCTGTGAGGGATGGGATGGGAGAGAATATTTGCAAACAGAGCACCACCCGTGAAATCTCAATCGGATGGGGTTTGGGGTCGGGCCCATGTATTGGTTTGTCTCACGCCGTTCAATGGTTCGACCTTTCTAATGGGGCAGCTACCCCTTCCCTCAGCCAAGGCACGGTAGATCCTGTGGGTTTTGTGGTTCAATTGATTGTTTGTCTTTTGTAAGCATTCATTGCGGTACTGATTTAATTGTGTTTACGAGATCAGGATAACGTGACGTAACATTGATGCGAAGTACCTGATGGTGCCGGCAATGCAGATATAATTGCTGTCGTCAGGCTCGTTTAGGCTAGACTTTAAAAATCATACCTGTTTTTTGTATGTTTGTTAGGATGTTACTGACCAATGTCAGCTGGACCGATTCGAATGACATTTTCAGTGGATAATTAAAATCTCTAAACTTAGATCTGCTACGTGTTTTAAAAAAAATGGACTGATCACTTTTTTATTAGATTTTTTTTTAATTAATCCTTTTTGCTAAATTTTAAAATTAATTTTATGGCGAAAAACTTGACAAAGCTTAGTACAATTTTGCAAATATTGAGGTATATCATGCATGATCATGTATATCATATACAGATCCTCAAGTGTTTGCTTGCCAAATTCATTTAGATTTTTAAATGTGTTTTCGGGTTTTTCCGCAGTTTTTTCGCCTTATTCAGCCTCTTAATCGCTCTTCAACGCTCAAGGAGTGAATTCGCGAAGCCTAATAATTAACGATAATTGTCTTTTATTTCGCTCAATAGCGATTTTGTCTTAGATCATTACATTTCACAGTTTTACAACGGGCTACATGCGATGAGTCATGAGTCTCCCATAAGAATCTCATCTTCGTGCGCACGCGCCGGCACGATCGAGAACTTGCATCGTCCGGGCTTCCTGGAAGCGGATCGCAGGTGTGTTGGACGTGACGGTGTTGGTCGAACATGTGCCAAATTCAGAAAGAACGGCGAGGGCCATTTGCACCCTGGGTGTGCGGAACAATTCCCATCTCGAGCACCTGTACGGCCAGGTAATTCCAAACCAACCGCATCCCTGCCTTTGCCATGCACCGACGACGCAACGACGACGCATAGCAGCAAGCCCGAGCGCAGACGCCCTAAAAGGGGTTCGTCCCTGGTTCTGCTTGGAGATGACAGACATTACATCATCGAGCGGCTCCTGCGGCAGCCGGAAATCACAGCCCCGTGTTTTCCCACGACTACCGCCATTGTTGCGTCCATTGTGACGTCCATTGTCGTGGTATGCGCGCGCACTGACGCGGCAAATCGCGGTGATAAATGTTGACACAGTTCATTTGCCAAGGGGGACGCTCGGGAGGGGAGTTGTAGGGTGGGAGGGGAGGGGAGGGGGTGTTGAACTAAACCATCGGAGGATGGCATGTTATCTGTCACCGCAAGCCGATCGAATCACGGCAAGTGCCGGTACAAGAGGGTATTGACGACTCCTCGAGGGAGCTGAAGACCTTTGAAGGGGTGATACCGGACAGATTGTGGACCCGCTTCCTGAAAAATTGCTGCCGGCTCAATTTCCAATGGATCCAATAGACCTGTAGACCAGTTGCAATTATTCCAGAGTCGATGGTCGATTTGAAGCGTGGCCACCAAGAAGGCTGGAACGAGGTCCCAGCCTTCTTGGTGGCCAGTACGGCAAACAGTTTCTACACCGTCTATTTTTCCCACTTTTGGCAACAACCTTTGGAAGGTCGACAACCACCGGGCATCGAGCCCGGTTTCGAGTTACGGTTTCACTTCTCACTCCCAGCCCCTGAGTTCGTGGATAGAGGATTGCAAGGAGAGGCGACACGTCGAGCTCTGCCTGGAAAGCAGGACTCGTAGTTGTTATCAACTATCATCACCCAGGACATCGTAAAAGGCGATGTAAAAAAACCGACAGCAACTCCCGGCTTCCCTTCAAGAAGTGGCATGGGGCGGTAATTGTTTGACCAAATCCAATCAGACTACCACCGAGCATATTGTATTCCAGATAGAGCTAGCTTCTAGAGTCTCAACAATCCCCCCCCCCCCCCGTGCATCTGGTCTTTTAGAACGCTATCAATCTCTGTACCCCTCGCCGTCGGCGCCGTGACGGGGAGGCCGCCATGTTGGCCAGCGTCGCGACGCCTCGCAACCATCGAACGTGACAACCACAAGTCGACGCACGTGCGTCGTGGTCACGTGGCTCACGCGTGCGCTCGACACGTGCGTGATACAACTTGTTAACGAGGCTGTACGCACCCGTCGCTCCAGGCGACCCCCCCCCCCCCCTCAGCGCCCCTACCCCTCATAACGGGGGAAGACGTACTTGAAAGTTGCAAGCTGCACTCGAGGGCGATTTGCCCGGACCTAGTTCCTCCTCTCAGCACCCTACGTTTGAAGGGCAGAGTGTGGATCTGTCATCAGTGATGGTGAATTCTGCATGAGGTTGCCTGGTTACCACCGAGTGCGAGTAAACTGTTTGACTGAGATAAAAATCGGTCGTTCGAGCCAAATATATTCGCAATCTCTCTCCAAAAGTACAGACAGTGCCCAAACAAAGTGGTCAGGCATTAAAAAAAACTATCAATATTAAAATAATTCCTGAACCAAGATTTTGTTAAACGGGAAGCTTGTACCTTTCAGTAGAGCCTTATGGCCTATTTTTACAAACCAGTCGTTTTTCATTTTAAACTAGTCATAATAAGTACTATTATTACTATTATTACTAAGTAAGATCCTCGGCATCTTATGCATGTCTCGTGTTATTTTAAGACGATAAGAAAATTCTTACATACCCACCCAATGCATTGGCATCATACGACTTGATTCCGTGGCTCACGCCCGATCGGGCCAAGTCTTCAGCCATCCTGAGACTCTGAAGGCGAATTCCGACACATGAACTGTGACTAACAACAGAATCTAACATCTCAATCGAGGTCGATGTCGTCTTCTGTATTCTTCAATAAAAGGAAGCAGAGAACCAAGCAACGCCTTGTTTACGGTGGGTAGGTACGATGAGAGGTACGGAACTCGCTGTTTGAACCCTGACAGCCAGCAACCTTGGGAAGTAACCCATTGCTTCGGCGAATAACTAGCTAACAATGATACGGACAAATCTATGTGAGCAACGTAATTACACAAATGCGTAAAGGTAAATTGACAAAAATATATTGCTTTAGATAGCTACCGGTCTACAGTAATGTGGATGCATTTCACTAGGTTTGTATCGTGGTCTCTGTTACAATCGTCTTAACCATAAAAAAATACATTGTGTGTGCCAAAGCTTACACCAAAGCCCCGTCAGGCTTTTGTGACAACTTTCAAAACAGGAGGAGATTTCATAATTAGGTACAGATACCTATAATTGTTCGTATGCTGCAAAGACAGAATAAAGTGTAGGTAAAAAATTACACCAAAGCGTATGTCTAGGCGCAGCACGGCACCAACTTCAAACCGGAAATAAAACAAATCAAAGAGTGCATCTTGCAAGTTTCCCCCTCGCCTATATGACCCGCGAGGGGACGGGGCGCCCTGGCAACGGTAACCAGGGCTGTGGTTGACAGGTCGGGCGCCCATTGGCTGGCGGGCGGCGCCCTGTCAGCGCCAGACGCCGGCCTATCGATCGCGCCGTCGTGCGAGTCCAAGGGTGGAGACGCCGACGCAAGGTCTGCCCCGAGGAAAATTCGAGAGACGTGCCTCGAAGGTCTAGGGAATGTTTCACAGCACACGCGAACTCATCGACCGATTAGGAAGTCGCGTTGGTTAACACTTGGAACCTGGGCTGTTACATTATCCGGTACTTCGTTCCGAGGTACGGACTTGCTGCCTAACGGAGAAGGTCGAGGCGTCGAAACAAGGCACCGAAAGCCCAAGACTCCACTAGAGTCTCGTGCCCTCCATCTCCTTGACTGGCCTTGCTGTCCCGGCGTGCCGCAGGTCGACGTGCCCCTCAAAGTGCTCTTCTATCTCAGCCAGCGTCCGGCCCTCCGTCTCCGGCATGTACCAGTAGAGGAAGATGCCTCCTAGCAGGCTGACGCTGGCGTAGAGGTAGAACGTACCGGCCAGCGCCATGCCGTCTACAATGTACACGTACGTCTTGTTTGCCAGGAAGCCGAAGATGTAGCCGATGGAACTGGACGCACCGGCCGACACGTTACGCACGCGCTGTGGGAACACCTCGCCGACGAGAATCCACGGCAGCAACCGGATGCCGATGTGGGAGAGGAAGGCGGCGAGCAACAGGAAGGTCATCGGTACCCACGCTAAGGCGGCGACGTCGGCGCCGGGACGCGTCGCGAGGTGCGCGTAAGTGGCGACGACGGCGAAGCACGCGCCGTTGCCGGCGAGCGAGACGAAGCTGAGAGGGCGTTTGCCCGTCCAGTGCACGAGCAGCACGCACAGCAGGCTGCCGGCCAGCTCGACCAGGCCCAGGTAGAGTGTGGCGATGTAGGCGTCCGTCGGTGTGCCCAGCTCCTGCACGGCACATAGATCAGACACGTGTCGGCTCACGTGACAACCTCTCCGAGGCCAACATAGCGGGGACAGCTGGGGTTTGGCTCATATGGCAGGCAGACATTCCATCCGCAGAAAGCCACACGCCTATCTGACCATTACAGAGGTCAACTCTCTCAGGAACGTAAGGGCAGTGGTTCAGATCTTCAAGAAGATGCTGGTTCGGAGTGCGGGTTTACTGACACGGCTTTTGGTCCTGAACAGAGCAGAACAGTTCACTCCCAGGAGTGACGCATGCTTTGCAGCATTCTGCAAGGCATGCCAGTGCGCCAGGGCAGAGAACGGGTCCCCAAGCCGTCGGGGCCTACCTTGAAGATGGTCACGGCGAACGTCTGCAGCGTGGTGACACCGGCAAAGTGGCCGATGAAGAAAGCGGTCGACACGAGCAGGTAGGGTCGCAGGAAGGTGCGATGCACGTAATGCCTCCAGGTGGCCGTCTGCGTCGACGTCGTAGCACTCGACGCCTGAAGACTTGCCACGATGGTCGCCAGCTCGACGCGCACCTCGGAGGGTGAGACCCAGCCACGCAGCCAGCACAGCGAGCGTTCAGCCTCGGCCAGGCGTTGTTTACCTGGACGGGCAGCACGGGGCAATCAGGTACGGTTGCTGTTAGGGATTGCTTGCGACAATTTGTGTCGTCGTACGCAACACTGGCTCTCTTTTAACTCCATGATGCCCTAAGAAAGTCTAAGCATGCGCAGGAAAGTGTGTCCAGCTATCACTGGAGATTCTAAAAGCAATGAAATATTTAAGCCAAAGTGCACGGTGCCTCAATCGACGCGCAAATGGCATTAGAATGTTCCAAAAACCGGACCGAACTTTCTTATCACAGGGATCTTTTTGTATAGCCCTTGAATGATCGACAAATTACGAATATCAGTCTTAGAGTTAATGTTTTTTCAAGCAGTAGCATATTCTTGTTATTAGGGGGTAAATAAATATATCCATGATTCTAATAAGCTATGCTTTTTCTAGGCACACAAGCCTGAAACTATCACATTTTATAATTTCTGTAGTGAAATAGTACTTCTGAAAGTAGTTTATAAATCCGTTTATGAATGAGAACATGAGAAGGTGGTAATGTGCTACTTTAGTGGGTAACGTTCCCCACAACGGTTTGGGCCACGGTCCATGCGATTATTGCAGACCTAGCGAGGGCATCACGACGGAAATGTTTGGGGTACGCACCGACGAGCCAGTAGGGGCTCTCTGGCACGAAGAACAGCGCCGTGAGCGCCGCGACGGGGAAGCAGAGGTTGACGGCAGCCACCGTGCGCCAAGGTAGGAGGCTGCCGAGCAGAAACTGGATGAACACGCCGAGAATGACGCTCATCGACGACGTCGCCGAGAGCATGCCCCGCAGGTGCGGCTGCGAGATCTCGGCCACGTAGGTAAGCACCTGCGACAAGGTGGCACCTCGAGTCAGCGTGGGTCGGGGTATAGTGAAGTTTGAAGTTAGGTTTAGGCTTTAAGGTTTAGGTTTAGGAGACTCGGCCCTTCCCACTCCCTTCATTGAGCGTCTTTTCAGGATGTGGCTCTTTTTCCCACTCCTAAAGAAGTAACGTTTCATATTTCCCCGCACCGTAACACCAACCCTTTCTTTCACACTTTTTCACTACCCCCAAATATCACTTATTCAGCAATTGAAAATCTACGAGTGCTACGTTGGTCTGTAGAAGTTGGAAGAGCTAACTCCATGGACCTCGGAAGTCGCCCCGAGGGGTCTTCATGGGAGGCCGATTGAGCTTAGAACCGGGACGGGGGAGGCGTTTAATCGCTTGCGTTGCAAATCATGCAGGGCGGTTGGACGTTAACTGTAAGTATGTACATGATCGGCGATGACCAGAAATTCCTGACTCTTCTTGGTCAAACAGGTGTAGCAATTTGGGCAGAAAATAGCACCCTTCACTGCCGATCGTGGGGTCACTAACCGGCGCCTCCAAGAGTCCCCCTGCGAGTCCTGTGAGCACCAGACTCGCGTAGAGCATGGCGGCCCTGTCGGCGAAGTGGAATATCAACCAGGCGGCGATGAACGGGAGGTTGACAAACATCATGGCTTTGCGGCGACCCAACGGGGCCGTGAGAGCGCCCGACGCCAAGCAGCCTAGCGGCACGCATACCAAGTTGATGCTGCCTGCAACATAGGGGCCGTGGTGAAGACTTTTGTCGCGCTCGCTTGTCGCAGCATTTTCACGGTGGTCTGCACAAATTGCTGCTGTTGCTGGTATTTTTGTAAGAACATCGTTTTTGTTTGTACTATTATTATTTGTGGTGTTTCACGACGCACTGTTTTGACATCTGGCCATGCGGCACTGGTCTAATGGCGTCGGTGAATGAGTGGATGATGATGAGGATGATGATGAACCTAACCTAGCCTAGAATGGAGGAGGGGAAACCCGGTGCCGGCACGTAGCCTACTCCTGTCGAAAAGCATCAAGGGGACCACCGGCTTCACGTCCCTTCCGAAGGACGGTACAACTCGAACAGCAGGATTCCTCCACAAATCCATGCTGTCGAGAGGTTGATAAGCAAGGCGAATGAAGTTGTTGTACTAACTTTCATCCCTCCAACCTCTGTCCCGAACAGAACTGGTCATGAGTATGATGGTCACCCATCCAATACCTGACTCAGCGCAGTGTTGCTTAACTTCGGTGATCTAACGAGAACCGGTGTTTCCAACACGACAAACCGTTCGGTGCTTTTGTTGGTCGCGTGGTTGTTTTCAGAGCCGTGGTATGATGTTCAGATGTGTCGTACGGTATTGCTGTGTCGAAGAGGTTTGCCGCCCTAAAAAGGGAATTCTCCTGAAGATGACAAGCCGTGTCTCGTCGAAACGTCGAGGCAAACCTCCTCAGCGCAGAGCAATGCCGTAAAGCACATCTCAACATTGACAAAAACTAAGTAAACAAAATAAATGTAAAATTAAAGTAAAATTAAAAAATAATCAAAGTAGACATGAATCTGAAAACAATTACATCTCAACACCTTTTTTGTGACCTGATTTTAAACAGCAAAATTCACCATAGCCATGGAGATGCTGAGATCGACTGACAGAGCTTCTCAATTCTGCTATCTTATGTTACCACGGGTATATCATGACCTAGCATAGGAGGTTCAATGGTGGATTCACCGTTTGGTAGCCATGGAGATGCTGAGATCGCCTGACAGAGCGTCTCAATTCTGCTATCTTATGTTACCACGGGTATATCATGGCCTAGCATAGGAGGTTCAATGGTAGATTCAACGTTTGTTAGCCATGGAGATGCTGAGATCGCCTGACAGAGCGTCTCAATTTTGCTATCTTATGTTACCACGGGTATATCATGGCCAAGCATAGGAGGTTCAATGGTAGATTCAACGTTTGGTAGCCATGGAGATGCTGTTATCACCTGACAGAGCTTCTCAATTCTGCTATCTTACGTTACCACGGGTATATCATGGCCAAGCATAGGAGGTTCAATGGTAGATTCAACGTTTGGTAGCCATGGAGATACTGAGATTGCTTGACAGAGCTTCCCAATTCTGCTATCTTATGTTACCACGGGTATATCATGGCCTAGCATAGAGGTTCAATGGTAGACTCAACGTTTGTTAGCCATGGAGATGCTGAGATCGCTTGACAGAGCTTCTCAATTCTGCTATCTTATGTTACCACGGGTATATCATGGCCTAGCATAGGAGGTTCAATGGTAGATTCAACGTTTGGTAGCCATGGAGATGCTGAGATAACCTGACAGAGCTTCTCAATTCTGCTATCTTATGTTACCACGGGTATATCATGGCCTAGCATAGGAGGTTTAATGGTAGATTCAACGTTTGGTAGCCATGGAGATACTGAGATCGCTTGACAGAGCTTCCCAATTCTGCTGTCTTATGTTACCACGGGTATTTCATAGCCTAGCATAGGAGGTTCAATGGTAGACTCAACGTTTGTTACCCATGGAGATGCTGAGATCGCCTGACAGAGCTTCTCAATTCTGCTATCTTATGTTACCAAGGGTATATCATGGCCTAGCATAGGAGGTTCAACGGTAGATTCAACGTTTGTTAGCCATGGAGATGATGAGATCGCCTGACAGAGCTTCTCAATTATGCTATCTTATGTTACCACGGATATATAATGGCCTAGCATAGGAGGTTCAATGGAAGATTCAACGTTTGGTAGCCATGGAGATGCTCAGATCTTACTGACAGAGCTCCTCAATTCTGCTATCTTATGTTACCACGGGTACATCATAGCCTAGCATAAGAGGTTCAATGGTAGATACAACGTTTGGTAGCCATGGAGATGCTGAGATCGCCTGACAGAGCTTCTCAATTCTGCTATCTTATGTTACCACGGGTGTATCATGGCCTAGCATAGGAGGTTTAATGTTAGATTCAACGTTTGGTAGCCATGGAGATGCTGAGATCACCTGACAGAGCTTCTCAATTCTGCTATCTTATGTTACCACGCGTAGGTATATCATGGCCTAGCATAGGAGGTTCAATGTTAGATTCAACGTTTGGTAGCCATGGAGATGCTGAGATCACCTGACAGAGCCTATGTTCCATGGGTATAGAATGAGATCGTGTCGATGACCTCTATTTGATTACTCAATAGATCGTGGGTACAGCAGGTACCAGTGCACAGACTACTTACTAAACCAAGAGATCTGGTCTCGATCGAGTGATATGACGTCGGCGTCGACGGCGTCCCCACGGGAGGCGGCGCTCAGTGCGGGGATCACGATGGTCGGAAAGCCGAGGGTCATGCCGTACCCCAGCAGCAATATGTTCTTCGCCGACGTCGCCAGGACCTGGAAAGGTGGAGAAATGAGGGGGCGTTGCATAGCACTCGGGTTTGGTTGGACCTAAAAGAGACCAAGAACCAGTAGCGGAACTTGGTACTCGCAGACACCGCTTTACTAAGATACTAATCTGACTTCCTTGGCCATGTCTTGCGTCGTCTCTTGGCATTGAGAGTGGCATGGATCGCAGGGAAGTTAGTGGGCATCTTTAGAATCGGAGAAATTGTGTTCTATTTCTGTGAATGTGTTTGCTGTAAGTACGTACCAAACCCCCGAGTTAATTTCAAACAAATTGTTAGTACATAGATCAAACTCGTAGTTTAGTTAAATAGTTTAATTTTCTTTTGTAAAAAGGTAAATAGGAGTTCGTTTTTGTATAATTTTTTCTGGGATATAGGCATATCTGGTACCAAATTTTGGAGGAAGAAAAACTTTTATTGGATCTTAAATTATCTTTAAAAGAACCCTTTTAAATGGTGGGATATCATTTGTACGGGCGGCCCTATCAACAATGTGCAAGAAATGCGGCAAATTCTGAGCCACGAAACAGGATTGTGATAAAGATGACCCTGATGGCAAGAACTCCTTTGACAAGGAAACACGTCAAAGCAGAAAGACAGACCCACCTGAGGCAGCGCCGTCCTCAGCGACTTCTTGACGACGTCGGCGTCGGGGTCGACGTCAGCAAAGTTCAGCTTCTCCGCCTTCCCGCCGAGCCGCTCGCCATGTACCCCATTGTAGCCAGGGCTGCACCCCTCAGAACAGAACGCACCCGTGAGACTCAAAGCAAGTGTTAGACGAACAGGGTGACCGCCCAGCCGAAGACATCGATAGTCTTGTAGACGCTGGACACCTACCTAGACGATCGCCCACCCATAGCAGCCATGGGTTCTACCGGTTCTACGCTAGAGAGCTAAAAACGACGCCGATGACACACGGCGGCATGCGACTGAGTGCCGGTCCGACGACTTAACGGTTCGTCAATGTCACCGCGTTGCCTTGACGATCGACGCGGACGTCCTTCGCGGTGCATCCTCATATGTATAGCGTGCCCTGTGCGAGTTTCAACTGTTGCGTTGGGCGCGCTAAGTGTCGCACGTGGCTCCAAGGGGACGTGTGTTGCCGTCTCTTTGGCCGTGTCTCGTGTGCTCTCATTTGCCTGTCGCCGATCATGGGAATGTTGAAACTGTGACGGGTTGTTTCATCAGGGACCTATGTGTGTAGGTAAACAATTGCACCGATCTGTCTCTCCGGACAATACGATGACAATGCGATAACGAGGCATGTGGCAGGAAGTGTCTCGAGTCGGTGCCTTGTTTTGCAATCGACGCAGGCAAACAACGCAAGTTCATGTCAGCTCGTAAATTAGATTTTATTAACGGCTGATTAGTGCACCGCGCTCACGCAACCGCGGAACGACGCTGAGCCTGTTTGCTGAATGCAGCTGGATTCGTGAGAGGGCCAAGACGTGTTGCAGAACGCTTGATATTCGGGGTGAAATCGGTTCTTTCAAAGCGATAAGATTAAAACTAAAGCCCGAAGAATGGCAAGTCTCGGTCGTTTAACAAACACTCGAGGAACGCAAACACTACAAGAAGCTCGGTCGTTCAAAGGGATATAGAGGATCACATTCTCCTTTGGCTTTGACTGACGTGGACCATAGGACCTGGACCAAAGACACTCCAGACATGTGAAGAAGAATGTATCTCTCATCGCACCACAGGAAAGGTCCCCCGATCATGATTTGATTTGATTAGATTTATTGTTTTAAAAAGGGGACTCCCACAGACTCAATCGAAGGGGACAAACGACCAGTTTCCCGCAACCCTTCCCACCTAACTGGGTTGTGCAAACCACGTCTTCGTCGTCGCCAAACGAGACGAAAGGAGGCGGAAAACTTACTCGGGGTCGTCGATGAGGCGCCGTTCTAGTGGTACATCCACCATCCAGGTGACGTTGTCCGAGGACGCCGTCCAGACCGCCATGGCAGGAGGGCACAACTGCGACGACTGCCCGCCCGACCCAATTTCCACCATAATAATCTTGTTGGGCGACGACGACGTAATGAGTGGCTGTAGATATCACCGGGCGTACGGTAGGCGCCTAATTAGGGGATCCCGGCTAACAGACCGATAGCGATACTTGGAGCGACAAGCGGACGGTGCCGTCCTCGCGGTGCATGGCTCCGACATCGAGCCTCCAGACAAAACGCATCGTCCCGCCTAACGAGCCCTCACCCCGACCCAAACAGACCGGTCCATACCTGGGGCCGAGCATTGGCTGGCATTGCTCTCTGGTTGCCTTCTTGTCCGACGCCTCCATGGTGATAGGGGACCTTCGACGGCACGCGTAGACTGCGGTCTGAGCGTACCCCGTCGTCTTATATAACCGACCAGCTTATGTGGCTGATTTTTTCACGACTCTAGGCCCCCGAGCGACTGAGATGAGCGAAGTGCGCTCGCGACGGCGTTGGAGGGAGGCTTACACGTCGCCAGAATGTGGTGCTGGTGGATGTGTGCCAGGGACATTGCCGTCGAAAGGACCGCAAAGTTTGCTCGGGGATCTCTGGGGCTTAGCGGCCGGGCAAAAATCGACACAATTGGAGTCGATCCGATTGGTCGGCTGGCGCCCATTACGTCACAGTGAGCTGTTGTTTTTCATGCGGTGACGAGAGCCATTTGTATCGAGTTCGAGTTCGGTGGCAGTTTGTGGCGAGAGGGCGATTTGGGAGATGCGAATTCAAGACACCATCTATCGACTCCGACATCATTGATTGTCAATCGGTCAAGCGCAGCAAGTACAAGACCGACCGATAGTTGACGTACTTGGTAAGCTAATTGGTGCTAGGTGCGCACTGACTTCAGTATCACCACCGTGTCCACAACTAGCTCGCTGTGCCTGAAGGCTTGTCCCTTGTCACCCGGTCGGTGACAATTACAATGCAATCATTGGTTGAAATCTCTCAGCCTTTTGCTGTCGCAGTGTAGTCATTGGTTGCAGTTCCTCGGCTTTGCTGTAGCTGCGGCGAACGGCAGCTTTACTTGCAGGGTGGTATCGCCATCAGTTAGCAGCGCGAGGAACAGCGAAGAGATGGGGTTCTTCGAGGATTGCCGGTCATGACTGACACTCGATAGCTGGCAGAAGTCGAACTCTATTAAGGTATCTGGGCCGGGGCTACTGAACTGGTGCTTTGGTAACCGACACCTTCGACTACTGAACGTAACGACAGTTTGGTTTGACAGGATCCCACAGGATGTGTGCCTCGAAGACGAGCCGCCCCTTCAAGTTGAATCACATGATACTGAAACACCTCCTATGCGCGCGGCAAAGGTGTGTGGTGTCAATCCAAGTCACCTCTGCCCGCTCATTGTTTGCCTCCATCGCTAATCGCTTGTTGGTGGCTCGGTGCATGTGGCCGTTGCTATTGTCGTCGTAAGTAGGCATGACCCGAGCTTATGGGATAATCAAATATTGGTCAGACATTTCGGTCAAGGCTCAAAGGTTATCACGAGCCACCAGAGTGATGGTTTTGACAATCAATGCCGACTTCGAAATTACAGTGTGCGTGCTTGCAAATCTCTTTTTGGTCCCGTTTTTAATTTCTCATAATAATCACATTTGTATATACCTACGGCAAATAAAACCTAGAGCTGTAATGTTTGAGTTAAATCTTCACAGAATTTAAAGTGTCCATGCCTGAAATATCGAAGTTGGAGTCGCAAAGCAGTTCACTCGAAGTTAAATCTCGATAAAAATTGCGTTTGCTAATTTATAATCGCCAACTCTTTTTCATTTCGTACACATTACAAAGTATTCATGGAGAATGCAAGGCACGGCAAGGAAATGCAGTGACCCACACAATCTCCACCGATCTCTCACTCACCCTTCCAGCGTCATGTCGGTCTTCATTTCGCGACGCCTGCAAGGTCGCTGTCGGCGTCGGTCGATCCGCTACGTCAGAGCGTCGCCTCCAGAGCCCTGTACGGAGGCCTGGTCGTGTCGTCTATTCCGGTGGCGAAGAGACTGCGCTCTGGGAAGCCGACAACAAGAAACCATAGATAGGAGATGGTCAACGATGATTGGAGGCCGATCAAAGTTGGCACTTAAAGAGGGAAGGGAGGGAGAGCTTTGTTTTTCAATTTCAGCATCTCTAATGCCTACCTATAATTGCGACTCTTTCTAGAAAAAAATAACGTCACGATCGTCAAGGTGAAGACGAGCGGGAATTCCCTCTCTTCCTCAGGTTATAAGCATTGGTACTCTAATTTCATTTGGAAGTTCACAATAAGCAGCATCTTTCCTGCAGACGTAGATGTACATGACGCAACCATTCCGTGGGCTTAACAGTAATTCAAGTGAAGCGACGTTCATAGCGCTAAGTGTGCGCTTCAAAGCACGCTGCACATTCGTTGACAGCCTTTTATCATGCAGATAAACCAAGAGCAAAGACGTCTTTGGCACAGAGACTATTAGACTATTAGAGGGAGAGCCTGTTTTATCAGAGTTCCCGACAGCTCTAGCTTTTTATAACATGGTCGCCACTTGGTGTCCTTCGAGATGAGGATCACGAATTAAAGTGTTATGTAACAGCGAGGGCGGCCGACTATGCGATTCGTGACCGACGTTACGGCTTATGTCTGCATTTCGAAGGCTACCCTGTACTCGAAGGGGAAGGCCGTGGTAAGGTGATATCATGCCAACCATAAAATCCTGGATACGATCGACATATCCTGCACTTGTAGGCACAACTTCTGTATATACCTCTGGGTTCCAGTTAAGAGAATCGATTATTCGTGAGCGGTGTCCACCTAAATTGCTGTACAGCTTACTTGCGTCTAATTTTCCCAAACTACTTATGTGAATTGCACCTTATAGTTGTAAGTTTATGAAAAGGCGCTTCGCTGGTATTGACTCTAGTTACTTCAAATCCTGCAATTCTTAGGTTCACAGTAATAGGTATTGGTACCTGCTACCTGGCCAACACTAACAGTCAACGAACTCAACGGCAATTACATTTTTAATAACTGGTGTGACGAAAGTAAGCTACACTGTTTCGATATTCTACTTGCCAAGATTGAAACAGGGACTCAAATGATTACCAGGTGATTTCAAGAACACATGGATTTCATCTTACCAAAGAGCTGCGAAGACGAGATGTACAAATTTCCTGTTTTGACCGCCTTATAAGCAGTTAGCACCCAGCTCCAGCCGAACAAATGGTATGATATTCCAGTCGAGCAAGGTGCCAACGACGAAGTAGGGGTCAAGTAAAGATATTACATAACACCAAGAATGCATACCTTTCCTACCAGTTTGTACCTTGGCAGTAACTTGACGTAGGTAGTGGGTCATCGACGGCGTCCTCGGAGGCTGCTGTTGCATAAGAGTCCGGTCTTCTGGACTGCTGGTACCTGCTCAGACAGGCTCCTGGCTCGAACAGAACCTCCCAACGGGCACCGTACGCAACAATCGTCATCGAGATGACGTTCTTACGATCACAACCCATGACTCCTAACACTTGCATCACATGCTAATTAATAATAACTACAATTTCACAAGTGCGCCGGCGTCAAGTAGTCCACCCACTGGCACACTGATGGGTATTCTCTCTCAACTGAACCCCGCTATAGGCTTCATAATAAATACCTTGCGTGGGTAAGAAATAGCCAATAGGTCAGTTGCCTGCACTCTATCCAGACTCAGATGTAAACATACGTATGATGCTAACAGCACAGTTTGTTTTGGTTGGAAGCATTTTACGAGGAACTGGATACCAACCTAGTTGGCCTTCATGCACATAACAAACTCACACAAATACTGGTTAGTCTATTCTTATGTTTAGACTTTGCATAATCTTTATTCTTTGACAGTACAGCACAAAGCTGCTATTACTGAGTAGCAAATTTGGATCAGTGCTAGCCAAAGGGACAGGGTTCCAGCCAGGATATCTCTAATGCTTGGTAAAAAAGAAACAGTTTCAAATCTCAGACTTTGGGACAACCTCCTGGTGCCACTGACCCTGTCTTGCACTGGAATACCCACATGAAAGCATTCAACCACTGCCTAAACTAACAGCCAGAAGCCACTCCCTTCCACATACTCATGATCTTTAGAAATCCACGATATCTAGACAAGTATGGAGTGGGTAATTAAGGAATCCCTTTAAAAAAATGTCTTATCCGACTCTTTCCTGATTTGGCTAACAGTAATAAAAACCATTGCAATTGCAATGAACATAATAGCATAATTGTTGTGTAATTTATGTACATTGTAAATGAATACATATCACCAGACAAACGCACATGAATCACAATAATTGCATAATAATAATAATAATAATGTTTCAGTGGACACATCGATTTAGGTTTACGAGTAATATTCTAACCGACATCGCGACAACCTGGGCGATGACCTCAGTCGAGAGCGTGTTTGACTAAGATGCTTCTCGACGGAAAATATACCAATCATGTGGCCTAGGTTCGATGCGGGCAGAAGTGCTAAAAATAAAATGCACTTGTTTCAAGTCTTAGCCTGGACATCAGTTCAAAGAGTAAAACCTTGCTTTGAAATGTCAAATTTTTCTTTATCAAAATCTACTGCTCTCTCACCTTGGTTCAAGGTGTGCAGAAATCGACAACAAACGACTCTTGGAGCCAGCAATTCGGTGAACTACAACGTTTCTACATTATGCGAACAATCCACTTCTCGATTCTTTCCTTTAAATAACCATCGCGGCTAGCAAAAGCTTGCATCTGCATCCTAAAGTCATTCTGCAAAGTCTACCATTCACCTTAATAATACGTGTACGGAAAAGCTCTCAAATAATATTTAGCCTCGCTTCCAAATGCATACATAATATTCACTAATATTATCTCGATACAATTTTTGAACTGTCGATAATAAATTAAATCACATATTTTTGTAATTGAGCACGCAGTCTAGTGCGTGCCGAACGTTATGGAAACGCCAACTCGCTTGGAATTCAGCGACATTTGCCTGCTCCTAGCGGCCGCCCGACGGCAGGCTTTGAGACTAAGACACAAAACGCAAACTCGTCTTCCTGGAAACCAATCGACTCTCCCAACACAAGCCACAAATAAACAGGCTTTGGCCGTGGTGAAAAGAGAGCGAAACGTTGATTGCAAAACACGGCAACGTTCCGTCAATCAATGGCGGCCCTACCTAGGGGCCGGTAGGGGCGGGAGTTGGCTGGGGTCACGTCTTGCGAGGGGGCGGCGGCGGGGGCGGAGCAAAGCTCGGGGGCGGCCCGATGTTGTAACTGTTGGCTGACAGTTTGCGCTCCTTGAGGGGAATGTTCTCGTAGATCTGACGCGGGAGGTCATCAGGCGGCCTGCGGCAAGCAACGCACATTTTAAACTTTCTTGTCCTAGTCGTATCTTACCTTTAACAAAGCCTATAAGCAAATAAATTATCCCCAAGCATTTCACATCTGTGTAGGTTGGAGAGAAAGCTATTGGGAGTCGAGCAGGTTAGGTTAAACAGATGTTTTGCCAATCCAGAGGGAACTTCCTCACATCTGTGCCAGGATACCCAGCCTCCAAGATTCCTTGGCAGGTATCTTGCATTTTCCTTAAAAAAAAAAAGATGGGCCAGGAGGTGGCAAAGCAGGCAGTAAAACAAATATTTTCCCACCCATGGCTACTCCAGGCTGTGCCAACGTTATTTTGCTACCTCGTTGTTACGTTGTCATGGTAGCGCGGTGTAGCAAGATTATTCAAGACTTTGGTGTTACTGATATAAGAAAACATAGCATCGTGGTAAACCAATGTTTGAAAACAACGTTCGCATTCACTAACATTTTCTTTCTTCAGTTCAATAGAAAAAAAAAGATTTGGCAATTGAATAAAATTTGTCAGAAGAATATTAGAGCCTTGTTACCACCCTACCCCTCAGATTCAGATGGATATAGCAGAACTGTGTTTTAATTTTGTCAACTGTATCATCGTGTTAATTCTTTTAAACTCATTTTATGTAATCTTATTACTTTTGTAGTTTCGAAATAGCTAATAACGTTGAGCGTAGGTTATAGGTAGAGAAACAACGTCAATGTTACAGTCTCCGCGTGAAAGATGGCCGCCAAATGACTACCTTACCGACAAAAATGCAGAGTACCGGAACATCACGTTAAGTGGAGCCACTGTCGTATGAATTTTAATTTCGATATTTCTCGTAGGTTAACTCGCTTTTGAGACTTTTCACGCTTAAAAAATCTCTATCAATGTTTACCTCAACGATTGATACACACGTAACGATATTAAAAAGCGAGTAACCTACGAAAATTATCGAAATTAAATTTCATACGACAGTGGCTCCACTTAACGTGACGTTCCGGTACTCTGCATTTTTGTCGGTGAGGTAGACATCTTTCACGCAGAGACTGTAACATTGACGTTGAAACTCTACCTATAACCTACACTCAACGCTAATAATCCTACTTAATTCACTGGTAGAGGTAACTTGGAGCTCATGGGGATAAGAAAATGTCTGCATTATGTGCCCGGGAGAGATGCCCATGCAAGCCTCGAAGTCGGCGTGTCAGCACAAAGCCGTACCTTGGCAGATGTGCATCGGATGTTGCACGGCTGGGCCCGCGCTTGTTGTCGCGACCGCTTGGCGAAGTTGGCAGCGAGGTGGTGGAACGTGACAGCGTCAGCGTCAGGCCCTTCGCGGCCGCCACAGCCGGGTCAGCGGCGACCTCCGCCGAGTACCGGATGTTCGTGTACTCGCGGCCGAGCTGCAGGCTCTTCTGCAAGACACCGGCGCCCACGCTCAGCAACGCAACAAGCAGCTCCGTACCGACGGCATTTAGCACCATCCGACGGCTTTCAGGTTATGTACAGTGACAGGGCGAGACCTCTTCAGCCAAGTGTGAGTGGAAATGGTTTTGTAATTTTGCTGCTCCCAGTCCAAAGCATGTGTGGATTGTGTACAGACAAACACAAACTAGCAACGGAATGCAGACGTTCCCTCAAAGCCAACCTGGGTATCGATCGTGTAACTTTTATGCTAGCGATCACAAACGTTATTTCGCTAAATCACATTGATTAACCCAGGAATTTACCGAGATAACGTTTGTTGTCTCTTGTGAAAAAGTGACACGATCCCCAACCAAGGCTGCGATCGCATTGGCTTGACTGCTTGCGGTATGTACACGGTGGAGACGATGGGTTTGAGACGTACCTGCTCGGCTTGCATTCGCTGTGAGACGGTCTCGATGTAGTGCTGTACGGCCAGGTAGACAAACTTATACTGAGCCTCGGTCTGCACCATACCGGAGCGCTGGGAACGCACCATCTGGATCGTGCGCTGGATGTCTATTTCGCAGTCGAGTCCTACACACAGGGACACACAAGGACTTAGTTGACACAACTCGAGGCACATTTCGTAGAGGCTGACAGAGCTGACTAACTAACAAAAACCAGTTGAAATGGGTTTTGAATGCTAAGTAAAGAGCTACTAAATTACTAAATTAGGGAACTTTAGTTGTCCTTTACTTAGCATTCAAAACCCATTTCAAATAGTTTTTCTTAAAACTAGTGCTAAGGATAAATCAAGTAGACATGAGTCTAAAAACCATCATAGCTAACAAACTCTTCTGAAACTCCTGGCAAGCAATAGGGATATCTTTGTTACTGGAACAGTGTCCGTTACAATAGTATGTAGTATTCCGTGGATTTCATAGCACATTTTTTCCACTGCCTAATGATGACTGATGAAACAGATAACAAAATTTAAACAAGTTTCTTGGTATTTTCTAACAAATTACTATGCAACAAGACTAATCAAATAGCCATGTATAAGTAATAAGTAATAGAATATTGCAAATCAAAGAATGGAATAAATTTGTTAGGTACCCAGTATAAAAATGCTATAGCATATGAATTTAAATAAACAAAAGGACATTAGTTTCCTTTTAGTAGCACCCTGTCAAGGGTCCAAGAAATTAGACAGTGCAAAAAAATAAAAAAAAAATAAAAAAGCATCAAAATATGAAAGTTGCTGGCCGGGTTTACTTTATGTGGTAAGCGTACCTTGCCGCTTGATCTGGTCCAGAATCATATCGATGACGATGAAGGTTCCTGTGCGACCGATACCAGCGCTGCAATGTACGACCACCGGGCCAGCTTCGGGCACAGACTCCTGCCGGGCGTTGACATCGTGGAGGAAGTTCAGCACGCAGCCAGGGTCAGCAGGGACACCGTGGTCGGGCCATGCCTAAAAGCCAGTCAACACTGTAGCGGTGCCAACCACTCGAAAGCCTGCTACAAAACGGAATGACTCGGCTCACCTGAAAGTGGTAGTGGAAGACTTTGCGCTCGTTGGGAAAGCCTTCCTTGGCCAGCGTGAATTCTCGGAGAGTGTAATCTGCCGTAGAGGACTCGAGAATGTTGCAGACTGTCAGCTTGCCGTACTCCTTGGATTGGCCTTCTTCTGGCCAGTAGCGGACGCACTTGTTCTGTGAAAGCAATGTTGGCAATGTTGGTAATGTTGGCAATGACCAATGTTGCCAGTAAGGCTGACTGGTCTCCATTTCGGTCAGAAGCTAATCTGCTCAGCGTTGAAAGGAACTCGAAAATGTAGGCTTGTTAAGACGAGCTGAACAGAATTATGGTTTCCTCTACATTACATGTAAAAACTACAGGCTGGGTTTTTGTCACTTTTCTTGAGAGAGGATCAAAAAAAAGCAAGTTTAAACTTGACCTCCATAAATTTGGGGGTGAAATTGTTATCACCATCGTAACAACCCCTGAAAATCTAGAAACAACCTCTAATATTGGATGATTTTTTGTTTAACTCTGAAGTTAACTTTAAACTTTGCTCTGTGGATTCTTGTCACTTTTCAAGGGTGAATGTTTATCTTTGAATAGGTTGTTGATAAATGGTTGTTAGTAAATAGTAGACAGATAGCTGATAGACAAAATTTAGTTGATTTATTGAAAATATTTCAATTCAATTTTTTTTAATGTGGCTTAGAACACCAGATGCCGGGGCTGGATCCCGGAGTCTAACATTAGACCAGCTGAGCGAGCCTACCTTGCCGCGTTCAATCTCCTTGGTGGTCATGACGATAACACGTGAGTTCTCCTGCCACACCATGTCCCAGTAGTGTGTGGTGGTAGCCGGCAGACAACCCTGCGTAGCCACGTAGCACTTGGGTGGCTCATCTGACAGCCCAGAAGGTAAGTCTTCCTCGGGCTGGAACATAATGGCAATGTAACCTGACAAGCAAATCTGGCAAACAAAATCACTGACAGCTTCTAACTCTTTCCCCATTTGTCTTCCAATGGTCAATGTTTAACACAATTCTAGCAGAAATTAAGGAGCTCAGGACGAGACAAACGAAAAATGAACTGGGGATCTAGACTCGTAGTATGAAACACTTTACTTATCATCATTATTGTCATAAAAAGGCAAGGCACAATGCTTTAAAGACCTTTCCCCCACTTTTTTTGGAATTTCTGTGCAGATTTGATCTAAGACCTCAACTACAAAGTTTGATGGTGCAAGAGTAATTCCTGATTCCTGATGCAACTTGGGCAGTATACTTAAGATCTATACAACATCTAAACCTAAGAAGGCCAAAAACAAATCGAAAAGTTTTTGAGGGGTTTTCTTTCCATTGCGACTTGTGATGAGAAGCATGAATGCATCAGCTTTGGACGCTGGTTTGGTTCATTTGAATGGACGCACCTTTATGTAGTTGGCATTGATGTACTCGGAGCCCGGCACTGAAGGGTCCACATCCCTTAGCTTCACTCGTGTGTGGTCGACTGCAAGCAGAGGGGCAAGTCAGGTACAAGCAGGCTCAGCCAAGACAAGACTTGGCAATCAAAACCAATGTTGGTTCTCATTAAAATCATCAGGGTTGCTCTCATTTGCAACATTCTTTAACGGTAAATACTGGCACAAAGCAATCGGCATCTAGCTTCTACCAGGGCCACTCAAAAAAAAGGGGAATGATTTCAGAAGGGGAATGGTTTAATTCTGTAAAGACATTCAGTCTTTTGTGGCGTTTAATCTAGCATGATGTGGTTTAGTTAAAAGTGCCATTTAAGTTAAGGGGAAATATATAGGGAATAGAAGAGCAAGCGTAGACGACGAAATGTTGGAGGGTAGGGAAGAAAAGTATTTTGGGCAGTTTGGAAAATGTTTCATTTATGACAGCATGCATCTATTAAAGTGGGTACACTCACAAGGCAAGATGTTCTTATATCTGTTCTTGTTGCGGTTCTCTGCCTTCTGGCCCTCCTTGCGAGAGAACAGGTGCTTGCACTCTTGCTGCTGCAGAGACTCAAACTCCTCCCAGAAGCCGGGCTTGCCCGTCGACGTGCCGTTCTCTTTCTGCAGATAGACACGGCACAAGGCGTTAACCACCCTCGCACAACGGCTTAAAGAAATTGACACAAATGGTGTTGACGCTCATGCTAAAGTCAACAAGAAATAAAATTGGAAAAATCTTTTATCTAATATAGAGTTCGAGGATAAAATATCCACATCAGTTTTTTCCATCATTAGTTTGTTTTCACCCGATTGAATGGGCTGGAAAGACCAAGAAATCCTGGGAACAACTATAGGAATTTGATGGAAAGTTTAATGGAAAGCTTTACTCCATTCACAAAGTACAGGATTACACTTGGGATTCTTGGGCTGGCAAGATGTTAGGGTCCCAACTTACCAGTGAGACAATCACTTTGGTGCAAAGCAATGGTCAGCCAGAGATTTGAAGGTAATACGTGTGGATGCACCAATAACTGGTCATTGAAGATACGACAAGCATTATGTTATGAGCCTCTCCCCAGCAACTTAAGATTGTTAGTAACAGCCCTCAACTACTTATTCTGGTGGTTAGTGAAGAGAAAATGCAGACGTCTTGCTTATCAAGGTTTATTCTGCAGTACACCTGCCAATGACATTTTCCGATTAAGTCACTGGCTCTGTTTGAATGGCGCACGTTGTGATAAAATCAGCAGCTGAGTGATTTCACCTCAGAATGTGAGTGAAATATTTTAAATAATGACTGTGTTTCAAGATATTTGTTCTGCCCAAGTTATTTGTCTTTATCTGTGTTTTAATTTGACCTGGCCAGTGTTTTCTCGAGGTAACACAAAACAATACCAAGTGAAATCTAATGCCATGACATGTTAAAGTAACTTTACCAACACTGAAAGCCCGACTTTAACAGCTTTGACACTCATCTTGGGTGCAATTTTTATGAAACCTTGGCCACAGTAACTTGAGTTGGCCATACAGACCATTTGCTGAACAAGATTTTGCCCCCAAAGAACCGATCACCAAAAAGCCCTCTTCCAAAGTGCGTTCCCTCGTGGTGGATGCAATGAATGGTGCGTGCGGTGTGACTCACGATCTGGGTTACCTGCAGCTCTCTCACGCGGCTGTCGATGCCGCTGGCGTTGATACGCGTGGCATTGAACGGCTGCTTCAGGTGCACCACTGTCCCGCTGGTCTCCACCATCGGGTTGCGCTTGTAGTGCTCGATTAGCTCTGTCAGGCTCTCGAACTGCTTCCCACCTCCCACGTCGTAGCAGTTGTCCTGCGGCACAGATCAGGTTATGTCCACGTGAATTCGTGGATTCACTCGTCGACTGTCTTTGCTGGTAGTCAATGGCTGAATTGATTCAATTAACGTTACGCAGTTAAGATGAACCCAGTATTAGGACTTCCAAGCACAAGACAACAGCTGCTGTTTAACACTTTTCAAACACCAATGTAAAAATTATGCAGGTAACAAAAGTCAAAATCTCACCTTAACAACAGGAAGATTAGCATAGTAATGGTCTTCAGATGTTTCCCAGGCTGCATGCCTGATTTGACAAGTGCAGTCGTCGCATTTTTTATCAGACAGAAAAATGTAGGAATACTTTGCCATTTTTGCAACAAAATAACTCAATCTGATTGAAATAACGGGACATACAATTTGTTTTCTGCCTTATTTGGAAAGTTATGGAATTTTTTAGCTGCTAATCAAGCAGAACGGTTGATTAGCAGGCGTAGAGCACCGATGCCAGGGCAGGGTGTGACAAAAGGTTCTGTTTCTTAAACGAATCTGCCCACTAAAGACCCACGCACTCTCAGCACCCACTTGACTGTGGCTCCCCGGCAATTATGCTTGGGTAATTCTGCATGCAGTTGAGAAACTCGACACTGAACGTAGCCTCAAGCCCAAGAGTTGGACCAGGGAGTGAGGGCATGGCATGCCATACAGACGTTGAGTGACCCACCGGCAGGTGTGGGTAGATCAATACTCCCTGTCTGGTCATGCAGCCATAGGGCTGGGTTAAAGCAGATGGATCATTCTGATGTACTGGTACTGACCACAGACTAGCGAACAAATCTATCACCAGGCAACACTGTTTTGTTAACAGGATGTTGGTTTCAATTGATAACATGGCTCAAACTGATCACATCAACCCGTTCTGGTAATACAAGGGAACCTAATATTTTTATTTAAAAACACTTATATAAAACAAAAATAGACCTTATTATTTACATTTTGAACACTTTTAAAGCATCATAACGGTAAAAGCATTTGCCATTACTTGCGTTTTAACTTAAATGAAAAAAAATGAAAACTAGTAAGGGTTAAGGAAAACACTTTAATAAACAAAGTAAAGCAACTTTCAGAGTATTGTAGCTGGCAAAATACCGCAAATATAAAAAGGCATGCCTGGTGTCAGTTAGAGACGCTAGAAAAACCCTGTGCCAAGCAGTAATCAGATGGTGACAGGATTATACTGATAACTACGTCATACCAGCGTACAGAAGAGCCAAATCCATACTGGGCCGTTGACTTGGCTTAGATAACTCGTTCCAACTTTTATCCCAGCCATCCTTGAGATACAGCTTTGCTGAGGATTCACACTGTCTTTCAAATGAACCCATCTTGACAATAGAGCAATGAAACCATTGAGGAAAAGTCCCAAAGGCTAGTGATTGGTTACCTGACATCGTATCATGACGTGTGTAATGCGGTCCTCTGTACGCACGGAGAGTACGTAGTCCCCAGGCTTGCTCTGCGATTCCCGGACCAGAAAGCTGCCGTTCTTCCCCTTGTCCAGGATCAGCTTCTCAGCCTGCTTGCCGGAGAGGTGGCCGTGAAACCACCTGAAACATAACCCAACACAACTGTGTGGTTGACTCATTCCATTTCAGCCATTCCAGAACATTGGCAAGGTTGGGATTTTGGATAAAAGAGAACCTCATAAGACAATTCTACACAGTGACTTTTTTCATTGGAGAGCATTGATTGTTTTTGTCAACATAGGGCACCTCAAAATCCAGATGCCAAAAAACTACCTAGGGCGGTCGTGTGGGCTGGCACCATCCAAGTTGACAATCTCAGCATGCCCTCTACTATCATTCTTTACATTTAGGCCACATAAACATGGCCATGATCATAGAATAAGCTTTGATGCATGACGAAAATATATCTACGACGTCAAGATGGGTGGTTCTCTCTTAGGGCAAGAATGCTTCAAGCTTTAGAAGAGTGGAAGTTGGTCCCAGATTCCAGCCACAGTGGGAACCCAACACAGACCACTGTGTCAACGTCGATGCAGCTACCTCTTAGCAAAGTTTTCAGCAGCGACCTTGCACCGCAAGTGGACTTTAGCCGTCAACTCGCGAACGGCAGAAAAAGTGGAAGTCGTAGCCACTGCCGCTGGCTGGAAAAACTCGCACGCATTGCGCAATCTTTCTTTGATCGGCAAACAACGGAGAGAGTCCCACTTATTGGACACACAGTCGCGAAGTACGACGAACATGGCTAGCAAGCCCAAGCAAACACAGGAGTTGATTGTTGCTGGACTGAATCACTCCGCTTTTCTGCCCAAACTAAACAAGTACAGAGCGTGGCCAAGTAGGTATTGGTAACTAACAAAACAGGAAAAGATAACCAAAGTCCAAAGGAAATGAGCCCATGCCGAGATAGACATGCGCTTACATTTGTCGTTACATCGACCTCAAATTGGCAAATCAGTGATCCGGCCAGGCATTTCCCTTGTTAGGTTTTCATGAGTCGACATGCACATTAATAGCTGCTTTGAAATCAGCAGAGAGTGGCTCAGCGAGGCAGGGAAAGATAAGCTGAAGCAGGGGAAGTGGCATCAAGATAGCTAGAGCCAAAGAGTTGCAACTTAACATCAGACAGTGAAAACTTTGTATTTACGATCAAATAATTAAAATAATTATGCAAACTACTGCTGGCTTAACGGAGTCAATCTTACTAGAAAGGTCCATCTTGGACTTTTAACCCTTTTTATTTTTGTAGGGTTGAACAATCCTGTGACTTTTGCACTACTTTCCTGCTCGACTGAAGAACAAATGCCTCGGACACTGCCAGTCTTAGCTGTGATAAAACATGGCACCATAAAAAAAAAACCAACCGCACCAGAGGTTACGCAGAAACTCTCAAAACGAGAGAACGTCGTCAAAAATAATGAGGAGGAACAAACTGAAAATTCTCTGTCAATTTTGGTAACGTGTGGCAAAGCAGCATTTTTAAGCAGGTTTCCACAGGCAAAGCAAGCGACAACGGAACTCGTTAGAACTTGGAAAGATCTTCGAGGGTTGTATCGGACGTTGACATAAACTGCAACTTACTTACAGAGCACGTTTCGAACACCAGAGATCGTTCACAGAAAGTGCCAGCCTTTTCTTGGCTTCATCACGGGATGCTAAACCATTACAATCCACTTAGGTATCCACTTAAGCCAACCACAGGCCTACACCAGTGGCATGCAATTGCATTTAACTGCCAAGGCTAGCCAGTGCATCACAATATTATTGTGCAATCAACAAGTGCAGTTAGTAAATGCACTAATGCCCCAGGAAAGGAAACTAATGCATATCCTCCTCTTAACCTGCCTACAATGTGTGTCATAGCCATTAATTTCAAAGCAGGCCTGTAAAGGTGTTGACAGCATTTACTACGAAAGTACAACACATGCAAATGCATGGTATTTGATAAAGAAACAAAGATTTGCTAAGATTGATGTTCTGCCACAAAGTCTCTGAAGTTGGCACCAAAAGAGGACCTGTAGAAGACGGAATGAGAAGGAGAGTTTTGTTAAGTAAGGACGTCGATTGCATTGGCATGCAAGTCAGGTGCTTTCCTCACGGCTGGGATTCACGGTACTCAGTCTTATGAACTGTGGAAACAATGACCAATGACAAGAATAACAAAAGCCTTGACCAGGAAAACTGAGACCAGGAAAATCAGCCGTTAACTTTGATCAAGGAGATAATTATGGATTTTGCTTATCTGTGTGAAATAATTCTGAAAGTACAGACAGCATAATTTATTGGCCGTGTATCAGAACGCTTTGTAATTAAGAACCAGCATATTTCTATTTAACTAAGAAGCAAATCTTGTCTATAATGCATTTTTTTATTTCAGTGTTTAGTTTTTTCTCCTGTAAATAACTGTCTGCATCCCGAACTACAAAAATTCCCAAAAATGCAGTGTGCTGTGACTGCTACTAAAACATTACCAACAACTGTCTGGGGTTTTTGGCAAGCTTCTTTATTTTTTTATTTAGAAAACCGTTTTCCCTCCTGTAAGTTACAATAATTATGCCAATATCCAGAAGGATTAAGGGAGGATTTTACTACCTCGTGCTCATCACCTTCTTGAGGCTTTGGTAAACAATCCAGTAAGCAGGCCTGGCTGGAATCCAAAGTT
This sequence comes from Protonemura montana, assembly GCA_947568835.1. Taxonomy (NCBI): domain Eukaryota; kingdom Metazoa; phylum Arthropoda; class Insecta; order Plecoptera; family Nemouridae; genus Protonemura; species Protonemura montana. Next base: position 26,472,093 of record OX387603.1, on the reverse strand, counting down.
GATAGGACATTTCATTTTGACATTGATTCTATTTTGAAGAATACATGAATCACAGCTGGTTGTAAATTAGGGTTGTACTGGCCAAATTGATTCTTGCATTCCTGACCGGATGCTCAAAGCTGGACATGAAATTAGTGGGTCAATCCACAGATAAAAGATTGATAAAAGGCACGGAAACCTGGCTTTCTTTCCCAATATTTCATGAACTGGCCATCAGAAAGAAGTATGGTTTGGACGTTCTGATTTCTCTGCTAATAGCCCCAAAGCAAGCCAATTGCTTGCTTTCAAAAGTTGCAAGCCAAAAGTTTAGACCTACTATCAATAAATTGTTATTGTATAAAGGTTTTTATTTTATAAATTGGACATGAAGGCTACGAAAAAGGTGCGACTGTTTGTTTTTTAATAACTTTAGTATTACGCTTTGTTTTTGTAATTTATTTTCAACTTATTTCTAATTATAATGTATTTTTAATTTGGAAAAGTCCACATCCTTTTACTCTTTGACTGTAAACTTTGTGATTAATGGATAAATAAAGAGACAAATAAAAATGGTCATATGTTCCATGAATGCATCCCTGCCTGGATTCCAAAAACAGGGCAAGCCAACAAAGAACCCCCCTCAAACCCCATCAAACAAAGTGGTCAATCACTTGTCTACAATCTAACAGCTCAAAAAGGAACGCCCCAAACCGGAAATGATTGTTCCCAATATTCCTGAAACTCTTGGTCCTTAATATAAACTTTACTTTCGTATTGGAACAGCGGCTATGATGTCAACCCATGGACAAGCTAGAGCGGTGGATATATATGAAGTCATACAAATCACATTCCCTCAGCATAAAGTCATTGCATGGGGCACCGAAAAACAGTTGGTTTTAAGAACATATTTTGCATAAGTCACTTGCTATGCTCCAGAATTTGCAAAACTTTCCTGCTACCAGACACCCACTGGACAATAGTGCAAGGTGCCCTGGATCCCCCACCCACACCCCTTGACTCACTGGAACAGGATGGCCGCCGTACGCAGCTGGTCTATCGTCGTGACGATGATGCGAGTCGTTGGCAAGGCAACAGCGGACGCGAGGCTGGAGCACCGCATCGGAGCCTTGCCGTTCCGCGCCAAGGCGTTCATGGCGCGGACCAATCACCTTCCTTGCTACGTCCGCGAGGGACACATCTCTCACCAATCACGAGCCAGGCACAAAACAAACGGACACACCTAGCACACCCAACGGTAGGTAGCCTACTCACGGTCCTTAGTATCACGCTTTGCACCAACCAGGGTACACTTGATTCAATTTTTGTAATACAATAGATTTGTAGAAAATTACACTGGATCACAACACATTGGCCAAGGAAGTCGCAGGGAGTTCAGCCCGAAATAATAGCGCAAAATTGTGGGGTGGAATTAGATTGCGGAGGCAGCAAGGCTCAAGTGTGGACGCAAGAGCTGCCTGCTAAAGACTGGCTGCCTTAGCAGAGGCTGCTTGAAGGCTGTGGCAATGGGCCCAGACTGTCATTGAGCCATGCCACGAATGGAGACACCTCCTGGCATACCAATGCCATACAATGACAGGGAGGAGAGGGGGACATCCTTGTCAGTCTCACAAGACACCTAGGTAGACGTCTGTCACAGGGATATCCGGCCAAACCATTGCCGTCCCGGCATTTCCTGAGATACACTTTCAACCCAACAGGAGGCAGTAGGCTGGGAGCTCTTTAGATCTCATGACATTGGAGGAAATTGCTGATATTGATTCCAAAAATCTTATCCAAAGAAAGTGAATCCAGTTCTGTAATCTCCAATATCTTTGCTATCTAGTGAAGTATAGGCCAGAACTCATTGTTTCACTGTAAACAATCAATAATACCGTCAGTTATTTTTCTAGGAAAATATCTTACTCTTCTACCTTTGCAAAGCTACCTTATCTCTTCAAGATACACACCCAAAAGCCAAGACACATATTTAACCAAGCACACCTTCCACTCAAAGGAATGAGGCATCATCAAGAAACATAAACTTCTCTGTTCACGTTTGACTATGAGTATCACACAAACAAGGTTGGGCAGGTACAGATGGGCAGGTACCAAGAATTAAAGGGAAACTTAGTTGTTCATAAAGTATTTGCTGTGGGTAGATGGCTAGCACTAAAGTAGGCATTGATCATTCATGCATAATTCCTAGATCTACTCAACCAGATATGAGTGTTTTTATTGACAACTGAATAGATACTATGTCCTAAGGTCACTCTGCTATTATTGCTATGAATGCCAGAAAGAGAGCTCCAACAACTTCCTACTCACTTCCTACATCAACAACATGATTGGACAACAAGTCTGCTATTACCTCACAACAACTGGGACTTCCTAAAAAGGATGGTCGTGATTTTTTGCCAGTTAATTTAAGCGGCCAGGTTGTTTAACTCTACAGCAAGTTCATTGATGGCCCGAGGCCTGTGTTTTAAACAGTGTGGTAGGCAGGTTTTTAAGGTGTGACCCAGATGTGCTGTTTTTTCTCTGCCTAACTGTGGCTGGCTGGCTGGCTCAGGGAGGCAGTGCAGAGCCTTGTTGTGATTATTATTCGTGGCGTGTTGTGTCCTTGGGACCTCATGTAGGTGTCGGAAGCGGGAAGCGCACCTCTTCGCATGACAATTGTCGGTGACATCGTACGATGGAGAGCCCATGTCATGCAATTGGTGCCCAGTGCACACCCAAGCATTGGAAACCAAATCCTAATCAAAGTCCGGATCCCTGTCTGATCAGAGATGGGACAGAAACCTCCAGTTTTGGCAGAGGAAAATAGACAGGGACAGAACTTTGTCTTAGCATTGAGAAGCATGGGCATATGCAACTGGATGTGTGTGTGTGACAGAGATAAAGAAAGAATGGTGGGGTAGGGAAGGGAGTGGCTGGTGAGTGGAAGAGAAAGTGATGAGATGAGGCAATTAAAGGATGCAGTACAATTGTCTACAAGAAGAAATGGAGCTGTGCAGTATATGATGCTTTGAAGAAGGTTGGACCAGCACAGGTCCTGGTGCAGCTATCGAAAAATGATTCATTTTAGCTCAAAAATCCTGCTGTTATATCTAGATGGAGATAATTGAAATTTGACTTCAGATAGAAAAATGTTCTTCAGGATTTGTTTCTAGATGAATCGTTGGATTCAGCCGTATGGATTTTTTTCAACCAGCATTCTTCTCAGAAGTGAGAACAAGCCTGCTAAACGGTGCTAACTATAAGCTAATTACTTGCAGCATCAAGTGCATTGGGGCACGTCTCCAGAGGTGGCAAGTAGTGTTTGCAGAGATGGGACAAATGTAAAGTGCATATCTCTGCTCTCATGTATCCTTGTTTTGGTGACCAGAGTAGGTGCCCAAGGAGTTGACCCCCTTGGCATGGTCACCGCATTTCACTATAGAATTTAAATTGCTAACCAATAACTAACCCGTGAATATATACAACTTTAATAGGCAATTTCCACAAGGCTCATATAGCCATGGGCCAAAATGACTGCAAGCACCAAATCGAGAATGCAAATAAGTTTTCAAGGCATTGCCAAAGCAGCAGTTAAATAACTTATAAGTTGGGGTAATTAGCTACAGACTGGTTAGTGCAGCAACTGGGAGACTGCAAGGTAGAAGGTGAATCAAGGTATAAATAACAACACCCGAGGAAAATGTCACCCCTGGATCGCAGGGACCCCGAAACGTGGACTGACCTTGCGAGTGAATCGAATGCGAGCTGACCGGTGCCCCCTTGCATTCACGCAGACTTCTTGGGCCAAACGCATGCAAGCAACTAGGCCAGCTCCAGCATGGATGACACAACTGACCTTGGCTGACCAAGGCCAGCTCTCAGGTGCCTTGCGTGGGAGGCCGGCCAGCTCACACATCTGACGATGGCATGGCGCCCATATGGCGGAAAACCGCACGTTTCAATGCCCATCCCCATCCCCCCGTTGTTTAAAAGCATGGCTCTTGGTAATGACCACCGAGCCACAGTTTTCAAAGGTGTTCGCATGATTGGTAACAGATTATATTCGGTTATGAGTCTTTTGGCATCGAGTCTTTGGTGGAAGTCGCTGTGGACAGGGAGCACATACGTTTCCAGATAGCCAGGTGGTTGAGCAGAGAAAGTCATGTGCTAGCGCAGCCGGTGGCCTAAGCTAGCTCACGCAGGGGCAAGCAAAAGTCAGTCCCTCTTGCTCTAAGCTCTCTCCCACTCTCTTGCCTGTCAAGGCCCACAGGATGCAGGTCATAGGAGAGGAAGCAAGATAGATAGAGGCTTCCACTAGCCTGTCACACATATATATATATTAAATGGGTGGAAAACATCGGCCTCCTGAATGATTCTGGAAATTTAGTCACATTTGATTACGCCATTTTTTGGCGGATGTTGTCGAATACAAGAACAAAGGCATTAACCGACCAATTTTGCTGGTGTTGGCTGGATGATGTCAAAACAAGTATCATACACAGAGCCACAAATGCAATGGGATCGTAGATCTTTGTTGGTACTAATTATGACAATGATGATGCCATTTTATTGTGATTGCTTTTTTATGTTTTTTTTTTGTACTGAGTAATTTATGTAAATTGTTGGAAGACATTGCATATTTTCTTGAACTGATACTTTCCAGTTTCCTTCCATGTTACACACTGGAGACAATCATTGGAGCCAGGATTTCGTACAGCTTTGTTACCCTTATGATACGATGTGGGTAAGAATGCTTTAACTCACCGTTCAGTGGTAGGATCTGCACAGTTGAGTGGGTATTTGAGTTCAATCATTTCGCCGTTCTTCTCCTTCAGCTGTCCCTGGTTCTCCATGTAGTACTGCACCAGCTCGGAGAGTGTAGCAAACTTCTCCCCGCCATACAAGTCGTAGAAGTCCCCTGTGTTCTGGATCTTGATGTGCGTAACCTCTCCATTCCGCCTGTCGAAAGCATTGACAGGCAAACTTAATTTACATCCCCATTTTAATTAGTGCACAGATCGTGCATCTAATCAATAACACAAATATATTTTAAACAAGTGCTTTGAGAGTAAATGGCTTACCGAACAGACAGAGTAAAGTCTCCTGGATTGCTTCGACTTGGCCGCGCCAGGAAACTCCCATCGAAGCCGCATTCCATCAACAGGAACTCGGCATCGATGCCGGAAATATTTGGATGGAACCATCTGTAATGGCGAGAAATCATCACAGGTTGTGAGAACCTACTACAGATTGCAGTCAAGTTGTTCTCATAAAGAGGCAAAGGCGAGTCTGGTGGCGAATACGATGGGAAGTAATTGGACGTGGAGACTGGCATTATGATTGTAAGTAACAACCAGAAAAATATCTTCTTGATTCCAGTAAACCAACCAAGCTTGGTAAGGATGCAAATTATAGATGGAAATACACTAAGCACAAGCTATTCTGGACTGCAGTCAGAACTGATAAACTGTGGTTTTGTTCGCCAAGAGAAAAACTTTGTCAGTGTAGATTAGCTTGTGGTGATAACTCAGGATGTGTAGGCAGGAAACCAATTTTAATATGTTGAAGTTGGGTTACCTTCTGGAAGCCATTGCAGATTAACTTGTTGTAGGTACTGCAAATAACTTTAAAATCATACTAGCGTACTAGCGTCTAGCTACAAACGAAACTTATCGGAAAACCGTTTACTGCATCCTATTTCAGACACGGACGGGTAGCATTTCTCTGGGAGCTAGCAACAATTCATTATCGCAAACCCAAGAACCACCAAGAACCTTATCACACAACAGACGTTCACTCCTTCTATCTAAGCGCACGTACACTTGTCATACGGAATTCGTATCGCTACACAAACGGCTCTTATCCCAAGGGAAATGTAAAAATGATTCGTACATAAAGACACTGTTATTTTAATTAATTTCAGGTCGTTACGAGATGCAAGTGCATTGCAGCGCGCGACTGACGAGTCGGTCGGCTGTCAAACGTGTGAATAGCAATTAGCAGCCTCCTTCTTTGCTTCGTCGCATCAGGGGACGCGCGTTGGAACTACTGGAGATGCGGTCGATTCAAAAATTATTCTTTCGCTCTCTGATCATCTCATTTCAGTTTTGGAAAAAAATACTGTGATATAAAAAAACTGAATTACAAATAAGAATACAAACGGAATATGCTAGTAGAATAGCCCTAAGTACCAGGACCATTTTATCAACTCGATAAATTTCTGCTTAAAATTCCTGATATTCTTAAAATTTTTATTTTTATTTTTATTGACAGCTCACCATAGAATTGAGTGCCTGCATTGAAAACAGATTTATAATATTTTAGATTTGTGCATTTTAATCTATAATTTCTACGTGCACTTGCGTTTCTAGTTTCAGTCACCTTGAAATTGTCTTTATTTTGTGTAAAAAAAAAAATTACAATCCCCCTCGAGAGGATCGAGTTGGTAGAGCATCCAACCGGCAACGAGAGCACTCGTCCTGGCTTCGTATCACAGTTCAGTTGAATGTTTTTCCAGTCTACCTTTCTTTCCAAATAACAGAATATTAAGCCCATGATTGTCTCCTGTGTGTTCTTCCATTCAAGTATTTCACACATTGTACATTCAAAGGTTTCTCTTATACATCAAATCACCCACCTCATTGCCTTATCTTGTCCAACTTGGTGCCTTTTAACATTTTTTATTATGCTATAATAAAGTTGCCCAATATTTGAAGTGAGGTTTAATGTTTAATTATACCAAGCATTGTTCCATTTCCTTGACCACAATGAGTGTGTCAGCAATTCCAAACTTTTTACCAACTTTTCAATCAGTGTACTTCAAGTGGATAGACTCTGAAAGCCAATCACAAGAAAATTTGAACCACACTTATTGCCAATAAAGACCATAGTTTTGAAATAATAAATAGGTGCATTCTGTATTACCACAACAGTGCCGAAATATAAGAAAAACAGACGTCTACATTCATGAGAAAAGTCCAAAACAAACAATGCAAAGAGGAAGAACTTTGTAACCCAATCTTAAAACTTTGTTTCTGCTGAAGGCATTGATGTGTTCGATCAGAACAAATCTTCGATTCACAAACCTATTAAAACGTCTTGCTAAAAATGATATAATTTTCCTGCAATTGCAAATACTCATAATTTAAATATTTGTAGAAGCCTTTTATTGAGGTTTTCATTGGGATGTGGTTCAGATTCAATGTAATGTATATTGTTACCTTGTTATCTCAGTGGAACCTCTCGTTACCTCCCAGAATGTACGAAGCTATTGTGTTGCAAATTTATCAGCACTCAGGAAAGGTGGAGTCGGTAAGAAGGTATAATTAAACATCATCTAAGATCATGGCATTAATAAGAGTTCGTTTAACTATTTACAAGTATATTCAATAACAATCAGTGAGCATTTGGTTGAAGACTTTAAATGGTTTCCTAAATTTTGGCTAACTTTCTTAGTAGCACTGAACACATATGTCTATGTCTTGAGTTCCGTAGCGGTGTCTTGAAACGTAGAGAAATTGGTTGATTCCCCCATTTCTTTTCCTTCTGCCAAAAGCTCTGTCTGTTGCTTTACATCCTCCAACTGTCTCTCTGGTCTGATTACCGTAAAGTATCGATAAAAACGCCAACCCAGTAGGTAGCAGCCATAACCTGTCACCCCGATACAAGTCACGACAAACCCCTTGTGCAGTCTGTCTAACAAAAGATTCCTTGCTCGGTGATTGAACATGGTTTCTAGCTACTTTCCAGGAGTTTCTTCTTTTCCCCGATTGAATGAGGCAAGTCCGGAAAATGCCCACTTGATTTTGCCCTCAAATCCTTTATCAGCTGTCAGCTAAAACTCTGGCAGATCAGCTTTAGACGAATATCCTTATTCTTTCACGAAAAGGAATATTGTTCAAATTGGCAGAAACAAATAATAGGTTAGTGTAGGCTAGTGTGCCACTACCTTTAATTTTTTCTATGTTGGTAGTTCAGTACAGTGCGCGGGGGCGTTAATCTTTCTTCAAGGCCACCCACGTCAAGTGCGAAATGTCAATGTCAAAGTGTATTTACCGTATTTACCAAGTAAATTGCGATATCGTGTAAGCGAATATCGTAACTTCAACTAGTTGGATTGTTTTTACTATAATGCGATCAAATTAAATGCGTTTGTATCAGAAAACTTTGATAGGCTTACTTGTTTTCGTGTGCTTCTCAGTGGTATTTTATATGATAACTCAACCGAATGAGTTCGTAATCACACAGAGATTTTTTAAGCACAATGGCAACAGTACTGAGCAAGAGCGATTTCGTCAATCTTCCTCCCTGACGAAGGCTGGCCATTTTCCAGAGCTGGACAATCGATATGCTTACAATGTGTGGTGTATATTTACCAAATTACCCACGAACCCACCATTAAAAAGCAAATTTAAAACATTCTTAACTTCGTTACTAGTTCATTCCGCTTCGCGTTTGAGGCTAAATCTGGTTACTGATAATGCCAGTCTTCCTATCGCAGAAGAAGTTCTGGGGAATGTGCAACAGTTGACTAAAAAGTATTTAGAAACTGTATTCTATGATGTAGCTGTCTGCGCGGCAGAGATCGAAGATATTGTGATAGCGATGAGGCCGCACTTCAGCTCCCGGCCCGGCACCTACTACAGCGATTCCTTATTTTTTCTCTCGCTGGGCTTACATCGTCTCGCAAAAGATCAGACTAGAGCTGTCTTGTTTGACGCAGATACAAAACTCATGACCGATGTTGCAGAAATATTCAATGAATTTGAGAGGTTAAAAAAAGCACTATAATTATATCTTATACTTTTATAGCTATATCTTCCTACCACTTTATTATCTTGTAGAAATGTTAATGTATTTATAGAGACTAGTGATAATTTGTTGAATTTTTTGCTGTTTTGAGCTTTTGTTCATTTGTTTTCTCTGAGTCTGCAATTTGTAAGAATCACATCGAAGGTAGTATCGTATCAACCAAGTTCTTTTTGACAGACCTACTAAGCTATGTTCTTACCGCACACAAGTAGTGGTTGGCTACTTTAATACTGTTAATATTTCAAGAGGTAATTCAATCCAGACTATTGAGCCATGTCTAGTAGTTAAGCAAGTTACCTACTACAAAATTCCCAAGGCCAGCTAAAAGTCTATTTATATTCAATAGCTTGATTGCATGTGTCTGGTTTAAGACCTATGAGTAATAAACTTAAATGCAACCTTCACGAAACCTACAAACCCTCCACCCAGAACTGCCTTACATGCAGGATCTAGACATGAGCTCAGTCTTACCCCTGTTTTTGCACTGGCTTTCCGCAGGTTTGGTACCGAAACGCTTTTTGCGCTGGCTCCGGAGCTGACGCCAGTTTACCGCCAGGTTTTGTATGCGTACCGCCAACGCAACCCGCACACACCGTTTGGTGAGCCGCGAGGTGTTGGCTTCCCGGGTCTCAACAGCGGGGTTGTGCTCTTCGACCTCGAGCGGATGCGACGATCAGAAGCGTACCGCCTTGCTCTAACCGCGGAGGCAGTCAACCGCCTCACAGAGACCTACTCGTTCAAGGTGAGGCTTGGAGGACATAAGCAGAATTAGCATCGAGAAAATATACTTTTTTAAACACAATCAGTAGACAAGTGTCACAAAAGTGGAGTAGCTGGTAACTTAAAGGAGCATTTACCCTTAAAAATTAATTTTTACCATCGATTTGGAAGATTTAATAATGGCATTTGTACTTTAAAAAACTCCTGTGTCCATGGTCGTCCGTGCAGAAATTGCCAAAGTCCGCGTTTTTGGCTTGGGTGCTTAGAAAAAAAACTCCCATAAGAAATATACCCGTAGTGCTTTTTCGACCCCTAGCACCTAGACAAACCTCTGATCAGATAAAATTAAAATAATTTGAGCTTAGTCCTCCATCCTTCCTCTGTGTTGAAATAATTTGGCTTTATGATACGATTATTCGTTTAGCTACAGTCAGCGAATTACCGCAGGTAAGTAATTAGCATGCTGCATATTTTCGTGCAATGTCGCTCTGAGCGTGCCGTGGCCGAGCCATAGCGGCAGCGACAGCGCTCGGAAGGAAGAATCGTTAGGGAGGGGATAGACTGCGGCCAACAGAGCGTCCGCAGGGAAAGACAGTACTCTACAAGAGAATCGTACTCAGCTCACAGATCGCGCCGCGCGAAAAGCCAAAAATCTTAGATAATTAGTTGCAGATCCATTTTTTAGAAAATTCTTTTAAATAGGTCAATTTCAATTCATACTAAAGTTACAAATCTATGGTAAAAATAATTTTGAAGGGTAAATGCCCCTTTAATATGGAATGTGACAATACGAGAAACAAAAATACATGCCAATAAATTTTAAATTATGAATGTATATATAAACCTGATTTGATTTTTTTACTACATAAAAGATCTACTTAGGCCCGGTTTTACAGTGGTCCGTAAAGAACCTAACTGTCTGTTATTTGCCTGGCAACAGCTAATCGGAAGATGTATTTTGTTTGAACTGTCTGTTAATTACGTAACTGGCCACTGAAAAACCGGGCCTAGGATGATTTCTAGATAACAGCATGTATATCAAAGAATTTAAGTAGGTCTTTATAAGTCTTTGCCAGTCTAAGAAAACAAGTAAGCTTTGAGAACTGGTTGTTAGTGTACAACCAAACTAATCAAAATAAGTGCAAAACCAGAATAAGCCACGGATACTTCTGCACCACAGTTCTGTAGTTCTTCTTTTGCCACTCTTAGCTGCACTGGTTATAAAATACCATTGGCGATGTCAAGTACGTGAGCGATGAGTGCACTATGTATAATTTACACAATTTCTGTACTTGACAAAAGTTGGTCCCAATCAAGGCTGATGAATGCATTTCATTCCAGGGACACCTGGGCGACCAAGACTTCTTGACGTTGCTGGCTGCGTCTGCCCCACAGTTGGTATACCTGCTCCCGTGCGGATGGAACCGCCAGCTATGCACGTGGTGGCGCGACCACGGGTACGCTGCCGTATTCGACTCATTCCACGCGTGCCAACCGCCCATCCACGTCTACCATGGAAACTGTAACACCCCCATGCCTGTCTCATAAAGCAACGGGACCTACTATGTTGGTTGGCTCATCTGCCTGAGTCCTGACTCGAGAGGCTTCTCAAGAGCGGGATAAAGCTGATATATTATATTATGGAGAAAGAAGAGAGTATACTACCTAACCGTAGAATTTATATATGCATATATTAGGAAGTATACACAAATAGGGCAAATGTAATTGTACCAGAGAGGACCATACCAAATTAGAGTTTAAAATGGAAGCTTAAGAAATTGCAGCTATCACAGAAAGTTTATACAGAAATGCCTTTGCTCCAAGGGGTGATAATGACATCTATCTGCACTGGAACATTTAGTATCTTGGTTTGAAGTTCCTGTACCTTTGCTGTTTCCCTGCCTTCATGCTCGGAAGAATAGTGCATGTGTTCGTTGAAAATGACTTGCTGGCAATATGTGCTAACCCTGGACTCATATCAACATGGCTTAGCAAGGTAGATTTGTTGTGTAATATCGGGATAAAAACTTTATTTTAAGCAAAACCTTTTATCTCTTCAGTGATACAACCATAAAACAAATGATGAAACTGGTTAATTGGAAAACCACGTTTTGATAGCCATAAAAAAATTGCATTTTGGAGATGTGAGGTTCTTCAGCATTTCTACCAGTCCAATATTTTTGTGGCTCTATTTGGAGGATGTATTTGGAATGGTCCTCACGTACTACGGAGCTCTGCTGAAGGTACTGAGTAATTGTAGGAAGAAGTGGGATGCTTGAGTGCCATATTTTGATGACTTGCATTTGAAAGGGTGTGTCCATCCTTGGTATTGGTCCTTGCTATTGTCTCAAGAAACTACCGGAGGGACGCCAATGAATGATATATCTTTGTGTGGAAATATTGGGATTATTATGATCTGACTACTGCCTTTGTGAAAATCGGTGCCTATTACTAATTCTCTAACCAAGAAGAATAGATATTTATATATGTTTAGCCCACGTTATTCTAGTACAAATTAATGAGTAACAATTTATTAATAAGTAAATCAATCTAATGACTTTTTCTAAATTTAATACAAGCGACTTGCAGTTTTTATATTACCTAACAAGTATTTTCTTTGTGAGTGTTAAATCTGCTGCAACTCCCTCATAGCTTGAATCTTGCCATTGAAATCTAAACGTATTAAATATTGCATAATATATTATAATTTACATATAATTATATTTCACTGAGTCTTTATTTTATATGCTGAAGCAGTGGATTTATTAGGAAATGCCATGTAAGAACTCACAACCTAGTGAATGCCACCTGTGGTTAAGACGAAGAATAAATACCTGCACCTTTGTGTACACCAATCACTGCATCCTGACTCTTGAGATGACTTGCATGTCTATCTACGTGCCTGGATTAATGATATCGGATTTTGGACAGTTCCCTTAATGAGGATTCAATAAACCGTCCCTCAGCTAGAGACTTGGCTACACGGCATTCGTGTGGTTACCTTGTGTTTTTTTCTAGGGCCAACAATATTGAGGCCGAGTTTATGCGAGTGGTGGTTTAGGGGCCTAGTTTTCTGCTTTGAGACCCACAGTAGTTGGGCTGACTTTACCCATTTTGAGGCCAAGAATACAGAGGCCCACTTTATGCGCTCCCAAACTAGGCATAGGTGACCTGGGCCTAGGGCATCAAATTTCAGAGGCAGAATAGTGCTGTCCACTGGTACCAGGTAAAAAAAAGCAGCCGGTTACATTCTTTAATTCATTGAAAAAACATCAACGACTATCAATTTCTTGTTTTCCTGAATTTGGATACGAAAGCTTATTACAGGAGCGGAGCTTTTCTTTGAGTTACGATTAAGTGACCTTGTTTTCTAGTTATGTTTGGATAGCCTGAGGGTTAAAAAATTTGTTGAAAAATATCAAAATATGTAGTGGTACATCATCACCTCCACCACCCATTTTATTTCAAATAGGCTTAATGTTGGGGGTCGAGGCTGTGGGTGCTGTCATCTCCCATGTCATGTGTATCTAGCCTTGATTCAGACATTCCTGTAAAACCGTTGTGTGATGATCCGTTATCGTTCACATAGTTATGCACATCGAATATTAGTACAGAGCGGTAGCCATTTGACATTTACACCGTGCTTGGGGGTTGGTGCTGTGGGTGGTGTTATCTCTCATTTGTGGTAGATCATCGCCTCCATTACAGAGGGGTAACTTGTTTACAATTACACTGTGTCTGAAGGTATATATTGTGTAAGTTTCAAAATTCGTACTGTAAACATTTTGCAGTGGAAACTAAACTTGCAAATTTTAACCTTTATGTTTCTTGATTTTTATGAAAATTTTCATAAATTTTGATTTAAAAACTTAAAACTTTGCATATTCAAGTTCTGAGATTTCAAATTGTCCGGTAGACAGCACACAAACAAACATGAAAACTGAAAAACAAATACAAATATACCACAAAAACGCAATCCGACAACGGTTAGCCGTGGGGCGGTATACTACATATTTACCTAAAGAATGTGCTACTACCATAGATAAAAGATAGGGAAGGGAGATACGTAGCCCAAGGCAGAGCAGGTGGGCTCGGGCCTTTCTTAGTGTTACAGAATAGGAAAGCGGCGCTAGTAGTAGCAAACCGCTGTAGGTACCGCGGAATTCGAAAAAACCGTAGTGCATAAGAACCGCACCACTGCGCTAGTGGTTCTTTGTACGAGCGGATACGCGCCGAGTTTAAAAGACCCGTAGTTCATGAAACCCAAGCCGCGCGCTAGAAGCACTTACCAACGCGCGTAGCGCTGAGTTTGAATCGGGGAACATTTGATTTGATTTATTAGTTACAATTTGTATTCATACAGGTGGTAACGTTTTTTTTTTTAATTAAGAATATAGATAGTAAAATATAAGTAATTAATATTAATTATAATGATAACTTTATTAATGATGATAAAAATAATAATTGATAACAATATAAATATTCACGATAAAATAATCTTAGGAACTATGAACTTCTCTCAATTTCTCCGCTCGAGTAATAGACAACAGGCAAGGTGATGATTTGTTCACTTTAGCGACTCGGTTGCTGTATCTGACATCTGTGCACTTGCTTGCCCGCTCTAAATGCTTACATTTTTTGATGTTCGGAATAACACTCGTTTTTCAATGACGTACAGCCTGAAATAATTTCCCACGACCGTAATATGCGGTCATGGCTGTCAAAATGTTCATATCAGAGACTAAACCCGGTGCTGACTGCTGATACTGCAAGAAATTCCACAAATGTAGCTTTTTGATTTATAATTATGGCACTGGCTTATCTTAAATTATCAGCAAGTCGATTAAGAATTAATTTGTTGCGCCATTTCAAACACCGCGGAACTTTTGCTCCAACATCGACAACTATTGACTTTGCTGCTTACGACCACTCACGGTTAATTTGCTTAACTTATACAATGTAAGAGTGTGAATAGCTAGTTTGGAACGAAGATTAAAACAGGTGTATGCAAAAATATGGGAAACACGTGGTCGCGGGTGCAAACTTGATCGCTATCGATCGACGGCCATTTGAAATGAAAGGTCGAAATTGTTGTTGTACCCAAAGAATACGTTAAAAAGGAAAACGTCAGATTTTCCATGGCAACTATTGACGCGGACACGTCAAGTTGCTCATGTTTAAATCTGAATATTCCCAACTGCAGTCATTAAAGACGGCATCGTTTTCATCTATAGCACTGAATTACTAGCTGTGCAAATAAATCACGCGATGATAGCAGCCCAAGGATGGCCGTGGCCGGGTGGATAGGTACGGTACGCACGGAAAGATAAATCATCCAGGGTGATTCCACCACATTTTCAACTACTGCTGAAATTGTAAAAAGTCAAGATTGCACTTGATGGCGGTAATTCACTTTGTAAGTAACAATGACGATCGACAGCCCGGGTAGTGGAAAAGAATATACCTATGCCGGCTAGCCAAGTTATTTGATAATTGTCGGAATCGAGCTTCTGACATTTTGAGGAATTGCATTTTGGTATTTTTAACGCCGACACAGCTCTCCAAGCAACGTCAGGTACATCGCCAGTTTTGACGCGGATATGACAAGTTTTGCAGATAAAGGTCTGAATTTTGCCGACTGTAGTAAACGATGCTATTGTTGTGGCAAAAACCACCCGGCGGCAGCTCGTCTGGGATGGTCGCGGCCCGACGAGCAGGTACGCAGGGGAAGGGTCGCAAAAACTCAGGGATATTTCTCTACAATATCAACAGCTACTGATATTTTACGAAGACGAGAGTTGGGCGATACAAATTTCAGCTCGCATGGGTTTTTCTCGGCTGCTTGAATTGTTAGTCATTTAAATAATACTCATTTCGGTTCGCTGCTCGGGCCGGCAAATTTAATTTCACAGAGCATCGAATTTGAAGTGTTTTAGTTGAACAATTAGACGTTTGGAAGACCACGGATGATACTTAATTAAAATGACACCCAGGCCTTTTTTGAGGTCAGAAATGATGAGGCTGGCAAACACATACATATTTGCATAAACTTGAAAGGAACTCAGTTAATTCTATTTAGTTCCACTTAGTAGTTTGGAAAGATTTGATCAACTGTAGTTGACTTTTGTAGGCTAAAACTTGATGAAGGGAAAGACGACGATAAAGAGGGATCTCGGCCGGAGCTTGTGGGTCCAGCAGATAACAAGTTATTTGACAGGGATTTGCATAGTTTTTTTTTGCTGCGAAATTGAAGACGAGAGAAAGGTGGGATATTCAGGGATACTCAGGGATATTTCTCTACAATATCAACAGCTACTGATATTTTACGAAGACGAGAGTTGGGCGATACAAATTTCAGCTCGCATGGGTTTTTCTCGGCTGCTTGAATTGTTAGTCATTTAAATAATACTCATTTCGGTTCGCTGCTCGGGCCGGCAAATTTAATTTCACAGAGCATCGAATTTGAAGTGTTTTAGTTGAACAATTAGACGTTTGGAAGACCACGGATGATACTTAATTAAAATGACACCCAGTCAACCAAACGAGCAAAATGACCTGTTCTATCGACTACAGCAACTACTACAGTTCTAGGCCAGGTCAGGGCCGCTAACAAGAGAACGCATGGTAATCATTAATAAAAAGCAACACCCCTCACCACTGCCTGCAATAGCTGTGGACGCCCTTGATAAAATGGAAGCCTGCCCGCAGGCGTCAACCCGTCAAAGCTAAATAAAACAATAATTAACAATATTAAAACTTTCTATAACAGTTAATAGAATATTACCTCATCATGTAATACAATATACAAATTATTAGTGGACAATTTTCAACAGATCATTTTCTCGTACCCAATTTGAGATTTCATTAGTTGGCGACATCATCGTGTTTGTCAGCAGAAATATTGGTCACAAAAAAATACTCAGGCTGCGCAGCGCAAGAAATGTAACTAAGTTTATGTAAATGCTGCGGAATATACATGCTCGCATTTCAAATCTAAATTTATTGCTGAAAAACTATTTCCAATATCTCTCGAGTGCAGAAAACTTCGAACGATTTTAGAACAACATGCAGTTGTAATCGTGAAGTTTGTCGCTGCTGCAGTAACTGCCACAACATCTTCAATCATGTTGAAGATAGAAAGCGAAGATGATTTATAAACCAAACCAATGAAAACCAATCGCAAGCTGAAAGCTGTGAAAATTATATTATAAGCAACAAACACCGTTTTGAGGAAGACAATAATTTTTACATTTTAAAGACTTGTTTGTTTTATCTTCAATCCCGTGTGCAATACCATCTTGGGTCAAAATACAGCGTTTAGGTGGCTGACTTATTATGTTGTGTGAGTTTAATTTAGGCTCTGGTTTAGGTAGTAATTGTCGATTTTGAAAATACAATGTTTTTATTCGAGAAGTTATTGCCATCAAAGAATGATACTACTTTTTTTGCATTAGAATACAAATTCTATTAAATCTTTTACTTTCCCCTCTCCTCGTGAAAAGGAAAACAAAAATTTGAAAACAGTAGCATTCAAGACGTGAAGCAATAGGCGCCCTACCACTCATATTTTGGAAGGAAATATTTTCATATTTTTTCATAATTGGAAGGAAATTAAAGTGTCACTCTTACAGTAGACACGGAATTAGTTAGTATGAAAACAGATGTAGATGTTTCAGGTAAGAAATCTAACTTATACTGCCCTGCTCACGACATCGCAAATGTTTTTAAGAAGATGTTTCATCCCTTATTTATTGTTCATAATCTCTAACTAATTTCGTGTACGGTAAGTTAATAACAAATAAACAAGCGACGATTTTTGTCTTAAATTGAAAATCGAAAAAGCCTTATTATTAGGTGATGTTTAGGGGTGTACAACGGTATGGTCTAATGTGAATTTTGCTATAAACTCCCTAATAAATCTGGATTGGCTGAAATTCAACAAAATATTGGATTATTTTAATGAAATTTTGATTTTCGTAAATTATTGAGGATATTCCATGGGAGAATTTTCGGTAAATCATCACACGGTGGCCTCACAAGGTTCTTAACGAGTTGTAGCAAACTTCTGATTTAGGCCTCTACCCTCCTCGCCCATTATGGCGTTCATACGGAATGTGACAATCAACATGAGAGCAAATCTATTTGCATGGCTTAATTCCCACGTGTTAGGTTGCTGAGTCACTAATAAAATACTCAAACAATTATTCTGCGGGAAATTTGTGGGAAATTCGGAAAAACAAACTTCGCGTCGTCGCCTTCGGTTTTTGAAGAAGTTAAAGATTGAGTGATTCGTAATTTTTTTTACATCTACAATACTTATCTTGAGGGAATAACACGTTTTCAGAAATCTTACTTATCTAATTCCAAATATAATGATTGTTTTTAATCATGCTAAAAGGAGTATAAAACTTCCGCCCGTGATCAACGCCGAAATCTCACCAGTCAATACAATTTAGTGAGCGATAATATGTCATTAGATACCCTAAAACATGAAGATTCTAGAAATGTTAGTCTTATCTCGATCAATTAGTTTCAATGAAACCGAGGTCCGTGTACGTCGGTGCGCGGCGCCCAATTCTGTACGGTAGCTACCGACAGCGAGTCCGGGCGAGTCGCTCTGACTCGGGGAGACCCATAGGGAAATTGGAAATAGGGATCATGGAAATTGAACCCAAAATATATTTATTTGAAACGCAATGAGACAACTTGCACGGTCATTGCGTTTAAAATGTCCACGATCTCTATTTCCAATCTCCCTACGGGTCTCCCCGAGTCAGAGCGACTCGCCCGGACTCGCTGTCGGTGCAAGCAAGATGTCTCATTGCGTTTCAAATAACTTGCACGGTACTATGTTGCTATGTTTATGTTAAATTATTAGCAAGTCGATAAAGAGCAAGAATAAGTAAGTCGATACAAAACGATACAAGAGAAGTATACATACACAAATAAATTGCCAACTAATGAAATCTCAAATTGGGTACGAGAAAATGATCTGTTGAAAATTGTCCACTAATAATTTGTATATTGTATTACATGATGAGGTAATATTCTATTAACTGTTATAGAAAGTTTTAATATTGTTAATTATTGTTTTATTTAGCTTTGACGGGTTGACGCCTGCGGGCAGGCTTCCATTTTATCAAGGGCGTCCACAGCTATTGCAGGCAGTGGTGAGGGGTGTTGCTTTTTATTAATGATTACCATGCGTTCTCTTGTTAGCGGCCCTGACCTGGCCTAGAACTGTAGTAGTTGCTGTAGTCGATAGAACAGGTCATTTTGCTCGTTTGGTTGACTGGGTGTCATTTTAATTAAGTATCATCCGTGGTCTTCCAAACGTCTAATTGTTCAACTAAAACACTTCAAATTCGATGCTCTGTGAAATTAAATTTGCCGGCCCGAGCAGCGAACCGAAATGAGTATTATTTAAATGACTAACAATTCAAGCAGCCGAGAAAAACCCATGCGAGCTGAAATTTGTATCGCCCAACTCTCGTCTTCGTAAAATATCAGTAGCTGTTGATATTGTAGAGAAATATCCCTGAGTATCCCTGAATATCCCACCTTTCTCTCGTCTTCAATTTCGCAGCAAAAAAAAACTATGCAAATCCCTGTCAAATAACTTGTTATCTGCTGGACCCACAAGCTCCGGCCGAGATCCCTCTTTATCGTCGTCTTTCCCTTCATCAAGTTTTAGCCTACAAAAGTCAACTACAGTTGATCAAATCTTTCCAAACTACTAAGTGGAACTAAATAGAATTAACTGAGTTCCTTTCAAGTTTATGCAAATATGTATGTGTTTGCCAGCCTCATCATTTCTGACCTCAAAAAAGGCCTGGGTGTCATTTTAATTAAGTATCATCCGTGGTCTTCCAAACGTCTAATTGTTCAACTAAAACACTTCAAATTCGATGCTCTGTGAAATTAAATTTGCCGGCCCGAGCAGCGAACCGAAATGAGTATTATTTAAATGACTAACAATTCAAGCAGCCGAGAAAAACCCATGCGAGCTGAAATTTGTATCGCCCAACTCTCGTCTTCGTAAAATATCAGTAGCTGTTGATATTGTAGAGAAATATCCCTGAGTTTTTGCGACCCTTCCCCTGCGTACCTGCTCGTCGGGCCGCGACCATCCCAGACGAGCTGCCGCCGGGTGGTTTTTGCCACAACAATAGCATCGTTTACTACAGTCGGCAAAATTCAGACCTTTATCTGCAAAACTTGTCATATCCGCGTCAAAACTGGCGATGTACCTGACGTTGCTTGGAGAGCTGTGTCGGCGTTAAAAATACCAAAATGCAATTCCTCAAAATGTCAGAAGCTCGATTCCGACAATTATCAAATAACTTGGCTAGCCGGCATAGGTATATTCTTTTCCACTACCCGGGCTGTCGATCGTCATTGTTACTTACAAAGTGAATTACCGCCATCAAGTGCAATCTTGACTTTTTACAATTTCAGCAGTAGTTGAAAATGTGGTGGAATCACCCTGGATGATTTATCTTTCCGTGCGTACCGTACCTATCCACCCGGCCACGGCCATCCTTGGGCTGCTATCATCGCGTGATTTATTTGCACAGCTAGTAATTCAGTGCTATAGATGAAAACGATGCCGTCTTTAATGACTGCAGTTGGGAATATTCAGATTTAAACATGAGCAACTTGACGTGTCCGCGTCAATAGTTGCCATGGAAAATCTGACGTTTTCCTTTTTAACGTATTCTTTGGGTACAACAACAATTTCGACCTTTCATTTCAAATGGCCGTCGATCGATAGCGATCAAGTTTGCACCCGCGACCACGTGTTTCCCATATTTTTGCATACACCTGTTTTAATCTTCGTTCCAAACTAGCTATTCACACTCTTACATTGTATAAGTTAAGCAAATTAACCGTGAGTGGTCGTAAGCAGCAAAGTCAATAGTTGTCGATGTTGGAGCAAAAGTTCCGCGGTGTTTGAAATGGCGCAACAAATTAATTCTTAATCGACTTGCTGATAATTTAAGATAAGCCAGTGCCATAATTATAAATCAAAAAGCTACATTTGTGGAATTTCTTGCAGTATCAGCAGTCAGCACCGGGTTTAGTCTCTGATATGAACATTTTGACAGCCATGACCGCATATTACGGTCGTGGGAAATTATTTCAGGCTGTACGTCATTGAAAAACGAGTGTTATTCCGAACATCAAAAAATGTAAGCATTTAGAGCGGGCAAGCAAGTGCACAGATGTCAGATACAGTAACCGAGTCGCTAAAGTGAACAAATCATCACCTTGCCTGTTGTCTATTACTCGAGCGGAGAAATTGAGAGAAGTTCATAGTTCCTAAGATTATTTTATCGTGAATATTAATATTGTTATCAATTATTATTTTTATCATCATTAATATAGTTATCATTATAATTAATATTAATTACTTATATTTTACTATCTATATTCTTAATTAAAAAAAAAAACGTTACCACCTGTATGAATACAAATTGTAACTAATAAATCAAATCAAATGTTCCCCGATTCAAACTCAGCGCTACGCGCGTTGGTAAGTGCTTCTAGCGCGCGGCTTGGGTTTCATGAACTACGGGTCTTTTAAACTCGGCGCGTATCCGCTCGTACAAAGAACCACTAGCGCAGTGGTGCGGTTCTTATGCACTACGGTTTTTTCGAATTCCGCGGTACCTACAGCGGTTTGCTACTACTAGCGCCGCTTTCCTATTCCGTAACACCGATGAGTACTAAGAAAGTCCTGAGCCCACCTGCTCTGCCTTGGGCTACGTATCTCCCTTCCCTATCTTTTATCTCTGCTACTACCGTTGAGCTACTATCAATTTGTTTATCTTTTTGTACGCTGTGTTATTGCTGCAACCGTTGATGTGCCTGCAACTAAATTGGAACCTAATTGGAACAGTCCAAAGCAGTCCAAAGACGAACAGTCTTTGATTGGAACGTCATTAGCTGTCAAACACATCAGAAATCGCTTGGAAATTATTGTTGGTGATCGAATTTCTCGCATCATTATGGAAAAAAAACCTTTCGTTGTTAGTGGAGAGTGCTCTGAATCAGATACCGAAGAAGAGATAAATTATCCTTTTGTAAGAGTATGTATCTTCCTGTCAAAGTGATAACCTGGATCAAAGACTATATCAACTATAGATAGACCTGGATACACTATATCCATATAATAGTATCTTTGCTCTATATACTAAATATTCTATAGTAAGATCATAGTGTCATCTGTGATTTGGATCTTTGCAACTAGTAAAAGCTTAGCTCGCAAAATCTAAAACGCCATCTAAAGGCACCAACTCAACATAGCGCATCGACAAAAGAGCCTACAAAACTCATAAAACACGCAATTGCTCTGAATGAAACAAAAATTTGGTTTTCATTTATTTGCGCAAATATGAAGGGTGGGGGGGGGGGGGGGGGCTACTCTCTTGAAATTTTTACAGATGATAGAGTACTTGACGGGCCTTCGACCCAGAACAAAACAAGGCTAACTATTACAACATTTTGGTTTTCATTTATTTGCGCAAAAGTGAAGGGGGCATACTCCTTAAAATTTTCATAGATGATATTATACGTAACAAGGTATCGATCCGTATTGGTTTTAATTTTTGGCCCAGCCCTAAACAAAAATAGGGTAGCTATTACAAAATTTTTATTTTTATTTATTTGCGCCAAAATGAAGGAAGGGTACTCCCTTGAAATTTTCACAGATGGTAGAGTAGATGGCAAGGTATCGAGTTGTGATAGAACTCATTTTTGGCTTAGCCCTGGACAAGACCACCCAAATTTCCCGACACGCAGAAATAATTAAAATCCAACAGCTCGCAAACATTACCTGGACAATTTGGTGCCCGCATGAATCATTTCCTTGTTGATAAGGGCTTGTGTCGTACTTCGTTGTCTTTTCCTACTTGTACTGAGTCAAAACGAAGATTTTCTGCTAGCCACTATGAAACAAAATCCAAAACGGGGAAAAATCTTAATCGCAAATAAATGAAAAGTAAAATTTTGTACTAGTTGGCCTTTTTTTGTCCAGGGCTAGGCCAAAAATTAAGACTATAACAATTCGATACCTTGTCACTCCTTTTGTGCGGGTAGAGGGGGTGGGGGTGGGGGAGGGGGCCCAACAAAAAATCTTAATTGCAAATAAATGAAAAGTAAAATTTTGTACTAGTTAGCATTGTTTTGCCCAGGGCTGGGCCAAAAATTACAACTACCACGGATCGAATGCCCGTCACGTACTGTTGCATTTTTTAGTATTGCATTTTTCTCAGAAAAATGCAATGATGTTCCTATTTGCTTGCATGCGGTATTAAGGGTGGAATATTTATGTGTTGTTCCTTTTGTATACACTATTTTTACTGCGGTTTGTTCACTAAGTCTGCGAAGCAATTCAGAGCAATTTCGAGCTATTGGAGGCCAACGGCTGAGGCTAACTTCCCACGAATATCTTTGCAGGCTAACAACTGTCAGTGCGTAATTTCCTTTACAGGGATCTGGCCCAAACACCCCAACAATGAACATTTCGTCTCCTCACAAAGGGAAGATAGTAATTGGAGAGGCTCCTGAATCAGACGAAGAGCTGGATGTGACCAAAACGTCCGATGTACCTGCCAGCACCACTTCTGAAAAATTGCAGAAGTTTGATGATAGGCTCTTATTTAAAACCCTATTGCACAAGAAGTTAAGGGAATCAAATTTTTCTCTGCTGAAAAACATTACCCATTCTTTTCTCAATTGGTCCCGAGAAGAACACCATAAGTTTCATGGTGTTTGTCAACAGCTGGTTGATGATCAGGTACTATTGCAAGAAGCTATTTCAGATTTGAATGCACTACATCATGATACAGTCAATATTACAGCAAAACTCTCCTCTATCACATCGGCTTCATTCCTCCCTAACATTATTATTCCGGCTGATGAAGTTCACAATAAAAGAGGGATTTTCTCTAAGTAGTTCACAATAAACGAGGGATTTTCCCTTCGTAGTTCATTGTTTTTTCTGTTGTGTTGATCATAATAATTTTTGTATCTATAACTCCAAGTAATTGATGTGTTACTTATCTAAAATACAGAATGTATATAAACTCTAAAGTAAGTGTAATCCACTTCTCATTCTCCTATGCATTTACCATAGAATTAACCAACGTTAAAATGATGTAGAAATACCTACCCAAATTCCTATTTCTATTATCATTATCTTACTTACAATGCATCAAACACTATTAGAGTCAAAATTAGGGAGTTTCAGCTAGAAGAAAAGACAAAATACTTTCATTATAATATGACGTCATTCAATAAAGTCAATCAGGTTATAAATGCGATCATGTCTCCAAATTTAATAATGAAGCTACGCAAAGAGTAGCCAAAAGAGTTTAGGGGTAATAATAGACCAACACCTAAAATGGGAGGCACACATAAACGAGCTAGCAGGTAAACTGGCCAAGATCAGCTTTGCCCTCAGGCACTTATCAAGCCAATGCGACCGAGCTACCCTCCACATCGTCTACTTTGCGCAGTGTCAATCCCTCCTATCTTATGGACTCCTCTTCTGGGGTTTAGCTACTACCAGTATTCGAGTGTTTCGAGAGCAGAAACGAATAATTCGGAACATGACACACCGCCGGAGTCGTGACTCCTGCAGACCAGCTGTCGATGAGTTGCAAATCCTTACTCTCCCCTGCCTGTACATATTGGAAATTAGTCTGTTCGTGAAAGACTACTTGGCTCTGTTCCGAGACATGCTGCCGAACTGCCTCATTAGTATTGCAGACTGAAGATGTCCAAGGAAGGTGTTATGCAGTCGGGAAGGAAAATATACAACGCTCTACCAAACTCCATAAAAATATTGAAAACGCGTCAAGAATTCAAATCTGCAATAAAAACATTCTTACTGGAACGTAACTTTTACAGCATTGACAAATACCTGCGATCTCAGTGCATGAAATTAAATATTGTTTTAATATTGTTGTAAATATTATTATAGTTCTTGAGACGGTTTATACAATAATATCGTTTTACAAACTATGTTATTAAATAAATAAATAAAAAGAGTCGTGTTCCTTGCTAACATCCTATCCTATGCTTAATTAGTTAAGGCATTAGTTAAGGAACCAACTGTACATGTGTGGAATTTTGTAATAATAGGTGTATTTTGTAATTAATTAATAGCCTGTAAATAGTATGTAAATATTATTATTAGAGGCAGATATGTGACATTTTAAAACTCATAGTCATGTGACCATATGAGAGTGGATTGTAAGTCAAATTGTAACAACTTCACAGCAATCAATAAAATTCAACTTTTAAAACGTCATTCTTGGATTTAATTGCAAGTTCCTATCAACTGAAAACAGAAAAATTATTTTTGTCTATTTCCTCTTATCAAAGGATACTAGTTGAAATTCAGGCTCAGAATTTAAAATACTACCTTCAGAGATGAAAGTGTCTAAAACCACTAAAATCTAGTGGTTGAAAAAATTCTTCCTTATTTTGTCGTCGTATGGAACCCTCGTTTTGCTCCTTGATAATCCATCATTTTCTGATTCTGTAAATAATTCGTTAGTATTTTTAGTATAAGTATAAAATAATTTCAGTGACTCTGAAGCCAGGAGGTATACCTCCTAGTACATACCTCTATTATGCAGAAGACTGGACTTGCGACTGGGCTTGTAGCCCACTGCTTCGGTGGAAGAGAGCTGCCGGTTGTGCAAGCCACATTGTGCTCGACACTCACTGGGGGACGGTGAGTTTCCAGTTGTCTTGAGCGTGGGTTTTGTAACGTTTTTGGACTTCTCCTGTTTCTCAAAGGACAAAGGCCTGGGTTGCCTCAAAGAAACTTCCGACGTCTTGGTGGATGTAGGCCTGGACCGTCCCAAACTACACGGGGATTGGCACTCGCTACTGGGGAACGCAGGCTTTTCTGCAGTCATGTTTTGGCAAGGCACTAGTTTTGTCGAGGATGTAGCCTTGGGACTGGAATCATTCTTGTGCTTCTGCTGCTTCACAGCGGATGGAATTTTGCTTGGGGACATGCTTCGTGAATGATGATTCTCAAACCTGGGGCAAGTGAGTGATTCGGGGCGAGAAGGAGGCTGCAAATTGCACGGGGCAGGGCATTCGTGCTTGAGGATCGAGGACTGTTCGGGAGTTGTAGGCCTCATTGCCGGCAGGCTGCATGGAGAGCGGCAACCGGCTCGCAAGAATTCAGGAGTTTCAGGACGAGGTGGGGGTATCTTGGAAGTGTGTCTCCTAGAGCTAACATGGAGGTAATACTGTTAGAAAACTGCAAGTAATATCCATTTCAGTAAACGCACTGGGTAGTTATGTAATGGCAAATATTATCTTTCTTTCTCACAAATTACACCAGCGCACTCTGGTGGATATCAACTGAGATTGAGAATTGTTATTATAAACTCTCATACCTAGTAACAATTTTACCTACTATAGTGACGACTTATCGCCAAACTCGCTGCCGTCTCTCCTTTTCCGTCTTGAGTAAATGCTAGTCTTTCTGCAACATACAGTATGCATGATAATTCGAGAAACTTGGATGAAAAGTACCTACTGTTGTCGTACTGCTTGCTCTTCGACATGCTAGCAAATAAAATTCTTTAGCAATTTTATGGGAATGACCCAAAGGTATACTGTATAGTTTTCTACTTTCGTCAAGCTAAGCAAATTTAGCCAAAGCACTTTGTACTGGCTCAATATGAAGATTATTTTCTGGTTTCCTGCTAAGCCTGTTCTGTGAAAAGGTGTTAATATGATCTTCAAATAATTACAATCTCTAGATGCTAAATGAACTTCGTAGATTATGTAGATAGTTAGAAAGTGGTATGTTTTGACCACATTAATTTGGCCAGGACTGAAGTTAACACTAACTACTGATAGAGCCAGGAATCTCGAGCCATATCAACTCACTCTTTGGATGGCTTTCCCAGTTTTGGTGGTTTGTCTGGCCTGGAGGGCTTTTCCTTCTTTGGTGGCTTTTCCTTTGAAGGCTTCCTTTCTTCAAAGTCATCATCAAAGTCATCGTCGAAATTTCTGCTCGAACTTCTCCCCTGCATTCCTGTCAATCCGAATATTGTCCCAATGTCATCCCAATGACAGACTCGTCAGATTCGAAATAAACACATTTATATGATCGTAAACAGAAATACATTAAATGCATGCTAAAATTACATCATTTGTAATTTCACAATCTGTGAGCTTTCGAAAATATGCTCTTTCACTCGTGATACTAATGCCTGCTTCAACACAATTTTCAGACAACTCTGAGAATAATCTCTGAGAATTATTTATATAAAAATTAAGTCATTCTGTATCACTTTTCATCGAAATCTCGTTCACACGTTTCACTATAATCTTCTTGATAATACTTTTAAGTGTAAGCATATTCTCACTACAACCTGACTAAAGAGTACATTTATTTGACTTGATGGAATGTAATATTTGGCATCGCACAAATGCATTGATTTGAGCAAGAAGAGTTTGTTGAAATGACTAGACTTTGTTTTCCTAGATCTTATCGCTACAGAGAGATATAGGTCCTACAGAAGAAAAGTATGAATCCACATGGACAATAAATCCAATGGTCTAATTCCTTTGAGCATTAGAACGTGACTAGTATCGCAATGGCATCTCGCCAGACTATGCTGAGCCCTCGGTACTTTGAACTGCCGAGCGATTGCCGCAAGGGGCAAAAGCCCTCGTTCCGGCCAACCGAAAAACCCCAAAGTTTTCACGGCGTTCTGACTTTGGCTACTTTGCAAACTTGTCGCTGGCGTGGCCTTCCACAGTGGCATTCAAATCTTCTACAAACGTTTCTTCAACGTCTAGGTATAGAAAATTCCCAAGGAACTAACGTGTGAAGAAATTCTTTCTTATCATTTCGTCCTTTTCATCCGGTGTTTTTATTCTTGTCCTACTTGAAGACGGCTGTTCACTCAGTGCGTCTGAAAGTTAAAAACACATTCACTCCATCAGAATGCCAATCTTTAAATTTAAGACCGAACGGTTTGGCGTGTTAGAAACACCGGTTCTCGTTAGATCACCGAAGTTAAGCAACACTGTGCTGAGTCAGGTATTGGATGGGTGACCAGTTCTGTGACCAGTTCAAACCAGTCAAACAGTGACCAGTTCTGTTTGAGAGAGAGGTTGGAGGGATGAAAGTTAGTACAGCAACTTCACTCGCCTTGCTTATCAACCTCTCGACAGCATGGATTTGTGGAGGAATCCTGCTGTTCGAGTTGTACCGTCCTTCGGAAGGGACGTTAAGCCAGTGTTCCCCTTGGTGCTCTTCGACAGGAGTAGGCTACGTGCCGGCACCGGGCTTCCCCTCTCTCAACTTTCTCCTTATACCTTCTAGGCTAGGCCAGGCTAGGTTCATCATCATCCTCATCAACATCCACTCATTCACCGATGCCATTAGACCAGTGCCACATGGCCAGATGTCAAAACAATGCGTCATTAAACACCACAAATAATAAAAATAATCTAAATTTAAGAATTTTTTTGGCAGATGCCAACTGGATGGCTCCTTTTTAGCAAGTTGTAACCTCGAGAGTTCCTTAAGATTAGAACCCATGAATCTCACAACTCAAAATTCCTGATCCTCCAACAATTCCTGTAAAGCCAAGCTGCCTGACCTTGTGAATGTTTGCTGATGGTTTTTTCGAGCTCCCTGCGCATCACAGCTGTGTATGGGTTTTTCTCCGAGTACGGCAATTTCTCGGAACTGCCATAGGAGGACTTTTCGGAGGTCCTATACGGAGACTTCTCCATTGTGCAGTACGGGTTCTTGTTTCCTGCGCTTGATGGTGTGTGATGGCATCTCTGAGGACTGCATTTGCAGCCTGGCTTTGTCAACGTCAACTTGTCTTTCCTAAAAACAAGGAGGTTTGGCATAAACAAACTCTATTGGGAATTCGGTGATTACAGTTACAGTTCATGTTCAAGGTAGTGCACGAGATTAATACTTTGATTACAGATGAAAATACTTTCTGTAGCATGTAAGATTCATATTCGTTTCTGATTCAAATCAGCTGTAGAAGAATACCTAATAACTTATCAGCAGCTATCGAAGGGTATGACAACATTGGCAAAGGTAGGGGCAAATAATTGGAAAGGTTCATTATGCAATTTATTGGATTCATAAGCTTAAACATTTTCCTGGTCACTGTAGTTTTTTCTTGGTTCTTTTGTCAACGTGTGACATCCTTGAAGAAGTAAGTGGTTAAAAAACTTTGGAAAGTCATCTTGACTCGGATGAAATCTTATTTAAATTGCAAACGCTTGCAATGCGCTGGGTATTTTATTATTATGAACACTACTACCGTCTCAAAAATTCATGCCCAAACGGAGACTCGAACCCTGATCTCTACCTATCGCGAGTCTTGCTCTAACCCATTGAGCTACTTGGACACTTGCTATTTGAGACAATTTTAGTGTATTTGATGAGAATGACGGATCTCCATTTCATTTTTGATCAATTTTTGAGACGGTTATCGTGTTCATAATAATAAAATCATCTTGACTCATTTTTACTTTCCGTTTGCACTCACTTCCCATACTGGATTTTTTTTTGTCACTCAAAAGGTATCATGAAAATAGTAATGAATAGTTTCGCCTAGCAGGTTCAGTCTTACGAGTTACAACCAGTGCACTGCTGTGAACGTGTGTGAGAATATGTGTGTACAAATGATAACGTGTGGTTTTTATTTGTAAGGAAATAATATATTCTAATTAACTGTACCTGAGGGTCCGTGTTCTAATAACAGAACAATAAATAAATCTACTGCTTACACTTGGGTTGCGGGCGTGAGGTTGACGCTGTATCCCTTCTCGATGAGCTTCCTACGTTCGAGGTCTGCGTTCTCCTCCTTCTCGGCCCGCAGCGTGGCTTGCACGGAAGCTACGTCGGCACCTAGCTTTAGTCGAGCCTCCTGGTATTCAGGTGACAAACCAGAGCAAGTCTCGCAAGCCGGTTCCTGCAACGGATTGGTCAGGGCTGGGTAGTGCTGCATAAAGAACCAACCCCCTACCTTTTCTCTTATCTAAGCCACCAACCACCCACCAACAATACTAATCAAGGTATCAAGGTACCAGTCAACATCGTTTCAGTCTATGCTCTAAGCTTCTCTAAGAAAGCAAGATTTTATTTTTCTGTCTGAAAGATATCCACAAAGACCTTTCATCCCCTTTGTTGAACAAAACAGGAATTTCGAAACTGAAACTCCACCCAAAGACAGTTGATTTTAAAGATGAATAAACAAATGCCGATCCCTAATTACGGGAACTTGTATGTGGGTTTACCAATATATATACATATTTTTTAGAGAGTAAATGTGAACGTGAAGAATGGTATGTTACTCAAAGAGATCTAGAACAAGAACCAAGAACCAGCCGATGGTGTGACCCAAACGGTACACTCAGCAACGGCTTAATAAGGGCCTTGCAAAATTGACAAAGTTACAAAAATAAAACTACCTCATTTTTTCCATGCAGCGCACAGAACAAATTGCCTTAACTCCAAACCAGTGTCCTGTACTGTACTATATGTGACTAAAGACTTTTGCACGCTACCTTCCATATCATATTTTACTGAACACCTTGGAATGCCCCTAACCCCAGACAATGATCAAGAAATTCCCAGGCAAGCAATTGGTTGGTAAGATACTACGATTACACATACCCTAACAATTAGAACCAAGTGGCCCAATCTGCCTCACCTGTTGTTGCTTGTCCATGAGCATGCTGATCTGCCCGATCTTGTTGTTGAGATCATTGACAGCCGTCTTCTCGGCATCCAGCTTGGATCGGCTAAGCGCCATCTCGTACGTCTTCCGCAGCTGCTCGAGCTCGTAACGTGATACAAAGTCCTGCTCCAGGCGATTGCGCAGAATGCCCAGCTCCTTCTCCAGTTGAATCTTTTCCTGGCAGATCAAAGCAAAAACGAAATCAAACAAAAATCAAACTAAATCAAAGCAAAGCGTGGAAGCTTGCGGTCACCTGCTATTGGCAAGGTTTTCTGTTTGTTTGCTGGTCACCTGCTATTGGCAAGGTTTTCTGTTTGTTTGCTGGTCACATTTTCATTAAAAACGAGATTGTGATCGTGCATGTTATTTTGGTCAGTATGAATTGAAACGTAAATTGCTCAAATATTACGCACAGAAAAGTTTTGAAATGTTTTTGCTTTTTACAATTATGAAAAAACGTTTCTTTTGAGAGTCTAGCCATATAGGTTTGCTTATCAAAAAAAATTTTTTTTACAAAAAAATTTTCCATTCTGCCACTTTTAGCAATGTTGGCAAGGAATATGATGCAATTTATCCCCCTTCATAAAACTGCATGAAAACTGCAACCTTGTGGTTGCATATGCTTGCTATTTGTAGAGAGACAGTGCTAATATAAATCAGTGCTGCTATAAATACTTGGGGGTATGGTTAGATGAAAAGTTGGAATGGAAGCGCCAAGTTGAAAGAGTAGTGACCAAAAGAACCCGGTGCCTGAATTTTATAATGCAATTTTAAGGGGCAGGTAAAGGTACAGATCTACAAAACACTAGTTAGGCCCGTACTGGAATATGGGGGCATGGCGTGGGACCCGTACCAACTAGGCCAGGTGGAAGCAGTGAAAAGTGTGCAGAGGCAGGCAGCAAGGAGGGTCACGGGAAAGGTGTAAATGTGGAGCTGGGACCCAACTAGCAAATCCTATGTCTATGGTAGCGCAAGTGATATGCTCCAAAAACTAGGATGGAAAAGCCTCAGCCAAAGAAGAAGGAAATCAAGGTTGTGTGGAATGCAAAGAGCCCTGAGTGATAATGAAGGCTGGAATGAAATAAGGGCTGGCATTGAGGAAACCCTTTATGGAAGGCATGGCCAAAGACTGAGGGACAAAATGGAGGTTGGCAGAAACTACTTCCTGGCCTGCACCATAAGGGAATGTAATCTACTGGATCCATGTCTCAGAGAGAATGCAGCTAACGTAAGCTTACAATTATTCAGGAGCAAACTAGATTTAGATTTAAGTTAATAAATAGGTATTTATACCTTGCCACAGTGATATTTCTGTACGCTTGCAAGATGTTATAATAAATTAAATAAACTAGACTTCCATCGAAAACAGTAGATGCTGGCCTCACCTGAAGATCGTATCGCATCTTGTTGACTTGCACCTCGAGTGCGAACCGCTTCGAGTTCTCCTCGCGCACCTTCTGCTCGAGGTCGTTGATCTGCCGTCGAAACTCCGCCTCCGACTGCTCGAAATGCCCGGGACTGGTCGGACAGACGCAGTTCCCGCATCCGTCCTGGTTCCGTCGCGGCTTGTCCTCCGACGGCGGGGACAGGCTGGCGATGGTGCTGTATCGCACCGGCAGGTGGATCTCGATCTCCTTCTCCGAGTCGAAGTTCTTGAACGAGCCGCGGCTGCGAGACTCGGCCAGTGCAATGTTGCTCTGCGGCGTGTTGGTCTTCTTCAGCGGCGCCAACACGATCTTGGTTTGCGTCGTGTTGCTCGGACAGGGGCACGAGCGGTTGTCCAGCTTGGAGCCAAACGACTCTACGTTCTTCTCCGACTTGAGCGAGTTCACCACGGACTTCTCCTGCGACGCCTCCTTGATCGGTGATCCCCCATCGCACGTGGGGCACAGCTTCTCGGAGCGGACGCGTTCGGTCTCTGCTTCTGCCTCCTGGATCCGCTGTCGTAGCTCGGCGATCTCGCGAGCGCATGATGCCGTGGCTGCGTTGCGGGTGTCTTTCAGCACAAGCAGTGTGCGCTCAAGCTCCGCCCCCTGTTCGGCGAACGCCGCCCTCTGATTGGCCAGCTCTGCCTTCAGGCCGGCTAGCTCTTCCTCCACACGTCCTGCGTCCTGAGCCTCCTCCTCCAATTGTGAGCAGCGGCACTCGAGTTCATTGTTGGCAGCTTTCAAATCGTCCAGCGTTCGCAGGTTCTCGAGCAGTTCAATCTCGGTTTGGTGAAACCTGGAGCAAAGACGCTTGCCATAAAACCAAACTGAAACTACCAACCTTTCACTACAGGCATGCCTTACATAGACATTCCAATCTTGCAGGGCAAAGGCTACCACAGACAAAACTTAGATATCCCATCCTTGTGGGGCAAAGGCTACCACAGATAAAGCTTACACAGATATCCCATCCTTATGGGGCAAAGACTACCTCAGACAAAGCTTACACAGATATTCCATCCTTATGGGTCAAAGGCTTACACAGATAAAGCTTGTACAGATATTCCATTATTATCCGGCCCAGACGTCCAATCCCAGGTAAGGAAAGTAAACTCTGTGGCACGTACCCCTTCATTTCGTCGAGTCTCCCGCTGATCTCCTCGTTACGCTGGTCTAACTGACTTCGCACTTGCTTGGTGTGGTCTAACATGTCGCCGCCCACTTTCCGCAGCTCGCTGATCACGGCCGATTGGTCGGCCTCGCTGCGCTTGCGTCGTGCTGCCTCAAGCTCCGCCTCCGCTGCAGCAAGCTCCGCTTCCAGCTTGGCCTGCCGCTGAGCCGCGGCTTCCAGCTCACGTTGGAGTTTCTGCACGAGCTGCTCGAGTTGATTGTTGTGCTTGGCGGCCGAACGTCCGACGTTGGCGTACTCGTCTCTGAGCAGTGCAACTGCGTTGGACACCTCCTCCTGGATGCGTGCCTGCCAGGCACCGCTGTCCTTTTGTTTCAGTTCCTCCAGGCGCCGGATTATCTCACGCAGCTCGTCGCGGAAATCATCGGCGCGGCCGATCCGATCGGCCCCGCTTCCCGCGCGGCAGTCCTCTTCCGTGTTCGCCATCTTTTCGATCTTGCACAGACAGGATTCATATCTAGGCCGGAAGTGAGAACGTTAACAAATAACTGTTTTAAAAATGGGTTCAAAGTGAAATCAAGCAGTTTTGGATTCAAAAACTGATTCTCTTTTTGATTCTGTTTGAATAAGCAGCTCAAACAACGAATCCAACGTCAAATTGGAGTTACTCGAGAATGACAGGCTGTGACGTGATATAGCGTCACTAGAATCAGAGTGACTGTGAGTATTCACAGCCTCTTGGTTCAACTGCTTGGAGATCAGTAATTCTCAACAAATACACTAAAGTCGTCTCAAAAAGCCAGTGTCCAAGTAGCTCAATGGGTTAGAGCAACACCCGCGACAGGTGGAGATCGGGGTTCGAGTCCCCGTTTGGGCATCAATTTTTGCAACGGTTATAGTGTTCATAATAATTAAATAAAAAAAAAGTTTTTCTGCAGTTTTGATCTGTGTATCAAAAAAATACCAACAAATACCTTGCCTACATTTCCTGAGTGCATTTAACAAAAAACCAAAGCTAAAGAATTAAATTTACCCGACTGTCCCTATAAAGCGACTATGCACTTTGAAACCAATTCACTAATAGGGAACTGTGACGCAGATAAAGCCTGTCCGTGTATTCTTACAGTTCCTTCCACATGAGGGTCTCATTGCCGTCCTTCTTGGTCGCCTCCTGCTCCAGCCTCTGTTCAAGCTCACGGTTCCGCTCCTCCAGGCCGGCAATGTCCTCCAGGGACTTCTGCTTCTCTCGCTCCAGGTCTATCACATGGAACTTCATCTCGGTGTGCTCCTTCTCACGCTCCTTGAGCTCGCGAGTGATGCGCAGGATGCGGTCGTAGTCCTTGTCGCGCAGGGCCTTGTCCAGGTCATCCATCTCTACATCGCGGGCCTTGATGATCTCGTGCAGGATCTCCTTCTCTTCCCTGAACTGGTGGCACGTCTCCTTCAGATGCACCAGCTCCAGTTCCTGAGACCGCACGCTCTGCCGGCATCGGTCCAGTTCACACTGACAGCCAGCGTACCTGGACAATTCGGGTTCTTAGTTTCAAATTGATGTGATGCAGTTCACATCTGTGCTAGGTTCAAAGTTTTTGATACAGATAAAGTTTACACAGTGACGGCTACGGGAATGGAAAATCTGCCACAGGAGTGTGTTAACACTATCAGGTTATAATAGAGAAAACTGATTTGATTAATGGCAATGGGGGTGAGATAAGAATAACTTGCAAATAACTCCATCTATCAGAAGAGGTCCTAACTATCTTTGATTGTAGGGAAGGGAAATCCACAAGAGTTTGAGAAGCTCCCCAACACCAAGGTTTGGGAAGCTTTTTTAACCGAAGATGTAATAGCTGTGTAAGTATCTGAGGTACACTAGCACAAGATGAACTACAACCATTGGCAACGAAGCAAATTTTGTTTGAAGTAAAGGGTCCTGTCAAAGGATCTATGAAATGGTTTCAATGCATTGTGTTTTCCTTGTAGGACAGCTGTTATGGCTCAGAGTGTTTGGCATACTTTTCCTCCAATGCGTCTAGCTGCGATTGCAGTAGCTGTGTGACCTCTTCACGGCATCTCCCGGCCTCACGCGCGTCTGCCAGCTCGTACTCGAGACGCAATGTATGCTCCTTCAAGATGGCCGCCCGTTCCTCGACGGCACGCTTCTCTGCACGCAGAGCCGACAGCTGCGTACATGCGCTTGTTGGAGCTGGCTGGAAAGACAAGACCTACACATTTAGTGCCGTTCTTAGGTTTTCACTTAGTCTATTCTTACTATGCATGAAAATTTATATACAAATAACAGGCTACATTTTTATGGATAAAAGCATCTAGATTGTTTTTAGACTCATGTCTACTTGATGTAAACTTAGCACTAGTTTTGACAAAAACTATTTCAACTGGGTTTTGAATGCTAAGTAAAGAACAACTAAATTTCCCCACATTTTGTAACTTGTACCTGTTACTTCTTCAAGTGTAAGAGCAGTCCTGAAAATTGTGTTAGTTAACAATTAATTTTAACAATTTTGCTATTGGAAAATTGTCAGGACTACTCTTACCCTTGAAGAAGTAACCGGAACAAGTTACGAAACGTCGGGAAGTTTAGTTGTTCTTTGCATAGCATTAAAAACCCAGTTGAAATAGTTTTTGTTAATAGCATCTAAAAGTCTTTGGAATCTAATTTATTGATGAACAGGTCTTATGTAGGCATGTAGGTACAATGTATGCAAATATAAACCTTTATTCTTGTTTCCACACTTGTTGTGAGATTGTTTTGAAACTTAACAGCCCTGTTATGACATTGTACAGAGCAAGGTCGGGGTTGTAATGTTCCCGCCACTTTGTGCAGCTAATACCGTGCAAAGCTAATACCTGCATTCCGAAGGCTTGCCGTGGACTGCCCTCGCTCCTTGACTGTGAGAACTCGCTATCGTCGCTGGGCAGGTAGTTGACCAGCTCCAAGGAGCCGCCCTCCGATTTCAGCTCCACAGCCGTTGCGTAATGGCTCTCCCCGCTCTCTTTCCCCGGCTGCGGCCCGGTGCTGGAATCAGGAACCAATGCCAGGTGTCACGCTCAGGTTGAGGAATGATTTCATGCAGCAACGTGGCTTTTTGACACAAGAAAGTGAATCTGTCACGTTTCCGACGTAAAAAAAAATTCCATGTTCACGGGGCTCTCATTTCTTTTTGCTAACAGAATGGCTGAGACTACCACATCTTTCTTTTGCTGACAAGTTAACCTTAAAGATCTGGGAAACAAAAGCAGCACAGAAAAGAAATACATAAAATACAATGAATATGCTACCAAAATATGAATCACTGTCTACTTTTCCTGTACCAAGAATTTTAAGTCTAGCTCCTCTTCCAGTTTCCAAATAGTTTATCAATAGCAGCTTGTTGCGGGACTGAACAGGGAATTTACAGGGGAAGGTAAGAAACTCATCGTACACCCTGACACACGGAGAGGCTTTTTGACAACCGCAGGATGGATCTAGTTCCCCACGCTTGCAACGGCAACCCATGCTGGTGATGGTAGTTTGATCTCAGTGGTCAGCAGGCCTTTGGGCCCAGCCTAGCATGCTGCTGCATTGCAAGATGGAACAGGGACTTACTGGCACTTGGAAAACTGGAATTTTTTTTAACAATGCTTGGTGCAGTTGTCAGGGTTATGGTATGGCAAGCAATAATTTTGCAAGGAGGGTGATTGTTTGGTTGCCCAGTATTGCAATGATAAATTTTAGTGGAATAAATAGCTGCTGAGACTAACCGTCTTGAAAAACGTTTAATTTTGAACGGGTGATTCTAAATTCTAGTGAATAAAATGGCGTTGAAAGCGACTTTGCCTCACCAAGAAACCAAATTCAAAGCGATACATGCAGAACACAGGCGCAGGGTAAGAGCACCTTCTAGAACAGAGGTTTTAGATGCTGATTGAAGAATTCTGGTAAATTTATGCCAGTCGTTTCACACAGAAATTACGAAAGGATTGAGAATCTATGTCATAAATAGAAAACGGTATTTCTGAAGAAAACTTTCTTGTTTTTCTAGAAAGATACTTCATCTTTCTGAACAGAACAAAATTTGCAGTATTTTTTTCCTGGTTTGATATTAACAATTTTGGGATGAATTTTTAATGTAATTCTCCTGCTTGTAAGTGGGTGCTATGTAATCCAGGGTAAACGTGATTTTCTAAATTAGATCAAATATTCCTTGCTGCACTGAAAGAGCAATATAATTTTAGACAAACTTATACGGGACAATTTATTTTACAAGCATCTGGTCTGTTTCTTGAACAACAGGCGTCAAGTTGGCCCTCTAACTTTCGATAATACTGCATTTTTTTTTGCCTTTTTAGTTTTTTTTTGTAAGAGCTCGTTTAAAGCTGAATTGTGCTACCGTTTGAAAGTTTTGAGCTCACCCCTTGTCAAGGAAATCCATTTTCTAAACCTAACCTAACCCAGCAGTCTAGCGCCTAATGAGTTTCTCGTCAACTAGTCTTGGGAGAGTCTTGGTTGCGTCACAAAGGGTTGCCCATTCCTTGACCGGTCGAGGGAATGTTCCAGGTGCTGACGGCTGAGTTTGCTGTGGATGACTTGCCACCGCACCTGCTGACTGGGTTCTACCTGAAGGTGACCAACTTGACCGGGGGTACCAACCGCCTGCGCCAGATCTCCAAGGACAACAAGGCGCTAGTGCAGAAGATCAACTATCTCAACAGGACCAAGGTGACCACATCTTGACCCCAACCATTCATTCTGGACTTCAACAAAAAACCAGTCACAGAGACTTATGGGTTCACCAAAAAAATCCATTTGCATTTCATGAAACGATACTTTCTTAGAAATCTCCATTAATATTAAATTTATATTTATTAATTTTTATTAAAATTTGAAACCTTCTCAAAAAATTGAATCTAACCGCAAGGAATCGAACCTTGATCCCTAGCTTTTGCAAGTGTTGCTATAACCAACTGTGCTAAATGGACACAACCGTTTTGAGAGGAAATTAGAGTGTTCGATGAGACTAACCCCGATGAGGAGCAGAACCCTGAGTTTGTGAATGCTAACACTTACTGGTTTCAAGTTACATTTTAGTGTTAAGTAACTTTTTATACTTGCTATTCTGTTTTAAACTATTCTACGTCGCGGCGATTAACCAGACTTATCAAACACGCCGGTCTATTTCCACCCTAAAAGGCTGAGTCAAATAAGCACAGATGATTATGGCACCACATGCAAAAAGTGAAGACAGGGGTTTGATTCCCCGATAAGGTTCACATTTTTGAGAGGGTGGTAAAGTTCATAATTATAAAAAAAAGTCAAAGCTAAGTTACGACTTGCTATTCCCTTGAAACAAAAGATTAAACCAACTTGATATTTCAGCCAACTAAGCATGAAATTTGTAAATCTGTGAATCTGTAGACATAGGAAGCCAGTAGCTGGGCTGCGCTAGCATAAGGACGTACGCACTTTGTCCTCCCTGGTTTTCGTTGTAAAATGCGAGTACAATGAGCTGTCTTCTGGCATCAGGGCAAAACTGACACGCACCTGCGACCGTACGTACGCGATGACAAGTACGACAAGATCATGATCCCGCGGATGCTCAAGCTGGAGGCATACAACCGAATGATGCACGAGCGACTTGCAAAGGCGGTGAGTCTTCCTGGTCTAGACCGGGCTTCAATCATCGGCAAGTATTTTGCTGGGAGGTGAAGATTAAAGAGTGTTTGTCCTCAAATGCCGTATCCTTTCTGTTTCGATGTTAAGCATTATTCAGTCCTTGCTGCTTAGATGGGTCTTGGCCAGATTTTAGGTAGTGGCTAACTATCTGTGCTTGGAGGGATTTGCTGGGAATAAACGCTGGTTTCCATATCACGTTGCAGCCGGCAGTTTATGGCTACTGGGAAATATACAATGAATGGAAGCGGAACAAGAGGCTCATCTTTACCTCGTCCCGATTTCCTGAAGTTCTTACAAAGGCAGAGCTGATCAAGTTGGGTCGGAAATGGTCGATTGAAGAGGTATCACCAACACTCGAAAATAAACTTCCATTGCTGAACCAGAGACCACGGTATGTTTAAGTAATATTTTTAGTTATTATTGATACAAATTGGTGTACCGAAGTTGCCAGGCGTGTTTAATCGTCAGCCTCTTGGCATCTGCAGGGTGTTCATGGAGTTTGAGACGGCCAAGGGCTTCTATCTGGGTCGGATGGAGTTTGTGCTGTACCACGACGTAGTGCCACTGACCGCAGACAACTTCCTGGCTCTGTGTAAGGGCGCCAACACGGAGCGTCTGGCCTATCGGGGTACGCCCGTGTTCCGGATCAACCCGGGCCTCTACTGCCAGTGCGGAGATGTAACCAGACGTACTGGGCCCGGAGGGCGGTCCATCTACGGCGAAGTCTTCGACGAC
The DNA here is from genome assembly GCA_947568835.1 of Protonemura montana. Lineage (NCBI taxonomy): Eukaryota > Metazoa > Arthropoda > Insecta > Plecoptera > Nemouridae > Protonemura > Protonemura montana. The sequence goes on along the minus strand of OX387603.1, from coordinate 26,432,859 downwards.
GAGAACTTCAAGCTGAAGCACGCGGGACCAGGTACGTGGACCAGGCTTCACGAGAGGTCAGGCGACACCACAAATTGTTTATTATGCCGTTCTGGTGTAACTTCAAGTTGTCATTTTTAAAATTGACAGCTGTCAATTGGCTCTGGCATATTATGGCGAGCTAATCTAGTGGCGTTGTGTCTATCAGGGCATGACCAGGACAGTGGTTGCTATGCGTATGTGCTTTTAGGGGTGCTGTCCATGTGCAACTTTGGCTCGCCCGACTCCAACAGCTCCCAGTTCATGATCACGTTCCGTTCGCTGCACAGTCTGGACGGCAAGAACGTGGTTTTCGGCAAACTGGTCACTGGCATGCAGACGTTGTACAATGTAAGTTGATGGATTCGCTGGTTGGTAGGGAGTAACCTTTTAATGGGGGCTGTGAGGCAGCTACGCCTACTGGTCGTGAGGAGAGTAGTTTTGACAAGAATACAACAATTTTGAGCCTCATGGTTATCTGAACGGTAATGCACGATGTCTGTTTCCAGATCGAGAACCTGGGCACTCGCAGTGGTGCACCCAGGAAGGAAATCTTCATCACACAGTGCGGTGAAATCAAACGGAAAAAACATAGAAAAATATAAAACACGGGTCTGGGTTCTGATTTTGTGTTGCCAACAGTGATTTATGAGTGATTTTAAAGGAATTCATCTTCTTTAGATTCAGTCTGCAAGACTCTGGATTTCTTTTGTGTTTGTGCATGCAAGAACAACTGAAAAACATCTTGTCTAGCTATAATTTCATCAAAATGAGATTGATATAGCCAATTGCTATCTTGTGAACCCAGATTCATGAAAAAAAATCCAAATTGTCATCAAAGTTATAAATCCACCAACATGCTTTGCATTGCCAAGGTCTTGCGTATTCTGCGAAAATGACTGAAGCATTGTATTGGACGTACAATTCAGCCAATTAAACAATCTACGCATAGATACATCGATTTTATCGATAGATTGTTGCCACCTTTTGGTCATGAGCGACGAGGAAACAACAGATGTGTCTGACTTCTGACCTCAAACATATCTCTTATTATAGGTTCGTAAAAGTTCATTCATTAGTTTCTCTGCTGGAGAGGAGACTGATCTCTGCTTGATTAATTTTAGTTATTTTTACGACAGCAATTAAGGTTAAAAATAAATACAATACGAGTGATAATGTTATTAATTTTGTAGCCCGTTGTAAAGCTTGCTAAGAGGTTAGCGGTGGACTCTTGTTAGAGAGAATTATTAATAATGGACATACCTTTACAGTTTACATTGCTAGAAGCTAGGGTCATCAGGGATTGGCCATTGCTATCGAACCTAGCGTTACAGAGGGCAAACTAATGCTGTCAACACTTCCACTCACCAGAAGGCATCCGGAGGAGGAGGCAGCCCAATGGCCTCTGCTTCGTCCGATGTTCCGCTCTCTCCTAGCATCTCCCTGCTCCCGGAACGGCTTGTCCCGCTGCGACTTGTCCCGGCTCTCCCGACCCTGCCGGGCGTGGCAAGGCGGAAGTCCTTGCGCTCGACTACAGTGCATTGCCTCGGGAGCTGGCCTTTGCCCACGTCCATGCTGATGGTGAATGGCTGCTCCTCGAATGAGTCCCCTACCTGGTGGACAAATCAGGGACTTTGCAGTCTCGTTGCTGGTCAAAGCTCGGTGTTTTCCTGTTCGGAACAAGTACTGTGACCATACAGCTGGCTAGTTGCTTCAGATTTAGAAATTAATCCACTATCATGATTGTTTTTAGACTCATGTCTACTTGATGTAACATTAGCACTAGTTTTAACAAAAACTATTTAAACTGGGTTTCGAATGCTAAGTGAAGAAAAACTAAATTTCTTAACGTTTTCTAACTTGTACCTGTTACTTCTTCAAGGGTAAGAGCAGTCCTGACAATTTTCCGATAACGATTTGTTTGGGATTTTATTTCAGAAAATACAAAATACGTTAGTTTTTGAGTTATTGACCCTGATTATTTTATTTGGATGCATTTAGGATGCTTGTACCAGGTAATTGTTATAATTTTGTGTGGTTCTTTTGTTATCAGAAAATTGTCAGGACTGCTTTGACCCTTGAAAAAGTAACAGGTACAAGTTACGAAACGCTGGGAAATTGAAAAACCCATTTCAAATAGTTTATGTTAATCCACTCAAACCACAAATTAAATTTCTAAGCCAATCTTAGGTCCAGGAGAACACAACTCCAAACAACTTGATCTTTTTGTAACATTTTGGCCATGGTTTGCTATTTCCTTCTCTAAACACCACCACATAGTCCCCATCTCTTGCCTGAGTAACCGTCGGCAAGCCCACCTCTCCTCCGCTAGACTGGCTGCCGTTTAGTGCCTCATGGTTCAGCCCACGCAACGCCAGCAGCGTCTTCCTCTTCTTGCGGATCGGCTTCTCGGAGCTCCGTCTCCTGCCCGTCTCCCGAGGGGGCGTGAACTCGTTAGGGGGCGTGGCCACGGAGTGACCGATGTTCTCCTCCTCGCTGGACCGGCGGGTCGACGACCTGGATAGGATTCAGTCTGTGAGATGTGCGTCGGTCCTATTGAAAGAGTTGCTAGCAAGAAGATACTTCTCCAGAGGCTTGGATGGTGGCTGTAGTCTGAGTCATTTCTTGTCTAGGGTTTTAAGCATAGGTTCTACTGTCACCTTCAAGACCCATCCTCATCCTCAAAAAAATAAAAAACCAAAAGAAAGCATCCTTTTTAATTATTTCCACGCAGACAACACTTCTCCTTGGAGTTTTTGTGAGTATCATGTGAGTATAATATACAGCCTCTTGTATAATCAAAATTTAAATCAAAATAAAATCAAAATAATCAAATCAAAATTTAAATAAATACAACGAATCCAACGTCAAATTGGAGTTACTCGAGATTGACAGGTTGTGACGTGATATAGCGTCACTAGAATCAGAGTAACTGTGAGTATTCACAGCCTCTTGGTTCTACTCCTTGGAGATCTGTCATTCTCATCAAATACACTAAAATCGTCTCAAAAAGCAAGTGTCCAAGTAGCTCAATGGGCTAGAGCAACAACCGCAACAGGTGGAGATCAGAGTTCAAGTCCTCGTTTGGGCATACATTTCTGAGACGGTTATAGCGTTAATAATAATAAAATACCCCGTGCATTGCAAGCGTTTGCAATATAAATAAGATTTCATCTAAAATCACAAACCTGTCTGCTGCTGCCTGGGGCAGCTGAGCGTCAAGAGAGAGTGGCCGCCGTGAGTGACCGAGTCTTTCCCCTTCGCTGTCAGCACGGCGGCGTCGCCTCGGGGGCGGCAAAGGCTCGGCAACCATATCAGCGGGGGCAGCAGTACGGGGCAGTGACCTCGAGACGTGGCCCATCTCCTGCAAGTCAACACTGTCAGTGCTCCGAAACAAGTTGCCACCTTATGATGGTTTTTAGACTTATGTCTACTTGATTTATCCTTAGCACTAGTTTTAACAAAAACTATTTGAACTGGGTTTTGAATACTTAGTGAAGAACAACTAAATTTCCCGACGTTTCGTAACATGTACTAGTTACTTCTTCAGGGGTTTGAGCAGTCCTGACAATTTTCCGATAACAAAAGATTTACATAAAATTATAACAATTACCTAGTTCAAGCTTCCTAAATGCATCTAAACAAGACCCAGCTTGTTAAGATGCATTTAGGAAGCTTGAACTAGGTCATTGTTATAATTTTATGTGGTTCTTTTGTTATCAGAAAATTGTCAGGACTGCTCAAACCCCTGAAGAAGTAACTAGTATATGTTGCAAAACGAGGGAAACTTTAGTGGCCCTTTACTTAGCATTCAAACCCCAGTTCAAATAGTTTTTCTTAAAGTTGCCACGTCTTGCTGAATGCGGGCTCCGATCTCTGCTCTACCTTGAAGGCGTCGTCGATGAGCTGATTGCTCCTGGGCAGTGACAGGTATCTCTGGGGCCGCGGCCGCGAGACGCGGGCCAGGTCGCGCAGGGCTTCATCGTAGCAAGCAAGTTGAGCGTCGATTCGTCGGCTTTCCGCCAGACTGCGTCCTAGGCCTGGTCCGGGTCCTAGTCCCGGTCCTGGTCCCGGTCCTGCCCAGCTTGACCGATCCCTCTCTTGCCATCGTCTGTTTGGGGCAAGCATATGTGAAATAATTGACATGTACAGCTGGGTTGGCATCTTCAATGGGAGCCAGGGACATGAGTGCCAAGGTATAGGGCATGATGCAAGCATGGATATGTACAGCTGGGTTGGCATCTTCAATGGGAGCCAGGGACATGTGTGCCAAGGTATAGGGCATGGTGCAAGCATGGATGTGTACAGCTGGGTTGGCAACTTCAATGGGAGCCAGGGACATGTGTGTCAAGGTATAGGGCATGGTACAAGCATGGATGTGTACAGCTGGGTTGGCATCTTCAATGGGAGCCAGGGACATGTGTGCTAAGGTATAGGGCATGGTGCAAGCATGGATGTGTACAGCTGGGTTGGCATCTTTAATGGGAGCCAGGGACATGTGTGCTAAGGTATAGGGCATGATGCAAGCATGGATGTGTACAGCTGGGTTGGCATCTTCAATGGGAGCCAGGGACATGTGTGCCAAGGTATAGGGCATGGTGCAAGCATGGATGTGTACAGCTGGGTTGGCATCTTCAATGGGAGCCAGGGACATGTGTGTCAAGGTATAGGGCATGGTGCAAGCATGGATGTGTACAGCTGGGTTGGTATCTTCAATGGGAGCCAGGGACATGTGTGCCAAGGTATAGGGCATGGTGCAAGCATGGATGTGTACAGCTGGGTTGGCATCTTCAATGGGAGCCAGGGACATGTGTGTCAAGGTATAGGGCATGGTACAAGCATGGATGTGTACAGCTGGGTTGGCATCTTCAATGGGAGCCAGGGACATGTGTGTCAAGGTATAGGGCATGGTGCAAGCATGGATGTGTACAGCTGGGTTGATATCTTCAATGGGAGCCAGGGACATGTGTGCCAAGGTATAGGGCATGGTGCAAGCATGGATGTGTACAGCTGGGTTGGCATCTTCAATGGGAGCCAGGGACATGTGTGTCAAGGTATAGGGCATGGTGCAAGCATGGATGTGTATACAGCTGGGTTGGCATCTTCAATGGGAGCCAGGGACAGGTGCGCCAAGGTATAGGGCATGGTGCAAGCATGGATGTGTATAGCTAGGTTGGCATCTTCAATGGGAGCCAGGGACTTGTAGAGGCAGGATATTGAGGACATTACCTTGCTGGTTCATCTAGCTCATCCAGGGACAAGCTTGCCGTGTGCAGATAGGCAGCCAGTGTCTGTTTCTTGAAGTCGAGGCTGGTGGAAGCCTTGAGCCTTGCTCCACCCTTCGGGGCAGCTGCCGGGGGCGGGGACTCCAGCGAGTCTGCGTCCATACTCTTCTCGGTGAGCTGCGGAGATGGGAAGAGCAGCTCATCGTCGGGGGGTAGGGCCTGTGGGGCCGCCTCCCAGACCTCATCGTAGCCTAGTAGCGTTCCAGGCCGGCCCAGGGTGCCCCGGTCGGGGCTCCTGTTGTCACGAGGAGCGACCTTGACCGGTAATGGTAGACCTTCTGAGGCCGCGATGCTAGCTTCTGAGATATGTATGGGTAGGCCCCCAGAGGCCCCGGCGCTAGATTCTGAAATCTCCTTGTCCAACGCACTTTGAGGGGCTGAATCTTTGTCCACCAAATGTTCGGTGATCTCAAGCGTGACCAGCGAGCTTCCTGCAGCCTTGTCTGGGTCTTCGTACCTGCCGAGCAACCTCTCGAAGATCTCCACTCTTCCCAGCAAACTCTCTGGGCCTTCGTCTTTTGCCAGCAAACTTCCAGCAGTCTCACTCTTGGCTGTTAACGGAACTCCTAGTGATGTTCCCGGCGCCATGTTGTTACCGTGGGATGTCCCAGAAGCTTTGCTGTTTCCGTGGGAACTCCCCGAAGATTTACCGTTTCCGTGGGAACTCCCTGACGCTTTGCTGTTGCCGAGAGAAATTCCTGATGCCTTGCTGTTTCCGTGGGAACTTCCCGATGCCTTGCTGTTACCGTGGGAACTTCCTGAAGCCTTGCTGTTGCCATGGGAGCTGTCGGAGCGCTCGCGTTGCATCTCCCTGCTGAGCTCAGCGTCCTCGTCGTTGAGATCGATGGGTGGCACCCGAAGCAGGACGCGCTGCTTGGCCCCTCCCCCTGTTGCCACGGGAACGCTGTCCAGTGGCAGGCTGCCGTCGCTGTCCCATTCGCTGTCGGAGCCGACGGACTCTGTGCCCGGCTCATCCAGCGTCAGCTGACGTCCGTCCAGCTCGATGCTGGGGACCCGCCCCTTGGAGGTGGAGCTCTCCTCGTGTCTGCCAAGCTGGGCCTCGTGCTTACTGAAGCTGTGGCTCATCACCCATTGGGCGGCATCGCCCTGCCCGAGCTCGCTGTGGCCGCTGGGCGACTCTCCGTTCTCGCCCAAACTCTCGCGCTTGGCCCTTAGCGAGCCGAGGGCCAGCAGACTGCGGGGGCGGGGCTCCGCTGGGTCCATCGCGCCCGACGTGAGCAGCTCCCAGCTGCGTGGCGGGCGGCAAGGAGGTGGGATCACGCCCTCGCCCTCGCTGGCTTCCTCTTCCGAAGACGGCGGAACGAAACGGCGGAATGTCACCGGCTTCACGGCGTTCTCCTCTGACGGGAGGCTTTCCCACGTGTCGCTGTCGGCGTCTTTCGCGCTGCGATTGGCCGGCGACGTCGACCGGCGTGCCAACGAGATCGCGTTGGCGGGAGCCAATTCTTGAGCTTCAGACTTGAGCTCGGCGGCAACGTCAAGGTGGTTGCCATGCAACGCGTAGTCCTCCGCCGTCCAGTCCTGCGCGTCCATAACTCGACGCTGGGCACCCTTCGACAGGAACAGTTGCACGAGCGGCATGTTGCCGTTCTTAGCGGCAAACATCAGCGGAGACCGGTGGTCACGGTCCACTACGTTGACAGAGGAACCGTAACGCACGAGCAGCTCAACCAAGTCTTTGTGCTCGCCCCACGTTGCTATGTGCAGGGGGAATTCGCCGAGGATGTTTGACGTTTCGATGTGGGCACCCTCTTTGAGCAGGATCAGCGAGATCTCGTACAGGCCACGTTTGGCTGCGATGTGTAGGCCAGAGTTGCCGCTGTAGTCAACTGTCGTAATGTCCACGCCTTTCTCCAGCATCAACTGGACCATATCTTTGTGGCCACATTCTATTGCTTTCAGAAAAGGAGTTCGTCCTTCGTTATCACAAATTGTCATTTTGGCTTTGTTGTTGAGTAAAAACCAGACTAGATTGGTGTGTCCGCTTGCGCAAGCCAGGTGCAACGGAGTCCTGTTGGATTTGTCTACGGCATCGATGTCGGTTTTCTTCAGATTGACTTTTAGTTTGTCTAGATTGCCGAGCCATGCAGCCTTGTGCAGCTTTGTTACCGACTTGTCTTTACCACTGGTGTCAACGTAGTAGCCCCAAGCGTGGTCCACAGGCATGGAGTGGTCTTCATCCACTGGTGTGCCTGGGCTCGGCAATTCCATGGAGAACGGCCCCAGGCCACCGCCTCCATGCTCTTTTTTGTCGTTTAATTTCCCTTTCACAAATTTCAATGCCTTCTTCATTGTTGTGACTGCACTGGCTAATGTTTACAACTGAAGTGAAGTGAGTATGCTGGTAGAGAATGTGCAGGTGCAGGGCTGATGCTTGGGTACTGAAAGAAAATCAATACTACATGGCCATTCAAAAGCTGCAAAATCTGCTGCACATGTGACTTGACCACCATTCATAGCATGGCTCCAAATGAAATCTTATCTTAATCTCTAGTGCAGCATGATTAGAACTGACTTAGAATGTGAAGATATTTATCACAATTAAAAGTACTTTAACTTTAATGAATTTATAGACTACTCTTTGAATTTACCTCTGTTTACAGTTCAATGACCTATATGTCAAAATAATGGTGCAGCTGCATTTGAACTGGAGAGTCATTTCATTACTGCAAGCAAAAAATACAAGAGTTCATAGTGTCTGCCAAGTATGGCGAGGTACATCAGAACATTCGTTTTCCGTTAGTAACATCAAGAAGAGTAATACATTTTTTCCTTGCCTATTCAGTATGCGGAGAAGTAGTAAGTGTCTTATCGGAGGGAGTTCCGAATCAAGAAATAGCAGCGAACAGGATGATTACATATTTGCATCTCAATGCAGGTCTCCATCTCGAAGACCTAGTACTGTAGATGATGAGCAAAGTGTTAAAAACTTGCTAAAAGAAATATTTGCTTTGAAAGAGACTAATGTCAGCAGTTGGTTGGTTGAGGTTAGAATGCTTGGATATCTTTTCCATTGTTTTTCTTCTCATAGCATAGCCTTTTCAGCCTAGATTATATTGTTTCATTTTGCAGAATAAAGTGAAAAATTTGTGTGTTGCTTACACCTGCCTTCTGAAGCCTCACAGAGAAGGCTTTTTAAAAGAACTAGCATGCAACTACGCTGTCGACCATCAATGCATATCCACAGCTGCAAAATCACTTGTAGGTGTGGAAGTAGGGGTGAGTTTGCTTGTAGGTATCGAAACAAACATGAACTGCTCTCCTGGTTTGTAAATAATTTCTAATCAAACAAAAATGTATGCCCTTTTCAAGGAACAAGATCAGCGAATACTTATCAAATGTGAGGAGCGTCTAAAAAATCTCCTAACACCGCAATATTCCTGGCTGTTCAGTCATATGGGACGCGTTGAACGAGGAGTCAAGTTTTTAGTTGATTTACGAACAGATGTTCTGGTAATATTCCTCAAGGATTAATTTCTCAATTTTACATAAGCATTAGATATGCTGTCCTAGATATGTTGCTGTCTTATTGTGGTTACAGTAAGACAAATAATTATGTCTTGTTTTAGATTTTGATGGGAGACATTACAGCCACAAACTCATCTCTAGTCCCCTTGCAGCAACTCAATGTTGCACTTAGAGAGATGCTTTCTCTCTGGTTTACCGTTGGCTTTTTGAACTTGGAGCGGGTCACATGGAGGTCACCTTGTGAAATGCTACAAAAGGTACAGCCAGCAACAGTGAGAGTAATTGGCATTTGTTTTCCTATGGGTCAACTCATGTCCGTGCTTAGATTTCGGAGTACGAGGCAGTGCATCCGATGCGCAGCTGGACCGATTTGAAGCGGCGAGTTGGGCCATACAGGCGATGCTTTGTCTACACGCACAGTAGCATGCCAGAGGAGCCGCTCGTGGTCTTGCATACTGCTCTTAGCGACGAGATAGCATGCAGCATGAAGGGCATCGTTGCTGCAGCCTCCAGAATGTCAGGTATGCTATGAAAATATTGAGTCGCTCACTGAATCAGAGCCTAAAGTGTTTTTTTATCAATGAATTTTCAATGTTTCGAATTTTCAGTTGACACTCCTATCGGCTGCCCTGGGCTCACTGTCCCGTCACAGTCAGAAGATCCAGCCTGCGTGAAAGCAGCTATATTTTACTCCATCACATCTACCCAGAAAGGATTACAGGTATAATTTTTGGAATGCATCAATGGACAATTTCAGCATACGAGCACAAACCGACTTAGCAGCCCTTAACACGTGCTTGCAGGGAATCGAGCTGGGAAACTACCTGATAAAACGAGTTGTTAAAGAGCTTCAAGCGGAATTCCCGCTGGTCAACAAGTTCTCCAGCCTGTCGCCCGTGCCAACATTCAACTTGTGGCTGGTAGACAGACTGAAGTATGCGGAGAAGTGCGCTCCCAGCAATGACCTGCTGACTGCCGAGGAAGTCACTTCGCTAACCGAGCACTTGTCTTGCGAGAATGTGTGGGAGGAGTTGCGTCGGCAGCTGAAGACCAACAGCTGGATCCAGGACCCGGCGCTGGTCTCCTTGCTGGAGGCGCCGCTAATGAGGCTGTGTGTGCGCTATCTTTTCCTGGAGAAGCGACGAGGATATGCGTTGGACAATGTCGGTACGTAACTACAGCACATTGGGTCTACCATTTGATTGCAACCAACTTTCACTGCTTAGGAAAGCCGTGCATCAGTTTTTCCTATTTCTTCTTTTCTACTTCACTGCCTTTAGTTTACAAAGCAGAGTTAGTCTGGTCCAGGTTTACTTGTCAGCATACTTTTAAAAATTTCCGTGAAAACACCGGTGTTAATCACCCCTTACTCTCACTCTGTAGGGTCTGCACATTTTAAGTGGTTGACTTGTGCCCCTAAGCATTGACAAAGAAAGGTGATTTGTGCCTGTGGAATGCAGGAATTCAGTATATTTATGATAAAAACTGCAACTTTGTTTTGTACCCTTCCTTGACAGCCAATTTCCACCTGCGCAATGGCGCAGTAATGTGGCGTGTGAACTGGCGGGCCGACCTGAGTCCCCGCGGCCTCGGGAACTCGAGCGGCATCATGGTCAACTATCGGTATTTCCTGGACCGGGCTGAGGAGAACAGCCAGGCTTACCTGGACAAGCAGCAAATCACAGCCTCTGAGGAGGTCCGACGACTGGCCTGCGAGGCCGCTAAGCTCACAGAGAAGCTTTCGTCCAAGATTTGACCCGAGGAAATTTGACCTGGACGTGGCTGGGGGCAAAACGAGGCAGCCTTGTGATAAAGTGCACTGATTTCCTCACAGAAATGTCGGCTTAGTTGACGCAGAAAACCGGGTGTTCCAGAGATCACATTTTTCGGAGGATATACAAATATTATGTAAGAGTAATAACATACTGCCATTTGCAATTGCTTGCAATTAATTTCAGGTTCACATTAGTCAGCCTTGGTGTTTTGGTAGCAGAGTACCTTTTCAATAACGTATTTAGGTGGTTGTATGTGTATTCCAGGGTAGGTAGAAGGTGCTACTGAATAAAGTACATGTTGTTGCAAATTTGTTAATTACTGTAGTATTACACACTGGCTTATTGTAATGAGTACTTTTTGCCTAGATGTTTACATATTTGCTCAAAAACTAAATAGCTCTGTAACTGATGTCTATGGCCTTACTGGTTTTTTAAGAGGTTTGCTATCTACTAGTAATCGACACTTCAAGAAGTAACATCTATCTGATTGTATGTTCCTACTTCCAAACTGACAATGTATAAATAAAATATTGTGTTAATGTAAACATCCATCTTTATTAACAATCGGATTTAGGTAATAACAAATGATGATTGCACATCAAACTCATGTTGTGATTGACTACTCACATTGAGTAGTTTCAGCGTTTATGCTGAAAATTATGTTCAGTGATTTACATAATACTTTGATATCATTTAGGAATTCTGATCTACTGTCTTTTTAACGGCATGTAAAGCGTAGTTTATCGACTTATTGGAAATCCAATGCCATTCATTTGAAACAAAGTTGTAGAACATTCCATGCACCAGCACAGTCGAGCAGTTATCTGAAAAATATGTGAGAATGAATTTGATCTCTAGCTAGCTGTTGGATCTTTATATCAATAGAATCATAGAAGAGTCCCTTACATGTTTCTAGAAGACACTGTGTCTCGTTTGGAGAAATAAATTTATTCCAGTCGTGGGTGCCGATCGGCAACAGACGCAAGATATATTCAGCTGCGATAATTCCTCCAGCCCATGCCGGGAGTGTTTTGTTGAGCGTTGTGATAAAAACAGACCCACCTGGTTTCAAAGTTGCTATCAGCGAAGAAATAAACAAGTCTTTCTGGGTTACGTGTTCTAGTACTTCTGATGCCACCACTGCATCATAACACTCTTTGTTTGATGTGGCATGGTTTTCTATTGTGTCATTAATGTACTCTAAACGGCTTTCTAGGCATTGATCCTTGCTGGCATGGAAACGTGCAGTTTCTATGAGATCACGGCTTGCATCGACTCCAGTTACATTGGCACCGATACGTGCAAGGGGTTCTGCAAATATGCCACCGCCACATCCCACTTCGAGAATTTTAACACCAGAAAGTGGCTCAGGACTATCAATGAGACAAGGATCTGTTTTTCCAGTGTTAGCTAATCCGTCTCGAACCAGTTGCACTCTGAAAAGGATCATTGATCAATGACACAAATGAATTCGGTTACACAAATAAAAATGTCACTAAACAGTATCGGTGAAAGTAACCTTAGCTTATTCATAGAATGCAGTCCTTTCATTTCACCAAGCTCATTCCACCATATATCGGCAAGTTTACTGTGCCGTTTTACTTCATCTACATCCACTGTTTTGCCTTCACTGACTTGTCCATCATTGCTCCCAACTGACTTCGTTCCCAAAGAACTGTTGAAGTAATAATAAAGATATTATGTTTCAAATTAAAATGAGAAGGATTTTAGTGGACTGTAAGTATCGAACTTACCTAATTCTGCAAGCAAAAGGATTACACACTCTAGATTTTATCAAAATATAACCTCTTTTACGTAACACCTCCATCATGTCTACATTCTTATTACCCGCTCAAGAGTCGAACTCAAATGCCTTACATTGCCAGCAGCTTAAAAATTACACCATAAGTGTTTATTATAAAAACTGAAAAACTGTAACTAATAAAAATAAAATGTTTGCAAGCTAATTGTTGGATTTACATTAAGTAGACACTTTATTAAGTCAGCAGTTTTACAAATGCATGAAATTGATTTAAAATTATTTTCGTGCGGTGCATCTGTTGGTGGTTGGTAGCAAAGACGTTGGTAGAACTGATTCTGACATCGGCAGAGGTGGGGAGTAGCTGGTTCATACAACGAGGGTTCACACTTCAGTTTTGGTGTAGTAGTGTTATTTTTCCGGAGGAGTTGAGATGCGAATGCGAGTTTTTAATACATTTCATTTCTGTTCTGGTGAAGTTGTGCTCAAATGTGGTCAGAAGGCGATCCTCAGTATTCACAATGGGCTTTAAACCCTTCAGCATACCAGGATGTGTCTCACGAGCAGGGTAAGTTGGCCGACAGTCCCAATTGCCTAGCTGGGCCTAGGGCTCATGTCTGGTGTACCTATCTACCCCAACCCTAATCATCAATTCAATTGGTTGATGCATTATTTAGTATTTACTTCCTATACTTCTTTTAGTCGACTGGGCAGCTTTAGCTCAGCAATGGATTCAAATGAAAGATACCTGCCCAGAGGACCAAATGCCTGCGGCTCCTCCACCGCCACCGCTGGGCAGGATCGAGGAAAAACTTAAGCCCAGTGATGTTGAAGGAGGGGAGGCACCAATGGAGATGGACAGAGAAGAAACCTCAAATTCTACCATTTCACAAGAAGCCCCTCCTTCTTGGAGTGGGCCAGGTCCGTGGAATAACAATTGGCCTCAGCAGTGGGGTGCATGGGGCTGGGGATCGTCTGGTGGACCCCCTGGAGGCGTTCCTCCCCCGAATCCGGCAGCTGTTTTGACTAAGCAGACCTCAGCCGTGCCTGTACCTGGGTATGGGTACACTACCAGCACACCTGGCTTTGTACCTCCAGCTACCGGTTTTACATACAACCAAAACTCCCCAGCGAGTGGTACTGAATTTAACCAGGTAATGGTTGGGGGCTACTGGACGGCCGGACCCCATGCTGCTAACAATGCCGGCGGCGGACCGGGATCTGGCATGGCTCCGTTCATTAGGGGCAACCGACAGGAGTGGTCTAAACGCAACGACCGATCGCACGAACGCAGCCACTCCATGGATAAATCAGATGACGATGATGACTCGATGCTTTCACTAGGTTTGAGTTTACTGATTTGCTGAAACACTTTTTTGGCTAATGATATCACAAGTTATGAATTTTAACTTGGTACTGTTTAAATAGATGCTGCTAAAAGAAGACAGCTGCCTGCATGGATTAGGGAAGGATTGGAGAAAATGGAACGAGAAAAGCAGAGAAAGATAGACAGAGATGTGCAGATGAGAGAAAGAGAAATCTACTTACAAAAGAAAAAAGAAGAAGAGGATCTTTTAATGACAGAAATGGAAAACAACGGAGAGCCAAGAATACCGAAGAAAAGCAAATTTGTAATGTTTTATTTTTATCAAATTTGGGGACCTTCCTAGAGACTGAATTTCCTGGCTAATACTTTTTTTTGCGTTCTTTAGGATAGTGATTCTGACGAATCGGACAACGGGGGAGGGGCCAGCCCAGCCTTGCCGGTTTCGTCAAAGAAGAAGTCGCGATTTAGAAATGCCAGCAGTCCATCGGCATCTCCACACCGGGCGCACGTCAAGGTTCAAGAGCCACAACTGATCAAGTCTCGCGAAGAGATCACTCAGGAAACGGTACGCTATTAAACAGTTTCTGCTCTCCACGCATAATTTAGTAGCCCTTTACTTAGGATTCAAAACCCAGTTAAAATAGTTTTTCTTAAAACTAGTGCTAAGGATAAATAAAGTAGACATGAGTCTAAAAACCATCATAATTTGCCTGGAGTTCGGGAAGTTTGATATGTCTGTGTTCCATCTGTTGTCTACCTGATGCCTGTGTTTCAGATGTTGAAAGTCCGTCGTATGCTCACGGAGATCTTGCTTGAGGTGACCACCGAAGAAATGGAAGCTGTCGCCCACGAAGTATTGGCCAAAACTAAAGCAAAAGGTATTCCCCAGAAACTGCTTTCTCAAAGAAACATTTTGCAATTATTAAAAAAAGTTTCAAGAACTATCAAATAGCAAGTATTATGTCAGTTGAAACCTCATCCCATGTGAACTTACTGCTCAAGATGTTTAAATGTTGTGCAATTCCTTCTGTGATACCTCTCTAATAAGTTTAAACCTAGGATTATAGAATAATTATCTATGCTACCCTACCATATTGAAGACCAATTTACTTTTGAAATCAGATCTTTATTTTTTATTTGCTTTATCTTTTGGGAAAAACTCAACAAGAATAAGATTTTTTATGAACTAATTCGATTATCTTTGTCTTAGGTTAATTTAATTTATTGAACAGTGTTTTTTTTTCAAGTGCCATATCGATCTATTGTTTTAAGTTCTAGAGAAAATAAGATGGCCGTTGTCTGCTCCTTTTTAAGTGTATTGGTACTAAACGTTTATATTTGTGACAAAGCTCCAGCATTGCAACTTCGGAAGACCCCAGCGTTTGCGTCGTTGACTGGAAAACTGGGTAAGCTTCACCTTCCGACTTCTTGTTATCAATTAGCACGGTGCTTTCTTAACGCGTGTTGGTGCTATCTCGGAGTGGGGCATGATTGCCATGTGAGATGCAAAGCGTTGGATTGGCATCTGTGGATTTATCCGTTGCCTTGCCAATGCATCTTGATTGCAGACCAATCTATGGACTGGCAAACCAGTGCATGTCGGCTGTCTTTGCTGTTGGAAACAAGTTGATAGAGTTGGCATTGGATTAAACCTGAGAAATTCAATGTAATATAGACAATATTCAAAACCTCTCATGGTTTCTACATATTTTTCTATCCTGCAAATTTCAAACCATTACCATATTTAAATATTATTATGTGTATATTTTGTATGATTGATATATCTCAATCTAGAGTCACTAATTCCGTAATTGAACTTAAAAATTCATTCAAGCAACGATTGAGTGCAATCCTAACATCCTATTGTAACGCCCGAAGTGGTTAGACCAGTTCCACTGGGCGTTAAAGAGCTATCAAATCCTTGGCCAAGCCGAGCCACCCGGTGGTAACTGACTCTTGATTGGGTCCCATGTGGCTGCGTTGATGTGTCGTTTGCGTTGGGTCTGAGAGCCGTGTGCCAATTTGCGTGTGTGCCGATCACAGGGCTGGGGATTTACGGAGACAGCGATGACGACAACAGCGACGACGACGCTGGCGACAGCTCGGCTTCTACCGACGACGACGACTCAGATCGCGAGCTGCAGGTAAACGGCTGCTATCTTCACGTTTCGTCGCTCAGCTTCGGCTGCTCACTTGGCTCTCTGTTCTTAACAAGATCACACCGAACGGTTTGGCTTGTTGGAAACAGCGGTTCTCGTTAGATCACCGAAGTTAAGGAACACTGCGCTGGGTCAGGTATTGAATGGGTGACCATTATAAACATGACCAGTTCTGTTCGGGACAGAGGTTGGAGGGATGAAAGTTCGTACAGCAACTTCACTCGCCTTGCTTATCAACCTCTCGACAGCATAGATTTGTGGAGGAATCCTGTTGTTCGAGTTGTACCGTTCTTCGGAAGGGACGTTAAGCCGGTGGTCCCCTTGGTGCTCTTCGACAGGAGTAGACTACGTGCCGACACCGGGTTTGCCCTCCTCCCTTCTCGGCTAAGTTAGGTTCATCATCATCCTCGTCATCATCCACTCATTCACCGACGCCATTAGACCAGTGCCGCATGGCCAGTTGTCAAAACAGTGCGTCGTTAAACATCACAAATAATAATAATTAATAACAAATAATTAACAAGAGCATGAGTTGGTCTTTAAACTTGATGCTTGAAGCGTGACTACAAGATGCATGTTTCATTATAGAGCAAATTTTTGTGCCTGGTCCCAAGCATAGATCACATAGATCGATTGAAACAAAAATTAAAAAAAAAGTTAGGAATATTGTTATAAAATTATAACAAAGTGGGGCAACGCAAGGCTTGTTGATTGAGACAAGTTCTAAGAAAGAGTGATGGGTCATTTTAACTCCTCAAGTTGTCACTTCCTCCGCGGCTCGTGCCTGATGTTTTGCCCGGATACAAGACAGACCTGGGTCGTTTCTCATTGATTGGCAGAACAATAAGAGATTGGAACAATATCCTCAGCAAGAAAATGAGTTAAATCAAATCTGCAAAGGACTTTTAGTTACCTACCACTAGTATTACAAAACTACTTAATCTAGTAATAAATTAATTTTATAGATATATCACGGAAATGATGTAACCAATAGAAAACTGACTTGTTAACTTAATCTTAACTTCACAATTTACTGCAACCAAAAGGAAGAAAAAATGTGTTCATTCCATTTTATGTATCATCCAAAGTTGTAAATAAACTTGTATTCTATTCTTGTATTGTAACCCATTGTTCTGTGCAAATGCAGGAGCAGATCGAGCGGCGGAAGACGGAGTTTGCGCTGACGGAACGCGAGATCGAAGCACGTCTGCGGGAGGAAGAGGAGAAGGAGAAAGAGCAAGAAAGGCGGCTTGCAGCTGACAGGCGTGAAGAGGTTCTAGCGGAGGAGAGACAGGTAGAGAGCAACCAATCAGATAAGCGGCTGATGGCTCCCGATGGTAAGTAACGTTGCTTTACTTACTTTGGGCTCGCTTCCGATGGGCCGACTGCAGCCACTTCTCTGTTAGCTGTCGATCTAAACTATTTCAAGTGCATTACGGCAACAGTAGAGGGCGAAGTCAGTCAGTCAGTGTAAAGGTCGGCCCATCTCTTTTACTAACTCAAAATAAGAATATGTGTGGCTTTTAGGAATGCGGATTAAATTGGAGCCAGATGAGCATGCAAGGCAGCACTCCAACCACCAAACTGTGGAAGTGCAGCTCTTGTCTAGCAAAGACGTTATCCATTCCAAAGCAAAGAAGGAAATCAAGTGCGAACTCATCTCGGGCACTCGAGGAGACAAGCGGGCCACGCAGCACGCCAATGTCCCCAAAGTAGAGTCTGTGAAAGTCAAGCAAGAAAAGTTGAGTTCGGATGAAGACGACGAGGAAACCACTTCAAAAAGTGACTCCGACAGTTCTTCCAGTTCTAAGTCTAGCTCATCGGCTGTGAAAACAAGCTCTTCCGAAAGCAAGCGTGGCTCCAATTCGAAAAAGCGCTCCAAGAACGGCCATTCTAAAGAGAGGACAAAGAAGAGTCTGCGCAAAAAACCTGCGATTAGCGAGGAAAAAAGGACCAAAAAGTCTGGTGACAAAACTAGTAGCAAATCAAAAACAAAACTGCTTGACAGCAAAGAGACGAAGGGGAAGGAAAAGAAACGAGAGAAACGAGATCGGAGTGCGAGCAGAGAAAAGAGATCCCGACGAAGCGCGAGCAGGGATCGAACCAAGGACAGCAGGCGGAGGAAACACAGTCGGAGCCGCGAGGGAAAGAGATCACATCGGAGCCGTAGCAAAGAGAGTAGGCGGTCACGACGGAGCCACAGCAGGGAGAGCCACAGATCGAAGAGCGGCCGTCGAAACAGTGGCAACCATTTCTCCAGGAGGAGAGGCACAGAGTCCCACAGATCCAGTCGCTCCAAGGAACGAGCCGTGCAGAAATCCAGAGATAGTCGATCTAAAGAGAGGTCGTCACACAAACCCAGCAGTCGAAAGGATCGCGGCAAGGAGAAGGCTTCGTCGAAACGTTCGAGGCAGGACTCGAGTGGTTCAGAGTCTTCCGAGAGTGGCTCGGCCAGGCGTGAGAAGCGTTTGCGCCGTGGAGGGAGGTATTCTCGTTGTAGGTCGACGTCGGAGAGGGCGGCGACGCGGCGGGACAGCTCGGCCAGCTCGTCTCCCGCGGCCAAGGGTAAGGCGGCTGCTCACTGACGGGCGGGACGCCAACAAGGTGGTACTTTTATCCGCACACCTATAGGCTATACTATCAAGACACCTGACTGGGTCATATAGTCTGGCCACTGTAGCAATGTGGCTCGAATGTTCTTAGCGGGCCGTTGGGAATGTGGCACAGGTAGCATTTTGAAATGTCGTTTATGAAACGTCTTTGAAAAGTTTGGTGCTTTGATCCTTTTTGTTTTTCAAATGCTATTGACCTCCTAAGAAAGCCATTATGAAAGGTTATAAGAAAGATTTTATTATTAGGAATACTATTAACCTCTCATAAATTGGTTGCCCAAACGGGGAATTATATCCTGGTCTCCACCTCTTGCAGGTGTGTCGAGGTGGATATCCGGGTTCGAGTCCCGGTTTGAGCAAACATTTTTGAGTGGTTTTTAGTGTTCCTATAAATACAATACTTTGCTCATTGAAAACGCTTGCAATTTAAATGATATTCCTCAACAAAAGATAATTGATGTCTCCTAATCATCAAGAAATCTTTTCTTTTTGACTTTGTCCAATCCATTGCTGATTGGAGGCTTTTGGAATTAAATTCCTTGTAGGTACAATCAGATTCGTCCATTTGTGAGCAGCAAACATAAATTTATTTTAAATCCTATTTAAATCACAAGGTCTTATCTAATCACAATTTTACTCAAATCACAATTATTCAAATAATCACAATAAAATAAATCAAATCAAAATTTAAATAAATACAATGCATCCAACGTCAAATTGGAGTTATTCGAGTTTGACAGGTTGTGACGTGATATAGCGTCACTAGAATCAGAGTGACTGTGAGTATTTACAGCCTCTTGGTTCTACTCCTTGGAGAACTGTCATTCTCATCAAATACACTAAAATCCTCTCAAAAAGCCAGTGTCCAAGTAGCTCAATGGGTTAGAGCAACACCCACAAGGTGGAGATCGGGGTCCTCGTTTGGGCATCAATTTTTGAGATGGTTGTAATGTTTATAATAATAAAAAACCTAAATTTAGTTGGTGCCTGGCTTGTTCGTTTCCTGGACGACCTGTCTTTTGTTCCAGTTCGGTGACGGAACCACGAATTGGTGCGTGACCATCAAGATAGAAGACTGGCTGGCCGGGAAGAAGCTAATCCCACGTTTTCAAACATTATCTGCTTCAACGTCAATAAACTCTTACTACCAATCGTTTAAAACCAAATTGTTTCTAAGCATGACTAAAATGTTCAAATCATTCAAAATAAATTAGACACGCTTTAACTTTCCTCGAGAGTTTGTAAGATTTTCTGTTTACTATGAAACCTAGTTTTAAAGTAAATAACTCGATTTATTGTTGGCTAGCATGTTGATTTTGTTTTATAATTTTGTTGTGCTTTCTAGGGTCTTAGAGTACTAATACACTAGAGCAACAGATTGCACAACAAGGGTTAATTTCAATTTAATTCAATCAGTCAATTTAATCTATTACAAGATTGAAATCCCTTTAGTAAAATTTGTTTACAGGAATGTATTTTCCAATACCAAGTTATTATTCTATTGCCCCAGGGAATCCATGTATTTAAACTGTTTATATAATAAAGTTTTGTCAGTTCCTAAAAAAAAAAAAAACTTGAATAACTGGTTTGTAAGTTATTGGTAATTCCATAATTATTTGCACCAACACATACATAGTAAGTAACAGACATTGATGTGTATTTTTATCAATTTACACAGATTGGAAAAAGTACTTCACAGCAATCAATATGATTTCATCCTCTTCAGATATTAAACGTAAGACAAACAAATATTAAACACGAAAATAGCAAAACAACAAATATCAAAGATCAGGAAAACGTAGATGAAGTCTCTAGTATGTATCAACATAACAGGCCCTTTTGTAAACAAATGTTTGATTTACATTACCATATTGTCGGGAAAACTTAATAAGATATCTGCTCTACAGATCCTCTAGGCCAGGTATATACCTAAAAATGCAACATTTGTTTGACAGCGTTGAAGTTGTGACCAGATTTCCTGCCCTACATGCCACCACCACGTTAAGATACTGCCGTAGCCGTGTAGAAATGCAAGATCTGGATGTCTTGGTTATGGAAGTAGAAAGAATTTCACTTTCCAAATCTTTGCTTGCGCTCCCCGAAGGTATGCAACAATTGCATAAAGTCTCTTGCTTTCACGTTGTGATGGCTATCTATTTGTCTGCAATGCAAAGATGCGATGTGTTCAGTACTAAATATTGGCTGGTCGTTGAAGTGGGAATAAATATATATAGTCATGTATTTGGGTTAGGAACTTCTTTTCATGGAAACCAAGCGGCGACTTACAAGAATTCTGTGATCCTGATGTGCCACGGTAGGACGCCATATGTACAGAGCACCGTGCCACAGTACAGTGCCAACTCAGGTTCCGGCAAGCCTAGGTTTTTGTACAACATGTTGTCAATCAGCTCCTGGCTGACAACAGGTGCTTTTATTTCCCCGTTCAACACTTCCTGGCACAGACTACTGGTGACATCTACCAGACCCCCTCGGCCATCGCCCGACGAAAATATGTTCACGGTAAGTTTCGGTACACCAAAGCCTAGACAGAAATAAATTGCTTTTAGCATCTGGGACTTTATTAAGATTTATGGGATTATGTTGGGATCACAAAAAATTTGTTGTTGTTCATTTGTGATCGGGAAAACCATAGGCGATGCATATTCACAAGGTCGCAGGTCATTAGAGACTTGTTTTTCCCACATGCTGATCCTGCATACATGCGTCAGAGATCTGGCCTAGCACAAAAAAATTGTAGTGTGCCACAAGGTTAAAAAATTGGTGTGCAAGCTGAAGACTGGTGTTGCAAGGTGCACTTTATTGTTGACTAATTTGCTCTTGTACCAAAAAAAGGCAAGAGCCAAAATGTCAAAAATAAAGTGCACCTCACAATGACAATATTTGGCTTCCGATACGTTCACTTTTTATTTTTTTCTCCTCACAACGATTCCTACTGTGGACTCTAGTATGTGCTGGTAGTAAAAATACTTTTGCTATATTATAAAAGAAGATTTGTACTAATGAATGAAAATATGGTGTAAAATTTTGGTGTTACTCAACTTACCATTGGTGCTACTGGAAACGGAACCGTTAATATTAGTCCCATTCTTTTGCACGTAACCTTTTATTGTGGTACTCTTCCCGAATTTGATGTGCTTTAATTGATCTTTGCCAATTTTACAAAGAGCTTTTACAAGGTTTGGTTCACTTCTTTTCAAAACACCTGTAACAGAGTAGAAAAATCAGTATTTGCATTGAGTAATAACATTCCTGCTAAAATCTCATGACAGTGAATGTTTTCTTTGTTGATATCTCTGTGGTACAACATGATGAAACTTGCCGTTAGAATGATTTTTAAATAACTAGGGGTTTGCGATCCTAATTATTATAGCTGTGACGTAAACGATAGTAGCTTTATTTCTCATACTTTTATAGGTAGTTTTGGATCACAAAACAGTAAATATTGTAGTATTGTACAGTACATTTCTACAGAAAATTTCAAAACAAAAATATTTGTGTTTGCCAGGTATTAATCGATTTACATGTCTTTGTCTTTACATATTTTACATTATCATGAATGTTGTTCTCATTAAAGATAATTAATGTAAGCACTTGACCAAAAAAAATCCAAAATGTTTTGAAAATAATGGGCATGAATACAAACTGGACTTAAAAAGAATGGAGTAAGATGTATACAATTTTGGAAAAAGGGACAGAAAAATGGAATACAATAAAAATTACTTTAAAATTTAAAGTAGGCAAAAGAAAGTTTCAGCAATTAAAAAAAAATTATATAATACATTTTTACTTTTAGACAATGAAAGAATATTGAATTTATAGGTATAATAAGAGAGCCAACATTTATGTTAAAACTATCTGTTCATCAAACGAGCTGGCGTCATGTGATAATGGTAAGTGCCACCCAATGAGGTTGTGGGCAAACTTTTTAACACATCTCTACAATTAAATAGTTACAACTCAAAATATCGCTACGTGTATAGCAATTGTTGAGGGTGACATTAATAAAGATTAACTGAGACATTAATAAAGATTATTTGAACTTAAACCAGTCTTAAATCCTGGAAATCTTCAAGAAATAAAAAAATGAAAAATTTAATATTAGTGCTCTGGGCCTCTCTGACTACACCTAAAAAACTATATGGTATAATAGTTTACTAACTATTTTTGCAAACATTTAGTACGCAACATTTAGTGTGCAATCACAGTTTAGTAGAAAAAAGAAGTTTGAAGGTTGGAATTTCAAGGTTTTTTTTTTAACAAAGTATCTTGTGCATGAAATGTTCAACCACTTTGGCACTTTTTTTTATAAATTGCAAGGCCTATAATAAATAATATAGCATGGGGTCATTTTTTTGTGTGTTTCTTAGTTGTCTACCATTTATGAATAATAATAGGTAAGTCCTGCTCGTGAGAGGAGATACAATTTCAAAGCGTGATGCAAGATTCTGTACCCTCTAGCACCTGTGGCAAGTATGGTTGTAGATGACTTAAATGTTCAATATAGTGGATAAGGGCCGATTTCACCAACGCCATTTACAACGATCTTAAACGACAATTAGGAGTGATTTTAACCGTCTCAGTAATTTGCTTACAAGAACTGACATGTATTGGATTTTGCAAACCATAAAGTCGTTTTTAACAATGTGTTTGCTTCAAAATTAAATAATTGGTGACATGGATATCCAACTACTTCATTTAACCTTCAAAACACGGTTTGAAATTTAAACCTCCATTCTTCGAGTTTCAAATAATTAACAGCGATTTCGACGCAGAGAGAAAATAACGACAGCTTCTAAATAAAATTTACTTTATGTGACTGGACAAAACCTTTCTGAATCATCACCAAATTCAAATCTAAATTTAAGTTTTTTTTTGTGTAAATAGATCTAAACATCTTCTTTCAAATATTTCAAAATGTTGTCTAAACCTGGAAAATCAACTTTGCCCTAAAGCCTCCCTTAAACGTCAATCAAGCAAGATTTAAACGGCAATGAAAAGAAAGCAAGCTTGTTTTATGCCAATGTAGAAAAATATGTTTTCTTATAAATACACTTCGATATTATAAAACTTTATAGACTATATATAAACTATATATTATAGAATATAATTGTATTAAATATATAAATATTTGGGGAAATATGCAACCAGTAACATTTCTCTAATATTTATATCTCGGATAGTTAAGTGTAACCGTTGAGTGTAGGTTGTAGGTAGAGTTTCAACGTCAATGTTAAAGTCTCTGCGTGAAAAATGACTACCTTACCGACAAAAATGCAGAGTACCGGACAATCACGTTAAGTGGAGCCACTGTCGTATGAATTTTAATTTCGATATTTCTCGTAGGTTAACTCACTTTAGAAACTTTTCATGCTCAAAAAATCTTCATCAATGTTTACCTCATCGATTGATAGACATGTAACGATATTCATAAGCGAGTAACCTACTATAAATATCGAAATTAAATTTCATATCACAGTGGCTCCACTTAACGTGAGCTTCCGGTACTCTGCATTTTTGTCGGTAAGGTAGTCATTTTTCACGCAGAGACTGTAACATTTACGTTGAAACTCTACCTATAACCTACACTCAACTGTGTAACTATTAATCATTTAAAATAGTAAATATTTCATCGATGAGATATTATAACTATAAGTGTAGCTTAAAAGTGTACCAAATCAGAACCTGATTCCAGGTACCGGATTCCAAATCAGAAAAAAACAGAGCGAACAAAATGACTGACAGCAAGCAAATCATATTTAATTTTTTAGTTTTTGGTACCGAGGAAGCTACTAATATTTCAGAAGCTTTTAAATCTGGCGTTTCGTGCTACCACAGGTATTGATCGTCACAAAAAAGCTCCAAGCACAAATGTGTTAAATGTAATTTATAAGAAGGTTATCAATTGATGTGAAAATTAATAGGAACCAATCACAAACATCAACTTTCGACTTACCATTGTGATCGTAGAAGCTGACAAAGGATACGCCAGCAGCTATGCACCATACAGTTATGTTGGCTAAATCGTCAAATGATATTATTTCTTCGTTACCGATAATTAAAACTAAATGAGAGGGTACTTTTACTAGGAGCTTAATGTGATGTGCAATAAACTCAAGCTCATCTTTCATGGAGTCTTTACTCAACAGTTCTTCGAGCTTTTTCCGCACAGTAACCCACATGAAAACTATGAAATTAATTGAAGAATATATCATATGAATAAGTATCCATAAGACGCGAAATATATTAAATGTCATTTTAAAAAGTTTGTTCACCGGGTGGTACCATATAGGTTAGGCGATGATATCCACAAGTGAAACCACACGGGCCACCGGCCAGCTATTGAAGAAATTCCATGGTTGCTTCGCTACAAATAGGAACTAAAGAAACACAAAAAATTTCGGTGATGTAGTAATACGAAGGTCAAAACAAGGCAATTAATTCCACGGAATGGTCATTTTGGTCGGCTGATCAACACGTCTCGTGAATTTTCGTCAGCTGAGAGCTGTCAGAATATATGAGTCAAGTGCACTAACCACAGTTTCACTTGATGGTAATTTACAACTCAAGTTTTAACAAACAGATTTCTACGGAAAACAATAATTTATAAAATTTTAAATACAAAGTAATTTTTTTGCAGTTTTAGTTTATCTTTGTTATTTTCAGTGACTCTCTTCACTCCAGCAGTTTCAGTTCCGGTAGACAGCTTCCTTTCGCATCGTGTTTTCCACCGAGAAGGTGATTATTTTGTTATTTGTTATTTAATTTCTTCTCGAAGTACTTCAAACAAAAATAATCTTGATTATACATATGTTAGATCCGTTGCCCTTCCACTTTTGTTCTTAAACGTGCTCAATCTATGTCCTGAAACAACTTATGATCACACGTGCTGACCGGATGGCTCTGGCAGGTAATGGTCGGATTTCTGATTGTTGTATTAATCATTTTCGTTTGATTTGCAGAACATATTGAAGCATCATGCAGCTGATAGTGCGTGGTTTGGCTAACCATGTGATCAATTGTGAAGATAGTGCAACAGTCGCTGAAATCAAGGTAGGGAAAGCTTAAGATACCAGATAGGATGGCCTGATTGGCATCAAGCAGAATGCCGATTTTTCTCACATTTGTCATCGATTACAACACATGTTGTAATTCTTTCAGACTCAGGTAGCGCTTCTAGAGAACATCCCGGTCGACGATGTCTGTCTGTACTGCAGCGGTGCCCCACTCAGCAATGCCGATAATGTCAGCAGTCTCTCGTCAACTAGCATCGATGTTACCGTCTCACTTTTGGGAGGAAAAGTCCATGGCTCTTTGGCTCGTGCCGGTAAAGTTAAGGGACAGACCCCAAAGGTAGAGAAGCAGGAGAAGAAAAAGAAGAAAACCGGCCGTGCCAAGCGACGAATCCAATACAACCGTCGCTTCGTTAACGTCGTGCAAGGATTCGGTCGCAGGCGAGGACCAAATGCCAACTCATAGGCCGGTTATGGTATAAAATGTATTGCATTTCATAATCGAGTGTTAACATATTATGTACAGTTATGTAAGCATTTTTTTTTGAAATACAAAAGCAATACAAACCGTGTTTTTTTATAATATCTGCTATTTACGATTTGTTAAATCTCCGAGTGGTTGTAGTGCCATAAGGTTCTATTTGGTATAAGTTGTTCTCCAACTTGCTTTCGAAGATTTACTTGCCGTTTCAAGTCAATGAAATGACTTTCATTGAAAATACACCATTCACGGAATAAAACAAATATAGGTTAAGGTGTCGCCTGGCTTTCTGTTTGGTGGCCAGCCTCTTGATAGATGTCATCGGGTGGGTTCTGTATGCTGTGGCATTATGGGCTCAATCGCGTGGTCACTTCCCGAGGTTGAAACAATTAGCTTGCGCTTTACCTTCTTGTGAGTAGATGTGTATAACACGGCGATGTTTTGTCTTTTCTATGTGCTTTTTGCAATGGCATAGAATTGAGGATGGGTTTTATAATAGCAAGCTGACTGCAGAATAATGTTACAATTAGACGCCAAAACAGTCCAGCAAGGAGCTTGCCGCCAAATAGAAAATGTGCAATCAATGTGCCCTAGAAATTTTCATATATGTTTCTTTAAATTATAAATTTAACTGATAGGTGTTTTGACATTTGCAAACATTAGAGACTTCCTTTATGGATTAATCCCAGCCTTCGATATTTTTGTGCCTTTATCTCTTACGGGATCAAACACATGGCATAGTGCTGCAACACAACATCATTTTCAGATGCACTCGAGAGTAAAATTGCTTTGTAGGTGAACCGTGAACACTTTGCACAGCCACAATTTCGGACATCTGAAGTTGGCGCTCTTCCCAGTGAACTCAAAAGTGGGTACTTCCCAACTGGGATGGCCTAGTTCATACATTTGTAGTATCAATTATACTATAAGGATCTCTGGAATGTGACTCTGTAACTATTTCTAGTGAAATGAGGCAGCAAATTGTTTATAATGCCGACAAAGGAAAAAATGACGGCACCTCGTTCTATCTGGTCGCACTGGAAAATAATTGCAGAATTGCGCACTCGGGTAAGTTCGTCAGCCGGCTGTCTGCAAGTGCGATGCAATTTGGAACTCGAGGCTATGTCTGCCCTCGAGTACTCTGGTGAGAAGCGCAGAAGGGCAATGGTCAATTTTGTTTTATTGGATAGCCATAACTTCAAACATTGTCTTGAATTCTGGCTCGATGTAGATGTCTTCGCTTCTGCCTCGGCTCGGGACCTTTTCTCCTCTCATTGAAGTGTCGAGCATTCATTGGAGAAGAGGACCTTTCTCTAAATACGACAATGCTAAAGAAGCTGGCCATATATCTAAAAACTTGTCGTTTGACTTTTCCATTCAGCAGATAACACACAATTGCAAATCCTCTTCATTAACGTAGCATGGCACGAGATTTTATGTTCCATTGCTGTCTTAGAGTACCAATGCCAAATTGACAAATGGACAAATTACCAGAAGTAATTCTCAAAGAAATTAAAGTAAAGTAATATCGTCTTGCAATTTATATTGGCAGGATTAAATTGACTGCATCGCAACCCTTATTACTTGTTGCCAGAACAAAATACAACACAGGTTTGTAGGTTGCCGTGGCAACCCTTGTTTTGTCGTTGCTATCCGATTGTGACTAACCACCAGCTTGGGTGGCCTCGGGTTACTTGCTTTTCGAAATTTATTGCGATGCTGTTCTTACTACCTGCCACAACAGATGAACTAGGGCTTTTTAAATTTGTCTCTATTTCCTCATAAACATGTGCGGCAACTAGATTCGGTTGTGTTGTTTTATGTTGTGACAGCACCTTGGCTATTCGCGCAGGTGGAAAGATTTTGTATGACAGCCCTAGCAAAAATTTCAAATGTCGAACAATTCAAAAAAAATCAATTGCTTGACATTTGTTATTTGGAACGAATATCAAATTTCGGTTTGGCAATTGTTCGGCAATTGGCGGGCAATTGCCAGGCAATCGTAACCAAATGTCCGGTCGACATTTCATTTTTGTTCCAAATACCAAATGTCAAGCAATTGGCGAGGAAGCAATTGCTGACATTTGCCAACATTGTTAGCCACATTTTTATCAAATTTAAACAGTTACTTACATTTGGCAACCAGATCAACCTGATCTGGGGCGGATTACAGAACACCTGGTACGTGATGATACTAATTAGAGCTGCTACACGTATTCCATCCTACTAAGAGTTTTGTATAGGTAATTATATAAATTGAAGAATATTCTAATAGCATGGAGTATTTGTCATCAACAAATTTGATGTATTTGTCATTCCCATATATGAGGTAGTACACAAAGGTAGAAAAATATGAAACAAAAACAGAAATGTCTGGTATGTTCGAGCCAGGCATGGCACACTTACCACAAATCCTACACGACATTATCACATTTCTTTAACTCTACAAGCTACGTGCAAATGAGTGTGAGATCAATAAAATCACTAATAAAATATCAAATAATAATGTCAGTCAAGTATGGGCCGACTAGTCTGCTGATAAAATCACTTTGATAGGATCTAGGCACTTCCTACTGGTTGTCTTCAATATCGTCCTCCCGCGCCTCGTCTCGTACCGTTGTTGTGTCGTCTCGTGGGGTGCTGCTGTAAACAAAGTAACATTATTTAAAAAAATGTATACCAAAACACATAGATGCCTACCGCAGTCAGAAAAGTATCGAAAATCATAGGCACCTGTCAGTCCTGCAGGGAGCGCCTGAACTGCGGCGGATTGAATTTATCTTTTCGTTGATGTATTTCACCACCGACCCCACTTCTTTATTTAAGATTTGGGGATCGGAAATTTTTGGTTCCAATCTTTTGCGTAAGAGATCTGTAAATATCCAAGAATAATATATTGATACGAAATGAAGCAAATAAGACAGTTTAAAGTAGGTAGGTCCGTAGGTACATTTATATGGCATAGGCCTGAATGTAGTAACTTACTTTTGACAAGGTCCAACTTGCACGGCGTCAATGGAGGACGCGTTGCCTTATTTTTTCGGTTTGCTGGCTTTCCTTCCGCAGTCCGTTTCGCAAGCACATCTGTGCCCCAGATGGCAACCGCCAATTTTTTGGTAAAAATGGAGGGGGTGTTCGCACCGTTTGTGATTTCGGTCCAATTAAAGGCTGGAATTTTTACACCTGCGCCCAAATTAAGCTGGAAGTACAAACAAATTGGGTATCATGTGAAGTGCAGTTTACTAGCTTTAAGAGAAAGACCCACTCTACAAATATTGACAGAAATAGAATTACAAGACATACCATGGGTGTGCTTGGAGTGGATGGGATCTTCGGTGCAGCCATCTCAAGGGGTACATCATCTTCTGCGAGATTGAAGCCATCGTTGTCTAGGTCAAAGTACCTATTTTTGGTGGGCTCCGGGGAATGTAGTGCCTATTCAATGGAAAGTTTTTTTTTTACATTGCCAATGTATTCGTATCCATACAGTAATATGACAGTGAACAAATTATTTTTCACGAGGTGAAAACCTACAAACTATAAGGTACAGGTAGATTCTTTTTAACTCACAAATTCCTCGGAGTCTTCACGTTCCAAACATGTGGACGGTCCCATCCTCTTGGGGGCAGACATTGGCGTGACTGGGTAGGAAATTGGCGTTGCTGGGGCGAACTGTTTGGTGGCACTGGATGTCACCAGCGTGGCAGGCGTGGGTGATTCCTTGGCGGCCACCGTCTTAGCAAATGAGTCCTCTGGCACCATACTGTGAAATGCACCTGGAAGGCAGATACATATTTTGATTTGCTCAAGAAACTGTGCTACCAGCCACAGCTGGCTGATGCTCGAGTCTCATAATATACTGATAGGATGTACCTTCAAGTTTATTTAAAAGTTGGCGTTGCAAACTTTTGTTCAGCGCAATCAATTGTACATTTTCAGCTGCTACCTTATTAGCCATGTGTTTTTTATTTTTAAATATTTTCAGTTCATAGGTCAGCTGCTTCACTTCTGTTAGCAGTCTCTGATTGTCTTTCTTCAAACCCAACATCTCGGTTGTTGGTGCAGCCTCCAAGTCATCGTCCGAGATGACATGAGTTTCCTTTGGCTTCTTTGCTATCTTGGTCCTAGCTTGTTCAAGGATATCTCTTTGCTCGATCTTCCTCTTTAAAATGCTTGCCATGCCTTGTTTTTGCATTGCAGTTTTCTGCAAAAAAAAAAAAAAAGGTAAAATCATGACACATTACAATAGCATACTACCTAGGTAACAGTGCAGTAGGTAGGTACCAACGCGGGCGGAGATTACGCAGAAGGCCGACGCTAATATAAGAATTACCTACCTATGCAATTAAATTCCGACATTCCCACTATATAGGTAGAACCGACAGATAATTAATTAAATCTGACTCTGGCTCATTGCTAACGTACAGTTTCCACTCACAAGGTTCTGTGTGAACCCCATGACCCTCCTCTAGCAGCAAAATATGTTGCATTGAATTTTTTTTTTCAATTTTCAATATGGTATGGTACCTTTTTTGTCTTTTCGTGCTCATCTTTTCTCAGGTTTTTCTGCTCGTCTGCGTCGTTTCCTTCATCCGAATCTCTCACAAATTTCTTAAGTGGGACTCTCTTTTTAGCAAGCTCTGCCTCCAGAGCTTCAGCAGTTGCTAGAAAATGACACATTTGAATTAAAAGCATTTAGTATAATAGCCGTAGGTATATACCTAATAGATTTGAGGTAGGTTACACGGTTACACCAGAGATAAAAGATTAGGAACGAAAGTTAGCAACGACACCATGACCCTTATTAACCAATGCCAGCACGGTTATGTTGAATCAAATCTGACACGTTCAATTTAATTCAGCTTGTATAATATTGAGTGCATACTTACATCCCAATTTCAATATCTGAGCGTCGTAGAAGGTCCCTTCGTCGTCTGATAAAGAGTCTGTGTTCGTCCAGAACACTTTGTAGAATCGGTCATCATCAAAATCCTTTTCGTGGTTTGGTTTGAAGTGTTTGATCTCATCTGTGAGGACTATTTTCTTAACACCATCCTTGTATCGGACGTAGGCAACGCCAATGTTTGACATTTTTTATGATGCACTTTAAAATTTCGGAAATTAATTACTTGTTGAATACAACAATCTAGACCGCAATCTTAAACAACGAAAAAATGGCGTCCAGCAGCATGCGGTGCGGGCCGAAGCGGATCCGGATTCGCTGCGCTAGCGCTATACCGGCGCGGCTGACAACTGTTGATCAGTCAGCTGTCACTGTCAGCGTCAGAGTCGGTCAGAGTCTTTGGTCAGAGTAGTCAAGCATCAATACGGCCGAAGATTGATCGATGTTCATCGGTCGGTACCTAATCGGTCGGTCGGTACCGGTACCATCGGTTTGGTACCTAATTTTGTAATGGTACTGGACACAATATTATGCTTCCTAGCTCAGGAGTCTAATAATTTTCCAATCAATTGGCTCTTCTAAAAGAATCATTAATAATAAAATTAATGTTTCTAGATTGGTGGTAAATTTATGATAAAATGCTAACATTCCAGAGCAAATGTTGCCATTTGGATGTTTAAATGTCAGTCGGACATTTGCCATGGAAGACAATTGAAACTAAATGCCAACATTTAGTGGACAATTAAAACTAAATGCCAACATCTCGTGGGCAAAATGTTGGACACTTGAACCGAAATGCCAACATTTCCTTGACAATTGTTAGACCATTGAAGCTAAATGCCAACATTTCGTGGACAATTGAAAACAGTTGCTGGACATTTAAAACCAATTGCTGGACATTTAATAACAATTCATAACATTTACCCGACATTTCCCAACATTTAGAAACATTTGCTTTTTGAATTGTTCGACATTTGAAATTTTTGCTAGGGAGCTCGTTACAATTGGAAGAAATATTGGCAATTTTGCAATTTTGGCAACATTCAATTCTCAGTTATAGGGGTTTGAAGAGTAAACAAATTCATAATAATTTTAGCACGTGTTTGCTGTGTTTGGAGCCGACTCACAACTTTCATTATCCTTTCATGAACAGATCTGAAAAATATTTGGCGTTAATATGAATGGTGAATGAGTGGATGATGAGGATGATGATGAGCCTAGTCTAGACTAGAAAAGAGAAGGGGAACCCTGGTGCCGGCACATAGCCTACTCCTGTCAAAGAGCACCACGGGGACAACTGGCTTTTCTGGTATTTCCAAAACTCCAAACCGTTCGGTGTGTTGTTTACTAAACGTAGGCCTGTTGGTGCAACCTTTGAGCAAACAACATTTTCCCTGCGACATCTCCATGCATCTGGCGTTTGCCTTAGAGATACTTTGAAGCTAAGACCGACATTTGAGAGTCTCTGATTTTGAGTCTCTCAAAGAACCCGTGATTATTTCACCAGTAGTTTTCACCACTTTAATGGTCAAAATTGGATGAAAACGAGTTTCAAAGACTCGAAAATTGGCATTGAAATCATATGGACAACTCAGATTTAGGGATTCCTACCTGTTGCCAACAATTCATTTAGTTGGCTGGATCCTATGCTCAATCCAGGTTATTTGAGATCAGCTGGCTGGATCCAATGCTCAATCCAGGTTATTTGAGATCAGCTGGCTGGATCCTGTGCTCTATCCAGGTTATTTGAGATCAGCTGGCTGGATCCTATGCTCAATCCAGGAGATATAAGATCAGGTGGCTGGATCCTATGCTCTATCCAGGTTATTTGAGATCAGCTGGCTGGATCCTTTGCTCTATCCAGGTTATTTGAGATCAGCTGGCTGGATCCTATGCTCTATCCAGGTTATTTGAGATCAGCTGGCTGGATCCTGTGCTCTATCCAGGTTATTTGAGATCAGCTGGCTGGATCCTATGCTCTATTCAGGTTATTTGAGATCAGCTGGCTGGATCCTATGCTCTATTCAGGTTATTTGAGATCAGCTGGCTGGATCCTGTGCTCTATCCAGGTTATTTGAGATCAGCTGGCTGCATCCTATGCTCTATCCAGGTTATTTGAGATCAGCTGGCTGGATCCTATGCTCTTTTTAGGTTATTTGAGATCAGCTGGCTGGATCCTATGCTCTATCCAGGTTATTTGAGATCAGCTGGCTGGATCCTATGCTCTATCCAGGTTATTTGAGATCAGCTGGCTGGATCCTATGCTCTATCTAGGTTATTTGAGATCAGCTGGCTCGATCCTATGCTCTATCCAGGTTATTTGAGATCAGCTGGCTGGATCCTATGCTCTATCTAGGTTATTTGAGATCAGCTGGCTCGATCCTATGCTCTATCCAGGTTATTTGAGATCAGCTGGCTGGATCCTATGCTCTATCTAGGTTATTTGAGATCAGCTGGCTCGATCCTATGCTCTATCCAGATTATTTGAGATCAGCTAGCTGGATCCTTTGCTATATCATTCTAACACGAGTCTACACACGCTCTAACAAGACTATTTGTTTTATAGTATTAATGACTTACCAGATACCCCGTAATAGGTCTTATGGAACAACAAATAATAATAATTATTATTATTATCCAGGTTGTTTGAGATCAGTAGGTAGACCACAGCAACGGGCACCACGAATGTTTGGTACCGTATTGTTGGCTCTCGGCCGCCTGCAGTCATGGTCATCCACACCTGGGAAAGTTTGGCAAGAAGAGGCAGCTTGCAGTTAGTACCTTTCTTTACCTTCCTCCAACCAGTCTTCGCTAAGCCATGTCCCATTGGTCCGCCAAGGAGGTGGACACCGCGCCGGTCTCGCGGTGCACTCGCGACGTCAAGAGACGCCGTCGCTCGGCGCCAGTCAGGCAGTAGCGCCGCGACGCCCGTTCGAGACGCACCGACGCTCGACGCTCGCTTGAAGCCGGCCGCTCGACGACGCCGCGTCGTAATATTCGCGCGTCACAACGCCGACCTCGACAAACACTTGACCTAGCCGACTTGCAACAAGATTCCCTACACATTACATTTATCAAAATGAGTGCTGGCGCCGGTTTCCGAGTGCTGAGTTCGCGATCACGTCCTGTGGCTGCTTTTGGCGGATGTCACAATTGAAGGAAGCGCGGCTCCCGGAGTGACTTGGGGTTCAGTCGTGCCGGGTCTTTAGCGGAGAATACAGGACCAGACGGGACCAGACGGGACCAGGCGGGACGCGCTTCCAGACTTTTGAGTGAGTCGCCGCACCTTGGCGTTTACCACGTTTTGTAATTAGCACTGGGTGCAGCAGCAGCCAACCACAGCAGTGGCTTCTGGTTTGCTTCATACATATCGCATGGAAATGAACGGCGCTGACACATTTGCGTGATTGCAATGAGATCTGCGATGACGTGTTTTGATATTCTATGATGTCCTACCGCAAGCAAAGGGAATAACGAGTCACAGTTTGCGTTTATTACTGTCTCTTCTCTTGTGGTAACTTAATACCTTTACAAGTCGAAGCGATTACTTGAGAAGTGGTTGACCGCACACTGATGCTGACAAAAGTTTGTTTGATTTGAGACGAAACATTATTTATTATGAAAATGACAACCTGATTTTGTCTATATTGGACAGCGGTCCAATAAAGTGGATTGCCCCATCCTCCGATGCTTGAGAGTTATGCGACCCACGGGGGTCAATTTCACGGCAGGTAAATCCTTCCACCTCGTACATGTACTTACCAGCACGACGCACGGCTTGGTCAACGGTCATATGCAAGCGTGACGTGCGTCGCCACCGGGTTACCTTCGCGGACGAGCGCACAACGAGAGTACAGAGAGTGTACAGAGAGTAGAGAAGTTACAGAGAGTGCTAGTGCTCGTTTGCCGTGCTTGTGGGGAGACCGTCTACCAAACGCCGAACGATTGCCAGTGTACCGAGGGTCTGCGGCGACATGTGTGCCGGTGTTTCGGTCTCGATTCAACGTCACCGTCAATCTCTGTGGACAGGAGCCGGCCGAGCGGAGATCGCCGCCTTATCGCCAAAGACTTTTGCGAACGGGATCGGGCAATGAGAACTGTTCGGCGAAACCGTCTTATCTCCAGCAAGGCTTGGGAGCGCAGCTTTCGTCGCACGGGATGTGATTGCGGTCGCACCAGTCACAGCGTTTCTCATTTCGGCCCGACGCGAGGTTGTGACGAGGTGCATTGGGCGGCGATTCGACCGCGAGCTGCTGGTTGCACCAGTTCAAGTTGATTCGCCTTTCTTGGTATTGTCTCCGATCATTTTTATTTATAGTGATGGCACGCGTGAAAAGATTTGGTCGCAGTCTCCACCCTTTTCCTCCCCAGTTTCCTCGAGTGTGCTGTTTTGCATCTCACACATTGGTGGTCCAAGTCTCGTAGATCGGCGCTTGGAAATTTGGACCACATCCTGACGAAGCAACGAGAAAAGGGTCTTGAAGTCGCCAGCGTCGCCGAAGATGGCTCGCCATGCGACGGAAAGACACGGAGTGGTCTCGGCAAAGCGTTGCTGGAAAACGGCGTCGCTGGAGGACGTTGCGACGGCTTCCAGACGCCGCTCCCCATATGATCGCCGATAAGCTGGTGGTTTTCGTTACAACAGAGTGGGGACATCCGGCTCCATGATCACTCCCGTTATTAGTCATTAACGTCATGACAATTCGCAGCATTTTGTCGCTAAGAGGTTTGTCAAGGGACACGCTCATCGTACGTGAGTTCAAAATTAGATCGGACTTTGCTTCAGAGAGAAATTTATTAGCCAGGCCTGATGGCCCTCGCGTTCTATCGCTGGTTTCTCGTGACAGTTTTCCGGTACATTGACTCGCCGTGCGCAGGAACGGAAGGTGCTGATTCCCGCAAACCGCAAACCAAGCAATCAAGCGTCTGGCGGCGACGGGAACTGCCGAGGTAAACGCCAAGGTTTCGTCACGGTTTCAATGCAGGACCACGTCGAAGGAACTTTCGCACCCACCCACTGATGTTCGGCCATTGATGTCGATCGGAGGCGTCGAGTAGCATTGACTGCGATGCCTCACTTTCCACGGGAGTCCACGAGAGTCCACGAGTTTCTGCAAACCTGCGAGCTGCAATACGAAAAGGGCTCACCAATTTCCAGCTTGGTTTTTCATTTGAAAGATCTCATTTTCATTCGGCAACCACGAAGCTACCCGCCTTCAAAATGAGTCTAAAAAAAAAGAAATATAACTACCCTGGGCCTTCTGGAAGATCCCACTGAAAGCGTAACCATTTTTGGTTACACGCTCTTTCTCTCTCGCACAGCCCAGCTGTCAAAATGAGACCTCCCTTTTTTCCCAGCGAAAATCTAAAGCCGAGCGCCGTCTGCGATAAGAACACGTAATTTATTCAAGCCAATTTCCAGTCATCAAATAACGGCGCGGAAATCTCGTCTGATCCCATCCAGATATAATCATATCTATTGTGCGGTTTATCTTGGTAGATATAACATTACACAAAGTACAACAATTGATAGCGTGGTCGGTAGCTTTTCAGGAGGCGGGGGTAGCGTCTGGAATATTAACGCTGTGTAATCGGTGTGCCCCATTCTGTGTTCCTTGCTCGATGTACGGAAAGGTCAACAGAGTCTAATACAAACTCGCCGTGCCGTGAAACGGCGGGGACAGAAACCACGTCTTGGGGATGCAAGGAAGAAGCCAACACATACACACACGAAGAGGTCTCGGCTAACGGGCGTCGAGTCAACACCGCCGTGACGTCGCAGCTAATTATTTGGCGTCATAAAAACGAGCATCAATCAAAGGCATCGAGCAGCGGATCATGTTTCGAACGCCGTGCCTGACGCATGCCGTTTTTCCCGTCAGTGCGCGGGTCGGGACTTGGCAGGTGATTAGGATCGTTGCTGGCGAACCCCATCACTAGGTGGCAGCACTAGGTCACGTGGTGCCGGTCAGCGTCAAGGCTACTGGATGCTGAGAGTCCAGCACACCATACCACGGACCACGTTGTCCTCAGTCAACGCTCTGCTGGCGTTGTCACCGTTGCTCGGGAGTATCCCAGCCAAGGGCAAGGTTGTGTGCCTGCGCGCCGGGGTAATTAGTTTTCTTCCTCGTCTTTGTGGCACCCGTCGAGAGCGCTTGTTAATAATTGATAATTTCAACGAGATAATTACACGCGCCGACGAAAGTCTGTCGGGAATTCTTTGCGAAGCGCGAGTCGACGAGTAATCTCTCGTGCGTCGCGAGATTTGCCCGAGATTTGCTTGTGACGGAGCCTTTGAGGGCGCCCACTAGGACGGAAAATGAAGAACACCGGGAAGACCTTCCTTTCCGAACCCTTCAGAGGAAGCTGCTCACTTGGCACTAATGAAACTCGCAAAGCTATTCATGGACAAAATTACAAAATTATTAGTTATTTTCTGTGTGTATGAGAAGATTCAAAGTAAAATTTTTGATGACACAATCACGCCAAGACCGAGGTGGTAGTCGACGCGGCGGATATTTGGTTCTTTGCTCGTTTGGGTGAGATACTTGCTAGGACGCCGTCAAGAGGGTGACTTTGCAAATGAGACCGATGTTGCCGAAAGCAAGACTTTTGCAACACCACATGTACATCAATAGATACTCAGAAGAGATTCTGGTCTATACGAGGCACTGGAAACACTTCACGAGTTCACAGCGACTTGGATCGGTACCGACTCCCGCCAAGATTGTGATTGGCGCTCGATTCGGGGAAAGAAGACTAACAATTGCCGGCCGCTCGCGGACAAAGCTGTGTGGATCGCTTGAGACTCAACGCTTCCCGACCGTAGGACCTTGTTGAGGAGCCTTCGAGTGCAGTGGTGACGACGCCGCCAAGCATGCCCTCGGCGCCGCCCGACGAGGATCCTAATGAGGCGTCGGCGTCGACGTTGGTATGATTAGCGCCGTGGGCTCGCGACGTAATCCCCGGAGGACCGCACCCCACCTCCTGTCGTCGATGCCGATTGAGACGACGCCGAGCGTTAGACACTCACTGATGACGGGTGGGGGGGGGGGGGGGGGGGGGTCCTTTTCGCGACGGGAATAATTACTCTTTTGATACCAACAACATGTCAGGTGGAATTTAGACTGAGATCTTTCACGGAGTCGTGACGTCACAATTTGTATGACATTGTGACGACCATGCACGACCATGCCGATACTTTAATGTCTGTCGCGTTTGGCTGTTTCAGGGAAAACGCAGATCCGGCCATTGGGCGCACCTCAACGGAGTTCTAGCAGAGCTGACAGAAAAACAGCACGACAGCACGACAGCACGACAGCACGACAGCACGACAGCACGACCGCTCAATAGAAAGTATGGAATCTACCAATGACAGCGGCTGAAAAATGCTGCCAAGGGAGATTCCTGCCGTCAAATTTTTGCACGCGAATTGAAGAAGTGATTCTCTTGTCACGGCAAGGAAAACATTCCCGCCATGCATGCGTAGACTTGGCGCAAGTTTGGCGCAAGTTTGGCGCAAGTTCGCGAGATGTGCGTCACCGATTGGCTCGTGTCGTGCGCCTGCCTGGCGCTGCTCGTCGTCCACCGGGCGCAGGCGCAGCTCAAGGAACAGGAGCGCACGTCTGCTTTGCTGCACGGAGACTTCGTGGTCGGCACTCTCTTCTCCGTGCACCACCAGCCCAAGCAGAAACAAACCGAGGGTAACATTCTGTCTTGCGGCGAGGTGCGTGAGATGTACGGCATCCAGCGCGTCGAGGCCGCCTTCCAGGCCCTCGACGCCATCAATCGCGACCCTTCGTTGCTGCCCAACCTCACGCTAGGCGTCGAGATCCGTGACTCTTGCTGGTACGCGCCGGTCGCTCTTCAGCAGAGCATCGAGTTCATACGCGACGCCATCTCGCCGGCAGTTGGCGTCGGCGTCGGAGTTGGGTGTGAATCGGCGTCGGTGAGTTGGGTGGGCTCGGGCGAACTCATTTATATGGCGCGAGGGAAATGTGTGATTGGGCTTCCTATTGGAAAAGGAGCTTCTTTTTGTGGGTTCTTTATGGCTAAAAATTGGCTAACTAATGACGGAGTACACCGAGAGTACCACCAACTTAACATCCCTTCTGAAGAACAGTACAACTCGATCGATAGGATTCCTCCACAAATCAATGCTGTCGAGAGGTAGAAGTTATGTTCGAACTCAAATCCCTCTGACCATTATCCCGAAAACCATAACTTTAATGATCACCCATTCAATACCTGACCCAGCTTAGTGTTCATTCAGTTCGGTGATCTCAGGGGGACCGGTGATCTCAAGGGGATCGGTGATCTCAAGGGGACCGGTGATCTCAGGGGGACCGGTGTTTCCAACACGCCATCGTCCCCTTTGCTGACCAACCCATCGTTCTCCCAGCAGCAATCGGAGTCGGAAGGCGCCGGGACTCCGACGTCAAAGCCGCGCAAAGCGCCGCTGGTGGGCGTCATCGGTCCTGCCAGTAGCTCGGTGGCGATCCAGGTGCAGAATCTGCTGCAGCTGTTCGGCATCCCGCAGATCGGCTACTCTACCACCAGCAAGGACTTGAGCGACAAGAGCCGCTTCCACTACTTCCTGCGCGTTGTGCCCTCCGACTACTACCAGGCGCAGGTCATGGTCGACATCGTACGTCGCTACAACTGGACCTATGTGTCGGCCGTCAACACGGACGGTGAGTGGCCACCCAGGGACTGACCTCTCAGTCTTGCATGGGGCATGAGGCGAGAGCTTGAAAGTTTTTGAATACGTTCTTTCTTTCTCCCCACATCTTGAAAGACCTGGCAACGCAGTTTCATTCAAAATGTTGTATAAGGCTGCTTCGCATACCGTATTTAATGCAAGAATTCAGGTGAACAAAGCTCTGAGATTTCTATGCATACGCGAGCGTTGAGTCAAAGGGTAGCACGCACAGAGAACCCAAATCACGGCCTTCGAATACCGAAGTTTATCTTTGTACCGCGAAGTTGAGGAGGCAAAACTTAAGAAAGTGGCCAACGCCATTCTGAATGTCTAGCGGCCTTGAGATGGACGGCAGCACGTGGCGTAGAGGGACGCTAAGAATAGTTTGTACACGTGTTGCCCTTTCGTGACAGAACTCGAATGAAAATTGCTCGTGAAACTTTGCACGTGCGTAAACCGGGGCTTTGCCTGAGAGAACAAGTGCATGGCGTCGCGGTGGGCTGGAGTGGGTGACGACGTCACGACACCCGGCACGAGCCCGAAACAAATCCGCGTTTAAAGCTTGTCTTTAAAGCGATGGCTTTGAGCAGCGAGGATCGCGCTCAGCTGCAGGAGAGTACAAACATTCGCGGCAAACATTCCCAAAGCACTGGTCAAGAGAAATGAACTCGGACCATTCCAACGCCAGGAATTGTTCTCGAGAAACTTTGCGGATGATTTCCGAACTGCTTTGCTCGCGTTTCTGTTGGCGACGATAAGTTCCTGCAAACTTCACGAGGATGCCATTGGAATGTGTCCCCTAAAGACGATGGAGGTGCCGGGTCTGTCCGGAATGGATGCAATCCCCTGGGGAACATAAGGCATTGGGGATGGGCCATTAGATCGAACGCTGGTCGGTCAGGTCGTTTGATGGTGCAACTCTAAACAACAGGACGTGAGATGTTCTTACGAAGACAAAGGCTAGTTAGCGTGTCAAGAAGGCGAGTCTTAAGAAGCTGCAAGTATTGGCAATAAACATTTCCAGTGCTTCTGGGTCCCGCTCACGGATGCAGGATGCAAACCATTGGGACTCTCCCGGGACCGGGATTGGGAGGTGTTTGGGGGGACGGGGAACTTTAAAAGGGCTCTGTTTTACGGTTCGCTATAACCTTTATCACTGCAACCGCTTGCAACATAAAAACCCTTTCTGTGTAATTGCAGCCCGCAATTTCAAAGCCGATTGCACGAGATGTGCATCAAAGGAAGCCGCGAGTAGGTCACCGGAGGGGAGGGGAAAAACTCCAACCTTGGCTCTCCCGTACCCCGAAGCATCGAGAAGCGGTATCCCATGTTTTCACTCAGCCACTGGGCTCGGCTCGTGGCGCCAATCGTACGACGGGTCGCTTTTCAAAACCCGTTTCCTCGTGTCCTGGGCTTCACATCCTGGACTAGTTGGGTCCTGAACCAGATCGAGAGCCTTTTGACAGTCGTCAGCCAACATAGTTGTGATTCGAAATGATGGGCCATGGTTAGCGCCGTAAGGTAAGATGGCCAGGAACTGCTAGATGATTGATTGCATCAAAGGGGCGAAAATCAAAGCGTGGGGTGCTCTAAGCGAAAGTCCCAATCAGCCAATTAGCACATGACGCTCGATTAAACATTACTTAATTTACACTGCTCGTGCGCGCGCATCCTGCGCCAGGAAAAGGGGGACGCGTTTTCCGCTTCAATTTTCCCGGCATGGAAAAATAATTTCGATAGAAATTATAAAAATAATGGGGTGGAAACGGGAATTAATGAACAGAGCCGCGAAGTCGCGGGAGAGGTTCGTGCATCATCGTGCTTCATCGTACCTCGTCGCGCCTTTACACGGAGATAACACGAGCACGAGTCTAATTTCCCGTCGCACGATATTATTCAACGTGGTCCTTGAGACGATATTCGGGAAAACTGGGAAGGAACGCAACGTCGACCCTGAGCCTTAAAGACGCTGGCGAGCCGAAGAAAAGAAGTCCCTCGGGAGCTAGCGGTCTGCCACCACATAGAATTAACCCCGACTTAACTTATTAACGCGGCTGTCAGCCAGGGGAGAGTTAGACACTTCAGTCAGGCATCCCGCCGGCGCGTGTCCCTTCATCGATTTCCCTATCAGTAAACGCGCTGCAGGAATTATTAGCACAGGTCCTCTTGTCTGGCCCATCGTGCTAATAGTGTGACTCTCGCCGCCGACCAGCTCCAGGCCAGGGGCGTGGGGAAGACGTCGTTGCCAAGCAATTAAGACGCGCTAGTACGCCGACGCGGGCGGGGCACGAGCCGACTTGTTTTCCATTTCGTCTCTCGCGAGGAGATTAATGTGATTGCATGGGCAATACATTACGATAGAGTTTCATTTGAAAATAACGCAAAAATTCGGCCGTGGCGTCGGTCGAGGGGGGGGAGGGGAGAGGCTGCTACCGCGGAAGTGCTCGCCAATCATTTTCCTGCCGATCATTCCGCGACTGAATTATGAACCACGCACGTCGCGCCTCAGCGAATTTATCGGCCGCGTCGGAAGGGCACATTCGGTCTGAATTGACGGACTATCCAGCGCATACCGTTCCGATTTACGACACTCTCGGCGGCGACTGGGGAGCGTCGCGACGCTGGGACTGTTATGACTCAGTGGCGACGCCGTGGACCTTGATCAGGGATTATTACACCCGGTGACGTCGTGCGTCTCTTGGCGGTTCGTCGCTAGTGGTTCAAGTTAGAGAAAAGGATCACTGACTTTAGCATCCGTCCTGCGATCAGATGCATGTGTGATGTGTCCTCCATCGACTAGCAATGACATGAGGTCGTAAATATATAGTGGTGCAATACTGGAATTTATGGATTTTTTTTTTAAATTTCACAGACATGGTGAATTCTAGTAACTATTTATAACAATTCGAAGTTGCTGACTTATTTGCGTCTCTTTTCTTTGTGTTAAATTGGTTCAATTCCATCAAACACTCGAGTTCTCTCCTAGCGTTCCTTAACGTGCAAAAAAATACTGTAATACAATAATTGGTCCTCCGAGAAACACAAGAAAATGTGCGAGACATGCTGTTCACACTTTTGATAGATGCTTTGAACGGGATAAGTCATTGATTGCTTATTTCGAAACTATATATAAGTCTTGTAAGCAAAAAGAAGACTTCCTTTAACTTGAGCCGACAAACTTTTCATGCATCTGAGTGACTATTTCTGAGAGTGTATGTGCACCTTCTCCTGAGCCCATGTACCCATCGCATGGATCGCTAAGAACTCGGCCTAGCTCGGTGGGAACGTTCGGCCGCACTTGCCAAAGAAAGCGCTTCTCATTTGACTTGTCAGCATCACCAACACACAAATAATAATAACAAAATGGTGGTGTAAATAAGAGGGCATCATCATTTATTAGTACAGCAGCCATCCGCTAGCGGCACATGATTACAGTTGTCGCCGAAGAGGTCGGGGGTGACATGATAAATGAGTTCAAAAGACTGAGAAGTCACGGAAAAAAACGCCGGCAGCGCTCGTCGAGCTGCTATCTAACGCTACGACGCCCCCACCCCCTTCTCAACCGAGTGCTAATCGGGCGTGTTAGCGATTTGCATCTCAATCTCCGGCACCGCGACTACTTCTCCAGCCGTTTCTTCTGTTTCTCATGCCTTCTTTGCCAGGCGCCTCCACCGAACTAGTCGACTGCTACACTAGTCATTTTTTCTTGACAATCGTCGCCAGCTGGCCGACGTCCAACCGGCGTCCAAACTGCGTCCTCGAGCGAATGCCGATCGCCTTCGATAGGGACAACAAATTTGATGACTCTCCCAAGAACAATCGATAGCCTATCGTACACGGCGAGGAGCGCGACGCTGGCAAGAAGATCAGCTTTGTGCCCGTGGCATGGGCATGGACTCTTGACCGCAGCGTTGGGCGCTAAGAGCCTTTCAAAGAGGTTCACGCTTCAAACCGTTGCC
The DNA here is from genome assembly GCA_947568835.1 of Protonemura montana. Taxonomy (NCBI): domain Eukaryota; kingdom Metazoa; phylum Arthropoda; class Insecta; order Plecoptera; family Nemouridae; genus Protonemura; species Protonemura montana. The sequence goes on along the minus strand of OX387603.1, from coordinate 26,389,360 downwards.
CCGTTATAAATCCCAGCGCATCCAAAGCACCCGCGTTTTCTTGGAGAAATATCTACAAAAATAAAACACACCTTTTAGTGTGGCTGTAGACTTAGTGGTCCAGAACTCAGAGGGCTTTGAACCTCCCCCGCCCCCCCTCACGCGCGTTTTCTCTCTCTCTGACATGCGTATGACAGGGGCCAGCGCGGCTCAACGCTTCGAAATCAAGCACAGGACTAAAATAAAATTTATAGAGCATTTTCTAGCGGCGTAAAATTTTAGGAAATAATTCCCTTTGCTGAAAAGTCATGGTGTGAAATGACGATATAGACATCTAGCGCTGTCATAATATTTACTTTCGATTTTCGCGGGCCTCTAGATTGTCCAACGTCCGCGCGTCACGTGATTGTCAGATGTTCACAGGTGGAAGCCAATGGGTGGTTGACATGCACGAGACAGCTGCGCCCACGCCCTCCCCCTGGCACGGGAGACGGGGGGTGGGCGTCGTGAAAACACTGCAAGCATTGCTGTAATTACCGCTAGGAGCAAGGGTAGGGGGAGCTTTTAATAATCAGAGTGTCGCTGCAATTGGCGTAAGCACAGGCTCGGAAAATCACGCGAGGTTCACATGCAGTTTAGTTAGTTTTCCCGCGAGGTTGTAACACGGGCAAACCATGACTTTGGGAGAGGCGTTTAGTTTGGCATCAACGGCTTCTCTGTCCGATCAAGCTCGTGTCACCTTTGCCCAGCTTTTCAGTCCGTGAAAATTCAAGTTACATCTATGACAAGTCATTCCTGAATCACCCGATTTAAACTGAGTTACAGTATTCAAGTTATCCAAACTTTCCTTCACACATGGTTCCGAGTTTCTTCCCAGCCAATTGGTTAGAGTCACCGAACAGTTTGGCGTGTTGGAAACACCGGTTATCGTTAGACCACCGAAGTTAAGCAACACTGCGCTGAGTCAGGTATTGAATGGGTGACCATCATACACATGACCAGTTCTGTTCGGGAGAGAGGTTGGAGGGATGGAAGTTAGTACAGCAACTTCATTCGCCTTGCTTATCAACCTCTCGACAGCATGGATTTGTGGAGGAATCCTGCTGTTCGAGTTGCACTGTCCCTCGGAAGGGACGTTAGGTCGGTGGTCCCTTTGGTGCTCTTCGACAGGAGTAGGCTACGTGCCGCTGCCGGGTTTCCCCTCCTCCCTTTTAGGCTAGGTTAGGTTCATCATCATCATCATCCATTCATTCACTGACGCCATTAGACCAGTGCCGCGTGGCTAGTTGTCAAAACAGTGTGTCGTTAAACACCACAAATAATAATTGGTTAGAGTCGAGGCAGCGCGTGACAAGGTCTCCGTTTAGCGCTAACAGGTAGTCGATGCCGCACTACGGGTGACTGACAAGCACCCCGTCGGATAGGAGGCACGGGTCGATGTCAGCCTCTCGGCATAGCGAGCCCGAGCACGGGACACTCTGCCACGGGTCGACGGCGACGTCAGGGAGTGCGGCGACGACGGGCACGTGTCAAGCGAGTCTTTTCAAAGCGTGCTTTTGTCGCGACTTCCGAGTGTTTGCTTTGACGAGCAGCTAGCCGACAGAAATCACAGAGCTCACTGGGCGACTACAATAGAGTGTGTTATTGTTGTGTGGATATGGATATTCTATTTGGTTTGTGCAATAGAGTGGCGAGAAGTCCTTGGCGTGGTATCGACTGATATTTTCGGCAAGGGACAGAGCGCACCTTTCGTTGAGGGTAACTTGATCCCGAGGTGCGAACCCAGACGCTCCCTGTCGTTGTCTAACGCCTCCCCTCTTAACCCCTCAGGACCGATCACCTCTAAGGGACATGTCGTGGAAAGGGGGGTGGGACGCTATCAGCGTGAGGAAACTTCGGTGTCAGTTTTAAGATATCACGACGTTACACAATCTGGCACTTTTAGGGCAGTGTAATTATTGAAAATCTGTCAATTTTACTACCCCTTTTAGTAACCCTTTGTGAACAATCATCCTACATTGATTTTAAGTCCACGCCTGGAACTGTGAGGATGCGTTTTAAACTTGGTGACTTCATTTCTTCGAGGGCATCGGGTTGAGAATCTTGCGGCAGGCTTTTATAGCCACTAGTCATGTAGACGTGATGTCAGCTAGCATGCGGGAATGCCGTGACGTATCAGGGGTCACTTGTCGCTGAGCACCCTCTGCAAAAGTCGCCCGGAGTGCAGGGTACCCCCCCCCCCCCCCCCCACCCTACACCAGAGGTGCACGCCAATCACCGCAAGGAGTCGGTGTCGGGCCGGCGGCGTCATTAGGAGGCGACGCCGACGCCTGGTCGTGAGGCCAAAGCGCTGGGCGCGATCGAACATCATGGGAACTACAAGCACTGCACATAGCATTCATTAGTACCAGGTGCGAGCTGGAATTCCACGGCACCCGCGAGCCGTGACAAAAGAGCGTCGGCCGTCGAGTGAGCTCGGCCCGCGCGACTGCACCCCGTGCAAGTTATCGATATCCAATTTTAATCTCGAGAACTTCTTCTCGTTAAGCTGGCCATGGTGATCCGCACTGGAGCTAATAACCGCTCGCCGCGTTGGGTCTGAGGGTGATGATTGGGGCGATGATAGGCGTCGAGCAAAGAGATCCTCCCATTGAAACCGCTCTCAGATGGCTGCTAATCTCATACACTTGTTGATCTCGTTGGTCAGCCATTGGACCCTCACGACGTCGGCAACGCTGGGATTACATCACAAGGGTTGCCGGTTTTTTAGAGGGGGGAGGGGGTGGAGACAGGAAAGTTCAGCGCTCCGGCTGCTCGCCTAGAGTGCCCCACAGGAACAGAGATTTAAACAAAGCTTCGTAAATATTTAGTGAAAATTGGTACTGCTCGACGTAATGAGGCCTCTTGTTCAACGGGCTGGTCAATGCGGAGTGTCAGGCTAATTGCGGGCTACCACACGATGCCGAGGTGACGGCTGGCCTCCAAGGTTTATGCCAAGGCATTGGATCACGGTAGCGGGTAGACAGTCTCGACGCCAACCCCATGCGTCTCGCGCCGGGAAGTGTCTCTGGAGAGGCGTCATCCATCTCCATCTTGGCCGGACGCTAAGGTGCCCCCCCCCCTCGAGGGTGAACCGAGAGGTCGATTGGAAGGGTATCGGACTGGCCTCGTTCCGGGATGAGGTAGCTTTCGTACCTAGCGGTCACGGTTAGGCAACGGCAGGAGATTAATAATCTATTGGGGGAAATTTGACAAAGACGGGAACCCGTACTGCTGCCTTATTAAAATTGCGTGGGTGCCTAGCGCACTGCAGAGATCTGTCAGCTGGGATATGGGGATGGAAACGATGCTACACTCATGTTCCTCCAATGAAATCATCGGCGTTTCCCGGTTGTGTGGCGTTATATTCACCCACTGTTGGAGCAGCACTCGAAGCAGCAGTCGAAACTTGGAGCTCAGGAAAGTTAGCGCTGTTCATACTTGTCATTGGTGTGATTAGCATTCTGTAGCATCCAGTTATAGTTTAGAGATATCCTGAACCGGTTCAAAAGTCTCACTCAGATTTCCAGAAACTTATTCTGAACCAGAACTAGCGTCATTTAGTTCCAGACACTCGTGAATCACAGTCGCAGGGCGTATTACCATATGCATACATTCATGATTCCCCAGTTTTACGCGGTGGTTTTTCCCCTGGTTTTTCCCTAGCACCTATACGACCATTGCAGTATCGTATATTAACATTGAGAAAAGCTCGCCTCTGCATATTTATGGCGGCAAGCGCCGTCGGTGTATGCTTTAGACTTTACAGAGCAACAAAAATGCAATAACGAGGGAAACAAATGATATCGAAATTCCTGTTCGTTGCGACTCGTAAGGGGAATGAGCGGTTGTATCCCTGGAATGGCCCAGTCACGAGTCTGTCAGCAGCAAATATGTCGACCAAGGCGGTTCGGGAAGACATCCTAAGATTTGACGCCAGATTTTTGTGTCGGCAAACAACTCAAGAGATTTCCACGGCAAATGTTTGCTTTCAATGACTCACTGCGACACTTAGAGAGAAACGGGGATAACAGAACTCGAGCGTATTTTTATTTCTGTGCGTACACCGCACATAATTAATTTTTAATGAACGGAAACCAGCCCTTTGGCGAATGCACGACATATCGCAAGTGGGTGGTTGCCTACCCAGGGTGGTTCAGCGCCCTACCATGCGCTGTGTTTCATTTCACCAAGCACGGCAGCGTGCTCGGTGAAAACTGTGACAACTTTGTAACAGTTTTTACCAAAGCGCAGTATTGGAAGCACAAGGTAGCAAACACTGCTGCAAAACGATAGCATATTTTTGTGATCGGAACGATTTTCGAGCGCGTGCGCTACGCCGGGTTTGACAAATATGCAACTCCTTCGGGGGAGAATCGAGAGAATTCAGTGACTTTCAGGAATTCATTCAAATAGCTCAGTTGCCGCCAATTATCAAAAGCCACAGTGTAACTTTATAAGAAGATCAATATCAGAGTTCTCTGGAACATATAGAATAGCGAATGTTAACGAATCAAAGTAAAGGGGTTTAAAATGGTTCTTCAGTTTCTTACAAGACATAAATTTAGCTGGAATGTCACTGGCAGAGACTGGACAAGAGCGTTCGGTGCTAGGCAGAGTAAAACTGCTGCAGATAGATCCACGGAAGGAGCACTCTGGCCCACACTTTGTCTAGAATTGTCTTGCATGCAAACCATGTAGCAGCTGAATGTTTTTTTGCAGAGAACTACGGTCAGAGCGGCATCCAGGCGTTCCGCGAGCTGGCAGAGAAGGCCAACATATGCATCGCCAAGGAAGACTCGGTTCTGAGCAACGCAGAGGACGAGGTCTTCGAGGGCGTACTCAAGAAGCTCGCCGAGGACAAGAATGCGCGTGTCGTCGTGTGCTTCTGCGAGGGCATGACGGTGCGTGGACTCCTGCGAGCCACCAAGTCGCTCAACCTCACCGGGAGGTTCCTGATCATCGGCAGGTAGAACCACGTTAAGGCATGCACCACGCAGGCATCGAAATGCCTGGCAAACGCCACTTAGTGCCGGGACAGGGTACTTCACCGGGAGCTTCCTCCCAATACGCCATTCCAATTAGTCAACACTTTCAGTCCACACTTTAAGCGATTAATGCCACAGAAATGTACGCTGCAGGCTTTTAGCGTTAACATTGCAAATTATCAGCGAGATTTAAAATACATTTCAGAGAGAAAAATATGTCAGTGAGCGAAATTTACTGGAGCGCAGGAATTCCGTTTTAGCGAGATAGGCGACGAGGGGTGAGAGTCGAGTCGACGCATTGATTAGGTCGTCGTCGCCTCAGGCAGAGGTCGCTAATGAACCACGGTACACGTACGGGCCGTTTGCGAGTGGACACCTGGCCGTGTTTGTCAGGGAATGGGGTGCTTGCCAGAGGTAGGGGTGTCTGCCGGCCCCCATAGGCTCATCTTGTGTCCATACTGGAGGACGCTTGCGGCAGACATTTGTTCTTTGTGGTGCACAATGCCTACGCCTTTGAAGCGCGCTGCCTGGTGTTGGTCAACTCAACTCGGTGACATCTGTTTGCTAATCGAAGCAAACCCTCGCTGATCCGACGCCGATTATAAGCTGTCCGTTGTGTGCTCGTGACCCCACCGGGAGTCGATCAAGTAGCCTTTCGGTCGGAATTAACCAGTTTATGTTTGTACCCCGTGGACAAAGCGCCGAGCGTCGAGTTTGAATTTGATAACGCGGGTCGCGGTGTCTGAACGCTCACCAAACCAAGCCCAGGTCGAATGCCTTGTAGCTCGAGTGGATTCCGACGACGTCTAATTAGGGGCCGCGAGTCTGCCAAGAGAGGCGTCGTGCAAACATACGGACAATGACTCGAGAGGAGCGAGGCGATCTCATCTCCTTTGCTCTCCACGGGGCACCCTTCCTGTGAGCCTGATGTGGGTGGGGGGAGGGGGGGGGGGGGTAACTAGTATCGACTGCTGTTTCCGGCCGGCCAATTTCCTGGCCGTCCCACCATTAGCGCGGGTCGGAGGTCCGCGTCGATGATCGCCGACGACAGCTAGCTCCAATCTCGGCGGTCAGAAGCAGACGCCGCAACCGAGGACGTGCTTGGCTTGGCGTGATATCGTCTCGGGGTCGGAGTTTCGAGCCAATTTGGAGTATCCATGAATGAGTTACCAATATCCCGTTCACGACAGCCATAAAAGCCGCTGTGCATCGGTTCTGGAAGCTTTAGATGAGACAGCTGACGCTTGGGCCCATCGGGGGGGGGGGGGGGGGGGGGGGGGCGATCATTGGCTTCCGATACGCGCACCCTGCCGTCCAAAGATACTATCCGTCGTCTGCTTGACCTGCCGGCAAGACATGCCGTGTATCTAAGTTCTGCAGGTTTTCTGTACAATGACGCGTTGGTGAAAACTTTCCCATTGCTTTGTCTTTGACTCGGAGCTGACTTCAGAAGCGCATGTAAGCAGCTGTCGTTGAATGAGTGGTGTTTTGAGCGAGCTGGCCAATAGCACATCGGCGCCGACCCAATACTTGGATTTAAATAGGGTGGCCGATATCAGAAGGACGCTCTCAAGTCGACTTGGAAACTGGAAACTTTTTTAATAATACCCTTGGTCCGAGACTTTCATTGAGAACACAATTGCGAAGCAAACAATTGTTCCGTCTTTACTCATGAATTAGGCGAGTCGGTTCGGTGCAAGTTGTTTTCCTCGCGAGCTGAAACTTTCCATGAAAGTCGCTTCTTTGCAGTTCACGATTGCAGAAGCACTCTTAACACCACGTGAAAACTCGTGCAAATATCGATTGATATCAAGAGGATAACTGAACTCGGACTCGCGGTGGTATTCGCTGTCTGGTGCTACAGATGAAGCCACGTGTTGTTCCTGTACCTCGCCCGGTGCGAGTCCCCTGCACTCGGAGACAATCGCATCGATACACTTACAAGACCCGTCGATTAATGACAGTTCAGTGGGGTCTGTCGTAGCATCTACCTCGCCATAACATACAAGTTTCCTCAACAGCTGCCCTAATGGCGTTGTGTTATGATGGTCGAAATCGTCCACCGAATGGGTTCACTCCCGGGATTTTGTAAAACAAAGCCAGCAAGGCTCACGTAAAGTGCATTGAAACACAGGAATAATTCAAAAACTTCCCAAATGTCTTCTCTTTATGACAAAAATTTATGTTGTACATTAATTCCGTTCTTTTGCGAAAAGTTTGTCGTCAGTTGATAGCGCGCCTTTATTTCCTTCCTCTTAATTGCTTCTGTTAACCAAGTTCGTGGCTCGATCCGAGTCTCGAAGTTTTTATGAATAACTAGTCTGTAAACAAACGGTGGAACATAATTATCGATGCCGATTTTTTCGATAAAGTGAAAATTTCATGGGTTTTCCAACACATCGATATGAATAACGTCCACGAACACTTCCCCCTTCACCTATGACCCATGACCGGCGCTTCGTGGCTCCGACAGAAAGTTGGTCTCTTTGCAGCGACGGCTGGGCGAACCGTAGTGACGTCACTGAGGGCTACGAGCGCGAGGCACGGGGCAGCATCTCCATACGCATCCATTCGCCCTACGTCACCTCCTTCGACGACTACTACTTCCGGCTGGACCCGTTCCGCAACGCGCGCAACCCCTGGTTCCGGGAGTTTTGGCAGACACGGTTCAACTGCTCGATGCCTCCTGAAGGCGAGATGACCAACATCAGCCTTCCCGCCGAGGCACGTCTCTGCACGGGTTAGTGCAATATAGTCTAGTTATCCTACCATGAGACCGTCGTCGAGGACGTCGCATCATTCCTACAAAGCCGTTGGACACAAGCCCTGATTGCAATTCATGTGAAAACACTCCTTGTTGTCAATGTTATTGTTTAAACAGTGTTTTCCTATTGACCGATGTTACCATTTTCTCAACTCCTAGTTTAAAAGGTAGTTGAAGCAATTCCAATAACACTCTGTGAGTGTGAGCTTAAGGTTTCTGCGAGTTTTCACTTCAGGGAGATTTGGGATAACCGGACATTTCAGCAACAAAAACTTGGAGTCCCTAGATCTCTTGCTCCAGTTCCCCATTCGCCATGGGTGTCCAACGCTCCCGATGGCGGCGACACGTATTCGTTACATGCGAGGCGTTATTAGGATGTGGGCTACTTACAGCAAGTTCTTTAAAGAGCTTGTCAGGCGAGTAGCCGAAGATACTTTCGATCCAGGCCAGCTTAATCCGCGTGGCTAAAATGCAGCCTAAGCAACAAGGACGAAATTGACTTTGGTACATGTAAAGAGAGCGAGGTTTCATTGGAATGTCGGGATGCAGGTTACGATTCCAATTTAAGCGCCGTCTGTCGTCGTCGCTCTCGTCCCCTGAGCACGCGGAGAGAGAGAGAAGCGAAACAATCCACGCTCTTTCTAATGGCTACCGCGCGATTGACGGGAACAAAAGATCTCGCTCGAAGCTTGTTGAGCTCGTCGAGATCGCGTGGCATCGGCGTCCTTGAGGCGTCGCTCGAGTGGTGGTTCGATCCACCTGGCCGATGCCCGCACATTGGCGAGGGGTTGCCGTCTTGGGCAAAGGTTTCGGCAAGGGCCGCGAATCTCGTGCCCAAACAGAGCCGGGTCCAAACAGAGTTGTGCACATCGCTTTGGATATCGCGTGAGGCGCCCATAGTTTGCGACGAGGAATCGCGTGGAAGATGTTTCCCCTTTCCTACCCCACAAGGTCTTTTCTCACAGGTCGGGAGCGGCTGAGCGAGCGGTACAAGCAGGATCCCAAGTTGTCGTTCGTCATCAAGGCCATCTACACAATGGCCTACGGATTGCACAATCTGCACCAGGACGTGTGCGGCGCCGGCGCAGTCGGCGTCTGCCCCGAACTCTTCCCCTTCAACGGGTCATTGTTCAAGGTAGGTTGTCAGGCGTTGCAATGCGTCTTATAAAGTCTTATGTCTGAAACCTAACTCATGATGTTGATCCAATGCGACACTGAATTGTCATTGGTCGTTTATCTTACTTGGATAAGCTTAAAAACTTCTGGCCAAATACCAATGCATAGACGTTGACTTTTACGATATAGATCTTGCCTACGCCATTAAATCTTACGCTAAGACCCGAGGTCCTGTTCTACACGAATGTACGGATTGCCAGAGAGCGGATTCAATCTATCGCGTTGAAATCTGTGAATTGACAGTCTATGATCGCCAATCATAATCGTGTAAGACCGGAGGGACGTTTGCTTCTGGTCTCCCACCCATCCCTTCTAGATGCCCGAGGAGTCCTGGCTATTGAAGTCGGACAAGCTTTGACACCAAGCCTGTCGGCAAAGTCTGCGCTTTGCTCCATTCGTTGCGAGATGTTTTCTTGTGAGGGCAACGTCAGAAGAGAGGGTGGCGGGCTGGGGTTTGGGGGGGGGGGAGGGGCGTTCAGTCAAAGGCAGCACCATGATTAATGGAGCGGCAATGTTTTGAAGTCGATTCCCCGACGCGATATGTCAGCGAGGCAAAACAATCGCGCGCGGGGAGGATTTCATTAAGACGCCTCGTGCTAAGCTAGAGAATGCCACTGAAACAACATCGACAGCGTTGTGGCGTCGGCGTCGGCGTCGGATATTGGGAGGGAGGGGGGCTGTAATTGAGTTCTCGCCGCCAATTCATGTAATTGTTTCCGCGGCTTGCCGACGCACGCAATGAGGGGTGGGGGCAAATATCCGCAGATTACGCGTCGCTCTGTGCCCGTCTGCCAAAACATTGGTACAGCGTGATTGGCAGACGACAAGCGACGGCGACGTCGTTTTAACGCGTATCCTTACGGACTGCTTTCAGAGCTACTTGCTCAACGTGACGTTCGCGTACGGCAGTGACCAGGAGCTCGTGGAGTTCGACCGACGCGGCGACCCGCCGGGGAGGTAAGCCCATTCTTCGTTTGGCGTGTTGGAAACTCCTGTCCTCGTGAGATCACCGAAGTTAAGCAACACTGTCCTGAGTCAGGTACTGGATTGGTGACCATCATACACATGCCTAGTTCTGGTTCACTAGAACTGCACAGCTTCACTCGCCTTGCTTACTTGACAGCATGGACTTGAAGAAGAATCCTGTTGTTCCCGTTGTACCGCCTTTCGGAAGGGACGCTAACCCGGTGGCTCCTTAGTGCTTTTTGACAGGAGTAGGCTACGTGCCGGCACTTTGTTACCCTATCTCCCTTCAAGGCCACCCGACTTAATTCACTGTCAACATTAGACCACATGACCAGCTGAGAAAAAGTGCGTCGTTGTACACTAAAAAATGAATCGGTTAAGAAACTCAGGGCTCCAACTAATTTCCTATACGAACCAATCCACTTCAAACTCTAACATTTATCCTCCGGTATTGAGGGACAGACCGGTACTCCATAGGGACACCTGCAGTAGATTGCATCCCAACGCCCAGGTTGCCACCAAATGCTATGTGTGCCTCTGCCAGCTCTAGATCATGACAACCCCATTGTTGTTACTTTGTTTAACGGCGCGTCAGCACCTTGGCCCACCCTATCCCAATCCCAATATGTTCACACCGTCGCGATATAGGGCGACCTCTTCACGTGCCGACTCACCCTGGCCCCGCCTTGACAGGTACAACATCATGAACTACCAGCTGCTGCCCGGCGATGGAGGAGAGGCGTTTGACTACATCCACGTGGGTGACTGGCACAACGGCACGCTGCACATATGGGACGAGCTGCAGTATGCAGAGGGCGCTGGACCGCGAGTGGAGTCGGTTTGCTCGCGACCCTGCGCGCTGGGATACTACAAGGTAGGCCGTGGCAGTTAATGAGTTCGTGGCGAGGACAAGTACCCTTGCGAATGAGATGGAGTTCCTCGGGTTCCCTGGTTCTTGTGAATGGAGCGAAGGCAGGAGGAAGGCTACGATGGGTGAGGATACGGTTGTGGACACTCATCGATTCGGTCGCACTCTCTCGAGAGCTTCGAGCCAGTCTGAGAACTGTCTGATGTCTCTCAAAGATTTTCTTTCCGTTTAAAAAGAGCAGAATGTAGTTTGAATTTATCATAAGGTTGAATGAGTACGATCAATGATATGTGCTACATACATACCCCACAATGTTCACAGTTCTTTCTGCAAACGTGAAACAGCGTTCTCTGAAACATTTCGACCGTCTTTTGAAAGCTTTCAGGTGCGCGAACAAAAGAGGGTAGCGAACCGGGAAATGTGCTGCAGATCTGCAATCCTGTGTCCAGTCTGGCGCGTTCAGAATCCATAAGGTGCAAGTTTTATCCGCTGTAGCTTTAGCTTGATCCCAGCTAGATACCCATTCAGTGCTGTCATATCAATATTTAACAAGTCTAAGGGGCAATGCGAGATGCTTGTTATGGTTCGGTACACTACTGCACTTGTTTGGCCAACCGTATAAATCGTGATACCAGCATGGAAATGTTTACTCCTTATGAGACCCGTAATTCTCATCAAATGGACTAAAATCCTTTCAAAAATTATGTGTCTAAGGGTTAAATTTAACCGACAGATAGAAGTTATGTGGCAGTTAACACATTTTTGCGTTTTACAATGTCCAGTTAACTTTAACTGACAGTTAACTGTGGCCTAACTGGAAGAATATTTAACTGGAAGGCTGGGTGGCAGTTAAATATCTAACCGAAGGTTGGTTGCCCCTAGATACGTAAATAAACAAACATATTAAAAAAAAGGCTGATTTTGGAAATAAAATTGCCAATTCAGATTCAGTAGATGAAGTGTTTATGAATTTGGGCAGACGTGCAAAAAATGAAAGGCCTAGAATGAACCATTTTGATGTGTGGAATGACGACGAGTTCTTTGTGCGATCTCGGTTGACAAAGCTTACAGTCTTGCATCTTCTTGAATCACGATCGGTAGAGATCGGGGTTCGAGCTCTCGTTTGGGCATCAATTTGTGAGAGGGTATTAGGGTTCCCAATATAATAAAAAAATTAACACTCTTTGCAGGTTAAAATGCGAAAAATCACGAGCAACAAGTGCTGAACGCACGTTTATTTCACAAGCTTTGGTCTCTTATTTATACAAAACTGAATTGTAAGTACCAAGTTATATGAGCGTGTCTGTACGGTCATGCAGGTCCCTAAAACATGTCAATTTAATGCTTAATAAGCGAGGAATTGGTAAAAATACGACGGATTTTTCATCATTCTCAGCCGAGACAAGATGACGCAGTTGGTTTCAAGCGACGATGCTATTTGCTACTTTTATGCAAATCACTAATGGATAAAGTTTCTTTTGCTTGGCAAACAAGTCATGAAATGCAGTTCTTACAACAACCAGAATACACTTTTATATTTTCTTATCGATACAAGAAATGAGCCGATAATCACTCAGCCGAAATATGAGTGATAAGAGTGATAAGAGTGATAAGAGTGATAAGAGTGATAAGAGTCAATGATTTAGTTCCAGGGAAAAATATCTACTTAAGATCTCCCATGCACTCAAATTTAGACCGACTTTAGTCAGATTGAGTTCATATGTGAAATGTGATTTAAATTGCAAACGCTTGCAATGCGCGGGGCATTTGTTTTAGTTAAAATAATAATATGTTTACTGTCCATGATTGATCAAAGAAAATCCTATACAGACAGTCAATATGAAAATCATAAATTACAATAAAATGTAAAGTGAAAACATAAACCAATAGTGGGACGGGAACAGAAAAGAGCATCAACTGTTGTTAGCCAATCCCTAAAAACTCTGTAATATCACAGTAATATTTCTTCTATAAAAAACTTTTTCAGGTTAGTCTTAAAATGTTTTCCTAAATCCATTTTCAAAGAGTGAGTTTAGGCGTTGAAAAGTTGTAAGCCATTGAAAACTGGGCTTAAGCTTTATAAACCGAGGACCTGTACCAGTTCTTCTCCATGTGAGCATATTTTCTTCTCGTGCTTTGCTCGCGTTCTTTGACAGCGTATAATTCTATGAAGTTATTTTCAATCATTAATACAAAACAACATAATAAATATAAAGGGAAGGTAGAGTGAGAATCCCAAATGTCTGGAATAGATTGAAAACATTGCTACCCTCTTAAAAATTAATTCCCAAACGGGGATACAAACCCCGATCTTCACCGGGTGTTGCTCTAACCCATTGAGCTACTTGGACACTGGCTTTTTGAGACGATTTTAGTGTATTTGATGAGAATGACGGATCTCCAAGGAGTAGAACCAAGAGGCTGTGAATACTCACAGTCACTCTGAGTGAAGAGTCATGGTGTTGTTCTCAGGGAAACATGTCTGACAAAAGAGTTTATTTGTTTATTGTAATGGAAGTATTAAGAAATTAAGAAAATGGGGTAAAATAATGTTGGAAATAACAAAAATAAGATAATTATTGATTATTTCGATATCTCGAAAGATTAAAAGCACCCAAGTTGTGGCCATCGATAGTTGGATTGGTCACGTGTGAATTAGTAAGTGTTCAAATGTTCACGCCGATATCACGATTTGCACGATTGTCACCAAAAAATGAGACTGGACAATTAGCAGTACAGACGGCGCCACCTTCGAGTTGGAGCTGACAATCTTTCCCTGTTCAAGTGCCAAAGCAGCGACACAATTCACAAATTAGATTTTCTTTTCAATCCCACGACAGGAAAATCACCTCTCCGACAAAGGAAACGGCAACGAGGCAAGGCATGCAGCGCAAGAAGTCGGAAGTGAATCCACTCTGTCTCTCTCTTTCTCTTTGCAGACAAAATCACGATAAAGTTGTTCCTTCACAAATTGTTAGGTCATAAAGGGGAGTGGGTGAGGAAGTGAGGGTTGGGCGGGGAGAGGGGGGTAAAGGGAACGGGTGGGGGACCCATCTTCGGTACAGCACCCAATTCGGTGGGAAATTTAGGCTATTAAAACTTCAGTGTCAATTTCTTTTCGGTGTGAAACTCATGATTCTAGACGTGAAGTGCAAATTCAATCGAGAGGCAATGATTCGAGGTGACGTCGGGGCTAGGCGTATGTTCGCTGGGCCACTCAACTACATGGGCGACCACCGAATGGCTTGCAATGGTCCCAGTATGGCGTTGTGCAAAGTTGAGAAGGTTTTTTTGCAGCTAACCGGACTTTGCGAGGGCAAATCCAGTTGAAAAGTTCAGATGAGAGTTGCATTTTTTAATGGCTTGGGAAACTTTTGAAAGCATTTTGAACTCGATGCTTTTTCTAGTGGTATTACTTTTTAATTGGTGGCCTGAATTTGTATCATTTGTTATAAATGTAAAATGGTTTAAGGAAAGATTACATAGAGTTTGATATGAGTTTGATATGATGTCGATAATATAAAGGGAATTTTAGCTCCCCCCTTACACTGCTTTCGTGACTTTCAGTGTCCCTAAAGCTCGTTCAAGTTTCGGTATTTAAAAATGTTTGGCCAAACGTTTTGCGAAGGAGCATTCAACCAAAAAATGCAGGATCATTGGTTTTTTCTAGTTTTCCCTCGTGAGAGCTGAAACCAGTAAGCGATAGACGGAAGGGACGAGCGATGCCGTAAGAAAGCGTTTACAATCTTCACTCCCCGTTTCACCTCCCAACATTCAACCAGTAAACCAAACTCAGCTGCCTCATGCACTGGACTTCGGTCGTCTCGTCAGGAACCTTTGCCCCGGTGTTGACATCTCCTTGCACGGGATGTTCACAGAACCTGCAGACCGGCGGACAGGAGCAGAAGTGCTGCTGGGTTTGCGTTCCTTGCAACAACAACGCCATCCTTGTCGACGAGCTCACGTGTGTCGCCTGCCCGAGCGGCCACTGGCCCAACGATAACAAGACAGGTAACCCCTTGGAATTAAGATAGGTGATCAGCACGGCAAGCAAAGGTTCCGTTTGGAAGTGTTAATTCTCAGCGATTTCCTTTTGATTTTATTTCGCGCACCTTTTCTACGCCGGCAATCCCTAAAATTACGAAAAATACGAGTCGTGCTCAGATGTGACTTACGGGTATGTTTTTGTTCCACATCAAGAATGAGGAGTAATTTCAATTCACACCCCTCATATTTTTAAACTGCAAACATGTTTAACAAAGCTGAAAGTGATACATTTCTTTGGTGACGTTTCTGCCGAACGCCAATCCGCAATATCGGGAGCTGCCGGGAGCTGCCGGGAGATACAGGAGTTCTGGGTGTTGCTAGAGTTGCCGGTAAGTCTGCACATATCGCCCCTGATCATGGACCTCTATATGCACAGCTTGCATCGAGATCCCCGTTGAGTTCGTGCAGTGGTCAGACACGGAGGCTGTGGTCGCCATCGCCTTCTCCTGCCTCGGTTTCATCACCACATTCTTCGCCGGCGCCGTGTTCGTCCGGTACAACGACACGCCCGTCGTCAAGTCGTCGACGCGCGAGCTCAGCTACCTGATCCTGGCCGGTGAGTGATTTCAACGCCCACCCAACTTGCAGAAGTTGATCACTGAAATGAGATTCAGTGCCAGCCTCACTTCGCCTAGCACTAAACGTAGCTTACAAGTAAAGCTTAGCCTTTTTTATTATTTTCAACACTAAACGTCTCAAAAATTGATGCCCAATCGATCAAATTTCGAGTCCCCGTTTGGGCATCCATTTTTGAGACGTTTATAGTGTTGAAAATAATAAAATACCCCGCGCATTGCAAGCGTTTGCAATTTAAATCAGATTTCATCTAAAAGCTTAGCCTCGTTAGCACGTTTTTGAGAGGTGAAACGACCAATCAAGAGGTTCGCTCTCGTTCTGACAGGCATGACGCTATCGCACGCCGCTACTTTCCCGGTGTTGGCGCGTCCCTCGAGGCTCACTTGCTCGCTGTCTCGTCTTCTGCCGGGGCTCAGCTTCGCGATGATCTACGCATCGCTGCTCACGAAGACCAATCGCATCGCGCGCATCCTGGCGGGCTCCAAGAAGCGCTTCCCGACTAGAAAACCACGCTTCATGTCGGCAACTGCGCAGGTATGACCCCTCGACCCCTCGTCCCTTCAAAGCCCTTCCCTCGTCCATTGTCTTTGCACCGTGCAGGGGATGCTGCACCTAGGTCAAAGGACGTTATGCGCCCGTATCTTTGCTTTCACTTGGTTAACATATGAAATATATACATGTCTTGAGGCTGGTAATAATTCCAATTGTTAGCTCAATAGAATGAACATTTTTAAATTGACGATCTTGCTCTTAGCCCTGGAAGCCAATAGGCAGTGGACGCAGCTCGATCTGCATCTATCTGCATCGCTTTGGAGGTCGATGAGCAATAAAACTGGATGTTTTGCGATGGAGCTAGTCACCAAGAGAACAATTCAAACAAAAAGCTTAAAAAATATCCGAGCGTGCTGCCGATCAAAAATATTCAAATGCAATGACAGCGGTAGGTCGTGTGATCGATTCCCGGGTACAATTACTTCCGGTCAGTTTCCACGTCCACCACCATGATTCCCCTCGTTTTCATCTGGAGCACGTCCCAAATGTCGCTGCCAAGGAATGGGAGGGGCCAACACCCCTGCAAGTACCTCGTGCCACAGGTGTGTATCACGTGCTCGCTGATCGGCGTCGAAGCGGGCGTCGCGGCGGCGATGCTGTCGCTGGAACCGGCCGACGCGACGCTGCAGTTCCCCTCGCTGGACCGCGTGGTTCTCGCGTGCAACACGACGCCCCTAGGTGTGTTGGTGCCGCTCGCTGCCGACTTCCTGCTCGTGCTGTTGTGCACCCTCTACGCGTTCAAGACCCGGAACGTGCCAGAGAACTTCAACGAGGCCAAGTTCATCGGGTTTGCGATGTACACCACGTGCGTCATCTGGGTTGCGTTCGTTCCCATCTACTTTGGCAGCGACTCCAAGGCGAGTATTGCCATGGCCTTAGCCATAAGGAGCTAACTTAAATCAAATAGGCACTAACTTTAGCCAAAGGGCACTAGATTTAGCCATAGGGCACTAGCTTTAGTCATAGGGCACTAGCTTTAGTCATAGGGCACTAGCTTTAGCCATAGGGAACTAGCTTTAGCCATAGGGAACTAGCTTTAGCCATAAGGAACTAGCTTTAGCCATAAGGAACTAGCTTTCGCCATAGGGCACTAGCTTTAGCCATAGGGAACTAGCTTTAGCCATAGGGAACTAGCTTTAGCCATAGGGAACTAGCTTTAGCCATAGGCCATTAGCTTTAGCCATAGGGCACTAGCTTTAGCCATAGGGCACTAGCTTTAGCCATAGGGCACTAGCTTTAGCCATAGGGAACTAGCTTTAGCCATAGGGAACTAGCTTTAGCCATAGGGAACTAGCTTTAGCCATAGGGCACTAGCTTTAGCCATAGGCCATTAGCTTTAGCCATAGGGAACTAGCTTTAGCCATAAGGAACTAGCTTTAGCCATAGGCCATTAGCTTTAGCCATAGGGCACTAGCTTTAGCCATAGGGAACTAGCTTTAGCCATAGGGCACTAGCTTTAGCCATAGGGAACTAGCTTTAGCCATAGGGAACTAGCTTTAGCCATAGGGAACTAGCTTTAGCCATAGGCCATTAGCTTTAGCCATAGGGCACTAGCTTTAGCCATAGGGCACTAGCTTTAGCCATAGGGAACTAGCTTTAGCCATAGGGCACTAGCTTTAGCCATAGGGCACTAGATTTAGCCATAGGGAACTAGCTTTAGCCATAGGGCACTAGCTTTAGCCATAGGGAACTAGCTTTAGCCATAGGGAACTAGCTTTAGCCATAGGGAACTAGCTTTAGCCATAGGCCATTAGCTTTAGCCATAGGGCACTAGATTTAGCCATAGGGTAGTCAGCTTTAGCCATAGGGCACTAGCTTTAGCCATAGGGAACTAGCTTTAGCCATAGGGAACTAGCTTTAGCCATAGGGAACTAGCTTTAGCCATAGGGAACTAGCTTTAGCCATAGGGAACTAGCTTTAGCCATAGGGCACTAGCTTTAGCCATAGGGCACTAGCTTTAGCCATAGGGAACTAGCTTTAGCCATAGGGCACTAGCTTTAGCCATAGGGCACTAGCTTTAGCCATAGGGAACTAGCTTTAGCCATAGGGAACTAGCTTTAGCCATAGGGCACTAGCTTTAGCCATAGGGCACTAGCTTTAGCCAAAGGGAACTAGCTTTAGCCATAGGGAACTAGCTTTAGCCATAGGGAACTAGCTTTAGCCATAGGGAACTAGCTTTAGCCATAGGGAACTAGCTTTAGCCATAGGGCACTAGCTTTAGCCATAGGGAACTAGCTTTAGCCATAGGGAACTAGCTTTAGCCATAGGGAACTAGCTTTAGCCATAGGGCACTAGCTTTAGCCATAGGGAACTAGCTTTAGCCATAGGGAACTAGCTTTAGCCATAGGGAACTAGCTTTAGCCATAGGGAACTAGCATTAGCCATAGGGAACTAGCTTTAGCCATAGGGAACTAGCTTTAGCCATAGGGAACTAGCTTTAGCCATAGGGAACTAGCTTTAGCCATAGGGCACTAGCTTTAGCCATAGGGCACTAGCTTTAGCCTTAGGCCATTAGCTTTAGCCATAGGGCACTAGCTTTAGCCATAGGGAACTAGCTTTAGCCATAGGGAACTAGCTTTAGCCATAGGGAACTAGCTTTAGCCATAGGCCATTAGCTTTAGCCATAGGGCACTAGCTTTAGCCATAGGGCACTAGCTTTAGCCATAGGGCACTAGCTTTAGCCATAGGAAACTAGCTTTAGCCATAGGGAACTAGCTTTAGCCATAGGGAACTAGCTTTAGCCATAGGGCACTAGCTTTAGCCATAGGCCATTAGCTTTAGCCATAGGGAACTAGCTTTAGCCATAAGGAACTAGCTTTAGCCATAGGCCATTAGCTTTAGCCATAGGGCACTAGCTTTAGCCATAGGGAACTAGCTTTAGCCATAGGGCACTAGCTTTAGCCATAGGGAACTAGCTTTAGCCATAGGGAACTAGCTTTAGCCATAGGGAACTAGCTTTAGCCATAGGCCATTAGCTTTAGCCATAGGGCACTAGCTTTAGCCATAGGGCACTAGCTTTAGCCATAGGGAACTAGCTTTAGCCATAGGGCACTAGCTTTAGCCATAGGGCACTAGATTTAGCCATAGGGAACTAGCTTTAGCCATAGGGCACTAGCTTTAGCCATAGGGAACTAGCTTTAGCCATAGGGAACTAGCTTTAGCCATAGGGAACTAGCTTTAGCCATAGGCCATTAGCTTTAGCCATAGGGCACTAGATTTAGCCATAGGGTAGTCAGCTTTAGCCATAGGGCACTAGCTTTAGCCATAGGGAACTAGCTTTAGCCATAGGGAACTAGCTTTAGCCATAGGGAACTAGCTTTAGCCATAGGGAACTAGCTTTAGCCATAGGGAACTAGCTTTAGCCATAGGGCACTAGCTTTAGCCATAGGGCACTAGCTTTAGCCATAGGGAACTAGCTTTAGCCATAGGGCACTAGCTTTAGCCATAGGGCACTAGCTTTAGCCATAGGGAACTAGCTTTAGCCATAGGGAACTAGCTTTAGCCATAGGGCACTAGCTTTAGCCATAGGGCACTAGCTTTAGCCATAGGGAACTAGCTTTAGCCATAGGGAACTAGCTTTAGCCATAGGGAACTAGCTTTAGCCATAGGGAACTAGCTTTAGCCATAGGGAACTAGCTTTAGCCATAGGGCACTAGCTTTAGCTATAGGGAACTAGCTTTAGCCATAGGGAACTAGCTTTAGCCATAGGGAACTAGCTTTAGCCATAGGGCACTAGCTTTAGCCATAGGGAACTAGCTTTAGCCATAGGGAACTAGCTTTAGCCATAGGGAACTAGCTTTAGCCATAGGGAACTAGCTTTAGCCATAGGGAACTAGCTTTAGCCATAGGGAACTAGCTTTAGCCATAGGGAACTAGCTTTAGCCATAGGGAACTAGCTTTAGCCATAGGGCACTAGCTTTAGCCATAGGGCACTAGCTTTAGCCTTAGGCCATTAGCTTTAGCCATAGGGCACTAGCTTTAGCCATAGGGCACTAGCTTTAGCCATAGGGCACTAGCTTTAGCCATAGGGCACTAGCTTTAGCCATAGGGAACTAGCTTTAGCCATAGGGAACTAGCTTTAGCCATAGGGAACTAGCTTTAGCCATAGGGAACTAGCTTTAGCCATAGGGAACTAGCTTTAGCCATAGGGCACTAGCTTTAGCCATAGGGCACTAGCTTTAGCCATAGGCCATTAGCTTTAGCCATAGGGAACTAGCTTTAGCCATAGGGAACTAGCTTTAGCCATAGGGAACTAGCTTTAGCCATAGGGAACTAGCTTTAGCCATAGGGAACTAGCTTTAGCCATAGGGAACTAGCTTTAGCCATAGGGCACTAGCTTTAGCCATAGGGCACTAGCTTTAGCCTTAGGCCATTAGCTTTAGCCATAGGGCACTAGCTTTAGCCATAGGGAACTAGCTTTAGCCATAGGGAACTAGCTTTAGCCATAGGGAACTAGCTTTAGCCATAGGCCATTAGCTTTAGCCATAGGGCACTAGCTTTAGCCATAGGGCACTAGCTTTAGCCATAGGGCACTAGCTTTAGCCATAGGGAACTAGCTTTAGCCATAGGGAACTAGCTTTAGCCATAGGGAACTAGCTTTAGCCATAGGGCACTAGCTTTAGCCATAGGCCATTAGCTTTAGCCATAGGGAACTAGCTTTAGCCATAAGGAACTAGCTTTAGCCATAGGCCATTAGCTTTAGCCATAGGGCACTAGCTTTAGCCATAGGGAACTAGCTTTAGCCATAGGGCACTAGCTTTAGCCATAGGGAACTAGCTTTAGCCATAGGGAACTAGCTTTAGCCATAGGGAACTAGCTTTAGCCATAGGCCATTAGCTTTAGCCATAGGGCACTAGCTTTAGCCATAGGGCACTAGCTTTAGCCATAGGGAACTAGCTTTAGCCATAGGGCACTAGCTTTAGCCATAGGGCACTAGATTTAGCCATAGGGAACTAGCTTTAGCCATAGGGCACTAGCTTTAGCCATAGGGAACTAGCTTTAGCCATAGGGAACTAGCTTTAGCCATAGGGAACTAGCTTTAGCCATAGGCCATTAGCTTTAGCCATAGGGCACTAGATTTAGCCATAGGGTAGTCAGCTTTAGCCATAGGGCACTAGCTTTAGCCATAGGGAACTAGCTTTAGCCATAGGGAACTAGCTTTAGCCATAGGGAACTAGCTTTAGCCATAGGGAACTAGCTTTAGCCATAGGGAACTAGCTTTAGCCATAGGGCACTAGCTTTAGCCATAGGGCACTAGCTTTAGCCATAGGGAACTAGCTTTAGCCATAGGGCACTAGCTTTAGCCATAGGGCACTAGCTTTAGCCATAGGGAACTAGCTTTAGCCATAGGGAACTAGCTTTAGCCATAGGGCACTAGCTTTAGCCATAGGGCACTAGCTTTAGCCATAGGGAACTAGCTTTAGCCATAGGGAACTAGCTTTAGCCATAGGGAACTAGCTTTAGCCATAGGGAACTAGCTTTAGCCATAGGGAACTAGCTTTAGCCATAGGGCACTAGCTTTAGCCATAGGGAACTAGCTTTAGCCATAGGGAACTAGCTTTAGCCATAGGGAACTAGCTTTAGCCATAGGGCACTAGCTTTAGCCATAGGGAACTAGCTTT
Source organism: Protonemura montana (assembly GCA_947568835.1). Taxonomy (NCBI): domain Eukaryota; kingdom Metazoa; phylum Arthropoda; class Insecta; order Plecoptera; family Nemouridae; genus Protonemura; species Protonemura montana. The sequence goes on along the minus strand of OX387603.1, from coordinate 26,367,784 downwards.
AGCCATAGGGAACTAGCTTTAGCCATAGGGAACTAGCTTTAGCCATAGGGAACTAGCTTTAGCCATAGGGAACTAGCTTTAGCCATAGGGAACTAGCTTTAGCCATAGGGAACTAGCTTTAGCCATAGGGAACTAGCTTTAGCCATAGGGCACTAGCTTTAGCCATAGGGCACTAGCTTTAGCCTTAGGCCATTAGCTTTAGCCATAGGGCACTAGCTTTAGCCATAGGGCACTAGCTTTAGCCATAGGGCACTAGCTTTAGCCATAGGGCACTAGCTTTAGCCATAGGGAACTAGCTTTAGCCATAGGGAACTAGCTTTAGCCATAGGGAACTAGCTTTAGCCATAGGGAACTAGCTTTAGCCATAGGGAACTAGCTTTAGCCATAGGGCACTAGCTTTAGCCATAGGGCACTAGCTTTAGCCATAGGCCATTAGCTTTAGCCATAGGGAACTAGCTTTAGCCATAGGGAACTAGCTTTAGCCATAGGGAACTAGCTTTAGCCATAGGGCACTAGATTTAGCCATAGGGTAGTCAGCTTTAGCCCAAGCGTTCACGAAGGGGGATACGAGGGATGATCGTGCCTTGGACCTACAAACTTTATGAGGTTGTCACACCTCGTAAAAAATCAACAGAATTAATTTGGATTTGTAAACCACGCCTTGGATAACTTGGCAACCCAGTTTTCGAAACTAGCTTTTCTTTGATGAAACCCGGGGAGGCTGCCATCTGCGGGCCGACCGAGCCAACCCCTCATCAATCAACGTCGTGAGGTAAGCTCCCGAGATGGAACGGCCGTTTGACAGGTCTCAGTTGTCATAACGTGGGACCATTTCGATTTGTAATTCGAATGTTAAGCTCGGTGGAAATGACCCGTGATAGGGTACGGCATGAGCCACGGCCTCTCTGTGTTTCTGTTGCAATGCGATCTCAATGCTAAGTTAGAACCAATGGCGCATACCATACCATACCATTAGGTTTACAGGTTTAGTTAGGAGAACCAGTGTTAATATTAAATGTACTGTAAAGGAAACGACTGCCTGATGGCACAAGCGGCTGTCCTTTTTAACAAACGTCAGTAATTATATAATAATTTAGACTTAAAATAACGATTAATGTTTATCAAACGTTGAAAGCATTGATAAAGATTATTTGAGCGCAAACCAGCCTCAAATTCGATTAATCTACTCCAACGCCACGACGCCTGTGTTGCAGATCATCACGATGTGCATGTGCGTGACGCTCAGCGCCATGGTGACGCTGGTCTTCCTCTTCCTGCCGAAGATCTACATCATCCTGGTGCGACCCGAGCGAAACAACCGCGCGCTTTTCACCACCTCCAAGATACGCTGCCACATCGGCAGCCGCGTCGCCTCCGCAGTCTCTAACAAGAGCAGCAACTCGTTCTCTAGCACCGACTCGCCGAGGTAGGAAGAGGTCGAACTGTCGATCATCCCCGGCTAAGACAAGGTCTTGACATGGCGCAAACTGGAAAGACTCATTCGGGTTTCTTAGTAGCTTATCACTGCACTGACCCGTGGGCTTTGCTGCTTCGTTCACCCGCCGTCCGCAGCCCCTCCGGCTAGCCTCTTAATCGGATGCCAATGCCCACTCGCGGGAACAGCGTCCCAACTTTGGAAATAATCCCATGACGCCGAGGGATATAACTTATGCAGGAGCTCTTTTATGAACGAGACACAATATGATTTCATTAAAAAAGTTGAAACAGTTTTTCTTTCTTTTGAAGAGGAAAGTAAATTTTTAATTGAGGCTCGAACGCAAGCGTAGGGTTTCAAATTCTATTCCGTGCATCCCTTGAGGCAATTGCCGACCGCTGGAGGTACAAGATCTCATTGTGTGCCGATTGCAATATCCATTTTCTTCAAGCGCAGGTCTGTAAAGTTCGTAATGAGGCAGTGACCCAGCAGAATTAATGAAGTCCTAGATAATTTAGTTAGGACATCCTACTTCTTTATATTGTACAAAAGTGTTCGGCATGCTAGCCTTTCATGCCTCCAACCCAAAACGGATCCTTTAGCGGGCTCCAAGCCTAGAGGTCCTAACAGCGCCCTCTTGTATGCGTCACGCAGGGACCGACTTGTGGCGCTCAAGAAAGCCGAAGCGAACCACGTGACGTCGCGAGGCGGCGACGCCGACGCCGACGCCCGCCGGGTGACATTTCCCTCACAGCCCGCGACTTGGAGGGCGCGCACGGATGGCGACAACAGCCTGGTGTTCCCTGGTAAGCAACATTCACAGCAAGTGGAATGTGAAACTGACAGGAATGTGAAGTTGTCATCGATGGATTAGGTTCACAGCTGCGACGATTGGTCGCACATGCATTTTGTTATTACAGTTAGTGACAGTTGAGACCAGAGAGGAATCCTATAATGTTTCACACAGCAAGCTCGTGGACAAAGGCGCGTGAAGTGATAATTAGCAGTATTAATTATTTAGAAATCCGAGATGAGCGCATTGTATGGCGTGGAATTGAATGGCGTAATCAGCAAATTAATGGCCACGGTTCAATTGACCGATGCACAACCGTTGCATATTTCACGACTCGCATTCTCGGCTAGAGAAAACATTGGAAACCATGTCGAAAACCACGGTCGATAAAAGTGAACGGTTAATGTCAGTTTTATCAATTATTTCGAATAGTTCAATGAGAAATTGTGACACTTACTGTCACTCGCTGGTCTATATCGGCGGGACCTGCTATTTTCGGGGAGTTTGTAGGATCACAGAGTTTTGGGAGACGATTTGATTAATAGGTTTTGTTAACCCAGTTAACTGCTTGCAGAGAATGACCGACTATTCAGAAATAACTCTCCTATGTGTCAAGGTCATGGGTACTAGACCACCAGTACGTAAAGCATGAGTAGTCGATAGCAAAGTCTGTTAGATTCACATTTCAAATACGCACGGCATAAGCACCATGTGATTCTTAGACGCGTGCCAATGAAAGAAGCCACTCGTGTGTCTCAAGGGTGATGCATGTGTGCGTGTATTATTGCACGCACGTGCGTGAGACCACATGGTGGCATGGCATGAATTATTCAACACCTGTCATTCAATGATGATTTTTAAGATGGATTTAAAATGGATAGTAATAATTTAGATGAACAATAGGTATAGCACTGTAAGTCACTGCGAATTCCAAGCATGTAGTCAACCATCAAAGACGGCGACCTAACCTAACCTAACGAACACATTTACAAAAATACTGACCTGGGTAAACGGTCGTTGGCATGACAACGCGGCGCAGGGTAACTAGAGCACCTTGTTTGGTTTGGTGATCAAATATTGTTATTACTTACCGGAAGATTGCAACCAGCAAAGATGCATTGCAATGAATGAGAGAATAAACTGATAGCGAACCTTTCGTTTACAAAGAAACTACGACGTCTGCATGTACGGCACATAAAACGCAGCTACGCTTTCGACGATTCTTGCTGGAAAATCTCGCGTTTGGAAATAAACTTCGTGATAACATTTCTCAAACCAAACAATGTGTATTTTAATATCTAATAATATATATTTAGAGAACAAACCTCCGCTAATTTACCTTTCCCCTAATCCTTGATAAAATATCACAAACTTGAACCTTTGATTCGGAGATGCATTCCACGACGGGATCATGCTTCCGAAAATACCGAAGCAATCTTATTAGTAATTAGCCGAGAATTAGATTTGATGCCCTATGTTGGCAGAACACAAAGTGATTGAGAATGAAAGGAAAGTCTAATTCGTGTGTGCGTGGAGATGAATGACATCTCACATGTGCGCATTACAATTAGCCTAATTATGTGTGTCATTGTCACGCACTTTACTCGGGCGTGTGCAATTTAGTGCGATCATCATTCATGGCCAACGCTACAGCTGTGGCATCCGACAATTGGCGCAATTCTCGTGAGAGTCGCGCGTTCATGCAATGCGAACTAAACGACCAAGCACAGACAATCAACTGACGTTGACATTCAAACTTATCTGCCAGCAGAACGTTAGACGGGAGGCACAAGGAATTAGTGACAAACCACTCAAGACGAATCACATATCAAAATAAATGCGAAACGTTGATGGGTCATGCGCCTTCTTGATACTCAATATGTTTTAAAAAAATTCAGAGCTAATTGTAGACTAGTGAATAACACGAAGGCGCTGGCCCAACGACTTCTTGTTTTCACTGTCATTTCGATTTGTCTATTGTGGGTTTGATTGTGGGTATTCGCTGATGAGTTGCCTTGCTCATTGATGGGTAGACTGCTACAGCATTCCTCGCTTTCCGAAATGCTCGAGAACGTTCTTCATGAGTCCCTTGTATTTTTCACCGTCCAGTGGCTTTGTGAACATCGACTTGTCTTCCAATTTGGCGAAGTCATCGAAATCGGTCAACTGACTCATATCCGGAGCATCTTCCGGCGCCGACAGCACGATCGGAAGTATGGTGCATGCCGTCAGAAGCCCGAAGAGAGCCTTGGACTCGACCTCCTCTTTGAGCTGTTCCAGGGTGAAACCCACCTCCTGTCCGATGTCCGTAGACGTTTCCACGAACGCCGTATGGTACGCCTCCAGCAGCTCGTCCCAGTGCTCAACTCTGACGCCCTCCTGAGGACTCGAGTACATGAAGTACTGGAGATCGAAAGCCAGCGACGCATGCCGCGCGATCTGGAAGTCCACGAACTTAACCTCCTCGACGACGCCGTCGTCCGCGTTGCGAAACATCATGTTGTTCACCCAGCAGTCACCGTGGTTGAGCACGCCGAACCCATTGATGTTTTCTCGTTCGAACATCTCGATGATTTTGTCCACCCACTCGATCTTCCGAAGGCGGTCGCCGAAGTGCTCGTACCCCTGCCAGCCGTCCACCTTGTCAGCCAGGCCAGCCATGGTCGAATCCAAGAATTGCCGACACATGTCGCGCTTTTCGGAGACATACATCGCCTCGGTAAATATCTCCAGGGCTTGGGGGTCGACGGCGAGCAGCCCTCGGGACAGGGCGTGTAGCTTTGCAAGACCCTGGAGGGCAAGACGTGCATGCACCAGGTCCAGACCCTCACGACGCGCCGCCATTTTGAAGCCCGCCCTGGTCAGGTCATCCATGACGATCGTGTAGGGACGCGACGTGCGGTAGCTGGTGCACGCCAGGGAGGCGGGGGTGACGCCGGCGTCGCGTTGGAGGCGTCGCATTGCCGGCAGCGTCTCGGCGTACATATGCGTTTCCTTCTCGAAGAAGGCTGCCTCTCTGGCGAACTTGGCCATCATCTCGCTCTCAGGAAGGCTCTTGACCACCAGATGGCGCTGCTCGGGTTGTCCATCTAAAACATGGCCCACTGGTTAGTTCCACGATGACAGCGTGGGGGAAGACTGTCATGAGCTGTCAAACTTCGAGGAATGCCGCAGAAGCCACCGGCTGTCAGGTGCGATGCAATCAAGATGATTTACATTGCATCAGTGTATTTGCAAAGGTTACAGATTTTATTACTTAACTTGGCAAGAGACTTTGTGCACGATATTAACGGCACGGCAGAAAGATCAAAATTACCGAAAGATCTGAAATACCTAAAAAGCCCAAAATGAAGGTCCGAAATGCCCGAACGGCCCAAACATCATGTAGTACCTTTGGTGAGATGGACGGTGACGCGGTGGAGCACGCTGACGTAGTTATCCCCCTTGCCGACGGCGAGAGAGATGTCGAATGAAGTCACGGCGATTTCGGCGTCGGCGTCGGCGTCGTTCTCCTTGAGCAGGGTCTCGAAGAACTCGGTGTCTATCCAGAGAGGAGCGTCCATCTTGTGGCACGGCGAGGCTGATCTGATAGATGCACTGTTATTACAAATGGCAGGGTGGTTACGAAGGTTACCTAGCCTAGATGGGAGCCGGTAATGTTCCAAAGAACGGTGAACGATCTACGTCGTGGACACACTAGGCCACTCGTCTGGCCTCGCGCGCATACAGTGGCATCGTTTACGTGACGCGGCACATGGACATTCCTCGGATGGCCGTGGAGAGCTCATCACGGCACTTCCGGTGGCTACATCACGCCCTCGCACACGCAGGCGTCGGCTTGGACGGCGACCAGCGGGGAACCCTCGGCGCATGATCGTACTCTGCTACGATAGCGCGTTTTTCGGGAGCTACCTCTTGTATTGTATCTTGGATTGCGTGGAACAGATAGGACCTATTTTGAGTCTACTGGATGGATTTACATAGCACGAGCATAGGGTGGACATTCTGATGCGCACGTAGCTGAGGATGCAGTGAGCTGCTTGTGGTGTTAGTTACATCAATTGTCACAAGAAGCTTGTCTCGTGTGTCAATGTCAGGCTCGCTGCATTGATGCAATTATAACCCACGTGCTTATTGCATACAGTTTACCACCAGCACTCGCAGATATCTAAAGATGCCTGGCGCTGGATTGCAAATTTGTAGTCGCCAATGTTTGTTGGTCGGTGCTATCGGGCCAGAGGTCTACAGCGAAAGACTTGACCTCACCTAGACAGCTGACTAGCGCAATGCCCCACACCGAGGACTTCGGTTCGAAGCCAAGTAGGGTCCAATTTTTTAGCGCGGCGTCGGCACGCGCTGCCTGCGTCTGCGTCGACGCGACTTACCGAACTGGGTCACGCGTCGGGGTTCGGCGATAGTTTCGCGTGCGTCAAGTCCCACGGAGAGGCGAGCACTGGAGTCGGCGAGATGACGAGAGTACTCGGCTGTGATTGAGTTGCATCATCATGCCAAGGCCGTTGGGGAGGTGGGGAGGGGGGCGTCGTCGCACATATTATGTTGCCGGTGGCAAACCGACCGATGGCGATGCGTTTTTTTTCCGGCCAATTGCTACTACCGGATTATTATTTGAAAAAATACATGTCATTAATCAAGGTAAAAATAATTACGACTTCTTGACGTAGTCCATCTTTTATTTAGAACTCCTTGAATTTAATATGTACAGAGTGTGCAATTCCGTGCAGCAAATTGCTGCTGCCTTTAAAACTGAAACATGATGTCACATATCAGTTGCGAAATAAAATTCTTTAGTTGCACAAGAAATGATTAACGAGTAGCATTTTTTTCAGAATTTACTAATTTGCAGGCTCTGTTTCGTTGACTGCAAGCCACACCGGGACGGTTGACGGCGGACTCTCACAACGACAGAAAGCCATGTATGCAATGAAACATGTTCATTGCCTATGCCGGGTAAAGCACCCTGTCAGAGCAAGCACCCTATAATGGCAAGCACCCTACACAGGGAGAAGACGTCATATAACTCCCAGCTTCTCAAACATGACCAGCCGCCTTTGGAACCGGCGCCGGAAGCGATCGCCGGCGAACGCCTTGCTCATGGCCTCAACGCCGACAGTATCCATATTCTCTTCGGTGAGATCGGCCAGCTTGGGCGCATCCTTCGGCTCGGCCACCATGATGCAGAACATGCAGGACATGATGACGGCGAAATACTGCTTGTCTGTCAGCTCCTCTTTGATCTGTTCCAACGAGACGTCCGTGTCGGCGCCGAGCGCGCTTAGGGCCGCGCTAAGTGCCTTGTGGTACTCCTCGATTAGCAGGTCGAACGACTCCTCCAGTATGTGCTCTCTTGGGCTGGTGTACAGGAAGTAGTAGAGGTCCAGTGCCGGAGAGGCGAAGCGGCCCATCTGAAAGTCGATCATGCAGTTGTCGATAGGCTTGCCGGCATCATCGTAGCGGAACAGCATGTTGTTGGTCCAGAAGTCGCCGTGGTTGAGGACGCGTACCGAGCCAGGCCGGAACTTGACCAGCTCGATGCACCGGTCAACCGAAGTCGACGAGATCTTCTTGACGGTCTCCTCGAAGCGCTCGTACCCCGTCCAGGTGCCGACCTCGCGCGCCAGGCTATCGAACGTCGTCTCCATAAAGTCGGCTAGCAACTTGCGGTTCTTCTCGATGTAGAAGACCTCCTCGTAGAAATCCATGGTCTCTGGCTCCTGTTCGTGCAGCGCGATGGAGGCAGCGTGCAACCTCGCGAGCGTGGTCAACGCCAGGCGGCAGTGGTCGAAGTCGAGGCCCTGCCTCCGGTCGGCCATCTTGAAACCGTGCGGCGTCAGGTCCTCGAGGACCACCGTGTTGGCCCGCTCTGTTTGGAGCATGCGCGGGGCTAGCGACGTCCACTCGGCGCCGGCGCGTTCCGTGGCTAGCGCGTGCAGCTGTGGCAATGTGACGGTGTACATGTGCAGCTCGTGGTCGAAGGCTCGGATCTCGACGATCCACTTCTGCATCAGCTCGCCAGGGGGTAGCGACTTGATGATCAGACGCAGCTTCTTAGGTTCCTTGTCGCCCGCTAGGCGGTACTCCACCGCCGCGCGCACCAGCTCGCTCATGTAGTTGTCGCCGACAGTGGTCGTGCCGTCGAGATCGCAGTGGTCGATGGTCAGCGCGTCGTCGCGCTCGTCGCGGCGCAGGATAGCGGCGATGAAGTCGGTGTTGGCCCATGGGGGGACAGCGACCGTCACCAAGATGTTGTCAGACGGCATGATCGGACGGTAACTGCAATGCAACGCAGACCATTAGTCTGAGCACGAGGTGGGCGGCGTCGGGAGGCAGAGGAGAGGCAGTAAAGAAGGAAGCGATGCAAGTTTGATGTTCTTTTACTGTTTAAGAAACTCATTTATTAAAGGACATACTATGGTTTAAAAAAACAAATCGGTGTTAGACTTTCAATCGGTTTTCTGATCGAAGATCCCTTGCGCCTCGAACCACGGCAACCTCCTCTCGAAGACCTCCCTAAAGATCTTGCCGGAGCGCGACTTGTTTAGCGTGGTCGTGGACGTCGTGCTGTCGGCGTCAGCCTCTGTAAGCACGCTGAGATCAGGCACCTCCTCGTTGTCGGCGACCATGAGAGCGAACATGACAGACGTCACTAGGGCGAAGTACACCTTGTCGACCAGCTCGGCCCGGATCTGTTCCATCGAGATGTCGACGCCGACGCCAAGGCGTCGCAGCGTGTCGGCGAGCGTCGCGTGGTACTCGGCGACGAGGGCGTCGCGACTCTCTTCGAGCACGGCCTGCTTGGGACTCGTGTACAAGAAGTAGTAGAGGTCGAGTGCCGGCGAGGCGAAGCGCGCCATCTGAAAGTCGAGCATCTGCACGGTGCGCACGCGCCCGACGGGGTCGTATGCGAAGAGCATGTTGTTGGTCCAGAAGTCGCCGTGGTTGAGCACGCGCAAGTCCGACTCACGGCTACACACGATGGCGATGGTGCTGTCCACGGCGCCTGGTGCGAGCACGCGCAACATCGGCGCAAACCGTTCGAATCCCGTCCACGTGGATACTTCGTCGGCCAGGTTGGTGAACGCACCGGTCAGGTGGTTGATGAGCATGCGCCGGTTGTCCTCGCAGTAGAAAGTCTCAGGGAAGGCGTCCATACTGGAGGGATCGGCGTCGTACAGCGCCAGGGAGGCGGCGTGCAGGCGCGCCAGGGCACGCACGGCCACCTGGGTGTGTGCCAGGTCCAGCCCCTGTCGACGGTCGGCCATCTTGTAGCCCTCGACGCGCAAGTCGTCGAGCACGATCGTGTCCGCGCGGTCGGAGCGCAGCATGGTGGGCGCCAACGAGTCGCCGTCCGCGAGCAGCGCGCGCATTGCCGGAAGGGTCGTCGCGTACATGATAGCCTCGGTCTCGAAGAAGCGTGCGCGTCGCACGAGATTCTGCATCAGCTCACCGCGAGGTGGCGTCTTCACGATCAGGGAGCGCGTCGTGACGCCCGTAGAGGTCGACGTCGTGTAGGACACGCGCACGCGCACTAGCACGCTGGCGTAGTTTTCACCCTTGCCGACGGCGTCTTCTACCTCGACGCTAGTCACCTGGAGTCGGGGGTCGGATTCTGCGCACCTGAGGACCGCCTCGATAAATGGCCGGTCCACCGACCACTGCGTCGCTTCTGCAGACATCGCCGGCGATCTGGCGGTCGGAGAGTGGCTATTAGTTGAGAAGAGTCTGCAAGCGTCATGGCATCGGAATCTATGTACTTTCTTGTTAGTAGTTAATAACATGGGTAATTGTATTCCAAGTTTTCGTTTGTCTAATGTATTCGCGTCTGGCGGTGTCATGCACTAGTGAAAGAAATGCCGAGAAAATAGTTTAAATAGCAAACAATGGAACATACAGACTTACTCTATGTCGTGTGTTCACTGCGACCGTGTTGCGACTTGGAAGGCTAACTTGTAACTGACCCGTCGCTGGCCGCGTCCTCGAGCGCTTCACACTTACCAGAAAGCGACCGGCCACGCCGGGAAATCGATTTACCAAACGACGTCATCGAGGAATTCGAAGAGTAGCTCCGAGTTATCTATCGCGTGTGCACATTTTCGATGTTTTGCAATGCGTTGCTGAAAGTGCGCGTAGAGTCAGTGCGTAACCGCACGTGACGATCGACTTGTGCAGGCACGACGTGCACCACGTGCACTTTATTGGCTTATCGCGCATAACGTACTCGAGCGCGTCGGGCTATGACGGGTGGCCGTCGATCGGCTATCGTATTCGCGGATCGGACCGCCGAATAATTTCATCGAAATGTGCATTGAATCGAGCTGACCGTTGTTCTCGAAGTGTCAAGGTTAGTGGGCTAACTATAAGCGCATTTGAAGCGCGATCGGAGCTCGCCGGGAGTGCGCTTACCTTTGGTCAGAGACTCGGCGACAGCTCGCGAGAGACTGACAGCCACTGGCTTGCAACGCAATCCCATTCACAATTGAAGTCCTCTCTCTGTAATCACGCAATCATTGGCAGCCTTGAGTGGAAGTGTTACATTACTTGCCAAAGGCCTATAACGCGCACTCTCGCGGCTGACGTTTTACAACGTTCCTGTCTCCGTGCGACCTCACCGCCATCTCGGCTTGCTCATTATGCGCCGGCAAGGAGAGCACTTAGCACACATTTCTATTGCCGTGCAGTGTTAGCCAGGGGATGATGCATCTCGTGACAGGCGACGAGAGGGTGTCCCACTCGATAGCCATCGCGGCCAGATACGCCTGTCTACGCACCGGTTACCACGATAATACCGGGATATTTATCTCGCGGTTCCGTGGGATTATAGTATTCTGCCGACATTTATCATTCTCAAGGTTGGCCCGTAATTATTGTGCAGCATATTTGTCAACTCACTTCGAGTAAACAGCGGATGAAGCCGTGGTTGAATCCGTGTAGGCGACATTGTGTTAAACCCTTGGGCTTCACTGGAGGGCTTGTCATTTTACCACGGGCTTCGTCTTGGCATTGAGATGCATTTATTGGGAGTGCTCAGGCGTGGATTTCAAGCAAACAGACAGGCTGTAAACTCTTCTTTTGCTACGAATCTTTGAATATAGCGTCTAATGATGTATGAATGTTAACGTCGTTTCAACTGGATTTGGGCACGGAAAGGAGTGCTTCTACCCCAATCTGTCCTTGCCCTATGTCCCTCTATGCGCCATGGACTATGCCTTGACGCTAGGCAGTTTGCGTTGCATCTACGCACGGCGGGCTACGTCCCGGACGATGATGACTGACAGTGCAAGTTGCAGGACTGCTGGGCATGCGAGGACCCGAGGGCCATGGCAGGCGAGTTGAGTGCCGTACCCTGTCCTGCCAGACCGGCGCCGAGTTGCTGCAGTTGCTGGTGAAGACGTACGCCTCGAAGGACGCTATCGTCTGCAAGGAGAAGGTGAGGATCGAAGGGGTGCGAGCGTGCGGTTTTCAGATCTCTTCGGAGTTCCGACAGATGTTTTTGCAGCAGATTCTAGAAAGTTTCTGCGGGGAACATTTCCACCCAGGGTTTTATGTGGTCCGTTTATGATCCAGGGGAATTCATGTTCTAGGCTGCCTAGGCATGAGATTTGTCGGTAAAGTTTTGTACGGTGGTTAGGGCTAATTAAAATGCCCGAGCGCCAGACATAGAATTGTGTCTTAAACTCTGTTTTATGGGCTGACGGAAGATGTCATACTCAGTATAACACAAACCCAGCGCGGCCCCAACAAGCCTTGCATCGCCCCAACCTGTCACTGTTATCTCTGCCCCAACTTAGGTCCCCGTCGCTGGCTGGGCACAACTGAGCCCCCATGCGCTGCTGGCGGCGGCGTCCACGCCGTGCCATGCGGCACACATCCTAGAGGAGGACGTCAGCGAGGCGAGCGGCGAAGAGGACAGCGGAAAGCTGAAGAACATCACCATCAACCTCGGCCAGGGTTGCAGCGAGTGTCGCCCGCCGAGTCCAACCGAGTCTGCTGGCTCGTCTGCTCCGGATATGGACTGGTCGAACAACTCGACGAGCGTCGTTTGACGACGACATGGCGTCGAGACTTGCGAGCAATCAGTTTCACTGACTGTAGAACCAATGCTATCTATCTATAATCAACGACCAATTACGAGGGATTTAGCTAGCAGATGTTGGCAATAGTCTTTAGGAGGCGTCTCTTTGTATTAGTACAAAATGGTTCAATGGATATAAAACTTAATTACTTACTCAGCGAAAACGATGATGGGTTAAATAACGATTAATTATAATTAATGAGGTCTGCGTTAATGTTGAAATGCCTAAACAGAACTGCTCGTTAAGGTCTTTGTGTCGTTTTCAATTTGTTTTCCTGGTATATTTTGCTCAATCTTTTCTCAGCTCATATTCGTATCTATTTAGTGTTATGGAAGTTTAGACTGAAATCCACCCAAATGGACCCACAGATGGTATGCTCGGAAATGCTGCAAATCTTCGCCAAAGTTGGCTCAGTTTGTAGCGTGACTTTCTTCCGACTCCTGATTTTAGAGATGTGTCCATGGTTCCAAAGGAAATAAACAGTGGAAATGTAAAACATTTGTTCTGTCTTATTTTATGAAGATGATCTGTCTCACGATTGTAAGCGGCAATTGGCTGTTGGAACGGTGGCTTACTCAGGTAAACTCGGCCACTCCACTTGTCCGTTCGTGACGAAACAAAAACTAGGCGACTCGACATCACACAACTGGCATCAGATTGACGCATTTCACAATCAAAAATATGACTTTGTCTTATAGTTCCCAGCATAACAAAAGTATCCTTTTCAAGGCGTTTTTCGTAGCAGCTGGGGATTCCAAATTTAGTCAATTTTAAGTCAACCAAACAGAAACTATACATACAAAAAAAAAAACGAGCCAACCATTTTGAAAAGCCTTCATTCGTAGTTGCATCCAGTGTTAAGTGTGGGTGTGTTTTTTTAGAATATATTTTTCGGGAAATTAACATTCAAATATTGTTTTTTAGTCGAGTAAACAGTTCATACCAACCCCAAATAAAGAATAAAACATAGGATATTATTTCCTGGATCGCCCAGGAAAAAAAGTTTGAGGCAATACAATCCCCTGAAGGCAATCACACCTGTGGTTTCAATGTCTGATTGGACCACACTTCTTGAACTCAACGTTTGCCAAGTCGTTTTTTAAAACCAAAAACCACATTTTAATAGAATACCATCTAGTACGCTGTTCAGTCCACCAGGTAATGCATCCATAGCGGCATGCGGGAGGAACCCGAGGTGCCTTTTGGTATCTGCTTTACACTTCAATCCAATGTTATACCGTTGAGTGTGAAGGTTTGCACCCTCAACGTTCATACGAAGGTAAATACACACTCTCACAGCGACCCCTTGCAACGATTTCAACCCGGAGTTTAGCACGAGACGAAGCCAAGACAGTAACTCGTGGAGTGAACCTGTAGACACCAGAATAAAGTCAACTTAGATTCGATGAAAACTACATGACGACTCTGACGACAGACAGGCATTCACTTCGGGATTAGAACGAATGAAAATATGATCTTTGTTTTGCCAAATATAGTTCTGTCAGCTGATTTCTATTGTTGAAGCCAGGTCACATTGTTGTAGCAAACTAGAACTAGTTCCTCGAAGGTTGGACTACTTTGTTGACAACGTAATGTGTGTACCAACTGCAGAGCTGACAAACAGGACTAGTTTCTCATGGATTTGAACATTAATAATATCAACAATAGGTAAAGTTTGCACTGACGATCCATTCTTGGGGAAGGCTAGAGGTCTGTCAACGGAGTGCGTTTACGATTGCGATGACAGGCCGAATTACTAATACTCCGCTTTTTTGGACGAGTTTGAGTTATTTCTGGTTGAATAAAGGGGAAAGACTTTCTTTTCAGATTTTACATAGCCGGCAGACCATCTGTGCAAGTATTTTTTACTAAGCTCTAATAAAGGTACATTATTTTACTGAGATGAGATGAAGATCGCTCACGTCAATAAGGCAAGGGACCGTTGGTACTGGATTGACAGCAGAAGGGGGCCCCCTAACAAACACCAGTGGAGACTTAGCTCTTTGCTTAGCTCGCAAAATCTAAAACGTGATCTACAGGCATCCAGTCAACATATCGCATCCACAAAAGTGCCTACAAAACTCATTAGCCCCTCCTAATTAGTCTTGAATAACACGCATTTGCTCTCATTAAATGCAGAATTCCTCCCATTATATTCCTCACTTTTTAACATCTAATCTTACAACAGTGACCCGTAATTACTTCAGGGATGATAGAGGACAAGACCAGCTATCTAACTGCCATAGTATAGAATTTTTTCCCAGCTTTAAAAAAAAACTAAAAATTACAAAAAAATTGGCCTTGATTTATTTGCGTGAAAGTGAAGGAGGGGTCCCCTTTTGAATTTTTCACAGATGATAGAGTAAATGACAAGCTATCGATCCGTGATAGTCTTAATTTTTGTCCCAGCCCCAGACAAAAAAGGCTAAAATTTACTAAACTTTGGGTTTCATTTATTTGCGCAAAAATGAATGTGAGGGGGGTACCTCCTTGAATTTTTCACAGAAGATAAAGTAAATGACAAGCTATCGACCCGTGATAGTTTTAATTATTGTCCCAGCCCTGAACAAACACGCACGCTTTTCCCAAACAGCTTACAGGCTAAGAACTAGAGGAAATGGTGACGTTCTGACAGAATAGTTTTCCATCAACACGCACGCTCTTTTCAAACATCACAGATCGATAGCTTGTCACGTCATCTTTCTTCTGTGAAAAATTCAAGGGGGTTAACCCCCCCCCCCCCCCACCACCCTTCATTTTCGAGCAAATAAGTGAAAACCATTTTTTTTTTTGTAAATGTTAGCCTTTTTTGTTCAGGGCTGGGCCAAACATTAAGACTATAACGGATCGAAAGCTTGTCACGTACTCTAAAAAAATTCAAGTACATTCCTTTGTGCGTTTATGCAGTATTAAGGGTGGAATATTTTGGTTTTGTTACTTTTGTACGCACTATTTTTACTGCGGTTTGTTCACTTAGTTTGCGAAGCTATTCCGAGCTATTCCGAGCTATAGGAGGTGTAGGGTGAGGCTAACTTCCCACGAACGTCAATCCAAACCCTCAAACAAAACATCACCAAAAGGTTGACGAAAGGGAATAAAAGTAAAAAATGACTTCTGTAGAAACTTGGATCATGGTAAATCGGTTTGATAAAGAAACGCGTGTAGGTAAGCCAGATAAACCACTGTTTATAACCTAAAATGTCAATACATAATATAGTGCGGAAACAACCTGTTGCAGTTATTCTTTTATTTCTTATTTGGTTTTTGCAACCAAGATCGGTAATAATATATTTCCTATAATTTATCTCCTATCATAGATACTTCAGAATCTAGCACTCTGCAGTGTATCACTGTTCCATCAGACCTCAGCTTTGCAGATCTCAAATCAATTACTAGAACTAGCATTGGGCTTTCGGAGAGTGGAAATGAGGTCATGAAGCTACGCAATGATGAAGGGACATTACTGTCTTTCTCCTACCTCCAAAAAGGCAGCACTCAAGAGAGGTGAGAGACTGTGATAATATGGTGAAATTTTGGAAGAGTTTTGTGATTGGTTTGTGATGTTTATGCTCAGGCCGTTGATCGTGGAGGTGACCCGTGTGAACCAGAACGGAATTGTGTCTAACCGTTCGGCGCTGCCACCATCCTACGCCAACACAGTTCGCGGCAAGCTGGCCACTCTGGAACAGCGAGTACAGCGTGTGGAATCGCAAGTGCCGGAACTGCATTCACGGCGACAGGCTGAAGTCCAGCAAACTCTGAACCAGCTTGGCTCCAAGGTGCACTTCCTTGACAACCGCATTGACGAATTGCTTCCGGTTGACTGGAAGACTCACCTGGAATTGTCCTCAGCATAGCTTGTTGATGTATTACAATTGGAGGTCCAATTTACAAGTAGCGTTTTCGATTGGCCTGGACCAGGGCGGTTTGAAACTCGCTCGATGAAGTCGCACACCAGGCTTGCACCAGCTCCGAACAAGAGCACTTTCACCTGAATATGTGATCACTTGTTGTCAGTGCATTAATTTGTTTTTCAATTGCACCGTCAAAATTCTTGGAGAAAAAGTGCACTGGGATTGACCCGAGAGCAAGCAAGTCTCTTAGTTGAACACGTGAGAGTTGCACTGGGGTATACTCACTTGCCCAGTGAAACACGCAGGTCAGGTCGCCCACAATGCACACCTGGGGGACATCGCTGTAGCCAGTCGAATACTTCATAATTTCTTTTGCGTTAGGCATTTTGGGATTACTATTTATTTATTTATTTATTCATCCATGATGATCGTAGCAAAATCTATGATCACTATCCCCAAAAATGTCTTTTGAGTGCATTTTTTTGACTTGAAAGTTCAAAAGACTGCTTTGATGTTGATGACATTTTCAGTGTATATAGTTTTTTTTTCTCATCTTGGACCATTTTCCATAAAAAATAGTTTTAACACCATTCAGTATGTACAAAAATTGTATAATTTGCAAATATATACTTTTTTCAATCACTCAAGCTAAAAAATGTGCTGCATATTTTGAGGCAAACAAATTTCTGTTAGTGTCAGTCGATTTCAGCATCTCTTTGGCTAGCAAACGTAGAATCTACCGTTGAATCTCCTGTGTTGGGCTGTGTTTTCTGTTTTTTCTTGCACTCGCCTAAAATGGCTGTCTTAGAAAAATCTTCGTAGAAAGATTTGATTATTTGATGAGCGTAGCGAGGGAAGTGAGATGTTCAATTTCACTTACCTTAATAAAAATCCGTTTTTTAATTATTTTTTTTTGCTTTTTTAATTGCTCTTTAGCGGCCAATTGGCTGCTCCGATTTTAATCAAATTTTCAGGACACAATTTTGTGTTTTTATTACACCCCCTGGCTTTCTCAGAAAAATGGGTGAAATTGTTACATAGGTAACTTTTTTTAGAAAAACCATCACATAGGTAACTATTCAATATTTACAAAAACTTTCAGATTTTCCAAGCTTTTAGCAAATGAACCGCAAAAAGCATTGGATATTTTCTTCACCGTACTTTGCAAAGGTGTGAAATACATCAAAAGAAAGTAGTTACAACATTTTTGAGCTCATATTTTTTTATTCACACATTTCCGACTTAATTTTGTGAATTTTGGCAGTTTTGCTTTGATCCATACGATGAATTGGCTTCACATTGTATCATTCCAATATATCGCTACGCTCACCTTAAAACGTAACCCAAATTGCGTTCACGAAACCCTGTTATTATTAACACTTTCAGAAATCTCTACTAAAGAAACGTAGTTTCAGATTTGCTCTGCTCTTTATTTCTTGCCTTAACTTTAGATGCATCCACGCATATGTTTTGTTGTTTTCCTTTCGTGCACGCTATGCCTTACTATTTTCACAAGTAGCAAAGACTTAAAATCACAAATTAAGACTTAATTGATTGAGAGAAAAGTTTGAATTGCTAGTCAAATAGTCTGCGAAAGGAGAAAGAAGCATGCAGCAAATTGTTCCAAAAGAAGTGTTTTTGTAATTCTTGTAGTTTATTAATAATTTAATTTGTTTACTGTCAAATGTACCCGGTTTTTATGTTATTTATTTTTAGTTAATACCTGTACTCTAGAGTCTAGAAAATATTTTCTATTTAAATTGTCTTTGGACTTTTACCTATCATGTCTTGCACATCTCACTTACAGTATTATTGTGTGTATACCAACAACTAGGTATCAGAAATATTGTCTTTGTAGAAACAAATATGCACAGAAAACCATAATTAAATTGATGGTAACTAGTAATTGGAATGAATAACACAGATGAGTATGTGGCTGCCTTGAAGCCAATGCTCTGAAACTCTACTCCCATGGGTATAATTCTGGCTGACTCCTGCCATACCTGCTCACTTTGCTTCAAAGTGGTCGCAAATTAAGTGACACATGTGGCTCACTCAACCGCACAATGTGGAGAACTTGGCGATTGAGATGCAGAAAAGTCTTGCAAGTTGCCGCTGGTGTCGCTTCTACTGACACCTTGCCGGTCTGTTATAAGGTGACTGGGAGTTTTTCACGATTTCCTTTCGGGTAATGTCGGGCGAGGTTTAAAGAGAATCAATGGCCGTGAATTATTTATGTCCTGATGGAATAAAAGTGAGTTACCTACAATTAATATGTCGTATGCCATTCAGACAGTTATAGAAAATTAACCGAACCATGCATGTGCAAATCAAAAAAGTATTTTGTGTAAATTGTGTATCACCATTTCAATGTTATGTACAAATTAAAACATCTGTTTTATGTGATTGTTTAGTCATTTTTATTGCATCTTGTTAAAATGCAACATTAACATTTATTATGTCAAATTAAGGTGAAAATACCAAGTAGCTCAATGGGTTAGAGCAACACCTGCGGGCCGCGATAGGTGGTGATCGGGGTTCGAGTCCCCGTTTGGGCATCAATTTTTGAGACTGTTTTAGTGTTGATAATAATCAAATATCCTGCGCATTGCAGCGTTTGCAATTTAAATCAGATTTATTCTAAACCCATACCTACTCTTTTTTTTAATTTCCCAAACATGTGCATGCATCCTGTCCTGTAGGTACTTCACAAATCACCAACCTTACATGCAAAAAATATGTTTTTGACCATTTTTGGGCCCTTAGCCATTCAAAACTGATTTCAAAGTACCATCTATATGAGCGCGGTGTCTTTACAGTGATGTTAACAATTTGAATTTTGTTCAATAATTTAAAAAAATTTGGCAAAATGTTTTTTTTATGCCAAGTTTGGAAATTTTTCAATTGATTAATAACTATACCATATAAATTAACCCAATTGGCATACTAATAACCTAACCTAATCTAACGTAACCCAACCTTACCCAACATAAGCTCACATAACCCATATATTAATCACACACTCACCTAAAAAATGTAATATTTCGGAATTTAAAAATACACAAAATTTCATTTTGTGTATATTTTTTTTTTTTATTTCTTTAAATATCGCAAAAATTTTTGTTTCTGAGCGTAGCGAGCGAAGATAAATCTTCAATTTCTCATATCTGTCTGTTTGTGTCCAGAATATGCAAAATTTGTTTGCAAAAAACCAAAATTGCAGAGCACATTTGTATGATTAAACTTTTTGAAAAAAATCTCTTAAATAGTAGTGGAACTATTCAACATTTACAGAAATAGATTTTATGACAGCGAAAATGTGCAGAATTTGAATACACCTTTCCGAGTTCCATGACAACGTTTTGACAAATTTGAAGGAAAGTTCATTGGAAATATAAATACGGAACGAATCGTGCAGGAATGTTCATTAAAAGTACTTTTTCACACCAGACAAGCCTCTGTTTTGTAACAAAATGTGTTTTTTTTTCTGGGATTTGGAATTTTCTGGAAATTGAATAATTTGCTAGGCTCATCAATGAGCACACTCCTGACTGCGGCAGATTGATTTCTAGTCGTGCGAATAGGTATTTGCAGGCTCGTTCGCTCGGTTCTTCCGTTCTTATAGTGTCCCAGCGATTTAGAGATTAAATCCAGCATGCAAAAAGTTAAGTGAAGCCCAAACATTACTTTTCACGATGTAACAAATGTATATGCAAATGATTGCATGCTATTACAAACAATCGCTATTACAATACAACTGTACATATAATTAATTTTAATTAAACTCGTTGCCTTCTGTAGTTTTCTGATCAAGCTTTTGAATTCTTGTGTCCTCTGAACTGGGTTGTTAGATTAGACTTGAAGGGTTAACATGACCCTTGTATTGTACCCTACTGACTCATTCGTTGTGCTAAACATGCATGCTATAATGCCATTGCTTTTCATGGCTTGTTATGCCATTTCATTATAGCTAATACCATAGAATAGGGATTCTCTGCATAGACATTTGGTGAAAACCAGTAGTTTTACAGCATTCCGTTATCCTTGAGGCTAGGACACACTTTCAGGGATAAAGAGACGCGGGCAGGACGCAGCCCCGGATTGAACTTGGTCGCAGGCGCGATGGCAGATTATAAGGTGGGATTACCGTGCACATCCAGGACCCTAGATTTGGGTCAGGGCCGACTCGCCGGCTTCACGCCTACTGCCTTACAGGCGAGGTGCGGATGTTACGTCAGGAGGCTGCGATGGGTGCTGGCCCGTGGGCTCCACGCGGTCATCGCCGCGTGACTGCGTGGAAGCGTCGACCGACTGCAAGAGTGCTAAACGACTTGGCCACCTTGGTACCAAAGACCTGAATGCAAGAAGTGCATGCCCCGGCGTTCGGCGACCCTGACATGTCGCTGAAACCATCTATTTATAGTCTTAGCTGATCTGTCCCACGCCACCTGAAGTCTCTTCTATCAAGTTGTCTGTATTTAAAATATGTACCGGACGCCGAAACGAGGCATTTTGAAATCTATGCAGAAATAGATGAAGGCGTAAGTGTGCTTCAAATGTTGTTGTCGGCGTAATAAATAAGTCGATAACATGAACTGTGCGCGTAAGTACCGTGCTCGTGAGCAGCCAGCTGCTGGGTGCATCCTCTTTTTGATGGCCGTTTGACGCCGACGTCTCGTGTTCACACCTGGTCGCCGCCGCCGCCGCCACGGGAAACGGAGTGCACATCGAGAACGCCACTCGCGAAACATAATCCGGTGTCTTTACAACCTCTATCACCGTCTAGATGAAACATGAAGATGTTTTCATTAAAACTCTGATTCATTGCGAACGTTTTCCATGTCATAATTGCTATGGCATGAAGTATGGATTAACCTCCGCGGCGGTCCAAAGAAAACCTTCACCTCCTTCAATCGACTTTCTCAGTTTTCGTCGCTTCCTCGGAAATCCTCTCCGTGCGCATTGTATACTCGCGAGGTAATTGCAGAGACGTCAGTCTATGATCTGATCTTCGAGGAGCAAGATCTTCTGAAGATTCAACATGCGTCTGCTCTTCGTCTGCTTAGTGCTCGGTGAGTGCCTCAAATTAATTTACTTTGTGTTTTTCACGTGTTTGACTGCCAGCCAGGTTCGAATAAAACGCGTGCAGCCCTAGATTATAAAATGCCACGGGGAAGTATATTTTAGGGGTAGGCATTACCACTGCTAGCGCTTTTACGCGTTTAACTTAGGGGTTTAACAAAAACTATTTTAACATGTGTTTTGAATGCTAAGTGAAGAACAACTAAATTTCCCAACTTTTCAAATTCAAACCCCATTCGAAACATAGTTAAAATACTTGTTGTCAAAACTAGTGCCAATGTTAGATCAAATAGACATGAGTCTAAAAACAATCATAACATAGGGGTTCTTGATCTTATTGTAAGCTTGTAGGTAGGGCTGAAATTGTAAAAACTTTAAATAGCCTAATGCAGAGCGCAGATCAAATGGTATGATCACATATTATGAGTCTCTGTGGTAGAGCAGAGGCGAATTGAAGAAGGTTGCAAACTTGTGCTGATTCGTGGGCCACGGGCATGTTGCAGGCTGCGTGCTGTGCCTGTCCACGAGCCAGGAGCGACCCAACATCGAGGAGGAAGCGGCAATCAGGCAAGCAGACCAACAAGCCAAGCAGATCCAACGTAAGCACGGCGCCAAGAATCAAGCCACCACCAAGAAGCGACGCAAGTACAAACGCCCATCGTCGTCGTCAGCGACAGGCAACGCGACCTCGGCGTCCAGGAAGGACGACGACACGGAGTACACCCATCGCGTTCGCACGTTCGCGTCCGCCATCAAAGACACCGACACGTTCCTACGCTTCCTCAAGCAGGAGGAGTCCAAGCATCTTGGAAACTACATCCGCAGTCGCGGCTTCAACTTCAACAATCGCACGCTGACGACGCGCTTCCTGCAAACGCCGCCGCCGATCACGAACGAGATCTCAAACGCAGTTTACGACCTGCTGCCCAAGGAGTTGAAACAGGGCGGCAAAAAGATCGCTACGAGCACGCCGAAGCCAACGGTCCTGTCGTACAGCATCTTCTACAAGCCATCGGCGTTCACGACCAAAAGACCAGCGCCGGTGACAACTGCAAAGCCTGCGACGCCTCGGCAGTACGAAGCCGATGACGAAGTGGGAGTCCGCGTGCCGAATCGAGGTCTCGTGCCGCCGTTGCCGTCGTACGACGAGCACCAGGTGACCGTCGTCGCTGTCACCTCGGCGCCGCTCGTGGTATCCGACGTCGACGCCTCTGAAGGTCGCCGAGCGCCTCTGCCCTCCAAGAAGCAGTCGCGGACGCCCAAAAACCGGATGCCCGACCGCTATCTGAGGAAGCCCGACGACGAGTATGACGAAATCCAACTTAGTGTGGCTGAGACGGCGTACTACAAGAAGAGTCCTCTAACGCCGCGCGTCCGGATGGCGAAACAATACGGTGAGCCAGCAGCACAAATCTCTATCACCATTGTTTCAAAGCCTAGACTCATGGAAATGCGTTAGTTGCCAGCAAAGAGTGTAGCACTTGTATTCGGAAGTGAGCCGGCGGCCGGACGGGCTGAATGGTAAGTGCGGAAGTTAGAGATTAGCACAGAAACACTGAAATATTGAAGCCACTCTCGCAAAGCCGTGCCGTTCTGCTCGAAGGGCGCCGAGGAAGGTTGCCTCATCCACAACTGATTTGGGGGTAAACCGCGAGTGTTTGTCATTGCAGACGCGCAGCAGGTGATCCCTGGGGTCGCCGGCAAGGACTACAGCGTATACAGCCATCCTCCGGTAGGCAGCCAGTTCTCCTGCGAGAAGGGCAGCCATGGGTACTTCGCCGACGTCGACGCCGGCTGTCAGGTAAGCCAATTAATACTCCCCTCCCTCCACTTCCACCTGGATCTACGTAGCCGGCAAGGGCTGACCTCCGTTTGTTTTCTGCCCCAAAAGGTATTCTACATTTGCACTGGCGACGGTCGTGGAGAGCCCATGCTGTGTCCCAACGGCACGCTGTTCAACCAGCACGTGCTAGTCTGCGATTGGTGGTTCAACGTTGTGTGTAATTGATCGGCACTTGGGTTGGACGAGGAAGAATCCGGAGTTCCACGTCGGGACAAGGCAGGCAGTCCCTCGGGAGTGTTTGGTTTTAGTCCGGGGTTCATGACCGACACCCGACTTGTTCGCTATTTCAATCAATGCATATCGGAGAAATTTAAAAATATATTTATGTGAATGATGATATTTATTTGAGTCAATAAAATGTAGGTTTATGTAAACAAATCTTTTGTGTAGCATTATTAGTTTGTGCATAATAAAATATCTTTCTGTTCGAATGAAGGCATTGAATGTAATGCATGATCGCACTCAGTACTCGCTCGAGCTGTCAGTCCCTTGGTACGACAGCTCCTGTGTAATGCATGTTCTACTTATAAAGTTCATCAAAATGTCTCGTCACTACTTTCTTGACGGCACACGCTGTCCTCTAGGGAGAGGCGCTTTGTTCACTTTAGCCTGCAGACCAGGCTATCGCAGGGCGTCGGTCACTTGAGTCGTTTGACGTCCTCGATGGTGTCGGGCAGCTTCGCGCCGCGCGTCTCGGGGTAGGCCAGGGTCAGCAGACTGGCCACAAACGCGACGCCCCCGAAGAGGAACAAGGGCAGGGACTTGTTGTAGATGCCCTGCAAAGGGCAAGCGCACACTCTCAGGCTATTGTTGCTCATCGACGGCACGCTCGGAGCCGGTTCTATTCTATGATTTTATTGAAAGTTACTGGCTTGCCATGCAAATTTTGACTAATTTTGCCGTGACTTGGCACAGGCGAGAGAAAATTGTCATTTTGGCGTGCTATGCATGCACCATCTCGAGTATCTGTAATCAATCGAGATGTATAATGTATACGCCATGTTAGATAATGCTCTTCAGCCATATCATCAAGAGGTTTATAGGTTAGTTTAGAGTCTCAGTGCCAATGCTAAACGTTCTACTGAGCAAACGAGTCTGCAAAACATGGTAACGGTTGCTGCCACCCTATCTCACCAGCAACGGAGCAAAGGGCGCGACCATAGCACCGGCGCGGGCGACGGTGGAGCTGGCGCCGACGGCGGCGCTACGCATCACCGTGGGGTACAACTCGGCCGTGTACACATAGAGGGTGCTGAACGAGGACGTGATGCCCAGCTTTCCCACCAGGAACAGAACCGTCTCGCCCCACCACATGCCTGTAGGCAAACCAATGCATGAGAAGCCATCCTGCGCGTCATTGCCACACGGAGGAAAGCGACACGCACCTGCGGGCACGACGGCTGCGCCGGCGCAGGTGACGGCACAGAGCAACAGCGAGCCGAAGAGGGTCTTGCGGCGGCCGAAACGGCGCAGACAGAACCAGGAGAGGGTGTAGCCGGGGATCTCGATCAGGCAGACCAGAGCAAAGTTCAGGTACTTATCGCCGCCCAAGTTTGTCGAGTTCACCGACAGACCGTAGTAGACGAACGCGTTCGCCGCCCTGCAGAGGAGAACACCGATGTGGAACCTGCTTGTCTTGCCAGACACTGAGGACTTGGGGTAAGAGGGTGTTTGGAACCACCAAAGTAGGGGTTTTCAATTGAAAAGGGGATATCCCCAATATGCAAACGCTACCAGCTGAGTCGAGCGAATCAACCAAAGAATCAGCTACCGCCTCGACAACTGTTTTAAATCATTGGTCATATGCCCACCATGTCCTACCAAACAAAGAAGAGGTTGATCGAGCGCAGGCACAGCCTCCTTGAGCGCAGCACGTCGAGGATGCTCTCGCCGAGTCCTCGCGGTGACTTGACCTTGACGGGCGTGTCCCCTTGCTCGGCCAACGCCACCCCCGTGTCGGTGTCGGTGTCGAACGTGGACAGAAGGCGCTGCGAGAGGATCACGTTGTTGCGCTTGGCGGCTTTCTTGATGACGTCGCTAGCTCGGTGGTTCTTGCTGTGTGCCAGTAGCCAGCGCACGGATTCGGGAATAGTCCTGTGGGACAAGCAGGAGGTAGAAGCATCGAGTTGCGTTCTGGCTAACAACGCCCATGACAGGGCTCCTCAGAGACTCACCAGAAGTAGATGACGAAAAGCAGGCAGGGCGCTGATACCAGCATCTGTATCCACACCCAGTCTTTAGTGAGCCACGCTACCAGCGCCACCGTCGCCTCGCCGACGGCGTAGAAGTAGTTCAACACGATGCCGCTCATTTCGCGCTTCTTGCGTCCGACCAGCTCCACGCCTGCGCGACGCCAACAAGGCACCAATCAGAGACAGGCAAACACTTCTGAGCACTGTATGTGCTAGTAACGTGGGGCAGTGCAGGGGTCAGACAAGGCGAAGGGCAGTTTTAAATGCAGACAGCAGCCAGTCCTTGCATTGTATTTTCAACGCCAATTAAAAGTCATTGTACAATGGGACGAGTTAGAACTCTAAGTTCATACCGATGATGAACGCCAGCGGAAAGACACCAGAAGTGCCCAGTGCGTTGATGAAGACAAACACCTGGAAGGTGATGTAGTCAGAGGACACGGCCTGCGCGATGCCAGTCACCGACATCAGCAGGATGCAGAACACAAACACCAGCTTGCGGCCGAATCTGCGGTAAAACGCGCTGTTTTATCAACTGGCCATGTGCAGGATGAGGGTGATGATGAACCTAGCCTAGTCTAGAAGGGATTAGCGGGAACCATGTGTTGGTAAATAGTTTACTCCTGTCGAAGTGCACCAAGGGGACCACTGGCTTAAAATCTAAGCGAAAAACATGATTCCTCCACAAAGCCATGCGGTCGAGAGGTTGATAAGCAAGGTGATTTAACTTCGATCCCTTTAACTTCTCTCTCGAACAGAACTGGTTGTAAGAATTGTGGGGTAAGAGGTGGCTCGCCATCAGTCACACGAGATGTTACCTCACAACCCTCTATGTAGTCTAAGGAAGACCCACATAGAGGGCGCAGACTAGTATAAATTAGGGTATTTTTGGTAAACTAGGATTAGTGGTAAAACAGCACCAGACCCGGCCTCAAGGAAGAGGATACTGTTAGGAACGAGTGAGTTCCGGTACGCAGTATTGGCGGTCAGCTGGCATTATCCAAGTTATCTCATTACACCAGTTTACAGTAAAATAAATATAAGTACAAGTGCAAAACCGAATTACCGCATTACCTGCAAATCCTACCGAGTACTCTCATTACTGTTAAAATCACCTTCGTTATTCTCCGTATCGTCGTTATATTTATAGTTTACGCCACAGAATGATGTCACCTATCTAATGCCTGACCCAGCGCTGTGTTGCTTAGCATGGCTTGATTAATTTAGGCGTCAAGGTGCACGGATCGGCGATACTCAAGGCGGAAATTCACGTGACAGATAAAATCCAAGCAAGCCATTCATTAATAACACAACGCCATCATGACTGCATCTTTGACCAGGTTTGGAGCCCATGAGATCTTACCTAATTGTACAAGACTTCCGGCGTCGCAGAGAGAAGGTGACAGGCAAGTATCTCAAGATAATCGATAGCCTTGAAATGAGTGAGAACACTCACTTGTCTGCCAGGAAGCCGAACAGCACCGAGCCCATGAGGATGCCGGCGAAGTGCACGGTGCCGACCAGCGACAGCATCCACAAGTTGTCAGCGCACGTGATGTTCCACTGTGCAAGGAATCCAGAAGATTCAGAGTGAGCCTTAAGGAGGCCGATGGGGGGGGGGGGGGGGGGCTGATGGCAGCCTCCTTGGAGACTAGTTCGCCCAGGGTAGGCTGATGTTGTCCCTCACAGGCACAGAAAGGGTAGCGATACATTTGCAAACGGCGTCGGCGACCAAAACATAGCAAAACAGATGTTGTTTACCTCCTATTAACATCGGTAATGGGCCATTAATTTGAACTTGGTGTTATCTTGGATTTGTGTCATGCAATGCCAATCGATGCCGGCAATATCAGCTGTTCATCACGACGATTACATCAGAGTCGCTACACATTTAGATTGATTGGGTAATTAGGAGTTAATCTCTCTCATTATCAGCAACAATAGGGGCATTGATTGCTGCCCTCTGACTTTAGATTGGGAGAGGTATTTTTGAGACCGCTGCCAATTTCTCGAGTTTTGCTCGAACAACCATCAGTTTAAGATTAGGAAAGAAATAATTTTTAGCACCCCAGGTACTGGTAAGGTGCCAGATACATGAGAAATGAGTCCTGTCATTGCTGGCATACACCGAACTGTTTGGTGTGTTGGAAACACCGGTTCTCGTTAGATCACCGAAGTTAAGCAACACTGCGCTGAGTCAGGTATTGAATGGGTGACCATTATACACATGACCAGTTCTGTTCGGGAGAGAGGTTGGAGGGATGAAAGCTAGTATAGCAACTTCACTCGCCTTGCTTATCAACCTCTCGACAGCTTGGATTTGTGGAGGAATCCTGCAGTTCGAGTTGTACCGTTCTTCGGAAGGGACGTGAAGCCGGTGGTCCCCTTGGTGCTCTTCGACAGGAGTAGGCTACGTGCCGGCACCAGGTTTCCCCTCCTCCCTTCTAGGCTAGATTGGATTCATCCTCATCATCATCCACTCATTCACCTACGCCATTAGACCTGCGCCGCAGGGCCAGTTGTCAAAACAGTGCGTCGTTAAACACCACAAATAATAATAATAATGGCTGGCATACTTCGCTGACGATGGTCCGCTCGCCGTCAAACACCCAACGGTTGCAGCCGACGACGTCTTGGGAGAAGACGTCAGGGCAGAAGTCTTCGGTCGCGTTGGGGTAGGGCGAGTACAGGGCACATTGCGCGGCCAAGTACTCGGCGTCGACCGGCGCGACGTTCGGGATGGCACGCTGCGTCCACTCCTGATAGAACACTGGGTGAACATCGTCGTCGCACCCCGGCACGAAGCACCTGTAACGACGCTAGTTTGTAATCGGAGTCCCGAGCGGCCGAGCGAGGGGACAACGCCATTCAATCTCAGACTTCCCCAAATATTTCATCTTGGGAAATTGCCACACCGTTTTTATGCATAACTCATAGAGATTTAAAATCAAGAAATTTTGTATTTAAATTTAAAAAAATTTGACAAGATGAATCAAATGACTCTCATGTCTCTTTCACTGATCCCTGCCCTTGAGAGTTTGACAAGCAACCTATATTGCTTTTAGAATAAAAATATGTCGTAAATCGCTGCAATCGCTAGAATATTTGATTGGTTTATAGATTTCTGTTTTATTGTTTTATTTGATTGTTCTTTTCATATGTAACTGATTTAAGCATCGCGTTCGTGACATTTGAAATGTATCTATAACTAGTAGTGCACCCGCTACTAACTCAGCTGCCGTGAATGCAATGAGTGATACGAGTGATCTGATTTATTTTGTTCCAGAAGATCAAGATATTTAAAAGCCAGTTTTGTATCAGAAAATGCCAACAAATTTACAAAACTAGATTCGCGACTGTGTTTTCTCGTGATGTTTTTCATTTTTACCAAGAGGGAAGCGTCGAAATGCGTTTAACTTTGCCCTCGGGGGTTTCTCTCTCAATTTCATGTAAAAATCAACCATTGAAACTTTACCAAAATTAGCGCAAATTGGCTAAAATTGTCCTGGACACGTTTTATGTGTCAAAGTTTTCCACCGACCGACCGACCCACGGGCTGCAAGAGCAATGAAATCACGACTGTTATTATTAAAGGTTGATTGCCATCGTGGGATTCACTAAGGGATTCCTGGCGAGGTTGGGTCATATAAGTCTGACACACACTTTGTTGACCTCTCTGTCTTCTTGAGTTGGTCAGAGCGGTGTCAATCAGGTGTCACTGATTGTTAGCAGTCAGCACCACTATCTCTAAGTGACGTTGACGTTGGTTTTCCTGAGTAACTGGTCACTGTCAAGCGACCGATGCAGGAAAATATGTGGGCTGGACTCGACATGCACCTTGCACAATCTCTGCCAATCGCTTGCATAAACATTATCACGCAAACCAAGTTTTTTTTTATCCAGGCATGACGCGAAGGGATATAAAATGTACTCGTTCTATTCTTATGTGCAAGCAGGAAGAACGTCGGTAAACGCGGTAAGTTGTTTCAGTTATCATCAATATTTAGCAAATAAATCAGCAGACTTTGCAAGGCCTGTCACTATCACTGTCGTAGCGTTGTGTTGACTCGCTGTAAGACCGCAGAATAATGTTAGCGATTCCCAGCAGATAGGCTAGAAGGTCGCGAAGTAAATAGCAAGTGTACCTGTAGTTCGGAACTCCTGCCGTGAAAACGTAGCTGAGGCTGTTGGCCGCGCTGAAGAAGACCGGCAAACAGATCATGATATAGGTGGTGATCTGGTACGGGCCGAACTCTCCCAGCTCCTCTAGCACGTCGTCGAAGTCCATGTCACTGCTGTCTCTCCTTCCGTCCGCACCGAGTTTTGCCCTGTAATGCACAACCCGACTTATAGGGAGCTTCCTTCACTGCAGCTTGCCTGTCGGGCTGGTCCTGTTGGTTTTCCAGAAAGCGCCATGTTGCAGCAGATCGCGTTACTACAGAGAGATGCTCGCAAGATGAAAGATATCAATAGATGTGATCTCTGAGCTGTGGTTCAGAATTTTGCACCGATGCCTTGCCTGAAAACTTGGCGGAACCGCGGCGGTTTTTTAACTCTGATGTCACCGATTCATCACCGATTGCGATGCGAACACTGTGAAATCACCGAGCTCTTCGACTTTGCCTGATTTCAAGACACAACTGTGAGAAGACTCTTCTAGGTACTGCTCGTGTCCCGGACTTGCTAACATGGTGTGCGATACCTGCCGATCTAGTTGTCATTCAGCGTATAATCAGTCGCAAGTCAACATTGCTCTCACATATCTCGATACTTTACCCCTCAAAGTACAGCGAGAGATTAGGTTTGCAAAAAATTGATGTGTATTTTTATTCGATATGACAATGATAGCAAGATAGGGAATAAAAATAGCGCTCACTGATTTTTGTACATCGCCGTCGAGAAATGCCGCGCTTGTCGTGTCCCGTCTCCAGTCTTTGTCTGAATGACAGTGACGACCTGTCACAAGCCTGATTTCTGCTGATTTCGGCTAGTGTGAACATGTGTTTTCCACGTACCTACCTATGTCCGAACGCAAGGCGAGTGATTACGGTAACGCTTGTATTGTTCTAGGTGCACTGTTTAATAACATGGATGGAGGTGTGTACTCATATGGCAGCCTCGACGGTCGCATGTAGACAGAACAATCCGTGGTCGGCTTACCGAAATCATAACAACCTGCGTGTTGAGAGTGCGCCGGCGCGAAAGCTGCTAATTCATACTTTGCCGGCTATAAATTGCAAAGTGGGTAGGTGGTGCCTTCCTGATAGTCTTAGACATAATTGATTTGTCACCAGTCACTGTATTCGAACGACAACATTGCCTTCTCGAACATTTCGCAATCCTTGCTTTTTTATGTGAGTGGTAGTTAGAAACGCGTTCTTGGAATCCGAATAAAAATAATTACAACACTAACAAATATCTACCAATTATGCGGTGTAAAAACTCAAGTGTAACTTTTTTTTCAACGCAAGTGGCATGAATTGGCTTGTGTCTTCCCATATAGCGACAGTAGCCACGTGCACGGAGTACACTATCATAGGAAGTTCAACCTGCGGTTCAACAACTTGGCTCGTGTTCGCTGAATGTCTGGGCTAATTTTACACTCGCCGAATTTTGTTTTATCGTGCAGCATAACGTGGTGCATACTCTTTGGAATAGACATTGTAGTCAGCCATACTGGCTGCACGTTAATGCCCTTTCGGAGAACTACAATAGATGTCTCACCAGAAATGGGCGTACAAATTCAACAATTACTCGCATGTATATATTTACAACATTTTCTTCGAGTCAGCCAGCCAACACGGGATGCAGTGAACACATTATTGTCCTATTACGCAAATGAGTAATTACAAATGGCCTATGAGAAGGTTACCTTTACATCATCAATATATGACATAATAATAATGTAATGAACTGGCCACGAGCATGTCCACGTGACTCCCATAGCGGTGTACTGTCATTGCCATGCCGCGCAAATCTGTCGATATGTACGTTCGAGTAGCAAGACTGGGATGATGTTCGTGTAGACAGAACAACCATCAAAATCTCTCAATCCTTATGAAAATGATTACTGAATGGTAAGCAATGGTACTGGTTGTTCGATACATTTTCCATTTGCCTCAATGTAACCTTAAAGTGGTTTGTAATTGAGTATCTCCGCATGCAAAGTACAGAACTGGTTGCTAATAGATGTTCACGAGACTCACCTGACGAAGTAGCGGCGCCGAGGGATCCAGCTAAACTGTGCCGCAGCCGTAGGCCAGACTTTGCCTCTCGCATTTGCAAAGTAAAGTCGGAAGAGCGACAATGATCGTGTGCATCTTGCCTAGAGAGTCGGCTATTTCGAGGTCAAGATGAAGATCAACGTAGAGTTTTTTACGAGTAGTAATGATTCTTGAACAGTCGATTTCAGCGTTATGTAACTGTCATCCATCAACCTGCGATTCAACAGTGGATATAACTGATCGCTACGAAGGTGTGAAAAAATCGATAAATAACTCGAATAAAGTTGGTGACATGCTCACACGCTTGATGAGTCGCTCCGAAATAGTCAATATTCAATTACATACAAGTCTTATTCCGCCCAAAAATGTGGTGTTTTATATAAACTGTACTATTTTTATTTTCAGCGGTTTCGATTTTTATATGAGGTTAGAGTTGTAAATGCATCTTCAAAATGAACCTACCTCCTAGCTTTCTTTTGTCAGTATTTTGAAAATAGGCAGATATTTTCGTTCCATCACCTGCCGTATTAGCGGCTGTAGCGTTCCGGCCGCTTCCCTTCGGATTCGTTTGATGCTTCCTTCTCATTCGTTGGTTGTCGGCGCAAGTGGGAAGGAGCCTACTTAAATTTGACCGCTCACTTTTATCGCTGCATCGTTATGTCTACACGTAGGAAGAAGCCGAAGGTGAGCGTTAACACATTTTTAGTTATTGCAAATTAATATGCATTCGTAATTTTCGGGCTGAGAGAAAGAAAGCATGCATTTCTGTTCACATCTTTCAGATGCAGCTTAAGGAGTCCTTACTAACCTTACATTACGCTGACATTAAGATTGCCTACATCTTGTTTCCAGGTCGATACTTCTCGCGAGGCAGATGCAGATAAATTGCCACCGCCTGCTGAGAAAGATGCTGCTTCTGAATCAGCACCAGAAAAGTCTAAAGGCGTGCCCGCTTCTGGGTCGGACAAAAAGGCATCTACATCTGCCGTTGCTCTTACTTCAGAGACTGCGAAGAAAGAGGCACACCCCAGTACCAGCGCTGATGCTGTTCCTGCGGGTACTGCTTCCTCTTCATCTCCTCCTGTTGTGGCAACAGCAGCTATGAAGCCTGAAAAGGAAGACGACGGAGAACCAGACTTTGAACAAGACGATCCCACTGGACTGGAAGGAGCAGCTTTCCACAGCCGTTTGCCGTTTGATAAAATGACGGCTACTGAATCAGCCTGCTTTCCGGATGTGTCTCAGGGTCCACCGCAAACTCAGAAAGTTTTCTTACACATCAGAAATCGTTTGGTAAGCAAGAGCTCAGCTTCCAGCAAGCCAACAAGCAAGTTTCCAGACATGGGAACCTATATATTTAATTTTCTACTGCCTTTGTAAATAATTGTTTTTCACCAGAGGGTATTGACTTCCTACCAACTATACACTTGCACTAAGGTCCTATACAAATGTTTTTGTTTACAGCTGCAACTGTGGATAGACAGTCCTAAAGAGCAGCTGCTATTTGAGGCTGCTCTTCCGCAAGTAGAAGCTCCGTACAACAGCGATGCACAGCTCGTGCAAAGAGTCCACGCTTGTCTGGAAAGGCTCGGTCTGATCAACTTTGGAATCTTCAAACGAGTCAAGGTAATGATTAAATTAGTCTAGGGCACAGGTTTTAGTTTGTGGATGTGTTTTAAAATTGTAATCATCATGGCAGCCAAAAAGGAAATTTTTTCCACAAAGTGGACTAGGTAAATAGATAACATTATTATTTTTAATAGATTTTGGAGTCTTCTATTTAGCTCAAGTTTCTTGCAATGTATGTAGGAAAGCTCAGGAACAAGCAACATGCATTGTTGTGAAGATGTTTAAGATAAAACATATGAATCAAACATGATGTATTTATAGATAATATTAACCTAGCAGGTGGTAGTTTGATAGTAGGTAGAATGTTTGCCTAGCCAAAACAAAAGTGACAAAGACAAGGATGAAGACCTATGCGCCATGAAAATGTGTGCACTTTTTAAAACGTGTTTTGTACGGCCATGGTGTTTCAGAATCCGTCTAGCAAGACATACGGCAAGGTGATCGTGATCGGTGCCGGCATCGCAGGGCTTGGAGCTGCTCAACAGATGCAGCAGTTTGGCATGGAGGTCGTCGTACTTGAAGCACGGGTAAGGGAGCCGTGTTTCTCAGGGCAGTCCGTCACGAACCGCTTTGCAAATGTCATGCAATACGCAGACTTATTGCAAGTGCACGACCTGCTTTTCATTACTTGCAATCAACGGAACAGAAACTTGGAATAAGACTTGGATGACAGTGTCGGCGATGCAAACTCAGCGTCAACTGATCCTTCTTTTCTTATATTTATTAATTTAATTCTTTTAATTTTCCAAAATTTTCCAGATATTTTTAAGATATAGAATACAAACAAAAATGAAGAGGTGAAAAATCCCACATAAGATATTCTTGTGTGTGGGCTTGTCTACAAAAATATACATTTGTGCTACGAGCTATACTATACTATACGATACTACTTGTGACTTTGCAGCGCTGTTTTAAGCGCATATATGGCTGGCTTTTAGCGATAAAAATGAGTGATTCACTCTATCTACTCCTTGCTTGGTCAAGAAACTCTTAAAATATTTCCAGGCATTTGAATTTAGGAGCACAGTAACTTGATTGAAAAGGTTTGAAGAACTTAATTTTTGTGAGAAGATCTTACATTTTATATCCAGGATAATATTATTCAGGTGGTCTCTTGGTTGACAGTCTGAGAACATTTTTCTTGAGTTGAAATCAAGGTGCATTTTCTAGTTATTTAACAAAGTAGGCAATCTCCTGAAGATGACAAGCTGTGCCTCCTAGAAACGTTGAAATTTTAGGCACTTTTTAGGGCTGCAAACCTCTTCAACACAGAGCGATGGCGTAAAACACATCTCAATATCATACCACAGCTCTGAAAACAACCACGCAACAATTTAGGAATAATACTTTATTGATGAGTGGATTAGAATTGAAGATTGGTCATCATAGACTATCGTAAACAGAGCGGCATTTCTTCTTAGCAGTACAATGGCAAATCTTGACAGTTGTTGTTGTTGTTGTTGTTGTATTTTATTTGATCAGAAAGATACATTAAAATGCGTGGATCACGTCAGTTATACTTATAAAATAAACTAATGAATAACAAAATAAGTAAATAAATAAATATATACATATACATATTTTCACGAGCGTATACAGGTAGGTTAGGTACGTTAAGGTCATAGGTGAATAAAATCATCAGTGCTGTAAAACATTTTTTCAAGAAGATACAATTTTAAGAGAGTTTTAAAATTCCCTACGGTTTTGGCTGCTTTGATTTCTGCAGGCAGCGCGTTGAACATTCGACGGCCAGTTTGGATAACGTTGGAAGTTGTAGTTTTTAGGCGGCAAAACTCATGGGCTAGCATGGCAGAACCCCTCGTCTGATGTTGATGAATATTTTTAGTTTTGGCAAAAAATTTAAGATTTGAGTATGTGAAGCTACAGACCGCTTGAATGTACAAACACGGTAGGGGTAGTATTTTAAGATCTTTAAACAGTTGCCTGCACGAGGTCCTATTGCAGACTCCCAGCATTGACCTTATAATTCTTTTCTGAGCTCTGAAGATTCTTATGCTTTCTGATGCTCCTCCCCAGAAGATCAGACCGTACATTATTAGTGATTGGGCACTCGCAAAGTACACCATCCTGACTGCCGGATGGTTCATGTTACGGGCGAGGGTACGGATCATGTAGTTAGTTTTTGCTAGCTTCACAAGCAGTCCGTCGATGTGCGGGGACCATGATAGCTGATGGTCGATCGTGATTCCCAGGAACCTGGCACTGTTGGTGGTGTTGATGTCGGGGGGTAGATTGGCCCTCTTCCCGCGAAGGTTGAACACCACAACTTCTGTCTTAGCATCGTTGAGCTGTAGGCTGTTGGTTCTGAACCAGGTGGCTAGATCCCGAAGAGCTGATTTCAGTCCTAAATCCAGGGCTTCAACGTCTTCTCCGTGTACCGAGGCACTGGTGTCGTCAGCATATTGGGTGACACCTCGCGATGGATTGTCCTTACAGATGGATGGAGACAGGTCGTTCACCAAAACAGAGAATAGCAAAGGACCAAGAATGGATCCCTGGGGGACTCCACAACGGAGAGGTTCCCAGGGGTCATCGGCATGCACAGACAACTTTTTCCAACTGCTTCAGCAAGAACTTTTGTCCTATTAACATTTCTTCAATTTAGCAACAAACATGAATTCACTACGAGATTCGCAACGCTCGCAACCTGACAAGATTTTAAATATTTTAAGAACTGACAGCATACAGTCACAGCCTGCTTGAATTTACCAAATGTTCGCTATCAAGGCGGTTCTAGTCGAGGTGGCGACTGCAAACTTTTAACTTACTGTGAAACGCTTTACTACTCACACCCATTCAATCTAAAGTAACTTCAAATTGACGTTGGATGCCATTATGCTGTGAAATCTGATTTCAATTGCAAATATTCGCATGCAAACCATATTTTATTATTAGGAGCACTAATGACCTTTCAAAAATGAGTTTTCCTAATAATAAAATACTTAATGCATTGCAAGCATTTGAAATTTAAATCAGATTTCACAACATGGTTAATTATTTGGGGTTCATTTGAGACCAAAAATCCAGGTGAAATTGTCAGCAGTTTTTGATGAAATCAGAAATTTTATCAGTTCAATTGTATGATCTAAAAAAGCTGCTGTGACCACGGCTATCTTTGTCTTTATTGTTCGATCACCCACGTTCACCACACACTTCATTTATTTATTTATTTTGAAGCGGCAGACAAGTTCATAGTATTTGTATGTGCTTTTTACGATAACTTGTTAACAATAAAGTGACAATAATAGTAATTAGCAGGTCATGCAGGCCAACAGGTCATGGTTATGGGGGAAGATTTGAAGTTTGGAGTCGGAGGAGAGATGGTTGGTGAGATGTTGTCGTGAGGTATTCTTTGAGGCTGTAGAAAGGGTTTTGGAGAAGGAAGTTTCGAAGGTTCATTGATAGCTTGTACGCTAGCTTCGGTGTAATGCAACGCTTGCACGTTTGCAGGAGCGCGTGGGTGGGCGCATTGCAACATTCCGGAAGTCTTCATACATCGCCGACCTTGGTGCAATGGTCGTGACGGGGCTGGGTGGCAACCCGATGACCGTGCTGTCCCGGCAGATCAACATGGAGCTGCACAAGATCAGGCAGAAGTGTCCGCTATTCGAGTCCAATGGCAACACGGTGCCCAAAGACAAGGACGAGATGGTAAACAATTTATCAAACACGCTTGCGGTAGCACCGCGGTTTTTGTATGAGAAGATACGTAAGGTGAGAGAGACTTGGAGCAGTAAGCAAGTCTCGAGCCACATGTTGAAATGCTCTTTCATTCCTTGTTATCTTGCCTCGTGGCATTCTTGTGGTCATGCATTTGGATTTTCGACAAATTTTACCCTGACGTTTTGCATCCTCTTGTTAATCAAGGACATTTCTTTACTGTGATTGATCAATCAATGAATGGAATATTGAAAGTACTTGATGCTTGAAAATAAGACGTTTGTCATGGCCACAGTTGCCCAGCTGCTTGTAATTAAATTACGTCTGAGATTCATAAGTGAGTGTAGAGCGAGGTAAGTGTTACTATAATCCAGAAATGAAGAATTGAGGTGGTTTCCTGATGCAGTGTAAGATTTTGCTAAGTTTGGTGAAATATTGAACTGTAATTGTTGGAAGTAGATTGGGCCTGGATGGATACAATGCACTCTTGACAGGAATTGCAAATTAGGACCAGGACTGAGAACAAATCATGTAATCCAAGTCTGGCTAATGTTTTGAATCCGAATGCCTGGACGAATTGAAGGAGGGATCCGGGAGACGAAAGGTTGGCAAGTTGTTGACGTTGTTGTTTTCCCCGGCAGGTGGAACGAGAGTTCAACCGGCTTCTAGAGTCGACCAGCTACCTGTCGCACCAGCTGGACTTCAACTTTGTAACGGGCAAGCCCGTGTCTCTGGGCCAGGCGCTCGAGTGGGTCATCAAGCTGCAAGAGAAGGACGTCAAGGAGAAGCAGGTTCAACACTGGAAGAATGTCATTGCCATGCAGGACAAGCTCAAGAACAACCAGGCAAAGGTGGGATTTAATGACAGGAGCTACCAGAGAGTCTGGTGCAAAGACGTTGATTGTTATTAATCCTCGGTTGCGATTGTGGTAACGTTTTCACCAAACTCAGTCTTAAAGTAGTCATTCCTTATTTTTATTTATATACGACGTGAACAAGGCTGTAAAGAAAGCTTAGTACCTATCTTCTCTTTTGCTATCTTCAATTTCATCGGTAAGTTGCGTTATCTTCTCTCCTCTCCCCTGTTCATCTATCTTCCTCGGATTTTTGATGCAGAGTGTGTGTCCAATTGTGTGTTAGTTTTTCAAATTTTGCAAATGAAATCTGCAAATTTAATCATCGCATTTTGCAGTTGGGTGATATTTTACCCGATGCAGTGATTTGCTTTAAATTTGACCAATATTTCGAACTTTTGAACAGTATAAACCAAAAAGTGTAGATAACTCACAGAAAGCAAGAAACAGAGAAGTGGGAAAGTGGGAGTACAACTTACTGGATAAGAAAATTGATGATAACGTCTCTTACGCTGACAATTCTTGACGCTAATTTTAGACATTTCTCGGCAAGTCCACCAGGGGATGCCAATCTTTTTTCCAATTGGTGGCGCTTCTTCCCTTTCCTTCACCACAATGCATATCCAGTCTCTTGCCATCCTATTCACAATATCCAGCCTCTTGGCACCCTATTCACAATATCCAGCCTCTTGGCACCCTATTCACAATATCCAGCCTCATGGCACCCTATTCACAATATCCAGCCTCTTGGCATCCTATTCACAATATCCAGCCTCATGGCACCCTATTCACAATATCCAGCCTCTTGGTATCCTATTCACAATATCCAGCCTCATGGCACCCTATTCACAATATCCAGCCTCTTGGTATCCTATTCACAATATCCAGCCTCTTGGCACCCTATTCACAATATCCAGCCTCTTGGCACCCTATTCACAATATCCAGCCTCTTGCCACCCTATTCACAATATCCAGCCTCTTGCCACCCTATTCACAATATCCAGTCTCTTGCCATCCTATTCACAATATCCAGCCTCATGGCACCCTATTCACAATATCCAGCCTCTTGGCATCCTATTCACAATATCCAGCCTCTTGACACCCTATTCACAATATCCAGCCTCTTGGCATCCTATTCACAATATCCAGTCTCTTGCCACCCTATTTCCACTACATAACAAGAACCCATTCTTACGCCAGACTTACTATAAAAGAGAATATTTCGTGACATGGAAATACAAACAAATCGAATAGAGTTTCCTACTTTGACCATCAAAAAGTGTTTAAAAAGTTAACCAATCTGCATTTCAGGCTCATATGTTAAATTACAGTTTGGAAAGAAAGAAAATAGTGATCCCTGAGAAATAAAATTTATTTTATATGGCAGAACAGTGCCTTTTTTTCATCTAATTTAAAAGGATTTTTATTAACAAAAACTATTTGGATTGGGTTTTGAATGCTAAGTGAAGAACAACTAAATTTCCCAATGTTTTGTAACTTGTACCTGTTACTTTATCAAGGGTAAGAGCAGTCCTACAGTTGCAACCCCGGTCACAACCTATCGCAAGTGTTGCTCTAACCCATTAATCCATGGATCTAACGCATCGAACGTCAAATTGAAGTTACTCGAGATTAACAGGTTGTGACGTGATATAGCGTCACTAGAATCAGAGTGACTGTGAGTATTCACAGCCTCTTGGTTCTACTCCTTGGAGATCCGCCATTCTCATCAAATACACTAAAATCGTCTCAAAAAGCCAGTGTCCAGGTAGCTCAATGGGTTAGAGCAACACCTGCGACAGGTGGAGATCGGAGTTTGTGTCCCCGTTTGGGCATCAATTTTTGAGAGGGTAGTAGTGTTCCTATTAATAAAATCAACATCATAGTATTTGGATTTCCGTGATCAAGTGGACTCCACCTTTGAAAACTAATTGGTTCCACGTGTGGTTTGCAGATGATCGCTATGCGTGAAAAGATCGTGGATATGAGCCGGCAGTATCGCGAGCAGAGCGAGAACCGGGGTACACGTGACATCACGCAGGAGTTCGTAGCTCGATCGAAGCAGCGAGACCTCACCAATCTGTGTAGGGAGTGGGACCAGCTGCAGGAACAGCAGAAGGAGATTGAAGATAAACTGCAAGAACTAGAAGCCTCTCCACCAAGGTAATGGGGCACAGTCGGGCCCAAGTACCTGGCATAGGACAGCGGCAACTGGCATGGTTAAGCAGGCATCGAGTTTGGCGGAATGCACTTTCTTTAGTGTCATAGAAAGAACTTACATGAACGGTACTCGCTGTAATTTAACCAACCCAGAAGGCACAAGACAGAAGCCAAGTAATGAGCATGCGCATACAATAAACACAGCAAAAACTTGGCAGGCCAAGGCCTTGGTGATTCACACTTCTGTCTATTTTATTTTTTCAAATTTTGGAACACAAAGGGTAATTAATGCCAAGAGACTGAATATTTTTTCTATTTTTTGTGGTAATTGGGCTTGTTTTTGACAAAACGTAATTTAAATGTGAACTAGGTCTTATTCCTTGCACTTGAAACTATGCCCTAATACCAGCTTATGATTGTCATGTGTACTCTCATTTGAAACTGAAGGTTACATTTATATTGTATTCATTTATTGTGGGTGGTTCTAAATGTTTTTGAATGGGTAGCATAGTTAAGCAACATTCCATCATACACCATTATATTCATGACCAGTTCTGTTTGGAATTGAGGTTAAAGGGGTTACAGTTTATTAGTACAGCAACTTCACTCGCCTTGCTTATCAACCTCTCAAAAGCATGGATTTGTATAGGAATTCTGCTGTTCGAGTTGTACTGTCCTTCGGAGGGAACGGTAAGCCGGTTGTCCCCTTGGTTCTGTCACTGAGTTTCTCCGCCTTTTAAGGCTTCATTGGCTTCCTCGTCTCTATCTACTCATTCACCGACGCTTTAAGACCGGCGTCTTACGACCCGTTGTCAAAACAGTACGTTGCTAAACAAATCAATCACCCGAGCTTGCTCAAGACAGCCTCTGATTCCTGTGTTGCTTACCACGTCTCTGCTTGCGTTCGCAGTGACGTGTACCTGTCATCTCGCGACCGCCAGATCCTTGACTGGCACTTTGCCAACCTGGAGTTTGCCAACGCCACCCCGCTGTCCAACCTGTCGCTGAAGCACTGGGACCAGGACGACGACTTCGAGTTCACTGGCAACCATCTCACAGGTCAGTCCCGACAACCAGCATCTTCTAGGACCGGCCAATCAACTGCTTGACATCGTGTGCTCGAGATGATTCAGCTTGGGGCACCTTAGCAACGTTGGCACAAATTGACTCTCGCTGTGGCACTGGTCTGTTGGATAGGGTTGGCCACTGCTTAGCTTTGTCCCTTTGAAACACTGTTTTGTTGTGGTGAGTGATGGACTTGCTCTTTTGTAATTGACTTGTGGTCCTAAAATGGACCCAAAAAGTCGACGTTTCGTCAGCGTTGGCGCCTACATGTTCAGGACATCTTCAGTTTTGTTGGTCTATTGGTTGTCTCTTTTACAACAGTTTTGTTGGTATAATGGCAAGCGGATGATGAACCTAGCCTGGCCAGCAGAAAGTGAACTTTCTATCTGAGAAAGCCTGTTCTTGTCAAAAATAGTTGGCTTGTCTTTTTTCTGTGACACTTAATCCATGACTCTTAATTAATATCAATGGTATGAGCGGCAAAAGGCTGGTCTATCCAATAGGGAAGAGGAAAGAAAGAACACAACTTACTGGGGTTGTTAAAGCTGTTTGGGATAGATGCAGAGAGTTGCTCGATGTACGGCTATATCGTACAGCTTCTTTATGTGTAGCAAAATACTGCAAATTACAAAGCATTAGATGGACGTTTAATTATTGGAAAATCATAAAAATTTGTTTCCATTTGAGGAATCAAACTCCGGTGTCTAGCTTTCTCCAAATAGGAACACATTTCTTAGCGGGCTGCTTAAGGCAAGACGTGGATTGGATTTATCTTGGCCTTGATGTCTAATGGTCAGCGTCAAGCAAGGGGATGTTGAGCTTTGCAGACCAGTGTCTGGAAAAATGATCGAATAGTGTCTGTGTAAGTGGCGCTTGCACAAACCATGTCAAGAATGGAAAGGATGCTAGACTGGAACAATGTGCAACCGAACCGGGATACGAACCCGGGACCTCCCAATTGCCGGTCGGGTGCTCTACCAACTAAGCTATCCGGACACACATATTCCAGCTTTCGCGGGGGGGGGGGGGGGGGGATAAGGGATCCCCTCAAGGGGGAAGAGGCCGAGGTGACTCGCATGGACGAGTTCGTCAATGGCCACAGGACAGAATGGTCTGTCACTATTCCTTAAATCCCGGTTATTTTGAAGGTTATCTCGAATGTTTGCTTGCATACCCATCTATAGGTTCTTCTGTAGAAGAGTGGGGAGCCACTGGTTGGGTAAAAATATTGAATGTGATCAAGCCAAATTATTCTATTTATTTATTTTAACTTCTTCACAATTTTCCACTTAATGGCTGGTGGTGTGAAGCAATCTTAATGTCTTGAAAGTGTAAGTAGCTAAAAATACACTTCAACGTAGTACCCTTTGGTTCCAGTTCCGAATTGTAGTCATGGGCCACGTTATTTTCATCCAGGGTTTCAATTTGGGAATTCAAAGAAACGGAAAAGCGCACTAAGAAATTGTTAGTGATCCTGAAACGTGATTGAGCTGAGACCGCAGGATGTAGAGTGAAGTTTATGAAGTATACTATTTTCATTGAGATAATCTCTGACATGGCTGCAGGTTAGCTTGCCAGAGACTAGGGAGTCCCTTCAGAGGTTAGGAAATCCTAGAGAGGGAGTTCCTAATGGGACACGCTTGTGGGCAGAGGTGTTGGACTGTAGCTTGTTTTGATCTACACGATTTGAACATGGAAACTGACCCATGAGTCTGCATTGGCACACTCTGTCCCATTGTGGAACGCCAGGTAAGCATGGCTGGCCATCCAACTTGTTAGTCAAGTGCTTTCTGGGTTCCTCTTAAGGATTTAAGATCCTAAAAAGTAATATCACCCTTAAGAAGTCCGAGTGTCTTGCCGTTGGGATTGGCTTTGTCCATCCCTGTCCCCTCGGCCTGTTATCACGATGAATGATGAGCGCCTGCCGAAAGCGCGGATTTTCCGGTGCATTTCACGGACAGCCTCCGCGCCGTGGCTGACACCTGTTCACCCCTCCCCCTTTTGATGATTTACACCGATGGCCGGCGACAAGCTGAGGACCGGCAACTCGTTTCGACCGCAGCGAATGGCCGGCCACGCGCTTAGCCAGGTTGACCCATCCGTCTCGGGTGGTTGGCGTCGAGCGCTAACAGCTTTTTATCAGGTGTTGATGATTATTTGAACGAGCAACCGAATATTGAATTAACTTTTAACACGGCCAGTTTGTCACACTCGCTGCCTCCTCCGCCTCCTCTAAGCGTTCGCGAGGCCTCAGCGAGCCTGTGAGTTATTGTCATAATCTCCTATACCACGGCACTGCACCGAACAGTATCCACACAACACACACGCTAGTTATGTGGTGAACATGCTCAATCTTATTTATTATCATAATACCTTTATTATGGGCATTTAAAGCAGATGCGTCGCGTATTAAGAAGTTGGATGCTTTTATTAAGTTTTCCTCCGAGTTTTAATTCGCTAGGAACATGACTGCGCGCTTTGCCGGCTGAAAGCGTACCAATTATATTCCTTATCGCCCCTCCCGAGACGGAGAAACGGGAGCAATTAAAAGTTTTGATTCGTGAGATATCGCGAGGGCCTGGCCAACTACAGGCCAATTCCAGGCCAACTACATGCCAATTCCAGGCCAATTCCAGGCCAATTCCCGGCCAATCCCGGGCCAATTCCAGGCCAACTCCGGGCCAATTTCTGGGAAATTCCCGGCCAGTCCCGGGCCAATTCTAGGCCAATTCCTGGGCAACTCGTTGAGACACTCCGTAGCTCGGTGTCTTGCGAGTTCGCGCGGACGCCGCCAGGTAGCGCGCGCTGCTCGGAACGCGACCAGTGTCTGACTCATAGCGATCGTGACGTAGCTGACGGGGGGCGAAACGACGCAGCGATTTCCCTAAAATCATTCGAATTGCGGCTTACAATGCGGCAATGTTACATCGTGAGAATGAGTCCCGGGGCAATCCATGGCGTCGACTAGATTCTAACGGGCCGTTAGTTGTAACGAGTATTTGGTTCCGTGAAAAC
Source organism: Protonemura montana (assembly GCA_947568835.1). Classification (NCBI taxonomy): domain Eukaryota; kingdom Metazoa; phylum Arthropoda; class Insecta; order Plecoptera; family Nemouridae; genus Protonemura; species Protonemura montana. The sequence goes on along the minus strand of OX387603.1, from coordinate 26,323,866 downwards.
GCCGCTCACAGAGCGTCAAGACCCCTGGACTCAAGATTGTTTTGTGGACCAGGCATTGTCTACACAGCGCAATCAACGCATTGTGTTCGTGGCGAGTTAGGGTACTAAAGAGCGGCGTGGGAAAGTGTGGGGCGCACACTCGATTTCGAGCGTCCCGTGCCAACTCTTTCTCGTTGATGGATGATCGCGAACGCCCCTGGACGGCTCGGTCAAACCCGAAACCAAGAAATTGGACCGGCCGCCTCAACTGCCGTGGAAGGGCGGCATCAATGGCCCCGTCCGGAAATTGTCCATTAGCCATGGCTGGGATTGACGGAACGTCCTCCTCTCGACGGAAGATCCTCCCCGCGATTGATATATCCTTCAGATGGAGTGTTCCAGGCTAGTCGGCAAGGCATGACACTCGAGCTCGCGGTGCGTTGGCAAAGGGTTGACAACGCCTCGGTGACAACCCCTCGGTGACAACCCCTCTCGGTGACATTCGTTTGTCGGCTCGACGTCGTCCTAAGCCCATGGTGCTACCCGAGAACACGCTGCTCCGATTGAATGGGCTCGCAGCGACGGGACGCGGCATTCACGGCGTCCCTTTGCGCGGCCGGCTTCAATAGCGCTCGGGAAGAAGGCGATTCCTTGACGGGCTCCGGGTAGGGGCGCCACTCGCGAAAGCCCACCGACCGGCATTAAGAGGTTGGCGGAAAGCAGTGGCTGCTCGTGGTGCGTTTCCGATCCGTGTGTGCGTTTGCTTCAACAATGGACAGCTTGATGGGTCTACGGGGCATGGGAAGCTGGCTAGGCAATGCAAATTGCCGCAGATCAAAGCTGCCGCCAGCCTCCGATACCGTGGGCGTATAGCGAGCAGGGCTCAATAGAATCTGCATGCATTAGGTTCTTCTCTGCTCTGCCGTGGTATCGCGTATTCTGTTCTCGTTTCTCTGTGATTGAGTTCTTTCGGAAGTGCCGCGTGGTTTGCGGCCCGCCAGTGAAACTGCCCTGGGATTCTATTAAATGATAGCGTTTCTAGTGTCCGGCCCGCGAGATGGTTGCAGCTCGTTTGTCTCTGACCATCCATAGCCGGGCCCGGCGAGTCTTTAGTCGGCAGACGTGCCCTGCGTGCCAAGCGCAGGGTCTGCCATGATACCCACTGCCCGTTGTCCGCGAAGGCGAATTACCATTTTACGGAAGCCGGCAATTTGCGACTCTCTCAAACGACCATGATTTGCACTGGGAGCCTGCGTGTGATGCCTCCCCCAAACCCCACATGACACACTCGACTCGCTGATGCGTTTCCCGGAAATCGGAGACCCACTCGAGTTTTCATTGTGTGGTGCCCCCCAGAAAAAATCGTCTGGCTTACGTACACAAAAGCCGAGCTCTGTGAGGAGTGCGTGGTTTGGGACGAGGCAAGCCGGCGAGCACAAATGCGCGGTTCTTCAGTGATTAAATTACTGTAATTACAGTATAACTTCGAGTTATCATCCTCGTTATTTCGTGCAGGCCTCCTTTACCTTGTTAGCCATCATGTCGTTTCCGAGAAGTCGCGGTTCGCACACGCTCGCTCTCGTCGCGACTTCCTCGACGGCCTCCTCGGCGCCAACGTGTGACGCTGTCCTGGATGCAGGACGCGCGCCTCCTTCCGGCACTCGGGTTGACGAGGATGGATGGACGGTCCCGGCATTGCTCATGCAGTCTCATGCTGCCATTGAATTGTGACAGCGCACTCATTCATGATTCGGTACGCTCGCAGCACGATGAACCTCCTCTTCCTTCGTTCATTAGCCGACGTCCCTCCAATTAGCATCGGACTCACAGACTGAGCGGCGATATGATCGCATTGACAACGAGTCCACCTAATTCCATCTACGCGGCCGACCATTGTCGGACGCGAGGTGTGAGCTTGCATTTCTAGCACGTCGTGTGCCAGGCAGTCGTTGTTTGTTGTCTGATGGATCGAGGGCCGCGTTGTCCTCTGAACCCGCGCCGTGTTTGACCAGTGACGATGCACATTCGTCGCCATCGACCGCCTCCTCTGGAACGACGTCATTTTGTCGCTAGTCCTTTAGGACGCGAGCCAGGCATCGTCCGCGACCTCTTGTTTGGCGTCCTTCGTCTGCAGCAAGCAACGTCCTCCTTGTGGCTTTGGCCATCGAACTGGTAGCCGGCGTCATCGCACGCCTGTCAATCATGCCGCGGCGTCGATGTGCAACGCCGTGTCCCGATTCTCCACGTCGATAGGCTGCAGTTTTTTGCCCGGACGTAGTCTTCTGGGGCGTGCGAATGCCTCGGTGTTTCGGTCGGAGCAGCCAAATGTTCATCGTAGGCACTTTGGAGGCAGGTTGCAGGGGCGGCGATGAGGTATTGATGGCTTTTCTTGGAGGGTAGCAAGCGTCGATGACTCGAGGCTGGATGCTAGCTTTATATGCACAACGTCCAATCACTTGGCTATTCTTTCCACGGTCTGGACACGGCACACTTCTCCACGCCGTTCTAGCTCGGTTGTCGACGGACAAGTGGCGACGATGGTTCTCCTCCTCCAGCGGGACGGAGAAGACGTGGCTGGTGGTCCGTGCAGCATTTCCTTGACTCGATTTGCTCGATCTCGTCGAATTGACGGGCGGAAAAAATGTTTCCCGCTCGCTTTTTGCCCGAGCCCGTCGTTTCTTTTGACAATTTGCTGACTGTGATATTGAATTTTAAATCGTCCGGGCATCCGTGCGCCGTTCCACTTCTCCGGTTGTTTTTTTTTCTTGCCGTTTGAGATAAATTTCGTCGAAATTTTTCGGCGGCGCAAATTGCTCTGACAAGTCTTGGCGTCTGCAAATATTTCAAACACTTCTTGCTCGTGTTTTGAGCGTGTATTGACATGGCTCCGAACATCGAACCTGCAATCGTGTCTTTCCAATTTATCTCCTCTGCGTCGATGCGTACCCGGGCCGCGCGGTGGCGTACCGTCGGTTCGACCCCTGCGTAGCTGGGTCGAACCGAACACACCTGACCACGAGCTGGTTAGCGATAATCGGCCGTTTAACCTGCACCGTGGCCCAGTTGTCGGTGAGGAGCGCGATGGCCGACCCGTGCAAGAGCGCGGGGTACCGTACTGCTATGAACTGCCTTGGTTGCTTGCTTGCTTGTAATCGGTCAGCCGATCGTCGGTCGATTGCGCCGGTCATACTTCCCCGAAGAATGCGTCCGACTTGGCAAGAACACATTGTATGCACCTCGGAGGAGAGGCTGGCCCGTGCAGCTGGGACATGGAAATGCTAATAACCCTCAGGAGGGGCCGAACCGTCGATCGATAAGTATTGGATGCGAGCTCGAAAATCAATCATTTCTTGCAGTCTTCCTCAACGAGCCTGACTTCCAAGAATCGGCGCGCGCATGTTCGCGTTTAGGAAGTAATTGCTAGTGTTTTGTAACGACTCCTTACGGTTTAGATGTGTTCGCAATTAATCCCCACGTTGGGACGTTTGGTTGGAAAATGGTGTGGCCATCTAATTCGGCGGGACTTAACGCTAGATGGTGCAACTGATCGCTGTCTCCTGTGACGCTCTCGGGCTCGGCGAGCTGTCAGCCAAGCCGGCGCAGGGAGATGCAAACAAGGTGGACATTGAAAGGCGCTCGCTCGTTGTGGTTAGGGTTTCGCTCGCTCGGGGCAGGCATGGGCTTTCGCGGCATGCCGGCTGACAAGTTAATAGCAGAGTGTTGCTCGACGTGGACAGACTGGGCTCGGGCCTGAACGCGTAGGGGGTGTGCCCAGCCTGCCAGCGTGCAGAGACACAAACTAGTCTTGCCAAGCGCACGAGGTTGTTGCCGTCTAGTTGCCCCCGTGTGTTTGTGTATGTGTAGTACAGGCAATGCACCCCATGTCGCAGTTTACGAGCTGTGGCCTCATGCACGGGGTGTTTCCAAGCGGTCACCCATCCAATAACTGGCCACGCCCGATTTAGCTCGACTTTGCTTATCGTCCGCTTGGTACGCACCTTTATAGGTTGAAGTACGCATGTACCACCCTGCTAAGGAGAGGCAGATGCAATTGCGCATGCCCCCAGGTCTGCTAGGCCTGCTGATTGTCGGCGAGGCCCCAGAGGGGGTCTGGAGGGCTGCATTCTGGGAGGCGTGTGACTCTGACATGCCCACCGCGATTTGCATAGCGCGCTTCGGGCGATTCCCAAATGCTGGATGGACATGGCATGGTTGGCTTAGTGGTCTTCGTGTAGTGCATTTGTAGGCATTTTCAATGCGATGGACCAAAGCTCGACTTGGTCATCTTGGCACCGATTGATTTCAGAGGCATGTTTACGATTGGAGGTAGATCACAAGAGATTTCCTTGGAATAGAGTCTTTCAGGCATCTTAAAGATCTCGTAGGGGGCTGAACGTCTTCAAAATTAATTCGTTGACAGTTGCCGGGCGTATGATGGTCACCCACCCATTACCGGACTCGATGAAGTGTAGCTTAACCGCGGTCCCTAATTGACGTCGTTAAGCGTCGCGTTCTCTTCACTGCCCCGACTCCTTCCACGGGGTACGTCGTAGACTTGCGCGGTGCATCTGCATTCGCGAGTTCTTCGAGGTCGTTTTTTACGCCACTGCACTTTTGCGCAGGAATTGGAAATAATTACCTAACCGATCCGCACAAAGTACGCAAGCATACATTTCATCGCGCTTGAAAGTTTCAGTGGATATTCATAGTTAATCACGTGTGCTTTGGCCGAGATTGGGGGCATGCTTGGATTTCGATGCATATACAAACACACGGGCACTGCGGAGGTCGCCTTTTATTCCTTTTAAAGTGGTCAAAGCGCTAAATAATTCGCGTGGCGCTCAAAGGGTTGCGCTACGTACCTACGTGCACGTCTGTTTGGCAAATATCTGCTATGAGTACATTAAAGTATTAACATTGCTGCAATATTAAAACCACATAAGTTTATGTTTAGTTGATATCGCGCCAGGCCCGGTGAACGGTGCTGGTCGCTGCGACGCAAGGACAGGGAGGGCGTTTAACAGGCACGGGGTTTGGGCGTGGGCCACATGGCGGCCGTCGCGGCCAGATTCCAGTAGCCGTGCGATTGGCGTTGGGAGATCTCGATTAGATCGGCTGCTGGGCTCGTTTATCTCAATCTCGATTTCGTCGACTCGACTGTATAATTATTATCTGGAAACTCAAAGAATGGACATCACAAGAGCCGTCGCCAACGAGCCTGCTATTGGGCTGCCTCCAAAGTATTATGTACACAGCAGCAATTTTAATAACCTGGGGAATGGAAGTTGTTTGTTATATATATATATATACATATATTTCCAGCTCGCTCGTTTTAAAAGTGGGAGAGAAAACGTATTAAGAAATGCAAATTGGCGCAGGTTCGTGGTAGAAGGTGCTTCGGCCGGCTTCAAGTGTAACCGAGGGTAAGGTCGGGTGACATTGACTCTGGTTTGACCAGCGCCCGTTGCGGCCACCGTTAGCCCCACAAACCCCTGATACTCCTCGGAGGCCGCCAACGCATTGCTGAACCTAACCTCGCTGCGGCCTGCTCCACTTCCCAGCAGGTCGATCGCGAATGGCCAACAGCACACCGATATGTTATAATCTTAATGATTTCGTTAAACACCATTCTTGGAAAGTATTTCGAGCGATCGCTGATTTATTGCGACTCTCGTGGCAACACGGCTCGCCGGCTAGCCAACTTTCTGAGACTGAATATCCAAGTGTAAACAGTTCTGTAGATCGAAAGAAACGCGATGATCACCTAACGATGCACCCGCAGCGATCGATCGCCGATCTGAAACGTAGCATTAGCCATCATCATGATCGCTGCTATTATGATCCTCTGGTATAGCTGTGGTATAGGTAAAGAGTTTTTTTTTGTCTGTCTTTAATTTTCCACGTGACGTCTTGGTGCAATGCCCTCTGACCCAGCGAAACGTTTGTTCGTTTATCGCTGATATTTTTCCCGTGCGTTATTGTCAGGGGGGGATCCGCCTCGTATCGTGTGAGCACTGTCTGTCTATTGCTATTGATACAAGTCGTAGATCGTCAGCTCCCTGCCAGAGGTTGGGCGTAAATCATCTCATTGCCAGCGCTCATGAGTTCGAGTCAGTTCACGGCCGCAGGGTCGGCGCATGAACACTTAAACGTCGATGTGTAATTGCTCGGGCCTCCCCATTCAAGTTAGACAATGCTGCGCGTCGTAAAATCTTGGGAACACTTCCTACCCCCAGTGAGAAGGCGTTTGAGAAGCAAATCTCAATCTGCAAGTCACTGTGTTTCATGTGTTGGGAATCATCGTGCTGGGATCCTTCATGTTTAGATAGTTACCAACTCGGCGAAAATACTCTTGGGACAGGGATGTCATGGGAGTCGTCGTGCTGGTCCTTATAGCCTATGTTTTAACCTGGTTCGACACCCGGCGTAGCCCTGGCTGGTGACGTCCGAGTGATACGTCTTCATCGTAGATCTGGCTGGTGATGGCGAATTGATACGTCCACGGCAAATTGTTTGGCTGTTCGCGGGTGCTAATCTGCACCGCTAATTCGCGGCGTGGCCGGTAGGTCAATGGCTCGGGCATGGCCTGCAGAGGAACGGCAACCGAGTCGATGAGGCTTGTCTGTCTACATTTTAATACTGCCCCGCAGACATAGTATTATAAAATCTACTGAAATCCAGAATTAATTCTTAATTAATCACGAAATTTTGTGGCCCATTATATTGGTAACCAGGTCCTTGACAGTGGCGTGCTGTCCGCGCAGGCGCTTCATAACGGTGAGTGCGTGCCAGGGGGGCACGCACAACGCATTGCTGCGACTTTCGGGATCGAACGGGCTTTAAGGGACCTGGGGGAGGGGCAGGCTTATTGCCCCCTTATTTCCTTTCAATGAATTCATTGGCTGTCACCTAAGTGACAATGAACCTGGGCTCACGAGGACACAAAGGTACCCCATGAAACTTTCAGGGCTCCTACCAACCCAACCCCGTCGTCGAGCAATGTCGCTCTTTATAATCGCGATGCGACCGAAAAGCCGGGTTCGAACCAGCGACCACCGCGCGATAATTAAACCTGATTGGTAGCCGAGACCACGATCAGTTTGATTGCTGCCAGCTGATAAACGAATACCAAGAGCCACTGGCCGGACCGCGCGATGGTCGCCGATAAACATATTCGATCGGTAGATCATCCGCGCGATTACCCGACATGGGACTACTATATGTGAACGTTTGTCCAGTGTGAGCCATGCATGCACCGAGTCCCCTATGACACAGACATCTCTGTGACATGACGAAGTTCTCGTCGCATTGTTCAACTCGGCGTGGGCCCATGGCGGACCGCGGCGCTCGTTGCCCGCAAAGTACTCGACATTCTTCCGCCGATTCCTCGTTTCGTGCTCTTGGGGTTTGGACGATGACTCGGCACTTGCCGCTGCGTCTTCGTTGGCTCGGACGATTTCAATTTCCAAAGCGATGTCCATTTTGTTCCCCGTGCAGAGCGGCTCATCGACTTCATTGTCCATCGCTTGGCGGACTTGCCATAGGCTGGACGTCTGCATCAGCATCCGAGTCTGGCGTTTCCTTCGGTCGCGGTCTGCGCATGTCATCGTTCGGCGGGAACTAATTTCAGGACTGCATGGACTGCCAAGCGATTGTGTAAAGTCTCTTATTCTTCGAGTGCCCCCCTCCATTGGTCCTCCATTCATACGGGCGACGGAGCACACAAGAGGCTCTGATCGTGATGGCCAGGCCCGGTTGACAAAGCGGGCAGAAGACAAACACTTTATCGACAAATGACCATCGTGGGGTAATCCCGGCAACGAAATCCTGCGGCACGCAGAACAATGCGTCAGTCGAGTATTAAGGAGCCTATTTGGAGCCTGCGATCGAGGCAGTTCGCGTTGTGCAACGGACGTCGTCCTGTCATGTGACAGAAGCTGCTAACGAGTCCCGATGCGATGATTTATTGCTGTAAAGTATTTTCTTGTGATTTCTAGACTCTTAATACTGACCTGGACTGGACGCTATTGCACAAGATTAGTCTCCTGTGTTCGTTCCGTCACCCGCGCGCGGCCACGTGTCGCGGCGAGGCGTTTGTCTCGAAGTGTGCTTGCGAAATATCTGCGTAATATGTTGACATTCGTAAGCGGCCAGTTAGCGATTGAGTTGTAATGCTGGTTCTAATTACTATCATTGCATGTTAGATGTGTTACATATTCCGTGCGCCTTCCGTGCGGACGCGCCGCATGAAAGGCGTTGGCTCGTCGTTATGAATAGCAAGTAATAAAATGTGATCCTACGTAGACTCGGGTACACAGATATCGATGAATTAAGTCGCTAATGAGCACTTGAATTAATTAGACCTAGTGTTAACAGGATTGTTTAGCTGTGATCTGGTCGCTTTTTAGGAAGACAGCTTCCGATGTGAACGAGAAACGAGATTTCTATTTACGACCGCGAGATTCATAAATGGATATGTTGATCACGACAGAAATCCCCGCCGGTTTGAGTAATGGAATTATGTAGAGTGTACAGTTTGAGTGCAATATTTCGACTCCTGAGGCCGTCGATTTGTACTTAGGGGTTGCGATTCAATTGCCTCTTGGGTCGCACACCTAGGGTGTCTACCCAGGAATGGAGGGAGAGGCCCCCCTCCTCCCCGCCCGCGAGCTGGAGGCGTCGTTGGCACTCCCCAATATGTCATCCGGGATCAGACGAATGCCCCGGGTAAACACTCGGATTAAGTTATTGCGGCAATTGTTTCATAAATCAAATTTGATTATTTAATCCCACAACTGGTTCCGGTACGAGCTGGGTCCGATAGTTATTTCCACGCCGCGCCGGTCAATGTTGCTTAATTAATTCCTGGACGAGCGATGAATGCGTTCTGTCGACAGCGGGGTACTCTCTGGTCGCTGCTATCGGAGCACTTTACAAATTTGTTTACGAAAACTACAGTTTGGTTTCGCCACTGAGCGCATGCAGCGTGTTGTGGTACCATTGGAACTGTAGAAGGTCAAGAGTCTCCCCAGTCCAGCGCTAATGTGCACAGACAATAATGTCAAACGTCCAGAGATGGAGACACAGTCGTTGGGAGCGTTGAGAAACTTAATTCTGTTATTTCTTGCCGATTTCATGGATTTGAGAATGTCTTGCGCTCAACCAATCCTTATTATTGCTGACCGCAGCCGTCAACATGTGTCGATATTTTGAGTCATAATTACTTTAGTTGTAGTGTGTATATGTCCACCAGCGCCATCGGGTGACAGTTACCATTACCACTAGTTTCCGGCTCGTTGGCTCAGCAGAACGTTTAGTGTTGGAAATCTTTCTAACTCAATGGTACACAATTCCTGGACACTTCTGTGAGCTGTCCTGCCAGGGCGGCGTGCAGGAAGCAGGACAGGGGTCGGAGTCCTTCGCAAGGGACCTGAAGCCACGCATGTGAAGTGCTTACCAGTCAGATCCTGGCGGCAACCCGCGACCACCAGGGCAAAAAAAATGCAGCTCAATTATGCACGGGGCGGTGCATTGCGGCGCATTCTTCGCGCCGTGTCAACGAGCGACCGAATGGTTTTTCGTTGCTGGGACATGCGATTCGCCAACCCGGTCGGTGGCAGGGGGGGGGGGGGGGGGGGTAACGTGAAACTGCAGGCGGTTCGTCCAAGCGGCGGAATTTCCCACACATGAGTTCCCGATTCGTCTTGAACAATTTCCTCGGGTTTTACGATTCCCGTCCGCGGCAGATATCGCTGCTCGTTCACGCTTTGAGCGGTATTTATGGCGAGCGCTGGGACGCAAATGGGTGCTCTATTGCGGGAACACCGAACATCAAACAGCGCCAGGCTGTGTGTTAGTGCCGACGACAGCGATGCACAGTGTGCTCTGCAGAGCAATCATGCTACCGACAGCGTGTGTACACACACCGAGTAGGTACCTCTCGATGCTCTCGAGTGCTATCAATTTATCGTTTTGCTATCCGGGCCGCCGTCTTCTCTCGTTTGTCTTGCGAGTCTGCGCTGTAAATAAGTTATTAGCACAGCGGGTGACGTGCTTTTACGCTGCCCAATTATATAGCATTTAATGTAATGGCAAATGTTACCTTTGTCTGGTTGTCGTTTTTTTTTTGCTGTCTCCTCGGTGCTGGCATTTCCACGCTCGGCTGACGCGACTGGAGGAAACCGCCACTGTATACGTTGCTCAAGAACGCGACCTGACTGGCAGTGTACTTGGCACCTCCACTTGTGTGGATCTGTCCATCATACTTGCCTTGCTGGGTCATTTGCGATACGGAGGTCCTGGTTATGTGATGACTGCCTGCTTGTCGAGGGCCTGTCGCTTGCATGAAAGTCGGACAGGCGGGAAACATCAACATATCCGTCCCGTTGACCGACTGCGAATTACAGGCATCGAAATGAAAGCGACGCCTGCCTGCGTAACGCGTTGCGGTGGGGCGCCTGTCGTTTGTTTCTATGGCATGTGCCTGTCGCGCGTTGGACGCTGCGGTCACCCTGAGGGGCGGTGGGGGAGGCGTCGCGACGTGACTCATCGGGCGTTATTAAAGCGTCGGTCTCGAGCGCCGTGTCAACAGTGCGTGACCGACGCCCCCCCCCCCCCCCCCAGTCGGCTATCCCTCGGGCGACGGGTAAATGCGTGCGTGGCAGTTTCCACGGTCCGAGGTTGAGTTTGGCGCACTATTTCACTGGCCGTCGCTCTACTGTTATTTACGTTTGCTGTAATGTACGGCGGGCACGGACGGGTGTGTGTTTTTTAATTAATCAACTAATCCGAGTGCGGTATTTGCGTCACTTCGGCGCGGGGTGGTTCGGTTGTGCACTGCGACAGTTGGATTTTTTGTACTCTGTGCTCGAACGCAGCCCTGAACAGCGCCGACCAAATGTTTTTGCAGCCGAAGTGTGCAAGAAAACTAGTCTTGTGTTTTTTGCGAATCTATGAAATCAACTCCGGCATGCGCAGTGCCACGTCGTCGAGTGGGATTTATAAATAGCCTATAAGAATGCCGCTGCCAATCTGGGTGCACCTTTGCGCCGCCATTGATTCATCACGTGCAGCCGCATTGTGCACCGCAAGACTTGCGAGTCTTCTCGCACCTTGAGTGCGATAATTGAGATAAGTCGCTCCATCGCCGACCAGGTACGCGTCGACAACAAGGACTGCTCAACTGCATTGACATCTTCGCTGCACTGCTTCTCTGCCGATGGCTCGTCGTATCAATGCACTGTCAAACGGCTTGGGCAACTTGCCACGTTTCACTCTGTCTTTGGCTGGCAAATTGCTTTGAAAACACGTGAGAATGTCTTCTTCTCTCGTTGCACACCCCGTATTTCAGAGCGAGCCTTGTTTTCGCTAATGGCTGCCGCATCGCGGACGGGATCTTGTAAATTAAAAGCTACAAATCGGTGCGACGGAATGCGACGCGCTCGGATATAGCCGAATGATTTAAATGAGTGACCATTCGGTGCTGGGACCGGTGTGCCGGCTTGCCAGTAGCCGATACCGGCGCGGTTGCATTGCCGGCACACAAGTCGGCCGGGAGGCTCCATGACCCGGCCACTCAACGGCTATCGACGACATGACAGCTAGAGATAGCGCGGCGGCGCACGGCAGGCTTTTCATTCGGATCTTAGTCATCGCGCCGTGCCTAGGTTTCGTCGCGAAAAGCACACAAGAGATTTTGTGCGTCGATCAAGTTTCCGTCCAGTGTAAATTGGTAATTGCCTCGGTGCTGCGAGAGTGAGACAGGTCTGTGGTAAACAAAAAGAGAGGCAGTGGTGTATACGGGAAATAATTTCACCCGTAGATCGGGGTTGAGGGGCGGGAGGGGGAATGTCGTATTTATTTATACCTCATAAATCTCAAGCTGCACGCTGTTTGTTTTTTGTTAGAAAAAAGAATTAATAGTTTCAACAAGCAACGACACAAAGAAGAAATTCCGTGGTGCTGTGTTTTTCGGGCGGTGACCCAAGTGGCCGGTTTGGCCGTGCCGGGCCGGGACGGGCGAGAGGCGAGGTGTCATCCGCGGCGCCTCCTGCCCCCCCCCCCCCCCCCACCCCCCTCCCTGCCCACCGTTTAATTTCACGTCGCCGTCCCATGGTGCAAGTCCTGTCGTGCCGGCGAGGACGTTCATGTGTCCACTGGAGAATGGATGCATGGTTTTTAGGTGGAATCAGCCATTTCAGTTGCGACATACGGGTTGATAAAAGTACTTATGATCGCCACCGTAGGGCTCTTCACGGTTCAACATTGTGTCTAATGAGTGGCTGAGTGAATGGTCAACTCCTCCGTGAGCATGCGTTGAGAACTAGGGGATGAAATTCAGTGTTCGGTCGTGCCAACCCCCGGCTTGTCGGCTTTGGTCGCTTGGCCGCGCGTTGAGATCTCTGTACGACTAAATGCAGCCGTCGACTGGCAAGCAACGACCAATCCAATCTCGCCCTCAACATCTTTGGCAAATATTTACAAGCTGCTTGTAGCAATCTGGTTTGCAGATAACTACAAAGAATAGCAGAAAGACTACAATAAAGTGACACTCGGTAACGGAACGTGCGAGGCATACTGGTAGCAATCCTTCAGCCGAATATATTCCGATTAATTATGTTTCCCAGCATTGGATGTTTTTACTCCTTGTTCATGCGGATGAAACAAGAAACCGAGGATCGCAAGACACCCAATCAATTGTCACTGCCGACCATCAGAGATTTGGTCTGAAATGTCCACTGCGGCCACATCAGAAATCCTGCTCTGTACCAAATAATCTCGGGTCGAATGAATCGAAACTCATGCTCGAGCTAAAATCTTGGTATGATGGTAAGACGGTGCCACGAATCGTGTCGTCACTCGCCTTCAATCGCTCGCTTTTTGTCCAGTTTCTGATCGCAGCATTATATCCTCTTCCTAGAAATGCTCTGGTAATATGCAGAGCCGTGCCGTAACACGGCGTGCTGGAAATTAGCAAAAAAGGCAGTCACTACAATCCCGATCAAACTTCTTGTCGGCATCGTTACAACTGGCTGTGCCAACAATATTTATAATATCATCTGTTTTGTTGCCGTGCTCGGGGCCAGACAAAAAGTCGGTTACAGAATTGAAAGCGACGCTAGATCGCGATCGAGGGCAGCTCCCGGGCCGAGAGACCGAATCTGCGTTGCTATCAGCGCGACGCAGAAATTCATTCCCTTCGGATGAAATACGCCACGAGTTGGCCGCAAATTCCAGACCACTCGATGGCAGTGTTCGACGCTAACAAGAAATAATATCGCCGCCTGTCCGGCGCTTCGTGGCCCGTGGTCCACGTGATTTATAACGACCAGCGCCGGGCACACAATTAATTCTGCGCCGCGAAACCGAGCCTTGCTGGTGGGGTCTGAACCCTGCGTGCCCACGTGGTGTTCGATGGACACCTACCTTTGCGTCTCCTGGTCCTCGGCGAAGACGCGCGTGCAACGTGACGTGATTTACGCGATGGGGTTGGCCGTGTTGCTTGGTGTTGGACAGCGCTAGCGAAGATCTTGTGACACCTACGCATGAGTTTGTGGCTGACTTTGCCGTCACGTCGATCTGCTCTGCATCGGTCTTGCGGTTTTTGGGACGACAAACTGGCGTTGAGATAATTTTATAGGGCACTTGATTTGAAATGTCGCATTGCGTTTACGAGCGGGGGTTTACTGATCCGTGCGGTAAAGAAAACTGCTCTGCACAATTCATCTCGCTTCTTGAGATCCTTTCGATTTAAATGGCAAGATGTTTACCCGTGGGGCTCGGGGAAGAATAATAAATAATGCATAATTTCTGCACATTAATCATGCACAGTCTTGCATTATGCATTGCGCTGTAAAAAAAACACACACACCACAGCTGTTGAAATTGCATTCGATGGTTTTTTGAACCCAATTATGCGCAATACCCTGTTAGATGCTGGGTCCTACAGCTGGTTACGAACCTAGTTCGTTTGAATGAGACAGAAAAAAACCCATTGCCGATCGGTCATCTGGTTACGATTGATTTTTTTGCAACTTAACCAATTAGATTTTTTTTAAGGACGCTAAAATTAAAAGTGACTCACATTAAATCAATAGACAACATGAGTTATGTGTTTGCATTTGGACATCCTTCGTTCGCTGTGCGTTTAACTCGAGTATAAATGAAATCAAATATGTAATTTCACCGACGCCCTGTAAATCTCCAGTCATTGGCTACAAACTCTCAGCTTCGAATTCGATACCAAATGCTAATGACGCTACTATAATATTTACCAAACAACCACGTGAGTTGACTGGCCTACCCTTCCTATTCCAATCCTGCTGCCGGACGGGTGGAGTCTCGCATAAATTATCACTGTTTTAATGCAATATTATCTGATATCCACGATTACCTCGTGCTACCTTCCTATATCATGATAATTGCTCGCACATAGCACGAAGCTAGCTCCTTAGACTGGAGGTACCGAGCCCAGTCCGGCCGCCCTGCCCCTCCCCGTCCACACGTCGCCTAGCAACCCGGCCTGGCGTTGACGGCTTGTTAGGCCGATGACGGATGCAACATGCAAATTCGCCCCTCGAGAAGTTGGCCCGCGTGCCACTTGGCGCAGGACGTACAATTATCTCTAGGTGAGCACGAGCCGTATGTGCGGCCATATTGGCGCTCACGGCCGCCATTTTGAACCACGAATGCGATCTAAACGCGATCCGGCGTAATGACGTCTAGTGGATTCTAAGAAAAACTATTTCAACTGGGTTTTGAATGCTAAGTAAAAGGCTACTAAATTTCCCGACGTTTTGTAACATATACTAGTTACTTCTAGTGGTACTAGTTACTAGTGCTAAGGATAAATCAAGTAGACATGAGTCTAAAAACCATCATCTAGTGGATTCTCTTCGTTGAATCTTCGCTGCCATATTTAGGGCCCACCCTTATGAAAATGTACTGTAGTTTACTTTGGAGTTTTGAAGTACATTAACGAGGAGGTCGGTTTGTATTTGTAATTTACTGAGATTTACGGCGCTAGTAAGCAAAAGCAAGCTGCTTTCAGGACAGCGGTCCTGTTCGAACCTACCCCGGTGTGACGACCAGCAGTTCCTGCGGCCAGCGAAATTGTTTTCCTACCACGGTATTTACCCATATCTTGAGATAGTCGAGTCTGTTGGTTGCGAGGGGGAGATGCCTCGGCCACAACACTCACGGTCACGACTCGATATAATGTATATACACTGTGATTAGATTATAATCATTTCAGTTTCATGAACCTATCCATGCTATTATTATTATTAAAACGAATGGGGTAAAAAAATTTAACAATTTATAACTTTATAAGGTTCTATAATAAAAAGTACACTATATCATCTTTCAATTAGACACTTGGCGGCTTATACCGAGGCAACACGTGAAAAATGGGGAACGGCGTTTTATATGGCGTTGGTAAACTGGCTGGACGGCGATCACGTGGCCGTGGCCGGTCTGCCCGGCTATCAACTAGGTCCATCTAGAGGCTCAAGCCGTTGGCCACGCCGTCGGATCATCCGTGCTTCTAGCCAAGCCATCGATGCTTTCCTATTGATTAGAAACACTGTTAATATCAGTGATTTCCCGCGGGTTAATTGCCTAGAACGGCCGGCGAGCCCACCCTTGGTACCGAGGCATGTATATATACAGGCTTTCGATGTACCTACCGTCTGCTTGTTCAATGCGAGTATCACAAGGAACAGGTTCGCACGCTAAAGTCTCTAGGACGTCTCCGCCAAACGCTTGCTATCAATACCGTTCGGTGTTCGAGCGACGTCGCATTCGTCCCCTGACTCGCTCGTTAGCCTACGTCCCGAGTTTCCGACATACTTGCGTGTCCTCACAGCATGGCAGCGGCACCCCCCTCCCCCCTACACCAGGGCCGGGCCGACGAGGATCGAGATTAATTCTTAACTTGTAATACAATCAGCGGCCGGCGCGGGCAAATGCGTCGGGCGACTGGTCGTTGGATAGATCACCGGGGTCTACGATGGTAACGCGTTGCTCGATAGCGGCTCCTCTGTGCCGGCCGAAGACTGCGACGATCACGCGTTATTGCGGCCGTAATAATAAATCGAGTCGTGTTTCGTACCGCGTCGCCTCGGCGTGCCGCGCCGCGGAGTTATCGCATCCAATATGCGCTAACGTTTTGACGGCACAAGTTATAGACACTCGATGGGATTGCTGGTGAGAGAATATACCGAGTGACTGAGTGTTGGACCTTTAGTGCGAAACATAGTCATATCTCGACTTATGTTAAAGCATAGTCGCGTTCGCTGACCGACGAAAAAGTCTTCATTTTTTTGGTTACCTATCCACCCAGAGAGATTCTCATCTTTCCGAAAGTTGAGAGTGCATTTCCTGTTTTGGTTATAAATGTCCTACTTCAGATGTAGATTTTTTAAAGGTCACGAAATTCGACCTTTTATAAGTTATGTTTACCTTGCCTCTTCAGACAGTCATTTACACCTGCCACTACAAAGGAACTCAAGATTTTACTTTTCCGGAATTTGAGGATGCATTTGCCGCTCCTTACGAGTTGACGCTGGGACTTTTTGTACTGTCTCTTCATAGTGACCTGCCCTGTGAGTGACAGGGGCACTATCTTGTGTTCTTTACCCGAGTGCAGGTGTCCAGTGCTTGCTACCACCGTGGTGCTTCCAGCACGGCGTGGTCAAGGTATTCGCCCCGAATCCAGCAGCGAGGTCAGGGGTGACTCGCGTCCAATCGCTCGGCACGTCACCGACGAGGCATCGAACAGGATAGCTGCACAGGCGCACTAAAACATAAGTGTCGTACGTTTCAATTTATGTTCGTTTAGTCGGCTTGTCTTAGCGGCATCTCAATTTGCCGGCCATAGCGCACCATGTTTAGCCGGTAATTGCCAGAAAGCCCATACTTTTTGCAAGTACCGTGAAATTGCACCTCGAGTACCTTTTTATTTGGGCGCCGGCTGCTGCAGTCTGAATGAAACTCCCGGCTGTGCTTGGTGCATGCATTTAATGTGATGAGGGACATTGCCTGCTGCTCGAGGACTCTTGTCTGCACAGGTCAGTCCATGCACAATGGCCAGGATGTGGGAGAAGAAATCCTCTGCACCCGTCTGAAGCGCTTGTCCGTTCAATTACAAGTACATGGCGAGCATGAGCATTGCCGTTGCAACGGGACACTGATTGAAGTCGCATCTTGCTGTCGGTTCATGCGCGTGCCAGTGTTTATTTTGGCGGAGCTGCACGTAGCCACTTTTAGCAACTAGTTTACAAATCAAGTTGCAAAAGAACTTTATCAAACTTATGCCTCTAGTCTCGGTACTAGAAATTAGGACTCTGATTATTCCCTCATGCCAAACATTCTTGGTCTTGGTGTTCCCTGCCATACCTGTGCGCTACTTCATGAATGGGTCCGTGCAAAGCGTTCGCCGACGGCGCTGTTTTGGGGGTCGGCGCTGTTCGGCAAACCCTGGAGGTTGCAGGACTTCGTCGTCGTCGTCGGTACTCATTCGGTTTGCTCATCGCGCTCTAGCGTTGCGCGCGCAGGCCGCGGTTCGTGCGTCATGTTCCCAACTGTTGACGTGGCCATCACAATTGGATTTGAAACGTGCAGCGCGGTCGACAATGGTGTACGAAACGCGCAACTTCAGCTAGCGATTTGCTCCAAATGTTGCCGTCTCATGGCAACCAGCGAAGGTGGCTCTGGATTCTGACAGATTGGCCCGCGTAGAATCTGAAATTGGATGTGCATATACCGCGTTTTATTCCACATTTCGTGCAAGATGACTCGTCGGTATGTGCTCGTGTTTATAAAAGGTAACAGTAAATAAATGAATTGGTTATTTGAAGCAAAACAGTTACCTCGTGTCGGCGCCGGCTGCTGTGCTGCGGAGAGATCGTTTCTGCGTCGCGCATGCGTGGAATTAGCATGCCAGAAGGCGCGGGAAAAAATGCTCCATTCATCGCGGATGTCAGGTGTTAATTCGTCACGGGCAGCCGATGCATGGACCAGGAAGGGTCGACACTGAGCGACTGACTCCGAGGGTGCTGCAAGAATATAGTCTCACCGAGACGATGAACCAAATAGTAAGATAGCTATTACACAATTGTAACGGCCATAAGAAAGCATCGTACACATATGGGAGCGACTCGGATATTGGTCTTCTGTCTCATTCTTGGACCTCGGACCTCTGACTTACTGGGTTCTCGTCGATAGAGTGCGGTGATCAATAGATGGCAAGCCATGCACAGCCACATAGGGTCCATTCCTTGGATCTCTCGGCCTCCCTTCTGCTGCCTCTTCGGCGACGACTTGGATGTGCGTTCGGCGTCCTCCACGCTCGCTCCCCGGCTAACCGCGCTTCCTGCCACTGCACACGGCCACCGTGGTTTTTGCCCCGATTCTTTTCAACCGCAAGAGTCAATATACTCTCGCTGTCGACAGTGAGCAGCTCGCCTTATATTTACCGAAGAATCGCTGGAAGGTTTCGTTCAGCATGGCGGCTTCACGATGTGCTGGACATTGGATGTGCTGGACATTGGATGTGCTGGACATTCGACTCTCAGGACAATGTATGCAGGGCTTAGAGTCTGCACCTCCCAGTGTAACGTGTCGGCGCACCGAACCAAGCTTGCTAAACGCCCTCCCTGCAGCAATGCGACGAGCACAACTGTCAAGCCGAGACGGTTGTACATGTGCAGAGAAACACTCGATGGTCTCTCAGACACGGTCGCAGGATCGCCTAGAATAATGCTGGAACTTTGTTGGATTGGTGCCATTGCTTTGAAAGCGAATATTCTGGGCACCTCGGGTCCCACGCATGCGCACAATTCGCAACCTAAGCTTTGTCCTACAGCGATGACGAACTCGTGTTGTTTAGAGAAAAGTGCCAAAAGCCAGGAATTAGTTGGCACCACTTCGGCGGGGACGTCAGCGATGACGCCCAGCATGGAGCTGCCCGTCGTCTCGAAGGGACCTCCGGAAGGTGCCCGTCATCATCACTTGCTCGTGACGGTTACAAGGGGGTTGTACATCTCAACATGGTTGACTGAACAGGGCTGCGCGACAGAGGACGCCGTCAACCGCACGTCGGAGGGTGACGTATGGGTCGGCGCCTTGTCGCGAACCTTCAGCGTTTTTGTCCGATGAAATTCGCTGATTAGATCACCTAGTCCCTTGCTTTGTTTAGACAGCCGAGTGCAATTGCACGACCCCTGTGGATTTTTATTGCTGACAAAATGTGTATAAATATTAATTAAGTTTTATTTTACGACGCAGTAATAAGCTAAGACTCGTCTCGAGATTATTTAAAATTTAAATTGGAATTTAATCGTTTTCTCCCACCGTCGCTTGCGCATTACTCTTTTTACTGCCGTTTTTACTGCCGCTGACTTTTAACTATCCACCTCGAGTCAGCAGATCGAAGTGCCGCACCGACAGCCTCCATTACAAACGGGGCAGCGCTAGAACCTCATGCCCGGCGCACTGGCTATTTACATATGTCATACTCGGTAACTAGCAGGCACTGCTCCCAGTACTAGCGCGCCCACATTTTAATTATTGTAATAAAGATCCGGACAATCAGATGAAAATATAATGATGCCGAATTCCGTTTGAGTTGTCAATGTGAAATACACACCGTGGCCCGCCCCGTTTAGAGGCGTTTTTCCCCGCAATCCCCGGGCCAGTGCTTCTTCGAAGTCTTGTGTCTTGTTCTCCGTACATGGGTGTCGAGGCGGGTGCAAGTGTTGAACGACGCCCCGAGAACAGTCCGTCGCGCACCCTCTCGGAGGGTAACGACACGTACCCTGCACCGAGTGTAATTGGTTTTCTCGGCTGGCCGGCGACGCCGTGCACCGTGTGTATCTCTCCCCGACCGGTGTACGGTACTTGCTGTAAAAATACCCGATACCGACGCCTTTAGTGTTGTATATGCTATCGAAACCACTTATCGACAGCCCGTGAATACAACGGCCAGCCGGCTGGCCGGCCATTCTGATTGGTGATAAATGATTGGAAACCAGCCGCGGCCGCATTGCTGTTACGACTAACGTTACCACGTCAATAAATCGATAACAACAAATAATAATTGGCTACATTCATGAAACCACCATGCACTTCCTGTTTGCGATAGTAATCATACATGGGCACCTATACCTTTTTATTTGCGATACATGATAGATCTCTGCCAAGATCAGCACTTTTCGGCAACAGAAATTACCGTGTATTTTGCATAAATCAAGGTGTACCAACACATACACTTTACCACCAGGCCAGGCGGTGAACTTGCCCGCATTCGCCATGCGAGAAAATGGCGAGCAGAAATGAACCTATCATTTATGAATCCGGCAATTTGAATAACCAACCAGTGATGTGCTAATCACGCACCGGGCAAGCGCATTTGCCGGCTACTTATCCCAGTAGAAAATATTAATCTTTATAATTGGAAAGATCAGGGCCGGCAACTGGAGCCAGATCAGTGAATCGGCCTGGTATGGGAATCATGACGGAGCACAAGCAACGCGCATAAGCTAAGAAATACATTCTATCGAGAGGTTGATAGTCAAGATAAGAGTGAAGTTGCTGTGATTTCTTTAATTCCTGCAACCTCTCCCTACGAGGACTGGTCATGAGTATGATGGTCACCCATTCGCAGGCTGCATATAATTGCTGATAATTTCCATTCGTTTTGGTGTTTTTTTTTTGGGTTTGTAGTCCCAGTTCTCGCCGGGGGCCGAGCTCTGGCTGCCGTGCCTTCTTTCCCAATCCTCTTTGACACCAGTGAATTGAATCCAACGCCGATGAATGCTCCTCGAGCGCATTGCAATCTAATTCCAGTTATTTATCGCTTATTGTCGTATGTCCGCCGCTAGATACCAATATGGGATTGCCGTCGGCCGCGTTCTGGAACGAAATCAATTGGTTTGATTATATGGACACAGACTACACCTATATCGGTATCCGCACTTCATCAGTTGCGCGCGCAGGCCTCCGGGCTGGGGTGAGCGCTTGGCTGGACCTACGCAGTCTCGACGATTTAACAGTGTAACGATAAAACCATGGCTAACATATAAAATAGTGCACCTTACTATGATCTCTACTTCACGTGGCCAGTTACACTTGCAACTTAGGGACTTGGCCTCCCAATATCTCTTAAATGTTCATCAAATGGATCCCAATCCATTAATCTGACAATCGGATTCGCCTGGTGAAGGTTGTAGCTTCTCGTTGCTGTGCACGCACTCCATATACGCACGTTACGCACCCGAAGTCGACTACAATGTCAATGCAATTTCGACGAAGGATTGCAAAATGTGCGTCACCACGTGAAGTTGCGGGGGTGTCGGCGGGGACACCGACCTCGTACGCCACTGCGGCGGCGAAACATGACCCTCCGCGGCAAAACTGACGGAAGACATTCATACTTTTCACTGGAATCACACGAAAATCAAGACTCCCGTTCCGTGGCGAGCTCTTGGCAGAAGACACAGCGAGGTACAAGCCAACATCTGACAGACGTGATGAACACTATGTCAAGTTCAACTCTTGCCCAGACGCCGTTTCGTGTTCTGGTTTCGGCTGCCTTCTGGTCCGTGAGACGTTGATTAAAGACAACAGGACGCGATCAGCGATCACAATTTAAGACTCATTAGCGTAGTAGACGTGGTGGCCGCGGCACCTCCACCGCCAATTAAGCTCCCAAGGTTCGGTCACGTGGTTGACTGGGACGACCAATTGGTGTGTGCTAAGCCATCGTCTGCAGGTACAAATGATCCGAGCATCTCTTGCGATAGCAGCGGGGACACACCCAACCCGGCCGAGCCAGGACAGGCCAGACCCAACTGACAATCTGATCTCAGCATCGCACAGGAGCTGGCAAGCGTGGGCCCGGCCGGCTTGATTCATTTCTTCACCTCGCCTCATCAATCCGTCACATGTTTTACATTAACATTCATTAAATCGTGTTGGCCCTCTTGCTCGTGGGATCTCTTAGCCGGCTGGTCGTCCGGTGATATCGACACAATGGCATCTCTCGGCTTATCGCGACGCTAAAGGAGAGGTGGTGCCCATGTGCGTTGATCCGCTCTGACTTTGCGCTGGCATTGTTGCCCTGCGCCGGCTTAGCGGCGTCCCGTGCGTAGGCCCGCGCATTGAATCACCGCGAGAAGCGTCTTAGACGTGATACCTTCGATTTATTACACCAGGTTTAGAAATTTGTTTTAATTGATTACAAAATATCTATCATTGGCTTGCTAAATGATCGCAACGCGAGCAAATAATTAATTGATATTTTGATTGATACTCGATTCTGATGGACACGCACGTTCCGTGGAGTAAGTCGTTACAGTTTTTTAAAATTAACCCGTGTTGATTTATATTGTGAGCGCCGTGCGTCCGTCTCCGCTGCGGCCGACACTCGCAGATGGAAATAATTTCCAATTTAAATTCCGTGCATACGGTGTTTGTCAGGTCGAGCATGGCTTGCTAGTGTGTGCGGGATGTTCAGTTAATAAATTTCAATGCATGATTGATTGATGAATGAGGTGTGGAAATTACTCGAGTGGTTGCCGGCCCACGCCCGGTCCGCGCACCGGTTCCCGGTTCCCTTCGGAGGGCGTGTCCCGCGTGGCTCGGACGTCGGCGTCGTGCGCGTCCCGACGGGAGGAGCCCCGGGGCAAGTCGGGGCAGGTCGGCAGCTCCATCTGCATTCGCGTCACCCTAGCGCGTTTGCAGATGGCCCGTTGTCCAAGCCCATGGCCGAACGCGTCAACTTGCGACGGAGGTAATTTATCTCCCAGCTCGACTAATTCATTGCTTCGTTACACGGGAGGCTCATTTACATTTTACAATCATCGAAACACATTTGAGTGGTCCGTGTTGTCCAACAGACCATTCCTTACACCGAGCCATGCACTCGCTGGTCGCAAGCTAACAGTAACGAGGACCGAGTAGACGAGGTTTGCCAGCAGGTTCTGCCTCAGAATACCACAGGGAGATCTTAGTCCTGCTGGGTTCTGTACACAGGATGATTTTCTTTTGACGGCCGGACTCGTCTGTCCTGATCTCCTCTCCTGGTGTGACAGTTAGGAAGCGAACAAAGCGCGCCCATGCATTCCGAGCCTCGCGCCGAGACGCTATCCACGGCGATCTGGTTCCGAGCCTCGGCGATTGGCGTCCCATCACTCGAAGCCTGCTTTATTGTCGACTAACTGTCTGTCCACGGCATCAATCGAGTCTTGTTCGTCGCCTCGGAGTCGATGTCTTCGCGTCCACGGCATTGTCGAGCGCGCGGGGACTGCTTGCGATGCGACGGGGAGACATGCATAATTGATCGCCGGGCGGCGGCGCGTTTGACCGGCACTGGTGGCAAAACGACCAAGAACGCCTCCCCCCTCTCTCTGTCGGTCGGTAATGTCCCATTGTCTTTCATAAGCGACCTGTCAATTCATTAATAAACCTTCCCGGGACTCGCCGCGGTGCAGAGTCGTGCTTGGAATTAGTTATCAAGCGTTCGGTTGGAGTCGCCGCTGACCCGCTGGTGACGCCACTGGAGTTGTGTCGCCGCGTGCCACTGGAATCAGATGATTCGGTAACGACTGAAATCACACCTGCCCGATACCTGGTTATTTGGCGGCGGACAGATTTTCAATCTCACCGATCGGCCTGCGGACAATGACAGCGGCAGTACTAACAGAGTACGACCACAACAGGCTACTGCCGGCTTTGTTAGCTAATTATTGATACCAATCGATGTGGACTACGCGCGGCAATCCAAGGCTTGCGTAACACAATCCACTCGGCTCGCATGCCGCTTGCAACAATACAAATATTAACCATTTCCTTTTTCTAATTGATCTCCGATCAGATAGCAGTCGGCCGTCGGATTGCTTCTGCATTGTGTTTGCATGGCTCATGGGGATCGAAGGCGGCAGCGACGGAAGTTTGTCGAGCACTTTCGCCGAGAGGCTTGCATTGTCTAAGAGCGAGGACCAAGTCGTGGTGGAAGGTCCCTTCCTTTCATTGGCGTGGCATCTCGCGCGCCGTCGTGACCGCTTTTCGTGACCCCCTCGCGGCTGATTGACATTTAGCACCCGGTGGCGACAAATTGCGACATCGCTTTCGTGCCTCTCGGGGGCCGACTTCGTCCGGATCGCACTAAACGCTCGGGCTTTGTGATCGTACTTGCTGCTCGTCAAGGGTTCATTCAATTCGCTCTTCTCAAGGCTTTTCTCGAGATGTTACGTGTACCCTGGTTCGGTGAGGTGCACGGCGACGTCGGCCCGTGCGTGCTAATCGAAGGCCGGCGCCCGGTGGTCTTCATTAGTTCGCGTCGCAACAATGCCCGGCTTGTCTTTGCGTTCCTTTTTTGGCCAAACGTCGTTTCGAGAGCCACAGCCAGCTACTCGGTGCTCCCATTCTAAACTCGAGTTAGTTTCTCTCGCCTCTAATGCCTCGGTATCTTGAAGGGTTCCTGAAGACAGGATATTGGGCGTTTGTACCCCGTTGTCCGCGCATCGAAATCACCACGTTCGTACTTGTGTGTCCACGCATTAAAGTCTCCCCATTCGACCCACGGAGCTTTCCAACGCCTCACATTGGCGTCGTCCACATACACTGACAGGGAACAACGTGAAGCCGTCGCCGAAACTCCCCAGCGTTTGGCAAGCTCGACGCATTCGTATTCATCGCAGTGTTCTCTCTCGACCGATTACTGCGCTCACTCGCGGTACCGGTCTTCGAAATGCAGCATCGCCGTTCGGTCCACTTATCAGTTAAATGACAGTTGTCGTGTAGATATCCAAATGAAATCGAGGCGAGCATATCGAAGGACACTGGTTCCTCTTGTCGCGTCAATTACCCAATTTGAACGGTCGGTGCCCGCAGGCCACTGGCAGGCAGGTACCTGGACCATCCGACTGGCTGGCATCGTAAATAACTCCATCGCTAGATCTTATTAGATCGGCCGTCCTCTAATGACTGCGACGAGCTGCCAACGAGCTGAGCTCAACGCGGACAGAATTAATACATCAGCATTCGGACCCGTCTGTGACGGCAACTGCTGAGCTCACGTTTGATATTTCCATGTGTGTGCAGTTGACCCCGCCGGTCCATGCACGGCGTGAGCATACATTTCATGCGCTTGACAAGCTGTCTGGCCAGGGGATAAGCCGCCGCCGTCCGGGATTACAGCCCGTGGGCCCGGCCCCGGCACGGCCCGAGCATGGCCCGAGCACGGCTACAGCACGGCCACAGCACGGAGTGTTGGTTATTCCCGAGCCGACCGGTGACGATCCATCATCGTCATTGTCACGAGAAATAAATACACAATTCTAAATCACGTTTCGCTGCTCGGTCAGTAGCCGGCCGTGAATCTTGAGCGGGCGCTTCCACCGACGCCGTCATCGTGTTTGTCCTGGTCCCGTGGCAGAGGGGGTTGCAGGCCAGCAAGGAACCGGTGCTGGCGGCGTGAAGGAAATGTTGTGGGTGAGGGCTCGTTTGGGTCCCTGGGGCCCGGGCCCCAGACTCCGCAAGCAACGCAGACCAGGGCCAAGTCGTTTGGAAATGAACAACCGAAATTTGAATAATAACGACAATGGCCTCCCAATTTCTGGACGCCAACGACAGCAATAACAGTTACCTATAACACACCACTCCCTTGCCAGCATGGGTAGTGGTGGTAAATCTAAGCTGCATAACAATTTCAATAACTATAAAATTTGAATAACGTGCCGTGTTTTGTAAACGAATCAAAGCGCGCTGATTTACTGGAATCTGGGACATAAATAAAGCAGCTAGGTTTTTAGTTTTAATTGGACCCCGGCTAAGCAATTTCCCCGGTGATTACCGGGTCTCTGCGTGCTGCCATTCTTTCCACGGTTCACACCGAGCTGCGTGGTGTCGAGCCAGTGACATTGTAGCGGATAATCACACACCTTTCAGTGTGTGCACACGGAATGTGTTCATTACGAGGTGGGATTCAATTGGACATGCGTGTGATCTCATGGAGACGACTTTACTGCTCTACGCGTGGGCAGAATCTCGACAATGAGCACCTCGTGGGGATTTGCGGGCGTCGTTCCGTGCACGCCAGAAGACAGAGCTCGGTCGACAATGTATCGGCCAGCAATAAAATCACGGTGCTCGTATAAATGCTACAAGTCGTACAGATAGCCGCTATTACCGGAGCGATCTCGCCAGCGTTATCTTAGCGTTTGTAGAGTTAGTATGTGGTACTGACTTTGTACTCTGCATGTACATCGCAGGGTTAGTTGATAGAGCAGTGCCTCACGGACACACCTTCTCAGTTGTGTCCAGAGAAACAACGTCAATGTTACAGTTTCTGCGTGAAAGATGGCCGCCAAATGACCACCTTACCGACAAAAATGCAGAGTACCAGAACATCCCGTTAAGTGGAGCCACTGTCGTATGAAATTGAATTTCGATATTTCTCGTAGGTTAACTCGCTTTTGAGACTTTTCATGCTCAAAAAATCTCCATCAATGTTTACCTCAACGATTGATATACACGTAACGATATTAAAAGGCGAGTAATCTACTATAAATATCGAAATTAAATTTCATACGACAGTGGCTCCACTTAACGTGATGTACCCGTACTCTGCATTTTTGTCGGTAAGGTGGTCATTTGGCGGCCATCTTTCACGCAGAAACTGTAACATTGACGTTGTTTCTCTACCGTTTTGTGGATCTATGTCGTCTCGGTCAGGCAGGGTGAAGTGCCACCTGACCAGATGGGTTCTAAACGACACGCAGTCCTAATTGTTGTTGATTTCCGACGTAGGTTCTGAGGGAAATAGAATTGCGGTCTTTAGGCAATATTGGTTTCAACAATGACCACAATAGGACCGCTGCAAACGGTCTGACGCCTTTCGATTGGAATTGAATGTGCCTGTCGCCGACATTGCAATCAAGACAACCAACTGCAAGAGCAGACATTTAGTTCAATTGCATTTCGCGTCATTAAATATGTAACTGCCGGTTGTAACATTCTGCAGTCAATTAGATTTCCATCGACACGTCCGAAACAACGGCCATCAACTAAGAATCAAGATCTGCAACAAGCAGACTGTGAACATTAGAACGAACAGAAAGCCATTACGGCTTGTGTTATTCTCGCCTGCCACACAACTCCAGTACCTACACACCTAGGATATACATTTACAGCGTCCATAACCGTGGAGCATGTGGATAACGCGCGGCATTTTTTACCAGCCTGGCGACACAATCGCTGCCCCGCTGTACCATAGATGGTATCTTAAATCTATCCAGACCCCACATATTGCGCCGGGGGGGGGAAACCTAAGCACTCCATACAAGTTAATAGCGAAATTATAGACTAATCCTTTAATGGCAATCGCACAATAAACATCCCGAATGCATACAATGCGTCGGGGTTGCTGGTCGTGGATTTTCAATTTCTGTAGCGAGGTGTTTGCAATGGCGGCATGTTTTGAAAGGGTTTGATTATCATTTCTCTGTGGCGGTCTTGTAGGCATGGGGGCAAGCATGCAGTAGCGGCGGGAACTCGCGACAGAGCATATCGAGGGAGATCTTTGCCAATGGCATCGCACCTTTTGCCGACTAATTCAATGCTCGGCGCTCTCGAGGGCTCCAATGGCACTCGAGGGGACAGGATAAGGTACGGGGGGATTGCAAAGGGGAGTGGTGGGATGTGGGGTGTGGGGGGGTATATTTAATCTGCCATAAATTTACTCGAATTAGTTTTATTGATACTCATGTCGCCGATTCTACACGGTGCGTGACTGCATATTTTTTTCGAGATGTTTCTATTCAATTAAACTGTTTGGGAAGTTTCACTTAATTAGAGCTGTTATTAATTACTGTACTGGCGTATGGCAGCAAGTTTTTAGGTCTCGTGGTTTTAGATGCAATTAATTTAGAACGCCAGCCTAGAACTCTGTTTCCATTTGATTAATATCTGGATCTGCAATATAATGCAAATGTGGCTGTCTATTTCACAGTAGAAAGATTTAAAAAAGTTCCCTTTCTGCTTGCAGATAGCTCATAATATTGTTGGCAACCAACCAAAAGCATCATTATGTATAACATTTTAGAAATTAATCTCAAAATTATGTGCGAATGTTTCCCGTAATTCACTGCCGCCTGGAGCTACTCGAGTTTTGTTTCCTCCTGCCATCAACCTCAGCTTCTGGCCATCGGGCGCTCTTTGATTGTCTTACCTCGATTTCCCTTGCACCACTTACGTCACATATCCATTCTATTCTTGAGCGAAATTAGACGCTTAATTGGTAATGATTGACGCGCCTATAAGTATAATAGGCCCGCTAGGTTGTGCAAGCAACACGTGTGACGATATGTGTTGAAGGATCTGACTGCGAATGTAATGATCGGCTAGAAAAGTGGGTCCACCCCGCGCTCGCCGCTCGCTTTGCTGCGCCATTGCACCGACTCCTATCGGCCAGCCAACTATATGATCTAGATTTAATAAGCAATACTAGTTTACAATCAGATATTGGAGTTATGTCTGAAATTATTAATGAGACCGCGGTACGTGACCCGTGAGCCCGCACTTTTTCCATTCGGGTTGACACAATGTATCCGCCTGACGTAAACGCCGTCCTCAAAATCCGATAGCACGGCC
Organism: Protonemura montana; assembly: GCA_947568835.1. NCBI lineage: Eukaryota > Metazoa > Arthropoda > Insecta > Plecoptera > Nemouridae > Protonemura > Protonemura montana. Next base: position 26,295,234 of record OX387603.1, on the reverse strand, counting down.
ATGTCGCGTCCGTTGGAGACGATTTGTCATCTTGCTGAAATTTTGCCGGTAGTACGACGCCTCTCCTGGGTGGTCGCCGATGCCTGTCTTGCGATGGACGGTCTTGCGACCTTATCAACTATCAGTCTGTGTTTGCCTTTGACCCCTGGCGTTCGCTAGAAGGTCTACAACGCGGTGACACTGGGGTGGGTTGTACCTAGCTCGGCCAAACTTTTCAGAACAGCACTGAACAGAGCAATGGCGGCTTGATACGCTGTGTAATTTTAGTAAACATTCGTCTCCACACGCCCCGTGGTTTCTTTTGCGTGCAGATAAAGTAGTCTGTTCTTAACAATTAATGTGGGAATAGCCCAGCGTGACGTCACGGATCAATATCTATTTACTAACGCCAAGTACCTACCAACGTATCAAAATTAAAACGATGAAAAAAATGGCCGCCGCTCTGAGTCGAGTCTGATGTTGTTTACTTTGTTCGAACTGGCCAGAGCGCCTGGTGGTATAATATACCAGCATTGTTTGTTGCTAGGCAAGGAGGACCGGTGAGCCGGCCAGCGCTAACGACGCATGGCATGCTAACTCGATGGCTAACCTCCGACCTCGCGCACAATGGCGTGAACGTGAGGACGTATTCCTCCAACAACCGGATACCAAACACACACACACTATAAGTCTATATAAAACGCTGATAAACTGTCGAGAACACCATCATATTACCCAGTTTAATTGGCTGCCAGTGAAGAATCCGCTTGTAAAGCGCTGGCTTTGGGAGATGTCCGGGTCTTGGTCGCGTGACGCCGTGGTGTATCTGCGTGGTGGACGAGAGGTGGACCTTTGCAGACACGAGGAGGGTGACCCGACACCTTGTTACGGGAATAGGAAGTCTCTTCGACGGCTACCTGGCAGCACCGTGGCTCGATGGGACGCCCGGCATGCCAGAGAGTGACCCGACACCTTGTTACGGGAATAGGAAGTCTCTTCGACGGCTACCTGGCAGCACCGTGGCTCGCTGGGACGCCCGGCATGCCAGAGGGTGACCCGACACCTTGTTACGGGAATAGGAAGTCTCTTCGACGGCTACCTGGCAGCACCATGGCTCGCTGGGACGCCCGGCATGCCAGAGAGTGACCCGATTCCTTGTTACGGGAATAGGAAGTCTCTTCGACGGCTACCTGGCAGCACCGTGGCTCGATGGGACGCCCGGCATGCCAGAGAGTGACCCGACACCTTGCTACGGGAATAGGAAGTCTCTTCGACGGCTACCTGGCAGCACCGTGGCTCGCTGGGACGCCCGGCATGCCAGAGAGTGACCCGATACCTTGTTACGGGAACAGAGTCGACGGCTACCTACCACGCCTATTAGCTATGTAATTCTCACCGTGTCCGATTTGGAGTCGGCCGGTGCGCACCTAGCAAGGTCACAGGACGAATTAGCTCGGGACGTTAATTGGAGGTGTTTATACTGACTAGCGCAGGTGCTGCCGCCATGCGAGCTAAACCAACAACAAGCACACTTTAGGCGATCAAGGAATTAGGCACCCAATCGGTTAGCGGCGCCGAGATTGGTTTCCTTGACTGCTCCTTTGGCCCGTTGAAAGTAATTACATTCAAATGCACCGGATAATGGTTAGCCTCTTCGTCCAAGGTCTTTGAGACAACCAAACAGAATTACTTAAAGGTAAATACATTCCATTAACCTATTAATCGTAATGACCGAAAGTAATTTGATTTGGTTATCTCCCTGACTATCGCCTGAAAGTCTTTGAATCTGACATTAATCAGCTGTTACCTTCCCGAGGCTTGGTTACCGTGCGTGGTACAAGACAGGCGGCGAGCGGCCTGCACCCATCGATGGGTCGTCTACACCCCAGGCGTACGCACGTCTTGCACATGCTGCCCCCCGAAAGACTGCCGGGAGGTCCAGCATCGGCGAGGATCGCGAATCGACAGCCGATACTCGGTCTTTGGTTGCCGTTCGGTGGACTGAAAACGTTGGTGTCGCCTTGCACGCCGCACGGCGCGGTCCACGACGTGCTCGGCGCGGGGGCGATCTGTCGGCGTGCTCGGCGTGATCGACTTGCCGACGTCATGAAGTCGCGGCTGTGAGACGAGATGATAACGGCGTCGGTCGCTGCACGGCGCTGATACCGAGATGACGGATGACACGAGGCCGACTTTCATCCCGGCTGTCGTCGCTCTTTCGTCAGCGCCACCCCCAAACCCCCTCCACCCCCTCTCCCTTGTTTTTCGGTGCAACTCTTGCCTCATCGCAGTTCCAATCACGATCCCTGCCGTTGACAGCTTTGGCATGAACATAGTTTCCGATTGCAAGCGCATCGTGCCGAGCCTATCCCAAGCAATCCACGCGGCAAAGAGCATCATCACGGCAATAATTGGATGGCGAGGGGCAGGTGCTTACCTTCTGTCGCATTTGATTACAAGCTCGGCACATAGCGTCCATGGGTAATCGATTTCGCTTTTATGACCTCTTTATGCCGCGATTTTACGAGTTCCATTCATGATGTGCCAATTTGTTATAAGTCTCGAGATGGTATTCTCGATCAGAAGGGGAAACTATGTGCGCGGGGAGCTGTCGAAGCCAATCTTCGTGAGACATTGCGTGGCGTGCGCACGAAAGTAATCTTCGCTGGGAATGGGAAACAATTAGCGCCGGTCGATTGGAATCCTCAGAGTCTTGGTATTGCATCTCGGGTGACACGTGGATGGGGTTCGATTCCCGCGGTGAAAGCGAGGGTTGCCGATGCGAAAGGGCCACGTCGGCGTCCTCGCGTGCATGCTGGTCCACGTGACGGCATAGGTGACGCTCGTGATGGAGCGTCCGCTGCCGGCACGTGACAGAACAGTCTGACAGGAGCATGGATGGCAAAGATGCATCGTTTCGCAGACAATGGCAGCCGGAATCGGTGATCTCGAGTCTTGCAAACGAGCAGGAGCACTGGCGACACTTCGTACCCCTTCTGCAAACTGGACTTCGTGGTCCGCCACTGGACGCTGACGTCGGGCTTCATAGACGTCGACCCTTTGTGCACCAAGATGGCAACGTCATTAATCCCAGTGGCATGTCGAGACGTGCTCCGGACCAGGCCGGTGTACCTTGTTCCGTGCGAGGGGATTACGAGCTAGCACTCTTCATCGGTCGTTACTTCTCTATCCCAGGGGATTACCGGCGAGGAATCGGTCTGTCGCGGCTTTGTCAGGGATTCACACCGAGCTATTCAGCGGTTTCCGCATATTCACAAATAAAATGATTTATTGTTGTTGAATAACTTCGTGAAAGTCATGCACTAACAAAACCCGAAATTCAATGAGATAGATAATAGATGGTAATAAGAAGAATGTGAATGAAATGCTTAGTGTGGCCATTACCGCACCACTTGATCGGGGCACAAAAAGCCCCTCGACCACGACCACACTTTCCATAACTCGGGCTTCAAATGAGATTTCTCTCCAGTACGTTGCTTTCATGAAATAACTCGACTTGAGTGCAAAAAGATCTGAATTTTACTGATGCACAAATCGCCTCTGATGTAACTAAATATACATGGTTCCTGTGGCAGCGCTCTCAGAGCAAGGGTGCTCCGCTCCGAGCGCTCCGAGCGCTCCGCTCGCCGCAATTTGTGACGAGAGCGTGCCCCACCCTGTGCTTGACGTGCCTTGTTAGCTGTCAAGACGTCCCGGGAAGATGACCTGGGACTCGTGTACCACGGCGTCACCCGCATTCCTCTGTCTGCACAGCCACGAGCTTTGCCTGAGGTTTCATGATTTGTTGCTTCACTTACATTTGGGGAATTGAAACCGAGATGAATTAGAATTGAAACGAATTGAATGGTTCCTTTGCAAAACTACGCGCGCTTTAAAACTGAAGCAGAATGTGCCGAAGCAGAGTTCGAGTCGTGGGTCTTTCATCATCGGTGCTGTCATCGCGTTTCGCTAAGGTGGTGGCAAACCAGAACAATTCACGTGTTGCTTATTTTGGCTCGTACTGAACGTGCACTCTTGATAACTGATGTCTAGCTCTAAGCTGCAAGTACGATATAGAAGATTGCACCTCATTTCCAAGCTGCAAGTCCGACAGTCTTTCATCCCTTGGCACCGCAGCATCTTTTTCCCATGCAAGCTCAAAACCAGTCGAGATTAATCGTTAAAGATGCTCGGCATCGCCCTTCGCCGATCGCTGGTTGACGCCTTCGGGACTGCAGCTGTCATTGATCAAGTCCTGCCGCTCAAAACTCCCTGCCAGGGCTTAGGATTCAGTGACATTAATACCTTTTTCATCCCCGCGAGTCGGTCGAGCCGGATTCCTCCCTTTGCTCAAACACGACAACTGCTGACGCAACACTCGGCGCTGTTTTTTGTCATAGAGGCGTTAGTCTTCATGGAAAATAAGTCGATGAAAAGCTTAGAGCGTTTTCTCGGCGGGTTTTGACAACTTAGAAATGTCTAAAACAAGTTCGCTTGGATTCGCTTTGCACGGTTTATGCTCATGGGAAAATCGCGGTCCCCGGCATTTTTCGGGGGCATAAAATCAAGTGCAATTTCCTGTCGCGTTTTGATGCACTACTTTGCAATAAGTGTAACGGCGCCGAAATGCGTGCTTGCACATTCGCGCTGAAATACCCGACTCGGTGCTTTTTGCTCGTGTAACCACACATAACTTAATTTGGTAAAGAGCTGTAACAAGCTGACCGTCTGCAAATTTACATAAGAAACACATTATACTCGCGAGTCATAACTCGCTATCGAACCCATCTCGGGTTTTCGGCCGAATTGCACCAAACTTCGAGCTCATGGTTTTTATTTGCACCCATTAAAGTCCGCCCGTACAACGCTTTTGTCGATCGTGGTATCCGTGGCATTCCATGGCATCCTGCCTTTCACTGCTCGCAGTCGAGGACTTGGTGGTCACCCTCCACCCTCTGGCGTCCACCGCCCTGGCAACGTCACACGCACCGTTCTTCGTTGCTCAGGTGACAGTTGGTGGTGGCCACCATGCGGGTGTCACGACATTGATTATTCCAGCAGATGGCCAACACCCCGTAAACCGGCAAGAATCATTTTCTTCCACTGTTAAGTTGTAATGTTGGCGCCTTGCAATCCTGGCGCTTCGATTGAACGTCTTGGGGATCAATGCAACCGGACTAGTGTACCAAACTGCGTAAAGATCCGGCTCGTTTGACTGCCTCGTACACATTCTCTCTAGCAATCGACGGGGTATCATTTATGCAGGGCACCGACCAGCTCTGTCCGCTGCGCAGCGCCGCATAATGGGCTGGCAAGGCTCATTTTAATGTCTTTATCCGTTCACCAGGCGAGTCTTTAGAGTTGTTTCAAACCACAGTGCCTTTTCGATCGACGATGTGGAGAGTAAAATTCTGCAAGCCATGATAGGTTCGATGTCAATTACAGCTGCTCGATAATTTGCTAAAAATCACAGAAAAGCACATATATTGCTGGAGGTGACCTACTCGGCATTATAAAGCAATTATATTGTCGGCGATAGTATCGGCAAATTGACTGGTATAATCGCGCACTGCATAATTCGCTTGCCCTTTCAGTCTCCTTTGTCACAGCAGGGTGGTGTGGAGAGGTAGGGAGGGGGAGGGAGGCAGTGCACAAAGAAGGCGATTGATTTCTCTTGGGCTGCTGGGTCTGATGACTGCCCGATGGCTGCCAAGTCACATCGATGGCTTGTTAGTCTAGGCGCATCCACAGAAATAAAACTGTCTCGTGCAAAAAGACGCTCAGCACTGGCGATGAACATGCACACATTGGTTGTCCCGCTCAAGCGCTTTACCGGTGATGTCAACGCGCTGTCGTACCGCGCATTCAAGTCCCCGGGTACTGTCGCCTTGTCCCATCCTTGCGCCTGGCCATCCCTGCGCCTTGTCCCATCCCTGCGCCTTCAGTCCCATCCCTGCGGCAGCGCACGTCTCGCATGGGTGACCAGCGGTGCATGATGCACTTTTGCATCGACCTGGGGAGCGCACGAACTCGGCGTCTACACCTTGGCGACATCGTGCCCGGCTGCCGGCGCACGAAAGTGAGTGGCTCACGACCTGCGAGCATGCGAACTGTGTCATCCGTCCCGAATTGTGTACGGGAAGGGAACATGCAGTGAACAGTCCTGTGATCGTCGTGTCACGAAGGGAAAGGCCGATGCACTTCGCGGTGATGTCCCTCGTGGCGACTTGAAGGCCTTCGCGAGCCGATGGACTTTGCGGAAAACCGCAAGCTGATGGCCGGTCACGTGGCCGCACCTCCTGCGGTTCTGTAAACGTCTCGCTGGGATTGCTGCAAACAAGCGTCGTAACATGTGCGGACATTTCAATCCTGGATGCAAATTGCTGTCCGAGCTAAATATTTAATAAAGTACCACGCGGAGTCGAGTGTGACGTGTGTCATGCCGAGTGGTTTGGTCTGTCACACATTTCATCTCGAGGAATCGTGGGATCGCCGCACCAAGCTTGCGTGCTATTCATACGCCCGTTGAGTAAGCGACTTCTAAACCATATTCTTTGATTGCCGTGCATCTTATGGCCGGTAATGCAATGCAGCAATCGCATGGCTCTCGGTGCTTGCAATTACCGCGTCGTGTGTTTCTCGCGATCGTTACCCGTGTGGTGACACTCTTATCGCGGACTCTGGTCGGTGATGTACCGTCGAGGACTCGCGGTAGCGTTCCCCGTAGCTCGCAATCTAACGGCCATGCGATCCTGCAAATGGGCCGACCGGACGGGTCATTAGAGTTGATTGCAGACATTTGTTGCACGGCTTACTACATCGATCGGCCAGTTGGATCTAAGGAGGACAATTCGTTTTATACAGCAAACCGTTTTATGCAGAGTCTGTGGACTGCGTGGACATCACGCAAACAATGCAATCGCGTTTTGGGCACCTGAAAGTGGTGGATGCGTTGACACTGACAGATTGTTTCTTCTGTTGCAGGTATGGCTAAACTTTGGTGACTTTGTGCGATTCAGAGCAACGCGATTGACAGGTAACCCGTCTGACTAGTGGCTGTTGTGTCCTCCCGAATCTAGCCGGACCCTCTGACTTGCCGTCGTCTGGCGTGGGGCGCCGCTCGATGACAAACCCCACATTCGAATTCATCTTCTAGGCCGGGGGAACTGATTAAGAAACGGGACGTCTTATATCCTCTCTCCCTCAGTACCGGGGATAGGCCATGTCTTAGTGTAGTGTCCAGTCCTCCGACCTTCTCACTCCAAGGAGTGCTGCTAATCGGTAGCCGAAGGAAGGCAGGGAACACCTTGGGAATCTCCTGGCTGCAGCACCAACGGCGTGGACCGTCTCCACAGGGTCGGGCGTTTCCAACTCGAAAGCGCTGCCCGTCAATCGCTCGGTGATTGATTAGACAAATAACGGAACGATTTCTTGCACTCTTTCCGCCTCGCCATGTCGGGGAGTAAATCGTCTCAATTAATAACCCATTAGCCAGGGTCCGACAAATTGATTGGCAACCTTTTTGTTGATTCAGTTAATCGGTGCTAATAACGAGGTAGCGACGCCGTGCCCGTGTAACGCCGTGTATTGCGCAGGCGCGATGTAGCGTGTTTTAATCACGATCGCTATCTCTGACGACGTCCTCTCGTCTCGGCGTTATCTCTGCTCGTTAATCGCGTAGAGCGACCTGTGGACGTCGACGGGGGTACCCGTCATATGGCATGGGTGCGCCCGGAACTAGTGGCCGGCAGGTGACAGCCATTGGAAGCGTTGCTGATCCGCCTGTCAATACATCGGCTGTCAATACTCGGATTGATTAACAGCACATGCGACCGCTCTTTCGGATTGCCGATCGCCCCGTTATCAGCGTCCTCCCGCCTCACTCGATAGATTCCAGACATGAAGGTATAAGATCGGTTGAAAATAAGGATTCTTGTCCCTTCATCGCACGCGAACATATTCTAGGCGCGAGGAGTCTGGTTGTACTTGGACATTGCGAAGGCCGCGACTTGATGTGAATTGACGATGCTTCTATTGCATGCACAAATGGCCAGCCATTTGTAGGTAGTTGTTTCGCCGCGTTAACACACATGCACTGGTTTACAGCTTTTTAGATATTATAGATTTATTTTAATACACTCTCTAGGTGCAGCGGCGTTTTGCAAAGCCGTTTAGCCAGTTTGCTGCGACGTGCGATCTACGTTCAAGTTTGCGCTCGGCCGCTCTGTGTGCAATGGTCAAGATCATTCAGATCCAGTCCAGAGACGAGACGAGAATGCGTCTGCGTGCTGATTTTCCCACGTGTTGTCACGCGCTCTTCGGTGGCGTGTGGGGCACATGGTCATGGGTAGGGGTTGCCAGCCCCACACAGTTGAATGGCGAGGTGTGCGAATTCGTGCTGGGTTATCAAAGTTAAGTGCAATTGTAATGAGCGGGGGACCAGACCTGCAAAGCTGCAGTCATGCTGGTGTCGGTCCTTTCGTGGAAGTCCCGACGTGATTCTTGTGATTTCAAATGCAGAATAGTTAGATCTTTGCGGAGTTTACTTGTTCTCTGGAGAAATGCTGCAACCGCGATTCGAATTATGCATACTCCGAGGAGTAAATATCACTTTTAAATCCATTCGATTTAAACACATCTAAAAAAAAAACTGGGTATGGAATGTCACGACGAGCCCATTGTACGTACGTGCATTTGTAGCTCCTGTCACCGCCCGAGCGGCCGATAATTCCAACTCTATTTGAATTTCCAATCGGCAATAGGAGAGCTGCTCACTGATTCCAGGTATGACAAAACGCCAAGCAATGCGGTGCATTATGCAGCTTTTTATGTCCCTGCACGGCTGGCAAGCGGTTTCCGATGCAGTAAAACACCGACCCGTCGCATTCGATCGCCTGGCAACTCCTCGACGGCCTCCTAAATGTCTCCTCAACGCTCGCCTGCCGCTCCACAGGTGTGCTGATTGTGACATGCGCGGAACGGCTCGCTCCGGCCAATCTCGAGTTAATTAATTCGTTTGTACAGCTCGGCAACACGAATTATGGCGAGTCATAAACTCGGAGACTTTTACGCGGTATTAAGCAAGATTTGTGTACTTGTCATATCGGTCCACGATTGAGTGGTGGCGCGCCAGCTTGGAGTTGGGACTCTGGCACGGGTCAAATGGCGTTGGGGCATGAGTAGGTGACGATGATGATGATTACGAACCTAACCTAGCTTTGAAGGGTAAGGGGAAATCCAGGATCGGCACGTGACCTACTCCTAATCAAGAGCAACAAGGGGACCACCAACAGCTAAACGTTCCATCCAAACAACGGTACTACTCGAACATCAAGATTCCTTTAAAAATCCGTACTGTCGGGAGGTTGATTAGTATATATTCGTTGTTTTTACTTTGATCCCTTCAACGTTTCTTCCGAACTGAACTGGTCGTGTGTGTGATGCTCACACATCCAATACTTGACCCAGCGCAGTGTTGCTTAACTTAACTCGCGAAGACCGGTATTTCCAACAAGCCAAACCGTTCGGTTGTTGGATACTTGTACTGTGCATCCAACCCCGTGCCTGATGACTCCAATTCTGCACGCTGCCCCCGACACGTCTGCACGGTCCCGCCGACAAGCGGCGCGTTTTGTTAGGTTAGGTCGGCCGGCGCACGACAGTGACATTTGTATTCGCCTTGCGTTTTCGTCGCGGCCGTGAGGTGCCAACTCGCTCCGTGCTCCTTTCGCCGAGTCACGTGCTGTCTTCGTGCAGCTGATCCGGGTAGCCGATGCAATCATACGGGGAGGGCGGCTTCTGTTTGCCCTGTGGTCACTTTATCCAGGTTTGACACGGATTTGTCGCTCTCGTCGCTCCGATCGAACGCCAACTGCGTTATGGACCAGCTTTCCTGGGGTCCGATTTCAGCTCCAATGCTTAACGCACATGCACGATCGCCTCCATGTGATGGTCGAGTAAGCCCGGCGTCTTACGACGACGTCGTCAACACAGGAGGCTGCAAGTCGGGATGGGCGACTGCCAAGCCAGAGGCAACGCACCTTGCGTTGGCAGTGGCCTGCTTCTGGGCGCCAAGACCTATCGGTTTGGCGACCTGCGCTGATGGTCTCTGCTACCACGGCGACCAAAGTGTCCTCCATCGCTTTGTGGGAGAACTCGTAGCCTAGGACCAACCTGTGTCGTTGCAATGTTATCGCCCTCAGGTTCCTGGCTGGCACATCCATTGCCTCCTGGAAGGAAAGCCGTATACCAGATATGCCACCTCAGGTCCTCGTGGCGTTCACCGACCAAGCCAAGCGTCGGACGCTGTTCGTGCATCGGGTGCATTCCGTGGGTAGACAGGGTTGATAAGAACTACTCGTACCCAGAATGTCAGTGGTAACAAGCTCCACAAACTGTTAGCTTCCACGTAGTAGTTATTAGGGATGCAACTTGGGCAATAGAAAAACGCACTTCCTATCCAATCCGCCATATCCATCGTTGAATTAATAACACACATTAGCCTATGCGATTGCCACAAAGTGACCACGGCGTCCGTGGCACCCCTTGGCGAGCTGCGTGTGCCTCGTTAGGACGACGTGCATGTCTATGATCGCCGCCTCCCTGCGCCTGCACCTGCTCCTGCGAGCCTCCCTGACAGACGACGCCGGCACGAGATGCGAGTTCGTCTCGAACGTCTCGGTTCCCGGCCGGCCCGGGCTATTATGTTGTCCTCGGGAGATTCCTCGGCTTGATATTTCTGTAGTTACAAGGTGTACTTTGTCGGGGTAATTAGCCGGGGCCCAATTTGTTATGTTATAACTAGACGTCATTATGTGTTCGTATTTTTCCCTGAGCTTCGGAGTAGTTAATATGCGTGTGTGGTAGCGGCAGTTACCTCCGCATAAATTTACCTATCGTTGGCTCACGCACCGCTTGGTCCCGGCATTGAGTATTGCAGTCTCTCACAGAAGCTTCTTGGGGGACCATGAGAACCATTCTGTGGGTGCATGGGCGGCGATCGCTTGCCGGGCAGACAGTTTGTCTGGGGAGAGTCGCCAAGTCTCCAAACGACGCTGGCCTCGAAGAGCTCGTCCGTGGTCCATTTACTTGCGCTCGTCGTGGACCACCTCTTGAAGTCTTCCCATGATTTTACCAGTGGTGCCCAATGGTGCTTCTGATTCCGAGCACTTGAAGAGTCCGCACACACTTTTGTTACATATCTCCTTTCCTACGCTAGTGTGTGCCTATATTCAAATACGATACGAACCCAAACTACATTGACGATTGACCTCTCGGGACGATTGTGTGCAGAACACAAGAGAAGAGCAGGACACTTTGCTTGCACCGTGGTTCAGTCCCCGTTGTACCTTGTTAGCACCCCGGTCCGCGCATGCTCGCACGCGATCCCCTCGTTTCTCACCGAATTAACAATTCGGCGTTGCGTTCGATGGCCGCGCTCTCACGCACAGTGTTCCCCTCCCCCCTGAGCACCGCCCAGTGTGCGCTTGATCCGTTCGATATTCAAATTACAAATTCCTCTGCTGACCGGACAAGGCGAACTTCGCACCGTGGCTGGCTTTCTTGACGTTGACTGCTGTGCGATTTGGCGTTCCTGTGTTCCTGTTGTCCTGTGTTCCATGTTCCTGTGTTCCATGTTCCTGTGTTCCATGTTCCTGTATTCCTGTCTCCTGTTGTCCTGTGTTCCTGTGTCCTGTGTCCCTATGTTCCATGTTCCTGTGTTCCTGTTGTCCTGTGTTCCTGTGTTCCCGGTTTCCCGGCAAGAGTGCACAAGTCGAGAGCATCACGTTCCGCGCGTCCCGGTCTCTGCCTGCGACTTGGCAAGTGCATCTCAGATCGACTGACCGACGGGAATCATCGCGCTCGATCAGCGAGCGTTGATAGCAACGACCTCATGACGACGCGAACCTCGCTTCGGCCCGTGTTGATGTATCGGTTCGCTCCGCGGGATCGATCGCACGGCTAACCGATCTCAGAGCGGCTTTTTGTCGGCGCTGAAAAAACGCGCTCCGCTCGGAAAATGCGTTCGATCCTGACTTCGATTTGTATTGTACTAAAAAAAAAAAAAAAACACATTTACCTTTAACTCGTTTTATTTTACTATACAGAAATGACAATCAAAATTAATTATTACCTACTTATTTTTTTGTGAATGTGTTTTAGCTTATTAAAAGGACTGACAAGTGGATGAAACTAAACGCAATGATATCTGCACGTATTAATAACCAAATGGTTAGGAACAACCAATAAGACAATGAGGGACTTATTCCCCTATGCCTAAGAAGTCTCTGCCAATGGTCATGTTATTGACTATGGAATGGTAGCTGACAGGGCGTGTGCGTGAAGAACACGGACGTGCGGTCAATGGACAAAAACACTGCGAACTTTGCCGGTGTCGCGTCTATCCTTGGCGCACTTGTAAAGCAATTAGGATTTGTTGTGTGGGGGGTTGGGGGGGGGGGGGGGTGTCAACTCCAGTATTCCGTTTGTGGCACGACCGACGGGATTACCGGCCCTGCGAGTTTACGCCCTGTTAGTCATTCCCTTTGATAGGGTTAAGATCAACAGCAATGCAATATTTAGCCAGACAGTGTGCTAGGCCGAAAGGAATATTCGGCCGGCCACTGTACCAGGCTGAAAAGGGTGGAACATATTTTTTGTAATTATACTGAAAACGTTCTAGCCGTCATAGTTCGTTTGATACTGGCTTCGTGCACAGATTTCGAGCGCGGTTAATTATTCTGGGCAAAACACTCTCAGCCCCTAAAGCGTCTTCGCTTCATGCAGGCTATGGTGGGGTTAATTACTTCGGGACCTACCCAGTACCTCCGCCAAGCATGTGTCATCGGCCCGCTCGAACGCTTGGCACAGAATCGCTCCTTAATGGAAGAACCCGACAACGGGTATGTCAATGCAGGCACTTTTTGTCAATATAATCAATGAACTTTGGCTTCCAACGCAATGCAAAATGCCAAACTCATGCTGTATGGTCTCAGTGAACGAGTTAGAAGGTAATTGTAGCAGACCTATTCTAGTCAGGGTCACATTTTTGCCGTGCCGGCTCGAAAAATTCTCCCACAGATCTCATTCGATATACTTTCAACAGATTGTTTTGCGATGTTATCTCCTAGTGATTAACCTTGTGACCGCCGCTTGGCTAATTTGATTGATGCCGGCGTGCCGGGCGAGGACGGCGTCGCGTCCCCTGCCCCCTCGTACGCCCTCGGAGCGCCGCCGACTCTTTCTGTCGCCGTCGCCGTCGTACGCGGCGCGCGTGCCGACAAAATAATTGCTACGCTCGCTCGGCAATTACCCCTCGAGAGAAATGCTAATTGGAAAAGTGCACAACTGGCATTCCGCGCATTCTCTGCGTACGAGCGCCGGTGTCGTTTCCAACGCAATTCCAATTGCGTGTCACCGATGTCACGCGAATCATTCGCCGCACTGTCCGAGCTCGGACTAACGCTTTAACATCGTCCATTTTAAAATCTAGGCTGGGTTATTTTGCACGTGTGTGCACATGGACCCAGCTCAGCGGCAGGATACACTGCTATCCAAATTGACTTCATTCAAATGATGCACTTATTTAACTTGCCGCGCCGGTTTTTTCCTCCTGTTCTCCGCTAACGAGGCTCAGGCTCCGCAGTGCAGGTGGATCGCCGTCGACGCGGCAGCACCGGCTATTAAAACATCTCTTAACTAGAAGAACAATGCGCCGATGTGTCGAGTCATTAGGGAGGCTCTAGGCTGCTTGTTAGTGGTAACCCAGTTACCGAGGGTCCGAGTCAGTGGCGTAATGCATGCCGGCCCCCGCATTTGCAGATGACACACTGAAACCCACAGCCTTTCCCTGTTTCGCCGCGTTTCGTATGGTGAACAGGCATTTCTTGAGAATTGTACAGGAAATCCTCTCTGTAATAGATTTTAATTCGAAGAGGTTGTTTGATCAAGGAACTAATAATTATAAAATTCCTTTCATAATCGGTGACGTTCTAACCACTGACAAGACCTCCTAGCCAGGACTACGATTATTTCCTTCGGTTTTTTTGGGTAGGTACAGGTCTCGGCAGTCCATGCATCATGCGTGTAATCATAGGCAGCTCTGTTATCGAGTCGCTAGGTGCTGTCAGCATCTCACCCCGGGCAATGCGCGGTGATTTGAAAGCGCGGTTGCCTGGCGACGGCTCGTTACGAGGCGGTTGCCAAGGCGACCAGCGGTCCGCTAGAGAGAGAGTGATTGAAAGTGGAGTAGATGCAGATCTCGGTGCAGGCGAGGTGGAGTTGTCGCCGTGGCCTGTAGGGGCGTTGGCGCGGGACATTCGGTGGGTTGCAGACATTCTTTACAACCTCGTGCAGCGTGTCAAACGCCTCCCCGCGACAAAACCGAGGCCCGTTCTTGTATCCCACTGCGACGATGTCCAGCGGACACGACGGACCGGGTTCGAGTCGCGGGACATCCTAATCCGTTCGCACCGAATTGTGAGGCAATTATGACAAGCCGTCCGCTGCGCCGTTTGGTGCCTCGTGGTCCATTAGGATATTGTTGAGTCGGCGTTGTTGGAGCAGGTCCCGAGATCGTGACCCAATCTTGAGTCGGATCTGAAACTGGAGCATGAACGCCCCCCTCCCCCCGTGCCTTGTCTTTTGACGCCTCCATGAACTCCGACTGTACACATTTTTGGACGGTTGAGGGTCAACGCTCGCCTGTCATGCCTGTAATAGCGACGCCACATAACGACGCTACTCACGCACAAGCTCGTATCGGGGCCCGGACTCGAAGCCCGGCTTGCCAAATCCAACATGAATCAACATAAAAAGAGACGCAAATTAGTCGCTTACACTTCTCCGGCCGTCGCGTCTCGCGCCGAGCAACGCGTTCCGGGTGATGGTATAAATTTGCTTTTTAAACGAAGAGATAAATTTCGTCTTCACTTCTGGGGCCTCGCCCTGCCGTTGGTCGACCCCGCATCTGCGCAGGCGCAGCCTCAACGTCCGCCTGCCCAATGATCGCGGGTTCGAGTTCGCGATCGGACCCCGATGTGGCGTGTCGCCCGTTAATTGCACCGCGGTAATTAAATGATTCATTAGCACGGGTTTAATTGGACGGACGCGAGGTGCATGTCGTGGACAAAAAGCTGGTACGTGATGCACTGAAACTGAAACGCACGGCGTCGAAACTGGTCCCGTGCCGTCGCACTTTGTTGCAGTTGCACTTCGTGCCGTGCACCGCTTGGCCTCGGGCGCGCCCTGCGGCTGGTGGCCAAATCACTTTCGCCTCTCGGCACCCGATGGCGACGCAGACCTGTTGCCCGCACGACGCGTTGCTCCAGTTTGCGCAGCTGAGCGCGGATAACGATCTATATGGTGCAATCGCCTGCCTGCCGCCGTGGAGAAACCTCGGCCAGGTGACATAAGCTGCTGGGATCGGGGTGCCAAACAATCGACCCGTTCTTACCGCAGTATGGGACCGGCGAGAAAGTCGCGATTGCTTGTGATATTGATTGGTTATCGAGGCAGATAGAGGCTTGCATTCACCGGTGTGTTATTAACCATCGACGCCGCTGGCTGTCTTCGCTTGTACCAGTACGTGCAGGGCCAGTTCGAATTAACGCTCGTTATACGTTTCTCAAACTGAGCTGACGGAAACGTTGCCATATACACCGGCATTTTGTTCCCAGCACAATGGAAGGAGCGAGGAAAGCTCGGAGCTCGCGTTTTTCAGAATTCCTAATGATAATGCATACTTTTGTCTTCTGGTGGAGGATTGTAAAAGTTGGCCTGCACCTTGCGATATATAAGCCTAATCAAACCGGCGGCTCACGACAATGAAACGCCTGCAAATAATGCCGAGCTCATTGCGCCTTAGAAATTGAGCTCGTGTCTTTCTTTGCCGCGAGATTACGGCACAAAAACCATGCGATTTGCATTATAGCTTTATTCCAGAAACTTTTTCACACCCTTTGCTGCTTGCGACCGCCGTTTGCCACGGAGTCCTGGCGAAGGTACAACGAGCGTTCGGTTGAGGGTGATGTTGCGCTCGCGTGGACGAAGGCTTAGCGGCTAGCTTGACAAATGTCTGCCGCTCTTAATTCGGGAATTAGTCTTCGCTATCTTTTCGACTGCACCTTTGTGTCTTGTTGCTGCACAATTGATGGCCCGTCGCTTCCCGTCCACGTGACAGAGGATTACAGATGAGTCCACCCTTGCTCTGCATATTATCAACCCGACACGACTTCGGTCAGAGAAGTGCATTTCTTGGTTTGCTGGCATGAGAGTCATGCGAGAGCTTTGTGCCTTCATTCACACCTGTCGACGAGAGATTTGAGAAACACCTTGGCTTGGAGTTGACACATGGGTACTCGACTTGCTGGCAGCTTCTTATGATAGCTTGTAGGTAATGGGTGAATCACATGCGACCAGGAGAATGCATGCAACACATTCCCGGGTGGTGGTCGGCTATTACATTCCGCATGCCAGGAATCAAATTATATCATTACAAAATTTCTTAATAACACAAATACTCAGCACACGTTTTGCAGTGTTAATAAAGTTCAATTACTTCATTATTCAATTAGACGATACCAGCTATACCGAGTAAATTAGAAATGGTACTGTTAATTGGTTTTACCTGATTCTAATCACTAATTAAGCATTTAAATTAGCTGTATCCAACGAAAAAGTCGGTTAAATTATTCTTACTTTATCAGGAGGAATTGTAATGAGTTCCACGGAACAATGCAACTCTAATGGAAACGTCTCATGGCTGGTGCATCTTACAAGACAGTTTACGCGGTGAAAAATGTCATTCTCCGAGCCAGGCCGACCGAAACTGTGCCAACAGGGCCACAAGCGCCTTGCAGACGTGAAGTCATCGAGGCGTTGCAGACCTAGAACTGGTCAGCACCACCACGAAATGCTTGCACCACCCCTTGGCACGGCTCGTTCCAAAGCATGCCTTCTTGGCAAAGATATATCCTTGCCTTCCCGAGAATACTGCAGAGAGCCACGGCTCCAGTCCCCAGCCAGCACCGCGGCGACGATTTGTCACTGCCTCGTCGGACGGCCGCGCTATGAGTTATGACCTCCGAATATTGTATCGACGGCGACGTGGGCCGCTGTTCGGAACCATCCTCGCACGTTGTCTTTGCCGGGCAGACCATGGGCACCTCGTCGACGCGGTGAGGGGCGACGCGCGGGGCACGCACAGCGAGCATACATCACGCGGGCCGGGTACTAATCACCTGTCAACCACGCTATTGGGAGCCCGACGGGACGCTACCCACAGCCAGCTGCGGGGGTCAACAGCCCGACCCTGATCGCAACCCCAACCCCCCAGCGTCGTCCCACGCGACGCCCACTGCACCAGGTCGGGAGCGGGTCCGGGTCGGGGATGTTGTGCAGGTTGGAACGGGATGCTGGCAGCATCCGCAGGCTCCGGGTCGTTCCGTCGACAGTGCCATTATCACATCGGTTTTACTAAAACGTTTCGATGAAGAAAGCATTGACTGAAATTAGCAAGATTGGCTGTCCACGCGGACAGTTCGCTCCCCCAACCGCGAAATCGTGACATTTCGTCCACGACAAAAGTCCCGCAAAGAGGCGATGATTACTCGCACGTTTGGCGCCTCCCTGGGATCGAAAAGAGCGCCGACTCATTCCCTTGCCGTCGACACAGGATGCGGCTGCAGGGAAGACAGCACTGGGTCCTCGGCTCTCTACACAGGGTAATTGCTTCGGCAATCGATTGGCTGCCCCTCTATGCGCCGAGGTGCGGTGGCCATCGGCGGAACTAACGCACTCTGCACTCGCCGGAAGCCATCTTGCCGAGCGTGACGCACGCCGGCCGGAAGTTGCGCCCGGAGAGCGGCGCGAGGTGGCAAATTGCGATGTTTACCTACTTGACTCCTTTTTGGCGTGGGGAGGGAGGGGGGGGGGGGGGGTATAGCTGGCGGAGCGTCAGCAGGGGGTGGGCGTTAAGCGATGACTCAGAGACGGCAGCGTTTTGGTGGATATGCAGACCACGGGTATTCCAGGTAATGACTGCTTGATACTAAATTATTGAATCCAGCGGACTGAATCGCACCCCTGATAACGGCCATGGGGTTTGACAGGGTCCACGTTCAACATTGTCCACGTACTGCAGGGTGCTCTAGGCTCCGCCCCGCCAGCTTGCCAAGTCGTTATTTCCCATGCACCCCTAATCACTTCCCGCGTGTAGTTGATTTAGCCGGATGTATGATTTTTTCAATTTCGGTTATCCATCAAGCTCGCTCGACGTGCCGGTGCACCCATAGCACTGCACCCCTAAACGGGACCATTAGATAACACCTTGTTACAATGGCTTATCGCTGCCTTTGACGGCGTAATCGCCGTGCCGACCGCCAGCCGACGGACTCATTAAAACGTTATGACCCGTAAGCACGGAAGCCGGGCACCCTTTCGGTGGTCGCCGCACTCGGCTTGCTGGTTGCACCTGACGCTTCGCCCGCGGGCACTGCGCTAACTCTCGCCAAATCTAAGGAGCTTTGCCCCTTGACCCCTGGCCGGGCACGCCGCCGAGCAATTTCGCAGTCATTTTTCTCGGTACCCGCACTTGCCGCGCTGTCTGGTGTCCGCTTTGACAAGTGCTGAGATTGTATCTCTTGATCGGTGTTCCTGGAAGGACCTTGTGTGTGTGTGTTTGTGCCAGCTTGGGTGATGCTGGGTTTCCCATTAGGACACTTGAGCGCCACCTGAACACCGGAGTCTTGTACTTTTGTGTCCTCTGGCCGTCACCACACCTTTCCTGCGATTGTTCGGGGAAAATGAAACGTCTGAAGAGCGGTCAAACATTTCATATTTCTTGAGTGACTAGGAGAGCTCCAGTTTCTTTGGTGGCGAAGCCAGCTGACAGAGGGCTTTTAGAGGACGGTATTATAATTTAGAGGATAGAGTCAGCTTCCAGAGAACGGTGTCACCCTCCAGAGGACAGAACCAGCTTTTAGGAGTCAGCTGTTGTGTGCGTGGATTTAAATAGCCGTGTCCATTATTTGTCTGCGCCATGCGCAGAGGGGCTCAGCGCATCGGCATTACCGCGAAGAGGGCCATTAATTAAAGTGTGTACGGATGGATTGTGTTTCGTGGCCCGCCGATGCGGATCTTATCGCGCCATCGCGAGTTATGGCCAGGGAGGCTGATGGCTCGGTGGACAGTCCCTCAAGCCTCAATATGGCTGCTTTTACGAGGGCAACGAGTATCACTGAGCTGCAGACCGCTATAAATAGGACAATAAGAAGAGGTTTTATCCCTGTTTTATGCCGGCAGATGCGAGGGGCTTGTAATAATCTGGCGCTTACTATCATGTGAGCTGGCCGAGCCGTTATCAAAACCTTTTCTCAACTTCTAAATGTGTTTTTTTAATTTTCTTTGTCTTTCGAAAGTCTCACCGACTGTTTTGCGATTTGACTGCCTTGGCTGAACCAAGGCGGACTCCGTTTTGCTGCATTTCCCAGCCCCTGACTCGCTGTAATCTCACTCCCTGCAAGCTGCGAGCCAGGGGTCGCTGAAATTACTGCATACGACCAGGAATGCATGCATGCCTTCCCATCGTTAGCATCGACTGCCAAAGCTTGCAGTCTGTTGATGGAACGCTCGGCCAGACGTTTCCTCGCATGACGCGGTGTAAGTACCACGGATCGACACCAAGCCTCCGGCAGACATCTTCCGATTTATTGGGACCTTGTTGCAATTACCACGCCGCGATCGGTACGCTCGGTGCCTTCGCGAGGATCCTTTGCGCCACTGTT
Source organism: Protonemura montana (assembly GCA_947568835.1). Taxonomy (NCBI): domain Eukaryota; kingdom Metazoa; phylum Arthropoda; class Insecta; order Plecoptera; family Nemouridae; genus Protonemura; species Protonemura montana. The sequence continues at coordinate 26,275,471 of OX387603.1, read as the reverse complement.
AACAGAAGTCTGCAGATGAATCAACCAAATTGGTAATTTACTCGCTTTTTGCCCGTCTTTGTCTGTCTATCGGGTGTTCTCAGTCCAATTGTCTCGGCCGTCTGGAATGGCAGGCTAACTACCGTGGGTATTCCGTCGGCAATTCGACTCTTCATTGTTTATTACTGGCTGTAATTAATTTCCTCCCGCTGCGCTTAGTTCTAAGCAAACAACCTGTCGTCCGTGGCAACCGGACGTGGCCGTGTCCGCCACTGGTCCTCGTGAAGGCGTAGCGTGGCCAGTGGCGGCGTGCCGTGCGCAGCGGGGGCCGCGCATCCCGAACGAGCCTGCCGCGGAGTGCCTGCGCGCAGTCTGCGATTTACGGCCATTGAGTGGGTGATGGAACGGTTATGACTGGCGCATGGTATCGCGTTGCAAAGGAATTGATGGTGATGATCTGGATTCGGGGTTGCGTTACCGGCCCGAGACCAGCTTTTGAACCTGATATCGGTAATTATCGGCACGGCAGCCAGAGCGGCAAAAGAAGGGAGTAGAAATTAATCTGCAATTTATTTTTATTGTCTGAAGCAGCGAGTGGCTCATCTCCATGCATGCCCGTCAACGCGTCCTAGAAGAGTCATATCGCTGTATTAGCCTTATCGTATCACGTGTTCACCCCCCCTGTTGCTGAAGGGCGGTTTCTATCGCGTGGCACTCTGTCAGTTTTTCTTGCTGGTTGATCTGCAAGCTTGTTTCACCTCCAGGCGAAAATGTGCTTCGATTGAGACCGACATGCATCGTTTATAACCACAATTCCATTCCGTCGTAGACGAGCCTGCAAATGATTATGACGATGTTGGTATTTCTCGAGTCGACTTGTATCAAGTTGTAATGTGTACATTGTAAGTACATGTCGTTTGAAGACGGCCAACCTATGCAGTTTTGCAGTGATAGTTAGATAGTTATTTTATCACTCGCATAGTTAACACGGCGACTGCAGGGCGTCTATATGTTCGCTGCAGCGGTTCGTGCACAGGGGTGTCCCGCGTCCCGTGAGCTCCAGTGGCGTGCCGAGCCATCGTCTTGTTCGGCCGTTCGTCCATCCCTGTTTGCGATATCAAGAATGCGTGCAAGTGAGAGATGCATTCGGTGTTGAGGTGTTGGCATGATCTCGATCGGTCGACCCACGCTCGGCCTGCGATCTACAGGACGTATGACGCCCGTCCAGTCAAGAGTCAACGGCGTCCTCTTCTCTTCTTTTAGACGCTCGAGAGCGATCAGCCCGAGCTGACGGTGTATTTGCGTTCAGCTCTCTGGCTCGCTGTATAGTAGCCCCCAGAACTGTAAGCCAGCCGCGGGCATATCCAAATTACAAACAAGTTAGTTCCCTAGCTCGGGGTCCCATGGCATCCCTAATCATCTTGTGCTATGACCTCATGGCCGGTGACACGTAGCATTTTGCCATCGCGGCATCCATTAGCAGTTGGAGCTGGCAGTGCGCTTGCACGGAGCTAACGAAGAAGTAATCGTGTATTATCAGTTGTCTGGTGGCGACGTTCTCGCCGGGACCCCGTGCTGGTACCAAGTGGATGGCGCCGATCGCTTGGCCAGGGTCTGGACACAAATTAATTACCAGGCCTCTGTATCAGACCACGGGGCTAAATTATATGCCGTTTGGTTTTTGGATAATGGGCTGCTCGCGTTCGACGGCCGCGAGCAGCAGGCAGGAGGATGATATATCACGTGTTGAAATTGGTTAATAATCCTACAGCTGGACTGGTTAAACGGAGTAGATCTCTGACCGGTGCTTTACAACCCTGACCGCTACAGTGGTACATATAGTTAGCGCGTTAAAATATGGATGTAGGCAGAGAATTAATTCGCTCAGCATGCTAGTGACGTCTGGTCTAAAACGCCTTGTGATCTTGACCATTCTTCATCGTTCCTCCGACACCTTCTGACGGCCATCATCTTTCGAAGGTCCCCGTGCATGAACCTCCCGCAAGCAGGGCAGGTCCATGCCTTCTGGCTGCCAGTGTTGCCGGGGTGGGTGGATTATGACATTAGGCCGGTGGTGCACACTTTCAGTTGCCGTTGCCGGTCATGATTTAGACTTAATTGCAACATTCTGCAACTTTCTTGCGAAGCCTCGCTGGTTGCATCGCAAGCCCGCTCGTCGAGTGGGCTGATCCGTGCTAAAGAGTGACATGAAACCCGCCCGAGGAGGACCGCGAACTGCATTCACAGCAACCAGAACAGCGTGCACCTCCCGTAAATGACAGCTTGCCGCGTCTTATGTAAATTGTTAATTGCATGTCACGATGCTTCTTATTGCGGTACCCACCGTATGGTCGCTGTAGCAGCTTAGCAAAGCTTTGTAACGCATGAAATAATGGTTGTAATCCGCAATGGCCGCCACAGGCGAGCTGGAAGACCAACGGGAAGCCACGGGTGTGATTGAATCTTTTTTTGTGCCGGACTCCGATGAGAGGTGCACAAGAAACGAGCGCGCCGTTGATCGTCTGGCTTCTGTCGTGCTCGGCTAGCACCTAATTATTTGTTCCCCGCGCTGACGTTGACGCGTCGACGCGTTGTGTCCACGGCGGCATCGCGGCCAGATCGCCGAATTACCTGCGGGCCGATCGCAGCGAGTGAAAGCCTCATCGCGGTAATTAACGAGCCGGTCGGCGCTGACGGACCTCCACTTGCTAACCAGCTGGTCACGTGGACTATCGGGCACCTCGGGGCGACGGGGCTCGATCCCCGACCCTCGGAACCGTGCGCCGTGGACCCCCCCATCGTAGCGGTTGCATCGCCGTCCGAACCGTGCCGTCGATGTCCCGACATTGTATTACAACGTGCGAGCACCGTGTACATATGCATAAGTAATTATGCGAAATTATTTACGATCGTGTACAAGCTGTGCACGAGTTATAATCCATTGAAAAGTTGTTGAACATCGTCTGTGTAAAAACGGGACTGGCAAATCGAGCGATTTAAATTCGACACCACGCAGGCCTGCGATTCGGTTCCAGAGCGGACGCAAGAAAAGTGACGATAGGTATTTGAACTTGTTCCATCCAGCTTGCCTGCCTGCCATGTCCTTCGCTCGTGTGTTATTGTGGAAAAAGAAATGATGGCCGGTTTCTTTGCCAGCCGAAACCAAAGCGTTTCGCGACTGCAACCATCTTGAGCGGCGTGCAATTTTTTCGTGCAGAGATTCTTGCCGAGCAGCGTTTAAGGCTATCACGTCGTGCCATCGAAAGTGATGCTGAGTTGGTCGGATGCGAGATGAGAGCTCTGTTGTCCATCATCGGGCTCATCGTGCAGCCTCCGCGCCGACAGAATGCGCTAAGAAGCGGGCCGAATTGCTCGCCTTTCTGACGATGATTGCCAAGCAATGAGACAACAAGTTTGTCCGTAGTCCGTACCGACGAGCCATGGCCCCCATGCACACACACTCGACTCTACTCTCCCGACTCGATCATGCATTCATGCGAAGTACCCATGTGAATGCCGCACCGGACGGGTGTTAAACGGCTGATTTGACGGAACCTCGCGCTCTCAAGGAGCGCATTCGCTCGTCCAGTAGTGACGAGGGCAAGGTACTTCTGTCTCTTCTGCCACCCTTTATTACGGCAACATCTGCTATCACCATCAACGACGTAGAAAGTCTCCTCGTACATCAGCCATGAGTGAATAATGATACGTTGTTGGAAACTGACAAACATTTCGGCAGCGGAAATTTAATCACCGCCACAACAAAAGTAAAAGTGTTGTCGAACGCTGACTTTGCACGAAAAGCTTTTTGCTTGGCATGATTCGTTTTTAGATTTCAATTGGTTTCGACGGAGCTGCCTTTCTAGGTGTGTCCTGGCGTTCGTTCAGCAGTCTGTACACAGAGTGCAGTTTTTCTCACGATCGCTTGGCGTTTGCATCATGATGGTGTCGATGCATTGCCTACTGGCGTACCCTTAGGCTCAGCTCGGCTTGCTTTGCCTTGTCGTTTGGCTTGCTTTGCCTTGCCTTGCTTTGCCTTGCTTTGCCTTACTTTGCCTTGCCTTGCCTTGCCTTGCCTTGCCTTGCCTTGCCTTGCCTTGCCTTGCCTTGCCTTGCCTTGCCTTCCCTTGCTTTGCCTTGCTTTGCCTTGCCTTGCTTTGCCTTGCCTTGCCTTACCTTGCCTTGCCTTGCCTTGCCTTGCCTTGCCTTGCCTTGCCTTGCCTTGCCTTGCCTTGGTTTCCTTTGGCTTGGCATGGCATAGCTTGGCTTGGCTTGGCTTGGCATGGCATAGCTTGGCTTGGCTTGGCATGGCTTGGCATGGCATGGCATAGCTTGGCTTGGCTTGGCATGGCTTGGCATGGCTTGGCATGGCATGGCTTGGCATGGCATGGCTTAGCTTGGCTTGGCATGTCTTGGCTTGGCTTGGCTTGGCATGGCATGGCATGGCATGGCTTAGCATGGCTTGGCATGGCATGGCTTAGCTTGGCTTGGCATGGCATGGCTTGGCATGGCTTGGCATGGCTTGGCTTGGCTTGGCTTGGCATGGCATGGCATGGCATGGCAGGGCATGGCATGGCAGGGCATAGATTGGTTTGTGTTATTCACTGTTCTCCCAGTCGAAGTTTCAATGCACTACTCGCATGCACCCATGCAACTAGCGCCTGTGGCCCATGTCTGTGGCCCATGCCTGTGGCCCATGTCTGTGGCCCATGCCTGTGGCCCATGTCTGTGGGTGATGCACGGGCGTATTAAAGAAGCGTTTCAGCAACGTCATCAGCAACCGCGGTGCGATCGGACGGACAATGGGACGGGCTAATCGCTTTTCGGATCGAGTAAATATCTGTTTATTAGCGCAACACAGAGTCGATTGTCCGGCGATAGAGAAGATGTCCGTGTGGACGTGTTTAACCTATTCAGTGGGGAAATTAGTCAGTCTGATTGAGATTTCCACGTACGACGTGGCGGACTTCCAGGGGCACACAAAACGGCGTCCCTAGCAAAGCACGAGTCATGTGGATAGTGGAGAGTCATGATCGAACGGTAGACACGTCGAGGCACATACGAGGAACTGTTGCAGCGCCGGTGCAAAAAGACCGTTACGAGGACTTTTTCAGAGTTAATAACATTTCGTGTTGCAGTCAAACTTTTTGCGCATCTTTTGAGCATTTCTTCGACATCCGATGCTTTACAATCGAGAACACGAGCAAGCAATCTTTGTGCACCCTTGGCTGTCCCTATTATCGCCTCCGTCGCCTCCCGGTACGTGGCCGAGGTGTCCGTCGACCGTCCGACGTCTGTATATCGTGTCGATCTGGGCCCATTGTTGACCGGCGCATTGTTGGCCGCGTAACGCCACGCCCCTGGCGGGCGCGAAATGCCAACACGCGGTCGACACTAATTAAAGCCCGGCGCACGCACAATGCGTCTTTGTCACGTTCTGGGACAAATCGCCGGTGAAAGGATTGGACGGGAAACGACACCTTTATGTCTGCGTCGGACAAAATTCCCTTGCGATAAGTCGGCTTAACACGCGGTTCACGCTGGATGTTTTCTTTTCACGGACTTGTGATGAAAACGAATGCATTCGCTGTCGGTGGCATCAACATGGCCGCCTCTGGATCGCCTGCTGTGGAGGTGGAACCCTTCACGTTCCCCCTGGCCAAGCGCATGCGTGGCATCTAAACAAACAAAATCGTATGCAAACCGTATTTCGCTTGATGCCCTGACAGCCTTGTTAATCGTCGGCCCGGGGCGTAATTATCCTCGTTGAGATCGAGCTCCGCGATACGCGGGTAACGTAATTTCGCTGCCGAGTTGCCGAGTGGTCTGGTTACACTTGTGAGACGTATGCTTCCCGTGTCGAGTGCAAGGTAGCGTCGCGCATGGAGTAATGCTCTGTAAATCATTGTCCGGCGTGCACATGTGCAGCCTGCGAGTTCGAGGCTAGGTTGCAGCCAGCTAATGCCGATAGGTGCACACTACGGCCATTTTTGGTCAAGGAATCTCCTGGCCGGCCGGTGCAGTGTGCAGTATAAATGTTGTTGTCTCATGGTCACTATATAGCGCTCTGCTCGCCGCGCCGCCTGCTGGCCGGTGAAAAAAACTATCACACCGGTTACGCTCTTTCCCTGGCTCACCGCTTTGTGTATTCTTCCGTCGACGGCCATTTCCCAGCCACGAATTGCTGACTTTGTGGATATGTCATAAATTTGTGCGAGGCTTTTTGATTGAAGCCCTCCCCACTACCTGATTGTCCTGGGCCTCGTTGCTCTGTCTCTGAATTACACACCCCTATCACATTGACTTGGTTTTGGCGACCGATGCGCGCAAGCGCACGTCTTGGTCATTGTTGGACCCCGTCATGGTCGATTGTACGACCTTTTTTGAATCCTTCTTCCCCCCCTGAGTTTCCTGGGTCTCGCTGCCCTGCCCCTGGATTACACACCCCTATCACATGGACCTGGTGTTGGTGCTCGATGCACGCAAGGGAACGTCCTGGTCCCTGCTGGGTCTCGTGTTGGTCGAGTGCTCAGCGCTTTTTGCGCCGTACCGAGCACCGAGACGACTACACCATCCAATTGTCGCCGCGCCCAAGCCCTAGCCTATAAGTGCAAGGCTCGACGGCGGAGGGTCGCGGGCCGGCAGCAACTGCAAGCCGCGCTGTCTAACGAATGCAATGAGATTACTCAATTAGAGGAACGTTGGCCATTGCAAGGACGGCGCTTTGTTGTTTTGTTGGCAGCGCTGCCGGTAATTGAGATCAACGACGGCAGAGAGACGTTCTTAGAAGGTGCGTTTCGTCCCCGTCCCTCGGCCATGTTGATTGTTGCACTCGCTTTGATGCAACTAACTTTAGTAGGTACCTGCGTGTTGCAAAATACTGACACAGTGAAAACACTGAATTCAGCCGCTAGCAGCGCGACCATCTCCCTTCTTCGGCGGGGCCTTCCCAAGCCAGTGCGCCCTCGAGCTGTGTATGCATCAGTACCTTTGAACGCACGCCTGACGAAATATCGGGTGCGGCCTCGGCTTGCATCACACGTCGAAAAAATTGCCTCGTCGGATACAGTTTGTGTGGCGCGGATGACTTTGTTCGGGTGTTTACAGAAGTTGCCCGCGAGATTTGATTAACACCGCCGCGCGGCCGTTCACTCGTGACAGACACCTAAGATGACCAGACATAAACCCAACGCCTGTCGTCTCGGCACAAAAACCGAGTGCAAACACCAAACACCGGCTAGATAAAGGACTTCAACCAGAAAAATGACGGAATGCATATTTCTTGCGATCATGGTCAGAGATTTTCTCCGGCAAGGCGGTGAATACGCGAGGAGAGTCGGGACCGAAGGGGATATTATGCTCAAACAAACACGACTCGTAAGCTGAAATGCTAATTCGCCAGCTCCGACCAACCAGGGCTCGGTGCCCCGCTAGTTCCATGAGCGATCGCCGCCCGCAAATCGCAGTTTGCCTCCATTTTTTCCGCGCAATTATTTGCAAACAAAGGGACGACCATTGCAAAATGGGTTAAACCGCCTTGCAGCTGCGTGCTGTACTTTTGCTCGCTGTACACTCGGAAAAATGCCTCCTCGGGTGCATGCGCCGGCCTGACTTTAGCAATGCGTCTTGCTCATGCGTGGGTCACGACGTTTAGCCGGTGCCCATCGGCGGCGACCTCCTCGGGTCTTGTAGCGGCCGTGCTGATTTCTTGGGCGACGCGTTTAGGTTTGAGCTATTGCTATCACAGTTTCTCGCAAAGGTGCCCGGCTCGCCCTCCGATCTCAGACCGGTCTGTCGCATAGCGTAGTCCGTTGTTGCTTAACCTAAAGCTCCAGAAGTTGACATTCCATCGAATGCCACTTGCATCACGTATGTCACGCTTGTCCCTGTCCATCGTGTTACGGGAAGCAGCGTGTCCCGTTGGAGCGAGTGGACCTCGCGACGCGATAAGCACGCGCGGGGAGGACATATCCATTTTCCACCCAGGGGGGGTCGGTTCAGTAACCGAACCCCGGCCCTCGCCGCCGAGGTACCACGGCTCCAAGTGCAGTGCAAACATTCATGCAGACAGAATAATATCAATAATAATGAGCATTGTTAGCCTAGCACGCTCAGCCCTCGCCGCAGTGCAGCGTGGTGCAGATAATGCGTGGTGATTATTTCCATGATTTATTATTTGAAAACACACTGGTCTCACTTTTAATACGTTTCTCACTCGAGGCTGATCTGGTAAAAACGCCGAATAACTCACTGCATTTGCATAAAGCTGCCATTAGATTCCTGGCCGCGGGCCGAATACGTCGATGCTAACCTCCGTCTTTTTGTTTCCCGTGTTTTCCAGGTGAGTGCGGGTCCTGTACCCTTGGAGATTGTAAATCGCGGTCCAGGACGCTGTCCTGTTATCGAGAGGCGGGTGAGTTGGTGATATCACACGGTGTATCCGCGGCAACGATAACGTTGCGTACCGCCGTCAGCATGTTTTCGGCGAACGGTGCTCGTTGACTGACTTTTAGCCAGTAACCGATCTAGGAGGGAGTACGGGTGCAATCAACGCCCTGAAAAACGTGTAGTCGTCCAGCTCAAAGCAGGGCTGTATTCCCTCGATGCTTGAAAACATGGAGTAGCCAGCCGCGCAAATAGCACCGTGGCCCGCACAATTGCTTGCACCTTGTCCGGCGAGTGGACGTCTACGCCCAGCAATTATCACCTCGCCTTGGTGCTCGTCGTGGAGCCGAATTCTGTCGGTCGAACCAATTCACACCTCGGCGGGACACGGCGAGAAGTCGCAGCAAAGAGCCATCTTCTTCTCCGAAAACCACCGACAGCAGGTGATGCCGCGGCCAGAGGCTTGAGCTGTTTTTTCTCCACTTAAGCCATTTTATGAGAGCGTTTTGAGGCGATGTCGACGAGTACATCTGCAGCGGCAATTTGATGGCTGCCGACATGACTGCAACGGCGTGTGATTGTCAAAATAGGGTCTTCATGTAAACGAACGCGTCTTGAATGAGTCGTGCGTCCCGCGGAGGTTAGGTGCCTCGATCAGCGGCAAAGCGTTTAGCATTTGTGATGACCGTCGGCAGGCGGAGCGTTTTGCCGAAACCCGATCACGCGACGCATTATCAACCCGGCCGATGGGAAAATCGACGTCTCTGCGTTAGCGCACCTGAGTTTTTGTCAAAGTGCCGAATGCCAGCACATCGTCGTTCAATACGCGAGTATGTGCGGAGTCGCGGTAGATAATGGTCGGAAGTCGTACTGGTCGGTGGTAAAAACGAGCAGTTAATGCGACTGCGCTGCCGGGAATGTCGCCCCGATGCTGCGCACTGTCGTCTGCGCAAGGGCAGGGCAGTTCCCATGGGGAAGTCAAAAATGCCCCGAGTCGCGTCCGAAGATCTGATTGCCGCTAACGGGACATCGTGGACTCCATGTTGGATCTGCTGAATATATTAGCGCACGTTGTCGTTGCTTATGGACGGTCTTGGGGATTGGATCTGAGGAAAAGAAATGGCTCTGAGTCTTAGGGCAGGATGCTATGCAACGAATTGCTACATGCTATTGTGATGCTATCTGCGGAAAGTCGTATTATGACATTGTCTTTGTTCTGTATTACATGGGAGTGTTTATCTGGCGGATTCCCTGGGTATCCAAACCAGCACGAAGACGAAACAGGGACGCAATGTTTTCGCCCTTGGCTTGGGCTTGGTCCTGTCGAGAAGCAGGGTATCCTGTCGGAACGAGATGGTACTCCTTGACACCAGAGGCTGGTGTCCCTTTGGGCGCTAGACAGAGAGGGATGGTCGCCGTGCCTGAAGGCCCAGTATCCCGTCAGAAACGGGATGGGGGGGGGGGGGGGGGGGGGGGGGGGGGAGACGAAGGACGTCGGTCGGGGATTTCGACGCCCGGGCCGACACGCCCCCATCCTCCTCGACGTCGACTCTTCAGCTCGTCACGACCGCGCAGCTCTCGAGTCTGATTTAAGATGCGATTGGCTTTTGACAATGATATTTAAGTTAATAACACGTTATCAAGCATTTCACGAGTGGAGGATATGGTTGCATTATTTGCACTTAAGTGCTGACAACGCTTGATTAAGGGTTAGATATATGCAAGCCGCATTGTGATAAATCTCTGTGTAAACAACGCCGTGGCATTTGCGATCCGGCCGACCAGCCGACCGACCGACCGACCGGCCGACTGGCTAGACGAATCATCCTTCGTCATATCCCTCCAATTTCAAGATATTTATCTCAATTTACATACCTTCCTTGTTATCCATACGTAGATTCGTGCAGCGCGAGGCTTGTTTGCTCGATCCGCGAAGATAGCCCGACTCTAATCATTGCTGGCCGCTCTGACAGCACCCCTTGCTCGCACGCTCTCGCCCCGGCCGACCCGGCCAGAGCACGGAAAACAGACCAAGGTTTCAATTTCATTCACACGAATTCGCTTTCGGTGAAAATGCTTGACCATTATAATCTTTTCGCTGTGGCCTTCTATTGATTCCTCGTCGCCCAGCTCCAAGTTTGCCTGGCGGAGAGTATCGACACCACTGAACGAAATCGCGGCTGTAGATGGTATCAGCGATCGCTCGGCGAGGCGATTGAGAGCGTTCCCTAAGTAATGTCGGCCCGTTTTGCTGCCAGCTCAATTGGAGGTCCCACATCTAGCATGTACCAAGCACCTCCTTGGCGTATCTGCATGGTCTTCCTCTCGACGGCTCGATGTGTGTTGCTCTCGAGAATGTTAGAGTTTGCATCACGCTTCTCTCGTGTCGTGATCGAAGACCTCGTTTTTATGATTTACTGACCGTCTTCGCGTTTATATCCACAAACTACGCGCCGTCTCAAATAAACAAACTACCTTCGATCTATAATTATGGGAAACTATCTACGTTTTTGTTGAGTCGTCAATTAAATTTTTACTCGCCATATATTAAGTTCTGATTATTTAAAATAGCTACAATTGGGCTACGTTGAAGCATGACAAGCTCTCCTAACTTAATTACAGCGTACTAAAAGTGTTTGGTGTTCTTTCATCAAAACTAAATGTAGACTACGGGCAGTTTATTTCACCGTGTTTCCTGAAGACAAGAGTGATGATACGCCGTCGACCAGCGCGGCCCGAACTGTGCGCAGGGGCCAAAGTAATAACTGAACAAACACTATTGTCTCTTCTCCTGAGGCGCAGAATCAAAGTGCAGTACTCGTTGGTGATATCCTTTCCCCGGCGAGGAACATAAATCTCTGGGCAACTAGCCATGTCACCACATGTAGGTACTTACCTATACCGAGCACTGAATGCGCCATCCTTGTTGCTACATTGTGCCTTGTTACAGTGCAGCGTGCATCGGTACCCAGTTATTCCAGTCTAGGAGGTCATTATCTTGAGATGGATTCCTTCCAGCTAAGTTTGTTCTTGTTGTTAGATCTGCCTGCTTATAGGCAGCCGAGCGCAGTGTTAAGACGTGTGTACTATGGGAGCTGGCTCCACTTAGCTGAAATGATAGCCACGGAGGAAATTATGCGCCCCGTTCCGTGTGCCCGGGCAAACGCAGTCCGGGCCTCGGCGCTGTCTGCTTGCTTGTTTTAATGCTTTGACCACGAACGAACGAACGAACGAACGAACGAACCGCTAGAAAAAAGAATCTAGTTTGTACGCTAATTTCCGAAGAATGTTATTTGAAAAGCGTAGAAACGTACATGAATCCACATGGTGTTGCGATGATGTGCGGTGAGGTGCGCGGTCACCGTGCGGCTGCGCGTTGTTTGCCTATCGGTCCAGGGTTGAACAAATAATGGTACGACTCGCAAGCCACAGAACCAATCATCGCGCTCTCATTATAGCCCGCAATATCATTAAATAGCAGTTTTCGAAGATCGACTATCTAACGACTTTTTTCTGGTACCGTTTTTAATCGGTTAACAGAACGATCCCGTACAGACTCGTGTAAACGCGTATATATGTGTGTGTGTGCGTGAGTGTGTTAATATTGGTACAAAAAAATTCCGATATTGCGCGGTTCTCGGCAGCCAACAGCTTGCATGCTGACTCTTGTGTAAATGGGAATCCAAGATGTGATCGTAGTCGATATCGACAGACGGTATTACACGCGGTATTATCTAGTTATCAACATTAAAGCACACGGTATTTTAGCGATTTCGACAGCGTTCGAATGGTGTTATGTGTCAGAGGGACTGGCGTTGCTCCGGATATTGAGGCAACGGCGAAACTCTCGGGCAATGCGATCGCTCTAGGACGAATTGCAAGATGATCAAAACCGATCTATCACACGGCGTCAATCAAGATCACAAGTCTTTGTTCACGATTCATCCCGTGGCCGAACTTCGAGACTTGATCTAGTTCAACGTCACATTGGTGTCTTTTGACTTGTGAGCGATGCGCTGACACCCCTGGGCCTCGAGGAACTCTACGTGTCCATGCGAGGAACGATCAAACCGCAGGCCGGCGGCTGACGGAAGCGGTGGCCGCTCGGTGGACAGACCGCACGGCGTCGTCGGTGACACCCGACCCGACGCTAATCGCTTGGATAATCGACGCCAGTCGAGTGTGCGACAGCGTCGCGGGGAGCGACCTGCGTGTCAACGGAAGGCGCCGACGAGCAAGTCATGATGGCGGGTAATTAATTCGGCCTGGCGGGCGGATTGTGCGGGTGTGCACGTGTTCCCTGGGCAAACAGAGGCGCGACGACGGCGACGCTCCGGGCGCTGCGTTCGGGGCAAAAAGGGGAGGCGATGGAGCGCGACACGGCTTCTTTTTGCTCCTCCGCGGTGACGGCAATGCGTCGCTGCGCCGGGCGATTCTTGGCTTTAGAGTCGACCGTCAATGAGTATCCTTCCACGACAAGCCACACAATGTTACAACAACACTGTGCCGATCGCGGCAATCTTTACCCAAGAAAAACGCTCGATGACTCGAGGCGCTTCGACCGCAAGAAACACTCCACGGCATGGGCGTGTTTCGGGAAACTTTATTGATTTTTCGATAGCACCGATAAGTAACCAAGCTATAAAAATATTTTCTGAAATCAATATTTAATGAATAATCATGTTTCCCCGAGCGTGGGAAGCGGGAGAAAGCACGATGATTATTAAAAGTTGGGTAAAATGATTGACTACGGTTTAATTTCCGATCCGTACTTCGTTCAGCCGTTAGCCGTGGATGTCGAGGCGTCCTTTCTTTCGAATGGTCCTAGTGCTAATCAAGTGTCGGCCAGCACGGCAAGCGGCGATCGAATGTGTGAATTTTGCCAGTCAGTCGCTTCTTTCCACGGCCGGCGTGGATCGTGGCTCTCAGGGTAATTGCATCGAGCGAGACGGCGTGCAGCAGCGTCTTATCGCAGGTCGGGCTTTCACTTTCACCGAGAGGACCCTCTTGCGGATCGATTTATTGCCCTTTGCCTTCCCAGCAGCCTAGGGGGGCGTACGAAGCCCACGGTCTGATTGCACAGCCCCGTGGAAAGGCATGTCGTGTTGCTTTGTCCAAAAACCGAGGCGATCCATGCCCTGGACAGTTGCACTGCAGTTGAGCTGATGTCGAGTACGGGCCGAGCTAATAAGATCAGCAAAGCGGCTGCAATTGCAGTTTGAATCGATTGAAGTGTACCCGAAGCAAGACTGTTTTGAAGATTGTCTGTGCTGGTCTCAGCCCGTGGTGGATTCTTTGTGCCGGGTCCATGTCTCGCTGGCCGTGTGCTTGAAGGGCTGAGCTGGCCGACACCGTTCGATCGGATCTCTCGGCCAAGTGTCGGCGGTTCGATCGGCGATCGACACTGGCAACACTGGAAGCACGTCTTCGGCTGCCTGCGGCGTCCATCTCGGTTCGGCCATCGCATAGCGTCTAGTTAGTTTGGTCGTGGCTCGTCGGGTCCGGCCGAAGTGCGCACGAGTCGCCGGGCAGAGAGCTCTCGTCGGCCGGCAGACGGGCGGGAGTTCTCCCGCACTCACTCCTAGTCGTGGAAATCGTCTGCAATTGTTAGTCGAGACTGGCTTTGTGTTCGGGATCATTGACAATGTATGGGGGTTGGGTTTTGTGGTTGGTCGCCTTTCGTAGTATTTGGAGCAAGTTAGTTCCCTGTTTGTTTTGTCAAACACTTTGGGGTGTGTTATTTTCTTTCCAATCCTTGTAATAATTTCATAAATTAAACGCATCCTTGTAGAAAGTGCATGCCCCTTGCGCGGTCCACCCTAGTAATCATCGTTTCCAATCAACAGACTTCTGAACAAAAATGCCTAATTGCATGAATTTCATTAGTCACATTTTTACCTCTAACCGCATAAAGAGCGGCGACCTGGCCGGCCGTCCTGCCGCCCGTTCGCGGTACACCGTATGTAAATATGTGCATTGCAAGCGGGCGGAATCAGGGGCGTTGCTTCGCGGCAGCGGCGGTTAGTGGTAATTTTTTCATTGTGGATCCCATAAGACAATTACATGGTAGAGACCCTACCTTTCTACCTTGTAGCATGGCATGCTAGTATAATGTAGGCTGCCTGCCTGCCTGCCTGAATACTTGGTTCCATCCAACAAAGAAATGGAAGAAATGACAAGACATAATTATGGCCTGCACATGTTTTACTGTGAGCACCCATCAGTTATTATCCGAGCTGTGAGCCTAGGTTTGGTGCTTGGCTAAGGACGTGTGCTCACTTGCCGTTCGACGTATCGGTAATAACGTTACCTGGCTGCCCGAGATGTGTTCCCACATTGTCCACCATTTCCCTTCCACACATAGCTTTGCACATAGCATGCAGCCGACGTTTGAAAGATGAAAGCATGATATGGCTGCTCTTTTCTTCTGCCGAAAGGAATCTTCAGACAGCAATACACCTTTGATTTGGCATCACAAAAAAGGCAAACTCTTTGAAAGCCGTCGCTGTACATGGACATGCGTTTAGCTGATTAAATACTCATATATTTTTCACTGCAAATAGCTAATTTAGTACGGCAATATAAGAGAGCCGTTTCGCTAATAAGTGATTGTTTAGCCTTGTATGGCCATTACGTTCGGGCTGCTAACGATATGTGATGGTCTCTCTCGTATGGCACCCACCTCTGACCGCGGCGAGCACGGTGTGGTGATTATGTTTGGTGCGGGGGGCGGAGGGTCGGCGACGGTACGTGCAGAGAGGATGCCCGACGGGGGGATGGCGATGCACGATCAGGCGAGCAATGCCTCGTTGTTGTCACCGGATCCCATGCCCGGGCGCTGTGAAACTATCACGGCTGCATCGGACTGCATTTCGCCTGCATTTCCTTGCCCCGCGCCGAGGTGTCCACGGGTGCAATTATTTCAGCGCTAACAAGTGCCAACTCGCGTTACTTTTATTTGTTACGCGCGTGGTTTTTTCTGCGTGTTTTGCAACGAGTAGTGTGGGAATCGCTCGCTTTGTTGCCCTCCTGAGCATGCGAACGCCGAGCGCCGAGCTTCAATGTTGGTATTGCAATAGAAGATCGACCGCGCGTTTTATTGACTTCATCCTCTTCAGAAAGTTCGCATTTGTATAAAGCTGCACGCTCCATTTGTGGAAATACCAGCAATTTGTTTTACTGCACCGCGTGTTAAGCTGCCATTTTCCGACTCCCTGCAGTTGGCATTTGTACAGCATCCCTTCTTAGCGTTCCGCGGTCCTGGGTCCCGATTTTCCCCCGATTTTCCCCCGATTTTGCGAGTCCTTGAAGCGTTTCGGGTACCTGCCCGTGTTGCTGGCGATTCGTCGACTCCATTGCCGTGCTAAGGAGGAGGTCGAGGCATGGAGGGAGCCTTGCGTGCCGCCGCCTATTATCCGTTCCTTCTCTTCATTAACAACCTGGTTACTGGTCGTTGGTGCACGAGGACCGGCCAGCCATGCATCTTGTGTCCAAGGCGGCCCGGACACCCTCCAACCATCGCATGAAGAGTTCGAGTTACATGTGTGAACCAGGGAATGTTGGGAGACTCCGTGCACGGCGATCGGAAATCACGCTCTACCATCTTTAATTACATTGGTACAGAGCCAATTGTGTAGGCATACTCCAATATATAGTGCCTGCATAGCCACATATTATAGGATAGTTAATCTTAGATAGGTCTTTTACTAGTCTATTGAAAGATTAGGTTCGTGTTACATTCGTTTTGAAAAACTTTTGAATAAGTGCAAACAGAGCGAGTGTGTTCTGCAGCATGCAATTGCCCGCAAGTATCTGGTACACATATTTTATTGAGATGCTGTATCGTTGTTTTTTGCGTCGTCTTTAGGTTTCGTTTTATAAAATGATATAAAAAGCGATTTGTTCGAAGTGCGCGGTAACTTCCCGCGAACATTGTTTGCAGAATCGTTTGGCAGCTAGGAATGCTAAGTACCTCGTTGGTGAGCGCTGACAAAGGTATACTTTCGCTGCAAGTGGAGCAACTTATCAATCTGCGCCTCGAACTCGGTACCTCCAGCCACGACTTGCTCCGTGAGCGCTTGCCGTGCTGGGGTGCAGCAAAGGCCGACATCATGCCGTCGAATGCAGTGAAAGGTGGAGGCGTTCACAGCCGGGAATTGCCCACGATCACGGCAACTTAGCGCGTCGCGACGGTGGAAAGAATCTGCTATACGATCTTCGGTTTTGAGAATTTTTTTTTCTAGAATACTAGCTTTTGGTCTACTCCCCAACGAGGTTCGTCGCACGTTTCACGAGTTTGTCGGGCGGTAGTGCCCCTCTGAACGCATGGCGTCGCTTACCCTGCAAAAGTTACGACGCCGGATATGAGGCAAGCAGATCTCGAGGACCATTAAATTTGTTACAATAGCAATGCACGCCCATGCAGCTGGGATTGAAAAATACTTACATCAGGGTGGGAGACGTTCCGAGGGTCTTATCCCCCCACCCCCCGTACAGAACGACGAAATCTGAATGTGTCCCTAGACTCGGACAAGGCTGGTCAAGGAAAAGTGGAAAGCGTTTTACACGAGCGCCGCCTGTGTCTTCTTGTCGCCAGGGCGAGGGCGTTTAGCTCCCTTCGTTCGTGCGACAAAACCTCGGCGGGATAAGTCAACGTTGACCTGATTGAGAATTTGTGCTGATGCTTGTCAAAGGGCCTGAAATGTTCCTCTCCGGATTCGGAAAGCCACAACCCTCGCGCTGAGGTTGAAGCCCTTGTGTGCACCCTGCCCGTGTTTTCTTCTGCCTGCTATAATATTGTATCTCATTCCCTTGCTTATGTAAGCGCACCGTTTTTCCCTCTTCGAAGTGCGCAATTCTACAACGGCGATTAGTTGAATTCGCTGCTCGCACATCATCTTTGTTTGCAAACCTGGTTTGATTGTTTCGATTGTTAAGTCTTCGATTGCGAGTATGATTTATCAAGTACGAGCGACGCAGTACAAATTTACATTATAATGCTCGGTACCTACCATTCCCCGCGTACACCGAATGACCCTTGGCGAAGGTAAAGGTTAACAATATGTGAGATTTATTTAGCATAGAGCCAGTTGCCGGCTGTTATTACCCGGCTTTGGTCACTCCTATGGTCGTAGAGATGATCTCCCTATACGAAGATGGAGTAATCGCTCGAGGAATATTATGTGGGTGGATCCCGCAGATGCGGAGGATAACCTTAACTACGTTGGAAATAAACGGTGCTCGGTAAATATTTTATGTTGTGAGTTAGCCGGTCGTTCGGCCAGGCAGCTCTTGGAGGCATGGACCACGGTATCGACGTGGAGTCTTCGACCGACCGACCGACCGAACACTGGTCTACCGGCTGGGGCGATCACACAACGCATCGTTAGCTAGCGTCGTTATCAAGCCTCCGACCGGCGGGTCGGGTCGGGACCGTCATGCGCGGTTTCGGCTCGGCTGTAAAACTTGCACGCGAAGTCACCGACTTGGGCTGCAGCTGCAGCGGTGTTCTCACCGAACTATGCGACACCTGAAAGCGCTGAAATATTCCCTAGAAATTGCTATGCATAATCAGCGCGCTCGAATTTCTTGTTTTTCTCCCAACTTGAATGTCCATAATTGTTTTAAATTATTTTTATTATCCCTTTTATAAATAGTCATCGTTTTTAATGTATATTTTAACAAAATGATGTTGTGTTTTCTACGAGCTCTTTGAACACCGAATCGCGTCTGAGCCTGCAAGTCGGTATTGTCGCTTATGTGTGTGTGTGTATGTGCTTGTGAAAAGAGCCCAGTCACTTGCGCGTCTCGCCGAACTCCTTTGCTTTAGTCCGCGCGCCGGCGATGGCAAAAAACCTGGCCGGCCAGCGCACGTCCGTCGCCCGGCATATCGCTTGGTGTCGCGCCGGGTCGCGGTCGAATCCTAGCGTGGAGACCCAAATGCGCGGCGTCTCGGTGGAGCTCGGGGTGGCATTTAGCTCAATTGGGGTGGCTAGCGGGAGAAAACAGTCGGGATTCTTGGCATGCAAGGTTCCACACTCAAAGGAAAACGCGGTTTCGGTTTCTATTAAAGTCATATCACGGGATTTATTGTCGCTGCAATCCTCTTGTTTAGGAATGCATTTTTATACCAATTATTTACAAAACACATTTCTTATTCGATACCATTCGATTATCATTCTTCATTGTCTGTTGAAGCAAAATAATAAACAACAAAATCTCGTTCAGCAAGTGAAATGTACAGTCATTCGCATTTAATACGAAGAAGTCTTCTTAGTCAAAGCGATCCTCTCGATGGTTACGAAACCAAATCTCTATCATACAATGGCAAGGACAAACGCGTCAACCCTTTAACAACAAATAACAGGAAAATAACATTTTTACCTTTTATTGTACAATTTGTATAGGTACACCTAGCTGGACGAAATGTTTGAGTCGAATAGCACCAGGATCAGAAGCAAGATAAAGTGTACAAAAGTCGCGTAGCAAAGAATGCAGCATAGAATTTACAAAATGACTAAAATAAATTATTTATAAAGGCACAATAACATACTATTTTATTCACAACACAGCTTTCAAACTCAGCAAAATCACGATGACACAACCTAGTTTAATGAACCGCTCCGAAGAACATTTTCTGCACGGGTCGTCGTCATCGCTAGCAATGCTCTCACTAAACACTAGGCGGCAATGACAGAAGTGCCAAGGCGGCCGTTGTCCGGCACCCTGCCTCGCATGGGGGCGTTGCGCTCGCATTGAGTCTCGAATGTTTCGCCCCGGGAGATGGCGGACCATCGTGCACCTCGACACTCGCACACACAAAGTCATTGACGATCACAGAATATAGGACGGTACGACGATCTGACAGCGCGGGGTCTGTCAGCGATCATCACCACGGCATCGCAGGCGTTAAATGTGGATAGCAACTGACCTCGCCGTCTGAGACGTGGGGTTGTTGGGCGTCGCCGCCGCTGCCGCCGCCGCTGCCGCTACCGCCGCCGCGTGGTGGTTGCTGTTGTTGGCGGCGACGTGGTTGATGTTGTGGTTGTGGTTGTTGTGTCGGTGCACGTGGTGGTGAACCGCCTGGTGGTGGTGATGGTTGCTCGCGCCTCGATGGTGCACGTTTGCCGCGCTCCGTCGCTGGTTGTTGGGCACGTCGGGCAAGGCGAAGCGCAGCTTTTCCCAAAACAGTTTGTCGCCCCATTGCAAGTACGTGTTGGTCTTGAGGTACAGCCTGATGTCGGGGTCCAGGTCTTTCTGTGGCACTTCGCCCAGCAGCACCACGATCAGTCTTCTCCGTCGGTCGCGCAGCACCTGATGGTGTGCAGACTTGAATTCGAACCGGCACCACTCGGACTTGATAAAGTTCTCTGACAACACCATGATGGTGCGTCGCGACGACTCCACGGCGTGCACGATCGTGTCCGCGATGAACGCGCCGACAGGAAAGTCGCGATAGTGCAGACACAGCTTGTACGGCGGGTCGCCGTGCTCGAGGATCGGCGCCAACTCTTCGGCGACGAACGCCTCGTCTTTTGACGAGTAGCTGACGAACGCGTCGAACAGCTTCTCGCGGTCGTCGCGGTCCACGTCGGCGCCGCGGTAGAACAGGCGAATGCCAAACCGCGCGTGGAACCAAATGCGCATCTCCTGACGGAAGAAGAACACGAGGAGGGTGGCGACGATCACGACGACGAACGCGGCGAGGGTCGCGATCAACAGGGGAAGGTAGTCTTGGATCGCCTGTCGCTGTATTATCGTCTTGGTCAGCGTGTAGTTGCCGTTGAAGCTGCTGTTGACGAAGTTGCCGCCGACACACGCGGATGCGTTGTCGTGTAGAAGGTAGAAGCCGGCGACGTCGTGGTCTCCGACAGTGTCCTGCTCGACGACGACGACTGCGAGGCTGTTGTCTGGCTCGGAGGCGTTGGGGCGGCCTCGTGCAGGGTACGCACAACGCAGTGAGCTGAGATCGGTGATGACGTCTCCGGCCTGTCGCAGCCATTCTCGGAACCGTTCGGTGAAGTCGCAGTCGCAAGACCAGGGGTTGGCAGATAGTGACACCTCGGTCAACGCCGAAGACAGCTGCCACACGGCAAACTGCGTCACGCGGTTGTGGTCCAGACGCAGCACACGCAGCTCGCGCAGCGGCGAGAAGGTGCCGTTGTGGATGGTCGTGATACGGTTGCCTTGGAGATAGAGTTCGCGCAGACCATCCAGGCCCTCGAACTCGTGTCCCTTGAGCTCGCGCAGTGCGTTGTCCTCGAGGTGCAGCAGCTCCAGCTCTTTCAGTCCATTGAACGTGCGGTTGTGAATTATCTCCACGTTGGACGCGTTCATGAACAACACCTTCAAGCGCTTGCGCCCGATGAACGCGTGGCTGCCGACGGCGCGGATGTCGTTGCCGTCCAGGTAGAGCTGCGTGGCGTCCATTGGGATCTGGTCGGGCAGCGCGTCCACGTAGCCGGCGTTGGCGCAGTCCACCACGTTGGCCGACCACGATTGATCGTGGTAGCACGTGCAGTTGGTCGGACACGTCATCTCGCAGTCGCACGCGTCGAAGTCGCAGCAATGGCACAGCGCAAAGCAGTGCGTCTCGTAGCGACACAGGAACTGGTGCGGTGCAGCCTCGACCAGGGGGACATAGGTTCGACCCCGGTTGTACAGTAGCTTGCAAAAGATGCTGTCCAAGTCCATTAGCTTGGGCTGGTTGCGTGGTCGCGAGTCGGCGCCGACGCGTTGTAGCCAGTCCATGGTGCAGTCGCACTGGTAGGGATTGCCGCCGATGTAGAACTCGGGCAGGGACTTGTCGGCGGCGACCGCCGAGATGCGCAGCGAGTTGGGATTGAGCGAGGTTATCTTGTTGCCAAAGAGATCGACGCGCGTGAGGTTCGGTTTCTTGAAGAACGTGTACGATTGCACCTTGGAGATGAGGTTGTCGTTTAGGAAGAGGAGCTCGACGGAGTCGGGGATCGCACTGCCGGTGATCTCGGTCAGGCGGTTGGCGCTGGCGTCGAACGTGCTCAAATGCAGCTGACTCTCGATCTCGAAGTAGTTGCCGAGCTCTGCGATTCGGTTGGCGTGGATGTCCAGCCATTGAAGGCCTGTCGGAATGAGCGCGTAGTCGAACCACTCGAGTTGGTTGTCGGAGATGTTAAGCCAGATCAAACTCGGCAGCTTCGTGAACAGCCCGCCGATGTCCGACAGCGCGTTGCCGTCGAGTCGCATCGCCTGGATGTTGCCGTTGTTGTCGAACGCCCCCGCCTCGATCTTGGCGATCTTGTTGCGAGACAGATTCAGGATTTTCAGTGATGTCATCTTGTCGAAGATGCCCTTTGTGAGGTTCCCGATGTTGTTCTCCGTCAGTCGCAGCCCATAGAGATGCTGCATGCTGGCGAAGGTGGTGTTCGAGAGGGTGGCGATGTGATTTTCGCCGAGGTCAAGCGTCTTCAGCTGGGGGACGTCGGAGAGCACGCCGGGCACCTCGAACAGCTTGTTGCCGTTCAGGTGCAGATCCTGCAGACTGGACGAGTTCTTCAGCGCGGCGGGGTGGATTGTCTCGAGCAGGTTGTTGTCCAGAGAGAGCAGACTGAGCACGAAGAGGCCGTTGAACGAGAAGCTGTCGATGGCGGCCAGCTTGTTGTTGGAGAGGACGAGCGTGTGGAGGTTGTAAAGCGACGCGAACGTGTTCTCCGGCAACGTTTCGATGCTGTTCTCTTCCAGCTTGAGGATCTGCAGGCTGTAGAGGTCCTTGAAGACCGTCGGCTCCAGCTTGGCGATGCGGTTCCTCGAGAGGTCGAGTACCACGAGGCGGACGAGGCCCGTGAACGTCGCGGCGTTGACCCACTCGGCCGTCAGCTCGTTGCCAGACAAGTCCAGAACCAGCAGCTGCGTCAGCCCGGCGAACAGTCCCGGAGCTAGCACGTTGATCGAGTTGTTCTGTAGATAGACTTCCTGGACGTCGCGCGCGTCGCCGAACAGCTCGGGAGGCAGGCTGGACAGTTTGTTGTCGGCCAGGCGGAGGACAGTTAGTGAGGAGAGGCCTTCGAGCGCACGATCGGCCAGGAACGACACACCGTTGCCCTGTAGGTGGAGGCGTTGTAGCCGCGACAGGCCGGCCAATGCGGCCGGTGGGATCGAGTCGATTGAGTTGTTAGACAGGTCCAGACTCTTGAGATTTCCGCCGCAGCGCTCGGGCGTCGCGACGCCGGCGCCGAAACGGAAGCCGACCACGTCGCGGATGCGATTGCGCGTGAGGTTGAGGTGCTCGAGACTGCGCAGCGGACAGAAGACGCCGTCGGGAACGCTCCACATGTTGTTCTCGCCGAGGTCCAGACGCTCGAGCAGCGCCAGCTCGTCGGCAAACGCGTCGGCGTGCACCTCCAGCGCCATCGCCGACCAGTCCGTGTTGTGCGTGCGCACAGTCAGATTACGCAGCTCGCGCAGCCCGCGGAACGCGCCCGCCGAGAGGTTGCCGATCTTGCAGAACTCGATGGCCAATTCGCGCAGCTCGACCAGGGGACGGAAACTACCCGCACTCAGCGAGCTCTGGAAGAACAGGACGTCGCTGCACTCGAGGCGCAGGCGCACCGTGTGGTGCGGCTGAATCACGCTGAAGTTGGTGTTCTCCAGTTCGCTGTTGATCGTGCGCAGACGGCACACGAGCGCGACGTCTTCGTCGGCGTCGGCGTCGGTGAGGGCGTCGCCGCCGAGCGCCACCCACTTGCACTCGTCGGGCGCCTGGTAACGCAGAGCCTTGCTCAGCGACGCCGAGAGGACGCCGAAGATGGCGACGAGCAGCACGGTGAACAGCACGGGGCCCACTTGCATGGCTAGGCTGGTACGCACTTCACACGGCTGCACACGGCGACACACGACGCAGGCCCGCGCGTCATCGCGGGGCCCAAACACACGCTAGCGAGCCAAGCGCTAAACCGTCGCTCGGCTCACCCATTCACACAGCTAGAACACGGGGGGGCGGTGGGCGGTAAACAATGGGGTAAATGTTTGACTAAACACGGTGATCACTGCGCTAGGGTAGGTATCCAGGTGGCGACGCTCGTTACAGTTGTCTCGTTGTGCAATGCATCTCGGTGCAGCTAGTGTCACGTTGCGCGCGCAGCGATTTTGCTGCGTCCGACCGACCGGTGGGAGATTCGAGACTCGACTGGCGAGTGGACGCCACGGCGAGTGAAGTCTGTCGGCTGGCAGCCATGGCCTTGTCCCTCCTGCGTTCCCTCGGCCGGCCGCGACGGTGCCGCCATCTGTGTGCTGCTGGGAGGCACCCGTCGTCTTCGGCAGGCAGGCACCCTCCACCCCCACTGCAAGCCACTGCCATGGGACAGTTTTCTGCAAAATCTCAAAGCTGTCCCTGATTCCTCTTTGTTGACACAGCAGGAATTGGCACCATCCATTAGCGTCACATGCTAATTGCCGGACAGTCCTTATGCTCGCTAATTTTATTAATTGTTTCCAATCAGTCCGCCGGCAATTATCCCATTAATTCACTATGTACATTGCGAATGTACCAATCGAGCGAAATTATTGCTGTGCATTACTTATTTATTCTAGTGTTTATTTAGTTAGGCTACGTGCATAGAGCCGCAGAGGCAGGCAGGTAGTGATTAGCTACGGCATTGTTCATTATGTGCATAGTTATTTTCTTGACCATGTCTCATACGCGGCGAAGAGACCGGTGTAAATATTCCTTGTTGTTTGGAGGCAGCAGCGACGGGCTAGCCGCTGCAGACGTTCTGTGCGCAGGCGCTTCTGTACAACCTGCTCGCTTGACTGCTTGCTGGAATTTAAACACACAGATAAATATCCACCGATTTTTACACACAAACTGTATTCTTAGGCAGTGGGAAATAAAGTTGATAGGATCGTGATAATATTTTATATGTGTGGAAGGTATAAAGCACATTCGCTTGAGCTAATAGGCATGTTCGGTGTGTGCCTGGCACAGTGGTTCTTGATATGTGAAGCCTTGCTGCTTGTTTTTCTTGCATGCAGGTAAAGCGAGAAGGGAATTGGCAGTCTGCCGGTAATCACCTTCCCTAATCTTTGGTAAACCTATGTAATTCAGGGTTTAATTGCTTTTTGGCGCTCCCTTTATAGGGTCTATGGGGGAGTGATGCCATTTGCCGGGAACCATTTGATATACCTACCGAAATGTTTGGCAGGGTGTGCTCGGCGCCTCCCCCGTTTCGCATTTTTCTGCCGTCCGTCTGTCATTCTTTTAAAACGTCTATAATTAAATCGGGAAAACGCAAACCGTTTAATTACGTCTTTGGACATTAGCAACGGCGTACGGGCGGCCGATGGGCAACCCTCGGCTGAGAATCCGCTCGACGTCGACCCCCCGTGCCTGACGGCGTCCGCCCTCGGCGCCCGTCAGAGGCCCTCGCCGAACACCCCGGCAACACGGACAGACTTGGCGAACAAAGAATGTGATGGTAACGCAAACACAGGTATACAATGGGATGCATCTTGACTCTTGTGATGGAGGTAACTCATATTACCGCCCGCTGACACGGTAAACGAAACGTTCTGCTGCACAAAAGCAGATGATTTTGTGGTTTTCAAAAACGTCAAATGCCGTTGCTTGATGCAGCCCATCATGTTGCTGTATAATAAGACTTTTATTTCTTGATCAGATCTGGCTCCTGACGCTGCATGTTATGGCGAATGGAAAATCAATTTTCTATTATAAATGAGATTTCGGCCGCGGTCGGTTCTCTGCGTGGTTGACCCAGAATCCGCGCGGGTCACGTCCGGGGCTGCGGTCCCGGCGCTGCTCGATATCGCTCGTGCCAGCTCGTGTTTTCAATTTCGGGCGAAACCGTAATAATCGCCCCCCCTCGGTAGACCGCGGTACGCAATTCGCCCACCGCCGCCGAAGACAGAAGCTATTTGTACAGGTATTACATTCGGTCAGTCTGCCGCGTACGCGATACCGCATGTAACAGTGAACGGCATTACGCACGATGAGGTTCTGCAATGTCCCGCTGTACCGAGCCGTACGCCGCACGGGTCAATCTTGTTCAGACCGATTTGGCGTCAACCTTATTAACATATTAATAGATTGCCGTGGACGCGGGCCATTGTCTTTCGGCGGGTCGTGCCGTCAGAGTCGGAGGACGCGCCTCTAGACTCCGTCTCGTTGGTAAACATCCCGATGACCCGCCGCTCTGAGGTTACTCTAACACGACCGTTGGCTAGCCACATATTAACCGCAGATTAACCGCAGATTGGTCGTGCTTGTCACGTCGAAGTTGTGACAAATCGTAGGCTCGCGGTGGAACGGGAACAAGCCGGCGTAACCAGGCCCAACGTCTGTTTGCTCCATCGGATGGGAACCGGCAGACTGAATATCGCACGCTGATATTAATACGCGGAATTCGGCACGGGAAAGTTACGAAATGCGAGGCGATGCGATGCGAGTCGACCACGTTTTGGTACCGTTAGCACTCCGATGGGTTTCCGGTAAGACTACCGAGTCGCGGCGCGGGCCGGAAACCTTTCAGCGCCGCGTGATTTGGGAATGTCTTCGACTTATTGTCGATAAAACCAATTTGGTGGGTCCTGACAGACATGCACATCCGTTGTTGCGGACGAGGGTCATTTTGGGCAAGGTTTGTAGGTGCGAGTCCACGACTCGTGGTTCCCATGCATCGATCTCTCCGCCGTTCTGCGATCGCCGAGTCCGTCCAGCGCAATGCACCAAGCCATTAAAACGGAAACAAGCTGCGATGGTCTCGCGACCCGCGTAATTGTAATTACGGCCGGCTGGTACGAGGGACTTTAGTGCCGAATAAATCTAGTTTTACAGCTCATGTGAAAATACCCCGCTGCTGTCAGAAGTGTGTGTTTTCTTTGTCCGCACTCAGTTTACGGCCGCAGTACCATATGAGAGCGTCTGCTTGGTTCCACCCATGTGTGCTGTGTGTGAACCATGGGCTCTCGCGAAGAAATTCTGGCAAACGTAGCTCCCACGCACAGTGTCGTGGCATGCGCGAGTCGGGGCACGCAACGACACGCGTTGTTGTCATGGGAATCTAATTTTAAAACCCGCAATCAGTCCAGTTAGCACTGTCACACGCTTGGTTAGGAGGTCTCGATACCGAGAAGTTGCGTTGTCCTTCCCATGCGCTGCGATACCCAAAGGGGCAGACACTCTGGAGTTCTTTGTGCCAAAAACTACAACATGATTCATCTGCTTTAGTTTTGACATTTCTGCCGGAATGGGTGAGTAAAATGCGTTCTCAGGGTGTCCAAAGCATTGTATGGGCATTGTTATATGCTCATGCAAGCAATTGTGCATCGTATAGTAAGGCGGCCATAAAATGGACGTTGAAAATCGTGATAACCACTGCACCATAGAAAGCTAATGACTGACTGAACCATTCGCCCGTCATTGGAATTTTATTGATCGGCGACTGTTAGTCCCGAGTAAAACAGCAGACTACTTGATGACAATTGCAATCACGGCCGGGTCTGTTGCTACCTGCCCGTGGTTACCGTCCCGAGCAAACTCGCTGCACTCTCTCCCCGTCAATTCATGGTCGTTGATATTCAAGACGCACATGGCTGCAGTCAACAAAGACAATAATTGCAGTCCAAGAGACCCGATAATGAAGTTATGATCGACATTCGCTGACGACGCCAGTGGGTTCCACTGGCGATTCCCACGGCACAATGCGGGCACGCATCGTCGTCGTCGTCGCCGCCGTCATCGCCGTCATCGCTGCAGATCAATCTCTGCCCGCTAATTGATTCCCGATGCTCACCGCGACGGCACTGCATGCAAATGGCCAGATGTTTGCCAACAGAACAACGGGCATTAGACAGATATACATGCCATCTAGACACTGCTTGGCGACTCCAATAAAACGTCAATTTCCGTACACAAATGGACGGTGCACTTAGGTAATTATTGCATTGTCTAGACTCGGTGCCTGCAACGGGTATGTAATAAACTCTAAATATGCTAATATCTAA
The DNA here is from genome assembly GCA_947568835.1 of Protonemura montana. Lineage (NCBI taxonomy): Eukaryota > Metazoa > Arthropoda > Insecta > Plecoptera > Nemouridae > Protonemura > Protonemura montana. The sequence goes on along the minus strand of OX387603.1, from coordinate 26,248,111 downwards.
GTGAAACCGGCGAGCTTGGCTCATGTCACCACGGAAACAATGTGCCTGGCTGGATGCATTATTGGCGCACATGTAGGTAATTGCATCATTGCATTCCTTCATTTTATTGTGTGCCACCAATTTGACGTTTATTGGCCAACATGGCCGGTGTTTATGCGCCAATGTACCCGGCCGATAGGTTCGCCGATAGTGTGGCCTGCCATTACCATTGCGCGGTACAGCGATTGATATTTTATGATGATTATTAGGTGAAACGTTGTCTGGCATTCACCTTCCACTTGAGCTAATGGGGTAGTGCCTTTGGTTTGTTTATGCTGTAATTACGTTTGTAAAATCGAATTGCAATTATCATTCAGATCATCTGCAGGGGGGCTTATCGATGCCGAGTGTTTTTGCTGCAGATCTGATTAGCATATGAACTCGTATGGGATGCATCGTGTGTGGATTCTCTCGGAAAGAAACTGCGGCCATGCTGGTTTTGCTAATTCATCATCTTCGTGCCGAGCCAATTGCTGTACGCGAGGAATCACGTGGAAACTCGCCTCGGTTTTACGCTGGCGTTTTGTGTATTTGCCTGGGTTTTTTTTGTTTGTTGTTGCGCTGCCCACTTTGATTGAATCCTGACTGAACGCCGTTAATTAAACTACGTCGAGTTTCCTCTACTTTTTAACCGAATTTTATTATGCTATAATTACACCTTGTAACTGGAGATCTAATACGATAAATCGTTAAAATCTCGTTACACCGAGCTGAACAATTTAAATTTCAGTGCATTTTTAAACACATCATGTATTCGCGTGTACCTTGCATTACCTGCTCGTATTTGTTTTCGCTCATGATTAGTCTGGTCTCACGCACCGACATTACCTTCGGGTAGGTACTTGAGATAGCACTTGATTGCATCCTGCAGCGCTGGGCCTGTACTTATGTAGCACATGCAGCACAGCACAGACCTCGGTGCAGTCAGGTCTGCACTCGGCAATGCATTGCAGAAACCCTAGTGCAGTACACGATAGCAGTTTGATATCCAGATGTCGTGTTACCTGTTCATTGCGAATATTGAATTTCGCGTTTTTTTCTAATTCCGCAATTACCGCGTGCTGATGCATTGGAGTACTAACAACCTGCTGGCTATTAAACTGAGCCGCTTTCGTGTGTTTTTCGGTCGCCTTACTACCCTCCGGGTCGATCATGTTTGCTGGTCCGACGTAGCTACGGCGACGGTAATCCCCCTCCCTTTGCGTACGCCCTGCAGGGCTGTAGTCCCTGGAATGCTGAGACAAAGGTATAGTTTTAACTGACAGCTCCAATCGCTTTATTTGTTTCTGAAGGTGTAGCGTGTAGTGGACTGAACGTGTTTGCTGTTGCATATGCATCGCCACCAATTAGATCCTCGTCGAAGTTTTGATATGAAATATTTCGAACATTTTCTTCCCAGTGTGACTCCCATTGAGAGGGCCGCTGCTTCGAGCCCCCGCTAGGCCAGCGGTCGTAGCTACAACAATGGCTGGCACTCGAAAGTCATTGTTGGAGTCAATCGGCCGCGACTCTGGCCAACACTCCTCTCCTTCACCGAGACGACGACCAAGAAAGCTGCCTGCCTGCCTGCCTGCCCATGGGGAGCTAATGGCCGTTTACGACACTCGCCATTGCCAGCCTCGAATGGGCTGCAGCAATCAAAAGCTTCTTGTTCTTCGCATTTCTCTTGGAAGGACGGATGTTTTTTTGTGCTCATTGTTGCCGTTCTCTAAACTGTTGATGAGCGCGTTGTAAAGCCTCTCAGAGCACTTTTAATACACGCTAGATCGACGGCAGTTCGGAATCTAAATGGAATTGTAAATCACTAGGCTTTCGCAGTGACACATTAGCGCAGTAACCTCCGTGTAAGTCAGTGACCCCTGCCCTTGGGTAGTGATTTGGTTCGACCCCCGCGCTTTGGGTCGAAGGGTTGGGACAACAATCGCCATTTGGCCTCCACCCTGACACAACAAAGCCGCGTTTATAGTGCGAGTACGTCGACGGATTTACGACCCTCTGTGTGCTGTGACACTTGACAGGATCACCGGACAACGACGACAGGGTCCCAAAGAAATTCACTTTCCATTTGGACATGTCGATGAACCCCAAGGTCGGGGACTGCAATAACACTTGCCATCATAACACTGGCACACATAATGCCCGTGCCTAACACAAAAGTAGACGTATTTCGGAGCTAGTGATCGACATTCGACGTTTACGACGTCGTCCTCGAGCCCGAGGTCGCATGCCAGTAGGGCAAGCACCCCGTTCGAGGACCGCGTCATTGCGAGACCTCCAACCCTCTGGACAACGCTTGCGCGCGAGCGCCATGCTGGTTTGCCTAATTACCGGCGCGGATATTCGCATATCCTTTGCACGCTTTGCTGGCTGCTTGATTGCTGCACGCAGCCAGCCAATGACGTGCCACACCGGCCGGACAAAATGGCGGCCGGTGCAGCCACTCGCGATCGTGCGAATAACTCGTCACGTGCGCACACGGGGAACGCGTCACGGCTGGGAAAATAGCTACCGTTTGGAGACAGTTGACAAATCTAATAACTTGGCTCGAGTGCGGCCGCCATGATGGTGCACTCGCTTGCATGTCGTAACGGAACCTCTTTATGCGTTTGGACATCAACTTTCAATTGGGATCTGTCCCCGGTGCCCGTTCCTGGTCGCGCTCGGCTGACTACGTTCAATGGACGGACAACAATGCGCTACACTCTGGTACCTGCCGGCGACAGACGCCGCCGTCGACAACTCCCTCGACGCCATCACATGCCGGAAGTCACCCGGCTGGACGAGTGTCCGTTGCACCAAAACTTCGCTACCCCTTCGTCTGAGCCTTCCGGCTATGTCCGGGCCACGAGTTTTCCCGCTGCTCGGTGCTTGCTAAACGCCTATCGTTGGCGCTTCTGAACCACCCCGTCGACACACATTATGTGTACCTATCAAAGATCGTATCGTCGCTGCAAATGTAAACGTTGAAGGATAAGATCGCGTTCACAGTATCATATGCTCGGGTAATAAATTTCTTAGAAACTGCACAACATGTTGTAAACGCAAACCCTCCACTTAGCCGTGGAAGCAGCGAAGTGGCGCTGGCTCGGAGGGTCCGCCTACCCCATTGAGCCGTACTTTGACCCACAATCACCCCATCGCTGCACCCTCTGATCGGCCCATTGAGCTTGCATCGGGGTCCGGGCAGGTGGCCGGCTACCCTCCGCTTCTTCGGATGCAACGTCAATTCACTTTCCAAGAGTCCCGCTGCCACAAGAAATTGCGTTCCTTTACGACCGGGTTATACCTGGGCCACGCGGTGTTTACGAGGAGTCACCGCCTTGTGTACGCCGTTGGGGTCTGTGTCGAGAGGGTCGCGTTGTCAACTGGAGACGTCGATTGTGCGTTCGTTCGTTCGCGTTGCAAATTGAGCCACAATCGGAGGAGTTTAGCGAGGGAGCTGCCGTCGCAGCGGTGGGGAGAGACATGTGCGGGGACAATGTGGATTCCAAGAGAGTGTGAAATTGCGGGCCATTGAGCGTCTTGAACTCGAGGTTAACGGAGAAAAGTTGGACGAAGAAGCCCTCACTGAAAGTCCGTTGATCGCATGTTCCAAACCTATTCGAGTCGGTTTCACGATGCGATCAACCATGTGACTGACAAATTGAATGGAATCATTACAGATGGCCCTTCAGCCTCACATAAATTTAACCAGACATGGCGTTTTCTAACAATCGTATATACATTATAATTGTTTACTAACAAGATAGGCCTGTCTTTCATTTAGTGTGCGCTTTAACGATGATCTGGCATAAAACTCGTTTTGCCCCTCTTCTAAAAAGGGGTTCTTCGCGGGCGCCTGGTCAGTTACAGCCAATTACTGCAAGGGAGGTCGGAAAATCAATTTCAACTTTGCCAGCCAGCATTGCGAGGCGCTCCATAGGGCCACATGCCTGGACCATAGGGCGCTATCTCTGGAGTGAACCAGAGATATATGGGTGTGTGTTTACTCCAGCGAGGAGTCGCTGACTGGGAGGCCACCTTCATAGGTGTGTCCCTCGGCAGCGAGAGCGTGTTACTCAATCCCCGAGCACTTCATCAATCATCATTGATCTCGTAGCTACAAGTCAGTGACGATTATTAAGTGTCGCGATGTCGACGAATAATTGGACGCGAGATGGTTGACACTTCGAATTAGATTTGTCATCTCTTCTTGTTGGTCCTGCGTCCCTTGCACGCACGTGGTCTCCTACATGTTGATCTTGCTTGAAAGAGCACGCACCATTTGGGAGTGATCGATTCATATTCATGTCAACGATGGCATTGCTATCTTTCAAATCGACCATGTGGCCGTTTGCAGAGACAATCTCGCTGTTTATTTTGTAGATTTGTGTTTTTTTTTCTATTTTGATCTGGAGTTTCCGTGGATAATCAGCGAGTCCTTACTACAGAAAGTGGAGGACGAACTTTTGCCGAGCTAGGAAGGCTGACGTTTCCCTCGCCGGAGGATCGCTGCCCACGAAGACGCGCAGGCTGCAGCCTTTTCTGCTGCGCTTGCATACTGATGAGCCGGCCATGGTAGGCCAGCCAGGTACGTCGTCAGTGCAGAGAGTCGGCCATAAAACGGCCTGGCCTGGACATTGCGCCGACCAAATATCAGCTTGTTTCGTTGGCCAGCATTGCCTCTTTTTATCGTCACTTAAAGCTTTATTGACGTGTGTAACAATTTATTTAAATTCTTTAGTTGCTTGTTGGCGATGGAATGAATAAAGATTAAAGTGAATTTTAATGAAGCAGCGACTGCTTCGGCGCGGGGATCACGTGGTCGCGCCGGATTGGGCGACGACTCGAATGCGGCGGCGTAACGCGACCGAAAGGGTCGCCAAAATGCGATGCATCATCCGAGTGGAAATGGGCTTTATGCCCTGCGTTATCGCAGATAAGCTTTTGAAAGCTAGCAGACAGACACTCGATGAAAGACAGTTGCTTCTGCCATGCGTTTGCCGGCATCCTCCATGCGGACGTTGCGGGGTTTCCGACGACGACGACGTCGAAGGGGCGCGTCGCGACGCCGTTCGGGTGCATGTATCGGACCGGTCATCAACCTTATGTTGGCCGATGCAGCGTCATAACACAAGAAAGACTCTTCGGTGGGAAGCACAATCTGTTAATTTCATCGCAGAGTCGAGCAACTTTGCCGTAGTTGTGCGAGGCAGGGCGGCTTCGTACGCCTTGCAGACATTGCCCGGCGGTTGGTGTGGATGCTGCATTATCGCAAACATTCGTTGGACAGAATCACTTCACAGGGTTCTTCCAATCATGGTTCTTATTGCCATGGTACCACCAGATGGTATGCTAGTGACAGACCGCTACGATAACCTGCAACGTTATCACCGCACCGTGGCGCAGACTCCAAGATGGCGGCCGCTCGACGCCGACGCCAACGTGAACGTCGACGTACTGCGCATGCCTGTGCCCGTTACCCGCCGCGCAGCGTTAATTACACACATGATTTATGGCGCAGGCGCAAAGCCGAACCGTGCGCGATGCACTAATGGGAAAAATTGATTGCTTCTCGCAATACTTCTTGGCCGTCGACTCGATATCGCGCCGTTTGACGCGGCTTTATAGATGGCGTGGTGACGCGCATGTGCGCCGGACGTCGATGACAAGATGGCCGCCCGACGGCGACGCCATTTGCCTCTCGGCAGTATGTAGAGGACCCGTAGCTTCTTCTAGTTTTTCGTGGATCCCGTGGTCAGCGAAAAGCTGCACCATTTGACTCACAGATGAGCGTTAATGCGAGCGGCCATTGGACCTAATTAATCATTGCCCTGGCCCTATGCATGTGTTGACAAATTATTGATGGATTTATGACCAGCTCGCCTTGCCCAATAACCCATTACTCTCTGCATCCTCCATCTCTCAAGCCGAGCTCCTTAACAGCACGGCTATTTGACTTACAAATATATGCTAAATTTTTTTCGAAATTAATTACACATCGGTTTCACGACGTGAGCGTAATTACAAGCCGAGTTTTCTGGCCGCGCTGCGCAGTCGTAACTCTTGTTAAATATTCCTGCGCGCACGGCCCCTCGGATCGACGGCAAGTGAATTCAGGAACGCACTTTGTTTTTGTTCCCACGTTGTCGATAATTCATCCAAAGTCGCGGCGACTCGTTTCAGTGTCGCGCGCAAGCGCACCGGGCGCGTTCGCAGGTAATCCTCGTCGTCATGTGTTTTTATCCGTCACCTCGTTCCCAGTTATCAAAGCACTTTACCGGGCGATCCATGCTGAAAATTGACTCATTTTCTCCCGACAATTTTCACAGTTTTAACGACGCGACAAACACTTTTCATCTCAATAAATTACAATAATTCGTCGCCGTGATCACGAGCGTGCAGCCCGGTGACGAGCAACTTCGGGTATGTCTGAGTATCGCTGCCCCCCCCCCCCCCCCCCCCCCCTCCCTCGGCAAGAACCCCCTCGGCACAACGCGTCAAGTCTCCGTCGTGCACCCACGACGCCGTCGTCGCGGCCTCCCGCGAGGCGCTATAATTAAATTCCTGGTAAGCCCCGGCCCCGACCGATCTCGCTGTTCGAACCTGCGCCGGGCACTCTATTGAATCTGGTGTTAACATCGAAAGAATCGCAATTGCTTCGAGTGCTCGAGTCAATGGAGTCGCGGCCATCGCGCAATTGCAACGGCGCACCCACTTCGCGGCGTCGTGATTCTGATTAATTTTCTTGCAACGCGACGCCTTGAGAGGTCGCAAGGAGCGCAGACGCATGGAGTTGTTCGAACGTTGCATTTCAGGCGTCGGCGTCGACTTGTAGCTGAAAGTGGAGCTGATAGGTGGTGTCAAGCGTGCCCGGGCAGCCACCAACATTCCCGGGGCTATGAGACGATTCTGACACTCAGCTGTTGGTACCTATACCAGTCCGAGCAAGGCTTGCATATGGTAAAAGTACTCTATGAAGTAAGCAATGGATGGTACAGGACCGTACCGTTCTTGTGGTACAAACTGGAAGGTTTCTTGGATGAAAATGGCCGCTAGCCGCCGCACAAGCGATCGCGTACACGGCACACTATGACTATGATGTGGATTGCCGTCGGGGGCAAAGGGGATGCCCGTCCTGGCATTCGGTTCACAATGCGGTGCTCCTCCCTATGCTGGCAAACCGCTCCGAGGCGAGGCGAGCACAAATATTTGCTCAACGTTGTGCGTCCGCATCGAACGTCCTGCGTCCGCAGAAGAGATGAGGCGGAAATAATAATATTGTTTTACACCCATGGCTAGTTCCGATGTGGCTTTGCGAATCGGTGCCCGATCGGGATGTGTACTCAAGCACCACCGTGCAGCGGTTTACGTTTGAAAGAGTTTCGCGTTTTGCCCATGCGATTAAAAAAAAAAAAAAACGCTGGCAAAAGGTAAACATTCCCGCGTGCATTTATTAGAGCGTAATGTGGCCATTAGTTTTTGTCCGTCGCTGCCTAGTCTGGCGGGGATGGAGAACACGGCGATGTGCAGTCACGACTCTCCTGCCGTCGACGTCGACGTGGTCCGTGTCCTTGCCCGAGGATGACAAATGGTCAATCGCAGGACCCGGGCGGATGATTGACAACAAGACAGATGTCGGAGTTCGCTGTGTCGCCGTGGAAATTAACCAGCCACTTGGAGATCTTTATCGGAGCCCAATCGACAGTCAATCGCTGGACAGGGGACAGCTCTCGCCTCTGATTGGTGGTCCACGACGCGAGGTCTTCAAACACAGCCTTACGTTGCGTCCACCTCGAGTCTGCCGTGATGTTGACACGAGAGCAAGAGACTGAAGATTATGTACCAATTGCTATCCTAAACGAGTCCGTCCCGTGCCTATGAGAATATGAATGTGGCTTATACTTGCCCGGGCATGCTCGTGTATGTAAAACTAGGGACTGCTGGCTGCAATGCTTTGTAGACAAACATTCTGGCAGTGCTTTGGGAGGTGCGCAGGTCGTTCGCTGGCCGAGTGTTATTTTCCTTGTACGCGCTCCGCTCGGCGTGACGTTGATGAAGTGGCCGACGGCGCGCCCTGCGACGCGTACAAATCACGGTCCCAGCAGCGCACCTCCGATGCTCGGCGATGGAGGTAACTTGAGACCATCTGACTATTGGAGTCGCTGGCCGGCCATGGTGGACCCCGTCGTAGAGTCGCACGGTGGACGCCGACGCCGACGCCGAAGATTTGGATGCCGATTGGCTGTTTGCATCCTCTGCCTGCTAGATGTTTGTGTTTGCGTCAAATGGTCCTAGCGCGGTGCACAGTGCGTAGATTAATCGACTCCGATTTGTTACCCGGGAGGCTGCGAGTCGCAGATCGCGCACGCGTGTGAGCCCGACGTTTTGACCGATGGAGGCGTTTAGCAGCTTTCGGGTCTGTGTGGGCCTCTCGAGATGGGCCGGTTGTCCCCGGTGCAAACCGAATCTTCTGCGACCGTCGCAGCAAACAGTCTTTGACACGGTGTAAGGAAGGGGGGGGGGGGGGGGGGGGGGTGAAAGGAGGGTGCAGCCGCGTAAAATCGGATAAAGAATCTCTTCAATTGACAAATTGGGGAAAGCAGCTGCATTCGGGGAGGCAGCAAAAAAATGCCTGGCTTTGACAATGAGGGCTTTGCTGGAATCCAATAAAAGTCTCTTAGAGTACGTGTGCCCTTGTGTGTGGAGCGTGATGAATCGCTTGTCCATAACACACGATCGAGCATTATTATTAGTTAAAAGTACCCAACTGTCTAGAGGCAGAGATGGAAACATAATTCTCTTCAGTGTCAATTACATTTAATTACATAGCGTATGTACTTTGGAATACGCTTACACAGCGCGCTATGTCTGGCGATGGCCATTAATTATTCGCACATCGGCTACATGATGCATAGAAACCGCGAGTGCGGCGTGAACTATGCATTCTCTCGGCTCGGCAACGTTGATTGGTGTCAATAAGTCAAGCCATGTGAGCGAACTCGACGATGCGTCGGCGCCGGGGACGCTAATCAGATATGCAGGGGTCCGCGTCGACCGGTAATGATATGCAAGCTTGCCCCGAGCATCGTAAGACATCGGTGGGAGATCGAAGACGAGTAATTGATGACCACTGCAAGCCGGGATATGGATTGGTCGTTTACCAAGCTTACAGGAGAGTGATGGCATTGTGAGTTGACTCGGCTAATGTCTTCAGGAATTCCGAGGAACGCGGTAAATGATCGGCGAGTGCTGATGAGTCGAACAAGTCCATAACATTCCCATCCTGGATTGCATCTTTATGGCATTACCACTGACGGGGTCAAAGAAAAGTCCTGTCCGAACGATTGCACGCTGTTGTGGGTTTTTCCTCGAGTTTCCACTAGTGGCGTGCGTTTCAAATATCGCTGGAAAAACGTGTCAGTCACTTGGACCCAGCTGCTGCTATTTCATACGATGACTTTTTAGCGACTAGAGTCTGCACCGTTGTGATATTAGTAATTCCGAGCGCCACCCGTAATATAGAGTGTGTTATCCCAAGTCGGCGTTTTTAACGAGTGTACATTGAGAGAATGGGAGTCGAGTCGAGCACCATGTGCTGCTGGATTTTTTTGCAAGACACGGCGAGAACGCGCCCCGTGCTCGGAAGGAATTTAACAAAATGAGAACAACAACAACCGATTCTTTGCAATCGATAGGCGAGCGACGCGTCCATGAAAATGCCGGTCTGAGGAGCGTTCAGCCGGCACATCGGCGCACTAAAAGGTGCTCCTATGAGTGGAGTGTGCACACGGATCATTTGATACCGTCGAGGATGCTTCGATTCACATGCGTCGCTACCTCTCGACTGATATAATGGATCTCTAATAAAGCACCGGTTTCTGTCAATCGCATTGCATCGCACTGATCAGATCTGTAAACGTCGACATCACGACGGGGAAATTCGCCCTTCCTGTCTGCATGCAATGCGGACAATCTACGAGCAGCGGAGGCGTTTAGCCCTCTAGGTACGACGGCTGTTCGAGATAGATTCCACCTGAATCGGATGGACATTGCGGTGATACGGACGAAGCCATGCCACGTCATTCTCCCTCCAGAATGGCTCAGAATGGTGCGAACACAATCCTCGCGATATTTGTTGCTACATGTTGTTCTTGTTTGAGCTTGCCAGCCACACAGCCTCTTGTAAAAACAGGGCAAATGCTCGACATTCCTCGCTGGCTACTGGATAAGAAGTTGCTAATGTTTGTCCGACAATGCACGTCCCCCAAATCCCGGTGGGTACCCCTTGTATTTCAATGCTATTAGTAAGTATATCGTTTAATAATAGCGCCTTTGTGTGTCTATTTGCCATTTCATCTCCCAGTCTGCCTGCATCGGTTATTATTCTACACAGACTCGCACCGAACTGGGATTAGCCGTTTAGCCAGTATTCCTTTAAATACCTGGGCCCTTTGTGCACGCGGGCTGATGATGAAACGGCAGCCCCTGGCTTGCCCTAGCGCACAATAAGCCGTCGCAGTCTCGTAGTCGGCATCTCTGCTTTAATTCTGTTACTCCAGTGTAATGCTTCCCTCGGCCAGAATAAGCTTCGGCTGCAGCATCTTGCTCTGGCCGAGAGCAGAGGGATTTCAATGGACCGGGGGTGTACAAAGTGAGCCGCAATCAAATTCGCATCACGCTTGGCATACGAACTATAAGCTGCTTTATTTTCTACAACTTCTCTGACAATATTAGCATCTATTAGTTGTCTTATCCTCCTGGTGACGTCTTGAGACCATGACAACGAAAGCGATTGCTTGCATTCATGTTTACAAATTAAATACATTTTCTGCGCATGCAAAATGCACGTATAATTTACTACCTACCTAGGTGCATCTAATGGAATATTAATAATGCATATCGTTTCAATTGCGTGGGTGAAGTGCATTTACGGGCACATGCACGACCTTTTAATGCACATTTAATTAAATAACAATTGCTCGGCTATTATTTGCGATGAGAAATGCTATTCACATGGGTGTACATCGCACTGGCACACCACGCGGGCTGGACACCCCTGATGAGCGGACTCCCATCTTGAGGAAAAAGAAGTTAATCTGTTTCGTCCTGAGCCAGGCATTGCACTGGCCGATCCTGGCTAGATCCTGGCTCGGCGCGGAGCGATCCCGACGTCCTGCCGGGATACAATTAACTGGAAATCAGCTTACCGACACCCTTTGCCCCTCCCCGACAATCACCCCCCGTTACTAACAAGCTTTCCGTCGGTCAACTCCACAAAGAGACCTTCCTACCGGCATTGGGAAACTTAATTGCTAATTTCCCTGGCCACCGAACACACCGCGGCCTCCGCCATATGGTGCCGAGCTCCTTTCCCGGGTTATCACAAACTCTTTTTAGAAATTGGGTTCCCGTTTGTGTTGTTTTAATGGCATCCGACAGCTCACTTGCAACCTGCCGCGCTTACCCCATGATAACCGTCCTGATTTATCGCTCGGGACGGCGATTCCTAAACGGTGCGGTCTGGCACCCTACATTACACAGGTAGAAGTACCCGAGTCACTCGCCGACGGGGCGCCGCGCGGTGTCGTGCACCGCGCGCGAGGGCAGGACACTGCATGTTCTATCGAATAACCCGTGTACGTACAACTCGGGTGCATGTACCCTGCACTGCACTTGAACTCCACACTCGACGTTACTGACCTCTGTTACACACAGGATTCCTCTGCCATTACTTTGTCTCCCCGAAGAACAAGCGATTCGTGGTCGCCGTGGTAACATAATATAACGTGATCTACATCTAATCCACCGTGGCGAGTCACGTGGCCATTGTCTTTAAGTGCAGGCGACGTTTCCATGGCGTTGCAATCCTCAACAAACCGCCGCCAGCATCGGCCGTTCGGTCGCCATCGTTACGGTAACTCTAACGGCCCGTTACCCCTGAAACGATGGTGGTGCAGCCCTAACAAACCGCCGCCAGCATCGGCCGTCCGGTTGCCATCGTTACGGTAACTCTAACGGCCCGTTACCCCTGAAACGATGGTGGTGCAGCCCTAACAAACCGCCGTCAGCATCGGCCGTTCGGTTGCCATCGTTACGGTGACTCTAACGGCCCGTTATCCGGGAAACGCAGGGGCGTCGTTGCATGCGTTGACTCGAACGATAATTATCCCGGTGTCGTCGTCGTAATGCCTGGTTTGCGCGGCCCAATAAATTCGTCTTGCCACGGCCCGTACTAAATCATGTCCTCCCTATTATCTGGTGTGCCGTGCAAACAATCCCCCCCCCCGCCCCCCTTCATCGAGTACACCCCGCACGCCCCACGCATGCCAAGCAAGACAGCCGTACGGACTGTACATATGACGGACATCCCACCAAAGTACACCTAGTTACCTCGGCGGGCGGACGAAATGCAGAGTTTGTTCCTCCGGCAAGTGTCCATGGCGACCAGTGGGCGCGGGGACCGTTTAATTGTCAGGGGGGGAGGCGAGGGGCGATCGCGGGGAACAACGTGGAGTGTTTACTGTCCTTTGTACCGAGGGAGCGAAGGAATGCGCATGCTCGCGATACCTCCCACGTGCACGCACGTACAGGAGCGTGGCTAACTCGAGCAAACACGATAATTGAATTGAATCAGCTGACGAGTCGAGAGGTGATTAGGCCCGGCGCCTCCACCTCGGGCCGCCATTGGATGGCCAGCCACAAAGCTAACAAAAGGCCTTCCGGGTATCGCTAACCACCCGTTAGCGGATCGTCTATGTGATAATCGGTCCGGTACATGACGTGCAGAGTGTACAGAGGCGAGCAGTCTGCCCCGCGATTTATTACCGAGTATCAGATTTTGAGAAAAGTCGATGCAGACAACCACTGATTTGGCGTCCCAATAATTTGCCCCTCGTGTCTGTCGATAAATCAGCCCGGGTTTAATCGCGGCTGGGTGGATCGGCGATGGCCGTCGTGGCTTAGCGTTTCAGCGCCGCTCGTAATTTAGCGTCCGTCCGAGGCCGGCGAAGACGAACCTGCGGATCGACGGCCAGTCTGATTCGCGTTTACACGGACGAAGGGCCGACCACCACCAATCACGAGCTAGTTAGACAAATCAAGATATTTGCCCAGTGTGTGCAATTTATCCGTCGCTCTTTCCCAAGAAGTCTGCAATCTTCGCATGAAGGCCACACCGCCGTCCTCTTAGCAGTGGAATGGTATAGGGACCTCATCGTGTCCAGAGTTTCCCTACCCCTGGCTGTCAACGCCTGGCGCACAATGCAGGGACATTAAGTCATCTCGAGGATCGTGAATGGTGGCACACAATATTTTCATTAGCCCGTTGCAGGCAACGAGTTCGGGTACCGGCGGCGTCGACAGGCCTGGTTAGCGGGCACTGGAAGGCGGACAATGGACCGATAAGTCATAACCTACACACTTGTCACATTGCGGTCCTCCTATGAGCGGGACCTTGTTGGCCGGGGTGTCGGTCAGTACTTCCTCGTCGTCGTCGTCTTCGCGCCGTGGCAGACCGTAGAATCCTACAACGTGGACACTTTTGTTTGTCTTAAATGACCGAAAATGTTACCTAGACGTGACTAGTCTATGCCATCTATGCGGCGGATAGATAGCAACGGTGCCTCGCTAGATTTTGTTTCACGGAAGCTGGCATGTGCGAACACAACTTCCTTATTTAATAGCAGATTCTGAATGATCGTAGACACGTAACAGTGCTGTTAAAATGTTGCCGTAACAATGTTGTATCAAAACATGCTCGAAATTGTAAAAATAACTGCATCGAAAATTCGGTTGCTTTTTGGTTTCTTCGTGTTGAACCGACAAGAAGACTTTGGTTCTAGTTCTAGCTTCTTGTGTTACAATCCTCAACTCACGCAGTGACCAATTTACGGCTTTTTTCCTCGTCATAAAAAGGCCCACGAATTTAATTGACGGTGTGATCTAGACATTTCTTAGTAAAAACTATCTTGTGGCGACTGTGAATGCACGAGTCCGTAAGTTGTAATATTTCAGTCTAAAGCTCTCAGTTTGGAATGGAAGCCGATCCCCAAAGATTCGCAAGTCTTTAGTGGCACACCACAAGTCGTCAGAAAGGATTCCAATATAAATGATTACCCATTGTATCAGTAATACATTGGTTCTGTTAAAGTAATGCCCAATCAATTACAAGCATTCAATTGAGAGGGTTGGAATATCAAATATCAAGGGTTGTCATTCAATGATAACTGTCATAGTAAAAAGCTAAATGCATGTCATAGTTTGACTATAGAGTAGTATACCATATCCTTCTCCCCAATTACCTCAGAGCTATCGGCCATCAGCTGACGTACTAGTGACCTGATATCTGTCCCCCGGCACTCTTGGCTGTTTTTTCCATTTCATAAAAAAAAAAAAAAAAGGAAATTAGCGTCTTAATTAAACCTATTAATTAGATCCGTGCATGAAACATAGGGTACGTTGATTGTCTGTTTAGGTGAATCTTACCTAGGCTGGAAAGGAAGCTATTGGGATACGAACCCGGGACCTCCCAATTACCGGTCGGGTGCTCTACTAACTGAGCTATCCGGACACACATATTCCAGCTTTCGCGGGGTGGGAAATGGGATCCCTTCAAAGGGGGAAGAGGCCGAGGTGACTCGTATGAACGAGTTCTTAGCAACTCCATGATGAGATGCTAATTCAATGGCCACAGGACAGAATGGTCTGTCACTTTTCCTCAAATCCCGCGTTAACTCGAAAGAAATACGGTTGTACATCTTGTACCTAGGCTGTACCTCGGTACAGTCAGACGCCCCGGTCTCTTACTTGGCTGGAACGCATCGTGTATCATGGACTAGACACACAGGTAATAGTTAAAATATTATTATTACTATGAACACTATAACCGTCTCAAAAATTGATGCCCGTATTGATGGTCATCAATTTTCCCCGTTTGTGCATCAATGTTTAAGACGGTTATAGTGTTCATAATAATAAAAATACCCCGCGCATTGCAAGCGTTTGCAATTGAAATAAGATTTTAACTAAGTTTCAATTTTATATTATAATTCAATTCAATTATAAATGGTTTCGACGTTCTACGATTCTACAGTATGAGACGACACCGACGTCGTCGCGGCTGTCATGTCGCCTGGCGAGTGCGTGACTCGAGTGCCGGCGCTCATCATACAACGCCCCTAGGTGGAAATCTTGCCGGTTGTAATAATAATACAGACAACGGCTTCACTTGCGTTTCATCACCTCATAATCACAGTGACGCTAATATAAACAAGCAGTTCGCCCCTTGTAAATGGAAATGCTAGAAAAGAATCAACCAAGCTTCGACTGTAATGCATAATTACACGATGCTTTCTTTAAACCAATGGTTATTACAGTAATAACTCGAGGGCGCGACTTTTCCGAGGTTTATTGCAATGGTGCAAGTGCATATAAACGGCAATTTTTAGCGAGTCACACACTGTAATTAAAGCTGGTCAACGTTGCAATATCGCAGGATGTTTGTGCATTTTGGCTGCCTTGCAGGTCGCGTTCACCAAATGACAGTACACCATGGGTTTGTTAGTTATTGCACTCTACGTTCGCCCCGAATGTAGCATTCAAATTAGCACCGATGCTCGGCTAATGCTGTCACAATGTAATGCGAGGTGCACTGCTATATATAACTCGATGCAAAAGTTATCAAGGCATATTTAAATTAGCTGTATGCCGGTATGATTTATCGAAACACATTATTTTGGCAGTGCTAGATTGTTCTGCTCTGTGCGGCCTGACCTTTGTTCAGCCAGCCATTGAATTCCGAGGCATGATACTACAAGTAATATTATTACCTATATGGGTGGGTGTGGCGTTTATGCATATTATTTTACATTCATATAGAAAAATGGTCCACGACCCACAATATGTACGCGTTTAGGTGCATTGCTGGTCATGCGCTGCCGTCGCTGGATCGGAGAGTGTATCGTCGAAACGTTACAGCCAATGTTTCTAATTAAATGGCTAAACGCTTCGGAATGCCTCTCTGCAGCTGGATAATGGCTGGCAACGTTTTCAGCAATAAAAGTAATTTATAGTTTTCTTAAATTCGTCGGACGCTGGCTATAAAACAAATTAAATCAATTATAAAATCTTCGGCAAGTCTTGTCGGGTGTACGTTGAAAACAAACTATGTGCTTAACGCCGATTGATAAACAACCCGCTCCCAGTCATTTACACCGCCTCGAGCAGGCTCGCCCGGTACGGCTCGGCACCGGGACTGGCACCGGCACCGGCACCAGCACCAGCACCAGCACCTCGGTCCAGGGACCAAAATTGCCCTCGGCGACACCCGATCCGTCCGACGGTGAGTTATGCCCCGCGCCGTGCAAGTCGTTGTCGAGGTCCGACTCTCTTCGTGGATATTTGTAATGGAAAGTGAGCGCTCGGTTTGTCTAAAAAGCAGCCTAAGGTCAAGATGAGCACCTCAGCTGTTGCACTTGAAGGCTCGTTTGCTGTGAAGCCTACCAGTAACCGGTCCGGGCAGTTTTGCGCCGAACTGAACGCGGCTGTACCGTCGCGGAACGACAACGCGGACCTCGGCGCGCTCTTCGCGGGCTGGTAGTCGCTGGCGAGACGTGGGGGCCGGCGACGGGACCTCCGCCTCTTGCACCCGAGGTCCAGGCTGTATGACTTCGGACTTCTTTGAAAACCAAAATCATGGTGCCAGGCTGTCCATGTCTGCACTGAAAAGTGCCAGAGTCCAGGTTTTGCCGATTCCGAGGGTAGGAATTTCACTGCTTTTCCATGGCTAGTTTGCATGTTCCTGGAAGCCGTCCTGGCATTGTCCCGATGCTCGGCAATGGAGGGCGATTCTTTGCTTTGAAACGACCGCTTTGGGCTATCGCAGAGCGTCATGCAAAACGATCTCGTGGTCCTCAATCTCCAGTTAAAAACTGAGCAAAACATACTCCCTTGAACTTTGATGTACAACTTATAACTTCTCGAAAATGCACTGTGCGCTGTGTAATTATTCGTTGCAATTATTATAATTATATGCTACTCAATTACGCTTCGACATGAACAATAATTATGATACATTTCTAAGCAAATAAAAGCATAGCTGCGATTTCAGCAAGACTCGGCTTTAATACCACACTGCAGTCGAGGGAAAAAAGGCGGCAATTTTTCCATGTTACACAGGCACACACACACACAAGTGAAATAACTGCGATGGAGGATGTAATTATAGAGCAAGGATATCAAAATTATTCACTAGGTTTCAAGCGCCTATGCAAATGCTGGTGCAATTGACGGGCGTACCTACCAACCTACCTGCTGCCGAACCTATTTCATCGGAACTATTCCAACGAGGCACGTTGTTTGTAAATCCAAATTATTGTGCTGTCTACAACAAGTGCACCACGCATGTGCGCTTGCTAATTATTTCTGACGTCTTTCATCGCTTGCTCTGTGCCCATCGAAACCGATTTTCGTTTTGACGTCTTCTCCAAAATACTGCCAGCCTTGGATATCGCGAGGGCATCTGCTTCTTGCAAGTCGGAACCACATCTCAAAAATCCCAAGCATCTGCAAACGTTGGCTTGGCATTCACAAATATTCCCAAATAAATACTTGCCAAGCAAAACATGGTGCCGCTTCAAACGTGTAAGAATCCTTACTCAAATCGCGGTTCTCTTATCTGAAAATCTCCATGCCATTCCGACAAAACATCGCCAGCTTGGCAAGCTTGAAACGCCCGGCACCTCCACCGACGTCGGCACGGCGCCTCCACCCACCTGGCACGGCGACACGCAACGGGCGGCAATAAAGAAGACTCGGCGTGTGTTAAACGTGCGTTAAGCTGCCATCTTAATTGTAACGCACGCTTTTGACACCAGAGCAACGCGCGCCGACACGAGCTTTGCGCTGTAAGCCGGATTTATTTCGATCGCGGCGATCGTTAATAAAAATATCACAACGCGCGGTTTATTCTCGAATAGAACACGGCTTATCGCGGCGCGCGGTATCAGCTCCACGTTGTGGGCAATGTGTTTAGTAAGGCGGTCACCAGCGACGATTTAGAAGAGAAGCACATTTAGAATTGATATTGGTGGGGTTTAAATAGTTCCCATGCCATGTCTTGCCGGGCAAACATTGCCTACCTGACGACGCAAGATTGGACTGAACCAACACCGTGCCAGTGGCTTGTTTGCAGTGGTGTTCACACAAATTGTTTGCTATTAGTGGCGACCGCCCTGCACGACTGTTGACATTCCCCTCGAGTGCAGGGCCACTCCAAGGGCCAAAGATTACTTGCTTGCCGTGCAAATACCACGGGAAGATGACGACTGAGTGGTCGTCCATGCGGTGCAGTTGCTGACGTTATAAAGTGCAGTCTGGCCGTCGCTTTCATGCCCACTGGTCTGTGTTCGTGCCCCGTAGACAGCAATGCGCCTGGCTGAATTCTGGAGAGAGAGCCGGGTAATGGGGGGGAATAGCGGCACAGCGATTTTCATCCGACTTCAAAGAGTAATTTATACTGCTCCCTCGACTCGCGAATGTTACTCTTGCTGTCGGCCCGGACTGTATATACACTGCGCCCCCATTAAAGCGTATTTAAGCCCTAAGTCTTTTTTAACTATCACTCCCCCCAATTTATTTCGAGTTGAAATTAAAGCTGCAGCTTTTTCTCCACATCATTATTATTTGTCGAACACTGAAGTATTGCACTTTGCCGAGAGAACGGAGTCAGCAAACGGCTTGGCTTCGCTGCAAAAAGTTGGTCTGATAAGTGGCTCAGCTCGACGACGCAATAATGAGGCATTGTTTTCCTCCGTTCGCACTCGCATGTCCCGTGTCGCTTGCCCGTGGATTCCTCGCTTCGTATTTTATTTCGGTCGAAGGCCGCTTGGCGCGCAAAAAGCGAGTCGTCGACTGTCTTGAATCTTGATATTTCGCCGAGTTATGTCCGTGTGGTTGACACGCTGGCCTGTCGCAGGCCGCGGCGGAAAAAGTGGGCCAGTGGACCTAGCGTTGGCAATAGCGCTGGCCAGCGCCAGTGACCAACGCAAGGTTGTTCTTTGTTCCTTGCCACCTCGCCACCGCATGGTGCAGGGTTTGGCGACGCTTTGATTTTAGCTCGGCAACGCAAGCTCACGGCATAGGACTAAGCTCACATAGGACGGCTATTAACACCGGTCGTCGTGTTCGTATCGGTACTGCAACACCCATATGACTGCAGTTTTCACAGTCGTTTATTGCCCATCATACGTACAACCATTGTTAAGTAAAAATGATATCATAAACACCTCCGATGTAATTATTGAGGCAGGTCGTGCAGCTGGCGCGATACTAGTTTTGCTCATATCGTTTTGAAGCGGTTACCTTCATGGTCATTATGACGTTCAAAGACTGCACGCTTCCCATTCGAGTTATTGGCGTCCGCCTTGCCTCATGGTAAGATGCAATTTCGGACACTCAAGCAATGAGAAGTCGATTTTAGTGTCCAAGATGTGTGGACTTACACCAGGCTGTCGGTTTTCCTGGCCGCCATGTGTGGGTCCTTGGGGTGCGATAGACAAGTGCAGTAAAACGCGAGCTATTGCTGGTGCGTGGGAGTGCAGCAACTGCACATAAAATACCCGGCGCCGACAACTCCCTGTCTTCGATGATTTGTTTGGGTGAGCGCAGCCTACATTTCAATGGCAACTTGTGGGTGGCACGATGTTTTCGCTGAGAGGAAAAAAAAACCTGTACACAGTGTCTTGGCTGGAGAGACTGCAGGATAGAAAACAATAGCATGTTCTGGTTTACGGTGGGTGGTGCTATTGGTCGCCACGGTGGTGTAGCGACATCGCAATCAGAATTTCACGCCGCTCGAAGTGGGATTCTTGAAATGTGATGGTCGCTTAGGTGTCGTAACGCATGTGTATCGCCGCGGCGTATGTCCAAACTTCGGACAACCGCGCCCAAAAGTCGCCGGAAACGCCGGAACGGATTGCAACCTGTTGTTCGGTTGGTCACCGAACGGAGCGATACCAGGCGTCGCGACGCCTGTCCGCGACGTCCACTGGTCGCTGCTGTTTAGTACCGAAAGCACAACGCAAAGCCGGTCCCGGCTACCGGCCTTTCCGTTCACACGTGACGAAGCGTGGAAAAAAGCGGTCTTGGCATTTTGAAATGTCCATTTTAGATAAGACCAGTGCTGCTGTACGCTCGTTTTTATTATATTTCGATGCTATAGGCGCGAAATACTTTTTAATTAATTGTCTGAGCGGGTTTGGAGGCATTAAAACGTGGTCGGCGCTATCAGTTGCTTGCTTGTTAAAATATCTCGCAGCATTTTTTCTCGCCAGCCAGCGTCGATGCAGTAAAGTGTCTCTCTCCGCCGGCCGCGCTGCACTTTCCGAGCCCCGAACCCCGACCCGCGGACCCGGCGAACTCTTTAATGATTAATTAGCATACGCACATGCGCACCGTGCATTACTACACGGTGCCTACGCTACGACCTGCAATCCTTTCATTATCCTATTAGAGACAATTTATTGGCGCATTAACAGCGAGCGACGATGCAATACGCGCCTGTGAAATTAAAAGGGGAATAATTAATGCAAAGTCTGGTGCGCACGTTTTATGCTGCGATCTCGGCGTGATCGTGTTCGTGCGCATGATTGGCAGTCGGGACACTGTTGACGACTGCAGAATAAAAGATGCGAGTGTAAATTAAAAGTCGTATAAATTGGCTCGATGACTGGATGGGACAATAGCCACCCTCCGCCGGATCGCCGGTGATCGTAGCTTACCGCTCGACGGAGACCGCTTCTTGCCGGTCATGCTGACAGGTCCATGTCCATGTGTGCCAATTCCAAATAGCTTTCCCACTTCAAAATCGCGCGGCTGCGAGCTTCGCTGCTCGAAGATGCGAGCTGGTCCCAGGAATCCCGCTCCATTGTCGAGTTCGCGACAAAAACTCGCTGTCGCCCGTTCGTTCTGCAGACAGAATAGTGCGTCTTTCGATAGCTTCAGATTTCACCCGCAATGCCCGACCATCCTCACAGTGGCCAGGGGATGCATGCAGCCGACGATATGAAGACCGTACAGGGGCAGTTCCGTCACTCCGCTCTCTGGATGACCTTCCCCAAGTCCCATGTAAGTCAGGAGAGGACCCTGGAGGGCCCGTATCTAAAAGGACCCAGAGCCCAGCACTTTGTCCTGGTCAGGACTCGTTCAGCATTCAGGACTGACGGGATGAGCTTGCCGGTACATGCGCCTGCGCGTTCCTTGCGCACCGGCCATAAGTTTGCAAGGTCCTGTCAGTGTCAAACGCGTTCCGAATAAGGAGACGTCGGCGAGTTTTTGGTACCGGCCGAGCGAGCGAGACAGTTGTCGTGGTTTACACGGGGCCGAGCCGCCGCGGAACATGCGCGCGGAGAATGCGCCGGCCAATATTGACTTTCGCGGCAAATCGTCGGCCGCACGAACGCATTCCGCCCCCGACGGCGGCGACCGGCATTCAAATGCCGCGCCGCACTCCCACAACGCCGCGTGTTGTTTATTTGGTCAGACATTTTTTTGATCTGTTTCATGGTTAGGCGAAATTATAGAGTATCGGGCCCCAAAATCACGTCCTGGAAACACTGGCTCATAGGTGTGCATTCCGAACTCGCTAACATGCTTTGCAAGACGGAGATGGCATTCGAAAGGAAAGAGAAACGACGATGAGGATCGCGAGAAAGAGACAGAGAGATAAATGGAGTGCACGTGAAGGGCAGGACGAGTTCGGACAACGCCAGTCAGATTTTGCTGGCCGAATAAACACACCACCTCGCCGTGCCAGATTCTGGCTGGTTGGTTGGCTGGCTGGCTGGCTGGCTGGCTGGTTGGTTGGCTGGCTGGCTGGCTGGCTGGCTGGCTTGCTGGCTGGCTGGCTGGCTGGTTGGCTGGCTGGCTGGCTGGCTGGTTGGCTGGCTGGCTGGCTGGCTGGCTGGGTGGCTGGGTGGCTGGCTGGCTAGCTCGCTGGTTTGTTGGTTTGTTGGGTAGTTGTTTGGTTGGCTGTCGTTCTGTCAGGAGATGGTCTCCAAGTCCTTGGCCCTGGTGTCCCCCTCCCCTTCAAAATCGCTCGCCTAAAATCTCAACGCTGCAAGCTTCTGTCGTAATTCCTAGCCACGATATGATCAAACGGCGAGACAAGATGATAATTGCTTCTTAAATTCTGACAAACCATTCTTTAGGTCAGAATTCGGTCGACCGTGCATATCTCTGCAGGTAACGGACTGCTGTTTGCACCTTATCTCCGAATCGCGCGCCGTAATAAACCCTCTCGATGGCCAAGAGACTTTCGAGGGTGAATTCATTATACCACTGATGGGAAGGGGGTCTTCCTTCGAGCGTCATAAACACTTGCAGACGAAATTCTTCCCGACTGCCCGGTGCGAGATTGTAACGCGATAGCTCGGTAGGAAGTCAGAATATATTACCTCCAGTCCTGGGTCTTGCCATCACCGGGCCAACATCACATGTCGTCTCCACCTTTATCTTCCCAGGCTTAGCATCTAATGAAAGTGCATTCGAAGACAACATAAAATTACATCGCTCGCGACCGCGGGCAGTGTTTGCTCACGACTGCGACTCCTCCGAACGGTGCCCAATAAACGTGATGTCTGACAAAGGGGTTGCTACAGGACATTCCAAGCGTTCGTACCTTTCCGAGTCAGGACCCTTCTTGAGGCTCATTATCGTCGCTATTACCCCGCAACGTCGACAACCGAAGAAACCAGTCCAATCGTTGCATACCTCCAGATGTGACACGAAATAATTATCTATACCGCGAGTAATATCTATCATCAGCGCCGGGCAAAGAAGTAAAAGCGACCAGTGACCCAGCTCGTTAGCAAGCCAATGGCAGGCCGGGACGCCCTCACGTCACGGCGCTCCGACCGTCGCGACCGCAAACCAACAATTTAGCGCTATAAGTGGCCGTTGTCTCTCAGCGTTGCCCACGGGCGCCATCCGGGAGTGCTGGAAGGGTGCAGGTCCAGCTAAATAAACTACTAAATCGGCGTCTCATTGGTGTCTCTCCTCGGCGTGGGTTGAGGACACTCAGTGCGAAAATATTGGGTTTACAGTTTTAGTCAGTTGTCCCAGAGTTAATGTTTAACTTTTTGCTGAGGAAACGAGCCGGTAACACATGGTACTGACAGCTGTCGCCGCACGGTTCTTGCGGCCGTTCTTTTCAACTAACCTCTACAATTGTATAGTTACAACTCAAAATATCGCTTAATGTTTGGCTTTCATTAAAGATAGCATAATTATAGATAAATTGAGTGTAAACAAGTCTCAAATGCTAGAAATCTGTGAGAAATCACGACATAATATTCTTAAACACCCAAACCAACTGCGAGTCCACCTAGTAGCAACATCCATCAGCCCTGCGACTCCTCGAACTCACTTGCGAACCCAATGGTGCGTATCATCTTCCTTCGAGGAGCATTCGGTTGCACTTATCGTCATTGCCCTCGGCAGCTTTTCCATTCTTGCGTCTCAAGCAACGTAATCGCTTGGCGATCTCCTCCACGTTCGCTCCACGACTCGCTAACCCGTACTTTTGGGAAGGTCAAAGGCAATTTTTCCCCTGACCTCCGCTTCGGCGGGGCGATCGATAGACCACTTGGTCGTGGGCAATGAATGCCTCGCATTTGCTCAACGCATCTGCAATCCAGCATTCCTGCAGCCCGTCCACGGTCTTCATTTTGTTACACTTTCACGTGGTTTCCGATTGTTTGACGAGTTATGTTTCCCATCTTCTTCTTCGCGCTCCATTATGACTGGTCAACATTTGTCTTGCAAGCTTCGACGCTGACTATCCAAGCGCGACTGTCTTTTGAGAGACTACCAAGAGGAACCCCCGACGGGTTGTACACAAAAGTACACCTCAAAGCACGGCAGAGTTGATCCTCACAACGCGGTCCAGCCTACCAAGAATGATAACTTACTTTTTGTATAGCTCAGTGGGGGCGCCGTGCCCTTGTCTTGTCAGCGTGGAAAACGTGGTTTCGCGGAAATTCCTCGCGCTTGTGTGTTGCTGCGCGGTCAGTTCTGCATTTGCATCGGGGTTCGTGAGAAATTACAGCATTGTTCTGTCCACCGCTCCGTGCGCATGTGCAGGACCCTTTGCTCTGCATTATTGGACCCTTTTGCTCTGCTCCTCCACTCCGATAAGTTCGCCATCTTGGACCCTTGGCGGCACGATACATGTTTGCCTCGTCGACCTCTTGTCCATCTCGGCAAATTACTCAGAGGAGTTCTTTCCGCGTTTCGCCGCCACCTAATGGCGCATTAACAGCGACTTCCAGGTGGCGCACCAGGAAGACACTCCTAAGAGGCAACAGGTATTTTATTGCAGTTTTAAAGGATGCAGTTTGCACCTGCACCTGCGTCAGTCGTAAAGCGCATTGAAACGATCTTAATGCGCAATCCACAGCCTCATGCTGTGATCATAATGCAAATGGACCGTGGCGGGCTGCGCGGCTGCCCTCGCTTGACGCGCACCTCAGCCTCCTCTTCGACGACGTCTGTCGACCGGTCAACCGGACCTATTTCGGCGTACCCATGGGTGTGACGTCACGTCAAACCCCGCTGTGCAGTGGGGCGATCCACAAGGTTCATTTCACCGGCGTCGTGACGTAGCCGACGCCGCGGTCATCCATTTGCAATGCATTTCGCCTCCGATAGTTATGCAGCATGCACCATTTCCTTAACTGCATCGGCATCGGCATGCACGCATGCGTGTAGTTCCATTCATTCCGAATGCATTTGCCATCGACATATTCGTGCGATTGTATAAAATAATCGAGCCGCGAACGGCCGCACGGCGTCCTGTATCGTTCAGTGCACGGCAGCATGGCTGCCTTATTTGTTATTCTAATGTTCCGACCCGATCTTATCGCTGCAGATACTAATACCATATTAATATATTTACAATAGTATTTTGTACGACAAGCCGGTCCCCGTGTCGCCGTACACCTGCCAAAGCGGCGGCCGGCCGAGGACGTCGATGCGTCGTCGGTGAATGACGTGTGACGTGACGGCGCTCGCGGGCGATCGGTCGGTGGCCCGATGACAGCGACGCGTCCGGTTCTACATGTGTTTGTCATGCGGCACGTATGCACTACATAAACCTTGCTACCGGCCGCATGATTTACGTATTCTTCGGCTATTGAACATTGTTCCGCGCACGTCGGCCCCGATGATAATGTCGGCCCGCGAGACCCGCGCACGGCGTTGACAGGCATTGTGTCGGGCTACGCGCAGGTTGCGCGAGATGCATGAGATGGATCGCCGGCCGCCCGTTAAATGCATGTCAATTGCAGATCGCTCCCCGTGCTGCGATTGCCGCGTGCGCGGTGGTAATTGCGCGGTGGCCATGCACGCGCGGCGGCCGGGCTGTTTGTCAACGGTGACACGCGGAGTTCCCGGAAGACGAAACAGCTCGGACCGCGTTCATGCTGGCGATCGGTGGACGCCGACCCCTCGTCCTTTTCCCACTTGAACCACAGATAAGTTCCAATACTTAGATTGCCTTGGCAACGGTGCATTAATTGCGACTCATGATTCGTTAACACCCGTTTGAATGGAGAAAGGTATTAGCAATAAAAGATTGCCATCTTGGATATAATTAAATCGTGCTCCCCGCGAGTCGGCGTTTCACTCACTTGGAATCGAACCCGCGAACCCATTGCCGGTATCCCATTCAACGGCCTTTTCGACCCCGACCACGTGGACCTCGAGGTCGACCTCCTTCGGGCGTCCAGTTCTCCACCCTCTCGACGCAGATCGTGCTCGTTAGCACCGCCACTGGTAGCTGCCGTGACCGCCCTGACAGACCCGTGAC
The DNA here is from genome assembly GCA_947568835.1 of Protonemura montana. NCBI lineage: Eukaryota > Metazoa > Arthropoda > Insecta > Plecoptera > Nemouridae > Protonemura > Protonemura montana. The sequence continues at coordinate 26,222,226 of OX387603.1, read as the reverse complement.
CAGCATGTCAGCTCCCAGCTTATCGATCTGCAGCGCCTTCTGATAGCGGCCGATGTCCGGCAGACAGCCGGCCACGGAACGCCGCGCTCTCTCACGACTCTGCCGAGCAGTGCTGGCCTACCTGTCGCCCCGACGCTTGCCTCGATAAGCGGCTGCCCCAATCGTTGCCGATCGCCAGCCAAGTTTGCACCGAGAACCGTCCGGTTACCGCAGCTGTTAGTTCAGCATGCTTTTCCAACCACAGCCTTCTTTGCATCGGCTTCCGACCCAAACACTGTCTAGCGCCCCTCGGTCCGCGACGTCAAAGGCTTGCTAATACCACAAAGGTGGTCCACGGCCATTATTTGGTGATAAATATTTGTTGACATCATTTCCAAGAACGTAACAGCGGTGAAAGATCGGCTCAGGATAGCGCTGGCAACATTTCTCAGTGCGGCCGTCAAGCGTTTGACATTCTTGCGAGCTCAGCGCGTCCCAAGTGTCGGCTACGGCAGGGTCCTCGAGCAGGAGCCGATGGATTCTTAGTGGACTCGACGGCCCGGCTGGCTCTCCTAAGCGTACGCTGGCGAGAGAATCCTCAGATTCCTCTGCTCGATACCTCGGCGTCTCAGCGCGACGATGCTCGACGTGGAGCGAATGAGCCGGACGCCGTCGTCGGCCGTCGCTGTCGAAGCTGTCAGCTTGGCCGGCCGAGTCAGATTCCATCATCACGGCACGGCCATTGTCAGTTGCTGGTGGGGAAAAAAAGCAACGCGCTTCGAATGTCCGCACGACATGGACGACGTTCGGTCGGCGCGGCAAAAAGCGATCATTCCGCCCATCTTTGGGGCTCTCTCGGTTTCGGCAGCGCCGGCGCGTACGTGGGCTGGAAACCAAACCGCCGTCGTCGTCGTCGCTGCTCGGCGGCGGGAACGTTGCGAAATTTTGGCCGAGCGGCACGGTGCATTTTTTCCCCGGTCGCCGAACGCCAATGGAGGCAAACTACATGTCGTTTCGTCCGTGCTTGGTCCAGCACATGACGTAGGGGGAGACATGTGTGCGAGCAGACTGCGGTCTAATTGGTCGGTGATTGTGTCAGCACCGGCCGACGCGTTGACCGAATAACGCATTCGACGCATGTCGCGCAATTCGTTGCCTTGCACCCTGATGCACACGTGATGGCATCGCGAACGATGAGTTTGAAAAAAACGTCAGGTCATCACTAGGCGCACATACTTCCTTTTTATTGGCTGACTTTATCGCCGGTAATGTATTCTAGCAAAACTGTCGGTTTGTCGGCTTCACTTCTTTCTCCCAGCCGCACGGTTCGTGACCGATACCGACGCCAACGTCCTCGGGCGTCTGCAATCTCGGCGACGCCACTCAGGGCACCCTCTTGACTTGGTCATCGACGAGTCGTCGCTCCGTGCTTGGTGACGTCGGCGAAGCCAGTGGCCTTTTCAACGACGAAACCAATCCTCTTGAAAAGTAATTGCTTCTCGCAAATGGTATCGATCACCGCACGTGAACGATCAAGTGGCATCGCCTGTTCCCAATGATCGTGTCGATGATCACGTCGCTTTTTTGATTTCTATTTCCTCGCATACGACACTTTTTTGTCTTTTTTGACACTTTTTCCCGCCGTGGTCCATCACGAGCCATCGCCCAGACCACGACTTCCTCGGACTCATGACCTGACAGCCGTGACGTGAACGTTCAGCATCCCGTGCATGCCGGCCAGGGATTAACCTAGGCGCGTCATTCACTCAGCCTCTCGGCTGCCTCGCCGACTTTGATTTGTGATATTTCTTTGATTCGCGGTAAGATACGCCCGCGGCTTGCTTGGCAGCAAGCAAAGCATGCTTGACTTCTTCCCGGGCTCGTTGGCAGCCGCGTTAACATCGCTGCTTTCCGCCTCGCCATCCCCGAGTCTCCTGTCTGTGCCAATTAGCAATTCGGCGACTGACATTTCGAGATTCCACGAGTCGTTGCCACGAGTGGTTGAAAGTCCCTTGCGATATTTGATCGCCAAATCTCGGCTGCTGTGCGCAACGCTCCAGAAGACCAAGGGCAGCTGGGAATGGTCTTCTGCTAGCTGCCAGTGCTCTCACCGACTGACCCCACCCTGTCTTTTATTTGCCCTTTGTGGACAACCAAGAGCACTTTGCGTGGCCGCGACTTGAACGCGAGGTTGGGACTGCGTTGAGCGTTGTATGGAGGCAGTCAATTGCCTTGTCGCAAGCTGTCGATTCGTCACGCCGTTTCCGGCAGCGTGCGCGTCGAAAGGGAGTCGGCGAGAACCTCGCTACCTCCGATGGCTTGACCGGCGAACCCTCAGTTATTGTCATGTTACGAACCCATGAAGTGATTGTGAACTCTCGACACTGATACCAAGTCATGTAAAGACTCGGCTCCTCCACTGGGGTCTCGGCCAGCATGTTGGACGTTTGGGAAGGGAGGGGTTGGGGTTGGGGGGGGGGGTCGAACCTTCCCTGACTTTGTTGCTGTGCAAGACGTGTTCCGAATGGACCATGTTCTAGCCGCACGTCCAGCGCTCGTTTCGTGTTAAACGCTTCTACCTCGATGCAGCACGACGGCGTCGACGAATGCCACGGCCTGACGCTGCACTTCTCGCCAGCTCACTATTTATTTACCAGTGTCCTGTTCTAATTGAAAACAAATTGTGAATGGACACCTAAACGGACACAGGTAAATAGTGCTTGCCACCTGCTACGCGCTCGTCGCCGTTCACTTTGTTGCCTCTGCTGCACGTACATGACGCTATTGACGGGGCCCTCGAACTCGAAGGAGGCAAGCAATGTTTGGATCTTCGGCACTCCGAGGGACCGAGTCGTGGTCGGCTGCCTGCAGATCTCTCTGCTGAGACGACTGATTACAGAGGCAATGAGAGAAGTGCGGGAGCTTTGCGCCTGCGCCCGAGGCCGCCGCCCGCGACGCCTCCCGACGATTAGTAATTAATTGATTGATTATTTGGTCATGTCGCTGCTCACCGGTGCCTGCCGCGAGTTAACGATAGGTTCGACCGAAAGTAAATCCCTCCGATGGCCGTCAATAATGGACGCCGTAGTTGCCCGGTGGTCTTCGGGGACGTTTGCTAAGCACCCGTCTTTGTATTCGGGCTCATAAAACGTAGACGGGCCTAGTTACCGTGGCCCAAAACCGGCGGCTTTTTACGGCGCCGGGTTTATGGCTCGCCGGCGGAGGGTATCAAAATTCCGCAAATAACGCGAGAAAGCACTTGGCCGTGTCTCGCGAATCTTTGTTCCAGACGCGCTCTTAGTCGCGGTGTCTCGCCAAGAGGTGGATGGTACAGACTTTGCGCAGGGCAACCGTGCCCAAAATGAATCGATCGCACTTCGATAAGTCGGTCTGGCGTTCGATCGGCCGGTTGACGGCTAGCGCTGGTCCTGAGACTGCTTTTTGCTGGCCATGCCCGACCCGCCCTCCTCCGGCCTAACCGTGCTCGGACAGACGGACGGACGGACGGATCGTCATGTCTGACGCGAACCCCTTTGACCTCTGCCTCGTAATAAAACGTTTCGCTGTGGCCGGCTCTTCACACACACTACACGCCCAGACCGACGCGCCAAGTCTGGCAACGTCGACACCGACTGACTTGCTTGCCGTGCGCCATCCTAACCATGGACGCCAGGGAAGAGCACCTTGGAGGTGCACCACCGTAACCCAGAAACTATTTTGGGGAAACTCGTGGAGAGCTTATTGGCGGCCTCGGACTGAGTTCTTGAAGTCTCTCTGTCGCTACTCCAGTGTGACATGTCCCCCATGAAAGCCAGGGGCAACTTGATTCTTGCAGACTTTTTATAAGGATCTCTCAGTCTCACGTTAAGCTGCCAGCGCCCCAGCGTCCAGCCAGACAGCGCGGTACGGGAAACACTATTGTCTCAGGTCGACAATGTGGCAACGTGCGTTCCATCGTAGTTCGTCGGCGCCCCGAGATGACGGCGCCGATTAGAGCGTCGAGCGCCGGGCTTCGTGAGTAGGCGGGGGCGAGCTTCGTGGTCAGCTCATTCCGTCGGTAACATGCGTGCTGCGTTCCTCGAGGAGAGCTCTGTGAAGCGGTGAACACGGGGATGACGTACAGGAGGTGCTCGAAAGGGACATGGAAACTGGAGAATGTTTAGGGGATTGTATTTTCCCTTTTAGGATAGGCAGTTTTCCGAGCTGACCGGATCCCGCGCGGCGGCGGGCAGCGGGGACAACAACTGTACCTTAGCAGCGGGCTCGATGCTCGTATCAGTGAGGCAATCATTTGCAAGAAACGGAACTGGAATTCTGTACGTCAGCATTTGGAAGAAATATAGGATTTCAACAACAAAGGAACATGTGGCGCGGACAGTTGCTGCCAAAAAATATCGCATGTTTGTCTTATTTTTAATGCAAGATTTGGATAATGCCTCTCCTTACCATTGTTTTAATTGTTATTAATGGGTGTACAATTGCGATTGATGAATTGCGTACAAGTTATGTGCACACTTTTTGCCCGCCGACAATGACAAAGAACGACTCAAATTGCAATTCGGGACTTTGCTCTCGAGGCCACTTTTTCTCTATATGAACCAATATGTAATTATGAACAATTGCTTCGGAAAAATACGTACCTACACGCTAGCGCGCGGGCCGCAATCTTTTGTCAGTAGTAAATAATTCGTCTGTGGGCATCGAAAGTTGCTGGCAAGATGTTTTGCGATCGGCCTGGTCGTTGTCCGAAACACTTAGACTGACGATCAATATCACACAGCATTACGATGGTTTATGTGCTTGCCAGTCGTTGGCTTTGAAAGACGCCGAGGGAACCATCCGTCAGGCTTGGCCAACAAGTCAGTCTGTGCATGGTACCAACCAGCCAACCGGCCGAGCCGAGGTATTAGGAACCAGAACATCATTAATTCGTATGCTTAACAAGTACCAGACCACGCGGGGCCCGGGGCGAAAGTCGCCAGAGAACTCTCGTGCTTTCGGCTGCATTATTTACATTGTATTTATCCGAACGCCGCGGTGATTAGCGCGATGATTGACTCCGGTGGGTGTTCCCGTGCGAGCAGCCACGGGCCCAAATATTGATTGGAATTTCTGGGATTTTCCATAATAACACGAGTTAGCTAATCACTCATTTAAATTTGGCTCCAAAGCTCGACCACACTAACCTGGCAAGCCTGCGCTTGAAAAGATATTAACGCTTAGGGCTCTAATTTTTCTCGGCTTATGCTAATTGCTGTTTGAAAGTGGATCGCCTTTTCCTGGGATCATCACCAACTGGTTTGTCAATTGGGATCGACTAAAGGCACGACGCTCGTTGGTGACTCGACGCAACCGTGCCAACAGCCGCGTCTGCACGTTCCGATAAGCGTTCGCTGACCACCAGCTTTTTTCGGGACTTGCTAAGGGGTAGAGTTAAGATCTCTGGAGGGAGACAGAAGTGCATGGCGAGCTGGTTGCCATAGGTCGGTCTCGTTCGCGACTTCCCGCGGCTGCCGGAAGACTCGCGCATCCTGACACGCCTCTCGCCTGTCGCCTCCCGTTAGCGTCGACTTTGCGGGCAAGAACACATTTCCACGTCGAGTTATTATCTTTGTTTCGGCGTGGGCGTTTGGCAAGCTAGTGGTTCACATTATCTCACTGCACATACGCGTGTATTCATTGCCTCTTATCTGCTCTGGCATCGTTTTCAGCCTGTCTTCCACGGGGACTCACGATGGAAATTATCTCATCGACAATAAGTCTCGCTGTATTTTACCCACGAGACCGTGTTTCTGATTTTCTGGTCGGGGCTGGGGCTGACTGACGGCTGACAGCTAGTGACGTCACGCAAAGCGCTGCGCATGACGGTTGACCCTCGCATTGCGTCATCGTCGACAAGACGTTTGGAGTCATCCGACCAAACGGGCAGGTGTCAGGCCAATCGGGCGCTGCCACTAGCTTCCAAGCAAGTGCACCCGGTTCGACGCTCTTTTGCAGCAAGACACCGGGCGCCGACGCGGGGACATGCGAGCATACAATGACAGTCAAACGCCCCACGCTGAGCTCGGAGCCACTACCCATCGTCGAGCACACATCATAAGTGGCAATTATTACAAGAATAATCCGCCTCGTTATTTCCCATCTCTCGAGGCGGGCACTCGAAAGCTTTCCCGTTGCCATCGCGACGGGGCTTCGCTTGGAACGCGGACGAACCCTGTAACATTTATCAGTGGAACCCATTTGGTCGTTACCCAAACGAGCGCAATCACTAATCATGTTTCGAGGCAGAGTTTCTCTCCGGGGACAAAGTGGTCGTCTGGTACTTTGCTACACCTCTTGGAGTCGTTCGTTCCGGCCCAGGGAGGCGATAGCATTGTCGCGCATCGGAATCGCCGGAGAGACACCTTCCAGTCGCCGCCAGAGTCCCATCGAAGTTTATAACAAAATGTCTTGCCCGCTCGACGTGACTCCTGGAAAGGACTTCCGTCCAACGACTGTTTCCGAACGGTCTCCGCGAGCTGCGGTCTAATTTCCAATGTTCCACACAATAACTCAGCGCGTCTAAATGCGCAGCACCAATTGAATCGGCGCTAACCGCGACTCAAATGACAGTGTTTATAATAACACCGAGCCATTATGGGCTCGTCGCCCATTTGTCTTGTCGCCAGTCACTATTGTATTGCTGATAATTGAATCCAACAATGGATGCACGGAAGGCTGGCTCTGGCTCGCCAGCCCCGTACCTGGCTGAGAGGTGTGAGAACATTGCCAGTCAATCGCCCTCGTTGCAAAGCGCTTCCTTCTGCAACTGATCGACTCGCCGAACATATGTCACAAGATCTATGCCCACTGTGAATAGGTCACCTGACACTGCGATTCAGTCGTGGGCGTTGAAACTATATTGACTGACTGCACCCTTCTCCGTCGTCGGGGCGGTAGCTGATCCTGCCCGAGTGTGGTCTCGTAGGTCATCCCGAGCCAAGCCATGACTTGGGTGCAGAGACCACCCTTTGTAGACCGAGTTCACGAGCACACGGCGTTAAATTGCACCCCATTGTACTCGTTGGTCGGGTGGTAAGAATTGAAGCTGCCGAACAAAGGGTTGTCGCTGGTTATTAGCGGGCCACACGTACCGTGCAGGCAAGATCCGTTCCGTTCATAAGCAGCGACCTCATTTTGAACACTGACTTAATCGCTGAATGCTACGAAATGAAGGGAGCTATGGGAGCCGACGATCTGGCGTTTTCCTATAGAGCTTGCATCAGTTTTCACAACGCTGGGTCGTGGACTGCTTTGCATCGATGTGCACGGCGATATGCTGACCGTATTGATGCGCGTTTGCTTTGCACTGTGGCGCGTTGTGACTGACGGAATGCTGGGAGGGTGATGCACGCTTGTGCAGCCGGAGAGCGTCTGGACAGCAACCCTTGGTCGCTGGTCGCGTCCCCCGATGCCTTCAGTCGGCGCTGGCAGCGCCATCTCGCGTCGCCGTCGACGAACCACCTTGCAAGACCGAGCGATGAGTCTGCATTGTTGGGCTGCTAAAAAAAACGTTGTTGTTGTTGTTGTTGCTGTTCATCGAGTCCTACAGATCGGTACCAATACCTCGGCCGTGCTGGTCCACGTCACGTGTGTGTACGAGAATGGGGTCATGCATCGGTCAATATCTCCCGGCCTCGGTCGCTTCCCGACGCTGTCCGCCGAGGAGAGGAGGTCCGTGCGCTCGGTGATTGAATGATTTACGACTCGAGGAAGACCGGAAAAAAACACGGGGTAATTAATAAAAGCAGCACAGCTTTGCACGTAACAGCTGGGAAGAAATCACTGCGATCTCTTCTTTAGAGTTCATTTATCTTTCTCGGCTCGTCTAAACGCTCTTTTTCGCCTTCCTGTGGGAACGCTATGCCGACCGCCAAGGACCGGCGCATCCTACAGGAACCCACGTCCCCAACGTCGTCGTTTGTCGGACAACTGCAGCAAAGTTCGAGAACAGCGTGTCAATTGTTCGTCTATAGATCCCCCATAATTCAGCGCTTTGCGGACAGGTCTGCAACTGAAAGGGCTCTTGAGGGCCTTGCCAGGACCGTCGATCGCTCGGCCATTTATAGGTTTCCTGCAGCGAAGACTCAACGTTTCACAACGAGCTGCATGCAAAGCTCGGCACGCCGCGATCGCTCGGATTTGCCTATCAACTTGCGTTTGTGTAAATCAGGATGCACGACGTCGGGAACGGCGTCCCCTGATCCTGGCCGTGTATCGAATGTCGATACCCGGGGCCCATCCGTGCCGTGCCGGGCTCATAGCAGACATCTCCTGCCGGGATCATATTGTCGTACCAAATATACTCATCTGCCCATATAAAGCAGGTCGGCGTCCCAGCGCAGGTCGGCCATTTCCATACACGTTGCCTACATGTCCGTATAGGTATCACGTAGCAGCGATCGACATTGCAACGTATTTATCTAGAGACAAAAAAAACAGCTCTCATAAATTTCTCTCCGACGACCCCCCAACGATTTTATCAAATCGTTAAAATGCGATTCGAATGCGTGAGTATGTGTTCCTTCTCTGTGTGTATACCTTACCTCCTACCTACTTATAAGCTGGATATTATTATTATGTCGAGCGGACGCTAAATTATATCAAAGTGCAGCTGCGGAACTCGTTTGGCGCGGACTCGGGGGGCTTTCAGGTAATAATCGAGATGGTGCATAACAATTAGCAGTGATTTGCCATTAAACTGGATGCTGGTCATCGGGCTGCATCATCTTCAGCGGGGAGGGTACACGAACAAGACCGAGATCCGATTCGCATGCCTCGGAGGGCAATTATCGAGATCGCGCACGGTAGTTGTCTTGATGGCACCTAAGACATGGCAATTGAAAGAGTATTCTCTCGTGACCCCCGCGGGCCTGCAGACGTTGTTGACATAGGGTTGCCGTCAAAAGAAGCCAAAATCTAGCAATAAATAGCATGTAATTGGGTCTTAAGGTTTGTGCCAATGTTAGCACCGTAGCACGACATGTACCCCTCGTCTCAGCTGCCAGTGAGGCAGGATTAGGCGCTATTCGGTCCCTTGCGATTGCCAGGCTCTCGAGTTTATTTTTGTGGAAGTTTCGGCCGCGTCTTTCGATGTTTCGCAAAAAGTAGGCTAGTTTATAAAAAAAAAAAGAAACGTCTCGAAAGTAGACATTGAAAGGGATTTGGAATACACATCCTCGGATGGGACTAATTCCATTAGATCCTTGTTATGTGCCATCTTATATCGATCCTATATGCCTGCTCCCAAGCATCTAATCCCTCTCCAAAGGATATTCGAGCACAACGGAGCGACTCTGTCGTCTTTGTGGGCCACCTTTCACGTGTCATTCAACGAATTTGACAAATACATTTCCTACACAAAAAGACGGGGCCGCGGTGCTGCGGCAAGGATCTTCGAAGGGCAATTTGTGCCCTCGTCCAACTTTGACAGGGTTCAAGGAGCCGAATGTGACCCCAATCCGAGATCACCCAGCACGGCATCTGGGTTACAGTCGGTCAATTTCTCGGAGAAGCTCTCGCAGATAAAATCAACGATTCGCGGATTAGATTTTCTCTATACCTATCGGTACTTAACTATTCGGACGTCTTCAAAGTGGTTCCTATATACTCGACTTGAGCTCCGGACTGGTCGCGTCACGACACGGTACGTCGCGGCCTCGCCCTGCCGTCCGATCACTTGTCAGTCGACCGCGAGGCCTAAACGAAGCCTTTATCTGCATCAAGAGATGCATCTGTTGCCTAGCGACAAGCCGCCCGACGCTTGTCTCTCATTGATGGATCGCCGAGCAGATTGGGCTCGTTGCCCCAAACGGCCACCCCGCGCGCGATTGCCACGATTGCGTCACTTCGCGCCTCGCTGACGGGCACCTCCTGAAGGCAGCCACACACGATGGGAGCCAGCATCAGGTTGTCCCTTCTAGGCTAGTCTACGTTTACCATCCTGACCGTCACCAGCTTTCTTGGGAATAGCTCAAAGCCAGTGCTAAGACCATATGTATACCATGTAATAATTATTCAAAAGTGTTAACTGTCGTTCGATCATACTAAAGTCGCTCCTGGCTCAAAGCGTGCGAGCGGCTGGCTGTGGTACCGGTGTCCCCTTGCAACGGTGTCGTCGAAGTGCCCGCCCTTGGTCGCAGACCGCGAACACACCCTGTCGCCCGCGCGGACAATGGGTCCGCGTCCCGCACGTCCCGCACCGAGACGGTCTGTTAACGGGCCGCGTCGAGGACCCGGCTAACGAATGTCCTTGTTTTCGCGCTGCATTGTTTCACACCTACTGTTTTCGACCGCGTAGAGCTCGTTACTTGCGACACGCCTGCGCGGCAACGTGTCGCCCGAAATGCACCGCAATGCATCTTACGACTGCACCGGTGCACCGGTCCTAATCACCAAAAAAAAAAAAAAAAAAAAAACGACCTGGGTGTCTGCTCTTGCAGCGCTCTTTAGCGGCCGGGATCAACACCCCCACTAACTACCCAGCCTCTGTTGTGCTGAGCCATGATTTTATCGTCGCCGTCGTCGTCGTCGTGCGTGAATAACGCATGATTTGCACTCCCGCCTCACGCAAGATAACGCCTCTCCATAAGGCAGCGCGTCCCGAAAGTTAAACCCGTTTATATTTATGCATGCCAACATCACATGATTAATGCGCTCGCGAGGGGAGCGACGCTTCCCGACGGTCTCGTCAGGAGCGGCGCTCAGCCCCCGGAGGCGTTTAGCCGGCTCGGTGCTCGGTGACACGTCTCCTATCGAGAGATCGTCAAACCAGTTCGCTCGACGACACTCTCGCTGACAGATCTCCATCGCGACCAGCGGGAATTAATTCCGTCCGAGGCGTCGGCGCGATATTATGCCGGTTTGCCGTGCCGGTCGGATCCCGATCGGCTTCCACTCGGCGCACTAATCTCAACAGCCGTGTAATTTGTCGCGGCTCATTACGCGCAGAGTGGTCTCATATTGGCCGTGCTCTTATCGTGACATCCGCCAGAATGCGCTGCAGACACGCGTCGTCTGACGTCACGTAGGACCGCGACAGACTTATCTTGCTAACTGTTAACTGCATCCATGTCGGAAGTTGGGTTGCCTAGCAACTCAGTTGGTAACTGCACACCATGCATTCCTGCAGTTGGGTTGCCCATAGCAACTCAGTTGGTAACTGCCACCGTTGGCTGACCGCGTAAACAGTTTTCGTTCTCATGAAAAAATGAATTGAAATTAATTAACCTCTGGAGTGTGTTTATAAATCAAGTCGCGAACTCATATGATAATTGTGTGGTTGGTACACACACACCGATTTGGAGGCACGATGTTTTAAAACATGTTTATTCCTTTCCAGCCACACTTGATAAATAACAATAATTAGCAATACTGCCTCTGTGATCTGCTATCTTATTGCGCCAAGAATACTTGCATAAGATTAGATTTTTTGCAATGGAGAATTCGCACAGGTCGAATAGCGAAGCTGACAATTTGCTTTTGCACATGGCTAGTTGATGCTAGTAGCTTCATTAAAATATGAAGCTCTTTGAGAAACATTCGTATAATTTATTAGCCAGAGGGTTTAATGGTTGGTGCATCACACAAGGTTCTGATTATAACTGGATACTAAACTGTTTGATTGCGTCTATATGTCGCTATATTATGCTAATGTGACAATGGTGGTAACATATGCTCCCGTCCAGGGAGCGTGACCGGGAGCTGCAACTTTGTAGCGGTCTGTCGGGATGCATCGTCGCTCGTTCACCGCCGGTCGTTAAGTTGTGGCAGCGACCCTTTGGCAGAATGTTCGAGGTCTCGCGGCCATTTGCCAGGAGTGTGAACCGATCTAGACTGCGTCGTATTATTATTATTATTTGTGGTGTTTAGCGACGCACTGTTTTGACAACTGGCCATGCGGCACTGGTCTAATGGCGTCGGTGAATGAGTGAATGATGATTAACCGAACCTAGCCTAGAAGGGAGGAGAGGAAACTTGGTGCCGGCACGTAGCCTACTCCTGTCGAAGAGCACCAAGGGGACCACCGGCTTCACGTCCCTTCACAAACAACGCGAACAACAGGATTCCTCCACAAATCCATGCTGTCGAGAGGTTGATAAGCAAGGCGAATGAAGTTGCTGTACTTACTTTCATCCCTCCAACTTCTCTCCCGAACGGAACTGGTCATGTCTATGATGGTCACCCATCTAATACCCGACCCAGCGCAGTGTTGTTTAACTTTCATCCCTCCAACCTCTCTCCCGAACAGAACTGGTCATGTCTATGATGGTCACCCACTTAATACCCGACCCAGCGCAGTGTTGTTTAACTTTCATCCCTCCAACCTCTCTCCCGAACAGAACTGGTCATGTGTATGATGGTCACCCATCCAATACATGACCCAGCGCAGTGTTGCTTAACTTTCATCCCTCTAACCTCTCTCCCGAACAGAACTGGTCATGTGTATGATGGTCACCCATCCAATACCTGACTCAGCGCAGTGTTGCTTAACTTTCATCCCTCCAACCTTTCTCCCGAACAGAACTGGTCATGTGTATGATGGTCACCAATCCAATACCTGACCCAGCGCAGTGTTGCTTAGCTTTCATCCCTCTAACCTCTCTCCCGAACAGAACTAGTCTTGTGTATGATGGTCAACCATCCAATACCTGACTCAGCGCTAGACTGCGTCGTGTTGAGATGTTGTGGTCCAAATGGTCGCGCGTGTTATCGACGTGTCCGCAAATGACTGGCAGATTCGTTGGTCGGCGACCTCTGCGTTAGCGACACTTGCCTCTTTGGTGAGGGGTACGACTCCCCGTGAGAAGCGATCGAAGAGGGAAGTATTTGATGATTCTCAGGAGCAATTGCCATGGAAATGTGTTAAAATGATTAATTTTGCGAGTAAGTGATGCTGGGCTTCTGGACTCGAGACCACACGTAAGTCAAGTAGGAAACGGTAAAAATGGCGGTAGTTGTTGGCGCCATTATTTGAAAATAAAATGTATTCTCCGAGAATCTGTCGGGCGTGAGATGTGGCGCTCGTAAACACCATGCTTGCATGGCATCATACAATGGCCCTTGATCTAATTGATTAGTTGCCTTTGAAAGCAAAGCAAGCGCTGTTATTCCGACATCCAAATGTTGTTTTCTTTGTGTTCCGTTCCGTGGTGAGCGTGCATTTCAGGTATTAATTTAATCTTCATTATTACGCACACAATTATGTGAAATCCGTTAGGCAGACCCAAAGAATTCTGCTATAGTTATCCAAATTCTAAGCGCTTTCATTTGTCCAACACAAAAAAATAGGAAGTGCTAAGCAAGAGACCACGCAATTGTCGTTAGCCGCATCATCTGTCATCGCGGTGGGCTGCTTTTCATCGCCCTCTCATCGCCCCCTCATCGCCCCCGACCTAGTTTCACGACGGCAGGCAGTTTAATTAAAGTCGTTGCCGTGGGGCAAAAAGCTGTGCGGGTAAAAACGCGTTGGTGACAGACAACGCGCCATCCCGAATGTCCTTCCTCTCTTGTCTTGCCCTCTTTCTTGAGATGTCAACGTGTAATGGTATGGGGAGGGGGCAAAAAACACTCACGCGTTTCCTCCCTTCCGCTGGCTATCGCTCTGCATTGCCTCAGTTTCTTTGACATTTAATTTTCTTCTCGTGTCGTCCTCGTTCTTGCTCCCCGTCCCCGGCTTCTCCCCGGCGCCATCGCCCCCCCGGCTCTGATCGACTTAATCGCAGTCCTCTGGCCGGCTAGCGATCCTGGGGGCCAGTGCGACTTTCACTTGCGCTGGGTCAGGTATTGATTGGGTGACCATCATACACATGACCAGTTCTGTTCGGGAGAGAGGTTGGAGGGATGAAAGTTAGTACAGCAGCTTCATTCGCCTTGCTTATCAACCTCTCGACAGCATGGATTTGTGGAGGAATCCTGCTTTTCGAGTTGTACCGTCCTTCGGAAGGGATGTTAAGCCGGTGGTCCCCTTGGTGCTCTTCGATAGGAGTAGGCTACGTGACGGCACCGGGTTTCCCCTCCTAGTCAAGATTAGGTTCATCATCAACCTCATTACCTTCCACTCATTCACCGACGCCATTAGACCAGTGCCGCAGGGCCTGTTGTCAAAACAGTGAGTCGTAAAACACCACAAATCAATCAATCAATTGACTTCTCTAACAACGCTTTGTTTGTTTTGTTGCAGGTAAGACAATCTGCAAGTTGCCGGATATGACGTCAGCCTCCCGGCTCGGGTAAGTGTTGAGGACGATGCGTCGTCCACGACTTTTCACCGATGCCACGTGACCCTCGGCTTCTTAGGGTGTCGCCGGAATGTCTTGCTCCCGCACGAAGACGCCGTCGCGCTGCAGCGGGTGCAATTGGTTGCAGTTCTCGCTGCATCGGCGAATGATTGTGTGGATCGCGCGGTTGAAGGTGCTCATGCAGAACTGGGCCGTCGGAGAGTGCGGGTGGTCCGTCGATCTCGTTGCTACCGGCCGTAAAACAACCCGAATCCATTCACCGCTCGGCCACGGCCGCCAAACAAAGATGGTCGTTTCCGAAATTTACTTTTCATCGGTTGTCGTGGCCGTTTAAACGCAGCTCTTTCATCAGACTTAATTGCGGACCTGCACGGAGTTTTACCTTCTTTTTGTGAGCTTTTCTGTGTCGACTGCGTGAAATCATCGCCTCGGTTTTTTTTTCACCAAAATTATCACATGTAAAATAGCGCGTCGGACTTTCGGGTATCGTTTTTTTGGCGCGCGGCTCGACCTTTGGTGTCCATTGTCCGGTCGAGCTGTTAATTAATACAATCGGTCGGCGTCGACTACCATGTCGCTCTGGGACTCGGTCCCGACGTCCCGGCCTACGCAATTCGTAGGTCGCTCGCGAAGCATGCATCGGTAACATCGGTCCAAGTAGGAATGGCATAAATCTGGCCGGCAATATCGCGGGAGATCGCCATTACGACAGCGAGTATTGTGTACAGAGAGACAAGCAGCGTCTTGTAAATCTCCCGGGAATATAAGGCGAGGCGATAAAGTCGGAGAGTAAAACGATATTACTGCAGCGAGGAATTCTTTTGAGCTGCTTTGGTTCGAAACGATAAACCAGCCATTATGATCGTCCAGAAGGCCTGCTAGGTCATCACAGGCAGTTAAAAAGAGTGCCAAATGGGTGCATGTTTACGATGCCGATTCTTCTCCTTATTGTTCCTCACCGTTTCGAATATTTCTTATGTGTGTGTGTGTTCTTTATTTTGCGCGAATCAATCAATAAAACTTCGCAGTACACGTTCGAATGTTTCGTGCTAATATAAGTAAGTACTAGTTTTACGGCTGTACTCGAGTGATGGCTCAGAAAAGAATTAGCAATTAAATGAGCGCACCAGCTTTTATAATACCCCACGAGTAATTACACCTCGGTGCATCTCGAATGATGATGCCACGTCTCGCTTTGTGCGATGGTGCGATGCTACTTAGCTACTATGCCATATCATAGCAGTGCATGGTAAATATGTCACCTCCGGTATTTCACATGCAAATCGCCTCCCCCGCGGGGGGCTACACTTGACGTGCAAGCCGTCCTACGCCTTGCAGTGTCCACATCACATTAGACACGCCACTTCCGTTCGATCCCCGCGCGCATTGCGAGACGGTCTCCAAAAGGAGCAAGACCCGAGTCTATGAGTGTGTGACTGCATTGTCCAGTCTGACCTCGGCTGGCCTGGCCTCTGGCTCGGAGGCACTTTCTCAGAAAGCTGACAAATTTTCATCCTCGCTGCCCGACGGGCGGTCCTTGCGTCGCGGTGTGAACGTTTCCACTGATGCGGGCCTCTTGATCTCCCTGCGGCCGACGCTTTCCGGGTATGAATTTCCCGAGGGAGCTCCAAATGGCGTTTCGATGATCAGCTTTTTCACAGCCTTTGCAAAAGAGAAAATTCCGACCTTCGATTTTCCATGTGTTTTTTAAGCGGATAGCATGTTTGGCACCTACATTGCAACCAAGTGAGCTGTTAGCTAGTCGCATTAGATGTGCTATACGTAAACATTCCAGGGCGATGCACGCATGTTGTTCTAGCTGCAGTTAAGACGTGCGATGTCTCGCCTGGCTCGCGGTGGAAGAATTTGGCCACCATTTGCATCTGCAGCGAGTGCCGAGTCGTCGCAGGGGTTCAAGGAGGCGGCGATCTTTGCCCTCCGTCCAGCGTGCATGAGTGTCGGTCAATTTATTCAAATGCGAGGTGTAAATCTACAGCGAACCGGCCACGTCCATGCCTCGGCGATCTCACCTGTTCGCTGCCGTACGCCGCCATTGTCGCTGCGTTTGCACATATGCAAATCTCCCCCTCCACCCCATTCCATGTGTCAGGGGTGCAGCTAGTGAAGGCCGTACATCTCTACATGGCTTTATGCCTTCCATGGTTCAAAGTCCATGACGGATTTCTCGACGCTTTGAGAAAATCAGGAAAAACTGTTTCCCTGGTTTTTTTCTTCGTATTGTACTGGAGTTTTCTTTCCCCGACGCAGCTGTGCGCAGATTAAAGTTGGCGGACGAACTTTGTCCGAGAGTTTCATTGTTTGACAGTAGTTTTTTCCAGCAGTCGCCAGGATTCTTCGGCCGCCCTCCGCCCCTGACGGTGTTTTCCGCGCGCAAGCGCGCGACGCGTCTCTTTTGGCCTCCCCTGCGTCTGGCTGCAAGATTTGCGAACCAGTCGGTCGCACGTTGCGTTCCAATACGATCCAAGAGGCTATCAATTGCCGGCAAAACCACGCTTGTTTATGAACACCTCGGCCCATAGCAATACCGAATTCCGGTGCGTGAATTTACCGACCACTAAACGTCCCCGACGCCGTGAAAAGGGATATTTCACCGACTTCTCATTTGGCCGCCGCGCCGCGCTGGTGTCGCCGTCGTCAACGTGCGTGCAGTGCGTTGTTTACGAGCAATCAAATCGTAGCGTGAGGATGGGTGCTGGAGAGGCGTTTCACTGCATTGGTTGCACAGCAAGGCGAGCTCGTGCAAACGCGTGTACGTGGAGGTCAATCCTTGCTGGTTACACATGGCAATGCTTGCAAGCTGAAGATTCACTCTGCATGCTCCGGGACTAGCGTCACTTTAACCGAGTTTATTCCTTGCCATCGCTCCCCTCGAATGCGTTCGTCCCGAGTAAAGACATGCTGACTTTCCCGACTCCACGTCTGGAGCTCTCCCCGCGTTCCTAGCGCGAGTCGCCGGCAGATTCATGGCCTGGCAGGCGTAATATGGATCCTCTTTGGAATTGAATCCGAGAACGGGAACTCGCCCGCTCTCTTTCTCTGTCTCTCTCCCTTCGTGGATGCGTCGCAGCACATCCACATATCGAGTGTGCATGTGTTTGCAATACACTTACATGAATTGATATGCCCCCCTTCCCCCCCCCCCCATCCACCCGCATCCAACCGCTCCGGGCAACATTGGCAGCCAATTAAAATCGGTATAACTCTCTTGTTGTCAGGCTTTCGGGGTGCATCTAACAGCAATCAGCCTCTCCGATGCCGTGCACATGCTCCGTGGCTTGATCGCTTCGTGGGAGTTGTTTTAAAATAACGCCACGACGCACTGAGTTTAATACGCGCCTTGTTCGGGCATCGGGAATTATCCCGACCGGCGACTGCAGCACATCGACTTACATTTATTGGCCATTTAAAGCGAATTGATTGCACGAGTTACGTATTTCATTTACTTTATTCGAAGTGGCGAGCCGGGGTAATAGCTTCTCACCTCTGCAGGCTTGCCTCGAGTGTCATATATACACGTCGTTGTCGCCCGGGCAACGATAACTCGTACATGGGCGTGCATCGGGCCATGCGTTCTTACCTCAACACATTGCCGCAGTGAGATATGGGACATCATGAGGTGTGTTTCAATCGAGAACGCAAATACGACCTCTGCCAAGCTAATAGCCAGCAATACCGATCATAAGGTAGTTCAGCTGCAGCTCTGTGCAAGCCATGGCTTGGCTGGGCGCATAGGTATACACTACCTACTCTGCACTAATAATCGAGATACCTGTCGTTCGCCGGGCAGCCGTTAATCACTGCCGTCCATTAGGGGCGCCCTCTCCGTGCGCGGGCTCCGGGGTCGCGCACGACTGCGCACGAGCTTAACGAAGCTGTTTGCGCAGGCAGCATGTGGTATAATTGCTGAAATAGAATCTCTCAGAAGATGTTAGGGAAACAGCATTCTTCTGGACGTGCCTGCTCGCCGAGCTGTGGATTCGGCGCGCCAGCTCGGCGGAGACTGACTCATGTCGTTGCCGCTGAACGATCTTGTGGTTCATCTTGGGAACGCGTTTGTAGATTGGGACGACGGAACCAGATTTTGTTATTCTGCGCGAGATGGGACAGCACGTTGCGAAGGAAGGCCTCCAGAGAGCTTCCCGTGCTGGCCGCTGCCCGGGAGAGTGCTACGGTCGCAACGCTGGCTGTCACGACAGTCTATTCCAATGGTTTATAATCATGACTAATGACGCGATCGCTTACACTCACACACGGCCATACACGGTGCATACGTTTTTCAATTATTTCACATTATAATATCCTCTGTGCAAGATTTCTGTCACTTTCCTTCCATTAGCCTCGGCATCGTTTAATCTCCGCTTAGCGCGACGCCATTATCGCGGCTAACCTCTGACCGACGGCGTCCACCGGGCCTCTGTGCGAATCGCAAGTCTCTCAGTGCCAGCCGGGACCACACACAAGCGGAGGTGTCCGTGCCCTTCTGCCGTGCGTCTCATATATCACCTTCTGGTTTACGGCTGGCAGACTATCTAGCCATCTTACCGTCGGATAATAACGCCGTCGCGGTGACACTTAACGGATGGCGCTCGCGACTCATTTCTATGGGAATAAACAAATTGGCTGCTTGGTATGCGCAGAGCATGCGCGGTGGACGGGGGAGCGCGCACGGTTTGGGTCACCAGATAATTGAATAATGTGGGAGATTTTTCACTCGATGCGGTGTGGCTACTGTTTTTTGTTTGCCATGCTGCTTTGCTATCGCTTTAGTGTCACATTTGTGATAAAAATCGCTACCTGAGAAGCTTCACAGATGTAGAAAAACGTGGTGCAAGCTTGGCTGCAAAGTTATCGTCCTTTTTATCAAGCGGGATGGCACACGGCGAGCTTTGGACTTTTCTGGAGCCGTTATTTTGGCTGGTATTCGACAATACAACATTTTTTAAAGTCTCCGGAAGGTCAGTTACGTCTCAAGCATGCGTGTAATTAATCGGCTGAACTTGACATGGAATATTTTCGGTTAATTACAGGCGCCGATGGTGATTACTTTAAATCTCGGGTCCTCTGATTACAGCAATTACACGCGCTCTAATATGTAGAGTCGGAGGCAAAGACTGAACGTTTAGGAAAGGTTGAAAGAGTCCAGCGTAGAGCACTCCGCGATTTCCGTGTCGTCCAGCCTTCAGGTTTCACGTGTTACGCAGACCCCGTGAGAAAGTATTGGCAAGTCCGGCAGGTCCCGTCCAACGGTCGACAGCCTGCTGGTCTCGATGGCCTCTGGAACGCGACGTCGACAGCCACGCGACATCTGGCAACTGACCGGCTGAAAATGCGCCTAGCAATTAAGCACACCGTTTAGAGGGTCGCCGGCTCTAATTGCTAAATCAACGCTGCGGTCTAGCAAGGTGGGCCGGTACAATGCGTAGAGCGATTGTAACTTGTATCTCTGGCGTTACCGCCACAACGTTTCAGTTCCAGCTGATTGAATAGGAGTCGAGTCACTTTAGCAGGCCACCAATTAAAGCAAACATAATGCAAACGCGATGTTGTTCTACAAAGACAGTTTTCATGTGGCCCTCCTAATTACAGTAGTAATAATTGAATGGATCCATTTAATTGAATCATAACAGCGTCGACTCGACCGAGTGATACTTTCATTCCCACGGTCGTTTACAGCTGGGCATTCGCACATAACAAAGCCCACGGAAGTCATATGGGGATCGTAAACCCTCGCGGTAACAAAGTGTTGTTGTTGTGGTTGCAAATTCATGCAATCAGATGACAGAGCCTAAACGCCGTGTTAAGCTAGCGAGGATGACAAGGTATTTGCCAATATCTCGGCAATCTTACACGTTGGCTGCCCAAAGATGCACCTTCGAGAACCTTTGACCTCGAACGGCGAGCGAGTCGGAGGGCATTGGGAGACAAAGGTGCTGGCCATCGGAGGTTGAACAAGAAGCCAGTGAAACGCCGAACTCAGGAGAAGATGTGGCAAAAACCGCGCGAGACCCACCGATGTAAACACAAATGTCACGCATTCTGCCCGAATCCCCTGCCTGATGAAAACACCTGCAATGTCAGAAATGTCCGCCCGGCGGCGGCCGGGCGACGCATTCCGAGTTTCGACATTTCAGCCGCGCTCTCGTCGACAAGCCGATCGCCGTCCCGTGTGTCTGCGTTTTCGGCAAATGCTCGCCATTCGTGTCATGCGGCCTTTTCTTGCGCCGCCCGCGAAGTTCGCCGCCTCCCCTGCGCCAAACGCTTTCGTCGCAGCAAACGAGCAGACAAATTCCTCGTCACAACGCCCCGACGCAACGGATTCCATTCGAGCATGTTCGATTCCTAATTTGAAGCGTGCATTCGTTAGAAGGTTCTTGATCCGGCCCCCGGGTCCCCAAATTGCCCCGTTTTGGGGACTCTCATTGTTTGACTCTGCGGACAGAGGCCACCGGGGACGGCGACGACATACCTCGGTGTCTAACACCACACGGCCCACGGCACCGGGAACAATGGGACATACTCCTTAGCAGGCGCGCAGTGCTTGTCTTGGCACGGGGTCATCCCCTGCGCCGGCGTGCATCGAGCACTCGATCGAGCAATGTGCGCTCTGCAGGATCGTTTCGGTCCTGGTTGCTACTCCCAGGATGCCGTGTGTCATTTAATCCTTGCTAGCGAGGCATGCGCAGAAGCAAGGCAAGCGCTGAGCGGTAAATCACGCGCGGAGGAGACGCGTCGTCTACACATCGCGTTTAATTGGTGTCGTTCCTCGAGCAGCGTGGAAGCCGGACTGCTGTTGGGTTCCAGCCTTGGCTTGCCATGGCAGACCATGCCGTGGCTGGCTTGGCAAGCCAAGGCTGCAGTGTTAAATTGCCGAGATTCGAATCGGAATAACGAGCGTAGACACGATTATCGATACCACCGAGCCGTAATGACGGTGGTATCTTGCAAGACTTACACAAGAAATTAAGATAGCTCCTGCGAGAATTAAAAGCTCCGTGTTGACTTCATTAAAGCACTTCTGCGCGATGACGGACTGCTCGTAAACATACCCTTACCAGCAGACCTCTTCCTTCTCAAAGTGCACCGCAGCCCCAGCCATTTTACAAACGAGTGTAGTTTTAGGCACCGGTAACTCATTCCATACCACCTTGAGATAATATCTCCGATAAGATTCTTCCCCTAGTTATCTTAATGATGATTATTTGATTATACAGTTTCCCAGGAAAGAACGACACTTTTTCAAACATGACCAATTAAAGGTGAAATTGATCGAATAAATCACCACCACAAGCTGCTATCGGCCCTTTCCTCCGTCTTGCTACATGCTCACCGACCTGGCAATTGTTTCACCCTCCAACGCCGACCTTAAGGACGTCCGACCACTTAATTCAAGCTGCAATGACAAGGTATCACCGATATATATATGGGGACACGGGTAGTTTGGCCATCGGCCGCACGGCGCTGCATGATAACGCTTCTCTCCACTACGCGCATTTTGCTAATTAAAAGCGCCGGCTGTCACTGGCTAATGAACCGCGCAGAGCTCGCGACATGACTCGGCTGTCAATGCTGATCGATCGACCGATAGTGTTACAACAAATTAACGATCCCCGGACAAGTCGGAGTGGGTTACTGCCGTGTACCAAGGCTAGTAATTACTACCCAAGGAATTGGGAGTCGCAGCGATAGTTCCTCGTCAATGCGCCGACTAAGCCCCGAAAATGTGTAAAGACACGTAACGACACTGACAGCCGCCTGATAACCGAAGCGTTCGTGTTTGGCTACATGAAACGTTTCAGAGATTCGCCCACTAATCCGAGTAGAACCCTGACCAGTCATGCATGAGTGTTGAACCAATCGAAGTGCTCCCGGGTTCGCAGTGTCGCCGATGTCGTCACGGTCTTGGCGTCGGGACGCCTGTCCGACGGTAGGACGCCCCCCCCCCCTCCCCCGTTCACCAATCTTAGGAAACTTTTAATTTGAATCGAGTCCGTTGGGGTTTGGCGCGATGCGCCGAGTTTCTGCCGCGAAACTTTCCACCATTTGCATGCCGTGCTCGTCGCTTGGGAAACTCGGGAAACTTTGCTACGATCGCGCGCCTCTCGTGTTTTCGCGGGTTTTTACAGCTTTTTTAAGCTTTATTCAATGCAATTAGAAAAGTGTATTAGTATACTTTGTCTCGGAAGAGACGAGCGTTTGAATGCTAAGAAGCTTGCTACCGAGACTGCCTCAGTGGCGCTACGGCCGGGTCCATGGATCGCACGCCACACAGGTACATTGTCATCCTGTCCGTGCCAGATGCTGCGCTGAGCTTGCGGCGAGCTCCTGGCTCACAAACAGATAAATCATCTGTGAACAAGATTCATTGAAAACTGATCTTCGGCGTTGATTATTTTCACGTAGGATCAATTATAATTGCCGAAATACGGGTTTGCCGCGCGACTCTTGGAAACCAGTTGCGATGGCGATGCGTTTTACCGTTCCACGCCATCGCTCGTGAACGCCGCATTAACACCGCGTTGTCTTGACGACGTCCTCACGGGTTCGTCCTAATGCCGGGACGTTCAAAGCGACCGCAATGGGCCCCTAATTACGCGGGCTCCTAAGCGATGGCAAATGGCTCCCATTGCAGCTTTGTGTAGGACTTCCTTCACACTGGTCCTTCCTAATGCCACACTATCCAAAGCGACATTAATGGGCCCCCAGCTCAACGGGTTTCAAAACGACTGCAACGGGCTCCCAATGTCGGAAGCATCCAAAGCGACGGAAACTGTCAACTAATACCGCAACATCCAGACGTCATTGCGGGACCTTCCTAACGCCGCGGCGACCAACACGACCGCAACGGACTCCGAATGCCGCCTGACTCTGGCTCCCGTTTTCTCTAATGAGACACCCGATGCTCGATCGTTTTGATCGCCCGTCAAGTATCACATCCAATTAAGAACCTTACTCACTCTTTTGCCAGCAAAAGAAAAACGTCAAAATAACTTCTCCAATTCTCGGGTCGAGTCTGCGGATCCTCACACAATCTTCGAAGGGAAAATATTCCTTTCGAGTAAGAAATAAAAGTAGCTGGCCTTTATCCTCGACGTTTGCGCGATCGGGCACTGATAGCGCTGCACTGGCTCGTTATCCGTTGCACATCGTCACCGGGCGTTGGCGCGATTTATTGCCGCGCTGGCCAACGCTGCCACGACCAACGCTGTGTGCATAATGAACCTCTGGCCTCCATTATCGACATCATTATTATTGCGTTAGGCACACACCGACCGGTGATCGCGGTGCTAACCGGCGTGTTTACATCTCTTCTAATCGCCCAGAGATTAACAACTATAAGTAGGCATTGCCATGGAGATTAACAACTAGTTTTGCTTGAGAGCGATCGCCATTATGTTCCCATATCTTACAACGCGCCATGTTGCACCGCATAGTTCGCGTCATATAACAAGATTCACGGCCGTTCGCTCGTCGGGCATGGAATTGATTCTGTTTTGTAGCACTAATGGAGAGAACTAGATTGATATCGGGCATTATGTAGACTCTAGTTTGTGTCGAACAGTCGACAAGCACGATTGGGAATCGTAGAGAATGCGCTTTGACCAGCAACACCTCTAAAGAAGCGTCAGATTGGATCACCATTAAGTTCGAAACGAGGCGGTTTGGGGTTAATCCGGGCGGTGAGGGACGCCGTTCAATCAGTCGGTGGGTTTTTTTGCTTCGCTCCACAACGGAGTCCCCTTTGACACCCGTCTCGACCACGGCGTCTCGTCGCAATTTCTTGAGAAGTCATTCGGGCTCCGGCACTCGTTTCCTGACGTTTTAATAGTTTTCCTAAATGGAGTGTAGTGCACTGGCTACTCTTTGTGAACTCAATCAATTTGGGAGATTTTTTTTTAGAACCGAGCTTTTCGCCTGATGACTTTCTAGAAGGTCGTACCGAATTTCGGCTGTATGTTTTACTGTCGTCAGACAGCAAATTATGAAATTCCACGCAATATCTAAATATCTTTTTATTGAATTTTGTGTTTAACGACGCACTACTTTTGCAACTGATCCTATGGTACTGGTCTAATGACTTCGGTGAACAAGTGGATGTTGTTGAGGATGATGATAAACCCGGTGCCGGCACGTAGTCATCCTAATCTATGCTGTCGAGAGGTTGATAAGCAAGGCGAATGAAGTTGTACTAACTTTACTATATCCAAGTTATCTCCCGAACAGAACTGGACTGTGTGGTATGGTCACCCAACCAATACCTGACCCTATTTCAAGAAGATACTATCTTAATAACTAGGAAAATGGCAGAAAAACCCCGTGATTTTCCACGTGTTTTCCCAAGTTTCCCCCCCCCCCCAAGCCAGACGCTGAGTTCTGCCCGCGGATCACACGCCTGCACGCGGCATCGCCCGCGGAATGTTAGCCTATGCCGGCGACGGGCTGCGCTGCGCATGTCCGCGCGGGTTACACGCAATGCATCTTCGCGATGCACCGGACCACCGAGGATGCATTTCGCTGCTGCACCTCCGATACAAGTCCACATGCCTTCGAACACGGCGGCGACTGCGAGCAACAATGGCGCATGACAGCCTCCGAATACACGGAACAGTCGCTAGGTTTTTATTTCTAGTACATCGAGTTACAAGCTTTACGTGGAAATAGCAAATAAACATCTCATGCGATTTCGTTCGGTTGATTTATTTTGTTTGACTACGCACTGTTTTGAAATCTGGCCATGCGGCACTGGTCAAATGGCGTCGGTGAATGAGTGGATGATGATGTGGACGATAATGAACCTAACCTAACCTAGAAGAAAGGCAAACCCGGTGCCGGCACGTAGCCTACTCCTGTCGAAGACCAAGGGGACCACCGGCTTAACGTCCCTTCCGAATGACGGTACAACGCGAACAGCAGGATTCCTCCACAAATACAAATTCTTGGTCATTTGTATGAAAGTGATTTCGTGCACCAACTGCTAGGTTCAAATTCCGAATGTGCCGTCCATCGACCACTCCCTATTTCACTTTCACAAGAAGTTGCTGGACAAAATTTGGAAGCGTTAAATCTTCAACCTCTCGTCCTGCTAGAAGAAGCTCCTTTCCGGCGTGAGTGTTTAGTGCGCCGACTTAGCCCTTGTCCAGACGGATGTGTCGTTGTTGCACGCTGACCTTCTTGGGCTGGTCCTGCAGTAATTGACAACATTGAATGCTTCGTCCGGGCGACCGATCGCAGTGCTACCAACTCCCGCACCGACCCGCGAAACAATAGCCCGGCGAATCACAACACGCCGTCGCCCCGCACTGCAGTATCTTCCGACCGGCCGGGATGCTTTACAGCGCCCATAACATTTAAGTGGGCATTGTAATCACTATAATTACGTTCAAATGCACAATTGAACAAGTATTTCGATAATTGCTTTCGCATAGTCTCCGTACCCAATGCATCATTGTAGTAATGAGATAAACATTATTGTAATTTACGGATTGTTATTGAGTAGTTATTATTTAAATTCGAGACATAAACAACCTTGGTCGTTGACTCAGGTATTTACATAAAGCAGCGCTGGTTCGGCGGTTCCACCAATTACCGATTTAACGGCGATGGTAAGTTCGAACTCAGGACCCACCCGGCACCGCGTCGAGATGGCAGGCGATCAATTTATCCGTGAAATCGAGGGACTGGTGTTTTTTCAGGAATCTGTGCACGAGTTTTCTGCATGTTTCAAAGCTCAACTAGGAATCGTATCGCCGCGACGTAGAGAGACTCGGTGCCGTTAGGGCGCTAATCCTCCCTCGCTCGTCCTGCTGCCGTGGAACCGGTCGCCGAATGGAGGCGTTGTTGAAGGATAGTCTGGCCGGTGACAATGCCTCCGCTCAGACGTTTCACCGAGCGAAATTAGTTGCATTGCCAGCCGTTGACAGCGCCCCATCAATCTCACGGCAACTACGCGAAGCCGACGTTGACGTCGAACAAACATGGAGTTTGCGCCGGCGCGGTTCGCACCTCTGCACGGCGTGTCCGGTGCACGTTTCCCTGACAGGGTCCGGTTAGCAGCAGCTTGTTAATCGCCCGATTAAATCTCCCGACCACCATTTTCAATTTATTAAGTAAGCAGCGCTCAAGTTGTTCGGACGGGCGATACACGTGGTACCTCGGGGGTCCTCCCCAACGCCGTACAACACTGTCTATACTGTCCACCGGGCACGGGAGGCGGCGAACGGGTCGGATGTCGTCCACCCCTGTGCACCTGTGCACCCTCGTTAGCATGATCCGACGATGTGTGCAGGTGTTGACAGCCCTGGGACGCCGTCGTCGAGTTCCGGCGCAGATTAAGCGCGATTACGTGTGCGCTGTGGGAAACCCGTGCGCTCGGAGGAAAGACATAGATAGAGGTACACGCCATGATTAACATTTTGAAGAAATCGTGCCTTCTTTAATCCGAGCTTTTCGATGCGATTTTCTTCCCGAGCACACCGCCCGGTGGATTCTGTCTCGGCCTGGTAATCAATGGCCACTGCCCTGCAATCAAGTCTGCGCTGCAAAGAGAGAGAGAGAGAGAGAGAGCGCCTATGTGTGTAAGTAAATACATGAAACATGAGCTACAGGTCAAGCGTGAGGTCAGCGCCAGGATTGTTCAAGGGCACTCGGGACTTTGTACAGATAAACAAGGTGCCCGTCGTCGTGGAAACGCTTGGCACTGCGCGTCGCCGTCGCCGTCGTGTTCTTGGCGGCGGCGTCGCGTCAACACGCCGCAGCGACGAGGGCAATACGAGCGTTGTGTGCACCCCACAGCGTGGAGCGGCGGCTGGACGCGCTGTGTTTGCCGCGAGCACGTGACCCGAGGCAATGGTTTATTGTGTTGTACTGTGTGAGTTAACAAAGACCGTTCATTAGTCCGCTCACAGAGACCTATCACCGCTACCGGCCATGCCGTCTTGTGTATACCTCGAGGAGCTCTCAGAGTCAGATGCTACCGTGGTACTACCTTGACGTGCGTGCGCATGCCGATGTGGATATGCACGGAATTAATTGTGCGCATTGGTAAGTGATGGTCGAGGGACACAAACAACAGAAGTCATTCTCGGTAATGTTCTTCGTGCTGCATTATTGGACATGTTAGGCATGTGGTGTAGATGCGCTCGGACCTGCAATGTGCTGCCGTGTCGGCGATGTTCTTCTGAGTTTTACGAGCTGTCTGCGCTGGCGAGTTCAATTGACATCCGTTTTGTATGACGGCCGGTGAGAGTTTTGCTTCTGGCTGAGCTGGGGGGGCGTTTCTTGCCGCCGGTTCGCTGGGAGCGCGCCGTCGTGGCGGAGAGTTCGATGCTCGGGAAAGCGTTGAGCGCGTTCTGTCCCCCTGGCGGGTGCTTTCCGAAGCATGGTTGTTGACCACGAAGGGCAGAATTCGATTTCAGGGCCTGCGGTGTTGTTGGCATGTCTGCAATGCACTTACCAGGGAAGATATGAAGCCTCCACGTTCCCAAAGAGCTAAACGCAAGAATTAGACTCTGAAAGACCTTCTAGAACTGCACGTTATGGGTAAATCTCTGCGCTGTTATGATGGGTCCTGGGACGCATGCTCGTTCGCAGGACGGTGCAGATGGGCCGCACTGATAGTAACACTTCCCGCGCAGTCGCAGATCTAACGACCTGCCAATTAAAATGGTACGACATAGCGAGTACTGCGCGTGCCCCGTATAAAGTCACCGAGTAAGCATTGCGGTGCGGTTTAAATTTAGACATCGAATAGTTCGACTGCGTTCTCGTGGTTCACGGCGCAGACGCAAAGCCGACACGACGAGTGCGACCTCCCTACCTCTCTGCCCTGAACAAGCTTCTGACATTTGACATGAACAACGTCGTGTAGCGACTTGACGTGCGCTCGCATTACGTAGTCCGGTCACGCTGTTGCGCGCGCGCGCTCTCCGACGCCTGGACCGGGCAACATCTCGCCTGCCGGCTTAAGACCTGCGATAAGACGGTGCGATCCGATTGGCTGATACGCGCGTCACTCACGGGGCGCGGCGGGGCACCCACGAGGAGCGAACCATCGTGTGGGCCGCGCGGCTCCATTATCGGGTCGCCGTGCCAGGATAACAGGCCAGCATTTTGTTTCCAATTAGGCCCGTCCCTGGTACCACACTCCCATGTTCGTTAATGGAAACGAATTAATTTTTATGCTGGTTTTTTTCCCAGTTCTAATTTATAATGATCGCATTAATTATTAGCTATCCATATGCTGGCCGTGGTGTTACAATGGTTTGCGATCCCTTTGCGTGGCCAGGCTTTAAGGCTAGTCGAGTCGAGTGCGTGCCTGTAGACAGTTGGATATTGACAGATTTGTTGAGTGCAATCAGTCATAGAGTTCCCAAGCAATCATAACCTGCTGCCCATGCGTCGCCCAGGTTAATAAGCTGTGCAGTCGGCTCGCGAAGACTAATTACCACGGTCTCGTGGACCGGCCAGACTGCTTCCACCTCGAGGACTGGCCACGGTGTTCGTAGTGAATTGCCAAGAGGTTGGCAATGTCCAGACGTCCAAAGCCCGTGCGGAGTGCGATGGACCCTGGCGACAAATATGGACGGTGTGCACATTTCCAGAACAATTTTTAAATTCTGCGAGAGTGTCCGCTGCAAAAGTCGATAGTGAATCGGAGGTTGGTCACCCCGTGAGTAACAGGTGTCAATCTGTCAATCGTCTAGGGTCGAACCAGGAGACGTCCCCGTCAGACTGCCAGCTCTGTGTACCAGCTATATCGGCAAGTGACACAGGCCGGGTTTTTGGTTCTGGTACCCAACAACGGGGCCCTTTACCTAGCCGTGTTCGGGAGGGCGGGCGAGTTGGGCGTTGCCACGAGCAACGCGCTCGCTGTGATTTGTGATTTTGCTGTAAACGAGTGATTGCGACGACGAGTCTGAGTTATTTTTATTATTGTTTCCCGCCCTGAGCGTCGAGGAACGAGTGTCGTGACGCGCCCTCGGTGTCGACTGCGTTTGTCTTCGAGACTTAGCACCTACCGGTACAGCGACGGCCGGTCCTGGTAATCAATTTTATCTGAAGGAAAACAAGATGCAATCGATTTTTAATTGATGAGAGAAGCGAGAGAATAGATTTCACGAGTTTTGTTTATGTGCGTCTGGGTTTGATGTTAACTCATCGTTGACGTTTCATCGATAGGCCTAGTTAATTTAGTTAATTTCTTAAAAGTCATGTAATTAGCCTGCTGTAGCACCTGCTACAGCAGAGAAACACTTCCGATTACAAGTTTAACTTGAGTACCGTGAGTAATCCGATGCACTTGCACCAACCAGAGCACATGTGGTAAATGTGTTCACTTTTTGTTCATACGTTTGGCCATAATTTGGCGCTGTCCGTGTACCGTGGCAGTAGGCAACAAAAGGCGCAGAAAATTGGCCGCTTGGCTTGGCATGCCATGTTAGTTTATTCGATTTTTTGTGCGTCTCTTCATCGCGCATTATAATTTTGGATTCAAACTGAATAACTGAGCAGACAAGTATATAGGTTTAACGGCTTTTTACCGTCTCGTTCGCCAAACGTTGTCTAAACAGTTTTTTCCGTGCGGCAAACATGTGATTATTTCTCAATTCAAAACAAATATATACACTCGTTTTTTTTTTCCTAGCCTAAAAACCAACTTTGGAAACCCGAAACGAGAATAAATGCAAATCAGCTGTGCCCTCTTGCTCGCTGGACGCCATGTAAACTACCCAGGTTTCAGCCCGTCACGTTGCACCAGTCTGTGGCCTGGCTTTGCCAAGATCCAGGCACATCCTTTGTGAAGTGGTCCTCCACCTCGCAGACCTGTTACGTCAGCTTGCCCTCCTCGGCGTCGATATCCTGCCACTCTGTTCCTCGTTCGACCGGACACCGGGACAGTTTTACTCGATACTCTCTGACTCTTCGTCGAGCAAGACGTCTTGTTGAGATCTGTGCAGATCAGCAATGAATTTCCTCCTAATTAGCATGGCATTTTAAACCGAAATGCCTCCTTGCCAGTCCACCTGGTAGGTCTTATTAAACAAGGTAGTTTTAAGAGGACGTAATTACCCCGCGCATTGCCGGGTGTATCTCAATTGTTGTACTGGTGTAATTGAATGTGGACAAGGTGCATTAGAAAAGGTATTTAACTAAAAGCCCGTCGGGGAACAAGGTGATAATTAATTTAAGGTATGCTTGCTAGGTACAAAGTTTTTCTGGTAAAACGCTTCCATTCCACGCAGTTACCGACCAATTAGCGGCTTTTCGGGGCATGATCCACCGCCGCGGGCCTCTCACTGTCTATGTGCTACCTGGCCGCATCAATCTCATTGCTATAGTCGCCTGCTAATTAAGTGCAGACCATGCTAAACACAATGCTGCAAATTATCTATTTTAATTAGCTACTGAATTAAACGCGACTTGTTTCGTGATAATCACCAATTGCAGGTCGGGTGCCATGGCCGGCAGGCAGAACGCGCTCGGCCGGGTCTACCAACTAGGTATGAGACGAATATTCAAATGTGGGAACATAATATGCACACACACGTTTCCTCCTACTGTTCGCCGGTTATTTTCGTATTCAGTTTCAGGGGGCCAGAGCTGGGTCCACCCAAAGCAGGGTTCGTGTCGATCAATCAAACAAGCTATTGCCTAATGTCTCAGTTATGGCTCTTACCACTTGGGCGTTTCATAATGTCTTTTTGAAGTTACCATCCTCATTCCGTGCGATGATGTAGCGTCCCCGCTCGCCTAGAGTGTTATGACAATGATATGGATAGGAAATTAAACAGCGTGTTGTCGTATACCGGGTCTCACAGCTGTAGTCCGATTTAAACATTTCCTGCGACGACGGCTCAGAGCAGCACCTGAAATCCATGTCCAACGCATACAGCCTTGCAAACGCCTTCGCTCCATGCGATTGTCCCGCGGGAAAGCGTGGAAAGCGCTTTCCAAGCTCGAGCTGGAATCCAATCCGCGGTATCTGACCCACATTCTGGGAGTCTGTTTTCTCGTAAATCTGATCGATAACTCATACCTAGCGCAATAAAGGACGGGATGGCGATACTGTCCTGTAACCACGTCGTGGGCTTCATGCACCCCGACCCCGACACAATCGCACTGGAACCTAGTTACCCTTTGTGGACCCCTCCCCCCCTCGAACCCTATCGCCCCACGGCGGACGCTGCTCCAAACTTTGTCTTCAGATATTGAGCGTCGTCTCTCCTCGATCAAAGGCGAGCGCTCGGACGGGGAACTTGATTAGGGCGTCGTTTGGATGGTCTTGAGCCTGCTCACTTTGCATGGACGTCGGCGTCGCCCATTGTCTGTCGGCGACGTCAGGGAAGCGATGTTTCCACTTGAGCCGGCAAATCGCGTCGCTCTGATCGCGCCGTTCATGGAATTCGTTCGGAAAATCAGGGCCGGATTGCAGTTATCGGCTCAGAACTTGCATCGCATCGCCCAATTTGTGGAGCAATGCGTTTATTCTTTCAGAATTTCCACATTTATCAAAGCACTGCAATGGAATAAATGTTCTGATTTATGACGAAATGTGTCGCCGACCTCTCCTTGTACCTGTAAGCCATGATGATAATAATGTCGCCGCACATTACACTCATTATACGTTGCAAAGCTAACAGTTGACTAGTCTAACTCGACGAAAAGCCCCGCTACAGAGAAGTAATCGCGTTGTTTGGTGCCGTCGATGGGTGTCCGTCGTTGTCAGGAGGACGCCGTCGGCGTCGTGGCGTGCCGAGTGTGCCAAAAGTTTTGCCCGCGTGTGTGCGATGAAAGGGAAGGCGAAGTTGAACGGAACTCTCGCTTTCCATGAAAGCTTCGTAGCCGCTGATCAAAGGGTTGGCGCCGAACACAACGCGCTTGAAACAGTTGCGTCCGTCAAGGCGCAGAGAATAGGCAAAAGTTTCGCGTGAAAAACGGCATCCACCGTCCCATGGCATCAGCATCCCTCGGTGAACAGGGCTTGCCTCGCTAGGTACATGTACGTACTTTGCCGTCGACTCGGGACAATCTCGAACTGGGCCGGCAGGATGACGGCGTCTAGTGTCGGAGAACGTTGAACTGTCACCCGTCATAGGGGACCGTTGATCACCAAGCCAGGTTGCCGGCAACCCTTACACTCACCACCGCGAGTTGTCGACCTAGTCGATCTGCGCACAAGGCGCCGGGAATCGCGCCGAGATGCGCAGGACGCGCGGCGAACCTCGCTTTACGACGTTTTTATTTTCGTTTCACGACGCGGCTGATTAAAATTTTAGCAGCCGTTCTGCAGCTACAACAGCAAGCCGCGCACGGCGGGCAATTTCCGAAAAATATGCGTACACCTATACGGCGCTAAAACAGGCAAGTTTATTATTTCATCTTTTAATTTCGTGATCATGTTAAATTCTCGCTGGCTGTTTCCAGCGCCATAAAGAATATATTATCGTGCTGGGGCTGCAGTCGAGGCTGGCCGAGCTTATTTACATTCGCCGGCCGGCGTCGGGGTGGAAATAATAAATTAATTACCCTTCGGTGTGCAGTTTATAGCCGCAAGGTACGCAACTGCAGCGCGCCGGTGCAACTTCTCGGTACTCGTCTGGCATAAGATACCTTCCTCACGACGCATGCGTGGGACACACTAGAGTCCCGTGCGAGCGTCACCTTCTTCCAGACCACCTTACACTTCTTCCAGACCCTATAACACTACTTCCAGAACTTACCCTTCTTCCAGAACTTACCCTTCTTCCAGAACTTACCCTTCTTCCAGAACTTACCCTTCTTCCAGAACTTACACTGCTTCCAGAACTTATACTGCTTCTAGACAGACTCCCATGCGAGCGCTCCTTGCGTAAACAAGCTCACTCTAATTCCATGCAAATTAATCTCGCTCTATTTATATACTTTAACTCAACACATAACTTTTCGTTTGAAATTAAGTTTCAAACTTTTCATACGTGTTTTTATCACAAAGTTTGTTCCAACTGCGATATTTCCCGATTACGCGTCTTGTTACGTCGGCGGCTGCTTGCGCCCGACAGTGCGTGTACACACTTGACGCATTGCGTGGCTCGAAATGGTGCGCACACCGGCCACAAGACTGCGCCACGAGCATTTTAACGAGTCGGCGAGACCGTGTGGTAGCTTAACGACGTCGTTACCGCGGTCGTCGCCTCCTACCCCCGAGTTAAGACACCCGAGTTCGACTCCCAAAAGAAGTCCACGCAGCGACCCCGTCGTGTCCCGGATACTCGATTCCTTGCCATCGAGCGCCTGTCACCATTTTCTCGGCAAACACCCGTCTAGACGGCAGCATTCCTGGGCAGTAATCAAGAGATTGCCTCCCCGCTGGCAGGCAGCGTTTGCCCCCGATGGCCTCGCGGCGCGGGACGCCTCTACGACCAACGCGAAGGTGTGCGCTGGCGTCGCCGTCGATGCCCTCTGGTTTGCGCCGCGGGCAACGAACGGAATTTCGCGAGACCAACCGAAATCGCATCTTAAATCTTGTTCAGGGGACTTCTGAAGGAAATTCTTTGCAGGTCCCTTAAAGTGATTCCATGTTAGTACAACGAGCCTTGCACAATGGTATCTTTGATTCCTTGTGAAATACAATATCAGAGGTAACGTGCCTGAACGCCCCTGCAGATCTCTGAACGGGGTCCACGTGTTGTCCGGTGGTCATGCATGTTTGGTGTTTGTCTCTGGGCGTTCGGGGCTGGAAACGGTGCGTGAATTCACGGCCATCGCCGTGGCAATTTCCACGGCCATCTGTCGTTGGTTTTGCAAGCGCCCGACCGGCAAGACAACGCTAGTGAAAAATCGCCGGCCGCGTCTCGATGGCGTTGACGTGCTAATAACACTGTGCCGGGCATGTTTCGAATGGCGTCGCGCGGGCATTACCTACGCCCTGAAGTCTTGATCGAACGCGAGCCGTCGAGTTGTTCAGACCTGGGAAGATGCAAATTAGCCTCCCATGTTTGCTAGCTAATTCCGCCATATTGTGGAACCAGGGCAATTAACTCCCCTCCCCACCACCCCTTTCTACCGACGCCCATTTGCATATGAATTAATAGTTAGCGTATTTCCAAACAAAATTACCGCCATGTTTCTGAAATTCACGCATTATTGCGAGACGAAACACAGTTCGGTGTGGTGCGTGCCGGTAATCTCCGAGCAGCGGGCCGAAGAAGGGAGAAAAAAAAAGGTGTTAAAATCATTTCTGCACGTTTTTCTCGCGTTGTTTGCATGCACCCTTCGTGGCCCTTCGATACACATCTCTGATTGGCTTTCTTCTCGCCCAGCAGGCCTCGACTTGCCACGCTATGCAAGCACATGGCCGGCCCTCTGGGTGTATAGCGTGCATCAGCCACAAGGAATTATATCAACGAGCGTAAATAAACAATGGTGCAATTCTCCCGGATGGCGGACACGAACGATCGAGCGGTTCCCTCGAGAAGCGGCCCAAGACATGCGACTTTATCAACCAAATACTTTTCATCAGATTCGCTTTTCGGCCCTGCAAGTAATGGGGCCTAAGTATAGCTTGCCGAGGCTTGATAAGTAGTTTGCCCGTCGTGTATACAGTACCTCGATGGTAATTGCAAGTATGTATGCAGATTTCTTCCATGCCCTTCGTAACGAATGTCTTTAATGCTAGAAGCAGCCCTTGGTTTCGCTAGCCAGCTCTGTCATGCAGGGGTGCAATCGAACTTAAGTACTCGCAGCACAATAAATAACACACAGCTTAGTAATAATAATAATTTTTTATAATAATTGTCTCTATTTCCGTTTTTTTTTTATCAGAAAAATTCCATTTAAAAAAATTATAATCATTCATAGGCTTTGAAACAAGTCAATGTCAGTAAAAAAAACATACACATGCTACCTTGGTTGAACTCTCCGCACTCGCTCTTGCCCGATCGCGCGTCACCATACGGCCCCGCGGTCGGGGGTCGACACTGTCAGCTTTTCAATGTCACGCCCGCCAACTCTCACCTCCCGGCGATCCGTCAACGTCGTCCTCCGATGTGCCCGGCAGTGCAGGGGTCGCGAATCGCAAGGCAATCACATCTCGGGTGCCAATTGCTCGGTAATGCATCCCGTCGTCCATGCAATTACACGGCCAAGCTGAACGTCTGTCCTGTCGACCCGATGACATTACGTGTTGGCTTGCAGAGTTAATGGTGGAACGTCTCGTGGTATGTAATTATCGGCCGGTTCGGATGCGCCCCCTATGTTTTAATTGGCAACTGTGCTCCAATACAAAACTCGGGAGTACACATCAGAATGAATTCAACAAACAAATTGCTTCACGAGCAGCTTATTTACGATCGTAGCCACCGCCATGTCATATCTATAATTGGTTTCTGTGATCTAGCGCACGGGCGTGTTGCGATTGTTTCTCGCGCGTCGATGGCATGCGATACATCTGTCCAAGAGGCAGTGACGATAATGGAATACAATGCCGTGTTCCTGCCAGGCCGGCTGGCAGGTCGCATGGCGTATAGGTACGTATACGTCATTCATATTCATGCGTGTCCTGCGACTGGCTCGTCTTCATTGACAGACTGGTAAACGGATTAGCATATCGGTACCGGTGCGGGCCGCTTTGCGGGCCATCGTGTGCGGGGCGCGTTGATTTAAACCTTTCCCTCGGCGGGCAGGATAATTATATATTGTCCAACCGAACGACGGTCGTAAAGCGCGAGACGAGCGCGCACCGGGGTCAAACTCAGCATACCTACCGTGAGCTCTGGTCAGGGTTAATTGCACCCCGGACAATGTAAACATTCTTTCGATGGCCCAATAAAACTATATTCTTGCGGGGGACGTGAGTTGCATGCACATGGCCGGTCCGGCGAACCCACGCACGGCCCGTGTGGGTAACCTAACGTCGGCCGCGCGTGGAGCTTTTAGCGGTGACTCGGGGACATTTGGCCCAATGCGTTTCGATTTAAATAAGGTCCTGGTTCGATAAATCCCTGCTCGTTGCGTCGAATTGATAGGTGCAATCAGTGTGTGTGTATGTTGATTGAGCAGGCAAGATTGCAGCGGGGTCAGTGCTCTCCCTCTCTCTCATTCACTCAGTCGATGTGCGTCCGGGAACGCAGGCGAACTAATTGGTGTGCGGTAATCGGCCGTCCCGAGTGCTCAATTAAGATCCCCCTTTGATTGCGATGGGGGGGCAGCCCTTGCACCCGAACGCTGGACTGCGACAGAAAGACGCCATTTCTTTGGGAACCTGTGCCTCGTCTCTTTGCTCGAGTTTCCGTTCCGTGGAGTTTGCTTTTTGACGGAGACAAAGAAAATAAAGATGAACTTCTCATGAAATTGAAGTTTGTCTTGTTCTCGGATATCCGTCTTGGAAATCGAGCTAAGTCATGGCTGCTACAGCACACACCAGCCGTGTCGTGTGCACTCACTCACTCAGTCGCTCGCAGCGAAACCCGAACATTGATGCTATTTACTCGGCTTTAATTAACACAAAATGAATAAAATATCCGCGTCTCAGTCGAAAATAAATTTCACTCGCATGCCGCCATCTCGAGTGTAATTAGAATGGTCCCAACCAATGAAAAGCAAACTCGCTTTGCAACGTGGCAGCGCCCCCACCCGTTTGTGTGTTCTGTACTGCTAGCACTTGTCGCCGGTTACATTCCCCTTCAGTCCTGTAGCTATAAGGGATCCTGCTCCATGTCCCATTCCTGGTGGCTACAATCCCCTTCAGGATCCTTTAGTTTCTACTCGACGCTCCAAAGTGCATGCCTACCAACTTCGAGCGCAATACGGTGACGTCAGCACCGACCGAAGGGCGATGTCCCCCAAAACGTTGGGTGAACACGGCATGGATATCGACGCCACGATGATTTAGGACCCCGATGATCGGCCTGGCGGTGGTCACGAGCGTGTGCATGTGTTTGCCTTGCGTGCGTCTGCCCCGCCCATGCGTGATGGCAGTCGGTCACGTGGTAGCGCGTCGAGCGCTCATTGGTCGGCCAGCCAGGCGAGGGCCGGCACTCGTTGGACGGCACCCATCGGTCTAACGACCTGACCCCCCTCAGAAGTCGGTACGACGGCGTCCTGGTCTTGCCACCGGACGGCATGTCGTACCGGGAGTTTGCCGGAAGCTACCCCGACAACAAAACCACCCTTGACGCATCCTTCAACGGCACCTGGGCACCGCCACAGGTACTACCAAAGTGCAACTCCCTCCCGTTGTTGCCGAGCCGTCAGCGAGCCCCGAATATCCGGCCATAAATCTCTTTACGACCAGGCTGGATTCATAACCTGCTTAACCGTAAAACAGATTAGTATCTGATAATTACAGCAGCCCTGCAGTGTGATGGCCGCTTGGCGTTAAGTTAAGTGTGGATTGTTAGCAGGCCATCAATTGCCGGCCGAAGACAGACTGGGGGGCAAGAGCGACACGGGTCTTGTGGTCCTCGTGTAGCCAGGAGACGTCATCTGACCGCACGGCACAGGTCCCTGAAGTATTTGTCCAATGCCGAAACAATCAACAGCAATTTCCTCCGGCTGTGCATCAAATGGGCTCTGTAATAGATCTAGTTTTTCTTGCGCATGCTCTATGGAGCTTTGCGTCGAAGCAATAATCACAGGCTTCGACTCTTGATGGTCACTCGCCCGCGGGTGCTTCGCTGTCGGTAAAACGCTCGTGAACAATTAACATATTAGTGAGCTTGTTAGCAAGCCTGGATTACGTCTTCAGCCAGGGCCACGGCAGACTGCGCGCAAGTGCAACTCCAAAAAGTGTCCGCCACGATGGTTGATAGACCGATGATAGAATGCCAGCCGTGTTTTAATGGCCCCTCTTGTGCGTCGTCGAAAACAAGGCATTGAGTTTCACTCGCATAGACCTCGATGCGAAACGATCCCTATCAGATCCGACGTTTTTATCGTGAAACATGCGGCCTGTGTTGATATTAAGCGGCCATTTAAAGGGTCCTAAGTCCGGAATAAATGTCACAAAGTCTCGGGTTCGGTCACAACTCAGCGAGGACGCGCGCTCCCTCCATCTCGCTCCCACACCGGTTCACACGTGGCGTCGACGGTGTCCTCCACCGCGGTCGTCTGGGGGTGTGACCCGCCTGTCAGCGGGCATCTCGTCCCGGCTGACAGCTCACAATCTGCGCACTTCGATCTCACTAAATGACCATCCGCCCCGCGCTTGCCCAATCACTTATCCTCCTGACTGCATGACTGCATGACGGCAGCCTCTGTACACATGGCCAGCTAGCCAGTGAGTCAGCGGACTCGCCGTACATGGGAATGCGCGTGATGCTATCGCCGTAAATACACGGTACGGATTTATTTAATGCACTCAGTGCCTTTTGTAAGGCACTCTGTGCTGAGCTGGGCATGCGCGTGGAGGGTGGCCACGTCGTGTTGCCGTACAGGCGCTGTCTGCGCCCCTTAGGAGGCGGTGTCGTGCTCCTGGTATGCAAGTTCATGAGATCCTGCACAATATAACTAGAGCCGGTACAAAACAATATTTATGTTATGTATTTACTTTAATACTCATCGGTTTGGCTGACAAATGTTTCCTTTGTGGTAAATTACGCGTTCAATGTCCACATTACTTTTAACTTTAGAATCACTTCCACGGGACGTCATGTGCTCGTTCAAGGACACAATTTGGCTGCAATTCTAGTCCACGGCAATAATCCGGCCGCGTTAATTTCGTCAGAAATATCCTGTCAGTGGTTTGTCTTTATAATGCTAACAAGCACGCTCGCTGCTTAGCATATTAAACACATAAAACATAAGGCATTGCCGGAATGCATGGCCCATTATTAGAACGAGTATCTAAAGAGGGCTCCTCCATTGATGTATCAAGCATATCATCCCATTGATGGCTCGGGATATGTCATCGTATGCCCGGCCGCCGATCTCCTTAGCATCTCATTTGCATACGAATTGACTGACAGAATATCTGAGCGCGCCTTAACGTATGGGCTATAGCGAGTATCGTCGTCACTTTAGACAGGGATATTATGTGCGTGATAAATGATGAATTATATAACAGATTTGCTGCTCTCACTGGAGGCAGGCAACAATCGCAACAGGAACGAAAGTGTGTATAGCTATCTAGTCTGAGTCTATATGCCTTGCACGCGCTCCCGGGCGAAACTTTCCGCCGCTACTCCGCGTTATTTGGGATAAAGTTTGCTCAGGCACTCGGGCATTTTCAAATTTCAACACAGAACTGTTTGGCTTTCGCTCGGATGGCGTTCTCGAAGCGTTGTAGCCCGCAGAGTAGGGAATGAATTATGCATACGATTTGACCAGTTTCTAGTAACTTGGCTGCCCCGACGTTACTTCGGCGAATTACAATATCTCAATGCTTCGCTATTTGATTTATCGGTCGACATCGTCCGGCGAAGACGGCGTTGTCAGCGTTTGCCCCCGCCGTCGACCTTGGCGTCTCTGCGACGGCGTCGCCCCGGGCGTCGAAGTCTCCGACGCTGCGCTCCCCCAGACCCTACCCTCCGCCACGCTGATTCCCATCACCCTTTACCAACGCCTTAACACTATCCTTCTTGTCTTTCAGTGAGAAACGGCTACTCCTGCGTACCGGTGGCACTCTCCGAAGGCCTGGACATCAAACTAGGCACGGCGGTGCGCATGATCAAGTACAACACCAGTGGCGTTGAAGTGCATACGACGAACGCGCGCAACCTGACCAACCCAGTGGTCTACAAAGGTAGGACGATCGCCACTGCACTGTGCATGGGAACGCTTTGCCTCTCGACTTCGTTCAGGGGGGTAACGGCGAGATTTTATGGTGATTAGCTCCTCTGTTATGTGTTTTATCTACGCCGTAAATATTCGCGGCCTCCGTGCGAGCTGCGTCGCCAGGCTGTCATAGGGCCAGGCGCGAGAAACGCTCGCAGGGCAATGAGTGGAGACCAGCCCCCCCCCCCCCCCCTACACTCCAGCTTGAACCCGAAGAGATTCCTGCCGATGATTTAGCGGCGCTGTCCGCCGACAGGTACTTTATTAGCTCACCAGAGTCCGCGCTTGTTTGTCTCCTCCGAGTTCACGGTGACGAGCTAATGAGAATGGTATTCAAATGCGAACACAATGCGATGTTCCACCGGGCCGTGCTGTGGTTCAAAGGTAGAACGCTGCCCACTTAACGATGCAAAGCCTGCGATTCCTGTAAAACTCTACGAGGATTTGTCCGGCAATGCCGAGATGCAGTCGACATATCTTGCCGCGGAATGCGCGCGTACGTGGCCATCTGGGCGAGCTGTTTGCCTGACCTCCTTGGCCCTCAGGCGACGTCGTCCTGTGCACGCTGCCCCTCGGCGTGCTGAAGCAAGCGACGCTCAACTCGGCGACGCCTGCGCCGAACACCGTGCAGTTCTGCCCGCCGCTGCCGGAATGGAAGTCCGACGCCATTCAGCGCCTCGGTTTCGGGAACCTTAACAAGGTAGGACAGCCTCGGCTTGCCCCTTTGACCAAGACCCATATAACTGCACCTGCATGCTTTAAAACAGCAGCTAGTCTCCTATAACTGCACATACGAGGATTGCACAAGATTTTTCTGTTTTTATGATGGTTTTAGACTCATGTCTACTTGATTTATTCTTAGTTTTAGTTTTAACAAAAATATTATTTAGATGCATTTAGGAAGCTTGAACTAGGTAATTGTTATAATTTTGTGTGGTTCTTTTGCTATCGGAAAATCGTCAGGACTGCTCTAACCCTTGAAGAAGTAACTAGTACATGTTACGAAACGTCGGAAAATTTAGTTGTCGTTTACTTAGCATTCAAAACCCATTTCAAAAAGTTTTTGTTAATTTTTCTGTTTTATTAAAAATTCACTACTGAAAGGAGGAAGAGACTTGAAATCGTTCCTTGACAACGCCTAACTCCCGCTGGTGGTCACGTGTCAGGTGGTGCTGTGCTTCGAACGCATCTTCTGGGACCCCAACGCCAACCTATTCGGTCACGTGGGTTCTACGACTGCCAGCCGTGGCGAGCTGTTCCTGTTCTGGAACCTCTACCGCGCACCAGTTCTGCTGGCTCTCGTAGCCGGTGAAGCCGCCGCCATCATGGAGAACGTCAGTGACGACGTTATCGTCGGTCGCTGCATCGCCGTGCTCAAAGGCATCTTCGGGAACAGGTGAGTCCTCGTTCGGGAGAACTCGGGGCGTGTCACCTAATTTCAGGGAATCGGCTGCTTGATCTCCATTTTAAGCTTCTAACCGTTCACCATTATTATTATTCATTTTTATTACACCTTTTCATCATACTGACAAATTTCTATGCTCTAAAGTGTATTTATGTATTATTTTATACTTTTATTGGAGCGTGCATGTAGTTTAGAACTCAAGAACAATGAAATAAAAAACATTTTAACTTGAACTTGAACCTAATAGATCTGAGACAAATATTATATAAATAATATAATATTATATAATATTATAAGAATAAATATTATTATTATTATTATTTTATAATTGGAAAGGAAGCTAGACTAGCTTCCTTTCCATCATCCGCTTGCTGGTTTAAGCTCCCTAATGGAAATGCCAGAAAAACCAAAAAACACTGCAATTTTACAATTGTTTACATTGCAAACGCCAAGCCTCGTGTCTGTGGGTGCTGACAACAGACTTTAGTGCTTCCGAGCGCTTACCAAGCGGCTTCGGAGAGCCCCAAGACCAAGTCTGTAGTGACATGAGGGGAAGGTGCCCTTTAAGTTCTAATTTCTAGAGGCTCTTGCCTAGTTGTGACTGGAGCCCCTGTCCACTTTGGAAGGTCTCTACCACTCTTTCGGCAACATGTGACGTGTGCCCTCCGTATCTTAGCGTGCCGCAACCCCGCGAGACGGTGGTGACGCGTTGGCGAGCCGACCCCTGGTCCCGAGGATCGTACTCCTTCGTGGCCGTGGGCTCCTCGGGCAGCGACTACGATATCCTCGCTGCGCCCGTCACTCCGACGCCCGCCGGCGCCGCCGTCGACACACCGCCCCCACCAGCAACCGTGGGGAGCGTCCCGGCGCCCGCGCCCGGTTTCGGCGTCGCGGAGGACCCGCCGCCGCGCGTTTACTTCGCAGGTGAGTGACGTCCCTGGTGAATAGCAGGTTTATGGGTCATGATATGTGGCGATATGTTGGCAGGAGAGGTTGGGAATCATTCGGGCCATGTATGTCCCTGCAGGACTTTTGGGAAATTACTGTCAAACCGCACCTTAGCATAGTCGGCCATTAGGATCAAACCTGGGACCTACGAACTTAGGGAAGACTTATTTTCAGAATGCACTGTACTCGGTCATTGCAATTAATAACTTTTATTGCGGCTGCGTCATTATTTCATTGTTATTTCTGCGTTAATCTGCACAAAGCACGGCACTCATGACGTGCGAACCACTAGTGGCTTGTCGCCTGTCGTTGTCTGTATATTGCATCGACAAGAACATTCTCTCTGCAATGCACTGCCATGCGTCAAAGTCATTTGTTTGATCGCCGCGCATGTGTTTCGCTGCGCCAAGGGAATGTTAAATCAAACCGTCGGAGTGCATTCGTCCGCACCGTGTCGGCCAAGTGTCGACATCGCTCACACCCGTCCGCGTCGAGGTAGCGTCGCCAGGTGCCCGTCGTGGGGCAGACGTAGGCGACGGCAGGCTTTTGTAGCACCAGACAGACAATGTCATCGTTGACAAGCGTTCGGCCTGGCGCCGAGTTGTTATTATGCATGACTTCAAATATTCACTAGAGTCGCTAGATGTCCGAATCATGTCTTGTTGTTTGCCGGGCGAGGTCGACCCGGGATCTCTACTCTAACCTTGGCTCCTGTCTTGCTTCGGAACTCTGTTACCATTCGGTTACAGGTTTAATCGGTGTCTCAGCGCTAATGTTAAGCGTTCTGCTGAGCAAACGAGCAAACGAGCCGGCGACACATGGAAAAAATCCATTCCATTTATCGTGATTTGCTTTGGAATAACATTTTACCTCTAAAAAAACCGATCAAAAGATTATTTGAGCGTTAGCCAGACACATAACGCAAATAATCTGAGAGAAATAACACAATTTAATTTCAAACGTTTGTGACTTTACCTGGCAGCGCCTACAAGTTCGTCGGTAAATCAGTTGATCGGCAGGTATTTTTCGCAAAGACAGTTTGACATAACAAACCTGTAAACTCAAATCGGTTGCTTATTGAGGGTCACGTGATCCTATGCATGCTATTATTACCGACCCTTTTTCCAACGGTGCTATGTCGGATTGTAATGGAACCCCTCCGGTCTGCCGCACTCCGACACCCAATGCAAGCTGGAAGTCGATCAGCACCGTCCTGGGTCCCGAGTCGACTCCAGCAAAGCGTGCCTCTGAGCCCGATGGTCGGCGTCAACGCGACTTGTTCCCTGTCCCCAGGCGAGCACACGATCCGCAACTACCCTGCCACAGTGCACGGCGCCTTCCTCAGCGGCCTGCGCGA
Organism: Protonemura montana; assembly: GCA_947568835.1. NCBI lineage: Eukaryota > Metazoa > Arthropoda > Insecta > Plecoptera > Nemouridae > Protonemura > Protonemura montana. The sequence continues at coordinate 26,178,491 of OX387603.1, read as the reverse complement.
GGGTGGCCGCATAGCCGACCAGTTCGTCGGCTGCCCATACGCCCAGCCGACGCCCACCGTGCCCACACCGACCCCCAGCGGCGTCGGCGTCGGCACCGGTCGCCAGCCGCCGACGGTGACGCTCTAATTTCGCCGTCAACTTTGTACGCGTGAGTGTACTGACACCTCCGATTTGCGGTAGGTGTTGGTCGTGTCTGGTTCGCTTCGTAGTTTGGTATCTCCATGTTTAGCCGTACTCTTTTTTAAAGAGCCAGGACGCCTCAATCGAGTGTCAAGGATCCTGATTTTTTCACCTCGTGTAACTTGCCTTTATTTCAATAAAATTAATCTGCCGATCGTCATCCTCTGTCTTATTGTTGCTTCGGTGAGGGGTGGATGTTAATGTTGCAACCCATATACTCCTTCCATAATCCATCGCCATAATCGGTCCTCATATTCGTTAACTGGGGGTCAGTGTCAGCAAACATGTTGGCAAACACACAGTTCACCGCCCTCCCAGTTAGTCTCTCTAGCGACATCTCCGGCAGCCGCCACACGAAGGAACCCGACACGTCTGGACGTAGACGTCTGGAGTCGCTAGAAATCCAGCATCATGCGAACGCGGGATCGTGCTGACACGGTAAGTCCTGGTTGAAAGCGCGGCACCGATCGCCGACCACGCGAGGTAGACCACGTGCCACGACGACACCCAATCTGCACTTTGTCACCGTACAAGCGTCGAGGCGGGCGTCGCCTCTAGCACCGACGCTTCGTTCAAGCTAGTCGCGTCGAGGGGTGGGGAGGAAGGCGTTGTCGTCATTCTCGACCTTGGAACGACGCCCTCACGAGAGCATCCCGTCGACTGCCCATGGCGGTTGTGATCATTATTTTAGGAAATTGAAATGCAATCAACTTTTTCCCCGCACTGCCCCTGCATAGGGAGCGTTTAGCTGTCAACGTGCCCGCGCAACTCGGCCAGACTGGCGATGGGTAATCATGCATTTTAATGACTCCTGTCAACCCCGATCTGAGGCCATCTATCAAACGGCGACCGGCTAGCTTAAGTGAGCCCGACTTAACAGACACGGGACATGTTTGTCGCTCGCTGCAAACTTTACCTCGCCATTCCATGTCAGAATCTTGCAGAATTATTGAATCGCTCGGCAAGCAATATCCGACCCTACTGCTCCTAAACGTATTACTTTCATTATTACAATTGGTATTATTGTTATGTGAAGCAATGTTACTAGTTAATTGCCAGCTGCCCCAGACAGCAAGTGTACCGAGTTTGCTACCCCTCCCAAACAACACACCCCCTATTCCTAGCGCTCGGCAAGAGTGATACATAATGTATCCTTCGCGGGTTCGCGTTGTGGCCAATTACCGACAATAATTAGAGGCGCCCTGGAATGTGATCCTCGCCAATGGATCGGGTTCGCCGAAACCCGCAGTGACAGTTTTCACCCATTTAAACAATGATCGCATTCGAACGTAAACATCTCATGTTGCTCGTAATGAGCAATAATACCGTACCTACATAGCATGCGGTTATTATTTATAGAGGCACAAAACGCGGCTCATTCGCTAATAGGGCATTAGAAGCACACAGGTCTTGCGTGCGGTGGGTATCCATAAATTTGGAAATGAGACACCGTGCATATTCAAATGTGCGACATAACTCACCGTTTCTGTGACTCCTTGCCTATGTGTGTGTGCGAGTTAACCAAAGTACGCCGGTTGTAATTGTTGTTGAGTACATGCTAATAACACAGAGTATCATATTTATGACACAGAAGTGATACCTCTTTGCTAGACATTCTTGTTTATGGTAAGTTTCTCGCGTTGGTTCTCGAATTCAGAATGTTCTGAACACGACTCGGAGTGTGTTTTGTAAAGGTTGGCTGAGCTGGCGAGTTCGCTGCCTGGCTAATTGCTTTGCAACAAATTAATCATTCGTGTTTTATGAACGACTTGAGAACGGTCACGAGCAACTTACTTGCGGGCTTGCATTGCGACCGATCGCGTCGCGTGCTCGGGTTCGTTTTGTGACCGCACTCGGTAATTGAATGATCCTGTGTGTTCGTTAGCTTGTTTAGATCAAATGTGAGTCGAGTGGCCAGCACTATGTAGCGTGCGGTAAGACAGGCCAAAGAAAGCAAACAATCGGCATCGCAGTTCGCCGACGACGTCTGTATTCCGAGGGAAGCGTCCCGTGAAAAGCCGCGGCAGTAAAAACCACGGTTCGATTCGTCTGCCGCTCGGTTTTTATTGGGTTGTGTGTGCCTTCGTTTAATTGCAAGCTCTCGGTCGCTGCAGTCCAGCGGTGGCTTTCATCTTGCGCGCCGTTATCTGCGATCGGTGGCCGTGTGGACCATTGTTTATACGAAAGTTGCTGCCCCGCCCCCCCTCCCGCCCCCCCAAAACGGGCCCGACGCTGCCCGGTTATCTCGTCCCAGTAATCTGGAGGCCGTCTAGGGACAGCAGGCAAGCGAGGCCCGCGATCATCGCGAGGTAAACTAGCTGCCTGGGTCAGTCCCGATTCATTCAGACCCAAGTATTCCTCGATTCCCGAGAATTTTGAGCCGTTTCAGTCGCAATCAGCATTCAAGTGATAAACTTTCTGCACATGGCCGCTTCCCATTACGAGTCCCGTTTTTCCTGCGATAGTCCTTTGAAATCTTTTTGACTCCTGAACTTTTTACAGGTACGCCTAGTCAGGGGCGCGCCACAAGAAAAATGCTGGCTCTGCTACTTAACTTTCGCTCTTTTGTCACTTTGAATGTGTTCCTCTATCTAGTTACCGAAATCTATCTCTTCTCTCGCTCTGCGTGTCTCTTTCCGTCTCTATTTGGGGGATGTAGTACAAAAGTAAGCCAAGCGTGTAATGCCGCGATGTCAGCCTTTGGGCCTACTGGCTACGGGGTCGGGGTGGGGAAAGTTTGCCCCGTTCCCCGGGCAACGCTGGCCGTAACATACTCGACGTGGGGACGCAGCCGAGCGCGGTCTGTCGTCTACACGACCTCTGCTACTGGCACCCCCCTCCCCCTCATCCTCCTCCTCCTACTACCCCTACCAACAGTAAACAGCTCCCGAAACTTGCACCGCTTGCATCCGGGGCAACTTTTCCAGCCACCGAGTCTCTTTCTGTCTTCGGGCTTCCTGCCACGATCCACGCACTCTACGCACGCGGGCGAACGCTCCTGTTTCACGCATACTACAGCCAAACTACTCGCAAGGAGAAGCGATAACTCTTTTAGTGTCAGATAAACGAAGTTTATGTGGATATAAAAGCTTGGTTCCCATGCATGTCGTAGCAAGGAAGGGTTGCTCGGGAGCAGCGAACGTATGGCTAAAGGAAGGCCATTCGTACAACGCAGTCTATTTGCACCAAGTGAGCCGTTTGCATTCGAGCTCAGAGACAGAATCGTCGAGGCGCCGGTCGCAATTTATTGTCGCCACTACTGACAAAGTCCTCCTCTTCGAAGCCCTCGACCCGGCACTCGGCTCAGTACGCGAACAAACACGCGCGATAAAAATTGAACGCGCAACTCCCGTGGCACCCAATTAATTGGATTAACCTCAAGACGCCTCCCCCCCTACCCCCCTCTTACCCCGACTCCCCCAACGCACATAAGACGTCGGCGTCGGCATAATGAGGCCGAATGGCTGGAGACTCCCCACAGAGCTGCCTTTAATTAAACTCGAGAGCTCCAGTGTTTCTTGCACCCAGGCAGGAGGTGGGCGTTGTGGTCTGAGCGGACAGGACGTCGTCGAGGGGGACGCCGAACGCGGCCGGCCGTGACGCCGTCGACCCGTCGGCGATAATCTCTGGATTAGGCGGCGCCCTCTGGACGGCGACCCGTTCAGCTGGGAGAGATAGGCCCGGCGCATGGGGTGCCATGCAATACCTCTACAGCAACTTATCGGCTTTTCGAAACCACTTGGAAAAGCCAGTTTTCGGCGAAATCTACGAGGGGAGATCTTTGTTTCCAGCGCTCTGTGGTAATACGGAAATGAGTTTGATACCTCCTAGGGGCCGTGCCCGGGTCGACCGTAGATTGTTTCAAATCTGACGTGGTTTGCGGTGCTCGACACCGACGCCCGACGGCAGAGCACGACGCCCGACGCCCGACGCCCGACGCCTTTGACCGATTAGGCTCGTGATAATTGAAAAGTTGTCGAAGCGAGCGCCGTCCTCGCACTCGGCACGCTCTCGTGTTTATTTTGTCTCTTGCAAAGTTTTCAAAGTGGCTTTGAGAAATCGATGGACGCAGGCGACAGGACAAGATGGCGGTCGACGATGACGGTTGACTTTTCGTTGTCATGGTTACAAAACAGGCTGTGAGCATGTGTGTGTTGTTTATTCGAAAGAGCTGTTTGTCATCGGAATGCGCGCTATAACTAACCTAGCAGGAGCTTAAATGACTTATGGAATTGTCTCGACGGACATTCGAGCTGTCTTCGGCATCTGAATGGCGCGCGATCCTCCGAGTACACGTCCAATAAATGCTCTCGATAAAAATGGCGTCACTGCGAACGCCGTGGACGTGCATTTGTCACGGCCCCAGCGAGTGCGCACAGACTACCTTGCAGTGTTATACCTGTTGAATGCGCGGTGACGTCTTCATCGCTCTCCGACTACATGGCTAAGCAAATTGTCGCGAGGTTGATCGATCAACTGGAGGCCGTGTACTCGCCGTGGACGTGCGAATGCCTCCCGAAAGTTATGAGGAATATTCAGCTAATGTGGAAACACGTCTTGGTGGCCATCCATAACGTCTTGTAACCACAAGACAGGTACTCATTCATGCTGCTCTTTATAGCGTTTCTAGTCATTTGCGATTTAATACAGTACTTAAAACGTTTGAATACTCGACTGCAGCATTGCTGGAGTGTGAGACGATTTTTGCCAGCATATTCCACGTGGCTTTCAGCTCGTGATTGCCCATATTCTTCCCGGTCCTCTAGCGGTCGTCTGGAGAGCGGTCCCGAACGTTGCACGGAATTTCGGCACCAAACAATTAACTGTCGCGGGGAATCATCCGCGGGATCGCTGGCAAGACATTGGCCGAATACATCGGGGTTGTCTGCTGTTTTCCGGGCCAGGCTTGCCCGACAAGACCCGCGGCGGGCAGGAAAACCTAGATAATTAGGAGGACTCTATATTCCGGGAGTCTTGCAAAGTAAGCGACGACAGGGACAGTATGACTCTAAAAACCAAGACTGAGAAAATATGCAGCTTATCTTTTTCTTATTTCACGCTGAGCGAGTTTTTTTTTTATATTTAAAGCATAAAGAAGCCGTCGCCCGCCCCCATCCCACTTTGGGAGCTCTGATAGCTTTCAGGCGACGCGATATTTCTCTTCCCGTTGTTGTACAACGGGAGCTTCGGTCGCTCCTTGCGATTGGATTCTTTCCCTGTCCCAGTCGCGTTCTTTGCCATCCATTTCCATTCGTATCCTCTGTCCTATCTCTTTGTCCATCCTTATCACAGAGCTCGGAACTAACTAGTTTTAAAGAGACCGTGCCTCCCCCCTCCCTCCCCCTGTTCCTAATCCTTTGGGATGCAACTTAGACGGGGTTAAAGAGCAGCTCTCCCCCCCTTCAACTTTCGGCTCGCATGGCCCGGGTCAAGGGGGCTTGGAGGGGGTGATAAATCCTTGCTCTCCGCGCGGTTTCGCGGGTTTGAAATTTACGTTGGAAAAGTGGAATTAAACTCGGCGATTAGCGCAAGCACTTGCAATCGTGGACTAATTTGTTGGTGTCCTTGCGGCTGGCTAAACGGTGTGCGTTCGGGACTCCGAAACGGCGAAACGGGGCTTGTTTCGGCGCCGTCGTGGAGGTACAGCGCGCCGCGCCACTGCCGCCGGAGAGCGCCGCCTGACTCCTGCGGGAAATGAAATCACGGAAAGTAGCAGCCCGGCCCACCCCCCGTTCACCACCCCTGAAGAAATCAAAGCAAACACCTTGGTCTGGCGCAAACGCCTTTGTGCCGGCGACGGCGAGTCTTGTGACGCGCTCGCTCGGAAAAACTGGTCGGGAAACAATGCGAAAGTTTTGCCGGACACTGGCGAGAGGATTTAATCTGGAAGACATAGGGATGAAAGCCGACCGGCCGAGCGGGGAGGTCTGTGCGATGAGTTGTTGACTTCCTTTGACTCGCTCTCGTCGGATCACATTGATGTCTTTGTCCTCGTTCTCGTCGGATTATTGCAACTAACTTTTAGCAGACTCCAACTCAGATTGTCTGCGAAACACAGATGCGATAGAAAAAGTATTGGCAACTGATAATGTTTTCTTATTCTCTCCATTTGTACTAGTTACTCCTCTGCAGAGATCCAATTTTGCTGGTGTCCAAGTGGAAAACTGTCTCTGTTTAGTCCCCCCCACCCCCCATGCCACTCTCTCTCTCTTGAACCAACATTGTCTCTACCTAGAATGGCGTTTTAATTAGCATCTGGATTCAGCTGTACGTCGTTGTAAAAGTAACAATAGCAGCAAATAGATTTCTTTATTGCTCAAAATTTATGTGACTTCCAGCAGCAGCAGAGTGTTTTTTTTCCCCCTCGGTATTGTATTGGTAACAAAAACCGACGTGAAACGACCTGGGTATGAAAAATGCTCGCTATTACAGCTTACAAACTTGATTTATCTCAAATAATTAAGTTGTTACAATGTTCTAGACTTTAGCAATTATCTTCGAATTTAAAAGTACGACTCTTTCTTTCGTGCGATTCCGTATAACAGTTAAGAGATGCGCATGAGTCTGAACAAAAGGAATAGGATTTCAATAAATTAATAACTGCTTATTACCGGCGTTCAGCCTGCGAGTCTTGTTTTTATCAAGATGATCGCGTTCGCGGTCCCCCGGTCCCCTCGGCCCCCTAAGTGATCCCAAAGCAAACTCCACCCACTTCCTCCGCGCAGGGCATGCACACCCTCCTCACTCACTCTTAAACCTACATACCAGTAATGACAGCACTCTCTTACATAATAACACACTTCGGTTGAAATGTTAATTGCCCAGTTCGACCGGCAGGCTGGCCCGGCCAGGCGACCATGTTGGTTCTCGTGTGAGATTCACGGCCTTGCATTGGCTGGCTCCGACACCGTTAAACGATTGCCATCCTCGACGGGGAACGTGGTCCGTTGCGTTCCATGCAACACTACGGCCATCATCACATGTCATTTGCATTTCGGCCAGCACCGAGCCGGGCGGAACCACGGGCTGGCACGCCAATTAGATACCGTGTAGCGTTTTGTTGCGATTTCTTGCGATCCGCGAAATGACAGAGTATCGCTTTCCTCTACAAGTCCCCTGGGAATGATTGCAACGCTCGGTGTTTGTGTTGCCTAATTAGTGAGATGCAATCTGCAGTGGTCTCAATATCCAGACAAATATTATTCCACAGAATTACATATGCATTGTTATTGTAGGTGTTTTGTTTCGTATAGTAAACTATGCATTCAGCTATTATAATATTCTAACCAAGCAGCCGCGGGCGGCTCGGTGGAAGAATCCGACTGTGTACATTGCGTTCTGTTCAGCGGTCTCGTATCGTGACTTCCCTCTCTGTGGGCGACGAGCACTGTTCGGGAGAGACGTTGTACCGTGCCGGGGAACCTCCTAGGTGCCCGACGAGGGTCGAATTCCGTCGCGTGCCCGCCTGTGTATACGAAAGCACCCTGGGCAAAGTGTTTCGTGGTGTGTTAGGGAGCCTGCAGCTCTCTTTGGCCGTTTATCGGCAGAGAGAACTTTGTTCTTAGCTGTCTTTGGAATAATAAGTCATTCTGGAAATAATTCGCAGATAAATACACAGCGAAACATGGAATAATAAATGCAAAAGAATGATTTTTACGGTTTGCCTCGCGGCGGGCGCGCTGAGTGTGCCTGCTTTTAGGAGGGTTGTATTTGCTCTGGAAAAGCCTCATTTCAGTGAAACGTGTGTTGACTTGGATTTCCATTCTTCATTTGCAAAATGAAAACGCGGCCCACGACTTCATCGCTTTTCTTCGTGCAGTTGCTATATTATTTTCATATTCTCTTTTTTCGGTTTATCCGGGACCAAGCTCTGCCCGGAAAAAAAATTGTAATTTTCAAAATTCCTTTTTATTTGCTGAGCGAAATTATCTGAATCGCATCTTATGACATCTGGGGATATTTGGCGAGAACGTGGTCAAAAATACTCAGAGAAAATCCAAACGAAATTGTAACCTAAAAAAAGTGAGGCAATATCAGTGTGGTAAGATACCTTTTGACACATAAATGCATGGTCAGTACATATTTTATCAAATATGATGTCCACCGAACATGACCGGTGGTCGATGCACGTTTACCTCTGGTTTTCCACGCTTGTTTTTCACACTCAGTCGATTTTCCCGGAGGAAGCCAAGTATTTAATAACGCCAGGCGATACACGAATCAATCACTAAAGTGCACAACGCGGTGTCTCATGGCAAACACGAGGTGACGGGCACATGGCTCGGTCAAAGGCCACCTAGTGGTTGCAAGGGCATGGGGAGAACATTGCTCGTTAAGCAGCCCGACGCTGGCACCAGCCGGGACTACATGCCTGCCATAACATGGGCATGCATATCATATGCATCGCCTACACATAGACATGTGAACAAAACGCATGCATGCAATTACTGTACACCGTTACCATCGGAATTACCTGGCGAATGAAGAAGTTTGCATGTGTGTGTGTGACAATTCGAGGGAGATTCTTCTCGAGTTCGGCGTTGTATTTTATTGCCTCGCGTTCATTAAACAGACTCGGCTAGAAAATCTCTGTGCAATTATAAAATCGCTTCCAAAGAGCGAGCAGCGAAAACTTGTTCTTATCGAAATAAATCAGATAATTATTATTTTGCTCGCTTCGTCGTTGAAAATCACAAGGCAGATCGAATCTTCGCAAGTCATTCCCGAAATGCCATTCCAGACACGAAACACAATCCATTTGCGAGATTATTTATGCGCCTGCATACGATTAACTCGAGTTTTCGAATTTTTCTGCTAGATTTTATTATGAAACGTCATATGTTGGGTTGAGTTCAACTAAACAGACAAATGCGAACAATTTTTTTTTACTATTAGTTTCGAATCGTTCTTTTGGGTTTTAGACACAAGTTGGCCATTCAGCAGTTTGAAAATAAATGAATATCATTTTACTCAAAAACCGGATCTCCATACTCCCTGCAGCGACTTTCAACTGTTAAGGTGTGAAAAATCGTCCCCATTGTTTCTGACGTTTAGAAATCAGACCCCCACTGGTCCTTGCTTGTGTTTGTTTTTTCAATTTTGCCTGTTAGATCAGTGATAATTGAGGATCTTGATGGCTAGCCGCAATGATAAATACTTCGCTTCGCTGCTTGTCCGACTTGGCGCCAGATGGCAGCAACTACCGGCCAGCTGCGCAGGTTGTCTGCTGCATATGCAACCCTTGGTACATGCAAGCAATGCGGGAAGTATATACATGCATTGCAGGATTTCGGTCGTCTATATATTCGGGCAGGGTTGGGTGCTAATGACACGTGAGCCGCGGGTCTGGGAAATGTGTACCAGAGGACGAAAGGGCGACGCGATTTGCGATTCGACCAGTGAAAATATCGACCGTGATTCGATGAGGTTCTTTTATGAAGATAGGCTCTGTTTTTAAATAAATATTAATAAATAATATTTTCAATTTTTTTCAATTTCTCTTTATTTCCTGTTGATAATACATAGATTATACATAGCTTAATTAAGTAAACTTTTTCCCCTATGTAGACACATTTTCTGTCGAGTCGGCCTACAAAACTGCAACACGGTGGAAGTACCGAGTTTCAGCCGAAATAGATGTATCTAAAAGTTAGGTGAGCAAGAATTTATGAGTTAATGCGTCTTTTCCGGCGTGGTCAGCATTTTAGTCTGGGCAGGACGAGCGACATTTTTCCCAAAGTTAAAAAATGCAATATGCAAAAAAAATGTATTTATATATATTTTTGCCTCGAGCAGTCATAACGCTACTGAGCCCACGTCATATTTTCCACTTACCAAACTGTCTTCAGCTTTAAATACTCTCAGAAATTTGCTTTATTTATATTATTTTTTTAACGGCGCAATGATTTGACAACGACACTAGCACAGGTCTGGTGGCATGATAATCTGTGTGGCCCCCGTTAAATGTTGTGTTAGGCAACTCTTGTTACAGCCAGGAACGCAAGCAGTCTATACGTAAGGCTAGCCGGCCAAGAGCGACCAAGAGAGGGCGCCGCGAGGGGCGTCGCGACGGCGGACGTCCAGGAGAGGCCTGGAATCAAAGTGGGCCCAAGAGACAGAGTCCACCAGACAAAGAAAGCAAACAATCATGGCACTCGCTACAGATCAAACGAGCAGTGGTTTTCATTAGGAAAGAACTTGCCGTCGAAATATCTGCTTGGTTTCTGTTTGTTTTTTTGCCCTCTGTGTGCGTGTTTGTGCGTGTTTGTGCGTGTGTGTGTGCTTCGGATTGGGAAAGGGAATTCGCATCGCGATCGGACTCCAATAGATCTCACTTGGAAAAAGCATTTCATCTGCTTCAGAGTATTGCTGCTGATCAAAGCTTTCGGACTCGGCTTTGTTTTTTTTTTTTTTTCTGTTGTAGCATCGGCTTTTAGCCGCGGTTTGCCTGTGAGATCGACATTCAAACCCGAAGTATCCAGACCGGAAACACATTCTTTGATCTCAAACCCAATCCGACCATTAATTTAAAAAACGTTTTGGGTATTGATTAATCACTGCTCTCGGTGCTCCTGATCGACAGACACAGATTGTGATCCCCCCCGTCTCTAATCAGTGGATTAGCGAGCAGCTAGGGACGCAGTGGAGCGCGGGGACCGAAGCACCCTCTTCCAAGCACCGCGCCGATAGCAGCATGTGATAAGCCAGCTGATTGTGAGTCCAGACAACGCACCCCGAGGACTGGATTCATTCCCCGATGCCGAGATAAGGGATGCAGTCTGTGATAACTAGAACCAGTTAATTAGCCGGTGCAGCGTCTCCGGGAGCTCGATATGAGCGCGTGCATGCTAGCGGCGTACGACCTAACTAGCGATTTGTTGAGGGGTTTTTGCGGCCAGCTTGCGCGCGCACGCCGCCCAAATTTCATCTCTTTTCTTAACTTTCGCAAATAAAGGGAGAAATGGCGCGCGAAATCTCGTTTGTTCTTGCGAGCATTATGATGATCAAAACATAACGGCCGTGATAACTGCAAACAAAGTTGCTTCCAGAATTAAACAGTAAAATTTTGTTTATGGGCGGCCATCAAGCCGTGGCCCGTACAAACTTCCCGTATGTTTTTCCGAGCGTCGGCGGAAAACAGGAAATATGCGTGTTTAACTTTATATTCGCGCGCAAAAAATCGCAAAGGATCGTTTCGTTCGGCAGGGAAGGCGTTTCGCGTGCAACTGCAAGGATTCGAACTCGTCGTCGTGGCAACTTTCGGGAGGATAAAGTTGGCAAAAATAAACAAGAACACAGTTTGGGCGAGGCATGCAGCCGATGACGCACTTATTTCCGCATCTGTTAATAAAACCACATCAAACAGAGTCTTTGTCGGGGCAATAATTGATCATCCTTAAGCTGGGACAAGTATGCAAGTTCACAACCTCCCCCCACCCACCTCATCTATTTTAAACAAGCAATCGCCCGTACAAATCCTGCCTAATTAGTATTACACTTGAACCATGTATTCTTCCGGGGCCTGAATGTGTATACCCCTTGTTTGTTCATGTAAATATGATGTTTTTAACAGCGCACTTTTGAGTCAGCATTAGCTCCAAGGGTTGCTCTCCAAAGTGCATCTCCCTTTGTCGCCCGAATTCTGCCACTTTTGCCCCCTCGCCGTAAAACGAGCGCACCCCTGCAACCACTTCGGTGTGCGGCGTTGCATTCTGCCCTTACCGCAAACACAAAGGCCGTGTTTGGTTAGATTCCTCCTGTCTTCAGTCTCCTTATCTGCAACGGGGATTACGGGACGCCCGAGCACTCCTTCGGGACTCTGTCGTAACAACACCGAGTCGACACGTGCAGGGGCAGCACCCTCTCACGTCGACCGCGTGGTCGGAGGCTGTAAATGCGGCGACTAAAAAGCAGTTTCTTTGCCCTGCTCGATACGTCAGCATTAGACGCAACAGTGGACGCCGAGGGATGCCGTTTGCACGCCAGTTTACCCGAAAACAGGGACGCAATGATGATGTCACCGAGGGTATCACGGTCTCTCGAGACGCGGGGAACGAGGAAACGCTCTCAGCGCTCCGAGCGGCTGGCCTTGCGTGCCGCGAAGGTAATGATTCTGTTAATTAATTACTGCTTGGGCAAACGGTTATTGCATTGCCATATTGAGTTCGACACAGGGTCGGGGCGTTAAAACTATGGCACTCAGGAGGGGGACGCGGCGGTTGGCATGTCTAAAGCGTGAGCAACGCCCTCGTGCTTGCACCGTAGGCAAGATTTGGCCAAGCTGTCAAACCTTGCCTGTCTCCTATGCCTGGCTATACTGCCATTCTGCACAGTGGTCAATGGTTTGTAAAAATTGTGTGCATTATTGTGATCATATTTACAGTATAGTGTGATAATCTGATGGAAACATGTGATGCATTGAAATCTTGTCAATTCAAACCGATCCTTGTTACTTACTTCAATTCCAATGTTCGTTCTTGCCCCTCTTTCGCGTCCTGGCAAGTAATAGCTGATGATTGCCGTCGTCATGACAGGGTGGATCACATGGTCAAAGCGTCCTTCTACCAACTGGATAAGACTCGATCGACGGCGCACGGACGACGCCGACGCGAGGTGGTGTCAGTACGGCGCCTGGTTCCCGGCGTCGCCACAGATGGCGGCAGCGTCGCGTCCAGAGCGCCGCGCCCCAGAGCACGGCGCCGGCCGCGTCGAAGCGTACGCCAGGGAGGTTCAGCAAAACGCAGGGAGAAAAGCGCATTTGAGTTCGACGGACATTTCATTTTACCAAATCTCATGTTGCGGTCTTCGTAAGAGGTATGCAATAATGCAATGCTTCAGGCGCCAAAGGCGAAGGCGATAATTCGAAAAGTAGCAAAATTTAGCAAAGTGTGGACCTTTTTGCGGTATGACACAGGTGTTAGTTTCATAATCCCAAGCTGTAAGTGTGATCTTATTCATAATAGTTTTCCATTCAATGAGTTAAACGATGCAGCAATCGCAACAGAAATGGAAAATACGCATAATTCGATGCGTAAAGCGTGCCAATAACGCGCGGCGTTGTTCAGTGCGCGTCGCGACGTTGGCACCCCTGCCCAAGCGATCCCATTGTCCTTCTAAACCGTTGCACACCCTGCAAAGCCCATTATCGGCACAGCCCCCCTCGAAACGGATCGGCGATCCTCCCTGGGGCCGCGTTTGCTAGCACCCACCGGCAGGTGTCGCCCGAACCACACCGAGACACGGCTCATCGACGCGCCATTGTTGCGTCATTGTTGCGTCATTGTTGCGCAGCGGCCGCAACAATGGTCACTTCGTGCGCACATCTGGGACGTGGATCGAGCGCATGAGCAGCAGAGCGAGCGAAGTGGGGCCACCGCGCCTGCTGATTATAAACCAATGAATCAAGTCGAAAATGAACTTCTCTGTGGGGACGGCGTGGACTTTTTGAACCACTTGAAGCTCCCATTTCGGCCCCGAGCGTCGAGGTCTCTTGCCCTCGCGGGTTGGCGTAGACACTCATGCTGTTTATTTCACGGCAGCAACGGTTACAGTTTCTTGACAGAAGGGGAAAGAGGGGAAAGAGCTTCTTTTTGTTGCCTTGCGAGTGCACGGACCGCGTAAAGACGCCCGCACTCTGTCGGCGGGGACACAAAGGAGTGCCGAGTAAACACCGAGCGATGGGGGGCGGTGAATGTGTTGACAAAGATGGCGGAAAAGGGCTTTGTCTTGCAGCCGGACGGCCGTGTTTGGCGATTGCTGTTGTTTGGTTTGTGTCGCGGCCAGGAGCCGAGCTGGAAAGCCGGAAAATGCTCGGGAAGCGGCCAGACACAAGAGCATCGACACGGGTTTTCGTGAGATTTCTGTCTGATATCCGTGTATTCCCGGTTTTCCAGACCGATTCGTAAAGATTTTTGTCCGATTTCATTGAAAATCTCAAAAGGAGTTTCCTCTCGGCAGGTCAAGTGTTCTTAACATAGACATGGCAGCCTAGTGATCGCGCAAAGCTGCCCGGCATCACACCACACTAAAAAAAAACCGACAAACGTTTCAAAAAACCTCGCGGAAAAACCCGCAATGCTTGTGCGGCGACCCGGACCAACGCGAACGCATCACGCACATGACAAGCGACACAGAGAACGACGCCGACGCCGACGCCTGTGTGTGGCAGCCCAGCGACGTCGAAGAATTGTCTTGGCTCGGTGACGTAGAAGAGATTGCACCCCGCGTGACGTCACTCGCCGACGCATTGTTCGCCCGTCAGGGTGTCGAGTGTGTGAAACGAGCAAATACTTCCTACTTATTGTTACCCTATCAATGTGTGTCATACATAAAACCCATGGGGTGCATCTGGCAGCGCTGGGGGCGCCGTGCTCCGTGCTCCGTGCCCCGTACTCCGTGCTACGGGCTCCCGGCTCGCTACCTTGTAAATATCCCACGTTATGACATTGTGTTTGTGCAGCGAACGCTTGAACTGACGGCTTGTCGGCATAGTAACGACTCGAACAAACTCCCAGACTGGCAAGCGTTTTGTACACGAGTTTAAAACGCCGTCTCCAGGTTTCGCGCGGGAATCCCCGCGTTCGTCCGAAGCAGATAGACGAGCGATTCGGTGAAAGGTGACGCTCGCCGAAGCTATTTAAGTGCATCGAAGGAATGCTGGAGTGATTTGCAAGGAATCTGACCCATTTTTTGAAGATTCCCCGGGCTAGAAGATTGCGGCGCTGCCGACAAGTCGAATGCAATTAGCGCAATTCCGACGCGGCGTCCTTCGGATGGTTGACGGTAGACGTCCTTTGCAAGAACTCGAATGGCTAATTCGCGTTCCCGCCTTCAATCAGCGAGAAATTTCTAATTATTAAGTTCGCCCGTCATACGTGCGATGCGATCGATCCTCCTGTGGGTTGCATCTGGAGAACTAATTTCAAGTTCTCTTGCGCGCCGCCAATTTGCATAACGTGATGAACCCAGCGACGACGCCGACGCCGACGCCGATGCCGACGCCTCAGACTTGCTGCAAATGCGCAATTACTCGGGGATTTGTGGGAATACACCTGTACATATCTGCGAACGGCTTCATTTCCTTGTTTTTAACGGTCGTTGTCACCGGAGAGACTGAATTCTGTTCGAGTCTGCTAGCGATTCGGCGTGCACGTCGCAGAAAATGCGTAGCTACGCGTTCTACGCAGCGAGTCGTAATGCGCTTTCTAGCTTGATAAATCTGTTACGCATTATGTGCGCGGTGTTATTAATATCCGAGCTGGCGTACGCACCGCAATGAATGGGTGCGTGCGCAGACCGCGATGCCGGGCTATCATGTAATTAATTTACCTTAGATTCGAGTCGCTATTTCTGCCATGGCTGGCTCACTATGAGAATAACTAAGGCGGGGGATGGAAATATCAATTAGTGGTGAATGTAGCGAGTTTAAAATCACAGAGATTAAACAGAAACACATAATTTGATGCTGAAAACTCGAATGCGCCAAAGGGTTGTTGGAGGCGAGGGGGACGGGGGGTTATTTTAGGTTTAGAGGTAGATTAGATTTGGGCAAAACTGAGTGCGTACTTCTGCGTTAGTTGGTTTATTTTATGCTGATGAATTCCTGCTTTACGCATGCACGCATTATCTCAGATATTTTGCTTTTACTTCTTTCTTGCTCGGCGAGGAAAATATCAATTTTAAATGTTTTTGGCAGAGTACTCTTTTCTTTTACACTTACAAACGATGTTAACATAACAACATGTCTTAAACGGCCCTCGGCAATGCCGTATATTCCATCATCACGGGCGAATCTGGCTGCAAGAAGCTTTAAAAAAAATAACGGCCCATTGCTCTCTTCCCGGGCAAAAAGTGCAGGCAAAGCAGTGAGAATTTTATTATGCGCGCTTTCCGCCGCGTCGGGAAATCCGTTAAGAAAATGGGAAACCCATAACACGGGTTTAGCGAGCGAGTAAACACGAATTGCTCGGCGACATGCATGTCCAAGGAGGCTGATGGTGGGATGGATGGTATCTCTTGTTTGGGGACCCCGATGATTCTTTGCTGACAAGGTGGTCCGACAGGGTGGGCACCCATTGCAAAGTGAAGTTCAGGACGTTTGCATGCTTACCGAACGCAACGATAGCCTTCATGTCAGATACCCAGTAAGACGTCGGTCAACCATGCGAATCCAAATATCACATGCTGAACGCCTCGACTGAGTCCTGAGAGGCAAACTTGGGTATCGAGCAGGCCACGAATTCGGGACCAGGTTTCCGCACCCCTGACCTCCAATCTGTCGACGTCGCGCATCGGCGTCGGTGGCGTCGCCACGCCCCAGCGTCGCGGCGCGGAAAATTGTGTGTCTTACTTCGCAGCAACGTCGCCGTCGTCGCCGGAACTATCTTTGTAAAACACGCCGGGTTTATTTATGTGCGAGCACAGAAAAAAAATAATGTCTCCGGTTTTATGTAAGTACTTTGTTATCGATGAGAAATTCGATTCTGTTAAAGTAGCTGACAAAGCGGGCGTTTTTCAGTTGACTCGAGTGTTTTTATGGTTTACCTATATCCATGATTCTTTAGACACAAGCGGCTTCGACCCGAAAATAATGATTTAGTGGGGGCGATCTTCGGTAGAACACTATAGGAGGCCGTAGTGCGTCCATCTTGCGAAATCTAAAGAGTGGGATTCATGGGCGGCCAGTTCTCTCCTTGATTAAACCCGATATTCATTGTCTATTTGCGAAAGGGATTTAGCCGACGGGATATATTTTTATTTAGAGCTGAACATACGAGCTTGCTCCAGTTTAAATTAGATCGCCTAACAACAGCCGATACTTGCGAACTGCCGTCTCAACGTTAACGGCAGCGTCGGAAGGTGATAAAAGCGTCGTCGGCGTCGGATCCAATATCCTAAGAAGCCGTCGGCTTTGGTACCGACGCAGGCGACCCAGTGGCGCGTGTCATTGGGGGTGTGGGCGCCGTCGGTGGCTCGGCCCAGCGGCCGGACGACCATGCGGGTGTATCGGGCTTCGACAGCACGCTGAGCCAGTGCCAATAAAGCCCTTGCTATATCCTGGAGCAGCTCACAAACCACTCTTATTTATTACCCCGCGAATTCGGCATCCGCTCAACACTCCAATTTCGCGAGATGAAAATCTCTGCTCCAGCTCAATGGACGCGCGGGGATACTTTGGCGGATTTGCCTTTGAAGCCAGTTTCACATCGCGTCAGTGTGTGGCCAGCCTAGCGCAGCGTGCACGGCGGAATGCAAAAGGCCTACTCTTTTACTAGGGCTGGGATTCACCGGCTTTGCTCTGAGCTGCTTCGTCTTGATCGGCTTCCTCTTCCCCCGGTCTGGCTATTTGCTTGAGTGTTTACGTGCACGGCTAGCTTTTGGCTCGGGTCAGCGAATGCACGCGCTCGCCCCAGCACGCGTAGAGGTGCAGCGCGAACAGAGGACGGGGAAAATAAACGTCAGACACGGGAAATGACGTGGAAAACCACGCTTTATTTTGTTCCCGACCCTTTTATTTGTCGGCCGATGTGACGTTCGATTTGTCTGGCTCGTGGGTCCTCTTGGTCGAGCGGTGATTTGCTCTGCCCCCCCGATGGAAGCCACCCGCACGACCCCACCGCCTCGCGTGTTATGATTGCCGGCCCCGGGGAAACTCACGTCACCTGTTTTCATCATAAACTCGTCATAATGTCTCTTTGAAACATTGAAATCAAACAAATCAACTCGTGGACGTCAAACAAAGGCACAACATGGCCGTCTCTCTGTTTGCTACAATTCGACTTCTATGTGCCCCGAGCGTTCCTCCATCCGCAACAAAGCTAGCCAGGCCCGACTCATGCAAAGGCGAAACTGTTTATGAAATCAACACTACCTCCTAACTACCACAATTGTAAAACAACGCAAAGAACGGGCTTTTTCATTAAACCAGAGCAACACTCCAATTTGTTACTTATTAAACAACAAAAATCCTATCGACCCTCTTTGCTGACGCTAACCACATGCCGTGCTAGCGGCAGTATCGCCTACCCCACGTGGCCTCTTGCAGCAAATCAACGCACGGATTTTACTGCCCGGCGATCGTCATATCGTAACGCGCGATAGTAAACCGAGAGACAGTCGAGGCGGCAGCACAATCCCACTCTGGCTACTGGCACCTCGTTAGCGCCACGTTGACTGCAAACTGCAATCAAGACAAGTGCACTTGTGAGCAATGCACTTCTTCGTCGCAACAACCAATGGGATTGAGGATGTTAACTTCGGGTCATTCCGGTGCTTTACGACTGCAGGGCTGTTCCTGTTTTAATAATACTTAACTCAAGTAAGTTTAATTCGAGTTGCGTTTCTGGCATTCCAGGGTTTGACGAGAACCACATTGACAATAGCACGGGACACATAGGTACTTTGTGTAATTATATCTTGAACTTTGACCTATCAAAGTGCCGGACGGGTACGACTGACTAATATGGAAATATTGATGGAAATGAGCAGACACGAGCTATTATCCACTACAGATTGCATTGCAGGTTAATTACGTAGTTGTAAGCCTGCAACCACTGCAATTAAAACGGATAAAATGTTATGTTCGTGTCTGAATAGCTAATAAAATATAAGAACCGACAATAAAGAGAGACATGCAAAGACATACTCTGTCCTTTATGCACTTAATTAGAAACATAACTACTTACCAGTTTCACATGAAATCTTATTTGTAACCCATCTCGAGGAAGCTGACTTTGTTTTGGTAACTTTTAATATGTCTTGCAAGAAGTGA
This sequence comes from Protonemura montana, assembly GCA_947568835.1. NCBI lineage: Eukaryota > Metazoa > Arthropoda > Insecta > Plecoptera > Nemouridae > Protonemura > Protonemura montana. The sequence continues at coordinate 26,159,541 of OX387603.1, read as the reverse complement.
AGCTTTGATTGAACTATGGCTGTAGACGTCACCGGTGTTTGCACGGCTACTGAGATAGGGGCCCGGGATGACAGATAGGAAACCCTCGCCGCATCATTTCCCCGCCATGTTGCTCGGTTTGGCGCGCTGCGTTGCATGATAGTGCAAAGCGCATTATGCAAATGGCGGAACAAGGTTTTTAAACACAATGTTTTAATGGCGCACGGGCGAACATCAAGTATTTACAGCGTGATAAGGATGACGCAGAGGGAAAACGAGTCCATTATAAATTGAAAATATAACAGTCAGTTACTGTTGTCCGGGAAACGGTGGATTTGCGGCACGAATCGCGAGACGGCTCGGGAAATGGCGGCTTGAAATGCTCGCTATGCTGAGACGGTTGTGTTGTGTGACGTGGCCAGCAGTTTTATCTCATAGGGTGTCTTGTGTGGTCTATGAGGGAATGGGAGAGGGGAAGGCGTTTCCAGAGGTCGCCACTCTAAAAGCTAGTTTGAAATGCTGTGAATTTCAATATGAATCAGGAATATTGATGTTTAATTTTACGGTGAGCTGGAAAATGTAAGCGACGTAAGCCCAGCATTAAACAATTTAATTGCCATTTCCCATCTGACCGGATCGTTTGATTGTGTGTTGGGTTTCAACAGGGATAGCGGAAATTTTGGCTCCAAAACGAGAAAACGCCTCTGTAGGGTCAATTCAGTCCGAAGTACAAAGGATTGCATCCAAAGAATGTTACCTCAGCTGCTGGGTCCGCAGAAAATTGTAAGAAAATAAGTAAGATCTGAGCGAGGATGGAATCGTTTTAAACGCCGGGTTAATTTAGAATCATCCTGCAATGAGATCGAACACCCTGTGATGATGATACACTTTCCTAATCACCAATTCACGCAGCGTCCCTGCAATGTTCTAACGCGCGTGTCATACAAATCCAAACACGTCTGGCATTTCCCAGCATTTCCCGCAGCACGCGTGACCAGCTCCAGGATGTCTAACTAGCCGTGGGCCGTGTCAGCTGTTTCGGGGCCTGGATCAAACGCGCAGTGCCTAACAGGCCGATGATCGGGCAATTAAAACGCGCGCTAGTTCTGCGGCCAAGCGGCAGAGCGCGACGCGAACATGTCCCGTTTGACAGCTGCTATCCCGACGGTAAACAGGGGGGGGGGGGGGGGGGGGTGGAGGGAGGCGTCGTGTTAACACATCCACGCGTGGCGGCCGGTATTGATTCGTGCCGTGATCGAGGCTAATTTGCCGGACATTCTTGTAAACTCAAAAAGCGTTGTTGAAGCGCGTATGAAAAATGCAGGATTGCTAAATGTTTGATTACAGGACAAAGCACAGATCTGTTAGCAATAAAAGAATGACCCACACATGGCGTTGCCGATCAGCCAAACAGATTAAAAATCACTTGGAAGCCTACTAGTATTCCCGTCACAGTTGAATTGTGATTCTGGCACGCATCTGGAGTTACTAGAGATCTATATCGGCCACACCCTGGGCGAACCCGACCACAGAGTCACGGCTCTGCCAGTTGCCACTGTCAACGCATTCTAAGAACTCGTCCGGGAAAGCCAATGGCATAGGTCTCCGTCACGTCCCCTGTTCACGAAACTAGGTCCCATAGACGCTGTTTCCTTGCCACGGATCGCTGCAGTATAATATGTCACCAGCACGGGCCGCATGTTCCTCTGGAAGGACAGTTGAGAAGTTTGCCTACGAAAGCGGTCATCCCTTTATGGAGCTCGGTGGCGGCCGGCTCCCTGGAGGTCACGGTGGTTGTACGCCCTCAGCGTTATTGGCCTAAGGAGACTCCCGATAAACAAGGCAAGGAGCGCGCCTCGGGGACCGGCTCCGTGCGGCGCGGTGAAAACAGTGCGTCGAACTTTGCAACGCGAACTCCGGGGATGGGGACTGGAATTATAACAAGGCAATTTGTCTAGCATTGGTTAGAAGTCCGCGAACTCTGGGAAACTTCGGGAAGCTTTATTTTGCAAGATTGATTCATGTTGATTTGGATTAAATCGGGTTGGTTTTGGTCGTCGTGGGCCCTGGAGCCTGGAGATGAGCGTCCCGCGAGATCGACGGCGAGCGTGGAGACTCCAATGAGCCACCGACTGACGGCCATGGCTAGTGCGTGCAGGTGCATTGCGTGAGCCTGGGGTATTGCGAAGTATTCATCGAGGGTCACGTCCTCGGAATTAGGGGTATGCACGCTACATGACTTCTCTCGGCGTTCTTTCGACGTTATCGACGAATATTTGCCTTGAATGACGAACACATGTCACTGGCGATAACAACTGGGTTTTATTGGAACAATTGATGTGACGAATTCTAAATACCCGAGTCCATAACTTCCAACGCCTCCCCCTGACTTCATGCCGTGGTTTTACTGGTTAGGCGGGCACCAGGAGCGCTGGACACAGGACAACGTTTCATCGCTTCCCGATCACCCGGTAGCCGGTTTTGTCTACGGCCGAGCGCAGTGAATGCCTCGTAATTTAGTCTTGTTGCCGTCGTCGAACAATGCGATTTGAAAACGACCGACGGGTTGTAAAAAGCAGTGCGATTTGTAGGAAGCTGTCAGAGCGGCGTCGCATTGAAATGTCGCCTCGACGGTGACCAGCTCAGCCCCGATGGGAGGCGATCGAGTTCGTCCACTGAACAATGCGCGTCGAACGGGAATTTGCAATTTTTCTCACTGGTTCTGCAGGTTTTTTTGCCGTGCTAAGCGTCGAAATGAAATTGCGTAATGCCCGAAACGTAAATGCACCCCCGGGGCCGAGACGCATTCAATTTTCGCCTTTTACTTTTGCCACCCCCGTACCACATTGTTCTGAACGCCACCCTCCCAGGCATTTAAATTGCTGTGATAGCGGGGGAAGGGGGGGCGTAGCCATCGGCGGCCGTCTGATCAAAAACAGGCCTCGGCGGATATAATTCTGCAGCGTCGGCTTTGGACGCGAGGACGCCGTTGGACGCCGCCTGGGGACGACGACGCCGAACTTGGTTAATTAAGGACGCCGTTCGTACAAAGGGACGCCGATTACAGCTCCACCCTCGGGATGACGTTGTTTTAACCCTGACGGCGTGAAAACTGCAGGGAAACAGCTGCTCTGGGCCACGTGGATCGTGTAGCTGGGAATTAGGAAAATTATAATTTGAAATGACAAGTCGTTCCGATGTTTAGCAAGATTTTCTCGCTCTTGTAAATTAGTTCCTATTCAACCCGACGCTTGGTTCTTGCGCGGGCAGCTTTGAAATTTGCAAAAATTATTAAAAGGTTTAAAAAGGGAACATTGAAGCAAGCTCTGCAACTCAATTCGCAGATATTTTCGCGCCGCCTTGGAGGTCGCGCTCATAGCCTTGGCAACGTCTTGAACGGCCGCGGGGTGCACGCCGTCTCAAAGAGTCTTCCGTCTTTGAAGTCTCGATCAGACGTCCCTAAGCGGATTAAATGTAAGGGATATTTTTTTATTTCAAACAGTGATTAGTGTGGATTACCATCTCAGCAGACTTTCCTCCAGCACTGTCCGGGAACATCTAGCCTGTCTAGCCTGTCTGGCTGCAGGCTTGGACGACTCAAACGGCACACAAGACATTTGTGCTCCTTCCTTGTGAGGTTACACCAATTATAATATCTCTGGTCCATGTACTACGCCCAGCATACGTTTTATCTGCAATATGTTATGATATTATCAAAGCGCCCTCCCTGCCACAAGGCTAATCATTCAGCGTTATGGGAGTCTTTGGCAGTGTTGTCCTTCTTGGCGCTCCCCAAGCTTTCCCATTACTGTTTTCAATCATCATTCCCACATGCATTATGCAGCATTAGAACGGTCGTTTCTTTCCTCTGCACCAGGCATTTGTCCAATTATAACCGATGCCACCGCCGCTTCCCTTCGCATTCCCTCGCATCCCCTGGATTGTTCACGGCCGCCTGCTCTTTGACAATCTCGACCCGAAACACTGCTCTGAAGATTGGCCAACACAAGAGTGGAATAATTGGATTAGTTTGACCGCCTCCTCCCCCCTTCACTAAAACCCTCGGGTCGCTTTGACAGGATTAGCGGGGGAGGCTTGATCGAGAAAAGTGCTTATAGATATTCCAGTAATAAGTCTCATTTCCTATCTTAGCACTATCGCGGCATCGGGGGGTAGTGGGGTTGCCAAGGGAGAGACAACAATGCCTCTGGAGGGACGCGTGGCTCCCGTTCATCACGTTTTGCTGCGCAGGAGAGTGGCTAAGATCGTTTCCCTTCCGCGCACTATTCCCGTCGGCATGCGCGGTACTTAAAGGGTCATGATTAGCGTGGAGAAAGACGGCTTTGGCCCGGCGGTCCGACCACAGCGCCTCCATGCCGCCAGCAAACCGTGGAGACGTTTTCCACCTCTTTTCCCAGCTGCTTTTATAGATTTAGAGCGCATCGATATTTCTCGACGTCGGCGTCGCGGCGCCCTGAGAGGCTTATTGGTAAGCTGTAGCAGGAAATCCTTCCCGGCCGTGCAAAGTGCGTGCATGTGTCGCCGAGTGCGTGTGCTATTCCCCAGCCCCCCCCCCCCCCCCCCCACACACCGTCACAGCAACGACATACTCGCTTCAATCTCTGCACGGCGCCGAGAGTGGCTATGCAAATACACTCCATCATCCGCTAAGGCGATATGCCCGCCGACGCCTTATATATATACACGTTATTCTTTTTATTTCCCACCCACGGCGCCGAAGCCGACGCCGCAGGTGACAGCGGATCCCGGCAGTGTCGTGGCGTCTCGAGGCGACGTCTCGACGCCTCCACCTGTCAATCCGACGGCGTCGAGGCAGGCGTCGATCGGGTGATGGATAGCTCGGGTGCTGACCTGTAAATAGGTCGACGTTGGCGCGGGGAAGGTTTTGGCGAGCGCGGACTTTGGATAGCGACGATTTATGTACAGATGTGAGTTCGTGGCCTCGGTGCGAATTTAATGTCAAACTGAGCAAGAGTTTTCTAAAATTAAATTCTAATCTTAGACGATTGCCACATGCTTCTTGAGAATACCAGCATTCGGGACCTCGTGGTGGTGGTCTAGACATAATGGGAAAAAAGTGGCCTTGTACATGGCCTTGAAGGCAAGGACAACCTAATTGTGCCAGGATGCCCACAACGCAAACGAACCAATCAGCAACGAGCAGACAACTTCAGCGGAAAGTCAACGGCATTGTTCCTTAGAGACTTAGAATTAGAATGCACGGCGAGCACAGGTTGCGGTCAAGAGCTACCGTCCTTTTGCGGCAGACAAAGAAGCAGGACACTGGTAGAAAATAGAAGCAAAAAGGCAAATAGTATTCAAGAAGCCTTTTATAAATGAAACGAAGAACGCTCTAAGTTCTAAACAAAATTAGCCTCTGTGCTTCCAGAATGGCGAGGAAAGAAGGAAATGATATTTGACCCAGACACTTATACCCTGGAGAAATGAACAATCAGCCGAGACATCCAGGTCTCGGTTTAATTGTTTTGTCGCCAGCAGTCCCCAAGGATAACAAACGCCCCCCTAGAGCTGACTAGAAACCGCAGGTTGCGCAGACGACATGCTAAGATGCAATGCAGGAAGCGACACGGGATCGCACGGCATTGAAATTATACGATTTACACGCACCTTTGCCTCAGAACAAATTCAATTCCTGTATCGAAAAGGTCGTGCATTACTTTTTTTTTTAAATAATTCTTTCACTGACATCTTTCGCAGCATCTTCGCCGACCTGTAATTGGAAAGAGATTGCTGCATTGCCATGTAGTGTACATCAATAACGTAAGGCGCATGCCCGAGGGAAATAAACGTCTCGGGCCTGGCGCGCCGGCGCGGGATGGAAATCGCAAGAAAACGTAGATGAGATAATAACAAACAATAAATTGCATTGTCTCAATTCCTCATCGTGCGGTTATAATAATGCGACGGCAAAAGTCTGGAGCCTGGAATTAACCTCTCAATCTCTAGGAGAAGATCCCTCGGGAAATCAGCTATCATCGAGATACGCGATATGCACTAAGCACGAGGTAAAAATTACCGTTTGGCAGTGCGGCAAATTGGGAACGACAGGGACTCTGCGCTGTGTTTGCTGGCTTGCCGGCGTCGGGCGAATGCGTTGGAGAGGAGAGTCAATATTGGCGATGCATTTCCATGCGACAATTATGCTGGGGGGGTAGAGGAGGAAAAAGTGGGGTTGTTTTGAAATCATAAGAGACACGCTCGACGCGGACATGTTGTGCATCGGTCCTTCACGAGATGGGACAAAAACCCGCAATGTTTAACGTGCAGTGTTGATCTCTGCATAACGAACGGCTTGCTTGAAGGCCTATCAAAACACTGGGTGCAGCGTTGTTTTTGCATGCTCCTGCACAGTGAGGCGTGCTGTGGGGTAGACGGGAATGGACGGGTTATTGGAAGAGTGCACTGGCTAGAGTGTTTGCTGTCATAACTGTACAAGATTTTGTGTCTAGACTGTTTGTTTATCATATTTGTTTCATCCGTAGTCTATTCAGGAAAACAACCACAACAACAAAAAACTGCTGATTCTTTTAACACAATTCGCCCTTAAGAGCTAATTGGCAAGAAGGGAGTGTGGGTCATTTTCATCGTTTTTTCTTTTCATGAAGTAATAGACTTGCTGCTGCGACTAGCCTTACGGAAGCCATACCCGATGTCTAACTCATATCTAACTAGCAAAGGTCTCGCGCAAAAGTTTGGTAAATAGCTCAAACTTCCTACTTATTGGAAAATCTGAGCAGTAATTTCACTCAATACCTTTTAAAAATAAATATTCTACCGTTTTGAGAGTTTCAATCAAGTCTAGCGGTTCACAATTCGCCAAATTACTCAATTGTTTGCAAGTTTTTGTTCGGCCAATATTTAACATAGGCAAGGGTACCGAGTTATTTGATCAGTTTGGCGACATGTTCGCTCGGGTTGCTACCGACCTGCTGGGTCACGTGGTATGTTGCCATGACAACGATACCATGGGTAGGCTGAGGAAGGTCATAAGTCTGCGTACTTTTAGAGCGACCGGTCGTGTTTTATCAATTACTGCGAGCTTCATTGCCGATATGACCGTGCCCTAAGTACCGTCTATCTCGTTGAACTCTTGCGCTCTTGCGTGTGATGAATAAATGAAGTGATTTATTAGCCAAAAGTTGAAGTGCATTTAAGAAGTGTTAGATTAGATTCTATTTAATTGAAATACTTTATAATTAGTGTAGTCTTTGAATTCCAAGTGATAGCTAGGGATCGGTTCGGTGTGGTGGTCAACTGTCCCAGAGGACAGAATGACTACCAAGTCGAACCAGCGTGGCTTGGCGTCCGCCTTCCATGAGTGGGCTTGCTGACTCCTACAGATAACTTCGTGAACAAGGATAAAGGTAAGACCAAGGGTCAAGATGTGATAGATTGCAGACTGGGCTGCGACTTTATGCTGCCGTTCCTGTGTCAGGAAATCATGGCTGAAGGTCGCTTCTGTCCCTGTATTGGTAATGTGAGGCTTGGGTGCACCCAAGAGTCGACCTTGGGTGTTCCCGAACAACGACCAGAGGCTAATGACAAGAAACTAGTGCGTCAACTCGGGATGGTTGGTCTTTAGATGATACAAACAGACATGGCTACGAGGGATTTGTGGATTTCTTTATAGGAATTGGATGACACAAAATGATTGCTTACTGGCGTGGCGTGGCGTGGCTTGGTCATTTACTTTTGAAATTCAATTGCATTTCTTATTTGTGTTACCTAGTTTTAAATTTATAGGTAGAAAGTTCCTATACTGTCACAACTCGAAGCAAAATTGATAAAAGTTTAATTTTTTTCGGCGTGGCTGCCGTAAAAAAAACACTGCCCATAAGAATAACACAGACATTTTTGACCACTAGCATCTAGTATATTGAACTGGAAGAAAACAAAATCATTCTCTCAGTGGAATTTGCGAATTATCCAGGTACATATGTTTAAACAAATCAGAAGTTTTGTTCAAAAACAGCAATCAAAGCACTGTGTCGGGTTTTGAACAAACATTGGCGTCGATGAAGGTACCGTGGCTATTTATTTTTTTATTCAAGTGACACACTTTTCTATGTGGACTTAAACTATTTTGTTGTTGTGAATTCCATTTTATTTTGGTCCATTCAAAAATAAAAACCAGAGGTAACCTCATTCCAGTAGACAATGCAATGATATTTTATTATTATGAACACTACTAGAAACGTCTCAAAAAGTGGAAAAAGTGGAAAGAAACCCAGAAGTACCGTAAATACCTCAGAGCAAAGCTGGGCAGTGATTGGCTAGTTATCGAACGGACATCGAAAGTTGTTTGTTTCCAAAGAGATGGTTAATACGTCTCATCGAATCGTCATGCACTTTACCTTCCAGTAAGCGTCCCTACAAAGAAGCGATACAATTCCACATTGGCACGACTCGCCAACTCCCATGATTTTCTATTAGGATTGCATACGGCGTTGAGCGTTCCATTCGTGGATGGCATCTATTACATTTCATCTCGCCTCCCAGCTCCGTTCACAACGGCGTCCCCCCGGTCGTGCGCTCCTTCGACGGGCACGTGCATGTCGTAGCGCCAGCGCAAGTGCGGGCTCGCGGGCCACAATTGCGGGCTCGTGATACGTGCCCGACGCCGCCTTTATTACCAATGTTGTGCACATAGAGGATATGTGTGGTGCACATGAAGGGATGGGAATTTATTTCGTTTGAGCAATTGCCATTCTTTGCTCGGGTCGTTTTCTTTTATCCTCGCGTGGGGCAATTCGCTGGCTCGAAGTACGTGGCGATTATTTTGTAGTCTTTCTGCGTAGTGCTCGAGCGTATTCCTTGCGTTTCAACACCGACGCTGACAGGATAGAACAGTGACATAAGATGGCCTAGAATAAACTTGGCTTTTCTTACAATGTTTTTTAAGACCCCTAAGAGGGTAGCGAACCATTAGGCGTGTTGGAAACACCGGTTCCCGTGAGATCACCGAAGTTAGGCAACACTGCGCTGGGTCAGGTATTGGTTGGGTGACCCTAAATACCAACGGTTCGGCGTATTGTATATCAACCTAATCACAGCACGGATCTGTGATGGAATCCTGTTGTTCGAGTTGTACCGTCCTTCCGAAGGGACGCATGTCGGGTGGCCCCCCTGGTACTCTTCTACAGATGAAGGCTATGTGCCAGGACTGAGTTTCCCCTGTTCCCTGCTTTGTCAGGCTAACTAGATCAATGTCACCCACTCATTCACCGTTGCTATTAGACTAGTGCCACACGGCTCGTTGTCAAAGCAGTGCGTCGTTAAACACAACAACAACCTTGGGTGTCAGCCCGGTTCCAGGCAGACAAGACCCGTCTAATTTCTGTACTACTGACTGCTAGTTCCGGGCATCCCAACTCGGTAGCTTGGGAATGCAGATAGCATCAACGAACGTACCGACGGGTTTCCCCGCCGCGATGCACCACCACACACTTTTCCTCGCCGGTCGCCGACGGAGACAGCCACAACGTCTCCCCTGGGCATGGCGATAAATTGAATGCAGTGGCAACGTCCCAAGATTATGTCGCCGTTGTCGTCGTCGTCGTCGTCGTGGGGGTATACCGATTGGGTGGGTGGCTGGAAATAAGAATGGACGCCGTGCACTGGGAATCTTCTGATACTATCTGGACGCTTGTATAGCGGGTATTCTCTGTACACGCCAGCGCCGCGGAGATAGGGATAGGGGGACATTGCAACAGTGCAGTCAGCATGCGAACGCCTACATTACAAGCAAACGCCCCTCGGTTTGTTCAAGAACGAGTCGCCTGATAAATGGTCCGACTTATTAACTGGAGCGACGTGGTTGTCCGAGGGTGTTGTTGCGAAAGGAACGCACGGGGATGAAGTCAAACGCATTGCGTTTACAGGTTGCGTCACTCCACTAATTTGAGTGAATTCACAAAATGACCGGAAGAAAACGACAGAACTGATGAAAATTGCTGTCACCGTCGCCTGTTGGCATCGTTAACCTCAACGATTGATTTATGTTGATCGATATTTTTAGTGGCACTTATTAAACAGTTAAGGCTTGCAGAACGGCTGCAAGCGCCATCGGGTGGCAGTCACCATAACCACGTTCTGCCCCTTCGTTTTGACTCGGCCCAAACCGCATGTAAAAATCTTCGGCATGGGAGAAACGAGGCGAGATGCTCAGAACGAAGCGCCGCAAAAGTATCGTGCGACTGACGCCCTCCTCACTGACTATTTCATGAGACGCACCAAATTGAGATGTCGCCTCCAAATGGTTAATTATTAAACGTCTCCACTTCGATGCCTCGCATGTTCATTCCACGGCCCGCAGAGCGTGCGCCTCGAATTGTCCTCAAAGCGTCACGACGCATGCGCACTTCACCCGCGCGCATTAGCTCGACTCGACTTTCAATTAGGCTCGAGTCTGCCGTGAGTTATGCGCAGATAAGTTCTCCCGCTCCACGAACCACGCGCACACGGCTGCCTGGAAATATACGCTGTCTCGGTTTGTTCCTCTGGTTTATTAATTGTCTCTGGAATTGCGTCTTTTGTCTTGCGATCTTGGCCGCAAGTCGACGGCCGCACGCGCTCCGCTGGCGCCATTAATATGCACGGGCACGGCCTTCTTGCGAGCTTATCCGCGCGCAAAGATGAGCGTCCAAGAAATGGGGGGGCTTGCTTGTGTAAAGGGCGCCCCCGTCCCCCCCCCCTCAAAGTTGGACCACAATCACATAATGTACCCCGCTTGGTCCGTGGTTCATGAAATACACGAACGAGCCCCTTGTTCATGCCGAGCAAAGTCGTCCCAAATGCCAGACCTCGTTGAAATAATTACCATCAAATAAAGCCTCGGGACTTATGCGTGAGAGATGGAGGCGGGGGCGTCGTGCCGTACCTTGCCGGCAAACGCTCGCTTTCCTTCCCCCCACGACGCCACGGCCTTCGTGAACAAAGAAAAACAATCCAGCTTTTGTGCGGCAATATTCAGCATGATCGCGGCGGCGTCTGCAGCCGAACGCTATGAAAACACAGTTTCCCGATCAGAGTATCGCCTCCGAGCGGTTTCAATGGAGCCGTGGCGGAAGCCGTTATCGCTCCATCAGGAAGTTATTAGCGTTTGGGGGACGCTGCGGCGACGGGGGCAATCAACCAACCGACCGACCGACCGACCGAAAGTTGTATCACCTTGGCGACAGACACAAGGTGGTGGTAAACAGGTGATTAACAACAGATAAGACAGGCTGCAATTAACGTGCAGATTAATTTGATCGAAATTGTTTGTCTTGTTGTTGGGTTAAGTTAAACACAGAGACGTTCGTGGCTCATAGGCACGGATCGGCGCGCGTCACAACTTGTTGAGACGACGTCGCTGCCAGGCGTCGCGACGGCCCGGTCGACGTCGGACGCCAATTTGAGAAGTGCCCGTGGCCGGGGATGGCGGCGGCGGCGGCAGCGGCGGCGGGGGATGGGGAACGCCGTCGACCTAAGCCCCGTTTGGTATTCATACATGCGAAATCAGTGTAGCTTCGCATAGCAATCTGAATAGGCTCGGTTTATCTACTTCCACATGGGTCCGCGACCGCACGGAGTCGCAATAAAACAGCGAAGACTGCTCGAATTGCAATAACCGCCGACGCCTCCCCCTGGCATACCGTCGAGGGGGGGGCTGTAGATCTTAATAACAGTGCAATAAAATAAGCCTGTTTTGCGGGCCACAGTCCGTAAGCTCTCTGTGCGTACGTTGGATGAGTAAAGGAATGGGGGGGGGGAGATTAGTGGCGTCCCTCCTGCTGACGGTGTCGACCGGTAACCGGGCCGTTACCTAGTAACGAGTTCGTTGCCTAGTGGCTGTTAGGCGCTATGTTAGTTCGGTGGATTTGTTGGGGAGTCTACTTCATGATCAAGGAATGTCAGGGAGACTGGGGCTAGTTGTTACAATTTCAACGTTTGATTTTTTTTGTGGACATTTAACAAAATTTTAAATTTGGAATGTATTTGCACACATTTTGACTAACAGAAATAATTATTATAACAATGCTAATTTTTTTGATAGACACGTGGTAACGTAAAATTTACCTGATTGCAAAGTGTAACAACTTGCCCCTTGTCGGGGCAAGTTGTTAGAGTAACTAGTTAATAGGGAAAAGAAAACAAAAATGAGCTGATTAGAAGCAATTTTTGATAGATAATGCATATTAGGTTTTATTTTTTAAGCGAAATGTTATATTTACTGAATCAACTTTCAACTGTAAATGCAATCTGCACAAATAAACTCTGGTGTGAATACAATACACTTCACATGCGCCCAAGTCGAACACTGAATGCACTGAATCCAGTCTAGTTCAGTGGGGCCTGATTTGGAGAAGAGTTGAGAACAGACAAAACAAACGCAGTCTTCGTCGTCCTCCTCCGGAGGAGAGTTCTCGATGACGTCCGTTCTTGCGCATCCGTAAATACCTGATGTAGCTTTCGATGACCTATGGTAGCAGAACATCCTGGTTCCAAGGACTTGGATTGTTTCAGGGATCTTTGAAGAGTCATGAAGTCAAACCCAAACTGCGCTGCGGCAACTCAAAACGATATCTCAGAATCTTTCATCGCGTTCACCGCTGCATCGTAAACGAATATGTCAATCTTCCCCCGCTGGGTCTTCCTCCTATAACTTAGCATTTCACAACCTGGAAATCCAATGGAAACAGTCATATTACATTTTGTACATCCGAAAGATGAAATCTAGAAAAGATATCCAGCTAAAAAAAGAAAAGGCAGTGTCCCATAATCTCACATCGTGTCCAGACCCACACAAGAAATGAAACAGTAACAACTAGCCCCAGTAGCACTTCAATTACATTAGTGCTATTATTTAGATACCTATTTGATTATCAGCCCGGAAATAACTATTGGCATTACAAGAAAATGCGGGGCTAACAGGTAACACAACTCATTTGTAGATTGTATTAAACTTAAAACAGCTAGATAGGAAAAAAATAAAAAATATATATCTTACCTCGAAGTGTTTAAATCGTTTTATCTCCAATAATTTCCGTAGTGCAGCGATTCGGTCTTGTTTTTCAGTTTCAGACTGTCGAGCGACCTATTAGCTAACACTGTTATTAATGACCCCGCTATATTTCAAATCCCCTATTTTTAAAGTCGATTGTAACTTCTAGCCCAAGTCTCCCCTATATGCTGCTGCTGGATGACTGTGAAGCCAGCAGCGTGGACGAAGCGGTGCGCACGGCGCGTTGGACCCTTGTTTGCAGAGTGGGAAACAAAAATCCAGACTTAATAAGCACACCGCGTAATGAAAAGTTTTCGGTTTTCTTTAAGGTAATATCGGAGATGGATTTCGGGCTCGCAAAGTTTGCTCAGCGCGGCCTAATTGTAAAATAAAATAGAAAAAAGGATCTAGTTAATGTTTGAACGAGACTTAATCCGCTTACGGGCTACATCTTTTGTTGCGCACACGTTTCTAATTTAAAATTTCTTTGTGGAAACGTCAGATAGCGCCCATAGCACGGCCCCGTTTGCGTGCGTTTCCGTCGCGATTTCCCGCCTCGGATCGGATCTGGCTGCAGTGATTTCGAGACCAGTCGAGTGTAGTTTGTCTTGTCGGCAAGCGCACGACACGAGGAGACCGTGGACCTCGATGCTCCGCTATTTTTTGCCCGTTTCTCACGAGACAGTTTATTTAGTCGCTGATATTTCCTTCTATGACTTGGAATTCCGCAGCGCCAGTTCCTTGCCGAGAGTATGTGCGTCGGGTTTTGCATCGCAGCAGCGAGTCGCGCCAAAGATTTAGTGGTTTTCTTTGTGCCGCCCTCGTAAATAGGTAGCAGCCGTCGGTGGTCGACGTTGTCGTCGTCGTCGTCGTCGCGTTTGGCGGGCACCCAGGAGCTGGCCGTCCGGCCCTTTTGTGGTCACTTTGTACTCAGGCGTAGCTGGCAACATTCTAACTTGCCGGTGGCCTATTTACTCACATCGTCGACTACCATGCCTCGAAGCCCCGTTCCCTATACGGGAAGTCCTCGCTGTTCGGAGGGCGGATATGTGTCACGCTTGGGAGGACGCCGACCGCCATACTTTACCCTTATTTGCGTTTCGAGTCCAACGAACAAATCGTCGGTGCTGCTACACCCCAGAAATGCGGTGATTGAGCGGCGATCTATGCCTTTTTTTCTTCTTTCTTGTGGCAGTGAATCAGCTGTTCAATTGTTTTTCGAGTACGAGCGGATCGCGCCTCGACGGGATCATGACGTCTACGGAAATGGGTCACAACCGTGCGCACTGGCCGCGCACGCGCGCTAATAATTCATCGCGTCACATGATTTATTCATCTGACACTTCTGACAGCCAGACGAGCTGCCGCGCGTTATTATGACATAATTATTATTTCCATTGTACTTTAATTGAATTGCCTCGCGGGTAGCCGTCAGACACGGCCCTCTCGCTGCGTCGACCGGCGTGGCTCGTGGCATGTCCGACCCGCCGTGTCTGCGTCGCTCGCGGTTTGTTTTTGCGCGTTGCACCCGTCGAGTGCTGCTTTCTGGTGGCTGGTACCGGCTACCAGGCCGTGATTACGAAACTTTTCACCCGATCACGACACCACGACGGGTTGAGTTAGCGAAAGAAAAGCGATTTTCTTTAATCTCCGATCGACGGCTACACGCAATGCCGTCGCTTTTCCCGGGTGGCTTTTCCCGACCTTGTAGCTCGCTAGCAAAACAAACAGCGTCGGCTCGCAGCTCTGGCATGCTAATTGATATTTCCCAATTATCTCCTGTGAAAAGTCCCGAGGGACGCGCGCAAATGACCCGTGTAAATGTTGCCCAACTCTGTGCATTAAACGAGTGACTCTGAAAGGTCAGCTGCAAAGTTTCTCACCCCCCCCCCACCCCCCTCCGATGCCAGTTGGACCAAAGCGTGCCCTGGAAGGGTTTAAAAATTAATGAACCCTGCCACGGAAAGATGGGCCGTGTGATTATTACTCGCATCAGCAAAGGCAGTAAATATTTCGCCACCCTCCGTCGGCAGTCACGAGATCGGGGCGGGTGAATCGCAGGCATGTATGCGCGCGGTGACTTCTGTGAATTTAAGTACACCCTCAGTACACCCCCCTCGTAACGGCCGTGTTGGTATTTCGCGGTGGTTTTATGCCCTCGTCTGGCATCTCGACGCCGTGGTTTGTATACGCGTAGACCGTGATTTGTTATTTTGATATCGTCTCGGCACGCAACGCCAGGCAGAGTCGTTAAGAATTCTAAATGTCATAATCACACTTTGAGCCAT
The DNA here is from genome assembly GCA_947568835.1 of Protonemura montana. Classification (NCBI taxonomy): domain Eukaryota; kingdom Metazoa; phylum Arthropoda; class Insecta; order Plecoptera; family Nemouridae; genus Protonemura; species Protonemura montana. Next base: position 26,144,247 of record OX387603.1, on the reverse strand, counting down.
CAACGAGACCGTGATCGACCACGCTATCGAAAAGTCACGGGCAAAATCGAGGCAGCCGTGAAAAAGTAAATAAACTTCAATTCCTTTCAGATGGAAACTCAATCAGAACTCAAACAAACAACGGCTGAGTGGCCGTCGCCATGGTGATAGCTTCCCGGAAGCAAGTTCGGTTCAAGGTCAGTCTTTGCGTGCTTCAAGGTTTGTAACTGTCAAGGCCACGTGAGTCGGCACCGGATTGCCACTTCTAGGCTCGGCGCAGTGATGCCGAATGCCGGGTCTATGGCTTTGTGACGGAAATGGTCGATCGCGAACGGCATGCCGCGTATCAAATGACGAAGTGGACGGAGGAAAATGCCGTGTCATAACTCCATCGCCGAACCGGGGGTGCAATCGAAGGGAAATCTTAATCGTTGTGTGCCGGGAGGCCGTTAAAAAAGGAACGGAGATCGAATGGGGGTTCTCGACTGTCATAAAACGAGTTCTTAGGAAGGCGCGGCAATGCATTATCGTCGTCGTCGTCGTCTCGCTCTTTGATTTTGAACAGGGTGATTATTTTCTTGTGCGAGTGCAATGGGTGGGTGGGTGGGGAGGGGGGGGGGGGGGCGATTCACGCGCTCCACTCGGCGGAAAGCATATTCTCGACAAAGAACCAATTAAAGGATTTTAATTGATACTTTCTTTCTTTTTATTCTATTCGGGACGAGCGACAGAAAACGAGTGCAGAAGAGAGAGAGAGAGAAAAGAGAGTACAATCTCGTCACTCGGTTGCTTTGGGAACGGTGGAGACAGGAAGCGAACGGCCAATCACAAGGAACTTACTTTCTGTATAATTGCGAGGAAAATGCGAAGAAAAGAGACTGCCGCGTGAATTGACTGACTATGAATACAGATGGCCGCGTTGCAAAATAACGTGCACCGTGTCGAACGTGGCCGAGGTCGGGCGTTCGGACGATTTCTCTCTGAACCCAGGGACTGCAACTTAAGCTTTGTGACTCTCCCTTGGGAAGTTAGCCGCTGGAGTCAACTGTGCTGGATGTCTTCAGAGTCCTTATTGAGTCGATCAGCGTCACGGAAGACAAGCAATGAGGCCATTTTCTGAACCCATATCTCAGTTCGGGAACATTCCGCCTAACAAAGAAAGGTAATTTGGCGGTGCCACCATGGTGCTACATAATACGACCGGTGGTATTATATAACCCCGACCTAGAGCGGTCATTTGGCGGTGCTACTATGGTGCTACATAATACGAACGGTGGTATTATATAACCCGGACCTAGAGCGTTAATTTGGCGGTGCTACCATGGTGCTACATAATACGACCGGTGGTATTATATAACCCCGACTTAGAGCGGTCATTTGGCGGTGCCACCATGGTGCTACATAATATGACCGGTGATATTATATAACCCCGACCTAGAGCGGTCATTTGGCGGTGCCACCATGGTGCTACATAATACGACCGGTGGTATTATATAACCCCGACCTAGAGCGGTCATTTGGCGGTGCTACCATGGTGCTACATAATACGACTGGTGGTATTATATAACTCCGACCTAGAGCGGTCATTTGGCGGTGCTACCATGGTGCTACATAATACGACCGGTGGTATTATATAACTCCTACCTAGAATGACACTTTTCAACAATTCTAGAGCGTGTTTATTTTAGCACCACTAGCAACCGACAATACGGTGGTGCTACAAAGGTAGCACTTTCAGGAAGTCATACTGGAGATCCAGTTCATTATTATAGTGCCGCTCTAGGTTGGTGCTATGGTGGTGCTAGATAGACCGGTGCTACTGACAGTTAAACCAGGGCTACGAAACTCCACTCTAGATCAAACCCCAGGTTTTTCTCGGTCCCAGTTCCTTCGTATTTATTTATTTGTGGTTTTTAACGACGCACTGTTTTGATATCTGGCCATGCAGTGCTGGTCTAATGGCGTCGGTGAATGAGTGGATGATGATGAGGATGATGGTGAACCTAACCTAGCCTAGAAGGGAGGAGGGGAAACCCGGTGCCGGCACGTAGCCTACTCCTGTCGAAGAGCACCAAGGGGACCACCGGCTTAACGTCCCTTTCGAAGGACGGTACAACGCGAACAACAGAATTCCTCCACAAATCCATGCTATCGAGAGGTTAATAAGCAAGGCGAGTGAAGTTGCTTTGCTAACTTTCATCCCTCTAACCTCTCTCCCAAATAGAACTGGTCATTCGTACAAGCCGAATACGTTTTTAGCTCTTCCAAAATGGACGTATCGCCTTGCGGGGATGGCCGTTAGGGAATCACGATGCAAATCAAACTCCCACTCGACGACAAAGTAGATGCAAACAGCAATCACATTTGCTCGACGTTCATTTGAAATAATTGTCGAGTACGGCGAGGTGTTAATTGCGGGGCACGTGGTGCATGCGCAGGCGTCATGCGCACTGGACATGCTTTTAAAAATTGTTACCCAATTGCCCGCCGGGTTGATGCTGTGGACAGCGCTGCGCAAGGACAGTCGTGCAAGGACAATGCCGGAGGACACACATTTTACAGCTTTGAATCCTTCGCTCGTCGGTCGCCACATTTGCATGCTCGCCGTGCACCGGGTGAACAATCGACGGCGATTGAGCGACGCGTCCACCGCGATCTGGTTTGCCATCACGTCCCGCGTGTTGCAGATCGAAAAACACATGCAAATGCGCTTGTGATTTGTTTCGATGTCCTAATTTGCATGAAGCGAGTTGCGGATGATTTGCCGCTAAAGAGGGCGCATAAAACGCCGTCGGCTGACCGTTTACAGGGCGCTTTGGAATCGTAATAGCGACAACCAATGAATTTCCACTTTGTTTTCACTTCGCCTCGATGGCTGGGAAATAACCTGCACCCGTTCTCAGCTGCTAGCTGCCAGGGAATGGTATGTCTTCATCTTGACGCCAACTCCAACTCCTTGGTGATCGCTGTCGTCTCTTATCTGAGCGAATCTATCGCTTCTATGTAACACTCTTCCGGTCTCAGATGCAACGACAAGTTTAGCTAAACTTCCCACTGATGAGACGAATCTGTTCCGCTCAACTCGAGCGTAAACTTCTGCTCTAATTCACCACGACACTTCTGTGCATCTTGGTGCTCCGCCGTGGTGGAGTCCCGCTCCTCGCCTCCGACACCCGCGGTCGACGGCGTCCTTCTCGAGCGCATGCGTGCATCGACGTGCCGCTCCGGGCATGTAATTAATGAGGCAAAGACGTGAGCACGTCACGGACGCTGAACGAGGCTCAAGTCATCCATCATCGACGCAGATGACAGCGTGGCGTCGCGACGTCGGGCGTCGATATCGAGGACGCCACGGTGGATTACCCTCGATATGACGATGCCGTCGGCGGCTGCCGATTAGCGGCTGGTGCGGCGCGTCGATGAACATTAGTTTGGGAGTACACAGCATGTAAAGCGATTGCTTTGCGTGGTCCTTTAGCGCGGAGTGGGTGTCAAATTAGAGGGTTTGGGGCGTCGAGAGTTTCCACATAGTGTTGTACCTTGGACAGGATCTTTCTAGCGACCCAGCGTCAATACATTGCATGTTCAGCTTGCTATGGCCGAGGCGGCTTAAGACGGCTCTCGGTCGCTCAAAGTTTTAAGTGGCACAGGCCCTCCTTTGACAGGAGTGAATTAATTGCAGTCACCATGGAAACCAGCTCGCTGGAGCGCGACGTCGTGCAAGAAGAAACGCCGCAATGGCGTCTTCGGCGCCTGTCGGTGGACCGGATAGTACGGCAAGGGAAGCCGCTCACTCGGGTGGAACGAGGATATATGTACAGGCAAATCCTATCGAACTCGGCCAAGCGGAAATACACACACGCCGTTAGCTCCCTTTGACGACATCCTAGCGCCCCCGACCTCGGGCTAGTGTGAAACGCCGTCTTGTTCGTTGCGCACGCAGAGGCGTCATTTGGCTAAGTGTCGGCCATCGGTTTCACTTAGCTAATCAACGTCTTGAGGAAGAAATCTGCAGGCGGGTCGTTTTTCCGCCGCGTCGGCAGCATCGATCGCCGAACGTCTCCGCAATGATGGATTGCCGTCTTGCCGTGAGTCGGCCGGATAGCCGGCAATGCTTGTAGCTAAGTGATATTACAAATCAATCTTGCAGACCCGTCGCTTGGCTAGCTACCTCCGGCTCCTCACCCACCAAGTTTCAACTCGATTCCGTGCGAAACGTCGAACGGAGGCGCTGGACGCGACCTAGTCGACGGTTTGGGGTGTCACGCCGTGTTTTCTCTCAAGCGTCGTCGTGTTTGGTTTCTCCTGGCAGTGGGGCGTTGGTCCACTTTTCCGGCAGCTGAAATAACCTGCATTTATGCTAATCCCAACGTTTGATTTTGGCTTGTTGGTATGTTGAGCGGTAATGATTACATTGTAAAGGCTTGTTAAAAAGTTTTGCCGGAAGTGCCATCGGGTGGCAGCTACCATTAACAGGCGTTGCCTGCTCGTTTTCTCAGCAGAACATTAACATTAGCGCTGGGACTCTGACGAAACCTGTAAAGCCAATTTGGTTACATCGCCACAGGTTCAGGGGTTGGCTTAGAAAGAAGGGAGATTGACGCGCCTTAAAATGTTTTGGCTGGGCAATGAAATATTAAAGCTTGGCAATGTGGCATGGGCTGCAACGTCGTGAGCCAAGGCTTCGAACGAGTCCTCTACAATGCGCTTTGTCTGGTGGCCTGTCCCGCTTTGCCAGAACACAGGAGAGCCCGGTTGACAATGATCGACAACGCCGCCCGGGAGCCTGTCATGAAAGTCACGCTGTTGAAATATTCAAGTCGCTAATTCTGACGGACGCTCGGAGATGTGTGTTCTGTTGCAATGATAAGGAGCTGTAAGATTTTGTAAGGGGTTCCAGTCGACCGTCTCGGCTTGAAAACCAGTGAGGGGGTGGGTAAGACGCCATGCACCCCGCCGTAGGTGGGGGAAGGGGCGAGTTGGATGATGTGGAAACCACTTTATTATTTCCATTGGTCCCGATTCTAAGTCGTATATCGTGTGTTTACTACCTCAATAGCGGTTTCGGGGGAAGTAATGTTTGTTTACACTGGGAGCAACAAAAAGAACACAGTGCAGCGTAGCACGGCAGCGAGCTACCCCCATTTTCATCCCCTCGTTTATTGCAGTGTGCGTACTTTCCGTCTGCATTTCCAACCCCATCCCCCCACGCCCCCAACTCCCACCACAAACGCCAGGGAAAGCTCAATTGAAAGCAAATAACACTGAAAAGTTCCAGTTAAATTGCTTTCGACTCGCGGGTGTATCGTTCAGAGTCGTTGCCCGCCAGATCGCACACAACTTTGTCGATAAATTCCCTCGAATGTGAGTTGTTTTGCGCTCGAATCAGATGTTCCGTGGAGAATGTACTTTGAACAAGATTCTACATGAATACGTTATCTCTGAGCAAAGTAATGCACACACTAGCGAGCACGCCGCCCCCGCGCGAATGTGTCTTCTGTGATAGGAGAGCACTCGCGGTTATCGAATGCATCTAGCTCGTCTCAAGTCCCCGTCATGCGGGGCCCCGCGTGGAACCTGCTGGCGTCTCGCATTGGCAATGCGATTGTTCAGACTTAACCCACTTGTCGGAGACCACGGCACGCGGAGACGGTGGACGAATAAAAGCAGACAAACGAGAAAACACAATTGACCTAATGGAAACCGGAAAAATGCGCTCTGGAATAATCTGCGACGAGCACCGTTTCGTTTATTTTTCGGCTTACAATGCTGTAGATGGGGCTGGAAGCATCCCTTACTTGACCTTTTGACCACGGTCTAGACGCAGTTGTGGGCGTTTCATATGGCATTTGACCTGTACGTGAAACGTTTTACGTGAGCGACCACTTGGTCGATAATTGGTTCTTTTCTAAAATGTGCCAAATGCGTCTAGTGGAACAATTCCAATTCGAAATTCCATGTAAATGCCTTCAATTCCATGATACCGTGGCGGCCGTTGTGTACCCGATGACGCCTCTCAGCCCCTGGTCGACTCTAATCAGCGAATGGCCAAGGACGCAGATGTGTGCGTCACACTCCGTCGTTTGGGGACCCTGGCTCATCAGTCATTACCTCGCCCCGTCGTTGGGAATGCTCCATGTTTGTCCGTGACCCTCGTTACCCCTGGGCACCTGACCGACGGCGAACGTTCGGCTGATGGGTCGTTTCGTGGTTAAACGTTCGACGGCAACCCCTGCTCTGTCACGACGACGTCAACCCCGGCAACCCGTCATGACAAGGCACGGATAGTTGCTGACGGGAACACGTGCGTTCGAAAGAAAAGTGTGTTCTGCAGAAGTCCTGCACGAAGACCAAGCATGCGTTTAATTAACGATGAAACTATTATAGCATAATGATTTATGAGATGTGGCCTTATGATATGTGCGTTTGGTATGTCAAATAATTGCACCTGCACTTGTGCGTGCATCAAATTGAAATGTCAGGCCGGACAGGAAGATGGATGGCCACACTTCTAATTACTTAAAAATCGTCCGTGCGACATGATCTAGCGCCATTGAATTTCAGAAGCCGCAATGTCAGCTACAATCTCGATTCACCGCCAGGTCTGCACCAATTAAAACCTGGCTACGCCTTGAGGTGCGATTTGATTATGATTAATGCAACCCCTAATGCCAGTCGGTCGCGCTAATCAAAGCAATTCTTTAACTACCCCCCCGCTGTGGGGACGAGAGATCGAAGCAGTGGGCAAAGACGGCAAAGACTCTGGCTACAAGGGGGATTGGTTACTTTGCAAACCCCGCACGACCTGCGCCCTCCGGCTGCATGTAACGTAATTACCTAAATGGACCTTTCCAATTACGCGGCCAATATTGATTAGGGAAAAAGAAGGATCTTGCCATGAGGGGTGCGGGGAGGGTGGGGGGGGGGGGGGGGGGTAATTTGCCGGGCACAGCGAAGTCGTCCACGGAATACGAGAAGGATCCTTCCCGTGACGTCTGACCGCGAGCCAGATTTCATTCCAATCGAATACATTTTTAATTGCGAGTTCCATTAGGTGGACGGCGAATCCACCTTTGGTTTTGGTGGCCGGTATTCCGTAAAAATATCGCCCAAGTTGTGCCCCATTCTTATTCTATTCTACGCTCAAGTTGGCTCAATCGCGTTGGCGTGTCCGCATTTCATAGCAGCACTTTTTGTGCGTTTTGGTTGAAAGTTTGACGCTGACAGGAGTTGAGAGTTGCAGCGGAACTATCGCAAAGTATCCGATGTATAATAAAAGAACAACAGTCTCTTGACGGCGTGCCCCGTCTAGAGTTGCGCCCGAGATTCTCGATGCACCTTCTCGACTCCAACAGCGTCTCGCCGAGCTTTCATCCCGTACTCGGCTCTCGGCGATCTAATTTGCAAGCGCACTCGTCGTTTCTTGAGGATACACTCGTTTTTCCTCTTCCCTTTAATACAACGAACGTCGTTAAAAATAATTAATTTTTCATCCATTAGGAAAGGCGAGTGTGCTTTCATCAAAGAAAAATGTAAACAATTACTAACAAGATGTAGGAAAATGCGCTGCAAGTTTTCTTACGATCGCGAGCGAGTTATTTTCCGCTTCTCTCGCTGGGTTTTCTTCTCTAGATCTCGAGTCTCTGTTTACCCGCGTGCTTTCCAGACTCTTGTCAGTGCGCCCTTTACGCCTCATTTAGCTGTGGTGTTCGCGTTCTGAACCACGCGCTAAACGGCATGCCGCTGCTGAAATGGCTTGACGGCCACCCTACAGCACAGCGTGTAGTTTGTGTACAAGTGCATGGGTGCTGCCAACTAGTGCTTGTTTCTGTTGGTAGGTTAAAGTAGAAGGTCATTGGTCTGCCATGTTTTATTGTGTTAATAGTAATAAGTTTGACACGTGGACAGTTCTTAAGTTAAGACAAGCGCTTGTGCGCAGGAAAGGACCTTTTTAGACTTTGTTTATGATGCAACCAAGTTAAGATAGCGTTACCCTAAGATTATGGACTTGCGGGTAGTTGAACTCCTCCCCCCCCTCTCATTACCATCCCGACGGGCACTTCGTGATGGAGCCAGAAAACAGACCTCCAAAATCTTTCAAGGACTAGGAACTAGGCAGCAACTGATAGGAACTAGGCAGCAATAAGGAAACTGCCATCCAATTTTTCAATATGGCTGGCACAGTTTCCGCCATAACGCACGCATTGCCAGGATCACAGCGCAGTTGGCCAATCGCAAGGCGTTATTGATTCCCAAATTTTTGCCTATTAGCCAGAAAGTTTTGACTGAAGAAGATTACAAAGTTTTACGAAGCCGCGCAACTTTATTCGATTGATTCGCCCAGGTTTACAATGCTGGAAATTGCACCCGTTATTTATTTTATATGAGTTTTCACTCTACCTTGTTCCGTGTCGCAAGTGTATTTCACAAGCGAACGTAATGGAGAGCCGTCGCTTCTTAAGCCTCTCTGCGTCGGCCGAGCCCCAAATAGCTCTCCTCTAAGTTGAAATGCAGCGGACTTCTATCGCTCCCACCCCACCGGTCTAAATGGGGGGTTCTTTGACGGCATCTCTGTATGCCGGCCACTCTGCCAGGCGAACGCCCCAGGGACCGGGCTGCTTGTTTACTCTCTTCTTAGTCCCGGCTCGGCGGCAACGTCGGGAGTGAGTCGGGAGTGACCGGTCTTCCCGTCGGCCGGCCAACGCCTCCCCTGGGACGGCCATCCACGGGTAAACGTGTTAGCGGGCGCTTGCTACAACAAGCAGGCTGAGAGGACTCCGACGGGAGGCTGCGGGCGGGATAACAATATTAGATGCTTCATTATTCATGGAGATCGGGCCGGCCGGGCGGAATCGGGAATTGGAGAATTGCATTCTTAGTCGAAGCAATCGGGGTCGGAGGGTCGGGCCGAGACGCGGTGTTGGTTTATTTGTTAGTTTGTGTACGTCTTGGATTTGCTGGGGAAGAGGGCGATTGTTTCGTACGTGGAAAACTCTGGTTTTATTAGAGGGGACGAAAGTTGGCGGTCAGTCCGAGGGTGGGAAGGAACGCAATGCTCGCTTCATCACAGTTTCTCTGGAGTACTTAGAGTTTGTCGGGCAGGTTATAGCCACGTGACTGACAGGTGCTATCACCTACAGCGTCTGAAGGCGCGACGTGCGTGGGAGGTGTTCCAGCGCGCGGTAAACGTCTCGCCCTCGGATCGAAAAGAGAGAATTTATAATGGGGTGTTAAATTGGCGAGAGCGAAAGTTCGGGAGGACAGTTTGTTCTCTCGGCGAACTGGGCACTTGGGCTCCGCGAGGACGGGCGGCTTGGAGGGTGGCCGGCGAACTTTGTGGAAGCGATGGAACTTTCCCTGCGGGCGCCGTCGAGAGGACGCAACTCGACGACCTCCGGGACACGCGCTTTGCATCGTTTGTTGACGGAGATGGGGAGGAAAAAGTGCTAATGAAACCAACGGCGAACTTTTGGCCGCTCGTTGGCCGACACTGAGCGTGCCCATTGTGTGGGGCGGCAGGGTGTATTCCGAGCATAGGGTGTATTCCGAGCATAGGGTGTATTCCGAGCATAGTGTCCATCTTTTACTTGCGCTGAGTGTATAGAATTGTTATTTCTAATCATTTTGTTCTCGATATTTAACCCAAACCGTTTCGTAGAGTGTATTTGTTTTAAACTTTAAATTGATGGTTTGGTTGGTAGTTTTAACCACTTAAAGTGGGTGTTGGTTATTTTCTTGCAGAATGGCAAGTCAGTTGCACTTTTGAGCTTTTACAAGCTTTTTCCCTTGATAAAGTTACCCGCACATCTTCGGAGAAACTGTTCAATACATTTTTTCCTCCTTCACGTCTAGTAACTGCGTTGTGTGATATCGACGTCCGTGATTCGGTATATTTCCATGACAGTGAGCGTCAGATTCCACGAAATGACCTTTGGCAAGCTGCATGAGAAACGCTTCCCACTCACCATGACATTCACCTTGGTCGCATCGTTCGCTTCGACTGGCTTTTACAAAACATACGCATCGTTGCACTCTTGCATGATGCACTCGACGATAAAGAATGCAATTGCACTTGGCCCCCGTCAACACCGATGCCACACTGACGACCACAACGATGTCGGAACGCGTCCTCGTGGCATAGTGATAGGGGAGTGAGAGAGGGGGGGGGGGGGGGGGGGGAGGGCGTTTGTCCAGGTCGGCGGCTTCTGGCTGTGACACCCGAGAGTGTTGCACTTTCAAAAAGCAGGAAATTAAAGATTCCCGCACCGACAAAGCCGCCGACAAGAGAGTTATTTGATGTTTCAACCTATTTTTTTTTTAATATGCATTTTATTTCCAAAGCGAACGAAATCATCGCGTTTATTAAAAGCACGAAGATTGGAAAATGTGTTGCAAATGAGATTCTCCCATCGCCTTGAATGTCGAATAAATTGTCTCTTGTGAACGAACAGTTTGGTTCGGTTTTTCCATTATGTAGAACAATATTTTATCGCATTTATTACATCGTCGTATCGGGAACGAGTTCTGCATGGAGTCGGGAACGACTTCTGGAAAGCACAGAAACACCGCAGTGTTATCATGATATTTCTTCAAGTTAGATGAGCGCTCGCTGTTTGTACCAAAGCATCCGGTGGCCTAGAATCGCTGGAAACCAGCCGCTCTGCACGTTCCCACGCTTACCCATTCAACTGGACGGAAAGTTTCGCCGATTTTTGTTTCGTACGCTCGCTCGTCTGTTTTAAATTGCAAATGGCCGCTGATGAGCAGGCGTAAGCGGCATCAGTTATTCACGTCGGAATCAGATCACCTGAATATTTCACGACTTAAGAGCAGTGTCTTTATTTACCAGGCAGATTACCGACAGATTTAGACCGAGAACACGTGCTCCGTGGAAACTCGGCGGGCGGCCGTCAGCTGTTTGCAGCCCGCGCTCGGGAATTGATCCAATCTGCCGCGCCCTTGTTTTTCCCGCGCTCCTGTCAATTATTTAGCCGTCTGAGCGGCGTCCGCGTGGCCCAGTCGCCGTGCGCGATGCAAATCGTGATTTAACGTCACCTGTTTCGGGCATTGGAGGCGTCGAGCGAATTATGTTCGGTAATCCCTGCGGTCGAAGAAGTTTCTGTGCGTGAAGCTTGAGTCGGTGACGGGCGCCGAGATCGGAATGATACCACGTGAAGACAGAATCTCTGTCGGTCTTGGCTCTTATGTAGAGCGCATGAGGGTGAACGAAATGAACAGTTTTTTTTTTTAAAGGAAAATTCGCTGATTCTGAGCGAAATTCGTCTTTCCTATGTCAGCAAAATAACGCGATTCAGCTCTGTGGTCGACTCATTCGACTGGGTACCAGCAGGCGGGATGCTCACACTGCTCCAAGAGGTCGGGCACAGAACTAGAGTAGGGTTGCCTTACGTCCCGTTTACGGCGGGACAGTCCCGGTTTTCATTCAAAAGTCCCGCGTCCCGCTCGATCGTAATTTTCTTTTCAAAAGTCGCGAAATTGAACAATGCATTTGTATTGTTCCTTATAAATAGCTAATTTTTCCAATGACATTATGATTGTACGAGGACTGTCCCAACAAAAAAATTAAAAAATCCATGATAATATAATTTTTTCTTTTCAAAGAGTTATACGAATTATACCTAAATTTTCTGCTGATCAATTGAAAGTTTATGCATAAATATGACTCAGGATTTCAAGTGCCAAGAAAAACCTTAATATATCTAAGACGCGTAAATTTGCTGAAAATGGACCTCAAATCCTGTTTCCACATCCATACCCTTATTTTTTGGGGGGCTCTGTCCCCCGAGCCTCCGGCCTAACTACTTTTCGTTTGTTAAAATTTGTACCACCTTCCGAAATTTTTATTATGGCAACCCTAAACTAGAAGCTCGTTCCGGGGCGCCGGGCGTCAATTGGTTAGGAACTCGTTGCCCGGAACCGCTCGTTCAGAACCGCCCCAGAACTTTGAAGACAGCCGAGTATATAGATACAAAAGTAATATCAGAGTCGATTGAAAAGAACTACACCGACGGGCCGTGGGGGGTGGCGAGAAGGCGGTGAAAAAAAAAAGTGAAATTTAACTTTCCGTAGAAAGTTTTCTGCGTTGGCGCCTCGACTCAGTGTCACGCGTCGGTTGCCACGCAACGCACACGCGCGTATCAAGCGTATCTCGTATCTCCGGCTTTCTTCCACTTTTATTGCGTATATCCATGCGTCTCGATACGCATTTTTATTACCAACTGCTGCAATATAAAAAAAAAAAAAAAAATCTCGTACGCTTGGCGCTTGTTTAAATTGGGTGCTTGCCTCCAGTGTGCGGCTCGGAAAGAGATTGTTTGTTGATCGCTCAGAAAGGAAAAAAAACTTTTAATAGAATGAGAAAATTTATAAAAAGCATGCAGTGCTGTTTGTCTTCAACAATATATTTTTTCCCTTGATGTACGGTTTTGAATAAACTGAGTCGTCTCGCTGTTTCAGCTACGCACGTTTCATAATAGTACTCGAGATCGGGCTCTGGCTTGGCGGGTCGTCCTTCGATCCCTAGTTACTGCTTTGCGACTAACGTCACATGTCCCATTGAGCCCTAAATTGGCTTCCCGGTATTATAGCATACCATCTAGCAACGTTTTAGAAGTTAAGCAACACTGTGCTGATTCAGTTATTGGATGGGTGACCATCATACACATGACCAGTTCTGTTCGGGAGAGAGGTTGGAGGGATGAAAGTTAAGCAACACTGCGCTGAGTCAGGTATTGGATGGGTGACCATCATACACATGACCAGTTCTGTTCGGGAGAGAGATTGGAGGGATGAAAGTTAAGCAACACTGCGCTGGGTCAGGTATTGGATGGGTGACCATCATACACATGACCAGTTCTGTTCGGGAGAGATGTTGGAGGGATGAAAGTTAAGCAACACTGCGCTGGGTCAGGTATTGGATGGGTGACCATCATACACATGACCAGTTCTGTTCGGGAGAGATGTTGGAGGGATGAAAGTTAAGCAACACTGCGCTGGGTCAGGTATTGGATGGGTGAACATCACATACACATGACCAGTTCTATTCGGGAGAGAGGTTAGAGGGATGAAAGCTAAGCAACACTGCGCTGGGTCATGTATTGGATGGGTGACCATCACACACATGACCAGTTCTGTTCGGGAGAGAGGTTGGAGGGATGAAAGTTAAGCAACACTGCGCTGGGTCAGTTATTGGATGGGTGAATATCACATACACATAAGAGAAGTTGGAGGGATTTGAAGTAAGTACAACGGCTTCACTGACCCAACTTAGCAACCTCTCGATGGCATGGATTTGTGGGCTTCACTGATAATACGTTTGACCCTGCTGATTGGCCGCATTGGAAGGTTTGATGGTTTTCACCAAATATTAGGACGATTGAGATGGGCATGGCATATCCTGACCTACCTCATTGCCCCCTCCCCCCCCATTCCCCCTTCAAATCTCGCAAGTCTTCTGAGCCCGTTTGGTCCATCGCGAGTAGTTCACGGGCTGGCCGCCAGTACAGCGACCTCGCCCTTCCGTTGGCCGAAGTTTTTAATACCCGCTTGTCATTACTTCCGGTCCGCCGCCGGGCGCCGCATCGATTGGCGTCGTCCCGCTCAAGGCGAGCGAGCGAGCGAGCGGGAAAACTCGGGAAAGCGTCGGCAAGAAAAGCCGGCGTGTCGGAAAACTTTGCGGCCGCGAGCTCCCTCTGTCGGCCGCGCCCGCAAACAGCCCGTCTCGAGAGCGCGCGACGGCGGCGAGATAAAAACATATTATTCCGTTTCCGGGCGTCGCCGGGCGCGGGGGTTGGGGTGTGGGCGTCGAGCTGGCGTCGTTTTTCAATTCGTTGTCGGCCTGGCTTATGATGAGCGACAAAGTCGGTCCCGGGGTTCTTGCCGAGCCACCGAATCGCACCGGCAAGAGTTGAACATAATTTATTGCGTTGCGATCGAAACTGTTTCATGGAGTTCAATAGACCAATTAATTTATTCAATTGAATTCAACCGAGCGCGAGGAAATTCAGTTTCTTCTCTAAACTTTCAGCTCCTTTAGAAACTGTATTTAAATGTCGACGGCGAAACGATGGTTGGGTGAGAAGGGGTAGGGGGCGTGCTGTGTAACAATGACGTTTAGTCTCGAGTACCGAGCTGCAGGTGAGGCATTTCATGCTCTACCTTAAAAAGCTTGGTTGCTAGCTTCGGCGTGCGGCAATTAAGAAATCAAACGACTCCGTCATCAATGTTTCCAAGTCGAGTGATCCCAGAGGTTCTTGGCTTGTCCCAAAATACAAAACCAACGACGTCGACCGAACGCCGGTAACTTTGGGAAAGCGTTTTGAATTAAAAGTGAGCTACGTTGCTATCGGCGGAGCGTTTCACTGTAATGGTATTTGTGAATTGGGAGCGGGTGCGGACGTGGGCGATAAAGGGTGAGGGTGCGTGGCGACGCGTGCGTTGTTTGAGTAGCCGGCTGCACGCACATTAAGACGCGTAATTGCCGAGTGTTTGGCGACGAGATAGGTGCGTGCGCTAGGAGGGGGTGCGAGCAGACCGGAGAGAAGGGGTGCATGAAATTAGAAAGAAGTTTGCGAAGATTTCCGACCGTCGTTCAGGAGCGGGGAGTGGAAAAAGTTAGGCTCTGATTTTGGGTGCATATTTCACTGGCAATCAGGCGTTTCAATGGAATCAACGCCTTTTTTTTTCTCTGAAAATTTTGACGGTGTAAAAAAATTGTGGCTGGGCGTATATAAGATATAAATAATGCATTAGAGGCGCATGCTAAGCTGCATGAAGATATATCTGTGACAATAAGTCATATGAAATCAGGAAACGCTCCCAATTGGGGATGAGATACTTAGACGTCGACCGATTCGGCCCCTCGACCGATCTACGGGCACTCGGAGCGCGTCGTACGATAAATATCATCGACGACGGTAGGTTTGCGTGCCGTCGCACGCGTCGGCCGACGACGCCGCCGACGCGCGAGATCAATACGGAAGACGCTGTGGCCGCCCCGCGCGTCGGTATGCTAAGAGCGTCGTGCTTCCTTCGTAGCTTCTTTCATTACGTAGACGCCAACGCCGCAACTTTGTTATAACTTGGAGGGCACGAGACGCGCGCCGGCGATAGGCACGACGCCTCCCGTGCGTGCCTCGTGATGGCTGTCAGTCACCCGGTAAAGTCTGGGCTTTTCTGGGAACTAAGAAAACACGCAAGCCGGGAGTCGAAGTGGAATGAAACATCACCGTTCGTTCGCTCCTCTCGGCGCACGGCCGACAAGATTAATGGTGTTTCTCGATCACCAGTCGCTGTGAATTTGTTTGTCATTGTTATCAACACTTTTATATTAATATTTCTGTCGGTCGGTATTTTTCACCCGCAAACAAAGAGGGTCGTGCAATCGCCCCCCGAGAATGGATTGCCGCGCGAGCGTGTGGTGCGGGCCCCCGCCGCCGGGCGCCGCGGTAATCGTATACAGCAGCAACTCTGTTTTATGATCTTTCAACGTCACGAACAGATTCGCAGTTATTCCCATCGCCATGGCAGCGCGAATCTTTTATCTCTCTATTTATACAATCGTAGGTTCCCCGTCCCGCCCCCGGGGCCGTTCCCGCCGGGACGTCCCCTCGGCTCGACGGGAATACTTTCCAACTTTCCAACGTTGATTCCGAGCGCTGGAAAATAACATCTCTTTTCAAAGAAACCGCGGGCATATTTTTTTAGCTAGGTGGAGTGCCGTGTTATTCTCTCTCTGTCCAACTACAGAATGTAGCTAATAAATTTCATTATCAATAAAGAATAAAGTTTTTTTTCCTCTATCTGTTTGATTGGAGTGACTTTTAACAGCACGACTCTGCGGGGCTGTAATCTCATTGGTGGAAATGGCTTTTGTGAGACTCTTCGACAAAATCAACAAAAGTTGGCGTAACGCGAGTTGTGCTGCCGAGCTTTCAGATTTCGGGAGCTGCTCTTTGTTTCCAAACACGACGACGACGACGACGACGACGACGCTGTTAAAGGAGTGTAGCAGCCATACAACTTTGTTTATACGGCGACAGTTCTTAAGTCCGATTCCAAGAAGGCCGATAACGCATCGCGGAATGTCTAAAAGTTATGAAAACGACTCTAGGATAAGAATCTCGGCGATGCTCTGGAATCTATGGCGTACCTACATACACCTCTGGATACTTCCGATGACGATAACGGATGGGGTCGTTGCCGGTATGATAGCGTCGCAGTGCACATACACGCTATCGCGGCGGGATCGCAAAGCTTGCTGGCCACCCTTTCGCTGGCGACGTCGAATATTTGCGCTGAGCGTCGCCGTTAGCAAACGAGGACGACGACGCCATCTAACTGCGTCCCAAAGATGGCGACGTTGCAGATAGCGGCCGAAATGTCGCGTACCACACGGCTTCTCCCAATGGGAGCTATGATCTTGAACAAGTGATTTGGCAACAGAAGACCCCAAGTGCTTCTTTGTAATTAAAGACTTGACATGAGCTTGATCTGGCCGGACAGTTGTTTTGGTTGTGTCTTCTATAAAAATGCCAATTTTTACTTTCCTAAGCAAATACATTCCTTATATCGTGGGTCGATACCAAGTGGGCAATGGGCAAGTGACGTTTGTAACAATGGGCTTAACGGGCAAAAAGTCAAACTCATATAACTAATTGCGAGCGTTCGGCTGATTTCAATACATCTATGTATCAATAGTTGAAGTTGACGCCAGTAAAAACTAAATAACAAAATTAATTTTCTTAATTCTCAGAACGACGGTGACTTTTCTGTAGCTACTACAAATTTCTTCTGAATAATTGTTTTTCGGTCAGCATTTTTCGCGAAGCGCTGCGACGCTGACTAAGCCTGCAAAGCCAATTGCAGAAATGTTTCCCAACGTTTCCTAGCATGTTCTCCTATCTGATTTGATCAATAGCTATGCCATTCAAAAATTTAAAATCAATTCATCGCAAAAACATAATTTATTTCCTTCGAATATAGTTAAAGAATGTATTTATATTTACTACCACCATTGTACAACCGTACTTCCAGTCAAAGTTGCAGCCCCCAAGGCCCCCCGACGATAGCACAGATTACAGAGAAACCGACCACTGCAATGAGAGAGACGGGTCGCGGTAAACGCCTCCCCCCCAAACCCCCACACGAGCGACACTTTACCGGCGACGGACACTGGCTGACATGGACGTCGTGCTGACCTCGAGCAGGGGCAGGCTATAGGTCGCCACATTCCGCGGGGGTACACCGCGACGATATTAACCTGGATTTGCACCACCCACGACACAGACGACGCAATCTCGCTCGAGCACACCGAGGTTCATTTCACGTTTGAATTACTTGCCGGCGAGTGTGTGTGTCGACGCTTTTGTGCGGAGCACTTTCCCAAGTGTAGTTGTGAGTTGTCGTGACTGTTTTTACGACGACTCGACGGCGCATTATGGTTAGGGGCTATGGTTTTGGTGTAATCACGTGTACACCAGGCAATGGTTTTTGGTGTAATGAAAAGGCTGAGATGTAAATTGGGGTTGGTTTGATGCAATCGGCTCAGGTCTGGTTCCAGGCATCTAAAATTGCTCTGCATTGCATGATTGGAACCAGTGGTCCAAGTTGCTTGTAAGCATTCATGCCAAATGGCACGTTTATTTTTTAATTCTATGGAAACCATTCAGAAATGAACATTAATTTCGACTTTTAGCAAGAAAACATCAAACACTGAAAGCTCAACTTTTGCCAAATCACTAAACATTACTTCAACAAAGATTCAAAATGTGTTGAACATATAGAGTACGATCGAGTATTGATCCTACTTAGTAACATGTCTGAAAATGATTAATCCGCTTATATTGATATTCCAGTTTAATTCTTTGTTTACAACTGCAATTCAAAGCCTTTTTTTGAAACGGTTCTTCACCACAGTTGTGAACGTCTGGCAGTGAATACTCTTTAAACACTCTTTAGAGCAGGCTAGAAAGTCTCCGGATATGCCGATCCTTCAGATTGCCAGCCCAGTTCGCACTGTACACAGCGGCAGTGCCGAAGCGGAGTGCCGGCCCCGAGAGTCGCGCTAATTAATGGTAATCCACTCGGAATGCGGGACCAATCAGATAGCACTCCCGAGCGCCGGATACCCGGGAGTCGGCCGTTAAGCCCTTGACGACGCTAACACCCTGTTTACCAGCACTTTGTCGGCGTGCGAACCTTATTAATATCACGCTAAAAAGACCAAGGGTGACGGCCATCTAATGAACCGTTTGCAGGGAATCAAGTGGGCAGTGACTCCGTTCTGGCTTTGGGCGTTGCGGGTTGCGGCGCGTGCGATCGAATCGAGTTTCGTAGGGAATTAGTGACATCACAAAAGGGTGGAATTACCGAGGTTTTTCAACGACGTTGGAAAGCGTCTAAAATTTAAAAAACATGCGTGGGGCGACCAAGAGTTTAACGCAAGGGGCTTGAACTATGGCGCTTCAAAGTTTGGAATGTGAATTTGAGTTAACTGTCTTACATTCAAAGGTTGGGCTTAGAGAGGCACTTTCTTTCCGTGGAGGAGCCGGGTCTGCTCTGCGGGCTGCGTTCAGGGGCACACGACACTCAACCTTGTTTTTTTTTCTGCGCCGGCCCAGCTTGTACGCTCTTATAACCCGACGACCTCCCAACGGAGTCCCCTCGGCGAGCTTTCATGGGCTGCCGCTTCCGCGAGGGGCGCTGTGTCGATTTGAACCGACCGGGGTCGGGTGGGCTTCACCCTCCCCCAGGCCATGGAGCGACTTAACATGGCGGCCATAAATACATCAACCCGCCACCAGGAGCGTCGCACGGCCCGGCAGATACCAAACACCGCGATGCGTCATACTTAGCCAAATAACTGGTGCGAAAAAACCGGGACGCGTTGCGCGAGTCGCTTTCGTGGGGGGACGTTTGCGCTATCTCGTGGCAGACTCGTCGCAGACTCGTAGGGAGTCAAGGAGGACAGGCGGGATGTTCTGGTTTCTATGATCTTGTCTGATTTGCATAACCAGTCGTAGCCACTTGCCTCGAGTCTTAGCTGACATGTTTGCCATCCTGACGGCAAACGAGCGCTTACTCTCCTATGACTTCAACCGATGACCAGTAGTTGGGCATTTGGGTCAATGAGGCGGCGACTGTGACCGGAAAGGTAAGCCAGCATCGAACTCGGCCTGGTGGAAAGTGTGCGAGTTTTGTGACTCTGACCCCGGCAGAGTTAATGAAGTTGAAATTCTCAACTGTGCTTTTTTTTTATGAATTTGTTAGTTGCTGCACCTCTATTCGCGGGACTTGCTCGGAGATGCCAGGGGTTTTATTTTCGGGCCTTGTTACACAGGTCGTATTTTGTTGGCAAGTCGTGCTCAATTTCGTGGCCATGAGAGTCGTTTCACCGACAGGCACTGAAACTGTCCTCGCGCTAGTCGCTGGTGCTCGTCACACGAATTATTCAAGCGTTCTTGTCGGCTGTGTCCGTCTTACTTCTTCTGTCCGGACGCCCAAAGCCTCTGTCTCTCTATCTTTTTTCTTTTACACAAGAAATCCGGGTTCCTAAAGGCGCCTTGAGACTGATAACATCTGCAAGTCCATCGTTGCAGTTGCAGTTCTTTTACCTATTTTTTTGCCGACAGTACCTCGGGGACAACGTCTACTTGCTTTCCGATTTCGTTTTACCTTCCAAGTACTTTCGCGACGGATAAAGTGCATCTGAAAAGGGCCATCCTGTTCTGTCGTGTGCCCGATAAATTTTACCTCGTGGTCTAAGCTGGCTGAGAAGTATTTCGAACAACTGCTGAAAGACAACTCTTGAGTGGATCACAGCATTAAGTCAGGTTTGGAACCAATAGAGCAGCCATAGGTCAGTTGAATTTACAGATTTAAACATAGTTAGTTTGCTTATTGTTGTGTGAACATTCATTTGAATGTAAAGACATATCACAGGTTCTTAAAATTAAATGTATATTATATATTCTATTTGTAAAAACAATCGGTTCAGTTCTAAAACAATCAGTTTTGTCCTTATTTACAAAGCATTTGCACATTTTTAGCGTTCTGACAAAAACACACGAACTCGTCTATATTATCAAACTGAAATTTCACTTGGAAATGAACACTTGGCAATGGTAGCTGCCACCAGATGGCGCTTGCGGCCACCCAAAGTTGTATTAAAATGAAATAATAACGACTTAATCTACGATAAATGTGTAAGTAATCGTAAAAGTTAGCATCAATGAAGAATATTTGAGTGAAATCAAGTCTCAAACGCGAGTAATCTGCGAGAAATAACGAAATAAAATTTCTTATATCTACAAAAAAACGATGACTCAATCTGGTAGCAACTACCATTTTTATTAGTATTTTTTTTCACGGGACAGTTTGACACTATCGCTGGAACTCTCTGACCGAACCTGTAAACTCAATGACTACACTCAACAATCTCTAGCTTGGTTGTCGTTTTACCTTCCCCCCTTTTAGATATGTACCCTTACACAACGAGGGGGAAAGAGGATAATTTCGTTTTTTGCACAAACTCATTTGAGGGATTTTCTCTTTTTATTTCAATAATTGCCAGTGCAGGAGTCGCGGCTGTATGGAGTGCTTTGTAATGTTTATGAGCGCATTACGTCTTTTAATGGAACACCTAAATTTGAATACCGGACAGCGCGTTCGCAATTCAGAGCAGCTTACGGCGGGTCGCCGTCGCCGGGACAGATGGCATGCAAATAGAGTCGACGGCAGAAACCGAGACCAGTGCTACCAGGATATTACACGTCAGCGAAATTTTTTAAACTAACAACTGGATGTTTTAATCCGCATGTTATTACGTTCGGGCGAGTGTTTAGTGTCCCGACTGGCGAGCGAGGGTTTTTGTCTGACACCTGAAGGTCTGGCCACCAAACGGTTTCTCATTCCCCGAAGTTAAGCAACGCTGAGCTGGGTCCAGTATTGGATGGGTGACCACTGAACTGTTTAGTTGTTGGAAACACCGGTTCTTATGAGATCACTGAAGTTAAGCAACACTGAGCTGGGTCCAGTATTGGATGGGTGACCACCGAACTGTATGGTGTGTTGGAAACACCGGTCCTCGTGAGATTATCGAAGTTAAGCAACACTGAGCTGGGTCCAGTATTGGATGGGTGACCACCGAACTGTTTGGTGTGTTGGAAACACTGGTTCTCGTGAGATTATCGAAGTTAAGCAACACTGAGCTGGGTCCAGTATTGGATGGGTGACCACCGAACTGTTTGGTGTGTTGGAAACACCGGTTCTCATGAGATCACCGAAGTTAAGCAACACTGAGCTGGGTCCAGTATTGGATGGGTGACCACCGAACGGTTTGGCGTGTTAGAAACACCGATCCTCGTGAGATCACCGAAGTTTAGCAACACTGCGTTGAGTCAGACATTGGATGGGTGACCGCGTATACAGGTAGCTAGGGTGTGGAGTTTATTTTCCAGGAAAGACACGACTTGTCGTCCACGAGGTTACCCCGAGAGACAACGAGTCGTTAATAATAATATATTACCATCAAGTGCACGGTGCACTACATCCGAGGAAGTGCCTCGACAAAATGAACTCGCTACCAGACATGCATTATTCAGCGGCTGCATGTGCATGACAGATCTGTGCCGGGACATCTCACTTTGGACTGCAGTTTCCTGCACTTACTTCCCTCGGCGTGGTTGGCGCACGGTGGCCGAACTGGCTGCTGTTGACAGGGGAGGGGGACTGCAACAAAACAGCTTTTTGACAACGAAGTTTCTCTAGTGGCCGTGACAGAACATCGGTTTAGGGTATGTAGTTTTCGACCGAAGTTAAGCAACACATTGTCTAGTCGGACACTGGGTGGGTGACCGTTTGAAGTCGGAGAGCAGCTTTCTAGCACGGCCTGATGGAGCAATTCAAAGCACTTGCTGTCACAATTATTGTTTAGCAATCACGTCTAGTTATGAGGTCACTTTAATGAGGTGCAAGACGGTGAAAAAAATTGTTATTTTCCAAAAGGTCATATTTTTATGATGGTTTTTAGACTCATGTCTCCTTGATTTATCCTTAGCACTAGTTTTAACAAAAACTATTTGAACTGGGTTTTGAATGCTAAGTAAAGGGCTACTAAATTTCCCGAAGTTTCGCAACATATACTAGTTACTTCTTCAGAGGTTTGAGCAGTCCTGACAATTTCGACATTTCGACATTTCGGAAGTACACTTACAGAAGGCCGTGCAAATATCGTGTGGCCGTTGATTAACTTGGAAAACACCCTGCAACCCTCAGCTGAGTGCACTGAAAAACAATGAAACCGTCGCATGGCAACCAAGAACCACGTCTTGTTCCTCCCCGTCATCACGGTCGCTTCTCGACGTAACGATGCGCTTCGCGATTGTCCTGTCAAGTGCACGGCCACTTGATCTCGCGGCACGCCACCGGCTCGCAAGGCGCATGTCCGCGTGCTTCTCGGCGGAATTGTCGCCCTAACGAACCGAGCGAACTAGATCTACCTCGCCGTGCCCCGTGTTATTGTCCCCGTGTCGAGTGTTCGGGATAATTAGGCTTCTAACTACTCGGTAATTACTGCTGAAACAGTTGGTAGTGTATGCCTCTATTCACAGGGGGCGCCATTGTCTCGGCGGATACCGGCGCATTGTGCTGACGTCGTTGACGACGAAGACCGCGTGTGTGTAACCTACTTTGGGACTAGTTGCCGAGGACGAGAAGATGGTGAGTCAGTTTTCATGGGTGTACGGAGATGTCTTTCTTTTGCCCGGAAGTTACAGCGGGGGCCGGCGAGAAGTGGCTTCCGGCTTATCTTGCGGGGTATTCGTGCTAGGTAATCAAGATAGTGTAGGTACATATATGCTTGTACATCATCTTGCATCGTCATCAAGATTATAGGGTACATAGATGCTT
Source organism: Protonemura montana (assembly GCA_947568835.1). NCBI lineage: Eukaryota > Metazoa > Arthropoda > Insecta > Plecoptera > Nemouridae > Protonemura > Protonemura montana. The sequence goes on along the minus strand of OX387603.1, from coordinate 26,121,339 downwards.
GTGCAATGCATTTGTGCGCATGTCTTCCAAGAAAACACGAGCTACTCGGGCTGAACTCTGGAGCAGATTAGTCCCGACCTACGCGACAAGTCCTGGGATTCCAGAAAATCGCATCGCGCCTCCCGATTTCCCGGCGGTGGAGGAAATGAGATTAGAAAATTCGTCATTTCTATCGGGACAGGCACGGCGCCGTTGAGCACTGAAATTATTAGCAGTTTTCGCGCGCTTTCTTTTTTTTTTTTATTAAACACTCGTTCAATTGAGCCGTGGAAATCCAATAAGCGCCGCCAAGGGGGCAGGGGCGTTGCCGATGAGTAACACGTTTTAAAATTACTTCCTTTTCGGCTGTCAGGCGCGGGTGAATTGCTTTGCAGGATTCCGTCGAGGATTTCGCTGACAAAAAAAGAGAGACTGTTCTTCGTCTGTCAGTGCGTGGACCACGGCTTTTCAAAGGGAACGAACGTCTGGGTCTGGATTGCTCGTTGGGTCTAAATTTAGCTACGTTTCCAAGCCTGAACGGCAAGCGACAACGATATGTAGATCAAACGCCTCGCTTCGTGGACCCTTGCTGTAACGCAGGCAAAGTCTTGAAGCCATTTCGCGATTGCATACCCATGCTGATCAATTCCCGTAATTAGCTACGCTCGCGTCTCGATTGCCGGGCACCGGTCGCCGTCGGCTCTGCTCTGCTCGCTCTTTGCCGCTAATCCAATGACGGACTCGGCCGTTAGTTACTCTGGGAAAACCGCCGACCGACGTTCGCCAGCCCCGTTTTGGCAACGCGGCGACTTTTCGGTGAGGCCTCATCCGTGGACCAAAGTAATCCCATTCACTTCGCAAATATTGAAGCATTAGTCCGGCCAGAATGCCACGTGCACGTTTGAATCACTCGCAATTGCGTGGAGCGAGTGAATCGCCCCTCGCTGGGTCGTTTCTGCGGCGCCATCACTTTGAGTCCCCCTCGCACCAGCCATACTATTTCACGCCAGAGCTGACTAGCTTGTTGCAATTATTATTATTGATAATTACTTGGGGGCACCTTGACATGTTTCCTCGTTGATTGATGTCGCCGTCAGCTGGGCAATGCACGGTCGTTGTCGGAGTGCGGCGTTGCCACTGTTGCCATGCGAGCCCACCACGGCCGGGCCGATCATTCACACGAGATTGGTAGGACTGCCGTTGGTTATTAAAGGCCTCGTAAAATATTCGTTTACGCGAGTAAATTTTGTCCGGCTGAGCGGGTGAATATGTTGTTTTTGAAAACAAAGGGGTGGACGCGAATCGGAGCCTGGAAGAGTTGGCACGGTCCTAATGTAATGAAAAAGCAACCCCCAGTTTGTTAGTGATATGCTTCGTGCAAAAGTTCCCCCACGCATGGGGTGGTCTTGCCATTTGTCCGTGCATTATGCCCGCACAGACAGACATGTAGCTCACTTGATTATTTGCTCGTCTGGTGAAACACATTGTGGAGGGGGGGGGGGGGGGGGGGGGCGTCGCGCGTGGTCTGTCGTGGCCGCATCGTTTGACATAACGCCGTTTGGTAGAATCAGCGCGTGACGGAATGCCGCTCTGGCGTAATTAGCCCGCGTCATCGAAGTCCTCCGGGCAAAGAGCGGCCACAGTTCTGGGTGAGACCGATCTAGATCTAGCGATCTGTGCAAACTGAAGTTCCTATCCTCGATCCTCCGAACTGCGATCCTCGGTGCAAACTGATGAGTGTGATGTTGGCGTCGTCGTCCACCCAGCGGTCAGTGGAAGCCGAACCCGGCCACCTCGACCGTATCGGCCGGGGCCTGTCAACGAGATAATCCGGGAAGTCGTGGGTCATTGGGCGCATTCTGCCGTAATATGAAAAATGCACTAGATAAATATGTGCGCCGTTTTCGCCCGACCAACTGGAAAAATGTGAAGGACGCCGGCGAGGAGTCGCCACGCGGGGAATGTGATATTACCCGGCTGAGGACGGGAAGGAATCCGGCCGGAAAGCTGTCTAATCACTCGTGACGGGGGATATATTATCCAAGGGAGCGGACGCCGACTTATTACTCTGGGGCGCTCGGAATGCCCGGGTGCAGACGCCGGGGACTGTAATTGCGAGTCGGGAATCAAACCGGGAACCAGCGAGGGTAATGGCCCCCTTCCTGGAAGACGGGAACAAATCGCCGCCGCTCTCGCTGGGAAAAAGATTACTTAAGAGCCAATAATTTCATTTCGATCTGTGAAAATGCAAATCCCTAATTGAAAACGCCGAATTTTCCGGCGTGCACAGTTTTCCGGCGGAATTGATGAGCTCGGAATGAAGTTGAAAGTTGGAGCCGTGCGTCGTGCCACGGTGGTGCGCGCGCCTAATTCCCGACATAATTGATTAATGAGCCACGGCTTGATGGATTGAATAACAAATTCCTGGGAGTAAGATGGAGATCAGCTGATGAAAGAGTGATCGGCGTTGGCTGCCGGTGGAGGGTGGAGGCGGCGAAGTCGGTTGAGCTGGAGGGTCATCGGCACGGTATGAATGGCAGGAAAATAATTAGGGTGCTCGCCGTGGTTCTCTACTGAGAGGCTGACTTTCGGGGAAAATAATTTCCCCGAATGAGAGAAAGTTTTTTCCTGGCTATGTGGTCGGCGGGGTTTCCAAAAACGCGAAACGGGAGCAGGTTTTTTCGGCAAAGAACGTCGGCAGGTCGTGTGATTGGCTGTGACGCAGAGAACCTTGTTTCAGTTATCGCGGGGCGACGCGCGGAAGAGTGCGCCTCCTCGAACGAAACGATTGGAAAGTTTGCAGCGAGCGGCATTTGTCTGCGTCGTCTCGCTCGCTCGCTCTCGGGCCGCCGACGATGATGGACGACCGTCTCAAAGAAGCGATTAATAACGCTTGCTAGCGGGAGAAGAGATCAACAACATAACTGATTGATTAAGTTGCTTTCTCGAGGGCCGCGCGCTGCTGAAACTCTTGGAATTATTCATCGGCATCCCCTAGAAGCGGCTCCCGACCCGCCTGCCGAGTGTTCTTTATTCAATAACCCAGCTTTCCGTCGAAATTGAAGCCGACATTGACACTTATCAATATCGTTTGCAGCGCCGAGTGAAGGATTTGCTAAACGCCTCCTTGGTTCGCGCCGATCTCGTCTGTCTACTTGACGCAAAGCTAGCTGCGAGAGCCAGACCGCATATTTGGGAACTATTCCCAGAGCTTCGACACCGTTTTATACTACAGTCTAGTCCATGGATAATGCTCGTCCCGTTTAAAAAAATATATACATATATATATATACTAATTGCCACCCCCGTTTGAGGGTCTGAAAATTCCAACCCCCACGGGAGAGGACGGCGAAAATAACCGGAAAAATCCTGGGCCGTCTGGAATAATTGTAGGCACGGAGAGGGAACGTCGGGCAATTATGTGCTTGGTAATGCACTTTGCATAGACATGCGCGTCGGCATTTGCATAGAGCGGCGCTACCCGTTGCCATGGCGCCCGTGCAGTAGTTAGCAGTTGGAGACGACGCCGTCTTAACCATGGTTTGTAGGCAATCAGGAGCTCGCGTCGATCTGGAAACGCTGATTTTTTTTTTTTTTGCCGTATCCCCCATCCCGCCATGGTAGCATGGCGATCGCTTCACACTACATCGCCTCTGCCTTACACTATCAAGGATTGTGCAGCCCGTTGCAAGCACCAGGAATCTCTGATGTGCGGACATGCAAGGATTCATGCAAGGATCAACTATGTCGTGGAGGTAGAATGGATTGTTCAGCTTTTCGGTTGGTATAATGCTGTCATGCTTGGTAGTTAGTTGGTTTGACATTCCAAGATGGAATCGAGAAGAGAGAGAGAGAGGCAGTAAAAAGACCGACACGAAAGTAAGATTGTGACGATCAAAACTCTGCCGTGACATGCAGATAGAGAAGAGCAGGTTGCATGCCCACTAGAAGTGGGTTTAATAAATCTGCGATAGGGCTGGCAATTAAGTCTTCGTGGGAGTAGGAATTGAAGTAGATGCAGGAATTTCTAGCTCTGGGAGGAGCATTTCTGTTAGAATGACCACATGTCAGTGCAATGGTCGTACAGGTAAACGCTGAAAAGTATCTCAGCATTAGCATAGATCAGTGCTAGCTATGTGCGTGGGGCAATGAAGGTTGCCGTTTATATTTCAGTTTCCGTGCAGTTCTAGCGGGACTGGAGGCGTGTGACGAACAGCACATGTTCAAACGTCAGTCTGGCACGTCCAGTATTTCCCAACCGTAGTCTAGTAAATAACCCAGTGAATTGTTTGGCGATGTGACGTCACGGTTGCCGCGAAACGCCGCGGAGACATTTACATAATATCAATACGCGGCGATGTTTGCCTCGCAATACGTCCGCGTTAACAAAAATAAGAGTTATTATTCGTTTTGCTCGCCGCGTTCGCTTAGTTTGCGACCGACGCCGCCAGGTTTCGCTGATCGCGGCGTCCGTTCAACACACGTTGGTTGCAGTGAGCGCCGAGCAACTGTTTCATGTCATAGATTTGAAATTTGTTTGTTGAAGTGGAGGAGCCATGTCTGCTCTGCGGGTTGCGTTCAGGCGCTTTTATTTCCTAACCGCGTGGAGAAGTCGCAACTGTTCTATTTACACTTGGTTGGATACATACGAGGACAAATCATACGTTGCCTTTCCGGGGGGAAGGGGGGGGGGGGGGGGGCAGAACGTTGATTCACTGGATCGAAGGCCTCTGCCTTTCAGCGTCAGTTTTGTCAGACGTACAACGGCTACCCCTGTCAGTAGGGAGATAAACTCGCCTCCCGCCTGGCCCATGCCGAAGTCTCCCCGTCGATTCGACGGCGTCCCCGCAGCCCGGACGGCGTCGTGGTCACCGGCCGCAAGCTCCCTGGAGCGTCGGCGTCCTCTCGAGATTTATCCTCGACGCGTGGCGGCCGCAGATCGCCCCGGGCGGTTTCAGGCGACAGCTCTAAGGGGTACTGTCCGGACCAAGTCTCTGTTGGGGCTTGGATCGGTAGAAACGCGTGTTGGAATTTGTTAGTTTGTTGGTCTGCCATGTTATTTAGGCAAGGTGGACACTCGAATTGACATGCGCAAGAACAGCAAATAGTAGTTAAAAAATTAAACTTTCCAACCTGTGCTTCAAATGTCAAATTAAGTCCAACAATTTTTCCAAAATGTTGTGTGAATTATAAATATAAATGACAGAAGGAACTTTGCGTGAAATGTTCAGAAAAATATTACAACACAATGTCCATCTTCAAGCACATCCTTTTTTTTTAAGCTTGCGGTAATTGGTTAGAAAAGTTAGCACGAGTCAGAAAAGTAAACAAAATATGAAATTTCTTTCCTCCCGACACATGCAATGGACCGATCAATCTTGCAGAAATCTTTGTCTGTGCTTATCGTGACTGTCACTTACCTCGTATAGAGAATCGCCCCCATTTCACCCCACAAAACGCCCCGATCTTATGCATGACGTCGCCTCGTCGCGCAAGTCAAAGCTGTCGCAACGCCTCCGTCGCAGCGTGACTGACAGCAGCTCATTGCGAACTGTAATTGAAGAACCGGCAAAAACTGTTTGCTTGCGTCTCGGTCTTTCTGTCTGCCGGCGTCGTCCTCCTCGTCGTCGTCTGTCTTGTCGGAATTAATTGCAGATGTGTGCCCGTCTAGAGCTTGTTTCGCGTTGTTGACTCGCCTCCGAGAGAGTCAACAACGGCAACCCGACGAACGAAGGAGGGGAGGGGGGCGGCAATTCCGTTTCTGGCGATGTCTAGTGCTTTCCGCTCGCTTGACTCGCAATATCTTGGCGGGCGCGCGGAGGGACGCCGTCGAAGAGACTCGACTTTGGGTGCGTGGCGATGCGCATTTTGTTGGAAGTGAGTCGCAGCGCTTGTTTTAAACGAGCTGTCGTTGGGTTTACAGGTTAAGTCAGTGTTCATGGGCTAATGTTAGACGTTCTGTTAAGAAAATGAAGCGCCAATACGTTGCTATGGTAGCTGCCACCCGATGGCGCTTGCGACCGTTCTTTTTCAAATAGTACTACATTAAAAATTTAGTCTAAGGTAGGATTGATAAAAATGATTTAAGCGCAATACAGGTTCACAGTAAAAAACATTATTATTGTGAGCGTCAACGTGATTAAAATTAAGAAAGTGAATAAAAAATGCGAGTTATTTGTGAGCAATAACAAAATTAAATTTCTCAGCTCTTGAGACGACGGTGACTTCATCTGGTAGCAACTGAAATTCCCTTCGGTTTTGGTAGATTCTTTGAGAGAAATCGACCGGACGAGATTTTCCACGAACACAGTTTAACATAAGGCCGTGGGGACGAAACCCAGAAACACAAAAGCCAATACGGAGTACGCGATCCGTGCGACCAACGCTTGCACTAGCGTCGACGTTGAAAATCACTTCTAATGGCTCGTGCCACACAGTCGATAATGGAGTGAAACGGGCCGCTCTTGGCGACTAGACCTGCACTTGTCATCGTTCATCAGCCGTGCCTATTTGTGCTCTATGTTTACTAACGGAATATGTAACTCAATTAGCAGCACACACGCGCGATGGTCTTTTATTTGCCGCGTTAAAAAAGCGCCTCGTTATTTATGACGTGCTACATACAGAAGAGTGATTACGTTTAATGAGCAATTACAAAGTTTCAATCGAAAAGCGATGGCGGTCGTTTGATTCGCGACTCGTTTGACGAGGTCCGCGCTCTCGCTTCTCGTTCATCTCAAAGTTGGGGTCATTTTTGCGTGTCCCTTTGGCGGAACGTGGTCGGCGGAGTTACTGCGTTCGATGGCTTCGCTAACCCAATCTGCAAGCTTCGCTAGCCAAAGTTCGTGGGTCAACGTTGTAGCCGATTTCTGGGAGGCCAGAGCTTGACCTGTGTGCGGGGGAGGGCAGCAAGAACTCTGTGGCGAAATTTGCATTTCGTTTTACGCGCTGAGGGATGTTTTCGTCGACGGGGGAGGCGCAAACTTTACAAAATCAACAAATTTATTCACTTTAAACCGATTTTGACGTTTAATTAGTTTATATTCTCTTGTGCTCCAATATCTGGCTATTATTGTTCCTAAGTCAACTCGGCATTACCATAATGCGTCATTTGCATGTTTTGCATAAAATTGCGTACAGTTCCTTTATTTTCTCTCTTCGCAAGACTTGCACCGAATCTTGGCTCAGCGTCTCGTTTGCCGAGTAACCACTTCATACGAAACATGGTGGTGTCAAACGCCGTTGCAGGCGCCCGCTGCGGCAATCGGCACACCTGCAACGTTCATTTCACGCTGTTAATTGGAGACCAAAACACGGTCCCATTAACGCGCGGTGTACCCCGGAAAATCAGGGAAAACACAGCCTATCTCCTGGAAATCGAACGGGGAAACATACAGGAAGCTTGTCGTGATTACCGCATCGCCGTTGGCGCGCTGCTGTTGCGTCCTCTGTGCCAAGCCGCCTGTGTGGTGTTGTCATTGCAGTAGAGCGGGAAATGAGCTGCAAGGAATAAAGTAGATAGCTACACGCCATCGGAGAGAGGCGCATGCTGGTGTTAACGCCCCCGGTCCCCGACAAAGCATGCTCTGGGTGGCTTCACGCCGGCAATGTGCGGCTAGGCGGAAGGCGCCCGGCTAGCCAAGATGGCGGCGGAATGTAAGCGTGCTCAGCTGGTTGCTTTCCCAGCCGCGTCGCTCAACCGGCTTCTAATCCCACCCAACGCTCCCCCCCCCCCCCCCCCCCCCCCCCTCCTCCACCCTACATATTGTTTTCCACTCTTTTGTCGGCCTGCTGGGTGCGCGTCGACGGGCACTAACTTGGGAAGGATAATCGTCTGGCGGCAAGATGTCTATGGAGCCTCTGCACGGGTTTACACGGTTGCAGTCGCATTCGGCGGCGTCCTCTATGAAAGCTGCGACGGGCCCCTCGTGGGTGAATCCAACGAGTAAAGAGCACCGTGCATATGCCTCTTTAGTGTCTATTCCCACCCGACATGGTTTCCCATGAATATCCATGGGTTTATTTTGGTTCCACGGTTGTTTCTCGGCCATTACTGCCAGTACATTCTGGGTTGGTTCAACTGCCAATCGGTGGCATCGAATCTGTACACTTTCTTTTATGCTCTCGAGTCAAAACGCACGTTTTGACTAAAAGCGGAAACGAAAAATGTTAATACGTTTCTTTTATAATACCAAAGCGTCCTCATTCAAATTCTTTACATGCTTACATCCACTAAAAACCTCTTACGTGATCGCGTCGTCGACCGGCAAACATTTTATATTTCCGACAAAAAGGATGTGATCAGGTTTAGCGATTGAGAACAAAAGCAAACCAAAGCCTTCTATGTTCGGCAATCAGTGGTCGCATCGGCTGACCGACGAGAAAGTTGACGAGCACATCCAATCTCCAGCCACAAAGAGTTGCGACATGTTATTTTTTATTTCTTAGCTTCCAGGCCATTCGCATTTGCATCCCGAACGCTTCACAACCGATCCCGTTTTCTTCCCTGCGACTGCACCGAGCCACGCCAGACGGAATCTCCCCGATCTCTTTGTCCCCATGTCTGGCATGTCCCGGCAGCGAGGCTCCTCTAAACGAACACCCCCCCCCAGCCCCCCTACATGCGTACCAACACTTCTTTGTGCGAGCGTATCGCGCGATAATGGCGGCACTGCGCGAAACTATCGCAGAACCCACCCGATATCGCGAGTGATCGAACGTTTGTCATTATCGACGACGACTCTGTTCTGGCACTCGACAAAGACCGTCGCCCCCCTCGCCCCACCAACCCCCAGCAAATTGTTGCAGCGATCCTCTTGTTCGTCCCCTTGCCACGGTGAACGGCGTCGATATTCAATCAACAGGTTTGCTACATTACTTCGACTGGGTATACTGCGCCGCCGCGCACGGCTTTGATCGGCGACAGGTATCTTAGAGGTTGTATGATCTATCGCCGCACATTCTGACTTCCTACATTTCCAAACAACATCATCATCGTGCGTCTCGACTCGCGCCCATTGAGAGACGACGACGCCGACGCCGACGCCGCCGCCGAAGTCGCGTGTATCTACATGTTATTATGCGAATCGCTTCGAAATGCATTTTCTCGTCTGACAAAAGGAAGAAAGACGTCGCTTGAGTCGGGGGAAAATAGTCGCTACATGGCACGAACTTTGCCGTCACCAGACGCGAGTTGAGTGATGATGATTACAAAATCTCCTGCGCCAGTTGTGTGCGCGCGCCCTGCGAGCTTCGCGGGTAAAAACGCGGGGTGCACGTGCGGTCTTATCGCTGTTATCGAAAAGAGGTTGACACCGAGGAACGGGGTTGGGGGGGGGGGGGGGGGGGGGGGCGCGTCCGTTTTTTGCGTGAATTATGATATTAATGAGCGTGCTCTGTACCAGCGAAGAAAATAAGAGTTACAAATGCACGGCGCTCCTGTTGGGGGGTTGGGGGCACAAGACGTGATCAAAAGTAAATTCAAATGATTTATGATTCGCACGAAGCGATAGGACACGTGCTCCCCGGCAACGTCTGAGATGTAATCTCTGTCTAGCACCGACCTCTTCTCAATTATTCGCCGTTGCTAGCCAATTGAAAATGCAGAGTGTTTAATATTTTTTCCCCACCGTTCTCTAGCTGCCTGGTTAGACTGCTCGTACTGGCGTAACGAGGATCAGGGCCGAAGAGGCGCTCGTGCTGTTGTCTTTTTATCGAGCCTCCGGTTGTCAGCAATCACCGAACGGCTGTCTGCTGACGTGTCAGCACCCAGAAACAAAGGCCGAGCCAGACGTTGCACTTTGAGGCGTTTTTACAGGCATTGTCCTTTGGAGTATCGTATGGAGGCTCAGGAGTAAAATTGTCAACTCGACGGAACGCTGTTGCCGATCTCGGCTAGGCGAGGGAGGTAGTCATCAAGTTAACGCGCGGTGTTGGAGCAGCAAGGGGTATTCTGGTGCAATGAAAGCGAGCAAGTCATCAATTGAAACCCGCATTGGAATATATTGTGATCGTTGCTATGTAATGATGGTCAGGGTATGGGACATGTAGGTTTAGATATGGCTTGACAGCTTCTTTAAAGACTGTCATTGCGTCGAGAGTCTTTATCCTCCAATGTTAATTACATCATAAGACGTTGCAACGCTTTGCCCCCTTATAAAGGAAACTCACTCCCATTAGCCAGCTAGCAGTCGCAGTTAATCAAACAAGGGTTTCCTTTCGCCCCACCACCCCCCCCTTTGCTCTCTCGAGGTCATGGCGCGGAGGGAAGGCGTTGACGCTAACCAATGCGTGCAACGTTAGGCTGCCGACGTTTAATCTGTTCCTTCGTCATTCTTTCCGCGCAAAGACAAAAGCCAATAAAGCTTAAGCAGCAAATCTTGTAAATAACTTAGCACCGCGGCCCGTATTGTGTTCACGTTACCGCGAGATGGCGTCGTGCGGGCGGGCGGACGGGGACGTCGCGGGGAGGCGGTGGAAATCTTGCTCGCGCTCTCGCAGGTAATCTGGTAAGAGCGACGCTAATGTGAGCGCGCACAGAGCCAGTTAACGGCGTCGGCGTCGCGACGGAGACAAAAGTGAGGCGATAATTTGTTTTCTCGCGAGAGCGGCACGGAGACGGCGTGCGGCGTTCAAAGCCTGCTGGAAATTGCATCAACCTCCGACGGCGAAAGGTGTTTGTGATGTCACAGACAATGGAATATTTAACGCTATTATCGGCAACAACCTTTTAGCTACTGCCTCGTCTCGTTTGTTTTTCGGATCGCTTCTTATATATATATATATATAAACGTGACGGCGCTTCTTGGATCGCGATCCCGGCTGTCATACGTCTTGGAACGACGGCGCTAGGCGTCGCTCTATCTGCAATCTGCCCTGGAAATGGAGAGTGAGCTGACGTGCATTATTGACGAGTTCGCCGACGACGGCGTCGATTGGAGGTGTCCGTCGACGGCCAGGGGCGATGCGTCATACTCAGCTCCTTTCGATCAGATCGGACATGCATCTTTAATGGGGAGTTTTTCTCGGCGCCAAAAGATGACTCGAAACTTAAACAGTAAAGAACAAAGAAAGTGGAAATCAAGCATCAACGTGTCGCGATGCTATTGCTGCGGTACTATGAACGGTGGACGTTGCATACTTGAAGCTGTGTTAGCCATGGCTGCCACACAGAACAAACAGAACGCTACTCGATGGAAAGCGCGCGGCAAATGACTCGCGTGTGTAACCAGCAACGAGAAGGTTACGATATCGTTTTGCGCTCAATGAAACCCAATATGGCCGCCGCCGCCGCCGCCGCCGCCGCCGCCGCCGCCTGCACACGGCCCCGCGTGGACCAGGAACGGGCGGCTCGAAACTCGAATCCGACGGGCGCTGGTGCGCACCGGATCACGCTGCTGTTTGTTTTACGATTTCCCGGCACGGAGAAAATCAAAATATTGTTGCGAGTTTTTCATGCAGTCTCTGTCTGCCTCCCCTATAGACTAGCTGCCCCCCCTGCTCCCCCCCCCTGCCCCCCCCTGCCCCCCCCAACCACCGCCATAGTAGCCCGTTTTATCATTCGTAGCACGTTTATAAAGCATTTTCCGTTGTGCTATTCAGTTTTCAGTCCACTCCGTGCGCCTTGCCGAGGACCGAAAATGTTTGCATTGCTAATGTTCAACGAACTGTGTTCTGGGCCCGGTGGGGTGAGATGGGGGGGGGGGGGGGACTTAGCAGGGACGTAAAGGCAAGGGGCGCCCGGAAGGGGCTGAATTAATAAATAATAAAAGAAATATATTTATTTAAGAACACCGCCGAGAGAGAATTTGTCTTCGGCTGCGTTGCATGTAAGTGACTAATACATGAAAGAAACGTTCTCTTTGAGATCTCCATTTGCACATTTCATCGTGCGTCAGTTGTTGCTTGCCACTCGAGCCAGGATCAAAACAAGGCCCCCCCCCCCCCCCCCCCCCCCGCCCTCGACGCCAAAGAATGGCAAACGCTTCGTATTCCAGAGGCGAATATTCAAAAAGACGCCGGAAGTGGCGCGAAGACGTATCCCGGAAGTGGGCCACACCGACCGGGAAGGAACGGGAATGAATAATTCCTTTGCTCGTAGCCCGTCGCAAGAAAGGGCCCGTCTTCGGGAAGGCGAACACGCGGTCTCTGGACTCGGGCGAGGGTGTGAGGTGTGCCTGTGGTTTGGCAAGGAGTCGCTCTTCGGACGGGACGGACAAGAACCGCGTAAGGTCCACGGCTCGGGCCATTTCACGGCACCAAAAACAACCAAACACGCTACACAACGCCTCGAAACTGTTTGCCTCGTTTTTTTTTTAACAAATGAAAGCTGCACAGAAAGTTTTGATTCCGAGCTCATATAAGCGGAGACCACAGTTTCTTATTAGCTTCTTGCAAACTTCTCGGTTGCCCGGCGACAACGTGCTTCCATATGTTTGCCTAGCAACGGGCCACGTACTGCGACGGCGCGCTTATCGCTCGAGCAAACAAAAAACAAATTGTAAGCGCGCACGGAGTCAGGTTCGTTAATTTTCGTTAAAATTGGAGTTTGTTCTGCGCCCCGGCGGAGCTAATTTTAAAAGCCGTATTAAAGTACTGGCCCAGAGATTTAATTCCTCTCAAGAATGATAAACGGGTGCCAGACGCCGAGGATTGGACTCGGCTGCCGAATGGCGGATGCCGATGCGGCAAAACGGGTACCCCACGGTACCCCATGGCTCACGTTAACCCGGCGAGATTAGCCACCCTACCACTGAGGGGGAGGGGGTGAGAGCGCTCGCGAAGGAGGAATGAATTATCCCGCGGATAATGGGCCCAGGTTTAAGAAAGCGGCATCGGCGGCGTCGGGACGCTATCTGGGATTAATGCTGCCGAGACGCCTTAACAATGGCGTCGGATTTATCAGTGCCGCCATTAGGCGGCGCGTAATGCGTGTTATAGCGAGAGTTCGCTCGCGGCGCGCTTGCAGAAATTGATTCTCAATTTCGACTTCTCGTCGGCCCGTCCCTAAACTATCGGGCAAACGTCTCTTGAGCACGCGCTCGCATTCTGGAGCGACGTGAATTATTCATCGCGCTATGGTCGCACTGATAATTTCATCTGGAGATTGATAACAGAAATTTTGTTCGAAACCGCAAAAAGTTGATCTGCTGGAAGAGGTTGTAATGGTCTGAAAGAAGATTTGCGAGACTGTCGGTTAATTTGATTTATTGATTCTGAAATTTTGGCAAGATGGTCCAGAAAGCCTTGACAATGTGTTGTTGGCTCTTTTCTTATGATATGTCAGGTGGCTTTCACGATTGCTAGACGGCGAACTGGCCTCTGAAACGCAGCTGTCCTGACTCGTTTAGTGTAGTTACATTTGTCGCTAATTCCTCGTGTTCCTGCAAGCTGCATCGCCAAGCTTTGACACGATGGCGTCGCCGATGCCACGACTAGCTCGATGGACGCTCGCCCAGACCTGTCACTAACGCACTGACGTCACACGCAACCGCCAGGGAGCGTTTCGTCCTGGCAGATGATGACGTACATGTCATGTGGTGACGACGCCTCCTCTCCCCGCACTCGTCATCGCCTATACGTTTGTAGAAGTGTAAGTGACGCTATGATCGACGTCCCTATGTTTCCCACGGGACGCCTCTCCTGGAATACACTCTGACTGCTTTGCCGACGTATGTTGGGAACCGAGGCGTCGGGTTTGAATGTCCGATACCGCCGCTCTGTCTCGGCGAGATCAGATTTCCTATACCATGGACTCTCGACAGAACGGTTAAAGATAGAGAGTTTCAACGTCAATGTTACAGTCTCTGCGTGAAAGATGGCCACAAAATGACTACCTTACCGACAAAAATGCAGAGTACCGGAACATCACGTTAAGTGGAGCCACTGTCGTATGAATTTTAATTTCGATATTTCTCGTAGGTTAACTCGTTTTTGAAACTTTTCATGCTCAAAAAATCTCCATCAATGTTTACCTCAACGATTGATATACACGTAAAGATATTAAAAAGCGAGTAACCTACAAGAAATATCGAAATTAAATTTCATACGACAGTGGCTCCACTTAACGTGACGTTCCGGTACTCTGCATTTTTGTCGGTAAGGTAGTCATTTGGCGGCCATCTTTCACGCAGAGACTGTAACATTGACGTTGAAACTCTACCTATAACCTGCCCTCAACGACAGAACGGTTCGGCGTCGTCCTTCTGAAAGTCACTTATTGTTATAGGTGCAGATATCGGGCATCGACCACCGAGCGGTATGGTAGGGTAATCCCGTTATTCGACGACTGTCAGTTGACAATTGTGCCACAAGAACAATGCTAAATTCTAAATGGTAAGGAGTGTTACAAAAAAAAAATATTTAGCAAAAAATAACTTTGCTTTCAGCGTGGTTAAACAGAGATAAGAAAGTTAGTCTTGTGAAAGGCATTGTTTAAGTCTATCGTGAAAGTTGGGGACATAAAAAAACCTTGCCTTTAATTATGTCGATAGCTGCTGAGCAACGGTTGGGATTACGGCGAGGTTGTAATTCAACGGTCGTCTAGAGTGCATTAATTTCGCACTCAAAGCGTTGAAAATGGCTGGCAAATATTACCGAGTTTATATACGAAAACATCTCGCATAACAAAGCTGTAAATGCTTAAGCTTTACATTCAAGCTTTTATTCAGAAACTTAAAAAAAGGCATTACGAATAAAGCATCATGTACTCGACTCTATAAAATACTTTTGAAATTTGTTGGCGAGCAGATCAGCTCCCGGCATGTTTGGAAGAAAAGCGAATGCATTCTTCACTCTCTTTTCTTCCCCCGTCGCCCGTTGTCTGCAGCGACTCTGGTGGCGGGTCTCGAAGTTGCTGACTGGCAGAACCAACGCCGTCAATTACCCGCTTTATTTGCATCCCCCCCCCCCCCCCCCCCAACTCCCCCCACAAGGATCAAGTCTCAGCTCAACTCATCCAAACTTTCTTTTATTGAGAGAAGAACATCTACATCGGCGATCACCCCATTTGTGTTTGAAACTTGGCCCTGGCTCCACTTTATCGTCGTTCCGAACCCAAAGGGGTGTGGGGGCGGGGGCGTCGATTTGACGGCGACCCTTGCACGCTGTGCTCCGCTAGGCAAGCCGTGGCAGGTAGCGTTGCGTCCCTGTCCCAACACCCTACCCCCCCGATCGGGGCGTTTCAACACGTTACCACTGCACTCACACCTGAACCCACATTAGTGGATCGGACAGCTTATGATGTACAATGCTTTTAAAAATTGTACAATGTTAAATGACACGACCAGAGAGCGAATAATGGCGGCAAGCCATCGGCAGGGGCTCATTACTCTTCTCGTGCGTAACATGACCGAATTAATTGGTGTCATATACCACCGCGCCGTGTCGGTCTATAGTATGGGCACCGACCTACACAGGTTATGGTTGTACAGTGCCGTTTTATTAATCTCTATTGCGTGCGCGGTCATTAGGCGGTGAAAAACGTGCGCGCGTCGTTTATCCTTGTTAATAATGCTTTTAGTCGGCGCGCATAACTCCAGGGGTTGTCGCCGACGCCGACTACTGGCAGCGAGACCGCGGGCGGGGTTGACTGTCGACAGTGCACTTGGCGCGGGTCGCTTAATAACCCGCTGGCGAGCACATGCTTCATTAGCGGCCAGAGGGCACTTTTAAGTACCGAATCATCAACTCTGACGGTGCTGTGCACACAACAGCAGTGAGCAGTGATATTGCACCATCATTTTGTTTTTACGTCTTCGGCGAGCGAGTAATTTTCTTGGCGCGTTTAAAAAAATATGGCTGCAAGCTGTGATTTGTTGGTTGAGGAGTGGACAGTGCTGGATTGCTGACGTTATTGTGTTTTAGAAAAGTGGAAGATGGATAATTGTTTTATAGGAGCATGATTTGGATAGGATCTTGACACATCCACGTTGCTGAGATATACCACGCGATGTAGACGGCCTTGGTCCGTGGACCTTTCTTTGAGCGCTGGGTCTGGTTGTTAGTTGGCTGCTAGATGGCGTACTGTGTCCCACCACGGGTGTCTGCGAGCGTGCTCTGACGCACCGTGGCATCGTGCGTGGCAAATGTCGACCGAGTTTAGTGCGTAGACCATCTCACGTTGCGTGGAGTTGGTGTGAGGAAGGTGAAGTCGAGACAAATTTGTTACATTTTAGCAAACGCACGAGTGAAATGAGAAGTGACTGATTACCAATCTGCAACCGTTGAAGTGCCGCTACCGCTCGCAGCATTATTGTTATTATTATTTGTGGTGTTTAACGACGCACTGTTTTGACATCTGGCCATGCGGCACTGGTCTAATGGCGTCGTTGAATGAGTGGATGATGATGAGGATGATGATGATGAACCTAGCCTAGCCTAGAAGGAAGGAGGGGAAACCCGGTGCCGGCACATAGCCTACTCCTGTCGAAGAGCACTAAGGTGACTACCGGCTTAACGTCCCTTCCGAAGGACGGTACAATTCAAACAGCAGGATTCCTCCACAAATCCATGCTGTCGAGAGGTTGATAAGCAAGGCGAGTGAAGTTACTGTACTAACTTTCATCCCTCAAACCTATCTCCCGAACAGAACTGATCATGTTTATGATGGTCACCTATCTAATACCTAACACAGCGCAGTGTTGCTTAACTTCGGTGGTTTAACGAGAACCGGTGTTTCCAACATGCCAAACCGTTCGGTCCGCTCGCAGCAGTTTCCATAATATGGTGTGGCACTCCTCCTTTCCCCTCGCCATATTTAGGTTTCTATAAGGTAGCTGGTTTTTGAAAATATATGAACGAAATTCCGGAAATGGAAAGATAATCCGAAGAAGCTTTTACTTTGGATGGTGCAACTGTAAGCCGGGCGAGCGAGCTAACCGCCTCACTGTTCTCGAGTTAACCCTGTGCTTCTCGAGCACTCGCTGCTCGGTGCAGATGCATTACTGCTCTCGCCAAGCGTAAAATCGAAAGAAGATGTGCTTCTGAATTTGCCCGCGCAGAACGTCTCCACCTAGAAGAGCAAGAGTCACTCGACTGGCAGCTGGTTTGATCAGGGAATTGAAAGAAGACGTAATGGGTTGGTAACCACTAATGACACGCTACAGCTCAAAGACTCGTCGCTGCCTTTCATTATCCAGCTCTTCCCTTTAGCGATCTAGTCATTGTATCTCCCCGCCAACCGAGCCGGTATGTAATGATCTCCAGGAAGATTCCCGTCCCACACCAGGGCGACGGCTACGTGGCTTATCTGCTTTCGCTACCGAGTTCCTGCGCATGGCATGGCGTCGTCAAAAGTAATTGGTGGTTATTTCGTTTGAATTGCCCGCTGGTGGACAGTACAATCGCAACACACGGCGTCGACTTTGATAACGACGCGAATGCTTTGTAATATTGGATTACCATGGACTGGTGTGCGTCGCGTCCCGCTTGGCCGTCTACTCGTTTGTGTTTTCGCGCCCCGGGCGCGCTGCATGCGGCTGGCCTGGCAACCACTTCCACTCGCTGCCGCATGATAATTTCAACCCAAAACGCACCCATGCGCGTAGAGAGCGCGCGCGACGCGGCGCTTCGTGCTTGGCAATTACAACATTTTCATCTAGGTGCACTTGTGAAGAGTAGCTTTGAAATAACATGTTTGCTTCAGCGCTGTGCTGAAACCCCGGCTACTTCTTTCTTGCACAGGAAAAGAGCTCATATTTGAATTTCGTTTACCTGTTAAATGACACGGAATGTTGCAGGTTTTGCAGAACAAGTTTGAATAAACTAACTGTTTGATGATTTGCAACATCAAAGGAATTTCCCGTTTCTAACTCTTAAAAAAAGCCGCGTTTTCTCGGATAATTGGCATATCTTGCAGTTGCTCGTGCATTTTCTTCGCAGAGTTTTCTTGCGCTGATTCTGAATGCCTTCAAAAGCAGATATTACACAAGAAATCTTTAGAAAATTTCAAGAAAGTATTCACAGAACAGAACAGATGTGTTATATATGAGTTTCCAGCTGGATATGAATGTATTCCTTTCTGTCTATTTACCGTCGCACCGGAGGCTTTCAGCCCGTTAGTTCGGTGGATGATTGTCGAACGACAGTCCTCCAGAATGGCCGGAGAGCTCGTCAGTGTGGACGTATTCCCGAATAGCAGTCCTGAGTACCATAGCAACCGCCATCGAGTAGCGTGAGTCACCCCATACTCGGGCGGGGCGCCATCCTAGACGTCCTGTGGGCGGTGATTTCCTTTGGAAAAACAACCCGTTGATTCGCGCACCCCTTTGGCTCGTGTTCTTAGTGCGCTCGGACACGAACCGTGTGCCGTTACAATCCCGAAGCGAGAAGCAATTACCTGGTTTCATGTTTTATTGCCGCTTCCGTTGGCTAAACGAGTCATCCAATCAAGATATTGGGGCACCCCTTTCACTCATACCTAGAACACTGATTAATTTCAAAGTGTTTCTAGCTTTGCGCCACCTCGCAGCTGTTTCTAAGAACGTCTATGAACGGCCCAGTTCTCAGGACATATCACGGTTCTTTCGGATCGGCGCGAAAAACTTGCATCCCTCGCAAAAAAGTGCGCGTCCTCCGCCTCGGCGCTTTGCCACTGTCAATATTTATCATGCCCGTCCCCAGATGTCACTGTCAGACTTGCCCCTAATCACAGCTCAGCACCGACACTCCGGTATCGACGTCCGCGGGGGTCTCGGCCCCAAGCAGACCATTTTCAAACATGCAGAGTTCCTTAACCACACAGATGACCGTGGGTTTAATGGTGCACACAATACGCTATGTGCTATAAACTCAAAAATGTCACAGCTGTCAGTCTGCGAGAGTTGTTACCCGAAACATTTAGGTCTGCAGCCCTTGGCTCGGCTTGACGTGCCACGTTGGCGCCGAGCATTGCATGATGCATGTTAACTAGCTCATAAACGTTGACAGATGAACAGCAGCGCCCCGGCAACGGCTTCCTTTTGTGCGCCCGTCTCGCAATTCGTCTTGTTTGGACAGAAAACTTACTCGGCGCGCAAGAACGAGCGCTACTTTAATAAACTTCACCCGCGACGTCTCTCGCCCCCCCCCCCCCCCCCCCCTCCCCCACCCCCCTCCTAACCCCACCCTTCCCATCGTCGTTCAAGTTTTCAACAGCTTTTGTCTAAAATGTTACACCGCCGTCGCCGTCGTCGAGAAACCAGGCGCCCCTCCCCCCCCCCCCGTGTGTCAATTTCCCTGGCGAGTCAACTTTGACTGAGAGCGGTAATGATGAAAAAATCTATAAGGCTCATTGTAAGAAATTCCCGTCTCATTTGCGAGGCGAGTTGTTCACAATGGTAGGGCTCAGAGGGTCGACGAGGAGGGCTGAACTCGTTCATGAGAGCCACGGCCCGTGTCTGTCGAGCAGTCTCAGCCCCTTCGGAGTCTTTTCGCGAATCACTTTCACGAGGCCACTCACAAATCAAGTCGGTGCTTTGATCTCTTTCCGACTGACGGGGAATGTTAATTGTCTTTGAAATGTGATTGCTGGAAACAACTTGGAAACAACTTCTGGCAGTTGACGGATACCACTTAACGGAAAATCACGCGAAAGGGAAAAGTTAAATTGGAAAAAAAGGGTCTGCGTTCGACTCGGTGCTGTGGGCGAGCTCCGAACTTTGACTCGTAGAAAGCGAAACGCCTTAGGTTTGGTGGGCTCCCGTTTCGAGCGCACCCCCAGACATTCTTGTGCTCGGTACGCTTCTCGTTGACCTTCGGCGTGAACTCGAGAGCCAATCGGTCCCAGAACGACGTGATCGAAAGTATGCAGGTCAAACCCGAGCCACTAACATTCTCTTATCAGCAGAATTTTAATGACGGAAAGGTCATCGGAGTCTACTCACAACAAATAACAATGCACTTGTTTCTTGTGTGGCACCGCCATAGGGATTCGACATGACTCAAATACATCGTCTCGTGTTGTCAGAGTTGCTTGGTCGGCGCCGACCGTGTTTTGTGTCGATAAATTGTCGATAAGTCGTCGACATGACGTCGGCGATTCGTTCCCTGTCGTCCGCGGCGCTCGCCGTCGGTGACTCCACTCGTCTTGCGTTATCAAATGTCGCTTAGCATCGCCTCTAGATCGGTGCGAAATCACGCACCCCTCCCCTCCGAGTTCCCGGCGTCGCCGCCTGGTTCTCATGTACAAGTCACGCGGCGGCACAAAGGCGTCGCGCCAATCTCGAAGACGTAACACCGCGTTTGATGCTCGGCGTCGGAGTCGCGACGCTTGAATGATGGGGCGTCGCATGGGCGTCGGATTTCAAATATATAAGCGTCGTATTAACACAGCAGGCAGTGAATGATGTGCCGGGGCTGGATTGTGCGTCCTAAATGTGTTGCGTGTACGCGTTGTGTGCAAGGGAGCTGGCTGTCGCATGAGATATGGAGACTGGTTAGGTGCGGGCAATGGGAAGTCGTCTTGCGAGAGCTTTGCTAAAGACACCTGAATACACACGGTTATTTTGTGTTACACGTACCTTTATTCCTCGTTTTTATTTCCTTCGTTCATCCAAATTACTTTACAGCTGTTCTAGTTTATATAAAATTGCTTTCAGCTCGACTACTCTTATTCACTCTCCATTCCCTCTTCAACATCTCGTGTTTCCCGCTCCCTTGGTCTCCAGCTTATATAGAAATAAACATGAAAATAAAAATATTTATTTTTGTTTTTTGTTTGTTTGTTTTGTCTACTACTCATGAAAGAAGTTTCAATAAGAACATTTCTGTGACCTCCTGTAGTTTTCAAACAAGATGTCACTAACTCTTCACCAGCATTTGACCGATGAAATTGTGACCGTATTTTGAAGACTGTTTCCTTCTGTTGCAGAATCAAATCGGCGTCCCTGTGAGACCTGTGAGATGTAGCCCAACGCCTTGGCCGAGATTCTCGAAGAGGTAACGACTCCCTTTCCACCCGCGGGTACAAGGTGGTCACGTGCTCCGGGCCACGAGTTGGTGGCAGCAGATTGGCGTCCACAGAGCATGGCAACTGTGTCGAACTCTAGCATCACAGTTTAACGCCTCCATTCGGGTTGCAAGACTGTCACTAGACGCAGTCTTCTCTCGGCAGTTTCCCATGCGTGTGCCATCAAATATCGACCTACGCATGGACGGCAGTCCCCGAAAGATGCCCATAGCTGCCCGTGGCGTGGGTCAGAGCAAAGCCCGATCAGCATTCCGCGGACGCCAGGGCTAACGTCAAGAGCAAACACAACCGCCTCCGTGCCGCGCTCCGAGCGCATAACGAGGAATTACGGGGCAATGAAGAAGGTGCTAACGCCCATGCAAATTCACCCCCAACCCCTGCACCGACATATCGTGTAGGGCACTTGCAGGCAGTGGCAAACATCGGCGAACAACACCGTGCCGTGGAGCTGTTGTTTTTAAGCACCCCGGTTAAATGGCAGTCCTTACAGTTAGAAAATTACTCTTGTTGTTTTTTACTGTCTACTTTGTCTGATACGGGACTGGCTTTTCAAGGAAGCCGTCGCGCTTTGAGGCGCATGCAAATGGGGTAGGCGTTAAGCGGGAACACGGTGAGCTCGTATGAAACGAGGCGAGGTGTTGATGGGGCGGGTTGTGCGCCGAGGGCCGGTCGGCGAACGCCATGATGGCCCGGCGTCAGGGATAGTGACGGAGGAGGGGGGCAGGGGGGGGGGGGGACGTCGAGCGAAGAATGCAATAACGGGGGAAGAATAATAAAGACAGACGGGCGAAGAAAGTCGCGGAAACTTGGCCCAAACCAAGACGCGTTCGCTTTATCAGCTGTTCGCTCTCTTCTTGAATTTTAAACTTTCAAATTCGGGGCTGAAGGCTAATTGAAACGAATCACCTGCCGTTTATTTTGATCCTCAACCTGTTTGGAAGTGACCTATCTTGGCGCCCCCGCCCCCTCCCCCTCCTCCCGCCCCCCTGGTGAGTTATGCGAGACACAAAGCGAGTCGGGGGAGATACTCTAATAATGACAACATAAACTCGGGCGCACGCGCGTGACGACACGAGGCGTCGCGACGCCAAGTGCCGATGTCGCCGATGCCCGCCGCACGGTGGCAAACGACGTAATGAAAACATACTATTCAACCCCCCGGGGGGGTCGATAATTCAGGAGTCGAAGGAAAAAACGGTTCTCGGCGCGCTCCGAAAGTTATTCGCGCGGGATTTTGACAATTCGGCGCCTTCTTCTTTACACAAAAAAAAAACCACCCGCCGACGCCTTGTCCGCGGAAAATGCGAAATGAGAAAAGATGTTATTACGGCGGCTGTGCGTGAAATGACAGGTCTTGGGGAAAATACCATCAACCTCAATTTTATACTCAAAGATCCTCCAACTTTTTCTCACCCTCGCCTTTCTCAGCGTCGAGCCGTTGCCTTGTTAGAAAGCCACCCCCATTAGCGCCGGCAATGATGTTGCGAGGTGAATGCCGGGGGTGTGGGACATTGCGCCTCCGAGAAAGGGGTAGCGAAGACGCCGCGTGCTGGGGGCCTGGGGGGCCGAGGGGAGAATAGATAGCGTTTCCAAAGAGACATTCCCATGGAAGTCACGGACGGAATTGTAATTTCTCGAGGAGCAGTTATAATAGGCTGTGCCGCCCGTCGTCGTCGTCGTCGGCGTCGTCGTCGTCGGCGTCGTCGGCGTCACTGCTGCACGGCGTAGACATAAAAACCGATCGCCCCGCGCGTGCAGGCCCGCGCCAAGGAAATGGAAGAATACATTATCTTTTATCAGTTTATCTAATGATAACTTCATATTAAAGACCCGCGCTAGCGAGGCGGACATAGAAAGCGTCCGTGCCGTGCGCCTGCGCGTCTGCGTGGAGCGCGATAAAGAAATCAAGAGAAATTGTGCTACCGCTAAAATAATTTTAAATTACTTTCGGGCGAGAAGCCGGTGCGCGCCTCCGTTCGGCCCGGCCGGCGTAAGACAGTCACGTAATTAAAATAAATTGGAGTACAATTTGAAAAGTTTGCCGCTCGCTTGAACGCGGCGGCCGTCTCGCGCCTTGCCCTGTCGGGAACACGGGCTCGGCGGGGGATCCCTGATCGGGCGCCTCTCGACGGCGTGCAAAGGTGGGGCAACTCGCGTCGCGCCCGGAAGAACTGCGTACCGTTCGCAATACTACACTAGGAAGCAATTACGTCTTTGCATCTTTGACGCGTATGATGGAGGTGACTTGAAGCGTGTCCATAATGGCGCGTTTGCGTCTGTGAAAGGGCACCGTGATGCGACCAAAGGGGTGGGACTTTGTAGCTCTGTCGAGGTGGGACGCCATGCGTTATGACACCGAATCGGCGCCTCGGGAGCGTGGCGTCGTTATCTCTGACGCGTCCATTTAGTGGGAGCGTCGTATCAAGGGTTGACAGACTCGCCATGCAAGCTAGTACATGCGTAAAACGCGATGGAGTCTGGGTGGCATTGTGGGAGTGCGCCATTTTTCGCCGCCCAAGGAAACGATGAAGACTTTCCACGCAACCGAGAATCTGCGCTTTGGTTAGACTCTGAATTGTCCTCTGTGCATGAAGCTGTGGTTGAGATGTGCCTGCCGTTAATTGGGATTTCACGAAATGTGTGCCGTGTGTTATGACGATCTGGCCAAAGCCCCGGCTTATCCACCGACCATCTCCCAGAATCGCCGCTATCTGGTCGGTATATCTGGAAAAATAAATTTATTCATGAACACGCCATGCTCTCTAATCTTTACAGTGAATCAGAGTTGGAACTAAAATTCAAGAACTTGGATAAAGCACTGCGTAGAAGAAAAAAATGGCATAACTCTTTTAGAGAACATCATGGCGTGCATCATGCATTGTGGTTGTATGGTCCAGCATCTCTGCTAGAAATAAGCTAGCAAAGCGGGAAGCTCTTTTCGCTCGGGCAAAGATTGGAGGAAATATTCAGAGATGCTCAGAACACGGCCATTGGCTGCACGTTTGGGGGATGAAGTTGTATCCCAGGTTGAGATATTTCGATGCGAGTTGGCGTCGGTGGCCGGGGTTCGAGCTCGGATTAGGGCACCCCGTCGTCTGCAAGCGTGGCGTGAGAAGAGCGGATGGGCACCCTAGAGACCCGGTCGACTGGACACGGGCCGCACTAGCTAATTGCACAGGAAGCCTCTCGTTAGTCCAGTCTCTATGTTAATGTGGCGTTTATGTCTTTCGATCCGTATCGGGCGATAATTATTAGGTGCCAGACTGTCCTCGCGTCCGGATTGGCTGGCGGTGTTTTTGTTTTCATAGTTTCTAGTTTTTGTCTGTTAATTTGAATTCGTAACTGCCTTTAATTAAACATGGCCGCTGACAAAATTTAATGAAACGAGCGCCTACCTGCAGTTGAATGGCCTGGAAGTCGTATATAGGGTATTGTGATGGTGCATCAGTAGGTAGGTAGTGTAGTTTGCATGAATCATTGCAACGGTTGACACATCAATCTGCATTATCTGGCAAAATGACTGCCTCACAACGACTCTGTTCGGCTGAAAATGATGTGCTTTCGGTCGCTTTGTTGATTAATTCTCGCCGATAGTTGACCTAGGTTTGGCAGCGCCAGATTGCTCTTTAAAAATTCAAAATTCGAATCAGCTGCGCGCGCCGACCTAATCATAGGGGTTTGCGATTTAATTATAGCTGCGCAGTGCAATGCGGTTACTGGATATCACGTTACTGAATGAGCGTTAAGAGCTAAGTAAAGACTTAATTTGACTATCAGGGCAAAAATATGAAATATTTTGTATTTATTTTTCTGTGTTTTTGTTTGCGCTCCACTGACCAAGTAGCTCGACGATTAATCATAGAAATCATCACAATTCATGAACTCAAGTTAGCTATGCGTTTTTGGAAACAATGGACCCGGATACATTTTGGATTTTTTTTCTAGATCTGAAAATCTGTTAAAACTGTGAGAGTACTTAAGTACATTGGTACATGAGAGTAACTATTGGTTTTTAGACACAGTTTGGCTACTTTATCAATGGTGTTTGTGCCTGTTTGCCTGTTGAAAAGGTATTATCCGTGATAAATTTAGCAATCTTTCTACTTCACCTTAGACATTATAAGACTTTATCGAACTTTAGAAATAATGCCGATCGTATTAACGCTGATCTATGA
The DNA here is from genome assembly GCA_947568835.1 of Protonemura montana. Lineage (NCBI taxonomy): Eukaryota > Metazoa > Arthropoda > Insecta > Plecoptera > Nemouridae > Protonemura > Protonemura montana. The sequence continues at coordinate 26,096,238 of OX387603.1, read as the reverse complement.
CACGTCATTTCCGTTTTATTTTCATATTTCCCGAGTGAATTTTTTGACATTCCTGACCGTTTTGACGCCAGATTCAACGGTTTGTCGACCACTACCACAGTTTCGAGCAAACTCGTGCTTCTTGTTTGTCGCACTCTTTCGACGCCCATCCTTCAACGCGAAACACATTTAGACACACAGATTTCACCAGTCTTACCATAGGACCACGACCACCAAACAACACATTACCTGCCACCGGCGTCGGCAACCAGCGTCGCGACGCCAGTCACGACATCTCAGATCAGCCTTGCACCCTAGACGCGACGCAGTGCGTGGTGACACGCACCTTGCGTGGCTCACGCAGCCCAGATTTCACTAGCTGTCGACGGCGAGATGCGATGCGATGCGACTGTCGATGCGGACAGATGGGATCGGGATCTTGATTCGAACCGACTATGAAGGAACTCGTTACCGTGGAATGACTACGAGGTAAATAAATACACAGAAACGCACAAAAAACACAAGTCCCGTGGAGAATGAAATAACTAGAAATTTATTGATTCACAATTATGTCGATACAACGCTTAAGTTATGTCATTCAATGTGTTTTATTATAATAGTGACTAGGGTTTTTGTTTTTTTGTTTTTTTATAATGGCTATATGTATACTTTCAATTTACAAACACGACCCAAATGTACACATTTATGTACAGTTCGGCTCCTTAATGCGTATTATGGAATGTAATCTCGGGGTTATAGAATGTATGTGTGTTTAAACATTAATTCAGTATAGGTTATAAATTTGATCAGATCCGATTGATTAATAAGTGACGTTTAAACATTGTCGTTGAGTTTTTTTTGTTTTTGCGAATAAAGCATGGACTCCTGAATCGTGACCGGATTGATATGTCAAACTTTTCGATGATGTGTCACCGTGATTTTTCTCTCGGTGGCCAGCGACGAGGACAGTCGCCAGTTTCGTCCATCAACAGCTGTTCGTAATACAGGTTTAGGCAGGATAACAAGTTGGCGAAAATACGATGATTCATGAGAATATATTATTAAAAGTTGTAATAGATAATCATATTAATAATAATAATAATAATAATAAGCTCATTTTTTAACTTCCCCGCGTCACCCGACGCACTCTCGTTTACCGTACCGCAACATCACAGAGTTTCGCAAAGTAATTTGCATTCATATTTTCTTATAGTTATCCACCATCGACTCTATTTACATCTCATCTACATTTTACATCGCTCTTTTATCAGTTTATTTGTTTTGTGATTTTTTTTTCACGAAAATAAATTCTTTCGGATAGCGAATCGCTATTGTTACCACGGCCGGGCGTACTGCATACGGACACGGAAGCCGTTGTGTCGAGTACCCAGTACTGTACCCTGCCGGTAATAATAACCGAACATGACTGGCCGGTTGTTGCGTGCATTCACAATGGCAAAGCTTTCACGACGACGAGGCTTTGCACAGAGAAGAAAAGGAAGATTGCAGTGCTTCAGTCCTGCTTGCTTGACGGATATCATCTTTGTTGCCGCGAGCAGAATGACGTCCTCCCATACGATGGTCTGATGTGCACAGGGTGCCCGTCAGACGGATGGAATTAGTGAATTATTCTGCGTTTCATCGGTTTGTGGAGACAGGTCGCTAAACGTTGAAATAGGAACGTCGGGTTTTAGTTCAGAGCACTGTGACCATGTTCTTCGGGGCCAGGTTCACGTGGTAGGCCGTTCCCAGCAGTCTCGAGGAATGTCATCGAAGGGTCGCAGATAAATGACGCAGGAAGCCGCGGACCTCTGTCCATCTCTCGTTTGTTTTTAATCACACTCGGAGTGGTCCTCCGTTTGAACATAACAATAATTCCCGCGCTCGCTTCGTTTTATTGCACAAAAGTCTCCCGTCTCGCGCGAGGTCCTCCTTTTTGTTGGGGGGAAAATAATGACAGTCGCTGGCGGCTCGTCGTTGTTGTTGGAAATAATGTTCACTTGTGGAGCCGAGCTTGACAAATCGCGCGCATGATTCGCCCCCGGCACGGGCAGACCAGAGCGCGTCCTCTTTGCCGGCGCGCTGTCAGTTGTTTCGACCTTTTGTCTTGCTTAGACGCCTCCTAGCGGCCACTTTGCCCGCGCGGTCGGCAATCACCTCGTCAACCGCATTAGTCCCGCGTTCCTGTCCCGCGCTCGTCGTCGCCTCTGCTTCCTGCGCTAGACGGGCACCTCAACGTCCGCGCGCGCGGCGATGCACCGTAGCTGACCGGGGGGGCGTTTACCCACACCGGCCGTAGTGAAAAACAACGCCAGGGTCCGAACTCCGTCGCTAGGCACGACGCACTCCTGCCTGCGCCCTCGCAGAGGGTCAACGAAGTAGAAGTGTCTGAAGTCTCATTCGATGAACTTGTTCATCGGCATGCTCGATATCCAAACGCGGAGTGTTCTTCCGGCGAACAGTCTGTCTCGGTGAGAGCTCGGCGGCCGGCGAGAGGTCGGCGACGAGAGGCCACCGCGTCGACGGCGTCCCCCAATTACATGGCCGTGTACACCTCGTCCCCCGAGCCGTGGACCGCGCCGTCGACCACCACTGCAACAGAGAAGCGAGCATCGAAATGATTAGCGCCTTATTATCACACTTTTATTTTCAATCGTGACTCTGGGTTTAGTATTGTCTGGCTTGACGGGTAATTGAAGGGTCCCCCCTGTCCCCCCTGCTCCCCTCCTCACGCCAACCAATTGAGTATCCCCGTGGCCACGACCCGCACGGATTGCCCGGCACCCGATTCTCTGCTTTAGGTCTATGGGGAAATAACAAGCCATGCGTCTCGAGTGTTGTCCAAATGGACCGGTCTTCACCTTCCCTCAAGGCTCAACACACAACGAGAGAATAAACCCAAACCCGTCGATTCCCCTTCGCGTGTAATGCCCAGGTTTTTGCGCAGATTCAATGCGAACCTTTGAATGCCCGTCGGCCGCCGAGCTCGCCAAACTATCCGCAAATTGCTTTGACGAGCGTTGATATTATCTTGGAGGAGATGGCAGACAAATCCTGGCCCGGTGACGGACTCATACGGCTTAGCAAGCGGGCTGGGGGGGGGGGGGGGGGGGGGCGTTTGGCCCGAATAGCGATACACGTTAAGAAGAGGACACAAACACGGGATGCGAACATGGGACTCCTGGTAATCCCAGCGAGCCGATCCGCTTTGCGGCGAGATGCAGACAATCGTTTGATTTACCCTTCGATTTTCCTGGCGACAGACGCATGCAACACGTGACCGATGCGGCCGATATAGATTCGGTCTCTTTGATTAATTTCAATCGGCAATTCGCGCGCCGCGTTTCCGCATTCATCTTGTAAACGCTTTTCCATCGCGTTTAAGCCGGCGTAATGGATTCGAATCGGCGCGGTGGATTATCGCATTGTGTGAATTGGTCCAATCCGGACCAATCCTGACCAATACGAGCGTCATATGTTTCATTGCAATCCCTTGCGAAAATCCCTGTGACCCATGGATTGAAAGAGTCCACAAGCCCCCCTTGGCAAGGGACGCCGCTAATCGCTTATGAACATATTCCTGGAATACGCCTGAAATATTCATCTTTTCATCGCAATAATAATCCTTTAATCCTGCTTGGTTCAGTCTCGAGAACGAACGGTTTAAAGTGTCAATACTTCGGTCCTCATGCGTTCTCTCAAGTTAAGCAACACTAGACTATAGTATTGGATGGGTTACCATTATACTTATGATCAGTTTGTTCTGGAGGAGGTGGGAGAGTTGAAAGTTAGTTCAACAACTTCACCCGCCATGTTTATCAACCTCTTGACTGAATAGATTTGTGGAGGAATCCTGCTGTTCGCGTTGTACCGTAATTCGGAAGGGACGTTAAGCCGGTGGTCCCCTTGGTGCTCTTCAACAGTAGTGGGCTACGTGCCAGCACCGGGTTCCCTCTCGTCTCTTTTAAGCGCGATTAGGTTCGACGTCATCCTTCGACGCCATGAGACAGTGTCACAGCTCTCAGGTACAATGCTTCGTAAACCACTTCAATTGTTTCAGTTTAGGACTTTCCCTTGGCAAAGGTCGAAATAATCCCCTACCCTGTACCCGCAGTGCAGAGGCAAATGAAGTCCCTGCACCAAGACGAAGCTAATCCTCATCGCCGCAAGTCAAAGGCGCTAAAACGTCGTGCAAAAGAGAAGCGTTTCACCGTCGTCATAGTCCCGGAAACCGGAAGCGCATAGACACGTGGGCGGCCGCCTTTTTCCCCCTATCATCGCCGAACCCCCAAACCGGCCACCCCTTCACGAATCGCTACCCTCCATTTCCTCTGATTACACGAAGTAGAGGACGCCGTCGACACCCGGGGGCCATCGGACGCGATGAGTTTAACGCCTCACGATATCGATCGCCGCGACGTCGGGAAGACAAAAGAACGCTACGGTAATTGCTACATCTGTAGTGCTGTTGTTCGCCGCCTCCCGCGAAGAGCGCGCGCAGGTCGACTAAACAACGGCACTCATCCGCTTCTCACGGAATCTTTGATGAGTATTGAAAATTCATTTTCAGAAGACGTCTATCCTTCTCTCTGTCTCTCTCAAACTAACTAGAGCAAAGACATTTTCTAGTGCAGCCGATTTACTGGAACAAAAGGCGCCGGAAGTGGGTTGCAATTTGCTCAATTGCAAGAGCGCAGCGGCTAATTACCTCGCGCCTGCGACATCTATTAATGGCAAAATATTTTGCCATTAATGATCGAACATTGACTCGATATTGTCATAAAGTAACTGATGCAGATGTTAATTAAATTAATTATATGACCACGTGACGAAATTTCTCATTGAGATAACTAGCCTCAGTGTCTGAGACAACTTGACCCACACGTGGGGTTTAAAGTCTCAAACATTTTTAGGTCAACTAAGAGACATAGCAACTCAACTGACGGTCTAATAAATCGCAAAAAAATTTATATTATAACCAAATGTGTATTAATCAATAAAAAAAATATAACATAAGAATACCTTAATTTTTCTAGAAGATATGCACATATATATGGATTTTGAGACAACTAGACCCCTCCTTATCGGCAAAGAAGCCGAGACAAACGACGAGCACAGTTCAAATGATGCACAAAACATTCTAGGTGGCACTGGAGATTATATTTCGCGCCAAAATCGCGGGGGAACTTTGTTCGAAACGTATTCCAGAGACCGTGTCTTCGCGACAACTGTCTTGTCTTAGATCGTATCCCATCCACCGCCTTGGCCACTCCTTGCCACCGCCCGCTGTAATCGAGCATTGATGTCACGTCGCACGTTAGTGCCTAGTTAGCCCGCGGCGTCCGCGCGCTACGTGCGACGCCGACGCCGACGCCGACGCCGACGCGGGGTGCCTCGTCGTTAGCCGACTGAGTAACGACCTCACGGGGGGGTGTAAGGGGGGGGGGGATGGGGGGGCTCGTCGACTCGGTGTTGACACAGGGTTTGGGAGCAAAACGGTGAATTACTTTCGACTCTCGAGTGCAGCGATTCGAGCGGCGAATCGACGTACTACCTATTAGTTTCCTAATGCGCCACTCGCGGCGGTGGGGTGGTCTTGCCATTTTATTTGCACCTCTTGCCATCAGCGCGGGAGGGGGGCGATTTACTCACTCGCTGCCTTGAAGACGACGTTTTTTTGCAAATCGTCGTCGCTTTGCGTCGGGTGTCACGTAACGCGCACGCGTAGAGTCAAACACGCTGGCAGCGCGCCGTGCGGCGCAGTTTGCAAGTATAAGGCTTGAGATGTTAAACAGCCTCTTTGCACTCTCTCCCTTTCTGTTTTCTCTCTCACTCTGCCCGCGCAAGTTATGCGCGCACAAAGTTTCACGAAATGAGGAAAAGATTGTTTTCCTTATTTCTTCCCGCCTTGGTCCCTCGAGGGATAATTAACGCGCTCGCGCACGGACTCTAACTTGATCCAGATGCTTGGGGTGTAAGTCCTCGGCTTAGTTCCCATCTCACCGAGTCGTAACTCGCAATTTGCGTCCTCCTCCCCCCCCCGCCCCCCCCCCCCCCCCCCTTGTCGGTGCCGGCCACACTCTATCACCCGCCAAATCGGACCAAGTCGGGCAAGATCGGGCCAAGTCGGGCAAGATCGGCTCTACGCGCGATAGCCTCGTGAAAACGAGTCGGACATGTTTGCGGACGAACGCGTTTTTAACGAACCCAACATCTGACCACTCGACACCTACCCCCCTCGCCCCCGCCGCCGCCACCGCTCGTGGAGTCACTCGAGTCCGACCGCGGCGACGACGTCCATGAAAGGAAGCAATTAGGAGGCGTCGATTGTCCAGCGTCGTGACTCCGGGAAATCTTTCTCGTCGTCGACCGACGCTATTAATAACTACAAATCCGTGTGTTGCTAACTTTGTGAGACGTTTTTGGTGCGCGACGACGCTGATTGCTCGGTAGGGTGCGGGGGGGGGGGGGGCGATGATGACAGGACGTGGAGATCTCTCCGCGAAGAGCGCACGCGATTTCTGCACAGAAATTAGTCCGTCTGGCCGACAACCGCAGACTCTCGTGGCGATCCATCAAAGCTGACCGACGGACAGCCTCTTCATCTCGCGGCGTCGCGTCGGTCGCCGCGGTGCTTTCCATAACAGAGTGCCCGCCAGGAAAGTGATAGCTCGAAAGGGGATAGGTCAGTGCGGCCCCCATTCTCCCGAAAAACCGTCTCCACCCGCACTCTCTGGCCGGTCTATAACTCTCCCCGGGGCCGGTCGGCAGGTTCCATCAATCGCCGCTCGCTGCGCCGCACATCTCGCCGCATGATGGATGAAGTGACGTCGGTCTGGTCCATGGTATGGTCTGGTCGAGCACATACTCCACTTCTCCCTCCCCCTCCCCCCACACACACCACGTGCTGTTTGCTTCGGTCGACGCTTCTCTATGCGGCGGCACGGCGGAGATGAACGATCGATGCCGAGGCGACGTACCTGTCCACGTCGCGGTCCGGGCATTCTTGTCAACGGCGTCCTTCTTTGTTTCAGCACATTTACTTTATAGATTGTGTACGTGGGTCGTCGTTTGTCGTTCAACGGACCTTGTTTTATGTCCCTTAACGGGCGCCCGCCGCCGAGAAGAATGGCCTCCGATGTCAGCGTAAACATGTCGAGGGTTCGAGTTTGCGGCGGCGTCGACGGTGGAGGCGCCGTGGGTTCATAGTAGTGGACGGTTAAATTCTAGTTCTATAAGCCTTTTCTGTTAACGAGCGCGATAAGCGATGCGGTCATCGAAAGAACTTAAAAAAGGTTTGCTAATAAAAGAGATTTCCCGCGCGGGTCGAATGCGTGCTCCACGCGTGTTTTAGTGCGTGGAGGCCCCACGCGTGGAATCAAAGGCGTAGTAAAGAAGGCGATCGTCTCGGCCGAAGTCGATGCTTTTGTTTGCACAATAAACCACGGCCGGCATTGTTTTCTGCTGGTTTATTGCTTGCCGTGGTGTCGGTCAGCGCATGGCCCACGTCGCTGTATCACCACTTAGTCGTTATCAGGATGTATCAGCCTCCGCAAGCCGGGCTCGCCAAACCCTTTACTTGCATCCCACAGGAATCGCTCGATCCTGGTCGTGGCAATGTTTTAAAACTCTTTCGTGCAAGAACACTGCAGGATTGCCTCGGGGTTTTTTTTTTTAACCGACGAGATATATGTTTTTCTCTTTCGCGTTCGGTTCTTATTCAATTTTGTCGAGATTGAAAAACTGCTGGGCGCAAAGAAAAGCCATCAAATTGGACAAACAGCGCGTGAGGTTGGTTCTCTTGTTGTTCTGCTAGGTACTTTGTGAGACAGACAGACTGACGGGAAACTTGATCTGCCCCGAAGTCAATGCGCGATTAAATGTTCGCTCCTTTGCGACAAGCCGCTATTTCACCCTCGGCATGTTCCTACCGGAGGGGTTATGAACCCAGCACTGCAATAGCGCATCAAACAATATCGCTTCGGCAACGTTAACTACGGCAATAATAAATCTCCACCATGACCGCAACAGCCTCATCAGCAAGCATTTCGGTGCAGCGGTCCAATGGAATGACAATCGCTTGGCCGCGATAATTGCATGCATTCACGGGGCCGGGATCGCGGTGCATGCGCACTCTGAATTATGCATTCGTGCCCGTGTCAAATATTGGTGCATCGCGCGGCATTTCAATGAGTCGCCGTCTTGCAATGCACTCTGTCGGCTGGCGTGCACGCAGCCTGGCGGCCGGTTCTTGCCGGGCGAAAACACGTATCATGAATTATCGGCCAGGTGCCGGGCATCAAGAATTAAAACGGCTCAGAATAATGACTTTTACACACTTTTCTTGGGAGACCCCCCCTATCTTGTGCGTCGCCCCCCCCCCCCCCCCCCAGCCACGTAGTTGTGCGTAAAGTCGCCGTGTTTACGAGTGTTGCTAGAGAGAGGAAAGAAATCCCCGAGTACCGATGTGAATCATTCAGGATGCGATCAAGAATTTAGAGGTCGGCGCGCTCCTTTCCGGGTCCCGGCCAAGTCGGGAACAGGAACGGAGCGCGTGTCTTGCCTGGAGGTTGCCGCTGCTTATTACGGGCTCTGTGCCTGGCAGTCGAGGAACCGGGTATGGCACGGACCCGAAGGAAGTCCTGGGTTGTCACGGAAAGAAAGGGGCACGGCGGCGGGGAAGAAACGAGCCGAATTTTCTGACTCGTACAGCTGTGCGTGCCCAGAGCGTCGGCGTTCGAGCCCGGGCCGCGCCGTTGTCGCCGGAATTGCTTGCACGACTATCGCTGACGCAATCCGGGGGATACGCTGCCAAGAATCGGTCTTTACAGAAGATCCCGGTCCCCCATCCCCCCTCCCCCCCCCAAGCCATCCCCCGTTCCAAATAATATGAAGACCGCCGCCTCCGCGAATAGCATGGGAAACCACCCCCGAATACAAGTCCTTATTCTGCCAATATGCATGCCGTGCCCCAGGGGTGGGAAACGGCGTGCCGTCGCGAGATCGTTTCGGGAACGGGCTGGGATCTGGGGAAACCAGGGTAAATGCTCGGATGTCAGTGTGTAGGGACTAATCATTGATCAGCAGACAGTTTAAACAGGGGGTTGCCGGCAATGACACTAGCTTATTTGGTCCACAGCGAACGATCAATAGAGCTGACAAATAGAAGAGCATCAATCACTATCATGTACCGACGACCGGGATGAATTCCATCTCCATCCACTGCTAGTCAAACTGTCTCAAAACAAGCGCATCGCCGACACGGCAGCCTCGAAGCCAACTTTCCACACCCCTAGCTCCTCGTCGACAATCTAAGAATCTACGTCACTCATGCGGCATTTCCCTCACGTGTCGCGGGCGCCGCCGTCGCGGTAACAGCATTCCGCACACATCCTTTCATGTCCCCACTCGACGTCGACGACGGCGGCGTCGTCGTCGTCGTCGTACCGAGGCGTTTACACAGCGAAGTGCATGGCATCGGAAAACTCGACGCTGCAAGCGCGTGTTTGCTCAAGAGTTTCAAAGCGGTTGTTGCGGGAACTCAGACCCTGGCGAGATACGGCGCTAAGTCTGCCTGGGGTGGAGGCGTTGGCCAGGCGAGTGGGGCTAAGTCGCGCTCTAAGCGGCCGCAGCTTTGTGGGGCAGGAAGTCGGCTACCAGAGCGAAGCTGGCCGGGTAAGAGGGGTGCCAAGGTCACAGATTATCAAGGCCGAAGCTTAGCAAGGTCACCGCTTTTTAAGCTGTCGCTCGCGACGCTATGAAGATGAAGCCTTGTGGCAATGTGCTGAAAGTGCCAGCCTTGATAACGCCACAGGCCTTCGGAGCTCGCTTTGCACAATTTTTCACAAATCACTGGATGAAACGCGTTCATTAAGACACGGCCAATTAGAGCGCAGATAAACAATCGACTCGCTGCGTTGCTGCACACAATGCATTTCCAGGAACCATTCGATTCGTTTCGCGCGAGAAAAAAATGAATGCTCTGTAGAACTGCGAGCGAGCGGACAATGTACGGCGTTCGTTCCCCGGCAGTTGCAATTTATTTACATCCACAGAGCTGCACCCAATTTAAAAAACCAGTGCCGGAAGCGTGTAATACTCCGCAGAATGGTAGAAGGGAGTGTTATTATTTTTTGCAGCAAAAAATAATAACACTAGCTTTTGGAACAGAAATGTGGTGCGTTGTTGCCTGTAGGGGTGTTCCCGATTCTCGGCAAATGGGTGTCCCCTATTCGAGGCTTTGGAGGCAGCTGTGCATTGGGCGATCGTGTGGCTTGATTTGGGATTTCATGAACAGAATACAAGAACACTTTTAAGGGGCATTCGGCGAGCACTGATTCCCTGAAATTAAATGCTATTTGGGCGCTATTTGGGGACTATTTGGCCGCTATTTGGACATTAGAGGGGACATTATTTGGACACTGCTGATATATCCACGGTTTTCCTACGATACTCGCTGTTCCGCCTTCAAAATCAAAAGTCTCTTGCTCAAATACCACTCAAACCTGAATATAACCTCCACCAGAACCAAGGAGGCTGGCACCTCGTTCTTCTGTCGTTCCAGCCTCCTCCACCAGGCGGCAGCCGTGAAGCGTTTCTGGCATTTGAAGTGCTGTTGATCATTCCGAATTCTGATCTGGCCCCGGGATGCGCGCGCACGTTGTGAGTCGTACAATATTTACCCTGTTAGCTGATCCCGTCGTGTGTATGTGTGCACCGGGAGTAGGAGGTACACGTCATGCAAGCCAAAGTTTGGCTGCCAGCTCAGTTTTAATTGGACGGTTAATATTTAAAATCAGAGCCCCTAGGATGATTTCGATTTTGCACGGCTCTCGCGAAACGTTTTTTTTTTTTCACGGAAATTAATCATTTTATTGCGTACGCGCTTAAGATCTGAGAGGCTTACGGTAGAATGCGACTCAAGCCTTCACTCGCCTTGCTCATCAACCTCTCGACAGCACGGTCTTGTGGAGGAGTCCCGTTGTTCGAGTTGTACAGTTCTTCGACAGAAGTTGCTGACGAGCTTTAGATGGCCGTGATTGCTGCTAGATGTTCATTTCAATTAAACAGTCGTTCTGAAGTTTTTTTTTCCCCCCGGTCATTCGTGGAAACGGTCCCACGCTCCGCGCGCGAGTACAACGGCGAGAGAAAAACTCTTGTCAGGTACCCGTCGACGTCGCCATTGTCCTCGATGAGTCGCCAGTCACGTGACAACACGGATTGGATTGGAATCGAAGACGTCGCCGTCGTGTAAACGCATGACGGGTTCCGTACAACGCCGGCCCGCCAAGGACGCCGATTATTTCGTGCCTCTATACGAATCATGACTGGCAAGAATACATTTGTCAACGGCGACTGCCGCGATGGCCGATGGTGCGGACGATCTCAAGTTGCACGCAAGTCAAGCTTCTGGATTCACTGATGGCAAGTCGAGGGCGTCCAGAACTCACCACATGCCACATGGTAGTTGAAGAGAATAATTTGACCGGGTTTCATGCGGGGCACGAACCCCGGTCCGAGTGGCAAGAAACCACATATAGCGTCACGGAAGATGCCCGGGCGACGGCGGTGGGTAAAAAAAAGGTGTGCGATCTTCATTTCGATGCTTGACGATGCGAGACGACGGTCAGATCGGTGTCAGTTTGGTCCGCGGAGTGCGTTCTGTCGTTGATGCTGGCACCATTCATGGACACGGACCATGCTAGGCCTTGAACCGTTCCGGCTACAGTTGAGTCACATTGTTACTCTGTGATTATTTCCACTCACACTAGAACTAGGTGTAGGGGAACTATTGTTATCTTCTTTAACTGTGACAGATACCTACTCATGTACCAGGCCGTCCCAGTTGGAGGTCCCACTTTTAGTTATCTACCAAAAGAGCGCTGCGTGCCGAGGTGTAAAATTCAAGTTAACATCCAGACGCGTCGATGCAAAGTTTCTTGTTTACTAACTTAAAATTGCAACTCCACTAAATTGCCTTAATTTTCTTCAAATTTGACTTGCACATAATCTTCTTTGGTCGCAGCTTCATCAAAAATATGCCTATTCAATATCAATTTTGGTTTTACTTGTCAACCATTTTTATGCGTTGACCCGAACTCGCCAGGCAGCGCTTTTCCAGGCGAACTCGAAGTGTAAACTCCAAGCTCCAAGTAAGGACTGTTTGGCAAACAACTTTATGAGTGAAATGCTAATAGCATCAGACAACGGTCACACTAAAACCAGGCAGAAGTTAAAGTTCTTCAAATCGCCTTCCTCACCAATCCGTTCCAGGTATCAGAACGCATCACCGTCATAATTCCCAAATGACAGCAGGAGTCGCGATTAACTTCTGATGCCATGTCGCGTACCGGATTCATCCCACGCTCGGACAATTGTTACCAACGCCACGGCCAAATCGACGACCGCACACACCCTTTTAATCCCGCTAAACGCACGCACTTGCGTTAATTGATATCCGACACGGCCATCGCCGTGCCGGACACAACACGGCGGCAATAGCGGCTGGGGAAGCCGACAACCAGCAGTGACATCCTCCACGGGACCGTGCGTGAAAATGCGATCGACGTGTCGTGTTTTTCGAAGTCGCTCTGAGGATTTGCCGCTCGGTTGGCTACGCGATTTTTAATTAACTCTGACACAATCGCGTGCATCTCGCGGGAGTGGGCGGAAACGCGTATAACGGGCCGTGCAACGAGGCACGGCTTCTCGATTGGCTGTGTGTGCATTGGTAAACAGCCTATGGCAGATCGCCTTGATGGGAGCCAGTCGGCCAAGCCAGCAGGTAACTAATTAATTAAAGATCAAATTGTGATGATTTACAAGTACCGGCACAAGTGTACACGTCGAACTCGATACGCTTGCAATGGAGGAGTACATAGAGTCAGTGGTGTAGTCGAGGGTATACGCCGTATACAAAAAAAAAAAAAAAAAAAAATTTCAGTGTATACGCCCAGTAAATACTCTTTGTAAAACTTTAAAATGCGTTTTGCAACGACAATTCTTAATTTCCCTACAACCTGCACTATGCAAACTCGAAAAGAAAGGTTAATTCCGAAAAGTGGGTAGTCCGTGTATGGTAGCGGTTCGTATGATCTGGATGGGTATGCAATGGTTTTTCCAAGCAGTCAACGTACTCATTCAACCCACCCGAGGAAAGCGCGATTGCAGCTACCCCAACACCAAGTCGTAGTTTTAGTGTTGATAGGAATAAACTATCTGTGAACTAACTAGTGAATAGACTAAAGGTAAAAAATTAGAAACACCCCTCCCCCAGTATCTAACCTAGTGATGACCACGGCATTTGGAACTCACAGCCTGATAACCCAGCGTATACCAAAAAAATATAGGACTATAACACTGCATATAGTGTACAGAGACGGTGCAAGTGCGTTGGGTCGATTACACGCAGGTACAGAGAGTCAGGACGCACTTTGTCCAGCGTGACGCGGATCGATCGACGAGCACGCATGATGCGAGAGAGTGCGTTGGACTTGTGCGTGTTACCGTGATTGTAAACAAACAATTGCCCGTGTAATGAGAGTGCAATGAGGGTGCAGTGAGACGGGTGCTTGGTGGGGGGCGTTGGCTCACATCGGATGCGCTTGGCTTCGAGCTCGCTTCGAAGAAGAGTTGAAACGAGAGCTGCTTATCAAGAATCGAGCTCGGAATAAACTCGGTGGTGTTTTTACACTCGAACGTTTAATGGGAAACTGATTGCGATTTTACTCTTAATTAAATTGCGAACGCTGGCAATGTTCAGGATATTTCATCATTGTGCAAACGATTTCCGAGTCTTAAAAAAATATATTCTGCGTTGTTTCATTTTGCGGGAACTTTGCATCGCTCGGTGTACTCGATTAAAACGCTAGAAATATTTAATGCGTTTGCGACTGTGTTTTGTCCCAACGCGTTTTATTTTTGTATCAATTCATTTCGGTTCGTTTGAATATTTGTTGGTACGTTGGTCTGATCGGGCAGGCCGAGATTCGTGCAGTGCAGGTGGAATTCGCTGGACAAACGAGCAACAAAACGCATCGCCCACGGCCAGTGTGCGCTCAGGAAAGCGAGGAAACCGCAGCAGTGCGGTGGCCTGCACGCCGTGCCTCCACGTCGCCGAGCACACGTCCGGCCGTGGGAGGCGTTGGGCAGGCGTCGTCGGCGACCGCAGCGCGGTGTGATACCGCGAAGTCTTCGCGTCAAGTTGGCACGATGTTTCCAGATGAGAACGATTTGAAGGTTGTCTACGGTTGAGATGGAAGCACGAGAGATTTGACTGTCGAGTGGAGTTCTCATGATATCACAGAAGTTAAGCAACTCTGCGCTGAGTTAGGTATTGGATGGGTGGCCATCATACACATGACCAGTTCTGTTCGGGAGAGAGGTTGGAGGGATGAAAGTAAGTACAGCAACTTCATTCGTCTTGCTTATCAACCTCTCGACAGCATGGATTTGTGGAGAAATCCTGCTGTTCGCGTTGTACCGTCTTTCGGAAGGGACGTTAAGCCGGTGGTCCCCTTAATGCTCTTCAACAGGAGTAGGCTACGTGTCGGTTCCGGGTTTCCCCTCCTCTCTTCTACGATTGGTGAGGTTCATCATCATCATAATATAAGGTTAATTTTATCACCCACTCATTTGCTGACGCCATTAAACCAAAAAGCTCGTTGTCAAAACAGTGCGTTGCTAGAAACCAAAATTAAATCAAGTACATCACAACACATTTTTGCGTACAAAGTTATAACTCTGGGAATTTGCGAATTTTCGCGACGATTTCCGCCTACTGACGTAGAAGTTTCACACCAATGAGCACGGCATGCAGCGTTGCATCCTCAAGACGAGGTTCGGGGCCTCCCTCGAGATCTCCCCGGCACTGTTCGGTGGTCTCCGCTCCAAACCACGTCTCCCTTGCGCGCGAGTGAACGAAGGGTTGCAATCGCCCCCCCCCCCCCCCCCCCCCCCTTCACCCTCTTCCCGCCACCGCCGCGGCTTGGGAGTAACACGTGCGTGGGGCCGACAGTATTTAGTCCATAATGTGTGCAGCAAAGTTTAATTAAATCTGTTGGCCGGTTCGCCGCCATCCTCGGCGGGCTGCGTTATTAAAAGGAACATCTGGGAGACTCACAGCCTTGGCGCGGACTGGTCGGCGATACGTCAACGCGCGAATCAAGTGCGGCGTTTGGTTCAACAGAGCCGTGCTTTGGCCCAGATTCGGGCTCCTAATAATCGGGCCCAGATTCGAGTTTCCTAAGATTAAGCCTAAGATTTATAGGAGTTGCAAAAAAATTGTGCAGATTCAGGCGTCCCAAAAAAATTAGAACTAGATTCGAGCTTCCTAAACATTTCGGTTTACATTCGGGATTTTAAAAAATTGGCCCCGAAATTGGCAAACTCGTTTCGCTGATCTAATGGCTCTGATATGGCTCTGATAGGGCTCTGTAAAGTGAAGATCTAAAATGCCCAAAATAAGCGGGTGCTAATCAAAATGAAATGCTCATCACAAGCAAGATGGATGTTACTAGAACACGTTGAGAGGACCCGCGCGGTGAGAGGGTGAAACGGGGCCCAGGGGTAGGCGGAAGTGTATCCTAATTTATAGTAGCACACCGCCATTAATTGGTTGGAATTACGGAGGTATATCGTAGTCTTGTGGGACCCCGGCCATAGGCTAGGTACGGAGGGTGGTCGAGGGAAGGCGTTACACAGGAACAAGATATTCTGTCTCAAGTCACGAGATTAGTGAAAGTAGGTTTCTTATCTCCTATCTTCGGAAATTTATTGCCCCCAACAGTAGACTTTCAGGGGACGGCCGTGCGAGGGGAAGGGGGGGAGGGGTGAGAATTGTGTAAGAAAGTTTTGTGGTTGTCCCGGCAGTGCTCTCCCCCGCCGTGCTTCTTAGCGTCGGCGCCGGCGTCGGCGTCGAAAACACACGAGTTCGTCGACGGCAGCGCTCCCAAGTGGACAATTCGAGTTGAACTCTGTTCCGATTGTTTTTAAAACATGAGAGCGTCGCTGTAAGTCGACGTCGTGGGGTAAAGCGGGGGGGCGAGGTGGGGCAGGGGGGGGGGGGGAGAGTCGACGTGATATTGCAACGCCCGGCGCGGCCGCTGAGGTTGGCGTCGCGACGTCCCCTGGCCGTGGTTTTTGTGAATTGCCTGCACGCGATCCAGCGTCACGTGGATGCTCACGCTCGTGTTTTGTTTCATACGAGGTGTAACGAGACAGCCGTGCGGTCGGGCTTAACCTCGAATCATTGGACAGGGAAATTAGAAAAGTTCTGGCGAAAAGCCAATACGCGGTCCCCCGTTCCCCTCCCCTCCCCTACCCCCACACACACGCCTTTCCCGATAAAATACATTTCCATTTGTGTTCTTATTTTCGAAATACGGAATGCGATAATGAAATTTTTGACAGCCGCTGAATTTCCGCATTCCTGGGATATTAGCACGCTGATCCATATCCCCGTGGTAACAAGAATTTTATCACAGGCTGGCCGTGGAGGGGAAACACGGAACAAGTTTGATTGGGAATTGGCGCCGTGTCCTCGGTCGAGCTGTCATGAGGACCGTGTTTTGCATGCAGTTTCCAGCTGTTGCAGTTACCAAACAATGCAAGTACATGCACTAATTACGCGGCCAACGTTTTGCGGAGACGTCCCTGCAATGCTGCGCGTTTCCAGCCTCCGGATGTACGAGTTGGCGAAACATGGCGGCGGCGGCGGCGGCGGCGGCGGCATCACGGCGAGACTGGCAAGACGGGAGTTAGTCGCGCCCGGCTTAGCCGCGTTAGGGACGCAGTGCACGTAGCCCTTAATGCCCCGGGGCTAAAGTATGGGTTCAGTCGAGAGAAAATATATATCTCAAATATTAATACCTTTCTTGCCAACCCGCTTTCTTTCTCTACATTGTGATGTATGGCCACTCAAAGAAATGGAATAACTCGTGAGAGTTTTTTCAATGACGAGGTTATTCAAAGTCACCAAAACTCGTGCAAAATATTTTGGTTTAAAGCGCGTTGGACACGTGTTTCATTAAAATGAAGATCTTTGTTGTTTAAAAGAAACTCTTGCCCGGGCGACGATAACGCTGGCTGTCACTTGGTTATGATAGACTGTCAATAGCTGGAGGAGTTTTGCAGTATAGACTCGAGAGGTCCTGCAAAGAACTCGGGAATAGGGACTATTTATCTGCACCTTTCTGCAGAGAGCAGTTCGATGACTTGCCATTGGTTTCGTGTATACAAAGTGGCGAATGCTGTGCAGGGGGGAAACCCTTATAGGCGATCACGACGCCATCTAGATGCATTCCGTGAGTGGCAGCCACTTGGCGAACGCCAACCCTTTGTTTCCCACCAAGAAAAAGTGGGGTTTAAAGTGACATCAACCACTAAAAAAATGTCCGCATATATACTCTGTCTCATAAATAATGCCGTGGGAAGCATTGAAAGTCTCTCTGTCTCTCTTACTCTCGACAAAAGCACACCGTGTTGCTAAAAGGCTAACCCGAACTCGGAGTAGTTAATAATGTACCCTCGGTCGGTCGGTCGGGAGCGTTGCAACTCTGCGCGGCGTGCATACCCTCGACGGCGTCGTACTTGGCTTGCCGGTAGCGTTACGTTGCGCGTTATGCATTCAGTTCGTGTCTCGTATGAGGTTGCTGGTAGCGAGCAGACTCTTTTTCCCATCCCCACCCTGTGCCACCCACCGGCAAACCGACTTGTGTAATATGCAACGTCCCCCATCCACCACCCATCTCCCTTATCAGAAGATTCTGGCGTCACGCGGGAATCACGCTTGGCAAACGCGAGTGCTTTATGATTTCCCTGGGATCGAACACCGGTCTTCGTGAGATTATCAAAGTTGAGTAACACTGCGCTGGGTCAGGTATTGGATGGGTGACCACTCAACGGTTTGGCGTGTTGGAAAAACCAGTCCTCGTGAGATCATCCAAGTTTAGCAACACTGCGCTGGGTCAGGTATTGGATGGGTGACCACCAAACGGTTTGGCGTGTTCGAAACATCGGTTCTCGTGAGATCACAGAAATATTTTTGCGGCTGGCTTTCGGGGACCACGTACCCACGATTCGAGGGCGATGAAGGAGCGCGTTGTGGCTAGAGAATGCCTGTCCTAAGCAAGCTCTATTTTTGTTCGCAATTTCAGTTTTGTGTTCGATTTGTTGCAGAATGTCCCCGCCAGGCGTTCTGCTGGTGACGTCACGACCCTCCAGTGCATCCTGGATCGTCACAATGCATTTCTCAACGGCCACGGCAACCGCGACGACGACGCCGACGCCGACGACTGTCGCCGTCCAAAACCTCAAACCGGTGAGCAAATTGAACTGTCTCTTATCGCCCCCATCCCAACCCTTCACTTCCCGCCAAGCCAAAGCCTTGCGGCGTCGGCTGTCACTTTTCCAGCATTGGCGTCGGTGGTCCGCCATACTTTTGTCTCAAACTCGGCGACGTCGAAACTTTCTGGGTCAGAACAGCTGAGCATCGCCGCGCTGGCGCCAATGTAATGACGGATTATATCTTCCTGCGAAAACAGATGACAATCTTGCTCGTAAGAAATTTTGGAGGGAATTGAGTTCGGCTTATCGCTCGCCCGTCGAGCATGCGTACGCGGCGTTTCATTCGGACCAACGCAGAGGTAGCTGTGGGATCTCGTTAAGGCTGCACCCACGAAGCTATATGGTTGCCGTCTATGATAATATTTTGACAATGGTGGTTTCCCTATGTGAGTGCACGGTATTCAGAACCGAGGGAAAAAAAAATCATTGCTGCAAAATGTCACCAAAGCGTTTCTATTATGACATTTTGGTCGATTAGCTCCATTGAGGGATAGGTCTCTTTTGTCCCTGTCCCTGATGGTGCTTACGAAGGGCCCGTGAGAGCCACCGACCGACTGCGCATGGGCCGGGGACATTCCTCAAAGCCTCGGTGATATTTTCGTGGCCTACTGTATAGCTTTGAGTGGGAAAGAATGGCGACTCCATCGCGCGGAAAACGAGCAGGGGGGGGGGACGGCGCGATGAAAAGACCGACATTTTGTAAACATCGTCAACGCATTCTTCGTCGTCGACGTCGCGCTGCACAGCCGAGCGGAAGCGTGGATTGAAAGATCGCGAGCTGCTCGAATTGCTCGTTAAATTTGCGGATAATTGCTTGTGGGGGGGAAGTTTACAAGTGCGCTGTGTATGTATGGAGTTTTTCTTGGATTCTGCGTCAGGCAATTGTTAGCAAGTTAGTTAGTCGCTGGGTAACTTTCTGCCAGTCGACGTGGATTGTTCAACGACTCCGTGTCCCCCCCTTTGTATAGGCAAACTTCCTCCCTAGCTAGGTACGGTGAACACGCGCCTAAAAAAAAGCTGCGGAGTGAATTATGCAATACTCGTGCACGGCCGCGCTGAATAGACCGCGAATGAGTTAGTAGCCACTTTTTGACAGCAGCCTCCTGGCAGCTACAACACTGCGCAAGCGTCTTTGATAATCATAACAGAGACATTATAACGTGCACTGCCTTTACGGGGTTATAGGTTCAGAGTTACAACGCTATTGTTGAATTGGCCTCGCGGGAAAATACCGACAAAATGGTAGTTGCTTTTAGATGGAGACACCGTGTCTTTTTCAGAGTTAATTTCTCGTTAATTCTCGCAGATTGCTCGCATTTGAGACTTGATTTCGCTGAAATATTCGTCATTGATGCTACACTCTAAGATCAAATTACATTTTTCAATATTTTGAGTCGTAATCATTTAATTGCCGCGAGGTTTGCTCCATCATAGCTACCGTGGCCACGTGTTGCCGGCTCGTTTTGCTCAGCAGAACGTTTAAAGTTAGGTTAAGTTAAGTAAGGCTGGAAGCTGAATCAAGCTGGTCTTTGGGGCAGAACACAATGCGCCCCCATTAAAACACCACTCGACTCAAACGTAATCACCACATGGTAAACATGTTTACCGACATATTATTTCCTTGCCAGTCATGTCGACCACGTATGTCAAGAACGCTCTGTTTTATATGTAATTAAAACGGTAGCGACATGCTTTTAATTGCACTCGAATTTAGCAAATGTTATGTTATTATTTTCAACAACAGCGGCGACAGAAAAAAAAAAAACCCGGACGGAAAAGACGACAAGCAGTAACGCTCGGTCTCGTGGATTGTTTTACCAAAACGTTGACAGCTGCTGCTCGAATTTAAATGTTGTTTTTTTACTAAATCTATCAATTATTGTGTGGACATGTGCGGAAAGGGACGACCTCTTGTGGTGGCCGCAGTTAGGCCAGGGTTGACAGTGAATCGCCCTCGGTCATGCAATGTCAGCTTGCACACATTCGTCCATGCGGTCTCGACGACATCGTCGTGTAAGAAGTCCGCGGAAAGCATGAATAAGATGTCTCTTGTCGGTCGTCTCTGTCGAGCCGACGACTTAAGAGGTCGCCGAAGTAACCTCCTCGCGACGACCCTTGATACTTTTTACTTTGTACACTTTTAACGCTCTAAGGGACGACTGAGCGTCCTATCGTCTCTCCACTGCAGCGAGATCACAGATAGGGCATACTTAAAAAAGACAACAAAGAAACATGGCCGATGGAAGAGATCCGAGATTAAAAAGGCTGCATGGAACCGGGGATTGAGAAGCAAATCAGATCCTCTTTAACCAAATCTATATCAATAGCATGGCCGAGTTTTTTTTTTTTTGTACCGGCTTAAATAGTTCTTTATGAAAGCCCGTTCGTCTTTCAGGCCGGCTTTATCCATCGTCTCTGCGATCCCAGGGCATAATCAGGGAAGCCGGTGCGTCGTTCGTCAGCCGGCCAGGTGGACCTCGTCGAAACAAGGCTTACGACATAATTACATTTGCATGCGAGTTAATAAGCTGTCGACGGCTACGAGGATGAGTAAGGGCGGCCGCTCGGACGGCCGCTGTGAGTTCGTTTCAGGCCCGCGGAGAGGCAATCGCAGGATATCTACCTTCACGTGCTGATGACGCTGCCATTAAAACGTAGTTATTCCCATAAGCGGTGAGATGACGGCGTCCTATGCTAACTATCAACGCGTTCGCCTACCAAACGCAATTAGGACCCCGTCGTCGTCGAACGCGGCCCGAGTTTGGAAAGTGATTAGCTCTGGTTCCTTTACACGGGTAGACCGTGTCTGTGTACGGGCCAGTTAGCCCCTAACCAAGAGGCCGGGACACACCCCTGCCCGGAGGATCCTCGTATTCTATTTTGAAAAGTGACAGTTCTGAGTGACAGCCCGTGGCAGGTAAGAAAAAGAAAGGCGAAGTGTTTCTGTGTTGTGCAAGAAGTGGGTAAATGGTGCCTTCCCCCCCCCCCCCCCCCCCCCCCCTCCGCCCAACCAACAGCAGCGCGGTCTTTCGGGGTCGGGGTTCGAGCTCGGGCTCGTAGTTTTCCAAGCTACACCCGCGCACTGACAGGGGTTGCCTGCGAAATGCGGCGATTTCACCGTCTGGTTGTGAAATCTTGTGATGCTATAATAAGCTCTAGCCAAATTAATTTTGAGAGTTTACAATTTTGCAAAGAATGCAAAATAACACCTTTGTCATTCTCGAATGTGACAGAAGTCACTTTGTTGTGCACAGGCGCCTTCTCTAAGTTGGCTACAAGAGACCGTTGATTATAGCTCTACTCTAGAGTCAGTCAAGACAGCAACATCGCCTTCAGGTGGGGTCCGTTCCAGTGAAATTGCCTCCAAGGTGTCGGAATAAGGGTGCCCGACGACGAGCGAGGAAGAATGTCGACTCTGCCCCCCTGCCGGCTCTACGCCGGGACACCCCGTGGAGAGCAAAACCCGGGACGTCGCGGTCCCTGCCTTTGTGTGCCGGATTGGGGGGGGGGGGGGGGGGGCAGTCGGGGGGGGGGGGGGGGGGGGGGATTACCTGGAGAATGGATGGCAAATTGGATCGCCCAAACGAGCGAGACTATGTCCATTCACGGCCCCCTTGCCGGGCTAATCTCTACCTATTCGCACGGGATAAGCCAGCATTTGTTTGTCCTGGCAAAGAGGATCTGTCTTTGGTGGACATAGCTGGTGGCTGGTCAATTTGTAATTGTAGTTTCCTGCAGGGGAGGCGTCGGTGGAAGTTAGTGCGTCGTGGACCGCGTGACGCTCGTGGACGGCGTCGTCGGGCACCGCCTACAGGATTCCACTCGACAGCGATGCCGGCATCGGGAGTAATGCGTGATTTCGGGCCATATACCATTGGTTTATGACATTTTTTTTTTGCGCGAAACGAGCGAAACAAAAGATTTATAAGCAGCGTCACGTTCATAAACTTCTTGGCCGGGGCGGGCTCATAAAATTACGGCGACAAATAAATTTCTGTGCGCTATCTTCGAGAGCGCGGCGAAAGGAGTCTCTCTCGCTCTCTCTCTCTCTGTCGAGTCGTGGAGGGTAACAGAGATTAATAGGAGATAATTTTTATTCCGTCGGCCAATCGCTTGTATTTTTATTCGGAGGGCAATTTTATTTACTGCCTAGATATCTGCAAAGTATCTCAAAAGTATAACAAAGTCGGCAAATAAACTCAGCCCGAGTTTTCTATTCCCCTTCTTTATTATTATTATTTTTTCTTCATCTTTACCAATAAAAGTTGGTCGCTATTGATCTGCTAAAAGCTTTCCAAGTAGGCCGGTCCTTATATTTATACAATAAGCCTATATTCCCATCCAAAATATCTTTCCCGATGAAATATCACTCGTGGAGTATTTCGCCGGTTAACTGTTAGCGCGTTTATATTGAGTCCCATTGGGTATTGACCGAAGGGAGAAATGATTGTATCTCAGTTCCTTTCTTGAGACATAGCCGGGTCACTCACTGCTCTCTCGTCCTTCCGTCCTGCCCTTCCGTCCTCCTCGAGAATTACCTGCACAATCACAGAACACAGCTGTTAGCACAACGCAGCCCACGCGACAATCCCAGACAAACGCCCACGCCAAGGGTAGAGTAAGAAGGTCCACCTGACAGGTGACATCTCTTGACCAAGCACTTGACCCCACCGGGCCCAGCGCCCCTGGTTTTACCGCTGCCAGCTATTTTAGTGTTTGTTGGTACAGCTTTTTACGAGCGTTGGCGTTGTCCTCCTTTAGTGTGTGTGTGCACGGTTTAATAATCCGGATCGATCGGATGTTTTACTGCTGCCAAAGCTTCCTGCGAGCACGTCGGTTATCTTTGCCCGGCACCGCGACGTTAATTCGAAAAGAGAGGTATAATTATTCCTGGCGGGGCTTTGCGCGACGCCGACGGCGACGGCGACGGCGACGGGATGATTGCGGTGGACGCCTGGCGACAATGGAGGCGGCAGAGAGCGCGCGATTTGTGCGACAATTAACTTTATTAGCCGTGCGATGTTTGCGCTGTCAAACATGGCGATGTCAAACGGGTATTACTTTGTTCGAACGCGAAAATTAGCAAAACGATATTTCATGGCTGTACGTGTACGACGGTTCTCGATCGAACACGATTTGCCAGACCTTAACTTTTCCACGCCCATCGCCGAGGAGGAACGCATTCTTCACGGCTCGTCTTAACGGGGAAAAAACTTGACCCACAAGAACAGCATTTTTTCTTATCCTGCTCATACTACATATAAGAAGGTAGCATTATTTAAAACCGTCCTGATCGTTCGGTAATAACTATCATTTTCTTCTCTAATCTATCAGCACGAAGCATAAAAATATTGACACATGGCCAGCTGTGTGCAGTGAAGGGATAAACGGTTTGCGGTTGTGTTCGACATTCCATTGGCGAGCACCTGAACGGCCCGAGGAGCGCTGGGTGCCTGATGACGTCGCGAGTTGCCGGGCGAAAAGCGAATTGATGCGCGCGTCCATTGCAAAGGACCGGGGACATTACACCGATCGGATCCGTTGGAAGTTCCCATTCACAAAGTCTTTCACAAAGTGCAAAGGGCCATCGCCAAGCCCTGCATCAGTCTAGAGTTTAGCATCGTCCTACATGCGGGCCTACGTGGCGTCAATACTACTCAGCGCGTTAGGCCGACAGGAGGACGACGCGCTTTGATGTCGCCGTCATCGAGTAGCCAGAGCAAATTGATTGCACGCAAACGGGGGTAATCGCGCCGCGGCGTGTGTAGGTACTCACGTACGCCGTCGTCTGTTTATGAAAATAACCGACCCATTGTTCGTTGCAAAATTGTTTCTAATGAAATTACAGAAGATCGGTTTGCTTTTGAGCGTGAGTTGCTCTGCAATGTTGATTATAAACTTGTTGTGTTGTTGCCAGTCATAAGTAAAAGTGGCGTGACGCCGGTTGGTCTGGATGTCAGGGAGACAGTGGATTGCTGTCAAAGAACACCGCCAGGCGCGCTGCGATCACGGCCGTCTCGTTTTTTTCAGTAGTACGGCCTCTAATTGCTCGTCCCGGCTTTTGTGTAGTTGCAACTAAAACATCATTACTACGTGCGGTGCAATGCTGCACGAACGGAAGTGCATGTGCCCGTAGATCGGGGAGAGTTTTTTTAATTGACGTTTTGATCGATGACGGCTAGCTCGTGGTCGTCGTCGTCGTCGACGTCCACCAACGTCCACCAACGTGAAGGCATTTTCACGTTCAGTTTGGTCTCCTCGATCGCCGTCCAACCCGGAAAACGGCGCTCTATGACAATCGGCAGAGACGCTTAAAGAAATCTCCAATTTCCGATTGGGTCCGCGATAAAGATCTAACGCCTCAATCTAGCCGAGCGACTCTTTTGACTTAACGACAAGGTCTACGAGTGGGCTCGGGCGCAAATCGGCGTCCAGGATGACTTTTTCGTTCGACGAGAAGTCTTGGGGACGATGAGACGAAATAAAAACCGGACCGAAAAGTATTTGAGCGTTGAGCTGAGTCTGTTAAAGCCGTGGTTTCAATTATATGAATTTATGCCATACTTTTAATTGCCTTTAAAACTAATTGGCTTTGCAGCAAGTGCGCTCGAGGACGGACACTGTGCTCCACAGGTGTTTAATTTCGTCGCCAGCGCCCACCGCAAGACGGTGCGAGGTGTCGGTACCGTGGACAAACTCGCATGTCGTCGTGCAGGGCACGGTCCGATTGAACCAACCATCGCTTTGTGCGCCTGGGAATCATATGACTCAGATGAGCAAGTGTGCGGTCGTTATTATTATTTTGCACCAAAGATTCCAGCAATTTTCGTTCGGTACCAACCCAAGGAAGTAAGAAAGAAAAGAAACGCAGGTTGGTAGCACGTCTGCCGTGAGCTCCATTCATGTTACGCCTGATTGACCACCGCATTGGGTGCGACAGAGACCTACCGAGACGAGGATGGAGGACGATACGTGATCGTCGACGCGACGTGTTCATTTCTCGTATGATACACTTTTTTAAGCGGCGTTCCTCGCGGCCATCCGCTCGACGGCGTCCTCTCCGCTCGACGGCCACGGCTCGGCCACGGTTCGACCGGGCCGTTCGTCTGGCGGCCACGGGGCCAACTATTTAATTGATAAGGAATTTACTCCGTGCTTTTTTTTTATGAAGTTATCTGAAGATGTGAGTTATTGCATTTTCCAAGCCAAGGAACGCGGTCTATATTCTAGAGAGAGGACGGTTTCCAATATTTCCTCCCCAGTTGCTTCCTGACGTGGGTCGGGGGGAAAGGGGGGCCGGGGGAGGCGATGCCCAGCGCTCCATGACGAGGGGCTCGATTTTATTTGCCGAAATCTTCGCTGCACTACGGCGATGCTAGATTGGGCGCTGCTCCCACAGAGCTAGGCGTTCAGATCGCAGTGAACACTGTGTAGGTACCTATATCGTGCCAAACGGCCGACCAAACTGCCGACAAGATCGCCATGCGAGATACCGCGTGATATAGCCACGGCGAATTACCTGATACGATATTTGCTTGGACTGGAAAAGAAATGCGCTCCGTCTCGGCCGCAATTTCACGAGGACGCCGTTATAGACAGGTTGTAATTGATCGACGCTACGTGTTTCTGCGTGCAGAGGTAGGTGCGCGAAGGAGGTCGCTGTGCACCGTGGAAAAACAAACAACGTGCGTCGAGAGACTGGCCACTTTGAACCCAAGCACGTTCGCAGACTAATTATTGATTGATCGCTTCCACTCACTATTAGCTGCAGTCGATAGAGTCGTGAGATATCCACACCTATGCTGCAACCCATCGCGTCTGCAGGCGATGACCGACACCCGCCACCTGCAGGTGCGTATCTACTTTGCTGAGGAACCGAACGGTTTGTCGTGTTGGAAACACTTGTCTTCGTGAGATCACCGAAGTTAAGCAACACTGCCCTGAGGGTGACCATCAAATAGTTTTTTGAATTCCTGTTAGTGATATCGACCCTCATAAGATCGGAAAGATCAGCGAAGTTAGCTAAATTACCATCATACACACGACCAGGTCTGTTTGGGAGAGAGGTTAGAAGGGATGAGACAGCATGAGAGTATATAGATGAGATATTATTTAAATTGCAAACGCTTGCAATGCGCGGGGTATTTCATTATTATCAACACTATAACCGTCTCAAAAATTGATGCCCAAACGGGGACATATCAAAATAAAAATACACATATATCATGTATCACATATACATACATCAAATACACTAAAATTGTCTCAAAAAGCCAGTGTCCAAGTAGCTTAATGGGTTAGAGCAACACCCGCGATAGGTGGAGATCGTGGTTCGTGTCCCCGTTTGGGCATCAATCTTTGAGACGGTTATATTGTTCATGATAATAAAATAGCATGAGAGTCTTTAGAAGAAATCTGATTTAAATTGCAAACGCTTGCGCGGGGTATTTTATTATTATCAACACTATAACCGTCTCATGGGCATCAAATTTTGAGACGGTTATTGTGTTGATAATAATAAAATAGCACGAGAGTATGGATTTATGGAGGAATCCTGTCATTCGAGTTGTACCGTTCTTCCGAAGGGACGTTAAGCCGGTGCTCTACATTGGTGCTCTTCGACAGGAGTAGGCTACGTGCCGGCACCGGATTTCTTCTCCTCTCTTCTAATGTAGGTAAAGTGTATTAACATTAATCTCAATTATCAACGCCACCAGACCAGTGACACAGGAACAGTTGTCAAAACAACGCGTCGTTAAACACCACAAATCAATCGATCAATTTTAAGCGAAGGCGGATGTTTGCAGAGATGCTCTATGAAGGTGAGTTGCGTTTAGCAAGAGTTTGCCGAATGAAAAGCCGCCGAATCAGCCAGACCAGTGGCAAGTGTCCTCGAGGTAAGACCCGTGTGGACGACGTCGAGTGCTCTCCACGACGGAAGTTACCAATGTTTTGCCGCGAGAGCGCGCCGCCGGGGAAAAGCCGGAAAAGCCGGAAAAGCGTCTCGATCGCAAAAGGTCGGAGATGCAAAAAGCAGGTGGCCACTTCAAGCATCGCTTTGTTGAAACTGTTGAAAGGGGGTCGGGAAGATTTGGTTTGGGATCGTTTTTTTTTTTAACATGATGGGAATTCCATCGAAAGGTTCTAATGTGTTAAATGTTTCTGCTTTTTCGAGCATTGTTATCAATGACCTATGACCTCGAAACAACTATATCTAAACACCATGCCTGACCACAGTTTACACGGACAATGTTCAGAACGTCCTGTTGTCGACAACTCCATCACAAGGCAATGCACATGAAATGAGCCACAACGCCATCCTCCTTCACAGGAAACACCGGCACCTCTTGTTTTTCCCGGCGTCTTTTCGGGACAAAGAAAAACTTTCTCGTCGCATTGTTAATTATTTATTAGTCAAGTTTGCACGTCCAGACAGCGTGCGCTAGCGTTCGCGCACGCGCACGCTAGCGACTAGCATAGTCGGATGATGAAGCGTTTCCTTGGCAACGCGGGAAATCACGAGGCGCCCGTCAGATGTCCGCGAGGATGACAAATAGCGCGGCCTTCTTTATCTTGAATGTCAAAACATAACGCGAAACGGTTTGTTCGTGGTGGCCGCGACGTGGTTGGCGGGGACTCCACGTTGTAGTGCTGGGGGAGGCGTCGTGGATAGGCCCGGGCCTGGAGAAAACGCCGACCCTGCGTTTGGGTGCAGTCAGCGGTGCACGGGAAGGTCAAGTTCGTAATTGATTGATTTTTTGTGTTTAACGACGCACTGTTTTGACAAGTGAGTCTGTGGCCCTGTCATAATTAAGCCCGTGAATTAGTAAGTGATTGTGCGGATGATAATGGCCCAAACATAGCCTTCAAGCGAGGTTCATAGTCCTATCGAAACCGCTTTAAGGCGACCACCGGCTCAACATCCCTCACCGTGCCAGCGAATGTCGTTCAGAGTCGCTAACTCTGAACAATGTTCTCGTGGTGAAACACGTGCCCATCGATAGTGCGGCCGTCACGGCTTCCCGGCATGCCCGACACAGACACGTCTCAAAGTTCAAGTGTTTTGCACGATTCGATGTCACCGCCGCGACGTTGACAAAGCCGCGCCTTTGACGCCCTAATTTAGCGTCGCGACGCCGGGGACAAGTGCAGTCGATCAAAGACGTGTAATGACCTCGCCGAGATCGTGACGTCGTCGTCGTCACCCGACACCTTTGTCTGCCGGAGACACGCAGATCTGAGAGAGTCTTGAAAAGTGCAGGACTTTGATTATTTAGCTTCGCTATGCTGGGTGAGAGCTTTCACTGAGACGCTGGCTACTGAAGTTTACTATCACCAAGCTTAAAGCAGGGTGATTTGGTTCCTTGACCGTTAATACGGCGTTGCTACGCAATAGAAAAAGCCTGAGCTTTGTTTTAATTGCTATCTAATCCAATGCATTGCATTGCGGTTTGTATGTGCCTTACATCAAATAACCTCGCAAGTCAAAGTTGCCTTTGCCATGAGAGACGGAGGTTCTTACCACCATACATCGTTAATCTAACCCTTGTCTCTGGCTTTTCTCCTAGCAATCAGCTACTGCATTTAAGCTTGCATTTCCTCGAACTAGCCTGGAAACTTGTCGGCAAGTCGCTGCAAGAAGCTGCCGCCATGTTCCCCGAGGTCCCGAATTCGACACCCCCCCCAACCGTCTTGCCCTGGTGGCTGACTGACGAACATCACCTAACTAGCTAAGTAATGGTTCGATAGATTGTAAGAAACTTGTGCCAAGCTCGGCAAGTTTGCCGGGGAAACGTGTGCACTGTTTTGCCTCTAATGGGGGGGGGGGGGAGGGGTGGAGTGTAGACCCCCCCTGACTCGATACTTCCCAACTCGTTAGCCCCAAATATGTTGCCCGTGTGAGGATCACTTACTACCACCCAGATCCACCGAACTGCGTTTAATAATACAAAGAGATCTGCGCCGCCAGCCGAGCGTAATGGCTGTAAATCTCTGCATGTACCCATCATAGGGTGTCGGTACACCACGCCACGCCAAACAAACAAACTAACAAAACTAACTGCCAGAGTTTCCTTTTTATATATTTTTTTTAATTAGTCGCGACAAAGTTTTATCCGAGGTCCTATCTAAAATTCATTAAAAAGTTATTTCTGACATTTTTTCGTCTGTTTCCATTTTTTTCCTTGGCGCAGATCGGTGGAAAACCGCGCGCCGAGGCAAATTTATAGTTTTCCACGCTGCGCGGATAAAAAGTGTGCGGTCCGTCGCGCGACATAAATCAGATCTCTCGATAAATTACGCGCGAGTACTCGTACGGTACCGCGTGTGCAGTACTTCGATTTCATCTCGGATTATTAATTCGCCGGCCCAGCATTGCTGTTGTTTCAGAGCGGGATGCGGTCCATGGCGGCTGCTACGAGTTCGCGAGCTCTTCCGCACTTTGCCCCAACGCCCCCCCCCCCCCCCCCCGTCCCCCACGACTCCACCGCCCTCGAACGAGGACAGTATGAATTATGAGATATCCATACATTCATTTCTACCTGTCGTCGGTGCATGGCGACTGGAAAACACTCTGCGACGCGTACCCCGAGACGTCCCCGATCTGGCTAATGACACCGATCCATTTCCTCGACTTGGGACGCATTTCCTTCTCAGTTGAAACGTGCATTGTTCTGCTCCTTTGTCCCCGGGCTCCCCGCGTGGGGTGCTGACGATGCCCTTGTCCCCCGCCCCCTCCTGATTAGCTCGGGACTGCAGCCCACTTGATTACCGGCGATCTGATCGATTAGCCGGCGCGTGATTGCGTGCCGCGTGAGGGTAGCCGCTGTGCCGACGGCGAGTAGAAGAAGTCGGTGGGCGCTAAATTGTCGCAATCAATCGGTCGATCATGCGATTCGATTGGGAGCGTTTACTGTGATTGACGCGTAGGTTGACGGATACTCACACGAGATAGAAACGCCCTGACTCCAGGTGTGCCTATAGAGGTGTGGATGTAGACGTGGGAACCCTCAGAGCGATGCTTACCTGGAACGACAGAAAACGTGTGTTAAATTTAGCATCGTTTAGCGCCATATCGCGTTCAATACCGTGACTTGGAAGCCATGCATCACAGAGGCTGTGGGGAGTGCGATCCCTCTAATTACAACACGTTGCCAGGCATGAATTAGAGCCCGTCTGCAAGTTTGGCACAACATACGTGGAGTGATATCACTTGAAGACGCCGAAAGTTGATGTGCGAGAAGCAACCCTTGCCCCCCCGGCCGCTCCTCTCCAAGTCCTAGACCCCCCCAACATAACATCTCGTCTGAAGTCTCGTCGGGGGGCTGGCTGGCCCCGTCCGGGCATAGGCACACACACACAAGTCAAAGTTGCCCTCCGTGCTGGTGAACAGTCAAAGTTTTAACGAGCTCCCAACTCTCCGGCCAACTCGGTGGCCGCATGCATTAGCCGCGAAGAAGCGACCCCCTACCCACCCACCCACCCACCCACCCACCCTTCAGCCGAGATTAGGCGGCAGGCGGACAAATCTGCCTTGAAATTCGACGCCGCGTGAGAACTCTCTGGTGAACGCCGTGCGATGCTAACGCAGCACTTGTACATGCCGAGCGAAAACTTTTTGGCCGCGCGGCAATTGGAGGCATTCATCGCGCGGAGAGGATCGAAGTCGGGACCTTCCACTCGCGCGGGCCGCGCGGCGTCGAAGCGTCTCTTTTTTTTTGAAAACGCTACGCCGACGATTTGTCAGCCCGTTTGGCACAAAGTTTGATTAAAACCGCTGATTTACGTCGAAACAATTGTCGAAATCCGAGCGCCAATCGAACGCACAATTCACTGGAACAGATTGCGCGCTCCGATGCGACAGATAAAGGAATCTGTTTTATTAAACCGTGGCAACGCTAGAGGCCGTGGCAATCTGGGCACAACACCATCCATGTACACACATGGCGAATGGTTGGCAGGCAGCGTCGATCGAGCATATCTTTTATGCAGGAAGCGCCTGACAGGACCGCGCCGTGCGTGCAAATGGAGTGTCGCACTGACCCCCGCCTAATCAGCCCCCCGTCCCGTCCCGTCCCGTTCAGGGGTGGGCAGGGGGGTGCTTGTAAATCACCCAGCGCGCTTGCAGGTGCCGGCCATTACGCGCCAACGCACTCGTACGCGTGGAATATGAATGATTGTGACAACGCAGCCTTCTGCCGGGTCCCCCGAATCGACACATGTAATGAACTCTGATGAGGGATGGAGGACGGGGGATCGATTCGGCCCGAGCGACTGTTTTGCGCCATGGATACTGGAGGATGGGGGGGCGTTAAAATTGGCACGCATTAACGGAGATGTTAACCGTGTTGACCTTCGCGTTTAACACTTGACCGTTTGTAGGTATGGCAGGGCTCGTACCGAGTGAAAATCAAGCTGGGAAGGATTGGATTTGACAAAAATTTATTCGCCTTGATTGTCAGCCTCTCGACAGCATGGATTTGTGAAGGAACCTAGCTGTTTGAGTTGTACCGTCCTTCGGAAGGGGTTTTAACGCAGTGCTTCGTTTGGTGCTCTTCGACAGGAGTAAATATTACGGTAGGTGTAACCCGCATACAGGGGCTTGCTCCGTGTCTTGCCGTCGACAACCTCGCAGTGTCAACGTCCTGGACGTCGTATTCCTTTGTGCGTGAGCCATCGTATCGCTCCTGCATCTCGCATACAACGCCTACCCCTTGACACAAAGACTCCCGCAGATGTCCCACGATACCCGTGAGCTTAAGGCTATGCAAATGGTCGGCGTTTCACAACCCCTCTCAGTTCTCGGCTAACAAACGCCTCCGGCTCTCGACTGAGTTCGAAATCGCCCCCCCCACTTTTTGGCTGCATTTACAAGCACGACGTGACGACGCCGACGCCGACGCCGTGGCAATAACTATCCGGCCGCGCGGCAGGCGAGCAATTACAGTTTGTGCTCGTGCAAGGTCGGAAGGAATTAGTTTGGAATTTCGTCGCTAACTTTGCGGTGGCGCTCGTGGGAAAGTGTCGTCGTTTGTTTCGCGACGCGCGTGCTGGGCATGCGCAGCGTGTGCGCACATTACACTTTGAAGGGAAACTTATTGTGACAAGAGAGAGAAGCGACAATTAGTTTTTGCCACAAGAAACAATGAGATTTGAACGAATGAATGACTTTTTTGACATTGCCAAGGGTTAACATTGGCAAAGTTATGCTAGGCGGCTTCCCAGTGCCAATTTTAAGAGAAAACGAGCCGGCAACATGTGGTAGCAAACCTCTAAAACTAAATTATTACAACTCAAAAAATGTCTATCATATTTTGAGGTTCATTGGCGATCATTTGAGTGTAAACCAGGCTCAAATGCGAGCGGTCTGCGAGAAATAACGAAATTAAATGTCTTAACCCTCAAAAAGACGGTGACTCACCTATCATTTTCATTGGTAACAGTTGGTTGGTTGATCGATCGGTATTAAGATAGTTTAACACTGTAACCAAAACAGACCAAATAATCTAACTATGAACAGAACATAGTTAATCGATGCTCTGTTCCAGGTAATAGAGATCGCTTTTAAACAGGACCAGAGCAGAAGATGGATACCACAACAGCTTAGGTAACAAGGTATGGCTTCTTCGAATCATCGAGTCAAAACGTGGGCGTCTTTCAGGCAGCATAATCAATACAGCAAAGTAATAGGCTGCAAATGTGTGCGTCTCTCTTTCCTCTGTGCTTCTAGATTTGCTTTTTCTTGCCAGAAATCTTCACTAATGGCGATTCGTTAGCGGATTAAAGCACAAGAAATGCTGCGAAATCGTTGCCCAAATTGGTTCGGATCCCAGTCGACGTGTATTTGCTTTAAATATCCGTCTTGGCTGCCGTGGCGAACGCCGTTTCTCTTTCGATGAGTGTTCTATCATCCAGTGGCTAATGGCATTGACTCTAAGACGAATATTTCAGTGAGGTGACGGTGAGCTAAGCTGAACCGGGACTTAGCAAAGCGAACAAGACCGTATGCAATACACTTTATCGCACACCTGTTGACGACGTGGCGGTCCCGAGATTTTCAAATTAAAAATCGAACTTTTCCCCGCCCGTCATTGAATCGGCTCCAGCCATCGACACTTTTAAAATAAATATCTTCTTGCAGTCTCACGCCGAACATTTGACATTCAATATTTTCGCTTTCTTCTTTCTTTCTCTTTCTTCTTCGTCTGGCTCTCTCGCGAGAGTTAATAATTCATGCGGCGAGGTCTCACTCGCGGCGACGCCGTGACGTCATCGATTAGCATCGGGCGTCGCGGCGCTTGCTAGCTACCGACGCCGAAATTTATAAGTGGTTTTTATAAGAAATTCTGCCGAGCCAAAGAAACGTTCGTGGAAATAACTTTGCGTTTGACAATTTCTTCGACGGCGCGGCGTGATTGAAGAGATTAAATTGTCAAGAGGATTGAAATAAGCAACTCGTCAACACATACGACGCCACCGGGCTTCCTCATCTACCTGCTAGGCTAAGTTAGGTTCATCATCATCCTCATCATGACCCACGCCATTAGACCAGGTGTAGAGAGCTTCATGTTGATTGACTTTACTCCTGCGCTAGTCCGTGTCCACGTACAACAGGCAGCCGATCGTTTGCTCGCCAAGGAAATTGGGTTATGATTGGTCGTCGCGGTCGGCGTCCGTTGACTTTGCAATAATTAGCAAGTCGAGCGTCGGCGTCGGGCGTCGGACGATTTCCGATGGCGGTAATCGGCCTCGACCAACGGAAAACCATGGCAACCGACTTGATGATCTGACGCGCGTGGAAACCAATTTCCAAACGTGTGCATACGAAACTAGCACACACAAACGTGTGTAGGTACACAAGAATAAAAACAGAGAAGAAAACATGCCGGTGATAACGAGTTAATTGAATTAACAATCATCTTTTCCATTACAATGTTTACAGAGGCAATGCAATAAACTGAACGGGAGGAATTTCACACAGCGAATAGGAATGAAATTTTCACTAACTCCGAAGAATTATCGCCGAATTGCAAAGTCGGTTCGCAGTTTACACTGTTATTCTACCCTGGCACGGGGAATCCCAATTCTCGCATCGGGTATGCAGTATCCGCATGGCGGTGCCACTCTTTAGAGTAGCAGAGTTAAACATGTAATTAGGCATTGCACTGCACACTGGCTGCAAATTCGCAATTAACTCGAACAATATATCGAAGTTCGCGCAAACCCTCCAGTAAGCCGGACACAATACGCCGTTCAGGCGCTCGACAAAAGCTGCATTATGGTGTCGTTCAATGCACTGGCCGTGTGTTCGCTGCACTGGCCGTGTGTTCGCTGCACTGGCCGTGTGTTCAATGCACTGGCCGTGTGTTCACTGCACTGGCCGTGTGTTCACTGCACTGGCCGTGTGTTCTCTGCACTGACCGTGTGTTCACTGCACTGACCGTGTGTTCACTGCACTGGCCGTGTGTTCACTGCACTGGCCGTGTGTTCACTGCACTGACCGTGTGTTCACTGCACTGGCCGTGTGTTCACTGCACTGGCCGTGTGTTCACTGCACTGGCCGTGTGTTCACTGCACTGGCCGTGTGTTCACTGCACTGGCCGTGTGTTCTCTGCACTGGCCGTGTGTTCGCTGCACTGACCGTGTGTTCGCTGCACTGGCCGTGTCGGAACCTAGTTGCAAAGCACCGGCTTCCGTCAGAACGCGCGGTAAAATTGCGTCACAGAGTTGGTGTCGTTCTCGCTAGGAGCGCTGGTCGCGCAAGTCGGCCGGAAGTGTCGTTAGGGCGGATCATGTGCGGCCATCTTTCACGTTTGGCAAGTGCAAGATGGGAGCTGACGCTTGCCATTGGTCGGGAACGGATGTTCACGATGCAAACACGGCCCGGTGTTTAGTTTTGGTGCCTCACGAAAATTGGTAACCTCCTTGTGAAGGGCCTCCACGTGGTTGTCGCTAGTTGATGGTATATGTCAAAACGTCATTCCGCTTGGGAACATTTGGAGGAAGCACACCTTCTTACGATCATCCTGGGGTTGTTAACGTTGAAGGAAATTGTCGTTTCCCGGGGTTAATTTAAGCAGGAAACGAGATTCATCGTGCACGGGAATCCCTGCAGACGGTCGAGCTTTATCCCAAACTTTTCTGTCGCGCAGTGAGCTTTGGAAAGTGTTTACGTCACTGAAAATACTTCTTTCCTCTGTCGGTATTTACGATTGATATATTTTTAAAAGTTTAGCAACAAATCTTTTTGGTGACGCGATCTCGCAATAAATATTTTATGTGTTTCACACGTGGCACGCCGGGGTAAAGGTAGCTACTAGCGCTCGATCGGCCGTAAAACATAACTCGCCCCTTGCTTCCAAACGGCGGTGGATTTTTGTTCGCTTTTCATTGCCTCGAGATCGATCTTGGCGGCCGTGACGAGCGGCAGTTTGCTTCCCGTGCAAACACTCTGCGTGGCCGACTGGCTCGCGGCTCGCGGCTCATTTGTCTTGAATCCACATACCATGCAACGGGATTCATTTCAAATGAAAATACGCACTTTTTGTGTTTAACGGCGCACTGTTTAACAATGTTGCTGTCACAGGCTTCATAAAATCTATCTACACTACAGCCGATAAGCTAGCTGAGGTATTTTATCATTATGAACACTATAACCGTCTCAAAAATTGATGCCCAAACTCGAACCCCGATCTCCACCTATCGCGGGTGTTGCTCTAACCCATTGAGCTACTTGGACACTGGCTTTTTGAGACAATTTTAGTGTATTTGATGAGAATGACGGATCTCCAAGGAGTAGAACCAAGAGGCTGTGAATACTCACAGTCACTCTGATTCTAGTGACGCTATACCACGTCACAATCATTCAATCTCGAGTGACTCCGATTTGACGTTGGATGGGTTAAAATTTTAGATGAAATCTTCTTTAAATTGCAAACGCTTGCAATGCGCGGGGTATTTTATTATTATGAACACTATAACCGTCTAAAAAATTGATGCGCATTGCAAGCGTTTGCAATTTAAATAAGATTTCATCTAAAAAACGTCTGCAGAGGTGTTTGTACCTCATGGTTGATGTCACTTGTTTCTAATGAGATTGGAATCATGATGTAAAGCAATGCACAATTCATTTTTCCCATCATCTGTCCTCCACTTTAAGGACGAACATGTTTGGGAGGTCCTGGCCTCAATGCGATCAGCAATTTGCTGTCGACCTAGACGTAGCTTTAATAAATAATTTCAGCTGGAATTTCAAAATAAAAGCAAAGCTTGACCTTCGAACTTCGATTATAAGTTTGAAAATAACAACCCACTACGTTGCGAAAACTTATCCGTAGCCAAGCTGTCAAATGCAAAACTGTGCATTTTCATAATTCCTTTGAGATGACCCATTGAAGTGAAATGAAAACGTATTAGACTCGAGAAAAAAATACAACCCTCCGTACAACCCGCTAGCCACTCTTCAAGCCTCTGTATTTCCACGTCGGGGCAGACAACGCCGACCCCCGCCCCTTGCACATCCCACTACGTCTTTGAAGGAAACTGGGCCATCGCCTGGTTTCCCACAGCGATGCCAGCGCCCCTACAAGTTAATTGCTTCCACACCCCGAACAATTTGCTTGGCGCGTTCAGAAACGTAATCAACGCCGCCGTGTAAGACACGTGACGACCTCCGCACTGCACGGCGACATGGAGACTGAAATCGGATCCACGGAGGCTCATCCATCAAACAATAGGCCGAGGTTCACTCTGTTATACACGCTACATGCTAATGAGCGAAGGGGGGGCATGTCAATCCGCCGCGACGGCCGCGTGTGGAGGGAGCGGGGGGGGGGGGGGGGAGATGCCGAGGACACCGTCGAGACAATGGGGCGAAAACCCGGCGCTAATCGTGAAATATCGAGGCATACGTATAATGAGGTCTCCCATACGGGAGAAGCTTCTTCAGGATGTAATACCTTAGTACGCTACACTCCCACGCGAACGCTATCTGTCTGGATCGCCCCAAAGCCGGGCGAATTACCTTTGAGTGGTGGGTGCCAGTCGGCCGTGCTCAAACGGCGTCGTTTCGCGGGAATTCGTTTGAGTCGGGGCGGAGCGGCGGGCGAAAGTCCAACTCGTAACTTAGCGCGAAGCGGCTGCAGATCTATAATACGCTGGGCTCGCGGCAAGCGGCGGGGAAGCCATTACGGACGACGGCGTCCTCCCGCTCGTCGACCTCCAATCCATTCACTTGCACGGCGATAAAAAATAATTACATCTGACGCTTTTTCTCTGGTTATTTTCAACAATAAAGTCGTTGTCCCTATTCTAGCTGTAGCTCCCTACATATAAGTTGTCTCTCTACACGGCGATGATTATGATAACCCCGAAACGTTTCGGGCATTCTGCGAGCGTGCCGGCCTAATCAAAGGCCCTCTAGCCTCCCCCGGGATTCGATTGACCCTCCGCGTGGTATCTCCTTTCGCCGCCCCCTCGTAATCACCCCCACGAACGTTGCTCATCGCCCCCACCCCCTGGACGGCTCCCTTCGGGGCATGGCCGCATTTCGCCGGAACGACGCCGATGTTGCTGACTTTCAAGCCGCCCTTATTTCGCGAGCACAAGACTTCGAACTGGGATGACTCATCACTGTGTGCTGGTATGCCGTCCAAACGCATGTGCGAGGAGGAAGTTTTAAAGCCACTTAAACGGGGTCATGGCTGTCAAATAAACTGAATCCTGTAGGTGGCGTCTTCACCCTCTTGCACAGAGTTTTCTAACCTTAGTACATGAATCACGGTGCTTTGGTCTAAACATCCCTTTTGATACGGGGTCGAGATACGGAGTCAAATCCATGCCCTACACTACACCTGAGGCGCCCTGATTTCCAACAACCCCCCGACCCTCAGCCAGCCAATAACGCTGCCAGCCCCCGACACGAACTTCTCAGAAACGTGTGACTTGGTGACGTAATCCCCGTGCTAATAACGCGTTCATGCACGCACGTGCAAGATTTACCCTTTGTCACCCCATTACTGCTTGTATCGCAAGCCTCCCACCCTCGCACACAATAGGTAACCCCCCCCCCCCCCCTCATCTCCCCGACGCCAACGTCGCGACGGATACGTTACACCGTGATATCGGGCCGGCGACGGATCCTTGCGGAACGCCGCACACAATGCCACCGCATTAATCATGTATACGATTTGTACAAAAGGGTTAGTTAGTGTTTTGACGTGGCAGATGTCGGCTCGGGTTTCCAGCCGAAACCACGCGGTGAAATTAACATATGCGGTTAATTGGCATTCTCTATTAATGACTCGGTGTACGCGTGTACTACGATGGGTGGCTGGGATGCGTGACGCTCTCCATACGCACGTCGCAATGATCGATGGCGGTTTGACAGGGACTTTCTGGACGAATGTCGCTGATTTGGCGCCATTTGGGAGTCGACCGCCGACCCGTGCACACTTGCGACAACACACGGCGCTAGTCGCTTGTTTTGACAATTGCCATTCGAGTAAACATTGGAGAACCGGCGGTTTGCGACCCAGTGGTCGTGATTGCATTGGAGCAAGTGATTAATGCAATGCGCCGTGACTTGTTTGTCGGAGCGTTTGTCACGCTTTGTGCGTCGCGGGGAAGCCGTCGTCGCGCGGTGCAATTAAAACGTCGTCGTCGTCGTCGTCGTGTTCTGAGCCAGAACGGCGTCCTGGCGACACGGCGATCCGTCTTAATAGATGACCATGCTCGACGCTGCAATCAAACGAGTGGGCGTGTCGTTTGAAGACCATTCGCTCGAAGCGCCACTATCGCACAAGGGCAATTAGCGGCGAGTGGTGGTCGTCATAAAGGCATCCTAGTAACGACCCTCTGCCTCTGCCGGGCCGGGCACAGAGTCGAGGGCGTTGTTGTGATTGCCAGGCCACTTTGGGACGGGCTAAAGTTTTGCATAACATAAGAGCGAACTCGTATGTAATCAGTTTAAGGACCGTTTGAATGGCTGACCTGACGAGGAGTGATTTGCGTCGAGTTGCGCGTGCGTGAACGCAAAGACGCGGTATTTTTTTTTAAATTGGCTCGTGCTATTTTCGTTTGGAACACAAATGGGCTGGAATATTTCCCCTGGCGGAGGAAATTAATTAACATTTTCCGGTGATTGTCAAAGAAAATTATGCTCGGTTATTGGAGAGTTCGTCAAGAGTGCCGTGACGGGTTTCCCGGCGCCTTTGAATGGTTCGAATCACGACGCCGCTTTCCCGGGGGCTACGATATCGGAATTTCGGGGTCTTCATTTCGGGCTTAATCGATGTTCAGAAGAGAAAAAGGTGATTTAAGTCTCCAGAAATAATGGATCATTACGTCATCCTTCGGCTTAATTCGTTCGCTCCTGCTCGCTCCCTTCGCGGCTTTGTTTGGGAAAGAACCAAAGAAATTATCGGAAAAATGCTAGGAATCTCCATCTCGGGAAGCTCGCCCACGTCTTGAGCGCCGCGGCGGCCAATCCTCTTATCCTGGCAGCAGTTAAAGCTGAGCACCCGGCGTGGCGCTTGCCAAAAGAATAAACAGCGGCCGCACTCGCATGGGCAAATAACAATAAGCACATAAAGAGGGGGATCTTTATTAATATGACGCCGTTCAAGACGTTGGCCGTGCACCAAATAATCACTTAATTGTGCATAAATCCCCCCCCCCCCCCCCCCCCCCCCCCCCCCCGCCGCCGGTCTGCGTTCGACAACCCTGCTTCTGTCGCCGACGTCTGGTCGCTCATCTCCCGGATTAGTCCCGGAGTTGCGGTCTCCAGACGATCCCGATCCTCCAGCATAGAGGCCAAGGACACGCTGACAGTGAATCATCTCCATTCACCTGTCGACGAGGCTAATATTTCCACGGTCTTCTCCGTGTCAGAACACGGCACTCTTGATGTAATCGCGGCGGTCTGACTCAGTTCCTGCCGTGACGTAGTGCTCCGACTAAAATTACGATCAATCAAGGGTCGCCTCCTGGCATCATCCCCGGCGCGGCGAGCACGGCGAAGACTTGGCCGAGATGAGGTCATAACTCAGACGTCAGTGCATTACCGCGCAGCTTATTCCGAGCGATTCAATCGCGGCGAAGGGGTGCAAGCAATTTGTATTTCCATTGCTTTGTCCGCACGGCGCAAAAAAAAAAAATCCGCACCATTTTGTTCGGCTCACACTGGCCTTGCATGGTCAGTATCAGACTGGCTGGTGCGATGACCTGCGCGCGCGCGCACGCTCGGGGAAAGTCTTTCTCTACGCGGGACGTGCGT
Organism: Protonemura montana; assembly: GCA_947568835.1. Classification (NCBI taxonomy): domain Eukaryota; kingdom Metazoa; phylum Arthropoda; class Insecta; order Plecoptera; family Nemouridae; genus Protonemura; species Protonemura montana. Next base: position 26,055,641 of record OX387603.1, on the reverse strand, counting down.
GAGAATAGCGACGCACACGAGAGTAAACAACGAGACCTGGCATGCAGTGAACCGTTTCCAGGACGCCGTGGGACTGTCGGCTGTTTTTTCTCGTTTTGCTGCGCGACAGTTAGAAAAATTGGTGCTGTAAAAATGTCGCGATTACGGGGGCGTCTATGGGACCGAGGCCAGCATGGCGGTTACACGCCGTGTTTGGACGTCTGATTGGTATGACCCTTCCGAGTGAAACGCCCCAAAAATGGCTAAGCAAGGAAGGAGAGCGGCGTTGAATTCACATTGTAGGGAGATATTATTTCTGTTTTTTCTTGTTGGCGAGCACTAAATCTTGCCCGGCCTCGCACCGAGGTTACCCTTTGACCTCGTCCACTCTCTCTTCGCCGTCATTCGAGGGGGGTGAATCCCACCCCTTTCGACGACGTCTCCATCGTCGTCTTGTCGACGCTTCCACCGGCGCTTTCCAATTAGCAAGGCACTCACAAGACGCATTCAATTTCATTTGATTAGACCGCGTTAAGCAAACTCTAGCCAGTGAATGCCTGACGGCGTCCTCCCCACGGGGCGCCGGGCTATCCGAGAGCTTATGGCATAATTTAAGAAGATTACTGGAGTCCTCGGGGAATACTCATAATGAAACTTTTGTCCCCGGCGCCATTGTAGCCGACGAATACGACGGCGTCGTAAGCGGCTCGCCGAAATCAAGCTGGAACTTAATATTTGAACTGTTAGAATGGAACAAAAAGTCTTGATCCTCTTAATCTTTTTTCATGCGGGGACGTCTTTCACCTCCCAGTGTATTTCTTGCAAAGCTCTTTGCAAGGCGCAAGCCAAACAGTGTTTTTTATGCAGACAAACGCCTCCTTTGCTGACGTCGTACGTCTTTGACCCCCCGAGTAATTATCTCCGCGACGCCGTCGACAACATGCGAGTCATCCGTCGCGTGCATTTTGCAATGCTTAATCACTTTATTGGCCCAATAAAGCTTGGTTGGTCCAGGTATACCGATGCCCTCGACTTGGCATCTGGCGTGGAGCGTCACGTGGCGGGGAATACAATAGACATGGCAGGACGCCCACGACCTCGCCGAGGGGCGAGTGTGCGAAAACGGAAACAATACAACGCCCTCCCCCCTCTCAATCGAACGCGGGGGGAGCAGGAAGTAGCCGTTCGATGGGCTCTGTTGTCATAGCGATATAATGACAATATTGGCCGCAGAATGAGTGCGCTCCATGACAAGGTAAACACATGGCCGACATGTGCGAAGCCCGCGGTACGAATTGAAACTTGCTCGTTTGAACGCTTTCATGTCGTGTACCGTACATTTTTATATACTTTAATTACCGCCAATTTTGTTTTGCACGGTGTAAATTTTTTTTAGATGAGTTTTACCACCGCGCCATGCGCCGTCCCCCGATTCTGCTTCCACAAAGGTTTTACAACGCATGCTAAACGCAATTCTCCACGCAAACGTTGCGCGCAATAAAAATGAGCGTTTAGCGAACAACAATGGGCCTGGTCTCGCGCATCTGTCAGATTGGTTAATGTCGTGGAAACTATCGCGCTGGTATACGGCCACCACACGCATGTGCGTACTGCGTGCGTTATTATTTACACCCTCGGTGTCATTCCACGCACACACACACACACACGCACACGCACACGGTGTGTGTACAGAAGTACACTGGGTGGAGGTGTGGGTGGACCTCTGTATATTAGCATTTAGTCCAGTCAATTTAGCATGACAAGTGAGCCGACGCGACTCCGTGTGAATTACTGCGTTTTTATGTCGTCGCCTTGTGTGTGGCTTCGCGGGCATTGTGCACAGATCACATGAGAGCGTTGTCGCCCCCCCCCCCCCCCCCCCCCCTCCCGGCCCATCCCCTCCACGCACAACTCTGCCGTATAGTGCGTAGCACAGAATGCGAGTAATGCCTTTGTACTTTGTAATGATGGCCCCATAAATTGCGTTGCTATTTGTTGAAACAATGTGCACATGTGCTGTGGGTTGTTGGGCATTTTTCAGGACGAATGTTGGATTGACACGATTCATGGAGTGGATTGAATCGCTCGGTTCGTTGACGGGGTTTCAAATGATTGACCTGCTAGTAGCTATGTCTCTGTGAGCGTTGTTTTGTAAAGTAAAAGGCATGCATGCCTTTCAAATTGGGGCTTAGAATGATAAAAAAGCACGCTTTTTTAAATTGGTTTTTTGAAAATTATTGCTACTTTCTGTAAAAGTGGACACTAGTTTGTAAGCCGCAAAGCGTGGCGTTGGCTTTGTGCTGAATTACTGTACTTTAATCTACTGTCTTGTAGACGCCACGTCGCGGTCTCAACTCCCTCGTCGCCAGACGCTCCAACTTCTTTCCCCCGCCGCAAGGATCGTCCATTTGAGTCTGACCCTTGTCCGTGACAAGGGTCAGACTCAACGCCGACGTCGTTGTGATTCCGGCCGCCTCCTCTACGGCGTCGTCAATGCGTCTTCCAATCAAGTCACTGATTTTGAACATCGCTCTGATTTGACCGCGTTTCCTGCGAGAACCGGCAACATGCGCTCATCGCGTTCAGCGCTCACCTGCGAGCAGCGCTCACCTGCGAGCAGCGCTGTTATTATTATTATTATTATTTTGTGGTGTTTAACGACGCAATGTTTTGACATCTGGCCATACCGCACTGGTCTAATGGCGTCGGTGAATGAGTGGATGATGATGAAGATGATGATGAACCTAACCTAGCCTAGAAGGGAGGAGGGGACGCCCGGTGCCGGCACGTAGCCTACTCCTGTTGAAGAGCACCAGGGGGACCACCGGCTTAATGTCCCTTCCGAAGGACGGTAGAACTCGAACAGCAGGATTCCTCCAGAAATCCATGCTGTCGAGAGGTTGATAAGCAAGGCGAGTGAAGTTGCTGTACTAACTTTCATCCCTCCAACCTCTCTCCCGAACAGAACTGGTCATGTGTATGATGGTCACCCATTCAATACCTGACTCAGCGCAGTGTCAATCGTTCGGTAGCAGCGCTGTTATAAACCTTTCATGTCTGCAGTGCAAGACGCGATCGAGATGGTGCTGTGCTGAGGTGCGCATGCCTGTACGCCACCGAGGTTTTGTCTTCGATTTATTATTATTTGAATTATTATTATTTTATTATTTTATTAATTATTATTTGCATTATTTGAATTGTAAATGTCCTTATGGAGACAGACGCGAAGATATTCGGATAATGCCTTTCCTTGGTTTGGTATTTCTCTAGTGGGTCGACATTGGGATCCAATGTCCTATGATATCATAAGCTATCCTTATGATAGCTTATAATGACTGTGTATGTACTTTATAAATTTTAAGAAATTGACTGTCACATATATCATGTATACCCTGATCACATTGACAATAAACAAATTATTATTATTATTATTATTATTATTATTATTATTCAAGTCTGCATTATTAACTTTCAAGCACAAGCAACGACGCGGAATCCTGCCGATACCTCGTTTTCTCGAAGAAAACCCAGATCGACCACTTTTTGCAATTCAGCGAGCATTGATATTTAATATAATTGTATTGCAACTGTTTTATTATTTATACCTGCCAGCGAGTGCACTCGTCTCTCTCTCGATAGACGAGCATTAGTTGCATTTACAAAGACACGGCTCAGAGAAACAGAACGAGCCGAGGGTGGAAAAAGCGCTTTTCCATGTAAACGTCGAGACTTGCCTGCTTGGCTGCCAAACGCTGGCTCGGAGTTGTAATCAATTTCCTTTCCGTTTACCTGCCAGCTCAGTCGCGTCTCGTCAGTATTATAAATGAGGTGATTAAAACCCGGACCGCGAGCCCACGACGGGGACGACGACCACTCCGGACCTGGTGGTCGATGGGACAATTAGCGAGCCTCTTGAACTTATACTGCGGCCGTGCCGAGAGCAGTGATTAAGATTTCTAACGAGATTCCCGTCGTGGGGCCTCGAAGGTGCCCGTCGTGGCTATATTTGGAGGTGAACGCACATGCACTCGCGAATTATTGGAGGAGAGGTTCGAGTCTCACGACCCGCTTATTGAAGTTTGTCGGCGATAAACTGGGACGGAATCTCTGACTTACGATAATCGACTTTGTTATTTTTTTTCGGTCTGGGCCCCGCAGTCCGGGGTCAGGTGCCGTCGGGGTAATAAAATCTGATGATTTTTTGCTCACGACTCGAGATGGCCGGGCGCGATTCCCCACGAGTTTAAGCAAACAACAAACAATTTCGTGCGTCGCCGTGCGTACCGCACGGCGACGCACGATTGTGCGGGTAAATTGTCTGGTACCGCGTTTCCACGGGACCCTGGGCTGGCAATCGCTGCGATATTGTCGTCGCTAGACGGCTGCCGTTGTTAATGGTCGACGATCGTGGAATCGCACATCCGGCACCGCATCTTTGATGAGTGGTCGACAACAAAAGCCAGGCTTGACTCGGAGTGCGGGGGAAAAAGTGCACCAGCCTGTTTAGATCTGGATCATTGTCCCTTTGAGCGGCGAAACAAGTGCACTTGCACTCGCTGTCACCGCCGCCTAGAGCAACCGAGGCGATACATCAATCAAATGCAACCCGTTCCCACACGAGGCGACCGCAGCGCCATCTTTAAACCTCGTCTTCCGCCATCGCATGACGTTGCCGACGTCGACGTCGCGTCCCGACGCTGATTCGATTATCAGGGGGGGTGAGGGGGGGGGTAACCCGAGCGTTTCAATGACGTTGCTAACGAAGCCCTTGTCACGCGCAGCGCGTGCAGCCTCCGCGCAGTCGCAGGACGCGCTAATAATGGCGAAATGCACCGAACACTGCACCGGAGATTAATTCAAGTGCGCGTAATACGCCATTTTGTATCGACTGAAACTATGAATTCACTGAACGGCTTCCGGCGCGCAGACGAGTGGCTCATTGAATGCTGATTGCTCTCGCCATTCAACGCCTGGGCGACAAAGTCCAGCGATTGTCTAGTCCTGTGCACGACGCTGGGTGCTCGCTGGTCGGAGGATCCGAGCTTGCCATGTGATCGATCGCCATCGGTCACGATTTCGATTAATTCGATCCTAGAGTGCATCGCGGCCATGCGCACTGCCGGCCGGACCCTCGCCACCGCCGTCGTCGTCGTCGTCGTCGTCGTTCCTGGACCACCTTTCAATGCGACTAATCCCTCATTGAAAACGTGATTAGCACGGCGATTGTGATTGCAATTAGATTATCGCCGGCCGGTGTCGCTCAGAGGCCGTGTTTGGTGCGCGTCATGTTTTAGATCGTGGCTGCGGTAATTTATTCCCATCGAGTGCAGCGCCGAACTTGCGCGGCGGGCGGGCGGCAAACTTGTATAATTTATATGTAATTAATTAATTCAGAATATCTTAATTAATCCGATTAAATTATTCATGCACACACAATACACCCACATTGAGCTTGTTGCAAGGGTTTAGACTGGCAAGTCTGCATGAATGAGGCTTGTGTACCGATCCCACAGCCCCATGTATGACGGTACTTGGCCTCTCAAAACAAGAATGTAACACGCAAAGATTTCGGGTTTGGTTGCGCTCTTTGCCGTCCAGCGCTCGTCTTCTTTTGAGCATACTCTCGCCGCCTCCATGGCAAGCCGCGAGGAGCGCGTCGAATGACTTGACAAATGCACCGGCGGGATCGCCGAGTACATATTACTTTTTATACCCCCGTAAACAAAACGACCTGGCTCGCCACGACGCCAGTTTTTGCTAGCCAGAGGATGGTTGGGTGGGGGGGGGGGGGGGTCACCCTCCCTTCGACGGTGATCCATCAGCTTGTCACGCCCGCACTAGCGCTGTCAGGCCGCGGCGGCCAAGTGTGCCGATTCTCCTTAACAAAAGAGCGGCGACCATTTTTCTTGTAGCCTATTTCCTGCGTGTGACAGTTTTGTACATAGACGCGCTGGTCGCGGGGATGAGGGATCGCCGTCGACGCCGCGAATGACGAGGGAGGACGTCGCCGTCGCAGTTTGAAAAGGCCTGGCGGGCACGCACCCAACGCGTTCCGGTTTAAGTTGACTTGCCACGAGGAGGACGCTTTGCTACGTGACAAGAGGCCTGACGGGCAATACGTTTAGGTTGGCGTCGAACTTCCATAAGGACTAAGCGTTGTATTTTCGGGAGTTGAAGCACCGTAGGCAGTATGCACCTAAATGTCCCTGGGCTGCGACTCGTTATGAGGCACCGACGTCGGCCGCGATTGTCCAGGCCAGGTGATAAATTACCGACGGCAAACAGAGGACGGCGTCGACACTCGAAACGCGCACTCAGCAAGGTAGTGAATCGAAGGCGGGGTCTCGCCTTTCAGCTCGCTAAAGTACGCCATGGCACCGGCCTCGACGATGATCCTCCTCGTCGCAAACGAGGGAATTGTGAAGAGTGCCTACCGACTAGGGAGTCGCCCGACTCGATCGGATCTGTCCGAGTATCGAGCCTGGTTCACACTCGCCGCCGATAGCGGCTCGCCGAAGCCGTATACCCGAGGGAATGCAGCGATCTAGGGTTACCGTCGCATGGCTGCGAGGCATCAGCGTTTTCTCGTCGTCCAAATCGCAGTGTAATCCGAGTGGTTGCCGATCGGCGTGCGCGTAATGCCTGGGTAAACAACGTCGTTGCGAGTACCGGATAATTGCAGCACTCAGTTGTTTGTTGGCCGACTGGGGGACGACGACATTGTCACGCGAGGCGACGCCCGCTTGGCGACGTCGGGCGTCGGGACGGTGCCCGCTGGGTTTCACGATGTGGGTGCAAAGGTATGCTTGGCTCCGGGGAGAACGCTCTACGGAAGATGAGTTACGGCGAGCGAGGGATGAGAGTAAAATACTGCAGCGGATTTCGACTGCAAGGTCGAAGTAAATCGCTGCACAATGCGCTCGCTGCAAATTATTGTTATTATGTTTTAAACGCGCGCTGGAAGGAGCGCTGGGGTCGCATCGCCCTGCCGAGTCAATTGCCGGCGTGAGTTATCGCCGAGGTATCCGGGGTGCCCTGATATACACCCCACTCTAGCGGTGTGAATTGAGCTTTTCCCATCATCTGGGCGGCGGTGATTTACTGGAGCTGCCGGGATGCTGTGACAAAGAGGGTCGAAATAGTTGGTTTGCAGCGTTCGGGTCGGTCATCCCCTCGTTAAAAAACCAGTCGGCGTGGCCGTGGCCGTGCGATCGACCTCGGCTAGCCGCCGGCAGCTGTCCTGCGTGCGTGAGATGCGTACGACCCGCGGTCGGCCATGCGTGCAACGCAGCTCGGCGCAGAGACACCTTGCCTGGCGTGGATGGGATTGGAGGTAGCATCGGTGTCCGACCTTGTTGCCTTGTTGCCGGCGTTCAACTGCACTATGCCGGGGTTTGGACGACGCTATTCATAACATTGTGTGAGTTGGCTAATTCTGTGCGGAAACTCGGCTACTTTAATCCTATCCTCGGACGGCTCTCGCGGGAATGCTTAATAATTTTCTACATTAGAAACTACAGGAATGGACCAAAAAGCAACGACGTTTTCACGTCGTAAAACTACTCGCCGTGTAGTTTTTCAGCCCACTAACGACTTCATTACTTAGGAAAGTTGAGACTTACGATAACGTTATTTTAATAAACAAACCCTCCCCAGGCTGGCAAGCATGGAAGTCGAGTCGAAGCGAAACGACCACTCTCAACGATCGTCGGTGGAACGGCACCCTGTTGGCACCCTGCCCTGCTGGCCGAGGACCTCGTTAAAGCTGGCCTGTCCTAGTGTTGGCGCTATCGCTTGACTGCGACCAGCGGTGGAGGCGCCGTGACTCTGGATTCGGCCGATGAAATGAAATGTACCCACGAGCTACGGTGAGTAAAAACTAATACAGCTTTGACTGGAGTGTTTGCAAGTAAGCAACGAGTGGCGATGAGTCGAAAGTCGTTGTTGGCTGGGAGCTTAATTCACGCGTCGGACGCGGAATATTAATTTTAATTGACAAATCTCTGCGCCCGTGTTTTCGACGAGTGAGTCGACAATTTCGGGGCAGCTCCGGAGTCGACGACTTGGTGCGCAGACGCAAAGAAAGGTCTCTTTCTCGAAAAGGCTCTAGCAATTATTTGCGATGCCTCGAAAATTCACCTCTCGGTTTTTTTTTCCTCCTCGTTGGTAGCTTGTTAGTTACACACAAATAATCTTACGAACGGTGTATATGTGTGTGAGTGGGACCCCGTCTAGAGAAGGAGAGAGCTAATGACGATCGCTGCAGACCCTCGTTTAAATTGCTAATAAAAACACGAGCCTTGCTAGTTAGAGAATAATGAAAACCCAATCTCGTAAATTATCATAATTGCCTCCAAGCAGCCAAGCAGCCAATCATTCGCGAGCTTCAAAAAAGGACCACGAAAGGTGTGTGTTTGCTGCCAAATTACTTCTTTACCCCTTTCGCGATGAAAACAAAGTCGAATAGCAACGACCGCAATGTTGACTCAGGAATTCGTTTAGATTTTTAATAAGCTGTGTTGCGGGTTCCATGTATTTGGACACGCCATCTAGTGGGGGTGAAACGCCTCGTTTGCAGAACGCGCCCGCTCCTTTGTCGCGCACCGATCGCCTACTTATTGCCCTCCTGTGTACCCATAGACGCTGTGGTCTGTCCCCACTCCGGCCACCCCCTGCCCCACCAATGAGGGGACCGGTCGCCATCTGTCGGGACCAGCTAGTTTGCACGACGACATCCCCTCTGACGGCCACTCAACAAGTAAAGTCGGCCAAGCGGTCTGGAGAGAAAGAATAACAAATTGAGACTAATACCTCGGCAGAGTGCGCGTGGTTGTTTTAAACTTCGACGCAGTTAAGAAGTTGTTTGCTCGGAGCTTGACTCGGTCGAGGGGCAACTCTTTGCCCGAAGTTCGACGGGGCCGTATTCCGATGGGCGCTAAAAGGGAGTCGATGCCAATGTGTTGATACAGCGTAGCACCTAGTTTTGATTGAGGTGTCGACGCCGTGATTGTGGCGTTGTGGCTTCCCGGGATCTTGAAAAGCACGGCTAGCCACGGCTAGGGGCTCTCATGGTAGCCATCTGCTGGCTCTTGCAACTCTACACCCGTGCCCGGCGCTCTTAATGGATTCGTTGCCGAGAAATCCTCTCCGATTACATCTAACTCCTTTTGACAGGGATTTCATAAAATATTCAACGTAACTAAATACGGCTTATAAAGTATATGCGGTGTACAACCGTAAGGTAGAGATCCGACTCGCCGACCATCCGTGTGGTTTTTGGAGTTGGACCGCTCTGCCCGACCAGACGCAAGGAGGGCTAGGTAAGGAGGCCGACTTTACAGCCCCCCGGTCCACTGTCGTGATTGAAGGCACGCCGTTACCCGCGCCGTTTTACGAGCCGATCATAAAGACCGCACTCTCTTTGCGGCGTCCAAGTCGACGTCGGCAGCGTCGGGATGAATAATCGGTCGGGCGTTGCGTGCGGCCGAGAGACGTTGGCGAGAGGTGCGATTCGGTCTTGTCGATAGGAAGGCGCCAGGTTTGTCTGTCGGCCTTGTAGGGAGAGGGAAACTAATCAACCCAAGCTTTCCTCGCGTTCCCGACTTGCCGAGACTTGCTCCGGCGATCGGCTTGATATGAAAACTATCCCCCCATGCGTGAGGCGATCGATGGTCTTCCTAGCGAGGCCCCCCGTTCGACGTTTTTGCCCTTGTCGCCGTCCAGCCCGGCGGGGAAAAGGAAGTGTAAAGCTGCCCTCGGCACGGTCCATTAGTGGCGGGCGAACCGCGCTCTTCCGGTTCACCGCTCTACGGTGGCGCTCGCCGCGGCGCGAGGCGAAAACACGGCGAGACGTCGACGTTGTTTTACGCGCGGCGTCGCGACGCTGCCTAATGAAGCGACGCGGCGCGGCGGCGAATGTCCGGACGAGATAAGAAAGCGACGGAGTCGGCGTCGGCTGACGCTGGGAGAATGATGGCCGAGCCGCCGCGGCGCTGCGTTTGGCGATATTTTATTAAACTAGCGCCGTTCGTCCAGAAGGGATGTAATGTAGTGTGCCAAGAAACACACTGGTGCAAGCACGCGCGATCGACCACCTCGTCGCAGTCGGGCACGAGGTATGGTTAGCATTCACAATAGTTTCCATCATATTGCTCGTGTAAGCCATTAAACGTGGTCGAGAAAAGCGATTGAAAGTTTGTGTGGACACCCATAAAGGTGCCAGAGAAAGAGAGATAGAGAGAGGCGGGTAGTGAGCTGAAAGGGGGGGTCTCTGGTTATCGCCGAGTATCGAACTCTTCCACTTCTTTGCTAACTTCTGCTTCCGTGCAGTCATTACAAATGTTTGGAAGTAGTGAACTTGTAGAACCACAATATCGTGCACTTAACCAATACCATGAGACGAATAAAAAGAGACTGTAAATTGCCAGTGATTCATGACTCAATGGTCCCACCTAGGCGCATGATATCCACGACCTGGATGCGACCTGTCGTATGATTGCTCCCATCAAATCAAACCCCTATCCGAGTACACAACGGCAGTCGGTGTATCGCCCTCCATGAAGTCTTACCTGAATGCGTACGCTACGCCCAGAGCGGCTGTGGCCTCCTCGGCAGCTCGCGTTCCAGTTGCAGGTTGTTCTGGTGGTGGTGCAAGAACGGTGGCAACTGCTTGCCGACGCCGCCCTGCTGCGGCGGTGGTAGCGACGGCTCGTAGTGCGTCGGAGTCGACGCCGTCGAGTACACATTGGAGCGCGGGTGACGCAACGACGAGTCGCTGCACGACGACGCCGACGTCGCCCCCTTCTTGGCGTCGGGCATAGCAAAGCGCAGCTTCTGCCAGAACGTGCGGTCGCCCCACTCGATGCACGTGTTAGTCTTTAGGTAGAGCCGCAGGTCGGGGTCCAGATCGCGCGCTGGGAGTTCACCCAGTAGTACGATGATTAGGCGCCGGCGCCTGTCTTTGAGCACCTCGTGCAGCGCAGACTTGAACTCGAAGCGACACCACTCAGAGTGGATGAAATTCTTCGAGAGCACCACGATGGTTCGCCGCGACGACTCCACCGCCTCGACGATCGTGTCGGCCACGTACGCCGACGCGTTGAAATCGCGGTAGTGCAGACAAAGTCGGAAGCCCGGCTCGCCGCCTTCCAGTCCCGGCGCCAGCACTTGCGCGATGAACGCCTCGTCCTTCACCGAGTAGCTGACGTACGCGTCGAACAGTCGGTCGCGGTCCTGTTCCTCCTCGAACGCCGTCGTCTTGTAACACATGCGCAGGCCGCAGTGCGAGTACACCCAGACGCGCAGCTCGCGGCGGTAGTAAAACGCCCCGCAGACCAGGCCGGTGGCGGTGAGGAAAAGACAGAGCGTGACGAGTAGCAGGGGCAGGTAGTCGTCGAGGGCCTGGCGTTCGACGACGGAGGTCGGGCCACCGGTGAACGCCGCGCAGGAAGTGGAGTTGAAGTCTGCGAGCGGCGGGCCCGGCACGTTGGTCAGGTTGCTGACCAGGCAGACTATACTCCGTGCGTCGACCACTTTGACTACGTTGGCTTGCAGCCAAGTGCGGTAGCTGTGTAGGTATTGGCAGTCGCACGACCACTGGTTCTGTGCTAGGCCGATCTCCACCAGGTAGGGGTTGGCGGCGAGTTGCCACACGGGGAACTGTGACAGGCGGTTGCCCTCCAGACGCAGCACCTCGAGCTGTTCGAGGCGCGAAAAGGTGCGGTTGTCGATGAAGTGGATCTCGTTAGCGTGCAGGTAAAGCTCGCGCAGCGCGTCCAGGCTGTCGAACTCGAAGCCTCGGAGCTCCTTGATGTGATTGCCCTCGAGGTGTAGCACGGTGAGGCGTTTCAGTCCCGTGAACGTTTCGTTGTAGATGGCGGCCACGTTGGAGTTGTTGGCGTATAGCACCTTCAAGTTCTTGCGTCCTATGAACGAGTGGCTGGACAGCTGGCCGAAGTTGTTGCCGTCCAGGTACACCTCTGTGGCGTCCATCGGGATGCGGTTGGGCATCCGCGTGTAGGCGATTCCCGAGCACTCAACCACGTTGGCCGACCACGATTGGTCGTGGTAGCACGTGCAGTTGGTCGGACACGTCATCTCGCAGTCGCACGCGTCGAAGTCGCAGCAGTGGCAGAGCGCAAAGCAGTGCGTCTTGTAGGTGCACAAGAACTGTGACGGTTCTGCTTCGACCAGGGGCACGTAGGTTCGATGTCGGTTGTAGAGCAGCTTGCAGTAGATGCTCTCGAGGTCCATGACCTGCGGATGTTGGCGCAGATGATCTAGCTTGTTGATGCGCTGAAGCCACTCCATGGTGCAGTCGCACTGGAAGGGGTTGCCGCCGATGTAGAACTCGGGCAGCGGTCGGGTGTCGGGCACCGGGGTCAGGCGCAAAGCGTTCAGATCCATGCTGACGATCTGATTGGCGTACAAGTCAACGCGCGTCAGGTTTGTCTTCTTCAGGAACGTGTTCGACTCGACCTGGTTGATGAGGTTGTCGTTAAGGAAGAGCAGCTCGACTGAGTCGGGGATCGAGGCGGCATTGACGGTGGTTAGCTTGTTGAAGCTCACGTCAAGCGTCTTGAGGTGGATCTCCTCGTCCAGACCGAAGTGGTTCTCCAGCTCTTTGATTTCGTTCTTGTGCAGGTCCAGCCAGAGCAGGTTGTGCGGCACGACCGAGTAGTCGAACCACGTGAGCAAGTTGTCGGACACGTTCACCCAGACGAGGGCCGGGAGGTCGACGAACAGCCCTGTCATCTCGGCCAGCTCGTTGTTGTCCAATCGGATCGCCTGCAGCTTGGTGTTCGCGTCGAACGAGCCAGCCTCCACCTTGCGGATCTTGTTACGCGCCAGGTTCAAGATCTGCAACGAGGGCAGATCGCCGAAGATGCCCTTCTTGATGGCCGTGATCTGGTTACCGATGAGACGCAGCCCGTAGAGGTTGGACATCCCCGCGAAACCCGGCTCCTCGAGGCTCGAGATGGAGTTCTCGCCGAGATCGACGGTGCGTAGCAGACGCATATCTTTGAGGGCGATGGGCACCGAGGTCAGCACGTTCCCGTTGAGCGCCAGATCTTGGAGGCTGCTGCAGTTGCGGAACGCGTCGGGATTGATGCCGGCCAGCAGATTGTTGTCGAGTGCGAACAGACTGAGCACGAACAGCCCGTTCAACGAGTATGCGTCCAAGTAGCTGATCTTATTGTTGGATAGCCGCAGCGTGTGCAGGTTGTTCATTGGCGCGAACGCCTCAGCAGGGATCGTCTCCAGCTGGTTCTTGGAGAGATCCAGAATCTGCAGGGTGTACAGGTCCCGGAAGAAGGACGTGTCGAGTCTCGTGATGCGATTGTTGGACAGGTCTAGCAGCACGAGGCGGATTAGACCCGAGAAGGTCTCGCCGTTGATCCAGGCGCTTGTCAGATGATTCTGCGAAAGGTCCAGCGACAGCAGGTGTCCGAGGCTGGCGAAGAGGCCCGGCGCCAGCACGCTGATCGAGTTGTTCTGCAGGTAGATGTCCTCGATGGTAGAGGCGCACTCCTTGAACAGCTCGGGCGGCAGAGCCACCACCTTGTTGTTCGACAAATCGAACACCCGCAGACCCTTGAGGCCTCCCAGGGCGCGGTCGGCCACCATTGCGATCTCGTTGTCGTTCAGGTGCAGCTCGCGCAGGCGTCGGAGGGTGCTGAACCCGTTGGTGGGCATCAGCACGAAATGATTGAACGATGCATCCACCACCTGGATGTCTAGCGAGCACGGATCGCCGGGAGGGGGCGGTGGCGGCGCTTCATGGTCGGCGTCGTCGGGTGTGCTGATGAGTGGCAAGGGAGGTGCCGCCTTCTCCCGGAAGCCCACCTCGCTGATGTCCTGCAGTCGGTTGTCGCTGATGTTCAGACTGACCAGGTTGGTGAGCGGACAGAAGAGGTTCTCGGGGAAGGCCCAGATGTTGTTGAAGCTGAGGTCGAGGCGCTCGAGTTGCCGCACGGGCTGGAAGCTTTCGGCGGCCAGTTCGAGCGACATGGCCGGCCAGTCGGTGTTGAGCGTGCGTACCGTCAGATTACGCAGGTCGCGCAGCCCGGTCAGCACTCCGGCAGGCCACTTGCCGAGCTTACAGTTGTCTAGGATGAGTTCACGGAGGCGAGTCAGGTGCACAAAGCTCAGCTCGTCGAGTGAACTCTTCAGCATCAACTCCTGGTTGCACTCGACCCGCAGCGAGGTGGTGTGCTCCGAGGGGATCACACTAAAGTTGGTCGTGTCGAACTCACTGTTGATGGTTCGGAGGCGGCACGTGAGCGCCACCTCGTCGGACGCGACACCGACGCCGGCCGCCGTCTCGCGAAGCACCCACTGGCAGTCATCGGGCGCCTCGTAGCGTAGCGGCGTCACCGTCGGTGCTGGCGTCGTCAGCTGCTCCGACGCCCACGCGACGGCCGCGAGCGCCGCGACGCCGAACACAGCTAGTAAAACGCCTCGCATTGCGTCGGGGCGTCAAGACGGGCGTTGAAAAGAGGAAACACGCATTACAGATTGAACATAAGCGGGGAAAAACACTCGGATTCGAAGTTAGGTTGGGTGTCGGAACGAACGGCACGAACTCTTGCTTCGTCGGCAATCTGCTGAGAGATCTTATTGTTTACACAAACTCATATTCGAGTTTAATTAATCTCTGGAAACTCTCGACGCGGTCACGGCGCGTGCACTGGCTGGCATCACGATCGTGCCGGAGAGGCGTTGAGACGGACACACGATCACTGCTCGGCCGCGGGCGTCGGCGTCGCGGGCTACGAGCACCTTCCTGGCCGGCGTTCGGCGTCGCACTGACACGACGGCTTACCAACGGCGTCTCATATAGGAAGTCACCGACGTTAGCGACGTCGTCAAACTGCACGCGTCCACGAGTCACTCGACAGTGATTTGATTTCTGCGGTTTTGCCAAACTTTTGGGCGAATAAGTTTGACGGCGGTTTTTTTTTAGTATTTTCGCCGTTGTTTTCGGTTTTTTGAGTTTCCGTCACAGTTTTTGAAGCTGGCACTAAAACGCTCACAAGCAGGCCGTGATATGGAGAAGGGAACTCTCCTGCAGTGACTTGAAATGCTCGGTTTCAGAGAGACTCGGGAATTGTCTCCGAAATTCTTCTTTTTCACGTTTTTGACAGTTGCCTACGGCGATTTGCAATTTTGTGTCAGAAACCGAGACAAAAGTGTGTGAAACGGAAAAGCACCGCCACGCAATGCGCTGATAATTTCGCTCGTCCCTCTTGAGCCCACTCGGAAAATCCCGCTTTTCACTTTCCTACGCCAAAAACTTTGGGAACACACGCCAAGTCGGCCGCACACGAAACTCGCACGAAACGTCAAAAAATTGATTCCTGGTAAAACACACGCAAGCTCCCCGTCGTAGTCCTTATCGGAAGGATACGCCGCGCGCGATATTCGGGGGATGCTGAAAGTCTCCTGTCGCAAGGAGCAAGTCTTGACTCGGCGATGCGTCCACAGGTTCAGTTCTTCGCGGTCGACAGATCGGCTTGCCGGTTCAGCCGCTACTGAGACTGGCCCTGCGCTGCTCGTTGCCTTTGAGCGTGTGGTCGGGTGGGACAGGAGGGGAGCAAGGCACGCAGGCGCCTTCAGGCCTCCGCGCACCCTGCGTTCATCACTAGCTCGGGGTGCGCGTTGGGGTGCAGGCCTCGGCCACCAAGTATGGGAACATTCGTTTCACTTGCTAGCACCATATATACGAGCGACGGGTTTCATATCAGATCCCGTGCAATTGGGGTATATGGCACTTGACTCCGCCATAACGTTGAAGCTTCGTATCACAAGATTAGGGCGCGGGCGGCTCTCTGTGTGTGCTAGGAGCTACGTCTTGTTGAAAACTTTTACCAAGAGAAGCCCTCTTTTATGTTTCGGCAATAAAACAGGAGATTCCTCGTGCGATGGTCGGCCGTTGGTTGCTGAGGTTCGAGCGATATCTTGATGTTCAACTCTGCAGCGCGTTAATGAGCGCCAGTTACTGGAGGCCGGCCGCTCGTGGTCACCCCGGGCTCTGATGAACCGTGCTAAAAAGTGGGTACCCTGCCCCGAGGGTGTCGATACGATGATCAACAGCTCGCTCCACGGTTTTTCGGCCTCTTCGTTGGCCCTTGGTATCCGCTAACCCGCACGTAAATGATTTCTTTCTCGCGGCCAAATTGTTTGGTTTTATCTAGTTTTACGACATAATAACAGGCTAAAGGTAAAGCGAAGAGACGAGCCAGCTGTCCGATGGGCAGCTTCGATAAATTAGGGTTGGATTTGTGACGAGGGTTGAATGTCAGATGCATGTGTATAAAAATGCTACGTATATAAAACCCACTAAGAGTTTCATTGATTCGGTTTGATATATTTTGATGTATCGCCTTTTGAAACCGATGTCAAGATTACGACAAGTCTTCGTCGAGAGCCCCTTGAACCTGCACATATTATATAAAACAGTGAAATTGGCTGCGAGTTCACATGCCGCTCACGATCATTTGGGTTCCCGTCTCGGCCGCGATAGCCGCATTACACAAAAGAAAAACACCCCCGACACGCCGCCTTGAAAAATATTTGTCTGGTAATTAAAAAACCGTTGCCTAAGTCTTTTATGAATCCCATGACAGGGGTAAAAAAATGCCAGTCTACCCTTTGCAGACGTTTGCTTGAGTCTACACAAAAAGACTCGAGGACTCTTGTGAGTGGTGTGTAGTTGGTCCCTAATTAAAAAAGCTATCGTTCAAAACGGGGCCCCTCGTGAATGGTGCCTGTCTGGCTTGACCTGGACCGCGACCCCAAACCCTACCCCATGGTAGTCCCATAGCGTCGCCCCCCCTAGCCGTCGGGATGCGCTTCACTGCGTCTCAGTCGCAACCGGCGAACCTGTCGCCGTCGCCGGGCATTGAAACTCTTGCACCACCGCGTTATGTGTGAACGCCATCCCCTCTCCAGCCTAACGACGACAAACCGCGCGTTGGGATGATTTCATTATGCCAGTCGATCTGGCCTCGTCATGGTAACATCGAATAATGTCCTGAATGTCGACACCCGTGTTTTAATATCAGTTCACACGCGAATCATGTAGTACAGGGTGGTTGGACCTCGAACAATGCAAGTGTGGTGTTATTACCACCGATTTCGACGTGGAAAGCGTTAAGCTGTAGAGAAATTCTCTCTCTCTCGGCGACTGGGGAAGAACGCTTGAATGACACCGACATGAACGCCTGGCCGCCCCCGGGATTTCTGGCCGAAGCGTCCAGACTCATGCCTCCAAACGGCGACCACCGTTGTCGACGCACACCTAGTCGGCGGCGCTAAGCGACGAAGAAACTGCGCGTGCAAATTGGCGAAATTGTGTTGTGCGTATCGTTGACGGGGTGCCGATCACGTACGCATCGTACGCATAACGCGTCGCGCCGAAAGTACCACGAGACAAAGGGGCGCCAGACGCACATGCAAATAACCGTGTTTAGCAGTAGGGTAGGGGGGGGGGGGGGGGGGGGGGGCGTCGTGTACGCGGAGTCGATCGCTACTTGGGCGACGTGCCGGTCTGGGAAATGTCGACTCGTTGTCGTACAGTTCATGAGTTTTCTTTGCGCTGGGAAACCTGGCATAGTTTTACACGAGGGGTATTAAGAGGGCTTAAAATAAGACGGGTCTCCAGACAGCGACAGATGAGAAGTTATTGTGATAATGGGGATACGCCGGCTTGGTCCGTACCTTTTGCCTCCGTTTCGGTGAATGCCAAGAACCGTCTGCTAGCCGCACGGCTCAAGTAATTAAATAAAATTGGTTCGGATTTGATTTGGTTTTCGGACAAAGCTCTTGTCGAGCGGAGCTGAGAAAACGCTGCGAAGGTTCTCGCAAGCCAAGTGTAACGAGCGCGGTTCAAGTTATTATTATTATTATTTCACATTTTATTCTCGCCACTCTTTATTTCGTTTCTTTCTCTCTCTCTCTATTCTTCTATCTCTTTCTCGCGCTATTGTCGACCATTCTTTCGAATGAAATTGTAGTTATCCCAGTTGCCGCTTGGCAGACTATTTTGTTGCCAGATTCGTCTCACGAAGTTAGATTAATCTGTCGACTCTTTTTGCTTCTGCGCCTTCCCTCCTCCGTGCTCGCCGAGGCTGGGAATGATCGGCGATGGCGACTCCATGCTGCGATTTCGCTCCCCGCTAATGCGTTCCTGTAGCGGACAAAACAGTAGCCCCGTCATTCCGTCATCGGCAACGCCTCCGCTGGGCCCAACCGTCAGCCCCAGGGGCCCAGGACCGCCCTATGGCCCCAGGGACCCCCAGGGCCACCGACGTTCCGCTTTGGGACTGATCAGATATAATTGCAAGAAATTTATCAAGAAACTTCACCATGCTTAAAATTTGTTACATTGCAGCGTTCTGACCTGGATAATAATTAATTGTTTAGAGAAGAAACATTAAAAAGTGACATCTAAGCCGTGTCCCTTGCAGGTTAATTCACTTTTTTATGCGCCTACGCGACCATGTTCTTGTTATACCGGAGTAAAACCAAGCTATGAGAAAGTGACCCATTGTGTCGCTAGGCGGTCGTGAAAACCATGCCAAAAAAGTAGCAAACAACACAAATTTCCCTAATATTTTTACCGCGGGCAGCATGAGAAGGCAAGGACTCTACGTGGTAAAGTCGTTGCTTTAACGCGCTAAACAATGTTAATTCACGAAATTAGCTAACACGATTTCCTAATTATCTTCAAAGAGAGAATCCCCGCTCGATTCTCACGGAAACGAAAAGGCATTTGAATCGCATTTTAATTCATAATCAGGCCACCGCTGCAGGCCACGCATTAATTGCGCTCTAATGTAAGTCATAGCCGCTAACAAGGCAAGTACCGAGATCGCTTCACCGAGGTTAGGCGCCGAGCTGGACGCTTGACCAACGCACAGTGCGTCGCACCACGCGTCATTGCGTGGCGACTGACGTGAAGTGACTGACAGCGCCGTTCTGCGGCGATGATCGCACACCTGCAGGGTCTTGAGAAGGGACCACGGACAGAGCGGCCAGTGTGGATAATTCCGACACACAGACGTTCGTGGTATGAGGGATAATGTTCCGAGCGATTGATTTGTAGCGTTTAACGACGCACTGTTTTGACAATGATCCGTGTGGCACTGGTCTTGTAACGTTGGTAACTAATGGGCTTTAAAGTGGTTGATGATGTACTACCTTACTTAGTCTAGAAGGAAGTGGAACTCCGGTGCCGGCACGTAGCCTACTCCTATCGAGCATCAAGGGGACCACCGGTTTAACGTCCCTTCCGAAGGACGGTGCAACTCGAACAGCAGGATTCCTACACAAATCCATGCTGTCAAGAGGTTAATAAACAAGGCGAGTGAAGTTGCTGCGCTAACTTCAAGCTCTATCCTTCCAATTCCAGGTCATGAGTGTCATGCAAAACCTGACCCCGCGCAGTGTTGCTTAACTTACATCTTTAAAGCCATACGGCCTCTCGAGTTTCACCTCGGAAAAGCGCTTTTTCTTTAACTCTCACGCGCCAATATCGATTTCCCATCGAGTTCCAATCTGTGCAGGACACATCCTCTTTGCCTGCGCGCGGAAAGGATCTTGCCGAAATCTCGCCGAGTAATTGGCTGTTCTCTGACGCGACCGACGAACGTTCTGCCGATGTCTTTCGTAGTCCTGGCGAGGTCCTGGCGTGGTCCTGACTCCCGGCCATAAGTCTCCATTAGTCCTGGCGGTCCCGGTCTTCTAGGCGCCACGGTCCGATCTCTGCCCTCAAGATCCACGACGGGTCGACATGACGACATGACCCGCATACAAAAGCAGCCGCTAGCTCATAACTTGTTGATCAATTTTAATTAGTTCGTTATCTCCCCGTCGCCAGCGATCCGTCATTCGGGATATTCCTGGAGATCTTTATGAACGAGCAGCTCTGTGGTGTTTTTCTCGCCCGGTCGTGATTTCCTGGGAGTGATCGCCGAGCGTTCGCGCTCCATTAGGACGGCGTTGGCCTTCAGCGTGGACCCTGGAGGCGCAGAGGTCGCACAAAGCATCTCGTTGTGAAACGCCCTCCTTGTGAGGGAGTGCAGCCACAGCCTCGTGGCCAGCAGCACTCTGAAAAGTAAAAACATTTCTGTTATAGTGCTTTTACTGCGTTATGCATTTAAAGTAATCTGTATGAATTTTAGTCCATTTCGAAAGCCACAAATGTTTCAGGAGAGAAAATTTTCGACGAAATATTCGTTACTTTTTCAACAGCGAGCCAACGGTTTCAAAGCTGTATGGTTTTTTTGTTGCTGTTCCTACCTTGATAATAATAATAGCTAGTCCGATTGTTTATTAATAAACACAGTTGTTAGTCGGATGCATTATTTCGTGCCCAGTTTGTGCATTTAATTATTAATTCGGTGGCTGCAGCTCCGAAACACATGCACGCTTGCGCACGGTTCCGCGAACAGGACGGACGCACGACAGGAATCACGTGTCGTACGATGAAACATGCACGCAGCAATCAAACTGTCTTCGTGCGTGCGTGCGTGACGCGTGCGTGCGCGGACGGGAGTAGTGTGATTCACGGCCACATGGCCCGGCACGGGGTGGGACCTTCTGTCACCCACACGGATAATGTAATTGATTCTATTTAACATTTTAAGTGTGGTAACCCATGCAGCGGGCGAATATGTGACGTGTTGCCTAACTATGGTAACATTGTGGGTAGAAACTGCTGTCAAACTTGATTGTTTTTAGACTCATGTCTACTTGATGTAAACTTAGCGCTAGTTTTAACAAAAAACAAAAACAAAAACAACTAACTTCCGTTGTTCTTTACTTTGCATTCAAAACCCAGTTCAAATAGTTTTTGTTAATTTACTATCAAACTTGTTTCAAGATATCTTTGAATCTATTCCAGTCTTCCGTGGCACTTTCAGGGTGCGTGATTTCGCTTATTCTCTAAATTAAATAATTAAAAATATTCGTCATAATCAAAAGATTGTTCAAACGACAGTTGTGCTAGGGCTGGTTTGTCTCTCCAAAATTTCTGTATGACATTAACGCAGTGCCCGTCTTGTTTCAGTGTCGACTGCACTTGGGCGATGTCGAGGGATCCCGTCCACGCCTGGCTTATTGAAGCAAGTGAGTACCTCGATGCATGATCTGGTGTTCGATTAGCTACATCCCTGGGTGCTCCATGGCGTGCTCCCTGGGTGCTCCCTGGGCGCTCCCTGGGTGCTCCATGGCGTGCTCCCTGGGTGCTCCATGGCGTGCTCAATGGCGTGCACCCCGTGATACTGGGAGGGTAGTCAATAGTGGGGCGATCTACTCACACCGTGCTACGTTGATTGACACGCGGCGCCCGGTGGAGGCGTTAGACAGGCTTCATGATGTCTTCTATTTGGCTTTGAAACGTTTGCTTCTGAGAAGAACCCTCGACTGCGAGTGCTGGAAAGTGGCAGAGGCTAATTGACTTTGGATGGAAATGCAAGGCACCAGTTAAAATCTGCTTTCAGCTTTCATTAAAGGAAACTCTCTGGATGCTTCGATTATTTCAAGTCGCGAAATGAAATGCGCTCATTGGAGATGGAAAGAGGCGTATCATTGAAAGTATTTTTGAGTTGATGAAACTCGCTGAAATAAGAGAATTTTCATAAATTTCCCCCAGAAATTGTGAAATGAAATTGATATCGCTTGGCGGGTGGAGCAACACGGTGCCAATAAGATGGGAGAACGAAGCCAAGTCGATGGCTTCGTTCTCTGCTAATTGATCTCTTGAAATTGTTATTCAATTACGGCGAACAAAAGTACAAATAAATTTACTTGATTGATTATTCATCGTCGGCAGATCGGCGACTCCCCAGGGAAAGTCTGTCGAGAATTTGAAGCCCCCCTCCCCCCCCCCCCAAACCCCTCTGAGTCAAATATTGCCCCTCGAAACTCGATCTCGCTAAGGACTTAATAATCACCATTTTCTCAATTACGCGAACTTCTGGAATTGGGGGTGGGTTACGATGCTGGGGGGGGGGGGGGGGGGGGGGGGGGGGCGTTGAGAGAACATGTAGAGAAATTTCCTCGGCTGAAAATTTCCCATTCTTTCGTTCGTTCGCTCCGTCCGCGCTCTTCTCATCCACTTTGGCAATTGCATTTCCAGCTTCCTTTAATCTCATTTCAATTTCCTTCCTTCTCGTCGCCTCCTCTCCCTTGACGCCGCGTCGTGACGTCACGCGCGTGGACACTTCTTTGCAGGAAGTCCCGAGGTCCACGGCAATCATTGGAGAAATCATTGGAATTAGTCATTCAGATTTGGTGCCAAACGCACGTTAGCCACGCTGGCCAGATGTCTCAACAATATTTCTAGTGGGGTTCTTTCTCACTTGCACGCATTTTCAGTTGCATATGTCCTTGTTTTTCTGCAGACATGCGCCCCTGTTATGGAGGGCACGACATTTTAGATTCAAACGATTCGGTTTCATTGACAGGAGTCCTTTATGTCAGGGTATAGGGAAGGTTTACGAAGACAAAGGTACATTGCAACCAGCAGGACAAGCCTGCCCTCGCAGCATCTTGACTCGGGTAGAAGAAGGCTCCACTAATTGTTACAGATAGGCATCTTACCGAGGTAATGAAAAAGCGCCCTGCGAGACGACGGCCAGTAAATCTTACCTGAACGACGTCGTCCGCGACCGGCACCCACCCCACCCCCTAGCTACCATCTTTCGTGGACAGGACCCGCTCTTAGGAACCCGCTCACGTCTCGAGCCACCTGCAAGCTGTCTCTGGTCTTTGATTGGCCCACGATTTACTGGCTTCGAATATAGTGTCCCGTCAGTGCAGGGGTTGGGGTGAAAACCAGCCGACAAGGGAAAAAAAACTAGTTTAATTAACAAAGCAGCTAGGCGGCGACGTGGATACCTGGTCGCGAGCAGACTATTATATGTCTAACATGTACTGGATTTCAGAGACGAATGCTTGTGCAACAAGCGATGACTTCACTTAGGGGTTTTATCGAAGCGCCCGAGTTTCGGTTTAAAATATTCACAGCTGCCTGCCACTGCGCGAATTGATAAAGATGACTCGTTGCTAGGTAAGTGTAGCTCTCAGCAACACGACTACACTTTCCTCCTCCCACCCGATCGGACTCGACCGAATGGGTTGTCTGAAATGAATAAAGAGCGACTCGAAGGCCTACTTTTGGCGATGCGATATTCCAGACGCGTCCAGACCGCGGTGTGTTTCGCCACGGTGGGCGCATGGATCAGAGTTGTTAGGCCGACGTCGATGGGATGAACCTCCTTCTCCGGCCTCTCTATAATATGAAAGTATAAATCCGAGAGTGTGGCGTCCTGGAAAACACATTCTATCTCTAGCGGTTGTGCCCGGAATGCTCGATACGGTGCTCGTCTCGGCGATATCGACGGCGACCGCGTCGCGAAGAAACCTTAAAGGGGGGCCGCAAAGAAAGGGAGCCGGGGCGAAAAGCGTGATAACTGCACGCCATAAGTCATATCGGACGAAATGCGAACGCTGTAAATCGCTTATAATATCTGATTTAATCAGACTGCCCTGCAAATGCTTTCCCTTGCCTGATCGTTGAACTCGGAGCTAATATCTCTGGACTTTGCGGGCGGGCGGGACGCTGAAGACGAAGTGCGAGTCGTTGGTGATCAATTCCCATTAGGTGTCAGGGTGCGGGGGAGGAAAGGAGGGGGGGGGGGGGGGGGGGCGCCAAGAAAGGTCCGATTCCCGCAGCGTCCGCGTGGCGTGCTTGAGATTCAAGTCTTGCTCGGGTCGTTATGGGCTAAGTGTGTATGAGCTGGCGGACTGCGACGCTGCCGACGCCGACGCCGACGCTGACGCCGCACGTACGCCCGCCCAAACGTCGTTGCGACTCACCTATTCAGCGGAAGGCCAAGGTAAATAAGTTAGGAGCGCTTGGTGAGGCAAGGAACCTGTAAGTGTATCAGCTTTGCCCCACGGTCGAGCTGATGAGAAATAAAGACCGGGTGGCATCGCAGACCTGCCGACGCTTAAGAAAATGTGCTTACTGTCAAGACAAGCGAGTCCTGAACGCCGTCGGCCAGTCGTAAGTTCGAGGGGGGGGGGGGGGGGGGGGGTTGCGACTGCCTGAAATTCCACGCGCGAAAATTCGCTTTCTCTCTCTCTCTGACCCCTTTGGCGTTCGCAGGAAAACGCAGAAATGAAATATTAATCGCAATCCCGCCGCACGCCTTCGCCCCGCACGGCAATTTTCTGCACACGCCGCCATTTTGTAGATTATCGCCCGCGCGAACGACGCAATTTATTATTATATAAAATATATATTGTTATGTCTGTATCCCGTAACGACGCCGTGGTGCGAGTGGCTTATGGCGGTGGCGGCCATCTGCTAGCCCAGGGGGTGGCTCCAGCCCCACGATAAAGCCGTGTGCGGTTCGCCCCAAACCACCGTCTATACTTTCCGGCAATGGGCGCCCACGGTGACTCGCCGCGGCGTCTCAGGGCGCCGTTGTGCGTGCTATTTATCGTTATGTCTCGCGCCCCGGGCGCCGAGATAGCGAGGAACGCGTCGACCGAACGCGTCGATCGACGCCGTGACCGGCGTGCCGATGTTGCCATTGTCGCGTCTCGCTTTGCGTCCCCCGATTGTCGGCGGCGGCGACGACGGCGACGTAATCACCGGCCTTGCAGACGGGGGCTCGCGGTCAGCCGCCTGCATGCTGATCGCCGTCGTGGGCGAGATTGCAGCCAACGTCGACCCCCGTTTTGATTGCGACGGGTCTTAGGAGTTCCACCTGCGACGGCGAATCTCGGCCGTCGCACTCTTTTTTATTATCCGACGATATCGTCGGCATCGCAAACAATTACCTCGACACATTTGCATATTACACTTCTGCCGGGAGATGATTGCTCAATTTTCCTGCGTCGCCGCGAGATTGCGATGGCGAACGCAATTAGATGTCCGCCAAGGGATCGGTCGTAAAGTCCTGTCCCCGGCACCCAGATGCACCTGTAGCAGCCGCATGCGGTGGACAGGATCGCCGGCCCTGCTAACTAGATCCCTGTTAGCATGGCCCGGCAGATGCGAGCGAGTTGTCGGCCATGCTGGACAGCCGAGAGTAATTGGTGGACGAGAAGGTGTTATTAAGTGCCATCAACATCAAACTAGATGGAAAGACGACTCTCCGACGGAACAACGAGAACTCAAAAGTAAATTACGAACCCTTTGTTTTCTAATAAAACGCAATGCTATTATTATAATTGTCGGCGTGGACGGAAAAAATGCATTAAATAAATAATTACGATGATTAATGTTTTCCAAATTTTTATATAAGTTGTATACATAATATTCATGAGGTAATTGGCGGGCCTCGTTAATTATGTTAAGCATTGCTAATTAGAGTGAAAGTAATTTGGGAGCATGGTTTGATGGGGGGCGGAATGTTCGGGTTATGCCCTGGGATAGCGTGCTGCGACCTATCGGAATACCCAATGAGTGACTCCAATTAAAATCCGCACGCACAATGACTTACAAAAATTAGCCACCTTATCCGTATGACTTCGTTTTGGAATTTACTAATCTGACAAGACAAAAAAGTCCTACCCCAGCTACGGTCTGACAGCGTCCCTGTCCATGCCAACTAGAAGAGAGGAGGGCGTTGGTTCAACGATAACAAGGTAGGCCGGGCCGACGAGGTGCGATCAACTCCCGACCGCGAGAGGAAGGCGTTAAGCAGGTGCTGAAGCCTCGCCGTGGTCTGGGCAGACGCGGGCTATGCTGCGATTACACCGCGGTACGCAGCTTAATCATACGCATGCGCGCCGGCTGCACACGACTCCCAACTCGGATATAATTATTGTGCTGCGATCGCGCAGAGTTTTCGTTGGTTTTTCGTTCCCGAGGTCAGTCACTTGCGCGTGATAACGCCCTCCTCACAACGTGAGGCTCCTTTGTGCTGCAACGAGCAGATCTTGCTTGATCCCCGACTCCACGGGCTCGAGGTGCCAATGGTTCATCCTATATTAAACACATCGCTCTTTTTGTGATTGTGCTCATTAAAGGTGGTCGTTTACCGTGCAGGGGTGTCTGTCTGATACCACGTTGAGAGCGGAGACACCGATGTCGACCGAGTGGTCGCTTTGGGTCGCGTCGAGTTAAATCAGAGTCACAGTGCTATAATGGTAATAGTTCTGCCGAGCAAACGAGGCCGGCAACACTTGGTAACGGTAGATGCCATCCGATGACGCTTGCGACCGTCCTTTTTAACATACTGCTTAAATGCATAATTACCATTCAAAATACCGGTAATTGTATTTCAATCGTTGAGTGATTACTTCAATGAAGATTGTTTGAGCGAAAACCAGTCTCAAATGCGAGTAATCTGCTAGTCTTTTTATTTATTTTCAATTTATACTTCCCTCCCCCCGAAGATCGATCCTTAAACGGGGACTCAATTTCCTATCTTCACCTATTGTGGGTGGACCTACCTTACAGTAGCCACTACCACTTTCGTCGGTATTTTTTGCGAATACAGCCAAACATTGGCGGTGAAACTCTCGACTTAGTATATGGAAACCCAATGGTTAAACTTACCACAAAGCCATGTGAAAACATTGTGGTATCCGGGCAACGCCGGGAAAGATCACCTCCGGCAGGCATCCGATCGACGCGGCAACATCACCGTTTCAATTCACTTAAATGCGTCTTGTGTTTCCCGGCTGGTTTCCACGATTAAAATGCAGCGAGACCGGGTAATAACGATTCCATCGTTGTCGGTAATCGATATCATTAAATCCCTGCGTTGCCTGCAGGCCTGGCCATCGACGGCCACATGCTGCGACCGGGGGGGAAGGCGACGGCCGCTTTATGTAGAGCAGGGATGTCTCAAGATTACTCTCATTACGACGGGCTCCATCCGTGGGGAGGAGACACAAATCTGTGCTGCGTTCCTCCAGGTGGTGCTACGATCAGGAAACAGACGGCCGGGCTCGATGATTGCTTTCCGAAGGTTGCAATCGGGACTCGCGTTTGCTGGAAATCTACTTCCTGCGGGCCCCCAACGCCTTTCTTCGCCGCGTTTGCCATCGCGGAGTGCAGGCTAGATAAATCTCGTCTGCCGATGTTTTCATCCGATTCTTTGAACGTCAACTTTGCGCCGAAACCTAATTGCTATAATTATTTTTTCCGGTTTCACTCGCGTATAAATAACAAAAACACCTTGTCTGCCGTTGCCCGTAGTAACGGGCCGGTGGAGAGCCACCGCATTTCGAATTGTAACAACACAACAATGGACGAAATGCAAATGCGCCGGCGCGCGAGGGCACCCGACACGATGATGAGTGTGGTCGGCATGATGGATCGTCGGATGTGCTGCAACTGTTCCGAGATGGCGTTCCGATATAAAACTGTTAGTGCACACGTTTGCCACCAGACGAGTGCCGTTAGCATGTCATTGCGCTGTGCAGAGAGTTATGATTTAGAGGACGCCGTTGAACGGGAGTCGCCGTTGGTATGCTGGCAGTGAGGTGGTTGTTGTTGCCTCTCTCTAAGTCAGGTCGATCCCATAGCTCGGAAGCTCGAAGATCTAATCCCCCAGCCACGATTATCAACTCGGCTAGAGTCGATTGACTGGTTTTTTCTACAGGGTTATGTCACTTTTGAATCTTTAATTTATCAGATCGAGCATGGTGATTACGGTTGCTGATCTTCGAGAATTATGTGAGGAAACAAGGCTTGACGATAGAACTAGGTTTGCTCTGGTCGAGTCTTTAATGCGATGCCTCGAAGGAGAGACCGCGCTCGGCAGGGGTGTCCAAGACTGGAAGCGACGGCGACCTCAAGGTTTCTGGAGCAAGTTCCACGCGCTAAAACAACACAGACCTTAATGCAAATCCGTAAATTTTTTTTTTTGCGACGAGCTAAGTACTTTTAACTTTCCCTCTTAGTTTTAATGCTACTTTTTTTTCCGCGCTTCTTTGGTTTGCAGGACGTTCACCTTTATGCAGGAAGCGACTTGGACGTCACGTTAATTAAGTGTGTTTTTTTGTTTAAGTCTTTGAAGTTCTTAAATGACAAAGCTTATTAGAAGGCACCTATAGGTTTATTCCCAGGCGTTCTTTCCTCTGCCATCAGGAGACAGTTAGTCGCGCGTTGATGAACATTTCTTCAAACTTTCAAACGAGAAACCAATTTTTTTATAAAAACTGTATGCAGAATTTTTCTCTTATAGAATAGATCTTTGTTGCCAAAAGCTGTAATTACTAGACCTTAAATTGACCATACAAGACCCGCCGAACGTCCGGCCAAACATGCTAGGATGGCAAGACTTGGCCCTTTAAAGGCGAGCCCTGGACAAGGTTGTGCACCCCTGTCCACAGGGATAGCCAGACCATCGTGCTAGGCTTGCACCCTCTCATTACCGGACTCGACGTAATGACGCAACCGGGCCGCGCTGATAATTACAGTCCCGTTCGGCCAATGGGCGTTAGGGCAAGGAGGCCTCCCCCCCTGCCAATGGGTTCAGGAACTCCGAGGATAATTCAGTCTTCATCACCACCTCCTCCGACTTTAGTGGCATGGTTTATGTTGAACACTTTTGACGTTTCATTAATCATCAACTTCCATTTAACCTCTCATGAACGTATATAGCCTTCCAGCCACACAGCCTTCCTGCGGGAACTTTGTCCTGAAATACTTGGAACCCAGGACCTCTTGGACATGGGCGAAGATTACCTTGGTGTAATACCTTTACTCAAATCGCTCCAGTCCGCTGGTCTAACTGCCACAGATATTTACGGTTCTTACAAACCATTCTGTAGATTTCCAGAGTCTTATCTCTAGGAATGTCTTGATATTTGGCCTTGGCAGAACGTTGACGCTCTAAAAAAAAGTTAATCTTAGATCACTGGCCACCCCAAGCATTCTCGGGCTCACCTTGACCCCCCCGTGGGAACGTCCCCGACGCCCAAGACAGCGTCGGCGTCGGGACAACGTATGATTCCCGACAAATTCAAGGGGGGGGGGGGGGGGCGTTGTTAACTTCACACGTAGCTCGTCGACAAGAGCATCCTGTTTTACTCAGCTCGATGCAATCTCGGAAATCATCGCAATCTCTTTGTCGGCTAGTTGCTATACACATTACTCTGGTGCAACAACACCGCGCCACGGCAGGAACGTTACCTACGTGCTCGTGTGCTTTTTAGCAAGCCATCGCCCCCATTTTATCTTGCACTTAATTACATTTGACGGCAAAACAAACTCGAAAATACAAAAGTTTTAATTAATGTAAATGGCTTATGGCTTTGCGTTTCTTGCCATGGGCACGACTCAAAAACAAATCATTTTTCTTCGAGAAAATCCCTATCAAGATATAAGTTCGATACTTCGGGCAGCGAGCAAACAGACTCGAGTTGGCCTTCGTGCCGTGAAGACGCCGGCCGGTGATTGGTTGTAAATTGGACGCTGATTTATCGGCGTTCATGGCACCTAGCTGCGGCCGGCGTCGAGCGCGCATGCTCGCGGGAGAGCTGAACGCGCGACGCGGCGACCAACGATCAGCCGCGATTCGTTGAGCCGTGGTTTTCAGGTGTTTCAACAATCAGGATACGCTCACTCCTGGCCGTGGCGTGGTTTCATTGGGTTTACAGGTTCGGTCACGAGTCCCAGCGCTAATGTTTAACGTTCTGCTGAGCTAACGTTTGGGCAACACGTGGTAATGGTAGCTGCCACCTGATGGCGCTGGCAGCCGACCTTTTTAACATACCTCAGTTTTTGACTGAAAATATCGATAATATAAATAAGTCGTTGAGATAAGCATCAATTACGATTATTGAAGCATTATTTGGTCTTAAATGCGAGTAATCTTCGCGAAACCACCTCTGAGCGACTACCGTTTGTGTCGATTTTGTAGTAATCGATCGATAATCTTTGCCCCGACTTGGCCGAACAAAAACTCTGCGACTTGTTTTAGTCTTTGCTGCAAGCAGCCGTGTGCATTGATAATGTATTCCGTGGTAGAGGCACCATCAACGGCAATCAATAACAAACTGAAGAGACGGCCGTTACCACGGTCTGCCTGTCGGGCCCAGCATCTGCATACCTCTTGTCCACGTAATGGAGAATCAATTAAAGCGGCCTCCTCGAGTGTTCACATTAATAAACCGCGGCCCAGTAGATGTCCGACTCGCTGGTCGATGATCTATGATAAGCCGTGTTTCTTCTTGCGATTGGTTTCGCGGCAATCGCCCGCCAGGATCGACGCTAACGATCCTGCTGATTTACGAAAACCGATGTGAATCTCGCGGGCAAGGCGCGACGTACACCTGAGAGGTGCTTTACAGGGCCGTGCCTTGTCGCGGCTGTTGGGAGCCAGTATTTAGTGTCGTACACCTCTGCGAGGAAATTTTAATTACACCTAAACATGAGTCAAAAGACGCCCAACAAGTAATTTGAAAATATTATTTTTAAAGTGTCGATTTCTTTTCGAGCGCTAATGAATTTTAAGCTGGCTTTGCTGCGACCACGAGCACGCATATGGTTTACAGTGATCTCCTAGATACAATGTCGCAAGAAACACGAGATAACCGGCACGCAATCCACTTAATTATTTAAAAGAAGTCTCTCGACTATTTTTTGACGGCCGCTCTCAGATAATGGCTGCGCAGACTTGTTTTTGTTTTTTTGTCGAACATTGGTATCTAATTGTGTGCGCCTGGCTTTTGCGCTGCGATCTGCGGCCTGTCACTCGTGACCTGTCGTGTTTTCTCGTGTTTTGTCGTGTCCGCACAACAATCGCTACACGGATTCCGGTGCTCGGGCCTCGTGGTGACATCTCGTCGGTGATGCGACAGGCAGACTTGCAGGACGCCGGCCGGCCGCTCGTAAACACAATTAACTCTGATCTATTGTCACTTGGCCGCTGCGCGGTGAGCAATGCGCGCCGGTCGAAATGCGGTCCTTGAGTCCTGAGAAAACGTTTAAAACCTTCAGAAGAAAAGAGGATTCGTTTGAAATTCGGACCAATTATCTTTTTGGTTCATTTGAGCGACTGGCTGGTGATAGCTACTTGATTCAATGACATGTTTTCACTGTCAAATTAATTAAATACTTACAAATTTTCTTTCGATTGGACGGCGCCGACACAGGAATACTTGCCAGCAAGTCTGCAATAAGGGTTTTCTTTTTGTTCGGGGTGGGATTCCGCGAGTGCTGCTCGCGCGGATTTCCTCGAAATGAGCAGGTAATTTGAATGTGATTCGTTTCAAATTTCCCAGCGTTGAGATTATCGCTGGCGTGCTTACGAGAATGCATTCACTGAAACACTCGTGCTCGTGAATAATGAATCTCGGAGCCGTGGAGCCTCGGCGGTGAATAATTTAGAATGCACCAACAAAATCTCGGCGGCAACGCTAGCGAGACACAAACAAACGAGTGACGCGCGCGACACACACCGATCCCTGGATTGCAGTAAGTACCCCTTTTAGTGTACCTACACTGCACACAACAGCGACGTGTACAGTAACCCGTTTACCTGTAGCTTGTTCAGTTTGATTGGACCTGCGTCCTTAACGTCGGATTACCAAACTCTAATAGAATAAGTTAGCGAATTCAGCTCGACTATAATGGAGCTCGCCGTCTTCCTCTGCTGATCCACGGGATGGGAACTAATAATTCAATCTCGAGTGCCGTGTGCCAGTCGACTGATGCTATTAGAGCTTGCCAGGACAATATGACACATTGCTGGGAGCTGAGATCAAATCATGCCAGGCTGCTTTGCTTAGACTCCCACTACATCAGGATGTTTCCTATATATAAGATGTCTTGCTGTGGTATCCCGTTATGACGCATGCATTTCGGCATTTTGTGTAACAAATTGACCTAAAAAGCACATTTTTTTGGAGAAAAATATGCTCGAATCCAATTTTTCTTGTGGAAACTTCCCCCATTTCGCTGTAACAGCATTTCGAGAGCCTCGTCTACATGTCGTCTTCTCGTGGAAACGCGCCGTGTTTCCTCCGAGCCAACATATCTTTAGCACACTCCTTGACTCCGAGCAAACAATCCTGGCCCCGTCTTGGCAATCTCGGGGCTCCATCCAATTGGCAAAGTTAGCGTCGTACCCAAATATTCGGTAAACCCATCGGGCTAATTTATTTAGAGGCGTCCTGAAAGCGTCATCGCAAACACACAAACGACGGGGGGGGGGGGGGGGGGGGGGGGGGAGGAACATGTCGTCGACAACTTTCTAATTATTTTACAAGCGGCAAGAGTTCTCGGGGACTGAAACATGGCGCGCCGCCGCCGCCGCCGCGGGATTAAGGACAGGGGATAACGGGCACCCTACCGCCGCCGACGTTATTCAACGAATGTGCGTCGGCATAAATATTAAATGGAAGATCAAGATAGCGTTTAAGTTTTGCTTTCACAATTTGAATGGCGAATTCAACTCGAAAATACTCGGCGAGCGCGGTTCAAAGCAATTTCCATTAAAGAAAATTTGAACCATGAAATTTGAACCGCCCTACGTTAGGGTGTACGCCTCGACCCTCTCTTTCTGTTTCTCCGTCGCCCTCGCCCTCTCCCTCGGCCCTTGAGCGACGAATTACTAGAGACCATTGCAAGCCTGGGTTCGCTTCCTGAGTATGTGTTGGAAGCCATCCAATCAGCAAGCTCGTATCATTGTCCCAAGACACGACCTTACACATTTTACCCGTCAGAGACCAAGAAGTGAAGTGCGATATTCAGTTACCACGGCGATCAAGACGTCTACGTCCTCACATATCCGTCAGCGTCGTCTGTTTTTTAATGGCCATCTCTCAAATATGCGTCCGTCCTGCGATGACCTGACCCTTGCAAAGCGTCGCGACGTTGACACGGCGTCGACGTCCTCCTCTGGGGCGCCGTCATTGCGTCGAATCAGTGCGCGTTGTGCGGGGATGCTACCCTCGACACTGGACGCGCTGTAAGACGGCCACTCGCATATTCATGAGCGGCGATGAACTCCCCTCGATGAACGGTCCCCCTCCCTCCCTGTCTTGTAATACTAGCTGCTAGGTACACACACGACTAGAGCGATGCTTTATTTGCTGCGTCTCGATGTATATGTACTGGGATCTGAGGGCAAGTGCATTGCGGAAAGTGCACTCGCTTCATCTCGCGCATGCGTGCGTGCGTCTGGCAGTGGTGCATGCGACGCACGGCTTAATATTCTCAAAACGACGACGTCGGCATCCACTTGGTTCATGCTCGTCTTGGTCGTACTTGACATTCAAGCTAGTATATTTTAGAAGACTGGGCTTAAAGGGTTTGATAAATGATACGCCGGGCCGGGCCGGGCCGGGCCGGGCCGGGCTTGGTGGGGAGGGGGGATGATGGTAAACTGAGATGAAAGACGTTGTTAATAAATGATTAATCGTTTGCGGGATGCTCCTTACTCCCCCCACCCCCCCAACCTCGCGCACTCTGCATGTGCCTCAATAAAACATTGCGCCAAGAGGCTAAGAGGCTCGTTGCAAAACTCATTCTCTTTTCATATTTCCTTAAAACGGAAAATGATCACTTTGCAAATGCCACTTGAAAGTTTAGAAGGGAGCAAGCGCCCAGGTAGCTTCCCACCCTCGGATTTGCCGCCCTTTGAAGTGTGCTCTCGAGAGCGCTCGCCGAGGACGACGACGACGACGACGACGGCGTCCCCGCGACGGCGGCAAGTCCCGCCATAAGTAGGTTTTCGGCGGCGGTAACAACACGGCGTTGTTGTTTCGAAGACGAGGACGGCGCCGCGCGAAGCACCTCGCTTTTAATGCGCTTTTTAAATTTTGATTTCGTTACGAGCAGCCGGCATTTCCATGAAGCACTGCTTTGAGAGGCAAATGCAATTGTCGTTCTTTTTTTTTCTCTCGTCGCCTCTCTGCAATTCGCTTGCTGAGAAGCAGACTGACGGCAACGATGGAAACAGAATGCATTAGCTTCAAAAACAATCCAATGCAAAGGGTTTCTTCTTGTATCTTCATTTCAAAAGCGTCGTCTACATTTCTATAACACATTCATAATTATCGCAATGCGGGCGACAGCAACGAAGATTGCCTCCGAGATGATGAACAACACGTTTCTCTCACGGCTTTACCCAACCTCTCTCCCAAACTCTACTGATCTTGTGTATGATAGTCATCCAATACCTGACCTAACGCAGTGTTTCTTAACTTCACCGAGGCGAGGTACAAGCTAAATATCGCATCACATTTGAGAATTTGACATGCACGAAGCGAACACTGTGGCCCTCGCCTTGCAGTTCGGTTCCCGCCGACAGCGCAATTCTTCTTGCTCGGTCCAATGCACGCGAAGTACCCGAATAATGTCGCTTTATTGGGATATGTGGAAAGCGTGGATATATATATAATGGATATATGAGCAGCAATAACCAATAACGTCGCTGATATTGGATATCGGCGAGCCGGGGACATTATCCTCGCTTTGAGTCGGTTGAGCTTCGATGGCTTCCAAATTCTAAATACACTTGGCGCTCGCTACCAATCAAATTATTGCTGAACGCCTTATTGAGTGTGAAGAACAGGGGTGCCACTGCTATCGAAAGAAAACGTGGTCCAGATTTTGATAAGGAAACAAAACCTTAAAGCCCTCTTTATATAGGGAACCACTATGCATGTTTTGGGTCGTCATCAAATTTGGGCCCCTACTCTTTAAAGATGGGGTAGTGCTATACCATTGAGAGTAAAAATCCCATTTGGGTCATCGGGAGCTCAGCACGCTGATATGAAAGTCAGCACTGTCTGCTAGGGACGTATCCGTCACAGCAGGGCACCCATGGCTGCAGCCGAGTTTCCGTACGCTAGCGCGCCAGAGTGCCGAGCGAGAGAAATTGAAACTACGTTAAAACTCTTTGCTTTGCTGACGTGCACGTATCCACTTCGACATTTCGCCAAGAAATTACAGCAAGTCGTGACTCGACGGGATGTGTTTTAAGGAAGCACTCCGGCCTGGAATTCACCTTGGTACTAACAAATGTGAGTGAGATCGTCAATATAATTGCATCGTTCAAAAACAAGAAATCACTCGGCTGGGACGAAATCCCGATTTCCATATTAAAATGTGTTAGTCAGTAGATAGCGAGACCACTAGCAACTCGTTCATGACAGAAAAATTTCCAAAAAAGTGCAAACTATCGATAATAAAACCACTGTACAAAAAGGGTTCAGTAACAAATATAAACAATAAGTAAGCCTAGTCTCCAATTTTGATGCGACTTCAAACGTTTTTAAAGGATTATAAAGGTGTTATGTGATGACCAGCATGGATTCCGTAAGGGATTCACACAGTATCTGAAAATATAGAAAACAACAAAGCAGCCGGTGCTTTGTTGAGCGAACTTTCAAAGGCATTTGACACCATTGATCACGCCATATAGTGATGGAAAAACTGAAACACTATGGAATCACAGGTACCACTATAAAATGGATAGAATCATACCTGACCGAAAGGCAACAGAAAGTAAAAATTAACTACATCGATGACAGTTCATCATGGACAACGATTAAGCACGGTATTCCACAAGGAACATTGATGGCTCCAACACTTTTATGTAGTTATGTCAACGATCTGGCAGCAACAATAACAAACGAACATACGGAAGTGGTGTTCTACGCGGACGACACCAGCCTAATTGTTCAAGGGGAAAATAAACTTGATCTTCTAACAAATATAATAACTTCAATGCAGGATACCAAACCAACTGAAACTCAATTGCGAAAAAACAAACTTGATAATTTTTAAGTGTAACAGAAAGGGGGTAACATAAGATACTGATGTCGATCCCTTGACCACTAAAGAATGATGCGATTTCTTGGACACCACAGAGTCGACTTCCGATTAAAATGGAATGAACGCGCCCAAAAGGTGACTAAAACTCTAAGCTCGGCATGCTATGTCTTACAACATTGAAGGAAGCAAGTCAACGAGTCGACCGCAGATTTCGCTTTCCACGCATTGGTGCGATCCAAAATCAAATACGGAATCCTCTTCTTTGGGAACTCTCCAGCCGCGAGGCAGATTTTCAAGAAGCAAAAAAGGGTGTTAAGGATTATAAACCGGGTAGAAAATTTGCAATCATGCAAGCCACTGTTTATTAAGAACACAATTTTAATTATGACTTGTATTTACAAACTTGCCAATCCTGATGATCGAAGAGGAGGGCAAAAAGAACAGCCAAGAACGAGACTTAAAGTGGCAGAAAATACACCAACAAGCTTAGGAGCAAACATTTTTAACAATTTACCAGAAAAGATTAAAAGATACAACATCAAAATGTCATGTTTTAAAACAATGACAAAACTGTTTTTTTTTAAGCATGGTTTTTATACAATATAAGAATTTGAATCAGCAAGGCACTGTAAATGTGATTATTGTATAGCTTTTATCTAAAATTTTAAGACCAATAAGAAAATTTGACTTGTATCCATGCTCATTTACATTTACCATGTCTGCATTTGAAGAATTGCAAATAAAAACAGTATTGAATTTAAATCATTGAATTGAGCGCAAATCCACTTTGCGCGCCGCGACAAGCGACACTAGCGCCGGTGAGCCCTTGGCGGCGAAAATTGGGTTAATTCGAGTTTCAGCCATGTGCTCGTGGTGCTAATACGTATAGTCTGAGCTGCCAATAAATAGCAAGTCGCTGTCGATGAAGCCGTCGATGAAGCTATAAATATTGAAGCCGCCGTCTCGCGAGCGCACCATGATTGGTTCTCGGTTCGTTTCCCGCGGGCGCATAATGCCGCGAGTCTCTGTGGCCGTCACTTTTACGAGAAATACTCTTTCGCGCCCCGTTGCGCCTCTCCTCGGCGAACCCTCGGCGCGAATGATCGCGTTGTAAATTAGCCTATTTCACAAATCATTTGCTTTTATTCGGCCGTTTCCCACCGTGACGATCTGGCGCTGATGAGCTGGCGACGCTATCTATCAGCCGGTCTCCGCAGTTAGCTCGGTTCGGCTTCAATTCTGTCCTCCGAATACTCTGGTCGACGCGTACCCCCTGGCGCAGGCGTCAAGCAGTCACGACGCTCGCCGGGGACCCAAGCTCGAGAAACAAAAGCCTGCCCGGTGCAGCCACCACGATTAGCAACGACGAGCAAAGTTTTTTCATTATTCGTCGAGATTTCTCAAGTTTGAAAAGCGTAAGCAGTAATGATAACCGCCCTGTGGATTTTCCTCCACCTCCTAAAGTCAGAGTGGCAATATCAGTGAGCCGCCTGCAGCAGTCGAATAAATAGAAACTTATTAGCAACCCTGGCGGACGCACGGGGTACTGGAATGTCAACAGGCTGGCAATCTCTGCAAATAGCCTAGCGAATATTAGCGGCTCTGGTTTTTACATTCAAACTTTTGCCATTCATTTTTCGAGCGCTTGGCAAATAAACAGCCAGGCGAGGTTTCGCGTTACAATTAAAATGATTACCGTGCACGATGCGTCTTTGTTCTGCACTTCCATGGAAGCGTCCTCCGAAGCCGCGACCCCTGACCGCGGGCCTTGCGAATAGGAGGCGAAATAATGAAATGGTTGAAAGGTCGAGTCAGGCCGCAACCCAACTCAGGAGGGCTTCAGATCGTGGTGTGCTCAGGGCCGAAGGGACGCCGTCGACGCGGGTAATGGATTGCCGACGCCGACGCCGGCGATTCATCATGCCGGCTACCTGGTCGTGGAGATCGGACGCATCATTCACGCCGTCGTCCGTGCACGGTGCGAGGTAAACGCCTCGCCTCGGTCCGTCGAGGCGTTGGAACGCGTGCGGCGCAGCAATTCAGATCGGGTACAGAGAGAGTTTGACCATCGTCTTGACAGGGTAACGCTCGACGTGATTTCCCAGGACATTCTTTACCCGCGTCAACGTTTTACATGCGAGGTAATCAGGCCACACATCAACTAAACTATTTTCAAACTAGAGTTTGAATTCTCAATGAAGTAGAAAACTATTTTATTCCGCGAGCTCAAAATGGCCAGGGCAACATCTCAGTGACAGTTAAAGTTAAGTTAAATATCTTCAGAGCATTTCTAAGATTATTAGAAGATAATTTATAGAAAAAAAAAATATATATATAAATATGTAATATATAAATTAAATACCCCCGTTTGCGCATCAAATTTGAGAGGATATTACCGTACGGTTTGGTATGTTGGAAACACTGGTTCTCGTTAGATCACCAAAGTTAAGCAACACTGCGCTGGGTCAGGTATTGGATGGGTGACCATTATACACATGACCAGTTCTGTTCGGGAGAGAGGTTGGAGAGATGAAAGTTAAGCAACACTGCGCTGGGTCAGGTATTGGATGGGTGACCATCATACACATGACCAGTTCTGTTCGGAAGAGAGGTTAGAGGGATGAAAGTTAAGCAACACTGCGCTGTGTCAGGTATTGGATGGGTGACCATCATACACATGACCAGTTCTGTTCGGGAGAGAGGTTGCAGGGATGATAGTTAAGCAACACTGCGCTGGGTCAGGTATTGGATGGGTGACCATCATACACATGACCAGTTCTGTTCGGGAGAGAGGTTGGAGGGATGAAAGTTACTTCAGCAACTTCACTCGCCTTGCTTATCAACCTCTCGACAGCATAGATTTGTGCAGGAATCCTGTTGTTCGAGTTGTACCGTCCTTCGGAAGGGACGTTAAGCCGGTGGTTCCCTTGGTCTTCGACAGGAGTAGGCTACGCGCAGGCACCTGGTTTCCCCTTCCTCCCTTCTAGGCTACATAAGGTTCATCATCCTCATCATCATCCATTCATTCACCGACGCCATTATACCAGTGCCGCATAGCCAGATGTCAAAACAGTGCGTCGTTAAACACCAATAATCAAATCAATCAAATCAATGAGAGGTTATTAGTGCGCCTAACAATAAAATGACTGAGGCACTTTGTTGCTAGTGGCAAACCGCGCATCTGTCGATGACGCAGATACAAGGAACTAACACCGCGGAGGAGTTGGCATGTCATTTCTCGGAAGGTGGCCTCCTTTCTTCCACGGCGAACTCCTTCAAATAAACAACCAATTACTGGCGGGACTCAGTGTGGAGACTTTAGCTGTCACGGTACGTAGTTCGATCCCCGGTGCCTGCTAAGCAGCTTACCGTGGGTGGCACGGCGATGTACCTGCAATCCTCCTGCCGTCTTAT
Source organism: Protonemura montana (assembly GCA_947568835.1). Lineage (NCBI taxonomy): Eukaryota > Metazoa > Arthropoda > Insecta > Plecoptera > Nemouridae > Protonemura > Protonemura montana. Next base: position 26,016,484 of record OX387603.1, on the reverse strand, counting down.
TAAAGTCACAACGGGGCTCGGCTCAATCGCCGAGAGTCTTGTGTCTCCTTATACTTACGCCTGGCGGGAGTCACATGCATATCTGTGACAGTGAAACGCCTCCCAGGGCTGTGCAAACGACTCTATTAGGTCAACGAGGCGGGAAATTCATATCAAATATGTTGACATTTAGGTGAACTGATACAATTATGTAATTTATCACAAGTGATTGAGAGCCCCTTGGGCCTCAGGTCTGTAGGATGACCGCTGTCCCCTGAGTTGAGCACAATACGTCTCCTTGAAAGACCATCGACACAAGAAGGCGACTGCCGCCAGAGACCGGCGCACGCGCGCTGATTGATCGCAGAGTTAATCACGTGTTGATTCTCAGCCCGAACTCGGTGGACCTTAATGAGCCGATTTGAAAACTATCAATTAATTGCGTCTGATTAATGGACTGGCAATCGACTCTGCCAGAGGAATTACCCAGCGAGCGGTGCCAACGAGCGTGGCTGTGTTTTGACTTTCGGCCTATCTGTTATTCAATTGGCATTTCATTTAGAAGAGCGGGTCCGCGGCAAAGAGCTCGTTACTTGATGGGAAAGATTACTCTTAACGACTTTTTGTAATGCACTTTTAATTACCCTGAGGCTGACGACTCTGAAAGGTCGGAGGTACCCTTTGTCGTTTGTTGACATTCGGAGCATTGCTTTCATGTTCTTTGAAAGTCATTTGGCCAGCAGCAGAGTCATCCCAGGCAAAGACTTTATACCCAGGTACGTGGTTACAGACAGGAGACATTATAAGCACTCTTCTCTATTGCAGAAGAAAGTCGTTATTGGTAGTCGAGGACTTGGTCGTCTCGTTTTAACCAGCAGGTAGAATATTGTTTTGGACAACGAAATTACACGATGGCATAGTACATCAGTGCTATTACCTCTAATGGGTGCTTCTCTATATATTTGATCATCTGCTTTCTTGTTTATTTAATTTTAATTACTTACCAGAATTTAATTACATCGGGGCATATCAATTCACAATGCATGTCATTTAATTCTGATAGGTTACTTAAGCTTATCTGAGTGTAAACTGACAGTCCGATCGTGACAAAAGAACTCATCCGCAACAAGACTATTGACTGACATGAAACTTTTGCAAATGAGATGGAACAAACGCTCCCAGGCCAGCTCCTACACTAGAAGGAGCACTACATTCTTCGAGAAGGAAGGCGTTCAGCCGATTCACGGGCAAGACCAACGGTCCATGTCGTCTGCATGCCGATACTGCTATGCTATCTAACAGTCCATCTCTAGCAGAATCGGGCACGGAAGTCCTGATAGATCGGGCCGTCTCCTCGGAGTCTTCTAATGAGCATCATGGCACGCATTAAAATACCATTAACTAGCGTTTATCGGCCTGATTGAACCACCGGGCGCCATTGTTGGATTGATGGATCGCCGGTCGTAGCTAATAGATGGTTTTTGGATGCCTCGAACGTCCGTCAAAAACTGACCTCGGCCTGCGCTGATGGATGATTGATACCGACTGACTCGAACAATCGAAGATACGGATTGCCCCCAGGCGTGGATGCCGACTTTAATGAGAGGTCCTCGTCAACGTCGTCAGTATGGAGTCATAGAGGCACGGGTTTATAGTTGTCCTGGGCAAGCGCTTAGACGTTGGGACACTTCTGCTAGTCACTTTATCAAGTTTGTGTGATGTCTTTTCATTATGCAAGGGATAAACGCGACTATTTGGTCAAAATTCCTGCAATGCGAATGGCCCGAACTTTTGCCCTGGAGTTGCGCCCCTTAAGCTCGGCGCGAAGCTAGTTAAGCGGCCGAAGAGTAGCCCGTCACAGAGAAGCGATATGTGCTTGCTAATTCCTTACCACCCTCGAGCTGCTGGCGAACCATAGCCGTCGAATTGGCACGACAAAAGCCGGAGCTTTAGGCCGAAAGTTGCCGAAACGGGAGCGGCAACAAATCATCGGCACCGTGGCAAGCAAGTCAGCTCGGAGACTGATTCATGGGCCGCTCGAAACGGCGGCATGTTATTCGCTTTTAATTAACGCGTGGAAATCGCTTAGAACGAAATTAACAATACAAATACACTGTTAGGCCGGCGAGCGAGCTGGCTGCATGTCCGATACCATCTGAATGCAAAAAGCCAGTGAAATATGGATATTTTATTCCGCTAGCTTCACCAATACACGCTCCTTGTTACGCTGTGCGGACAGAGTTGAATTAAAAATACATTTTCAGATTAGAGGTCAATTAATTTACTCGCTAGCAACGGAGCAAGTTCTGAGCCTGCAGACCTCGCCTTGACAGTCGCAATCAATGCGTGACAGCGCCGCGATGCACCACAAATCTATCACGAGCACGCACGCAGGGGCGCCGGAGTGTGGGCCGATCGACGCTGTTGATAAATCACATTTGATTGCCTGGACACAAAACGCCAATACATGGCGAGTGTTAGTTCTGGGATCATGTGTGGGCGCGCCACGCGGACGCAGCGAGAGGCACCCTAATCTGCATCGATCGCTCATTAGCCATCGGCCGTGTGTCGTGGACCGGCCCACCCAGAACGGTCGCTGCTTCAATCGACTGTAACTAGTCTTAATTACGTAATTGCAGCAAGGACATTCATTACTCAGTCGTGGTGAGCAGGCTTATCTCGATGCTAGTCGGGGACTGAGTTACTAGGAGAGACTTTTGCTCGGTGTGTGCTTTTTCCGCCCAGTCGCTATCGTAGTTCGCATCGGGGCTTCCAGCATGGAAAGATCACTGCGTTTTGCTGGGCGAACAATTTGATTTTACCTATAATGAAAGGACCTCTTCACCACTGGCCTCACCAGCTTGAGCTTTATGCTAGACAGTGGCAGGAGACTTTTTTGATAACACGGTGATAGACTGATATGTCAATACGTTGTCCTTTGCTGCCTTCTAGTCCTAAACCATTGCTGCTGTGCACATTGAACGAGGAAGACGCCTTGGAGGCGTCCTCTGTCTGGTTAAAGAGAGAAGGAGGGCACCAAGAAATTGCGTTGAGTGCCACGGATTAAACTTTAGTTAAAAAGTGTTCGCCAAAGTACAGCGCTGGATTGAAAGGAATCTCTAAATTGTTAACCAGCTAACAATTATTGATGGGCTCACGGTGAGTGCCTGCCGACGGGTTCCCGTCCTAAAAGCTGCCGGCACCTGCAATGCCCATAGCATGGTTTTATGACGAGTGACGTTATTAAAGAAATAATTCGCTACCTGTGCTACGGACCAGTAAGTTACCTGCAGCTTGTGTATCGAGCACTCGGCGTAAAAAGCTCAATATCGCATATGGCCGGCGTCGACGATAAGAGTGTACCTACTCCCCGGCATGAACACTCTTCGACGTGGACGCTCGTAAAATCGACCAATAAAAGTCATGTTCAATATAAATTGTCGCAAGTTTTGCCTTTTCTAAAATTTTATCTGCAGCAGCGCCAGCCCGGCTCTCGATACGCTAAGTGCATTAGTTTTATTTTAGATTAGCACTACCTTTATACCTAAAGGGGACGGAGAAGATCCACTCCCCCTAAAAAAAACTCTGGCAAATTACTTAAATTTTGTAGAAAACTTGTTACTTTATCCGTGCGAGAACGCGCTCTGCGGAGTTTCTTGTTCGTGCACTCTCGCCAGACATGCATTCTGCATGAGACGAGCGAGGTGTGTGTGTTTTTTTCTTGCCCTGCGAAGTCAGGTTCCTTACCACTTGTCGACTACTTGTCGCGCATGTCCTTTGCGGTCGAGCAGCTCGTAAAGCTGGCCCGTTATCTCCAATTACAGCTGGGCGGACATCTTCAATTAAAAGCATGGAGGTTGGTGCAGTGACGACGTCTTACAATCGAGCCAACTGGACCTCGTTTCGAGGAGCCGAAGAAAAAGGCGGTTCCACCCGTTCCTTGGGATGGTGACATCGAAATCAAGGCGATGACATTGGGGTTTTCAGTGTTTGACGACGCACTGTTTTGACCTCTAGGCTGTGGCATTGGTATAACGACTTCAGTTAGTCTCTAAGATCCTAGCCCGATCACCAGAGCGCGTTGATAATTTCGTGATGGTCTCACCTTCTCGCCGTCGCCTAGCGGCTTACCGTCTTCTTCCCGAGCCCACGACGACGACGACGACGACAATGACGACGTTTTCGGGAAAGCGCCAGACTAGTGAACAGTTCACGGCACTTTCAAGTACCCGTCGTCAGGCCGCTGACGTAATGCTATGAAAATTGGATGAGATTGGGATCGTTCTCATCCCTAGAATGTGGAGGGAACTCGGTTCATGCCCATCGCGGGACGCAGACTAACGAGGAACGACTTCGGTGACGCAGCGAGGTCGCGAGGTTTACGCTAGAAAATATTTTTATGACGAGATTGGATCATGTCAGGATTTCCAGGATATAAAATTCTATAAAAATAATGGGGGATTGTCTGAGCTTTGCTATATATTGTGTTTTCCTAAGAAAAACATTGCTGGTTACAAAAAACTATAAGGTAAACAGGTCCATGATTGTGTGGTCGCTGCATAAGCAGAATATCGCAAAGTAAGCAAAATCTTCTGTAGGCTGTCTCTTACTTTATTTCCGTCAATTTCCACCTCTGCGAGCGCCATATTTTACCTCCCATCGCGGCCAAACTCCGCGCCCCCATCTGGCTCCCAAACGCCGTCCACCGCCACGACGCTATTTCCAAGCCGTCTAAACGACTTACGTCCAAGCAGCGGGCAGTAAAAGCAACGGTCCAATAGCTATCGCCGGACCACGCGTCGTCTACGACGGCGTCGTGGCGACAGATGCGTTGACGGCGTCGTTCAGCCGACTCATATCGGCGTCCCGCGTTCCAGCAGTCGTGTATTATACGACAAGCCATTAGGCCGCCAGATGCGCACCACAAATACACTCCAATTTAATCCGTCGTCCGACGACGCCGCGGTCTGGCCACTGCCCCCGTAGTCGCGGCAAGGTTTGCTCGATGCGCGAAACTTTCTGATATTACATTCAATTATAGAGGGAGGTTGTTATTCGCATTGGATTTCTGCCAGTGGTCTGTGTGTGTGTTTGGCGGCGTCCTCTTCACGGCAGGTTCGCGGCAGGGGGTTGAATGATACGAAGCGGCTGGGGTGGGAGGATCCGCTGGGATAAGCGGACGCGGCGGGAAAGTTTTGCAGCTTTTTTTAATGGTATATTGGACGTTTAAGAACAAGTACATGCGTTGTTTTCTCTCTCAGATGGCAATAAAGCCGATGGCAATAACGCTGCAAAGACCTATAAAAGGTGCGATATCAAATCGAAACGGGAGGCAATCAAAAATTTATTCATGGAAAAACCGATAAGATGTGAATTCTTTCGCTGTATTTCGCGTCCCGGCTGCATAGAATCTGAATGCACGTTGGTTCATCGCCCGGTGCATGCACTGCACTTGAATGGAGTTGACCTACTCATAAGAACAATATCATATCGTCATACTGAGACTAGGAGAAAAGAAGGAGCAATATTCGTTGTCTGGAATGTCCTCCGATGCTTATAGGGAAGTGGAATCCCGGAGATGATATTGCTATTTTCCTGGCTCTTTCCGTGTGTCTATATAGCGATTCGCTGCATATAACTGCAGAGGAGCTTACCGTTCAGAAAACGTGTAGCATTTCTACTCGTTTTCTGAAGCTGTGATCCATTTCAAATACTCGACGACAAATTTGATATTGTGAACTAACTAGAATTGTCACTCGAATTACGCCATGGAAAATCTCTTTGTACTCTGCCAATGAAATCAGGTGTTTTTTGATGGCGTTTTTTGATAACTGCACTTGTTTTTCTTCAAGTATCAAAGCCAAATACTTGAAAAAACATGGCCTATTCTTTTGATCCGTAAAATTTCGAGTAATGAGGTAAACTGACGTGCGATTAATTCTTCCATCACCAAACATTGCCGTTCCTGATTACAATTGCACTTAGTGAACGCAATGAGTCGTGTTGTAAGATAAGCGTAGTCATTCTTTGGTTTGATAAAACATTGAAACCCTACCTGATGAAGTCTTGTCTGTATTGGCTGGGTTCGACAATAACAAGGGACGTGTTTAGTTGAAATCTTATTTAAATTGCAAACGCTTGCAATGCGCGGGTGATTTTATTATTATGCACACTATAACTGTCTCAAAAATTGATACCCAAACGGGGACTCGAACCCCAATCTCCGCCTATCGTTGTGACATGTTGTGACGTGATATAGCGTCACTAGAATCAGAGTGACTGTGAGTATTCACAGCCTCTTGGTTCTACTCCTTGGAGATCTTGTATTCTCATCAAATACACTAAAATCGTCTCAAAAAGCCAGTGTCCAAATAGCTCGATGGGCTAGAGCAACACCCGCGACAGATGGAGATCGGGGTTCGAAGAAGTACGTCGTGTTGCAGTAGTTTTATCTCGATTTATGTAACGAATCTCGGATTATCTACAAAAAGTGCACCGTGATCGACACTCAATCGAATGTCTACAAGGTTTTGAATGAACTTTCTGAAAACTGCGCGTGCGCTAAGTTATCTCTTGCGAGTTTGCTGGAACGACCTCGTGAAGCTGACAGGTAGAACATCCCACGAGCTCATCTGAAGTCGCTTAGGAAAACAGCCTCGTTAATGCGTTTTTCAACAAATCAATCCTGGCATGCTGCTCGCCTGCACCAAATTATACATCAGTCTCTCAACCTAGCTTTAGAAGCCACCTTCTAAGCTACCGTCGGGAACCTCGCTGTAAGCTCCTGTGTTGGTGCAACTCTCCAGATGAACGGTGGAGTCATGAGGGCGTCGCTGCCGTTGAGGTTGGCGTTGAAGACGTCTGCACTGAGGACTCGCTGCAAATCAGAGTCAACATTCGAGGAGGCGTTGGGGAAACGCGCTATCCGTTGCGTGAGGACTAACGCCCTCCTCTCCCGTCAAAACGCCGTCGTTTTTTAGGGTGAGGCTATAAATATATGATACAAATTAAAGATTAGCAATATTAAAGTTAATCGCAAATTTGGACGTGCGTAAACCTTCTTTAGATGAACGTGATGCTTGACATTCGTCACCATAATCTTTTAAGCACTTAATGCACGTGTTATTTACACAAACCATATCTATTTGGCGTTCCTAGACCACCATGTTTGTATTGTCTTAAGCCAATAATAAAACAATTAAACCATCCAACCACCTGGGCCAATGGTAGGGGCATGGTGTGGCCATCCACTCAGAAAACCACTTGCTTCTCGCTTCCTCGACCTGGAATGGAATCCAGATTGTGTCTGTTGGTCCGTCGAGTTCTCATTTCCGGTACGGTACAGGGCAATATGATTGCTTCCCTCCCACGCGGTGCATCCCTTCTGTGGCGACCCCTTGCACAGGGGGGGCATTGAACCTTCATAAGGATAATCACCGTCCGTGCGGTGATCCCTGCCGATCGCCTCTTTGCCGGCGTCCGTCCCGACGGCGTCGTTAGCCCGAGGAAGAGATTAGCCGGTGGCGACTGCCGACCGAGAGAGTCCCTAGTCTGCGCGGGACGCTGGCAATCGATGGGAGCTGGAGTATCAGCCGACGAGACCGTTGAATTCAAAGACAATGTGCTTATGATTGTAAAAGAACCCAAGACTGCCCATACCACTCGTGCTAAAAATGTTGACGACTCGAACGGCTGGCAACCACTAGGTTCTACTCCTTGGAGATCCGTCATTCTCATCAAATACACTAAAATCGTCTCAAAAAGCCAGTGTCCAAGTAGCTCAATGGGTTAGAGCAACACCTGCGACAGGTGGAGATCGGGGTACGAGTCCCCGTTTGGGCATCAATTTTTGGGACGGTTATGGTGTTCATAATAATATAAGACGCCACCTTGATTGTTTTGCCGGCTAAGAGAAGAGACCATCTCTAGATGGCATCTAGACACGACCAAATATTCTAAAGATACCACTTTGTTTGGCAAAAAAACGTTAAATGGGTTTGACAAATGTCATTCTTGGCTGAGGTTCTGAATTCATATTTCAAAATTAATTGTACAATATTTGCAAACACTCTACCGACTTCAACTCGTGTCGACAACGTGACCATCAACGCCAAGTCACGTTGTCAGGGTAACTGTTATTTGTATAATGATGCAATTAAATTACATCTCCGCTTTCTTCTCGCGACGTCACTGGCGTCGCCTCTGAATTGCTTCCCTACAGCCGTGATATAAGAACTTCACTTGTTTCGCAGGGAGATGGTGACGTCACACTATCGCAAGTGATTCGATTCCGGCGCGGCGCTGATAGCAATCCGTCTCGATGTCTGCGATATAATAGACGCTCGCCGGCAGTCGAACCCCCTCGCCGCACACACGACGTCCCCGACGAGGAGGCTGCGTTTGTCACGAGCAGGTTAGTGAATGAAGGAGTCTGTACCCATTCTAGATCTGTACTCAGAACAGATCCGATGTCGCCTCTGTGCTGGACATTCCGTGACAGGGCGCTTGTTTCACTCCACGCAAAGGAGCGGACACTCGCCGTCGCGTCTGTGCTGGACATTCCGTGACAGGGCGCTTGTTTCGCTCCAAGCAAAGTAGCGGACACTCGCCGTCGCGTCTGTGCTGGACATTCCGTGACAGGGTGCTTGTTTCACTCCAAGCAAAGTAGCGGACACTCGCCGTCGCCTCTGTGCTGGACATTCCGTGACAGGGTGCTTGTTTCACTCCAAGCAAAGTAGCGGACACTCGCTGTCGCCTCTGTGCTGGACATTCCGTGACAGGGTGCTTGTTTCGCTCCACGCAAAGGAGCGGACACTCGCCGTCGCCCTCTGTGCTGGACATTCCGTGACAGGGCGCTTGTTTCGCTCCACGCAAAGGAGCGGACACTCGCCGTCGCCTCTGTGCTGGACATTCCGTGACAGGGTGCTTGTTTCGCTCCACGCAAAGGAGCGGACACTCGCCGTCGCCTCTGTGCTGGACATTCCGTGACAGGGCGCTTGTTTCGCTCCACGCAAAGGAGCGGACACTCGCCGTCGCCTCTGTGCTGGACATTCCGTGACAGGGTGCTTGATTCGCTCCACGCAAAGAAGCGGACACTCGCCGTCGCCTCTGTGCTGGACATTCCGTGACAGGGTGCTTGTTTCGCTACACGCAAAGGAGCGGACACTCGCCGTCGCGTCTGTGCTGGACATTCCGTGACAGGGTGCTTGTTTCGCTCCACGCAAAGTAGCGGACACTCGCCGTCGCGTCTGTGCTGGACATTCCGTGACAGGGTGCTTGTTTCGCTCCACGCAATGAAGCGGACACTCGCCGTCGCCTCTGTGCTGGACATTCCGTGACAGGGTGCTTGTTTTGCTCCACGCAAAGGAGCGGAAACTCGCCGTCGCCTCTGTGCTGGACATTCCATGACAGGGCGCTTGTTTCGCTCCACGCAAAGAAGCGGACACTCGCCGTCGCGTCTGTGCTGGACATTCCGTGACAGGCTGCTTGTTTCGCTCCACGCAATGAAGCGGACACTCGCCGTCGCGTCTGTGCTGGACATTCCGTGACAGGGAATGGAAGTCAGCCTACTCAGGGACAAACCACGATGTTGATCGACTCCCTCGAGAGTGAGACATCGGTCCCGTCGAAAACCGTTATCGTCTGTGTTCAGAAAACACAGCCAGTATTCAAGGCGGTGTAGAGGAGGGGGGGGGGGGAGGGGGGGGTCTTAACTTGATGTGTCAAACTTTTGTAATTGAGCATCCTGGGACGAGGATGGCGTTGACCACGTGGCCCGGCAGAGGCGGAGTTATCGGCGTGTAATATGATCGGAAACGGCCCGTTGGCAGTCACTCCTCTGTGATGCTAGTCATAACGGCCATCATCGCGAGATCACCGAAGTTAAGCAACACTGCGCTGAGTCAGGTATTGGATGGGTGACCATCATACACATGACCAGTTCTGTTCGGGAGAGAGGTTGGAGGGATGAAAGTTGGTACAGCAACTTAATTCGCCTTTACTTACCTTGGTCATGCAACTATCGTCAGCATGTTTTAGTGGAGAAATCCATCTTTCTCGAGTTGTACGGTTCTTCAGTTGCCGGTGGTGGCGACACTAAGTTTTACCCCCCCCCCTTCTTGGCAAGGTTTGGTGCCTGACTCATTCACCGACGCCATTAGACAGGCCACGTTGTCGAAACGTCGTTAAACGCGACAAAGCAAAGGAAAATGCAAGGCAGTCGACGTGGCTAGAACTTGCAGCACTCCCCAATTTTTCCCTTCACAGTGAGTTGCCCGGGGAGTAATCAAGTCTGGCGCAATTCAAATAAACTGAAATAAATCACACGGACCCAGACGGTGCATTGCGATACGCGTTTGTTCCCTTTTACCCTCGCCGTGCCGACATGTTCCCAGAGTGTTTCGGCAAATAAAACTCATCGACGTCGACTAATTACGTCTAACTCACTCCGCGGCCCGCGAAAGCAACGCAAACACGACGCCGAGCGTCGGGCTATTGACGACGCCCGCCCGCCGATGCATTCAAATCGGGCGCCGCGTGCAATTATTTCCTGCGACGCCGACGCCAAAGACGCGGCGTCGGATCGGTGGGTGGAATATTTAATTAGTATATAGGTGTAGCGTAAGAAATTGTTTGCGTTAGGTTCGCCGTCTGTTTGACTAGCGTCGCGACGCCGCCAGACGCCCACGCGATGCCGAGTGCAAATATTTTCTCGGATTGGTTTGGTTTCAGGCTGCCAGTGAGTGGCGGCGGGGTGGGGGAGGGGGGGGGGGCGTCATCGTGGATTGCTTTCCCTTATTTCAGAGACGGATCCGCGATTCTCTAGATCGCAGAGATTGCCTTTCAGGTGGATATATGGCAAAGCAATGAAATTTCCATCAGAATGCTGGTGCAGCGTTAGTCTCCGAGGCAACGCGCGGTGCTTGCTGATGTCATGAGGAGGCGTTGACGACCCGCGCTGAGGAATGCTTTTCTCCGAGATCCGAGACCCACGAGGTCGTCATCGCCGAAGCCGAGACAGTTATTCGCCTGATGGCATGTGACGCGGCGTCTGACATGCATTTAATTGTTTTAATTGCATCCTATGAGCGTTGGAAACAATACGTGCAAGTCTTTTGTCTGCTTCTAATTGGAGACGACGGCTTGACCACGAGGACCTGTGAGTCGGCTGTCCCGTCGTCACTTCCCATCCTATTCAGACGTCTGCACCGTGTCAGCGTCGATGACTGTTGCGTTACCATGGAAACTCTTACCAGTGTACCGTTTGATTCCATCGCCAAATCCAATTAACCTTGGTCGGTTCCCGTTACGCTCTGTGCACCTTGATATCGGATGTAATCGTCGGCGAAATGTCCCGAAGGTACGCTCCCCGATTTGTTTTTTAACAAACAGTGTTTTCTTGCGATTGACTTCGTTGTTAAAGTATCATAGACTGGATTGTAGGCGAGAGACAAGTCTATCGAGGTGGCTATTACATCACGACGCCAAACGGAGACAAGGCGTCGCCTGGTGGCTTGCGTCGGGACGCCGCCGTCGTAATGGAGCTGTCACAGAGACGGGCGACCCCGGAGCTGAAACTTCCGCATCAATTTTCCAATTTCAACCTGCGCCGAATTCCTGTCGCACGCGGCGCGTTCGGTGTTCACCTCGGCGCTTTCAGCGGAGAACCTGGAACAATGAAATATCGCACACTTATCCCAGGAATCTCATTGAAATTAAGCATACCTGGGGGGGAAAACTATGATGTTATATAATATCCGGGGAGTGGAATAGTTTTCAAGTCGGGAAAGTTGGTCTTAAGATTCAACTCTTCTGTTTGACTTGAAATGCACTCGCAGCACAATCTCTAACTTACGTACTTGTGAATAGTCTCCGGAACCCGAGTTAATTTTAATTTCTCTTTGCGTACCTACTTCGACGCCGCTCGCTCGGCAATCGACAACCGACAAAAGAGCTTCCGATTTCCCCCGTTCCCCCCCACACCCCCCCCCCGACCTCGGCCTTCGAGCTCGAGCAGGGAAACTGTAATTACTGGCAGACAGCCGGGGCGCAGTTTCTTCCTAACGAAGCGCCCTCTCCTGGGACGCCATGTTGCGCCGCGTGCGCGCCTGGCGGTGCCACCCAGAACTGCCAGACAATAATGGCCGAAATCGGGCGGCGGCACGAGGCGAGCTATTAAAAGTTTCGTCCCGATGTGGCGAGAGTGGCTTCTGAAGGACCGCGCGTCCAGACCGGGGGGCGTCAGATGGCGGGCAAATAACGAACAACATATTAAAAAGTTGCTCGTGCCGGCGAAAATCGCAGAGTCCCCTACCCCGATCCCGTGCAGTCCACCAAACATTAATTAGTGGCGAGATGGATGGCGCAGTCTCGCGATACAAACGCGCCACGGACTTATTGATGCCCTCGACGTAGCGGCATTGGGGGGGGGGGGGGGGGGAGGGGGTCGACAAATTGCAGCATGGAAAGACCGATCGGTGCCGAAATTACCGCGCCGGGCCGGCTTCATTAATTCGTGCCACTCGCTGAAATATTGCCCGCACTGCCTCGCTTTATTTAGATTTTAGAGGGTTTTATTAAAGGCACTTCGCCCACGCTGTCATATATTATGTATAAAAGTCATGTCATTTTGACATGTTCACAAACACAAACACACATACACAAAGGTGGCGCCTTTACTTTATGTTTCCCCATCTCAAGACGCGAAATAAAACAAGGTAAAGTGACTTGCAATTTTTTCGTGAAAGAATAAATCTGCATATTGTGTTGTATACACTCCCTGGTTCGAGCCATGAACATGTCGTCTGCAGACGTCACGTGACGTCGCATATAGGTATACACACCCGATTGCCAATTTATATTCCCTGTGTTTTTTTTACCCTCCTTCGCTGCTCGGAGTGCCAATCTCTACACAATTCGCCTTCCCCGTGGACCGGGCGGCCGGCATGATGCTATCACACCGCGTCGAGACGCCGGCCGAGGCGTCGAATCTGTGCGTGCGCTGATGGAAAAAGACGGCGTCGCGTCGGAGGGCGTCGCATTATCTTGGCGGATGCCGTGTAGTGCTCCTTATGTCGCGTGGCATAAATATTTGAGGAGGTGCGAGAGCGTGTTGCGAGGGCAGGAAACAAACGAGATCGGCGTCGGCGTTGGCGTCGGGCGGGCGTCCATTAGGCGGCGTCGGCGTAGAGCCCCGCGGGCGATCACTTTCAGGGAGCCGAGACGTGCTCATAGGGAGACGAACTGAGAGGTTTCATTCTTGTCGCTGGGCTTTCACTCTCGTGATCCGTTGCCAACTCGAAGAGTCCCACGCGTCCCTCGGGAGGGACTCGCTTGTAACTGGCTACAAACAGATTTGAATTCGTTACGAAACAGAAGCGATGTCTTTTAAATTATCCGCAGCGCTGACCTCGGGGACATTTCAAACTCTCGGACCGAACTTTGAAACTAGAAAAGATTGTTTGATATCTGAAAGTTTAATGAAATAGTTGTACGATGCCTCCGGCTACAACGAACGGAATTTTGGAAATATATTTGGAAAATGTCGAAGTTTTTAATCGGTGAAAAGTTTCCAAAGTTCCATTAATTGCATTTGAGTTGATTTGCTATAGAACAAAGGGGGAAACAATTTTCTATCCTCGTTTTTAGAACTTTTTGCAATGGTTTCTATTGAAAAACATACAAAATAACTGAATCGTATACGTTCTTATTTTATCTTTTCTGACTTCGTTGCCCAACATAGCGGTGGCCATTGGTCGGCAAAGGTTGAGTCACACAGTGTTCAGTTTTACCAAATTGACCGAAGAATGCACTGCAGACTGAAACGGGGGCACGAACGCCAGGAATTGCTCGCCAGAGGCTTCGGCATTAAATAACAGGAACGAGCTTCCGCCGTGTCCAAAGCGCAGCGCCCTGTTTCGCTGCGCGTTGAGCGATTATCATTCCAGTGCATGCAGTGCAACCCTATACTGCGGTGCTTCAACGCTTTCAACCGTTATATCAGGACGATACTGCGCCAGCTTGAGGACGCTTCTGGGAGCGCTCAGATTTTCCAAGGATGGGAGATACAGTTGCTGGTTTGACCCACTGACTCATTTCCTCGTGTCATGGGTTAGCGGTTTGGGAGGGGAGGGAAAAAGTGAACGGCATCGAGCTGGTATAGGGTGTGAACGTTTGAATCTCGTGCCCGAACATTGCCTGCATGTCGGGTGTCCCAAATGCATGCTACATACACTAAAATGGAACAATGATTTTATGTGTGTTTGGATAAATATGCATCAAATATTTCGCCCGCTTTTTTGCTGCATTTGAAGCAGCTGGCTGATAATTCAAAGTGAACACGACTAGGTTTTTGCAGGCGACGGAAACAAGGGCTATAATTAACTCTCTCTCTGTAACTATAGGTGCACTCTTTCTAACTAGAAACTTGAGCGCCGGCTGGAATTGACAAACGTGATTATTATTGCGCTCGGTAATTTCGTCAGAGCTTATTACCTATTTCGTTTGTGTCGCCGCGTCTTTTCCGAGTGAGCGACGCGTTCTGCGCGAGGGCCACTCGGGCCGTTATCTACTTGGCTATAGTTTGGTAGACAATACGGTGCAAGTTTTGCATCCACCATTGCGCGAACGGGGGGCAAATTTATTCGCTTTATTCGCGAAAACTCGCGCAGCAGTTGGTATCTGTCATGAGTACAAATTGCAACAAAACTATACGACACTCGAAGACTTTTATGTGGAAAGTTTGCCTTCCCCCGGGAGAAACACGCAGCGAAATATAAGCAAAGAACATGCACTGACTGCCTTCATCAAAACCATTTATTACAGGGAAAAAAAGTAGAATCATAATTTGTTAGGAAATATAAAATATCATGTGATGATTTCAGAGAAGTTTTTCTGCGGTGCCAGCTGGCGCGAACCTGGCGGCGAGACTTTGTTTAGCCGGGAAACGCGGTGATTGGCCGGAGGCAGCTTTTCTCTTGTCAAGTGGATACTAATTATTGCGTCGTGGAAAGCGTGCGACGGAGAGGAAAGCGCTCGGGAACTGTGTGGCATGTTTTCCTGGGACTCGGCGAAAGAAAACAGCACGACGGCGAGCTGCCATGTCCCCGGGGGTCGACGACGACGACGAACGGGCGAGTGCTTAATGTCAAAGACCGGCATATCGTCTGTCTTTTTTTTGTCACAAAAAACAGTGTTTTCTCATTTCGCGTGGCCGGCAATTCCGTCTGTTTGTCTAATTGATTTACTAAAAACGAAACAAACGCGCGTTTCACGGCCCCGACCAGCGAACACATCGCGTCGTTCAATGTGTTTACTGCCCTGAAAATTCAGTACACGTCAAACGATAGTGCACGCCAGTGTATGACAATATCACAGAAACTAACGTCCCCCGAATTGCCCTAAATCTCTGTCTAGTCCAGCCAACTCATCATTTCCCCAATTTCGTGTACGCCATTTCATGGTGCCCGCTTTTCATCTTCATAAAATCGATTGGCATCATCTATCATCATTATCACTCTGATAAGGTTATCCTCCAATCCCTTAGTTCGCTCGTTGCTCCCGCAGGAACCATCATGCTGGCTCAATTTTCAGCATCAACCCGCAGAATTGTCATAATTTATTAAATATAATCCTCAGAGTGAAGTCCCTGGACGAATAAATAATCCTTGGCGTTGGCAAATGCAGATACCCGGACAGGCTGGACCTCGGCACGGCGCCGTAGAGCGGGTAGGAAGACAGCCGGATGACGGGCCTATCATTTTAGGGGTGGAGGTGGGGGGGAGGGCGTTTTACCATGCCCACAACGCGATAAAGTCAATTGCACGGGCGCCATACTAAAGCCGAGTGGCTCCACGTTGCCGAAGAGACGATTCTTTACGAGTCAAATCCATGTATTTGTGTACGTTTTTATTATTTATCCACTTTAATCAACCGGTTTATCGAGTGCAGTGGCAATTAATGTTTTATCATTATTATTACGTCCTGCTTCCAGGCGACTGCCATTCGTTTCCATGGCTGCCAGACTAACCGCCCGTTTTGAGCGGACATTTCCCGAATCTTAGCGAGGCCTTCACGGCTATTAGCTTCAGATTTAGACATCCCCTCGAATCTGCCATTAACCGCACTTTGCAGCCGATGTTTATCACGGCTAAATTGGGTGATTTCGCCAACTATAACATGTTTCTAATAGTCCAGAGGCAATTGGATGAACGACCATCGGTTATATCTTGGTACAGACATAATTTTTATGTGGCCAGGATAATTAAGTAATTGCACTAATTTCAAGAGAAATCCTCGCAGTAAACAGATCATAAAGTAGATACAAGAGCGAGTCATGTAGTGGATACAAGATCCGTTTGGCAGAGTCGAGTCTGAGAAGTGGCAGCTTCCATTACCGAATTCGAGGAACGCGTTTTGGCATCCCACTGGCCGGCGCACTTAGCCCGGCAATAACGCTCATGTGCGGAGGCGATGCACTTGCCGCAGCTGCAGGTCGTCGTCGTCGGCGGCGGTGAAACTCTGCCAGACTTTGTGCAGGAAACACGGACATTGCAACTCTTATTCCGGACTGTCTCGTAAACTTCTGGAACGCGGCGGCAGCAGCAGCAGCAGCAGCTTTGTTCCCCTTTTTTCCCAGAGATATTGCAAAAGAATGTACATTGCATTTCACATTTTATCGCAAACTTTATTCTCGTTGTCGCATCGGATTGGTACAATTGCAATTTTCTATAAATTACAGAAATATCTCCAGGCAGGTATATTGGCTCAGGGACGGGTTCAATGGAGAAACAACATCTTATATTACCACGCAGGGACAAGAGCCAAGAAGTTGCTGCCTGAGAGAACAAATCCGAAACCTGATTCCCTATCCTTAAGTCACCCCTATCAACCCGCTTTTCCCTGTGATTTCACCCAACTTTGTTAATGACAACTAATTCTCGAATGGTTTCGCCCGGCGTCGCTATGAAAATCTATGCACTTCCACGGGCATGCACCATTGAATAATACTGCTGCGGCGTAATAACACATATCTCAGACGGGAATCGGATATCATCTCACAGTCACATGAAGTCAGGCGCCATGTACCGCTAGCAGCAGCCAAGTGCAATATTGCAGTGTTCTTCGTCGTACACATCGAAATGCATGCTTTATGACACCATTATCTCAGACATAAGCTTCTTTATACTTTGATAGTAAACTAGCGAGCACTTGTGGACGGGTTACGCCAGCAGGAGAGGTTGTAAGCACAAGTTGTTAATAATGAAATTGTCATTGCTGTGAACTACTAGCGCTCCGGCCAACCACAGTACTAACATTGCAGCGCGGAGTTTTAGCCGTGTCTCTACGGATATGACGCCATGGCGCGTTGCTATCTACTTATTCTTGTACACATGCATAATATCGCGTGAGCAAGACGGAGAGAAAAGATTTGACGCAGCGGGCCGTTTTAATAGTGATACGAGATGCGAGCCGCGATAACGACTTGCCGCGTGTTTTAAGTGACGTCATCTAATTAGCTTGCCGGGAGTTGAGATACGTGCCGGCTCGATCGGGCGGTGCGATTTGTCATCCAGGTAGCGCTAGTGGAGGCGGGGGAGACAATCGCCGAGCGTTTTACTTTCGTAGAGTTGTTAGCTTTTCGCAGACTCACAGTTCTGGGAACGAGCGTGACGGGTTGCAGCCCTATCCCGCCGTAGAGGAGCTACGAAACAGATTTGTAATAACTGTATTAGAAAATTTAATCGAAAAATATTCCGAAATGGTTTCATTGGCCTGCCTTTAATGTCGCTCGAAATGTGTATTGCATTCAAGCAATGCGAGTTTTTGAGTGCAATACTTCCACCCCTCGCCACTCTAATGTTACAGCTCATTATTTCCTCCTATAGTGAACAACTCGGCTCCAATTTCCATCCTGAATGCTCTTTATGGTTATGCAGCTCATTTTTGCCTCCCGTTTTTTTTTTTAGCTTCGCGACAGCAATGGGTTGGGGTTGGGTTTGGGTGGCATCATCTTGTGAGTGCATTTATTGTAAGTTGGGGTCGCGGACGATAAGATATTGGATGGATGTCGAGGGACGCCGTCGCGGCAAGGGGTGCCCGACGAAGCCACGCGCGATTAGTACCACGGCGTCGCGACGCATTACGAAGTGACGCGACGGACTTAAAGTTGATTTCGAACGCGTGATAAAGTACAAAGTGCGTACGCCTCGGGGCTTACCACTGGCGGGAAATTTCACGATGATTCACGAATTAAATCGCCTAGATTCGCGTTTTACCACCGATAATTTGACTCTGTCGGGCACGCGTGAAGTCGATTCCCTTTAAAAAAAAAACTCGCCTCTTGATGGCTTTCCTGGATAAATATGCCTGGAATTTCTCCAATTTTCCATCCAATAAATTTAGACAGCTTTTTCCCTTCTGTGCACCAGCCTTATACACAAACCATTAAATCTCTCCAAGTCGCCTTTGTCAACCAACAGCTTTTTACACACAAGTGTATCTCCCCCAGTCTTCGTAGGCCCTTGCACTCCTGCAGGAGCTCTCAGAGTTCCATGACAGACAAGGGCTGGCGATCGTTAGCCCGGGGGGACGGCGTCAAGGAAGTCAAGGCGCCCTCCCGAGAGTCAATCCGAGAACGCGAAAGAGGCGGACAGTCTTGGGATCATCCCGTGAAGGAGAGCAATCGCTTCGTCGGTGTCGTCTGGAAAAAGTTCCTTCTTTGAGGAGGTCTTCCAGAGTCAGATCCAACGCATGACGTCATAATATAACAGTAATTTATGTCGTTCACCTAAGCGATTTGACTTCCCTATGACGTACCTCGCGAACACGCTGATCAGGCAGGTTTAATCTCATCGTCTCGGCGTCTTCCCAGCCTCCGCTCGGCCTGACAATGGGAAGCCACTCTGCAACGAACGAACGCCTACCGTGTTCGAACGCCTCTCCCCCGAGACAATCGCGCACTCCGTCGCCCGGCCTGCTCGGTGCTCGTCGAGTCCACGGCCTTCTGATTCGATTCGACTCGATTCGATTCCCGGAGCGGATTAAATAAAATGCTCAGCTTTTTCATCACACGAGCCGTGAGTTAGGTTAATGCCGGCCGACTTAATATTCCGGGAAGTCTGGGAACGCCGTCGTGCCGACACGTGGGCGTCGAGGGTTGGAGACGTCGAAACCCATTCGCCGAACGTTGCCGTCGATGAGTCGCGACGAGATCGCTCCGTGCGATAGCCGGCTAGAAATTGGATACTCTTTTCCTGGAATCATTTTCCGAGCATTTAGCAATTGGATTTACCCGGCGACGTTGACATACAGCCAGAGATGTAAAAGTGAGACTTGACGTTATAAAAAACTGTGCATTGCGTTGATTCCGGTTTTGACAAGTGGCTTCCTTCGGAGGGAAATCACGACTTGCACAGGTCACATGGCAGCATCTCTAACGCGACTTGAATGGGACATGATGTTAAACGCCTCTCGCTCTCAGAGTGCAGCGTTTGCCGTCATTGTTTCTGGCTGCACAGTCTCATAGCCGACGACTCCCCTGGAACGTTGTTCCCCCCCTCGACCCGCTCGACGCCTCCCCTCGTTATTCCGTGCCCTACCTGTCGCCTCCAATTCGCTTTCCAATGAATATCTCTCCTACTTATTTCTCTCCTCGGCGCTCCTACGCCCCCCAACCCCTACCCCTTGGGAAAGTTCCGAGGATCTTGTCTGGATGCCGGAATAAAAACCATCCCTTCCCTCCCGTTCCACTGTCTTTCGTTTCGCAATGAACGAAGCAATTTCAGCCCGCGACGTCGGGTAAGATTCGCGCGGACAAAGTGCAGACCGGCAAGTTTTGCACTTAACGCGTCTGGAAACGCTGGGCATGCGCTCTGCTCGATGGTGCGCGGCTGAAATTACTTTTCTCTAATCACATAAGACTAATTGACAGCCACATTTCGTAGCCCTCGACGAGATGGCTGCTTACTATCAGCTAGATGCCACGTGTCATCTTTCCCTGCACTGACTCCTGGCTGACTGGTCGCCAAGCCATCAAGGGCGGTGTACCAAGGGTCAGCACTTCGCGGTAGTCTACATGATAATTGCCAACATTTCCCCAACCCCTTTGACGGGCGCAAAATGGCCGAGCCACCCGCACGAGGGTGGTTCAGTAAAGCATGCACGACCGTTATCGAGGAGCGTACGTCCAGATGCTTCAAGATAGGGCACGACCGCCGCGCCCGTATCGGCGAGGTCTGGAACCTGGAAGCGCACACAACAACCTGTTTCTTTGCACGTTCAGAATCATTAGTTTATATCGGAGTCGCGTTGTTTACGATTTTAGCGCCAGCTTCGAGTCCGATAAATGCTTTATGCTTTGTAACATAAACGTTTCGTGCTCTATCCGCAATAAATCACTGCTAGTTCGTTATTAGTTGTCGCGCAACCCCCCCCCAACCCTACACCCGCACACCCGTTTAGCCCTCACGGGGTGCAGTGTTTTGCATTTGATTCACCCTCCGGCCGCCAGGACTCCATAGAGATTCATTAAAAACTTGTGCCGGATTGCCGCACAGCTTGCCGTGACGTCAGCCCTGCCGGAAGGGGTGGGGGGGAGGGGGGGTCTTACATGCGCCGTCCACGGCGAGCATGTTCCAAAACTCATAAGCTTTATTGGCGCGTGCTCAATTATTCATTTCCACGTTTTCCTGTTCGTACAGTAGCAACGAGTCCCACCGTAATGGGCCATAAAAGTAAGTAGATCGGAACGATATCACGCCGGGAGTAGATCTTGTATCGCGGCGCGACCCATTATTCATGATTGATTTCAAATTGTGAGTAGTCCTTGATGCGTTCGCCGTCGCATTTGCGATGGAACCGTGCGTTCGGAATTGTGCGTGGCTCTTCCGATTTAGGTAGCTCAGTGGTGGACGACGTCGATTAATCGCAGTGAATTATCTTACATCGCATAAGGGATTGAGGCGGAGGTAAGATGCCGGCAAGGAACGGGGATTTATCGACGGCCGGCTGCGAAGGTTACGGCGCTGGTTCCCGAAGGAGTCGATCGCCTACCTGGCTCCGGGAAAATTGCGAGCTGAAGCGCTCGGAGCCGGTAACAAACGCTCCCGTCGTCGAGCCGGGAACATTCGTCTTCGTCCTCGGGCCAAGACTCGTGGAGCGCGACAAGACAATAAACACCGGGTCTTAGTGCCGCCATTAAACGCTGTCTTGTCTGTGCCAGCGAGCTCTAGTCACGCGTCACTCACGCGAGCTCTAGTTCACGCGTGTGGGTGCACGCAGGGGTGCGATGACGCCTCGCGGGCTCCAGCCGCCAGGTAATTAGAGCACACGTTGTTTTACGCATCCACGCCCCCCCCCTTTTTTCCCCCCTCCAAAACACGTCATCAAACGACTCTAAAATAATGAGCGCGTTGCCAGAGTATTATATGGAACACATTTTCTAAAAAAAGCGCGGTGAATTTTTTGTTTAATGCCTCAAAGGGCGTGCATTTCAAAAAAATCACCGGCAAACGAGGTGCCCGAAAACCATTTGCAAACTTTCGGCGGGGTGCTAAAGGCTCTCGGTTGGCGGCAAAGCCCACTGGTGTTTCGCTCGCCGACAGAGTTTCATCCAGATCCTGGTAACGAGGCTCTATCTGCACGCACACGCACGCACACACACACGTGCGGCTTGGCTCGTACGCATGGACCAGCCTGAGAGGCTCATTCAATATTGAAGGAAAGCCGCGGGGTTTTCCACGCCGAGTTCGAAGCTTGTTTTCAGACTACTTCGCCCCCGCGCTAATCGCGCTAGATTACCTCTGCCCGGCAATGCATTACACTCTTTGCCTGTCTGCCGTGAAAATCTGCACTGAGAGGTGACGCCAGCTCACCTGTCTTGCGTTTGACACGACGCCGTCACTCACAGGGCAGAGGATTTTAATTGGTTGGTCGATACGCTTGCCGGCGCAATTGGTGCCGTATTGAAAACAACAGGGGGTGATCCTGCGAACAAGGTGCTCGGCGGGAAACTTGAGACACTGCCACAGGGAAAGTTATTTTACGCGACTGCTACGCGTGACTTTTGTTCACGACGCCAGGGGGCGGGGTGCGGTGGGGGTGGGGGGGGGGGGGGGGGAGGGTGGGATAGCAATATGATTGCTCTGGGAATGAAGCTATTCACAAGAAACAAGGGTGCGAACTTTGGATAGCGAGAGAGCGCGACGATACGGTGCATTCAGCTCGTCGGGACTGGAGTTGATTGAAGTCATAACTACACCGGTGAGGGGAACCGGCACCGCGGCTGCAATGATTGCGCGTGATGACCCAGGTATTAGGCGACGGTAAGACGGCCAACTAAACGGTGGAGGCGCCGTGCGCGAAGCGGTGCGTTCGAATCAAGATGGAACAAAGTTCCCTAACGCGGTTCACTAAGTTAAATGTGATGTTCTGAGAGAGAAGAGCGCGTGGTGTGTATATTAAACCATCTGCTGGGTTTAGAGGCACAGCTGAGTGGCCCCGGATTCCGTGTTGTGTGTTAATGATTATTTTCCAAGAAGTGGATTTCAAGGAAATAACAAGAAATGAAATTGCTTTTCGAGCACAGTTGAATTGTAGTTGAGGCGCGCGTTGAGATAAATCCGAGAATGATTGGGGTGTTGTAGAGGGAGGGGGGGGGGGGGGGGGGGGGGGTTAGGGGGGGGGGGGTCGATGGACGGGCAGGGCATGATTGCAGTCCCTCCGTAGCAGCAGTCGAACAGGCGCAGGCTTAATTAATTGATGGACGCCGAGCGGAAGAAAGACTTAATCTCGTATTGAACGCGATCGGAAAGGCATTTACTCGAATTAAATCGCGCTCTCCGCCGACGCGCGATGCAAGGAAGCTACGCATTGTGTCCTGACGATTCAATCCTGTCTTCGGGATGCGACAAGATTGTATACATGCGTCTAAAGACACTGCCTTTTCAGTCGGCATGCCAAGTTCTGCGCATGCCGAGGCGACGGCGGTGACGGTGAACGTCGCTTTTCTTTCCTCGACGCGGGAAAACTCGTCGTGCGGCGTGCGAACGCGCAAATAAACATTGTCCATTCATTCGCGCCACCAACAAAAAGAGTTTTTAAAAACCGCTCCGACCGTGATGGAAAGAAATCATCTCGTTGAAAGTCGGTCGCCGCTCAGCGCCATTGAAGAGTGTCCTGCTATGTTTTCCCCCGATTTTCCCCCCACGACGCCGTCGACACCATTGTCCCGCGAATCGTGAGCTACGAACAGGAACAGGAAATGCTTTGATGAAAGGCTGCTTGGAGTTTGACGCTTGTCTGTCAACGCTCGACGTCGCGACAATTAGGGGAGGCGGCGGGACCGGCCATTGTGCTTGTGCCGAGGCATTGTCGACGTCGACGTCGACGATGCGAGGGAGTCTGGAGGCAGGCGAGTCGGTCGGTGTGTGGAAACGTGCCGGTCTGGTGGTCGGTCGGTTGGAGCAATAAGTCTGGGATGCTAAAGCTTGGATGGTAAACGTGTTTAACCCGTCGGTGAAGGGTGTTATTTTCACAGAACGAAGGCTCGGATTCACCCTCCAGACTGACATGGAGGTGTTTGCTCGCGAAACTACAGCAAACCAAACAAAAGTACAAGTTTCACGTAGTAACGTTGTTGGAGTTTCCGTCCGTGCCTATTATCAGTTCTTAAAATATTTGCACAATATTGTGTTTCCCGCGATTCTCAGGCCTACGTGTCCTGAGGCTGGAAACTTATTACCTAATACTTGCCGGGGCCCGACATTCTCCGATCAGGGTTGCGCTTTCCCGGCGTCTAATATCCGGGGCTCCGGGGATCGGCGCTTGTACTCCGCGCATGGCAAACAATGGGCCGAAGGCGCCCTTTTCTTGGCGGCGACTTCCTCCGACGCCGACGTCGTGGACCCCGAGGAGGGCGGCTGCCGGACGCCGATGAACGGGACCGGGTGTTGGTCGACGCTTCCGGATGTTCGGGGTCTAGTTGCCTTCGAAATTGATTGCCCGAGGCTGAGGAAGCGGCTCTACAAATGTGCTTGAAATTACAAGAAACGGTCTTGCCGCTACCTGCACAGCGTTTTTGGTGGGGAATTAGTTGTGAGAGTGCGAGTAGGTCGAAGTGATGCGCCGAAGCGGGTGGTAGAGAAAGACAGCTGCAAGGCGCAGGGAAAAGTGGGTGTAATTCTGTCGGAAAATGCGTCCGCAGTATTAGCTCAACCCGCACGATCGATTGCCTCGGTGTATAATGTATATGCCTAATACTTCTCGGCCTAGGACAGAGAGCTACCGTGTTCTCTGCAGCTCGCATATTTTAACTCGCATTTCATGTAAACCGTTTCAAACAACTGTAGCGCGAGGAAATAAAAAATTTAATATCATAATCATCAAAGAAAACGCTCCTTCTCTCGTAATATTTTCCGGTACAAAACGTTCAAACGTTTCAAGAATATGCAATCTTATACATTCTGGTTATATAATCAATTTGCTTGGCCTTTTACCTGGCAAAGGTAGTACGTCAACAGCCCGCACGGCGCTGCTCGGCTCAGGCGTAACGGAGACGAGGACAAGGCCGGGTCAATCATACTCCTCTATTTTCTTACCAAACTCGTAATTCTTTGAGAGGAAAGGAAATTCCTTTGACGGAAAAGAGTGGGCGCAAGAGAGGGGCGGGAAATTGGCCAAGAATATCTTCCAGGATCGAACATTGTTTCAGAACATCTTACAAGTTTCGTAACTTAGGTCCTTCGTGTTCTGAATTCGAATCACGCGTGACTCGGCGTCCCACTCCGAGGAGAGGCGTTCAACGCTCTTGGTGTCATCTTGT
Organism: Protonemura montana; assembly: GCA_947568835.1. Classification (NCBI taxonomy): domain Eukaryota; kingdom Metazoa; phylum Arthropoda; class Insecta; order Plecoptera; family Nemouridae; genus Protonemura; species Protonemura montana. Next base: position 25,991,685 of record OX387603.1, on the reverse strand, counting down.
ATCGTCTCCTTGGTCACACTTTGCGATGCAATGCCAGTGCTTTGCCCCCAACGCCGCGTTAGCCCCGTGGCTGGACTTGCAACCACTTCCCAGTGGTCCATTAGCCACTGTTTTGCGACGTCCGCCACTGTGATTTGGCGAGCCCAGGGGCGGCGCTAAACATCTTCGCTCGCTGCTTCAATTTCCTGTTGTCCGGATCTTGCCGGTGATCGCTTCCGGCCGGGACCCCGCGGCCATGGAACCCGGCGCCCCGGGAAAAGAACGCCCCCCCCCCCCCCCTCAACACCCATTTCGGTCGGACGTTTCTACCGACTTTCCACGGAAGAGGTTATTGTGTTCTCTCAAGATTGAATTTTTTTCAATTCTGCGGAGAAGCTTCGCTCATGCCTCGTAGTCGAATGTGTATCCCTCTTGGCATCATCTCTTACCCTATCTCTTCACGTGTGCGTAAATCCCACCTATGCGCCAAAAATCCGCGGCCAAATATTGATTGGAGATTTGTATACACAAAATGTGAAGACCGTAACTGCAAAGCTGGCTACATAATGTCGGAGCATGTTATAGCCTCATGTGCATAGTCAAATTTGTAGCGGTACAGAGCAGATTTTGATGGCGGCTTGATGTCCCGGTTGACCGGCTAATCCCAAGCGCGCACACCGCCTAGCATCATATCGTACTCGCTCTTGACCGCGGCTATCAAATAATACGAGCTTATAAGTTATTGTTAGCCGAAGCGTCATTAAGCCAGGCTTACGTTTAACGGCGGGGGTCGGGGGATCGAGGGCTGACGGATAGGCGTCGGGTCCGCCGCCAGGAAGCCGTGCTGACCGCCGTCCGACGCCGCGACGCCCGCTAACGGCGCGTCGGCACGCATGGATGTTGTCTAACGGTGGTATACCGGGGCATGGCATGGGCCGGCAGCTATCAAGGCTAATGAAGGGTGGGCAGATACTTAATCAACGGGACAGACCACACTCTATAGGGGCAGTATTAATTTAGCTGGCTCATTGGGCAGCTTGTTTTGGTTTAGTTTAGATATAGAGAGGGAGGGTGGCTGTGGGGCGATAAGCAATCCGGTTTTATGCTTATCAAGGATCGTGTTTCTAAGGCAGAAACGAAAATGTAGCGAGCACTACTCTATGTTAGTCGGGACCTTACATAAGGGTGAAATTTCAACCCCAAAAGGTTCGGAGGCATTTCGGTCCAATTGATGCTCTAGCTTTTTGTTAGCTTTTTCTTCCCTCAAGTCTTCTCTTATTACTAAAGATGGCGTCAGATATAAGCAGACTCGGGAATATTAGATTGCATTTGAAAGTAGAATGTTTGTCTACTGAAGTCAGACCGTGTAATGTAGTTGAGATCGTGTAATACGTAGGAAAAAGGAGAAATGAAACAAGGTAATTGTGGGGTAAGTGGCACCTGAGCGCCCTCTGAGTGTTTTTGGGTCAAACTTGACGTTCACGAGAGGTTTGCTCTTGTTTGTGTTCGCGTCCACACACAATTGTTATCCCCGTGGAAATCCGTCTGCAATTTAAACGCATGCTTAATTGTAACAGACAGTGATCGGTTAACGAGACAAGCGATGGTTAAGACTTAAAACACATTGATTGGCTGACAATTGGCGTTGCCAGGCATCGGACCGTGAGCGTTAAACGCCACGTCGGAAGGAGCTCGTTAACGTGTCCGTTAGCTCGGTGCGATTGACCGGTTTGAGTTCCTGAGACGTAGCTCGGTATAGTTAGTGTGTCAAGTCTTGACAGCCAGTTTAACGTGCGGTTGTCTTGGATACACGGGGCGCCGATGATTTAGTGCCGTTGCCAGCGACCGCGTCGTTCAAACAGTTTTACGAGTCAGAAAAATTATCGAGTTTTTATCGCGCATTTTTCGATCTAGATTAGGCCGCGACGGGCGGACATCACGCCGGTTTAACGACGGACACAAACTAAATATTTACGAAGCTGTTTAATAGTCAAGACCGCGCTGAGGAGGCGGCGAGTAATACGACCCGCGTGGCCGCGGCGATCAGCGCCACTGGAGGCACTCCCAACACTAGCCGGCAATAAACAGGGATTTATCTTTATTAGCGGCCGGCCATTCATTTTTTCGAAGGAGATAGTTAACATTTTAGAACCTCGGAAAAAAATTACAGGACCCACGAAACATTCGAAGTGGTAAGCACTTCACCGTCGCAACTACAACAACGGCAACAACAGATCGACTTTATGTCGTTGTGATCCGAGGTTTGAAGGCTCAATCGAATCCTCTATTCCCCCCTCAACGCCCCCCCCCCCTCCCCCCCACACGATGGAAGAAGAGCGCCGCCATCACTCGTTCCAATAACAATGCGATATTTTCCCAGCGACATGCTCAACGTCTTACCAGCCCACCTTTGAACATTCCCGTCGCGTTCCCACTTCAGTTGGCGCGGGCGAGAGGGGGAGGCGTTCAGCGATCGTCAGCGCTTCGCGGGCGAATTTCCCAAAGCAGCTGCGTAATCCGTCAGATGGGAGCAGGGGGCCAGGCTGCTTCTGACGCTGCTGTTGCCAGTCAGCATGTCAGTCCCGACCTCCGAATTGGGGATTGTAAGAAATATTAGCCTCTCCGACAGAAGACACTGCTTTCTATTCACCGAAAACCTCGCAGTTGCATTTCACAAAGCCGCGTGGCGGGGAGACTGTTCCGAAGCGGCCTCGGATTCGAGGAGGAAAGTTTGGGATTTTGTTATGAGGCTGGGAGTCGATCTGCGAGCGCACGGTGTCAGATTAGGGAGACGACGGGGACACTTTCCTGGGGAACCTGTCGCCTTCCAGATTGCTTGTCGAACTGCAAGGGATTTCCGAATTGGGAAGTGACATTATAACTGTACCATAGACAGGGTGGATCTTAACTCATTCCCGGCGATCGAAGGAAAGTGTCGTGCGATTGGCTAGGTGGCGGGATGATTCGTTTGCTGACATCTGTCTTGTTTATTTTTGCTGGCTTTATGAATTTCCCGGCCGTTTCCCAAACATTTTACCGCACATTTTTAACCACACAAAATCAATGGTTAAACTTTAAATTACCTCACGAGTCATTGAAACTATTAACGGGGTCACAGTACCTTATTAACCCCAGCTATTTGTGTATGTGTGAATCAGAAAACACTTCCATGGCCGCAAGGTTTGCTTGAAACTAGTGCAGGCAAATTGGGTACCACGCGTGCTGCATGTCCCGTGCTTTCTTGGGCAGGTAGCTATGCCACATGACAAATCGGCTGCCTTGATGTGAAACCAGGGACGACATCTACTGACTCACTCTCAGGTTTTTGCAAAACAGTGTCATCACTGGCTTTAAATATGAGATTTTTGCATATAATTAGTCATAGAATAAAGTGCCAGTTTTGGATCAGTGTCCGGTTTTGGATCATTTTTCAAATGAACTGAAAATTAGTACCAAATGTTAAGTTATGAGACTGCCACTGACTGAAGTGATTGCCACATCCTTGACGAGTGTTGTGCACTAGGATGCCATTAGACAGCGATCATGGATTCGTCTAAAAAAAATATTTAGTGTTATCCCTGATGAAGGTGATATTTCCAAACTACACCTGGTGTACACTGAAGTGGATTTATATCGATATCTAAAGTAATATGTCAACTACAATATTGATTTTTCTTGAGAGTATTCCTGAAACACTGAAGATTTGATTTGATTTTTTTCATAGGCTTTTGAGAGCTTACTGACCGTTTGCAGAAAGAAATAAAATCGTAGGTTATACGGGTCGGGGAGGAGGGGTCTAGTTGTCTCAAAATCTACCTATGTGTGCATATCTTCTAGAAAAATGAAGTTATTCTTATGTTTTAATTTTTTTTATTGATTAATACACATTTGGTTATCATGTGATTTTTTTTTGCGATTTATTAGACCGTCAGTTGAGAAATGTTTGAGACTTTAAACCCCACGTGTGGGTCTAGTTGTCTCACACACTGAGGCTAGTTGTCTCAGTGAGAAATTTCATCTTGTGATCATATAATTAATTTAATTAAAATCTGCATCAGTTACTTTATGACAATACCGAGTCAATGTTCGATAATTTATGTCAAAATATTTTGCCATTTTTTCCTGCAACACAAATTGAGCAGCGCGTAACATGATATCGGGTGCTACCAGCCACTGATAAGTTTTTTTTTTGATAAACTCGTTATCAACTCGTAATTAGCATATTTTTGTAAATTGGTTCTGTAAAAAGTAAAAAAAAAATCAATTACTTACAAAACAAACAACATGAACTTATACTGAAAGCTACTGAAAGTTACCAACCACCTATCAAAACAAACAATCTCTTCCAGGAGTGTGAATTATGCACCGAAACGAATGACATTTTCAGAATAGTATGATATTTAGTCGTCGAATTAATCCGGATCAGTATTTTGCTTCTGGTACCATTTGGAGTCGAGATTTTAGCACTGAGACAACTTGCCCCTGAGACTTTTAGACCCCTCCTCCCCTACCATTTAGATGAAGATGTGGGTGTAATGATGTTAAGATTATTATTATTATTATTATTATTATTATTATTATTATATTATTATGTATTATTATTTTTTTGTATTATTTATTTATTTATTTATATATTTATATAATTTTTTTTTATTTATTTTTTTTATTTTATTTATATTTATTTATTCCGCGGCTGGAGATCTTGCGACGCCCTGTGGCGAGTGTAACAAAACATTTGACATGGACTGTAATGGAGAGAATTGGTTTTCATGTGTGAAATGTAAAGTGTGGTACCACCTGACATGCCAAGGGCTCCCAAATTTTTCAAAGAGGAAGCAGATATTCTGTTTGCAGTGTAAATAAGCATAATTTTTATTTTTTGATCCAAAACTGGCACTAAACTACCGTGTACTTAAATATTAATAACTTCTGCGTTTTTTTTTATATCTTTATGCGCCTTTCATATATATGTTTCAAATACATGGGGCAATGATATATTATAATTCTGATTGAAAATTAATTTTGATCCAAAACTGGCACCAGTGCCCAGTTATGGATAATAACAGGGTTTTTTCAATATTTTTTTTAAATACTAAAAAGTTCTAAAAAATCACAAATTTTATTATTCTGTTGCTTCGTCTATATTGTCAAATGATGACATTTTTTTTGGATTTTAAAAATGATATTTACTGAGTTAAATTAATTATATTCCCAACCCTATCCAAAACTGGCACTTTACCCTATACCTTCTCGCAAGAAACAACCTGTGTAATCTTGATGTGGCACTTTTCAATTTTATTTAGGAAAAATTAAGTTTTCATAGCACAATTTTCCTGCTCTGCCGATTCCAATTCTGTTATGGCACAACCGTGGTAGTCGATTGACCAGAGTTCTGACCAATCTGATGGCTGCTAACTTATCAAGCCAAGTCGGAAGATAAACAAGGTGGTTGCCAATACAGATTATTTCGATGCAGTGGGTCGATGAGATCTAGCTTTAAAAACCTACTATCACCAGAGTTTAGTATTTGGCTACCCTGACATAACATTGCCAGTACGGTTTTGCTAGCTGACATCGATGAGTAGTCATGATACAAGAGTCAGAGCAAATTGCACTCGACGTGGACTTTGCTAAAACAAGTCTACCACAGATAAGTGAATAAAGTCCCGAAGTGCTAGCCAGCCCCACTTGGCCCCCGACCCCGTGATGTACACCCATGCGTCCCCCCCGCAATGGGGTGTCCTCGTTATTAGCATGCCCCAGTGCACGCTACTGCATGTACCCGCAACCCCATGCGTGTTATTACAGTACGGCTGCAAAACGTCTTTGCCTGTTTTATTGGAGACTATCCATCACCGCGGACCGCACCCCAGCCCTCGTCACATCGTCCCCCGGTTCGCTTTACTCGTCCGGTTTTGTAATATCCACTGTCCGACGCCGACGCCGACGCCGACGTCGAGGGTCGTGCGCTTAATGGCGCTACGCTCTGATTTGACTCGAGCTATGACCCATCCGTCTTTACCACCCTTTGTTTTTACTGCTCCACATTCTCGCGCGGTGCAGGGGTGACCAACGCCCCCCGGTTAAGGGCGAGGGGGGAGGGGGGGCGTTGTGGGGGCTTCTTGTGCGCACGCTCGGCTGTCGCATTTCAAACGCTGATTTACGGCGGCTGTTTATTCAGATGTCAAACTGTTCGGGGCCGAAACAAATCTTTGAATTTAGATTTCATGCATAAGAAACAAACTAGGGTGGAGTTTGAGACTCGGGCGTTCAGGCAGCCGTGAGTGGGTTTCTTGCAAGCCAGGCCGTTGGTTGTTCGCCCTAAAATGCTTTTCACAGAAAAAAATTAGATAGCGTATCCCTCATGGAACGCAGTGAAAAGAAATGTTCAATGAATCTTATTACAAAGTTTGCACGAAACGCATTCGATTGGACAAGGTCGCAACGAGTTGTGCCATGACAATGCCCGGAGATCCCCGGAAGTCTGGAAGCCCGGAAGTCGGGGACTCGTGGCCGGAAGCCCCTCGCAATGCGTAGTTCACCCTCTATGTCCCACGCACGACACCAGGCGCTCACGCATGCGCCCCACAAGATGTGTGTGTGAGGAAAGCGAATACATCACAGTTTCTGTGAAGTTTCGGTCAATAGTTTAGTGGTAAAGTAGCTCGAGATGCGTCCGCTATCTCCACCAAGTAGTGGGAGGGAGGGGGTACCGAGGGTGGGTGTATAGCACTTGTCTATAAATCGCAACGGGTGGTCGGAAAGGGTAGGGGGGACAGTTTTAGTGTCCTCGTGGGCACGCAGAGCTCCGTGCGGCGTCCGGGGTGAACTCCTGGGCGATAAGACGGTGCTGAGAAAAGCGCTCCACGCGTGGCGTCGAATGCAAAGGGAGGCGACGTCGTGGGGGGAAGAGTGATGGCTTGCCACACGGGGGGAGGGGGGGGGGGGGGGGGCGTCGAGCAGGCACGGAGCAATGTAAATTTGAATTGTTGTAAGCCTATGCGGTTTGTATTGCATCGTGAAAAATTACAAAATCTGCGTGTACGGTGCCTAAAAGGTTTTTTAAGATGTGTTTCGAGACTTTGTCTAAGTTCTGTGCGATCCACACATATATAAGTACGCAGTTTGAATAATAGATGTTTTTTAAGCCCTAAATATATTTCGAAGCGCCAGTTTCTTATCCGGTCTATTCCGAAGCTCAGGCCCCCATTTATTTTTGATGGCCGTCGAGGATTTCTTGCCCCGCCCGACGGCTAAGTAACAGATGGCGCTGTCTTGCGGTCGGAGATGTACACGAGGAGATACCGACCGAAGCGCCCTCGACTAGGACCGCGGTGACACCGCCAGGAGGCATTGCTCGGAGGGTGCGAATCGCCCTCGACGACACGCAGAACGGGCGGAATTAGTCGGTTAAATATTTATTGCACCTTCTCTATCTCGTGCACCTTGCAGTGCCTATACGAGTGCATTCCTTGCACTGTAGGCTCTGGGAGAGGTACGCGTCAGGACGGCGACCACAGGTGTTTCAAAGCTGCCGTCGCCTCCATGCGCCGTCGACCTAGTTATGAAGTCGTTTAAAAATATGGAAGATTTTTATTACCTATGAATAAAATTTGAAACTGTTTTACCATCTTGTGCCGCACGACGGCGCCGTTCACTTCGCCGGAATTCGGGCGCCAAACTTATTGAAACTTTCTCGAGTGTATATACCCACACCCGACAGGCTGCTGGATACCTAATAATATAATACAGGAAACGAGAAAATGCTTTTCTTCAAGGGTTCCGCATAATAAGAAGGCTGTATACGTCACCCCGGGAAAGCTTATTTCATTCGTTTGCCTCTGCTGCCGCCTGCGGCAATAATTTTTAACGAAGTCCCCCCCTCTCTTTCTTACAGAGCGTTGTCTTGCCAACCAAACAACCCAAGACAATCTCCGTTGTGCTCAAGGTATACGGAGAACAGAAGCCATCTCATGCATCAAAGATACCGTGAGAGCGTCAACCTGCAGCGCTAGTCACGGCGTAACTTGCAACTTATTGCGTGACTCGTGACGTCACGGCCGTGCGAATAAGGATGGAAATGATACCGCGGGTCAGGGGAGAGGAAAGGGGGGACATGCCGCAGATGCATGGCATTCCTCTTGGTGGAATAATTTAACACCGACGCCCGACGTCGCGACGCAGCGAATGCAATGTTGCCGAGCCAGGAGCCAGGGGGGGGGGGGGGGGAGAGGCGAAAAGAATTGCAATAAGAATGGTAGGGTGCAGACAAGGGGGGATGGAATTAAAGAATTAGAGACGGGGTTCTGAAATTAGAAGCACACAGTTTTAAATTAAAAGCATGTAAAGCAAACAGAGCTTGGGGGACGAAGTCGGAGTTAACAACACCCACCGAGGGTTGCCCATGGAGGGGCGTGTTTGCATCGCTGGACGCAGGAATGCGTCGTTGTCGACGGCCACCTAGATGTGTGGTGTACGCCAGGGCTGCTTGCCGTGCCAGGACGCGGTGCGGGATTACACCCGGGTCGGCGTCGACGTCTGATCTTGACCGAGTCGTCGAACGCGAGCCCGGAGATGCTCTTGCATTATATATCGGTGCTCTTGCAGCGTTGGTCGGGTAACATTCCGGCCGTCGAGCGTTCTTTGTCGTGGCGTGCGACGGCCACAACGCGGTGTCGTCGCCGGCGACCTGACGGTGGTCCTTATGTTTCTCGCAGCACACCCTGTGGCCAGGTGGGAAGGTGATGCGCACCGGCAGGGTTGTCGGCGAAGCCGGAACTTGAGGGGTTTTGCTCGTGAACACACATTTGCAGAGCCTTTAGGTTGCGTATTGCGTCACGGTATTGCAGTATGCAATCACATGAAAACAGGTATGAGCCATTAGAATCAAAAGAGGAAAGGTGCATTTGCTTGTACTCTTATACCTATTTTAACCATTGTATTGCAAACCACTTGGAATGTCATTGCATTGTTTATAACAATAAATAAAAACCAGGGGGTAAAGTTACATTTGGTCGCTATTAACTTGACGCACTCACAGTGGGAGATATTTGGCCAATCACAACCAATCCTCCGCCGTACAAGACAAGCCGTGACGTATTTCCTATTCTAAAGTCTCTGCCGAATCCGGCGTTCACCAGATTGGAGTCAATCGTAAAGACGCCTCTCGCTAGAGTTGACGTGGCGCCCTCTACCACACCTTTTTGCCAATGCAAAGACATCGGCATGGATTGAAACGCTCACTGATCGCTGCACGGCCTCTCAGATTCCGACCGCCGAGTCATTAATTTCCCGCCATCCAGTCGGCCAATGAAATAATTGTTTCCAGCTCGCTCGGTTATCTTTCATTAACGCAGCTGCAATTACTTATCTCCAGCGCTCGACCTAGATATGGGGTCGGAAAGTTCCCATCTCTTAATTTACAGTTGCAGACGAAAGCCAGCGCTCCTTGTTTATGTGTCTTACTTCCCGTTACTCAGTTCTGAAGAGACTCGCGTTCCCTGTTAATCATACTTCCTCGTCGGCGCAGTCGGCGGCGTCCCAGATGGCTAAATGATGACCCCGAGAAGCATTTCTATTGTTATGAAACATCTGATAATGTGTTTTTCATGTCGGCAACGTCCCCCCCTCTCCCCCCCCCCCCATGTCCCTTGCGGGCGTCGAGTAACTCTGCACCCCGTTCCCATTCGGACGACGTCTTGGGTTCATCAGTGCGGCGTCGCGACGCTCGGCTTTGTCTCGGGCGTCGACGTCGGCGTCGAGGGTAAACTTGCTTGCGTTCGTGTAAAAAGGGGACCAAAGTTTCGCCGGTGGGAGTGGTTGAGAGACGGCGAGGAAGTTGAAATTTCACCACCGGCGAGGAACAATCGTTCGGTTCAGCGGAGTCTGGCGTATTAAATGCTGGCGAGAGGACATTTAATACGTGTAATTGATGCCTCTCGTAGTCGTGAGGCGACGCCATTTGTGTTTGCTCGGAAAAACCGCGAAGCTTTTGCAAAGTTCACCAACGCTTTTCACATAGTGTGGGCTTTAATACGTACTCAACTGCACTAATGAGCAAGGTTGCGTCCTTTATGAGGTGATTCTTTGTTTATATTTGTGTCAACTTCGATCGATACTGGATGAAAACAAAGTAATACTGCCACGGTCGCCACCCTAGTGGCCCTGCACGCGGCAAGTACCGGCCAAACACACTTGTAGATTGCTCGCCGAGGCGCGGCACGTTGGAGCCGGGGCTGATTTGTTGGGTCGCATGGCCGTGTGTATTTGCGTTGCCAATTGTTTCCAACTCTGATGGCCGCTACGTGCTGGCAAGTTATGACGGCGTTTAGGGGCGCTCTAATTGCTTGGGGGAAAGTGTTTATCAAGGGGCTGGCAAGAGAATCAATTTTGGCGTCGCCTAATTAATCGCCCTTCCCTCGACATGACACTAAATATTGTAGCAGCTGAAAAGAAAGGAAATGAAACGGCGTCGAGGCGCTGTTGGGAAATGAGCGCGGCCAGGCAACACCGAGGGTCTATCGCTTCGTTCAACTTTTTACGGTCTGCGGCAAAGAGATTCTTAAACAAGCTGACCAGATTTCAGCGTCAACCAGCCCCAACTCGCGTTGTAAGGAACTTCGTATTGCCGTGTAAGCTCGCATGTCAGCCAAGATCCAATTGCAATTTCACGTTACAAGCTAGCAAACTGTATGACCGCAGGCATTCATGGGATGCGGCCTAGCCCGGCAGGACGCCGTCGTGGCCGGGGGGGCTGGACTGGGAGCGAAGCACACAAAGGGGTGCGTGGGGAATGAGTTTTGTGCGTGAGATGCACGCACCAGGAGACGTCGGCGACGCCCGGAAGTCGTCGACGCGTGTAGCGTGGCTCTGGACAGAAGGCAGAGAGATTATTGCGGCACGGTGTGCTTTATATAGCCCCTGTGGTTTTCACCTTCTCCGAGATGAACCGTCTGTTGTGTGTATAGTAGCAAAACGGACCGGCCATGTTCTTGTTGCCTGCGAGAAACTGGGGCTCTAAGCAGTTTTCTCTTGCACATAAAGATAATCAGGGATAGGCATGTCAGATTTTGGTGTAATAAAGCGGTAGATTCCGACCCCAGGACCGCCTTGTCCGGTCGTTCGGCAGCCGGAGCTATTTCACGTTCTTCCCTTCGCGACTCGACGACCAGCACTTGCGATAAAGTCGCACTCAGAGCCGCGTGCCGTCGTCGCGTATTCGATTTGTCGCCTCCTTTCGATCGGCGACGACCTGCCTTAGATATTGACCACAAACGCCGTAATAACGCCGAGACGGGGACGACCGAGGGGTCGAGGTAATTGCTTGGCGAAGTCGTCGGGAGCGTCGGGCGAAATAAGGGATGCTCTGCGCTGATAGGGTTGATCCTGGCACGCTTGACGGGGCGCTCTGAATGTACACACTCATTCGGTGGTCTGTCACGGGTGGTGTTTGCTCTGGAGGATTATGACGACTCGGCGGCTGCGACGTGTGTCGTGAAGGCGTGGGAGGGGGGGGGGGGGGGACGCAGTCGACGACTGACTGATGAGGGCGTCAAACCAATTAACTCACGGCCTCCCGGCGCGTGATGATGCGTCGCCGGCAATTAGCGACGTCATCGTCGCAGATCAAGAGGGCTCCGGCCCTGATGACTAGCCAGGTAGAGATGCGGTTGCCCTAGGGGCACGTCCAATCAGCGCCGAGCAATCAGCGACGACCGCGTTAATGAGTGGAAAACGGGGAGATAATTTCTTTGGCGAAGCGCGATTTGTGTTTCAAGCCGTATCCAACTAAAGTCGGCACCCTGCCCATTTGAAAGTGCGATAAAGCGAATGTTAAATGCGAGCTACGCGCTGTTTTGCAATTGTTTGCATATCAAGTTGCGCACGAACACATTGTTGATATTGGGAAATGCAAGCTCGGATGGCTTCGGCATGGCGTTGTCGCAAAGCTCGTCTCTTTTGTTGTCTCCCAAGAATGCTATATCCTCGTCTTACATTCTAATCCACAGCGAAATATAAATGATGAATGTTAGATTAGTATAATGGAGTCATAGAAAGTGACAGAGATGGTTTGACGAACACGAAATAGTATAATTATGCGCCATGTAATGTTGATAGATTGCTTTTAAGGATTAAGTTTGTCTCTCCTCCAGTCCTGGAACTTGTAATTAATGAAGATCGGATACTATCTAAGAGTGTATAAGGGAATATCCTGGATTGGCAGGCAACCCGGGGTGTTGGGGTGGGGGGGGGGGGGGGGGGGGGGTAGGGCGACGCTCCGGCAACAGGATATTGTTGCGAATAGTTTGCCGAGGGAAGGCAGAGCAGTAGGGGGTGGGAGGGGGTGAAAGCGAAATTAACACAAAGATAGAAGATGAAGACGGTGCAAAGCAAATTAAGCAATTACAATCTAATGCCGATGCTAATACATTGCTAATACGCTCGCTCAGCGTATGCCATTAGCGTCGTTCATCGTGGAGACGCCGGCGTCGGCGTCGTAAAGGATGGCGTTCAGGCAACAACGGCGTCGTCGACGCTGATCCCTCGCATGAATGGCCCAAGAATTTGTGCACAACAAATAAACTTCGCCTAAAAATGGGCTCTTCTTTAGAACGCGCGCTATGAGCGCTATTATTCAAATCGCTTTATGCAAACTCGGATCGCGTTGTGTTACTGTTTTCTGTGCTCGTCACGCGCAGGCGCCGAGGTTAGAATGTGCAAATGTCTGGCGCCCGACCATGGCGAGACTGGGAAAGCGGCTGAGAAAAGTCTCTCCGAAGCGCGCCGTAAGACGCTTTTCTTCTTATTGGCAAGCCTTTACACCTCAGCGCGCCTGCCGAGCGGCTTAGTTTCTTCGACGGCGTCCCCCCATGCCGAGTGCAGCGCGCCTGGCGGGATTCATTAGACTTACTCCAGCCGGCGTGCGGCTGATTGGGTGCTTATTTCGCGCCAGCTGACTCATCCGAGGGCGCAGGATCTGCAACATTGGCACCCGCCGCCCCGGCACCTCTGACGTCGACATGCCCCGGGAAGAAGTGTGAAAAAAATCCCGGTCCTTCCACGCACGCTGCGTGTGTAGCTGGCAGAAAGCTGTGCCGTCAGGTTGTAACGCAATTTTAGAACGCGCTAATCCACCTTTAAAACTAATCCAATTAGGCTGCAGCAGGTGCCTGTGTGCCAACGGAGGGTGGTTCGGGCATCTCCGGACTGTACCTCGCCGCGCCGCGCTACGCAATATCCGAGTCGCCTAAGAAATACCCCCTTCGCCTCACGTCTCCCAAGTCCAATGAAATTATGCAAGAAGTAGCAGGCATGAATAATTTATTAGCGTTTCCTTTAGCCGGCTCTCGCTGGCTGGAGAACTGTCTCCTGCTCTTATCCTTTACTTCCCTACAAATAACCGCGTCTCTTTTTACCTCTCCGCTCCCAATTCATCTTGGCATCCTAGTGTCCCCGCCCGTTCCCGACCCTCTAGGCTCGGATCGCCGCAGTCCTGGACGACTGCCGTCGTACGTCGGGTCGACGTGGACCGGGTACCCGCGTCAGACTAGGAATTTGGGGCGTGCAAAGATGCGAACTCGCTCCCGTGTGCACGGCGTCCCATTCCGGGATTCTTATCCCCGTTCTTGCTTTTGAAAGAATTTCAGCATTGCCTATTTATACATGTTATTATCCTTGGGTTCCATCAAGGCTGACATAAAATATTCAGCCCGGGACCAAACAGAGTCCCATTCACGGCCATCCCGTCTCACTCGCTCTCTCCATTACGAACAAAAGTTTAAATTAGTTTGACGATGAGCTCGCAGCGAGTCGCACAGACTGATTGCCGGCGCTCGCTCGCGCGTACCGCGGATCGCATCGCCCGTCTCACTCGTACACGTTGCAATTTATTTATTATCACGAGAGCGGCTTACTCGTTCTCACACTTTGTACAGGATTAAAAGTAATAATAACAATTGTAAACCGAGCTCTGGAAGTCGTGGGTCTTGATGAGCCGAGGTCGACTATCACAGGGAACACGCTGCCGACGCGCGCGCTACGTTACGTAAAGGCGACCATAAAGATAAAGACGCTTTGCTCCGGGAAATTCGCGCGTAGGATTACCGCCTAGAACTTGGTTTATTTTCACGCCAGATGCTAATATTTGCAATTTCGTCGCTGGAAGTCTGCCGCTGTGGGGAGTCGTTACACGGGTGTGGAGGCGCCGGGTCCGGGCGCGGCTCTCGGCGACGACGTCGACGTCCTTATCTAAGGCAAGGAAAAGTAAAGCGTGCGGGTAATGTTCTTCCTGTAGAGATGAGCAAACGACCCCCTCGAGGGGGATTGTCTTGGTAACCCCCCCGCCCATCCTACCCCAACGCCGATCTACCTCACTCTGATGACATCACGACGCTGCTTCCATGTCGCCGACGACCAATGGCGAGGGTGGCGGAATGAGAGTGAAACGCCCCACCCCTTGGTCCCGACGCCTCGGAGTCCACCTGACAACAAGTCGCTTCACAAAGTAGAGAACTTGTTTATTGTCCTGTTAACTTGTATAAGTGCGATCGATTCCTGGAATTATCTGCCTAAATGAAGCCGCAATAAGACCGCCGTGACAGGCGACAATCCAGCCTCCCCTAGTCCACGATGTGCACCTTGAAACCGCGACGCTTCGACTTGTCAAACGCCATCATTCGCCGCCACTTCCCGATGCCAAGCGTTAGACGCTTCTCGTGGCCAAAGCCCACCCCCTTATTGTCATCTCCGAACGGCTCGGGTGTGTCAAAGTGCCGACCCCGGACCCACGGTTTCTTTCAGCAGAGTCCCCTGATGACAGCTGCGTACCTACCTACAAGCCTGGCGACGATATGCACAGTTTAAGTCTGTTATTTCGAGCCCCGCTTCAATTGACACCTGATAATGCCGTGTTTCCGCTGGAACCGCTCGGCAACAACCACCTCTCACTCCCTTCACAAGAGGGCGTTGCTCCTTCCGCTGAGATATGATAATCGCAAGCCCCGGCCACAGGCACGCTGCTCTCTCAGGATGCAAATTAAGTGCAGGGATAAGTTTGCTTGAGCAAACCGAAGTCTTGCTTAATAATGCAGCTGACCCTCTTTCATAATTAGTTGCTAGTCGCATTAATAAGTGAGCGCGTGGAGAGATGATAGTGCTGGGATGTCGGGACGATGGCGCCGAAGTGCCGACCGACCGCACGCCAGAACCAGGCCGGAGGGAGAGTGCCAACACGTTTTGGAGGCAACACGTGTTGCAGCCCCGTGCGGAGGAAGACACGACCGACGATTGGTGTAAATGAGTTTTGGGCCGTCTCAAAATTGTCCGTTGCTTGTGACCGTCGGGAAGGTAACCGGCGCGTGTCGAGATAGCTTGGTTTGCACGGGGCCAACCAAGGCCTGCACCGCGCGAGTCGGCGCTGTTTTGCGTTGAGTTGCGTTCCGAGAGACTTTCCCGGTGGCAATCAGGGTCCACGCTGATCTGTCTTATGACATCTCTAAAGGTCAACGTTTCATACCACCGTGTGTAGCTCTGATTTCCTCCAGGGTCCTTGGTTGCCTCTGATATGTAATTAGATGTCAGTTATGACAGCAATGCATCACTATTTTATTTGCTCCTCATGATTAGCCCGACGGTAATGAGTTGCAATGATAATGAATGTGTTAATTTGCTGGAGAGGGAGGTAGAGGGTGAGGGGGCATTGACGACGCTGTGCTACCAATATTGTGTACGTCGGTGGCTGATTGATAGTCCAGCACCAGCCAATGATTATTTATCGCCGGCGGTCGCGGGGAACGAGATGACGGATGCTGTCGCGACGAGGACGAGGTGCAAACGGCGCATGTCCGACCCGGCCGGGGGTAATTGCAGTATGCTTCAAGTACCTCGTTGTCAGAGGAAATAATTGACGATGCTTTGGATGATGCCAGGGGTGGAAGAAATGGGTCGAGTGACCAATAACCATGACTAGGATGCTAATTTTTTACCATGGCTAGGTTGGATTTGGTTAATCTGTGAATACAGGCTTCATGTTATAGACATTAGGTCTTTGGGAGTTCCCTGCAAGGACTCATCTAGAAAATCGTAGCCGATGATGTGAGGCAAGTCCCACGATATACAAGTTGGCAAATCATGATTGCAAATCTATAACGTTTCACAATTTCCAATCATAAAACGCTGGAAGAGTAACCAGATATAGATATAAAATATCCCGAGATTTTTGCTGAAAAGTAAAAAAATTAGGAAATGTGGTCCTGATCGCAGCCACCCCTGTCGGGCTTTCCACGGATATCCACGTTTTTTTTTTTTTATTCATTGGACATGACTCGCTCATTGAAAGCCCCCCCCCCCCCCCCCTGTTTTAAAAAGAGCGAAATTGCGTCCAATTCGAAACAAAATATAAAACTGTTGAACTGATTGCAGTGACAGTTTGTATAAATATGCTATTACCGCCGCCCCCCCCCCCCCCCCCCCCCGACGCAAACCATTCGTTTCATGCCGGGGATTTAATTGAATTCACTTTCATGTATTCGTTAAAACATCGTTAAAACAATTATCAACCAGTAAAAGCTCGTGCAACGTATATAACACATTTTATTTCCACTGTCACAACTAGAGCACACGCACGTTAAATTGGAAATTGTAGCCGACATATTATGCGTCGTTCGCGGTTGTTTTTGTACGCCATACAAATTGCCGGACTCGTTCAGAAGGCTGCCGTTGCCCAAGATTTTCAACGCACCTCGAGCACTAACGATGTTACTTAGACCTGTATTTCCTGTTGTAGCCCTCCATTGTAGTTACCTCTATGATTACATACCACATCAGCTCCTACCCCATAACATAACATCGTAAACCTTTAGATTAACGGCTATGAGAGATATATTAGTCTAGGGTACAATATTATAATTTAGCGCCAGTTGCAGTGGCACTCTATGGTGATACCAAAGTCTCTCTGGGTCCGCTCATTGGTCTTATGCTACATAGTTAATGACCAATCGATAACACTACGTCACGTATCCTCCATAATCATAGATACAGTCGCTGTCAACACTGTAATTAAATTGAACAATTAAGCAGGTCTGCCCAAGCCCTGGGCACTTTGCGCATGCGTCATATGCTGTTATTTTGGATGTGTGCAGAAAGTCCCGAAGGTTTATTGTTACTGACCTAGATGCTATCGGACATAACTCAACCGTCGCTATGATATTGTACGAGTTATCCCAATGAATCGAGATGTTGATAAGCCACCGATTGCATGGAAATAAGCTTCAATTTATTACCTTCACGTGGCGACAAAAAAGTGGGTATCGTTTTTAAGTTGTTATGAGCCAATCCCCGGTCCTGAGACGGGAGCCGTCTAAGCAAGACTTGCCCCATACTGTGTGTTTCTACGCATAAAGAGAAGCTTAAATCTTTGAAATCTAATCTTTGAACGAATCGCGGGACAGGACTCTCCCCGTGGAGCGGTTCAAAAGCGCCCTCCTTTTTGCGCCACGACTTGGTTTTCATCCATTTATCACGAGGCCACTACATTTACCTGGCCGAGTCAAAACACACTGCCATTGTGCGTCATTGTGTTGGTAATACCTTGGACTTTCTTCTTGTTTAGTCTGAGTATTTGTTGCGCTTTATGAAACCAATTACATGGCCGGCTTAAACAACGACATGCTGAGCTGGATATTCGTTTTACAGTTACAGATGGCGTCGCTTGAAAAAGTGATTCCATTGCATCGCTGCATGACGCACCCCTCCTGGGTAATAAGCTTTGTGCCATGACCACGTCGACGTTGAAGATATGAGACTTTATAGCGATCATCGGATTCAGCGTCTGGGTCTTGTGAGGGGTTGCCGTCGATAGGGGTGCCGAGAAAAGGGACAGAAGTTTATTAACCACGCAGTTGTGAGTGATGGCAGTTGGAAACGAGTGTGCATACATTTATCGACAGCATGTGGGGGTCGCCGAACTCTGATTTCAAAGTCCCCTGTTCGGGTATGATTTCGGCAAGGGAATTCTTACCCTTTTGAATCGATCTCAATATAAATCCGACATAACCGGGAACAAATAACGGCTGGCAATATCATTTGTATTTGATAGGTCGTTACTTTTATTCTTTGATCTGATAGGTATGACTGAATCATTAACGGAGTGGTTACTTAATTTATTGTATTTAAAGACGCACTGTTAAGACAACAGGTTCTTTGGCACTGATCTAATGGGTAGGAAGTAACGTGGATGATGATGAACCTAACCTAGAATATAAGGAAACGAGAATCTCGATGCCGGCACGTAGCCTTCTTCTGACGAAGAGCACCCAATTCGGTTAGAACTTGACAAATCGAAAGCCGCCGTTGTCGAAACAAAAGACGCCAATGCGGCCGAAGTCTTGGCTTCACACGCGCTCCGTTCCACCGCACGCCCGCGGGGCACGAACTGCGGTCTACAGGCAAACTTTGAAAACACGCGCCCTTCAAGCAGCGAGTCTCCGCTTCTTTGCAAACGCCTCTCTTGTGCCGTTCGACGAGATTGCTTCCCGTGGCCCGCCCTGGTTCGGCGACCGCAAGCGCTCGCTAGGACTCAACTTTGTCGAAGTGCTAACAAGTGTCTGCAAGTCTCGCGCTGCGGCGATGAAGACGTCGTTGACCACACGCCTGGCTGACACGGCGTCGTTAATCTATGACGCGGCCGAGTGGCGTCGGAAAGTTGGTAGGTGGAGGCGTCGCGTTCGGTTTGCCGATGGCTGTCCTGGGGCGGGGGTGAGCTAGGAGCGACGCAAGGAGTGAAAGACATGGTTAGTTTTTAGGGCTCCGAGTGGCGGTGAGTGCTCTCGAGATGGCACTGAATTCAAACGATGCGATGTTATTTCCATATCGAAACGACGTCGACGCACGACCCACTGGAATCTGAAATCAATGCGCAAATTTGTATTATATTTTCATAAAGAAATTCTGAATAAAAATATAATAAGTTTTTGTGTGTGTCTAAAAGAGAATGGCAGTACGAAAATATTGTAATATATTGTATATAAAAATATAAAAATGTAGGTACGTCAAAAAGTCGTAAGAATACAAATTGGGAGATATCTGAAATACTTTTCCTTGGATGTGATATAAGCATGCCAACTTCTCGTGGGTTCTTACATATTTTATGAAATTTCCCGCAGCGCTGTACGGAGATAGCCGGGCAGAGAAAGCGCTTCTCAACTGCTATCTACATATTTTGATTCAAATTGTTTGCTCAAACCAGTTCCATACGTAATAATA
Source organism: Protonemura montana (assembly GCA_947568835.1). Lineage (NCBI taxonomy): Eukaryota > Metazoa > Arthropoda > Insecta > Plecoptera > Nemouridae > Protonemura > Protonemura montana. The sequence goes on along the minus strand of OX387603.1, from coordinate 25,972,446 downwards.
TGTGAGGCGACGGCGGAAAGAGAACGACTCTGTCACGGCCGCAAGATTCCAAGATGGCGGGGCGGAAAAGTTGGCCTCGGCAAATGTCCCACGGCCTTCCGTAAATGATGGCACGTTTGCAAACAAAACAAGAGAAAATCTAGCTACAAGAATTTTACATCGGGGAGGCCGGGAGAGCCTCGAGGCATTAAATTAGCATTTCTGTGCACAAAGCCGGATGGATGCGCAATATACGTTGGGTTCGGCCCGCGGCCGCCGCACGCGCCTATGTAGTTTCGCGACCCGCCACTAGAGGCGCGCTGCAGATAGCAGAACAACTCGATGCTGTGGGTGGTAGGATCTCAGAAAGGGGGTTTGGGGGGGGGGGGGGTAAAAACTTGAGATTTTTACTAGCGGAGACGAGGCGAATTTTATTATTATTATTGTGCTTCATCCTTGTGCGCGTGTCGTACGAAGGACCGGCGTCGTGGCATCTGTTTAGGAGAAAGTATGTTTGCCATTTGTTTTTCTTTTTCTGTCTGGAGATTGAAATGAAAACGGAAAATCAGTTACTTGGAAGTGCTTTCTGCCATTCTCGTGTTTCATGCGACGTCGCGCGTCTGTCGGGGAGTGGAGTCGTTTGTCGAGAGATATTGTTATCGCCCGGAAAGCATTCAAAGGTCGGCCATCTTTGTTCGTGGCCCTGCTGGCGTTCAGACCAATGACCTCGCGTTAAGCGACAGTTTGGCGTGTTGAATACATCGGGGTCACCGGGGTTAAGCAACACTGCGCTTGGTCAGGTATTGGATGGGTGACCATCATACACATGACCAGTTCTGTTTGGGAGAGAGGTTGGAGGAATGGAAGTTAAGCAACACTGCGCTGGGTTAGGTAATGGATGGGTGGCCATCATACACATGACCAGTTCTGTTCGGGAGAGAGGTTGGAGGGATGAAAGTTAAGCAACACTGTGCTGAGTCAGGTATTGGATGGGTGACCATCATACACATGACCAGTTCTGTTCGGGAGAGAGGTTGGAGGGATGAAAGTTAAGCAACACTGCGCTGAGTCAGGCATTGGATGGGTGACCATCATACACATGACCAGTTCTGTTCGGGAGAGAGGTTGGAGGGATGAAAGTTAAGCAACACTGTGCTGAGTCAGGTATTGGATGGGTGACCATCATACACATGACCAGTTCTGTTCGGGAGAGAGGTTGGAGGGATGAAAGTTAAGCAACACTGCGCTGAGTCAGGCATTGGATGGGTGACCACTGAACTGTTTGGCGTGTTGAAAACACCGATTCTCGTTAGATCACCGAAGTTAAGCAACACTGCGCTGACTCAGGTATTGGATGGGTGACCACTGAACGGTTTGGCGTGTTGGAAACACCGGGTCACTGGGGTTAAGTAACACTGTGCTTGGCTAGGTATTGGATGGGTGACCATTCAACCAATGACCAGCTCTGTTCGAAGGAGCGGTTGGACGGATTGAAGTTACAACAACTTCACTCGCCTTGCTTATCAGCCTCTAAACAACATGGCTTGAAGTTCTGTTGTTCGAGTTATAACGTCCTTCAGAAGGGACTTTAAACCAACGATCCTCTTTGTGCTTTTGGCCCCGGACACAATATCCTCCTTTCTATGCCCACCGAATGGTTTGTCGTGTTGGAAACACCGGTTCTCGTTAGATCACCGAAGTTAAGCAACACTGCGCTGGGTCAGGAATTGGATGGGTGACCATCATACACATGACTAGTTCTGTTCGGGAGAGAGGTTGGAGGGATGAAAGTTAGTACAGCAACTTCATTCGCCTTGCTTATCAACCTTCGCCTTGCATGGATTTGTGGGGGAATCCTGTTGTTCGAGTTGTACCGTCCTTCGGAAGGGACATTAAGCCGGTGGTCCCCTTGGTCTTTGACAGGAGTAGGCTACGTTCTGACACCGGGTTTCCCCTTTTCCCTTTTATGCTAGGTTAGGTTCATCATAATCCTCATCATCATCCACTCATTCACCGACGCCATTAGACCAGTGCTGCAGGGTCGTCCTGCTCGGGGGCGATATTGCGCTTCTTTGCGAGTTGCGAGCTGGAGGCAAAGAGACGGGATGAAAACAAACGTACAATCATTCAAGTAGCTAGCACTGGGATCGCTCGCCCACGCATGGCAGTTGTCATCAACGCCTTCACATGTTTCCAGCTTTCTTTGAACTAAATTCCACGGCCAGGTGGGTGACGAGCAATTTGATAACGCAGAGCCCATAATTTCCGGCAACACATTGATTTTACACTCATATTGCACGGATTTTATTGCCGACGCCGACGCCGACGCCGACGCTTTTAAAAGAACGACGTTGTAGACTGACAGTTTCACACGGGAAATGAAACGTGCTCCACATTTTTAGTTTGCAAGTTCTTCGTCCTTCAGTATAGCAAGGAATTTGGGAAGTTTGGTAACTTTTTACTTTGTATTGGGAAGTTATTTTTGAGAGGGTCAAAGTCTTCAGAATAAAACAAAGTCATTTGGAACTTCTATAAACATATATTTTTTTTAAACTCTTGTGTTTAATTTTCTTGAGGTTAATTTGGGTAATGCAAGGAACGCATGTCACACGCACATCGTTTTGAAGTCACAAACTGTTCCTCCAAGTGGCCGTCGACACTGACAACTGCCAAAGAAGCCGACAAAAACACCGCCAACTCGAACGCGTAGCGTCCGAGCTCAGAGCACCCTTCATGAGCGACTTCCCAAGTTCAGATTCAACCCAACTTTCCTCCACTCATCGCGTGCCTCAAGCTTCCTGTCGCACGCCACCAGACGGCGCGCAAGACAAACATTTCCCGGGTCTTGCGAAACGCCCTCCCGTCGTCGAATGCCTCCCGGGGGAGCGCGTCGGCCTTGAGCCGGGCCGTCATCCGAAGCCTCATTAGACCCGCCAAAACCGCGTCTTATGTATTGTGTTGCCTTATCTTCGCCTCTGTTTACCAGAGACTCTAGTTCCGTGATGAATTATCGTCATGTACCCGTCTATCGCCATCCCCCGAGCCGCCCCCGCCTCTCCCTCAGCAGCTTGCTCATGAATAATGGATGAAATTTTATACCCGTCTTCTTAAACTTTATTTTGCATCCGAGGCGCCGTGGCCCAGCCTTGTTGAGTTCGGCCGGGCCCGACTCTGGCGCATTCTGCAGGAATCGTCTCTCATTGCGTCCTCGATTATTATTATTTGTGGTGTTTAACGACGTACTGTTTTGACAACTGGCCATGCGGCACTGGTCGAATGGCGTCGGTGAATGAGTGGATGATGATGAGGATGATGCTGAACCTAACCTAGCCTAGAAGGAAGGAGGGGAAACCCGGTGCCGGCACGTAGCCTACTCCTGTCAAAGACCAAGGGGACACCGGCTTAACGTCCCTTCCGAAGGACGGTACAACGCGAAAAACCTAATTCCTCCACAAATCCATGCTGTCGAGAGGTTGATAAGCAAGACAAAAGAAGTTGCTGTACTAACTTTCATCCCTCCAACCTCTCTCCTGGACAGAACTGATCATGTTTATGATGGTCACCCATCCAATACCTGATCCAGCGCATTGTTGCTTAACTTCGGTGATCTAACGAGAACCGGTGTTCCCAACACGCCAAACCGTTCGTTTATGCTATATCGATGAAAGCACCAGCTCATGACGCGTTCTGCATTCACTGCCCCCTTCAGACGCCCACCACTAGTCGACCTGCAAATATTTTGATTAAAACCACACAAAAACAGTCGGACAAGCTCCGTCATTTCATTTATAACGGTGTCACGTCACCCGTTCATAAATGATTCCGCAGCGCTCCGCCAGGCGCGCGTCAGAGCGCACGCTGCCCCTTGTGGTGGTGGTCGCAATTACACGCGTGCAAAGTTTATTAAAACGTGACGCGCGCGAGGCTCGATTTGCGCGATGTTTATTCATATTATTGTACGATTTTATGCTTTTTATTTGGCAGCAACAAATGACTTGATTTAAATAAAAGCGCTCGACCGCAATGAATCATCGAGTCCACCCCGTCGTGCAATCAAAGCGTGTGTCACCGACGAGGCCGTGTATAACTAGTCGCCGCTGTTCATTGAAACGTGTCGACCCGTTTCATACAGCCTCCCGCCGAACGCAGCCCGCAACGCGCGCGCTAATTCTACGCGTGTACGAGCGTCAGAATGTAATTACGATGCGAGATCAAACGGTAAAGTGTCACATAAAACCGCGCGAGGCCATGTTCAGTCAGGGTGGGGTTGGGGGGTTGGGGGGGACCTCACCCATCCCACCGCGTGACGTTACGGAGTGACATGTGTACGGCTGTTTGTGCTCCATGTCGACCCTACAGCGCGGCGCCTCCACGGCTCCGTTATGATTCTCACCACACTTGATCTACTTTGCCATTACTCTGACCTCTGTTGTTAATCTAAACAATAATTTGAAGTGAAAAAACGCTACTTTACATCAGTACCGCTGTCCGTGGCTGGACATCGAATAGCAGGACATTTTTTTTGGGTTTATTTAAACTCGCAAATCGCTTGTGCAGGGAATTTTTTTTCACAAAAACGTATGAATTGAGAGACATATTTACCTCGATGTGAATTGATGAAAGGCATCATCGCCTAAAGGGTTGCCAATACGGCAGCCTCCCTTCGGCCCTTAGGCCATAGTGTCCCACGTACATGACAACCCCCTCCCACCCAATACGTCAACATAGACGGTACTTAATAAAATACCAACCACGCATGTATCACACACTGGCGTCGTGACACCGGTCTGCCAATTACTCAGCGCACGGCGTCGACCGTCTGTCAAAAGCCGACGTCGGTCCCGGCTCACATCTAGCCCCCCCCCTCCCTCCCCCCAACCCACCGCCACCCATCACGCAATCCCACGAGAGCGTAATTTAACCGAAATTACGCGCCAGTCGCTCGGCATACACGGTCTTGTGTATCAAAATCTCCGGCTAGCTCGACGCGGCGTTCAAAGTCTGCACTAATCCACGACGCCGACGCCGACGCCGATGCCGAGGGGAGTGCCGCCGCGACGCTAAGCCGTCGTCAAAGGATGCAATCAACATCGTCTCTGTGCTGCTGGTAATTAGGTGATTACAATGACTCGGTAGTGATGAGCGGTGAGGAGGGGGGATCGGTAATGTTGGACCCCACCACGCGCTGTTTTGACGCGTAGTTGTGAATCGCCCCCCCCCCCCCTCCCTGAACGGGTTGCAGATCGCACCCACGTGTTTTTTTTTGCCCTGGTGGCTTATGTTGTGCCTGCCTTCGGTCATAGGTACGATAGACATGAGGATGAAACACACTTCTATGAGGATGCTGCCGAGAGACATATCATTAATTATTGCAGGCATTCCCTCCAATTAGTTGGCGCTAATAGGCGCCTGATAATGAGCGATCAAGTCGAGTTCGACGTCCCCTTGAATCACAATCAGCGAACGCCGCCGTCAATTATCGACAGGGCAAACATCAAAGCAGATTAATTATTGGTAATGGCGTATTTAATTAGGGAATAATAAACATTTATGATAATGGCGTCGTGATGTGGATTGCGAGGCGACGCGAGACTCGGATCGGGATGCGACGCCGACGTCGGTGCAGGTGCACGGACGTCGATTACCGAAGATTTCCCTGGACGCCGTCGTCGACGCGCGGCAGGACGCCGATCTGCATTATTGAGTGGTCGTAATTAGCGCGATGGACGAGGATGTTTGCCCGACGGCGAAAATGTCGTTTTTTTTTTCCTGTGTGTTTGCGCTGCACGGTTTCAATTTGTAAATTGATTCGATCATCGGAGACTGCACATGTCAAACAAGTTTGAATTTTTAATCGCGGTAATAATTGGAGCTTCCTCCCCCCACGGGGCCGTGGAATAGTGAGCCATCTGGCCGCCCACGAAGCTGGCCGTGGAGGAACAATTTACCCATGTGTGAGAAACAGCAGCCGGGCGCCAGGAACAAATAGAAGACATGGACAGCAGCTCGGTGCAATTAGTGAGTACACACGGGTGGAGCAGTACAATAAATGTACTGGAATACAGCGTTTTCCACGGGAAAAAAAAGATAACTTGTGGCCAGGCGCGCTCGAAGCGGTCGTGAGCCGAATGGAACCGAAGTACAAATCGGAAATAGAGCTATGAAAAGAAAGGTTCGTATTTTTTTTTTTTTTCAAATAGCGACCTCCGGGGCTTGTATACCAGCAATCTGCACCCTAACAACGGAACGGCGCCGATATCGTCGGGCTGGTGGGTCGCTGACAATGATCCACACACCGAACCGGTAAACCCCGATATGTCGGCGTCGTCGGCGTCGTGGTCGGCATGTTTGTGCCGGGCCTCGAAGGTAGGGACGCCGACGGCCGACGGCCGACAGATTGCAAGGTACAATGGCATGTCGCTGATACCGACCGACCGAACGAACGAACGAGCGAATTGTCCCATGAGAGATAGCAATATCGGCGTGACGTACTGAGCGCACTAACCCACTTGTTAGCTCAATAAATCGGAAAGAGATATTGGAATAATAACCGTGTGTGCTTTGTGGACATGGTCGTAATTCAGTTGACGCTAGGAAACATTACCGCCGAGGCTGAATGCAGTGTGTGTGATTGGACATAGACTAACACGGCGCATGAGCGTTGTTTGGGATATAATATCGCGCGGTGTTTGTTTGGAAAACTGTACTAATTGTGCTGTGCCAATGGCACCGCAAAAGAGTAATTGTGTTTGGACAGCACATGCTAATCATAATTAGCCATTTTATCAGCAATATGTGTTGTGCTTTTCGTTGTTTCGGGCGCCAGCGCTGAACGGTCGACAATGTAAAAAACTAGGTCGTTTTGTTTGCTGGAACTGCCTGGCTCGCGGCTCACACATGGTTTTCTACGAGCACCATGAGAACTCCGGTACGGCTTGCTCGTGTCGCCATACGCACTGCACGCAATTGTTTGCCGATGAACGATGCAATGCGTTTCTACGGTGTGGGATGAAACCCCATTATTATTATTATTTGTGATGTTTAACGACGTACTGTTTTGACATCTGGCCATGCGGCACTGGTCTAATGGCGTTGGTGAATCAGTGGATGATGGTGAGGGTGATTATGAACCTAACCTAGTCTAGAAGGGAGGAGGGGAAACCCGGTGCCGGCACGTAGCCTACTCCAGTCGAAGAGCACCAAGGGGACCACCAGCTTAACGTCCCTTTCGAAAGACGGTACAATTCGAACAGCAGGATTCCTCCACAAATTCATGCTGTCGAGAGGTTGATAAGCATGGCGAATGAAGTTGCTGTACTAACTTTCATCCCTCCAACCTCTCTCCCGAACAGAACTGGTCATGTGTATGATGGTCACCCATTCAATACCTGACCCAGCGCAGTGTTGCTTAACTTCGGTAATCTAACGAGAACCGGTGTTTCCAACACGACGAACCGTTCGGTTATATGAAACTACATTCTGGAGATGTATGAAAGTTATCGCGCAGCTCATGCGAAAAAACGGTGAAATCTCGAACGGAAATATCTCGAGTACGTACTGAAGTAAAAGATTGAAACGCAATCCGGCGCGAATAACGGGCATGAAACAATTCTGCAGCAAGTATGCATCATGGATCGCGTTATTACTGCGCGTCGGGCATTGAAAAGATCAGCTTTATGTATGGGAGTACCCATAAAGGTACGCTCAAGATCGTCATGTATTATACGAGATGCTTCAGATTCCGATCCATATCTCCACAGCGTAGTCGTGAGTTCATTTCTACAACTGCACATTCACCCCAAACGCCCACCTCCTTGCACTCTTTTCTCCCCGGCGAACCCTTGACTCTCGGCGGCGACCTCGAGGGCGGCGAGCTCGTTATCTCCGCGTCGGTCGATGGGCTTACTCCCCACCTGCTCGCAGTTCCATGACCGAACGGTTTGGCGTGTTGGTAACACAGGTTCTCGTGAGATCACCGAAGGTAAGTTACACTGCGCTGGGTCAGGTATTGGATAGGAGACCATCATACATATGTCCAGTTCTGTTCGGGAGAGAGGTTGGAGGGATGAAAGTTAGTACATCAACTTCACTCGCCTTGCTTATCAACCTCTCGACAGCATGGATTTGTAGAGGAAAACTGTTGTTTGCGTTGTACCGTCCTTCGGAAGGGACGTTAAGCCGGTGGACCCCTTGGTGCTCTTCGACAAAAGTAGGCTACAGGCCGGCACCGGGTTTCCCCTCCTCCCTTCTAGGCTAGGTTAGGTTCATCATCATCCTCATCATCATCCACTCATTCACCGACGCCATTAGACCAGTACCGCACGGCCATATGTCAAAACAGTGCGTCGTTAAACACCACAAATAAATCAATCAGAAGATCTACGCTGCAAGACGCATGTGGTATAGCTGGTCCGGTCTACAGCAATAGCTTTGAAAGAAAACCTCCCTCAAGGAATGCAATTACTGGGAATTCCTCCCTCGCCCAAGTCGGACAACGCCACCTCTGGACGCGACTCGCTTGCACACCGACTGTTTTGAACGCGGCGGTCGATCCAATATCTACGTTTTTCTGTTGTTGTTTTCGAAATCCGGTTGCGACACTTTGTCCACAGGTGCCAATTTTCTCCCTGCGCAAAAGTGTCCCACGCGGCTCGCCATGTACGTTCGACGATCTCCATATGAAGCCGGCAGACAGCTTCGACGGGTACACCCTAGGGGACGTCGATAGTATTCACTTTGAAAACTCCCGGTGCGCTCAAAGCAAACTCACCTCTCTGTCTCTTCCTGTCCTTCTCTAAGTATAAGTTTTATTTAGTTATCCAGTGAATCCCGTCGCATCCAGTGTAGACGGCGTGTAGCTTGGATATCCGGAGGACGGCGTCGCACTCGACCTGTTTCCCAGATATCCTGGCCGTTGAGCCGTCAGGTCGGCGCTGTGCCCGGCCACTGGGATTACCTTTTTAACTCCATTGTTTGTCTATTTGTAGCAGAGAGATTTAGATTGTTGACCACAAACGAGATCCCCACTCTCCATTTGTCGCACAAAGAGCTGGACCTCGCCGGACAGTCGCGCGCGATAACGGGGGACACGACGCGAACACGACTGGAAGTTCACTGAAAGTCGATGTGCCTCAGACCAAACGGTCTCGTAGTCAAGTTTAAATTAGAAGATGTTAAGCAACATAGGGTGTGATCAGAACTTGGATGTAGGATAAACACCACGTGCCGTTGGTAACTATTCTGAACTTACTGAACTTGATACTAAACGGTTTGGCGTCTTGGAAACCCCGGGTTTTAATGAGATAATTGAAGTTAAGCAAAGCTGCTTTGGGTCAGGTATTAGATGGATGACCACCGAAAGGTTTGGCGAGCTGGAGATCGCCGAGTTTAGCAACATCAAACGTGGTCAGCACTTGAATGGTGACCATCATCCACACGACCAGTCCTATTCACGAGGTTATTTATAAATATTGAAAAACAATAGCTATCAATCTCTCGACTTAAATCGATAATTTCGATTCAAGTGCACTTTATATTGTTTTCGGACGCGTCTGACAAAGTGTGACTGCAGGAATTAAGCTGGCGTTCACTGGAATTCATACCGACGCCCCAACGAAACGGCGACAAACCTTCGCCGCTATCGCCACAACGCGAGTGTACGCGCGACGACGACGTCATAATTGTAATGGAAGCGGATCGTGGAATTAGGTTTTCCGCGACATTTCCAATTGTTCGTCGCGCAGCGCGCTCTGGCGTCGGCGTCGCGACGCAAAGAGCGTCGACCGCCGTCGAGCGTAATGGGACTTTGAATAAAACATATGCCGCGGCCCTCCACGTGCAACGGATACTGTGCGCCGTGGCCACACGCTAGTTGCCGGCCCCGCCGCTAGCAGCGCTGCGAACTTGATGGGACCGCAAAAGTAATAACTTGCATCGAACTTTGTGATGTAGTTGGCAAACTATTCATAGAATTTCGCGTTTAATGTGTTATTACATTACGCTGCAGCTCTACGCGAGATACAATTCATGGGCCGATGTGCTCGCCAACATTTCCTGGCGATCATTTCCGCCACGGTCCCTCGACGCTCAGTCACGCGGACGTCGTCTAGGCGGCGGTGCAAGAGGAATCGTCGGGCGAATTATTCCCGCCCCAGGTATGCCAACTATCCAGTCGGCCGTGGTCCCAGCTTCGAGTTTAAAACAACTCGTTGCGGGCGCTGGCAGTTGTTCACAGATTGTTCGTTGAGTCGGAAGGCTGAGATTTCAACCACGTGCAAGTAACAAGTATCTATCTGCTAGCAGAGGGGGAGGGGGGGCGGGAGGGGCGTTGCAATCATTGTTTATCGGCAGCGTCATAATCATCCCATCAGATCTCTCTCTCACTCGCAATTTTCCCACTCTATTTCCTCTGCCATTGCTGCTGGAATTTTCTTTTCTTCTCAAATTGCTTTCCCCTTTATTTTTATTTGCGTATAAAGACGCACGTATCTCCACTGTACAACAAAGCGCGCTAATACATATTTATAGGATCGCCGTCAACAGGCTCCCTAGACCCCCCCCCCTCCCCCCCCCCCCTCCGCGTCGCAACCCACCACCACTGTTTACCAAAAACTCCCCTTCGCGTGAGATGGCCTCATTTTCTTTTATCTTCTGTCACTCCGTTGGTCGTCCGTCCTCCTTATCGCCACCCTCCGACGTGCCCGTCGTCGCTGACGGTTCTCGAACGACTTGGCGATAAGACGGCGTCGACGTCATGACGGAATGGACCGACGCGGTCCATGATGCTGCGTGTAGATTGCAAGAAGCTAGCACCGAACGGTTTGACGTGTCGGGAAACACTGGTTCTCGTGAGATCACCGAGGTTAAGCAACATTGTGCTGGCTCAGGTATTGGATGGGTGACCATCATACACATGACCAGTTCTGTTCAGGAGAGAGGTTGGAGGGATGAAAGTTAGTACAGCAACTTCATTCGCCTTGCTTATCAACCTCTCGACAGCATGGATTTGTGGAGGAATCCTGTTGTTCGCGTTGCGCCGTCCTTCGGAAGGGACGTTAAGCCGGTGGTCCCCTTGGTGCTCTTCGATAGGAGTAGGCTACGTGCCAGTAACGGGTTTCTCCTCCTCCCTTCTAGGCTAGGTTAGGTTCATAATCACTCTCATCATCATCCACGTATACACCGACGCCATTAGACCAGTGCCGCATGGCCAGATGTCAAAACAGTGCGTCGTTAAACACCACAAATCAATTTAAAAGATGGCGTGCCGATAGCAAGGCACGGCTCGTTGGAAACGAGTCTAGCGGTTATCACCAAGGCAGTGTTTTATTAAAATCTGAAGCAATTGTTTTCCGGGAGGCAAAGTACTCGTGAGTCATGGATATCATTCAGAAGACCGTGTCCAAGCGTTTTTCCGTCTTGCAAGAATTTATTCGTCTCAAGATTAGCAATTCTCCCCGCAGCTCGTCCGACCCATTTCCGACATTCCGACACATCCGTTCGCCACGTGTGCGACCAGCCCTTCCGGCCGCGATAGCGTCGCGACGCTGGCTTCTTGCCGCGACGCCGAGTCGATGACGATGTCGTCGTCCAGATGATTGATCGCCGCTCCCCTTCCCACTCCCCTCCTCCTCTTACCCCTCCCTGGACGGCTTCTTGTAATGAAGGTCTCCGGGATAAGTCGTCGTCGTTGTCGTCGTCTTCGTGCTTCGATGTCAACAATACATTCCATCAATCAAAGAGGTTACGACGAACCCTGCCATGGGCAGCCGGTGACACGTGAAGCGTTGCCGAAAGAAACAGGGAAATAAACGCAAGAAATTGACGGAGATAATTTTGAACAAATCTCTTCGTGTGAGGAAGACACTTTTTCACGCTCGGGAAATATCGGGTCTTGGAAGAATGTTGATTCGGAACCCGACGCCTCCACCAGTCGGGGTCACCCCTCACTAACGCCAAACCTGGTTTTAGTTGGATTCACTTCTGAAGAATGGGAAGCATCGGTGTTGTTGCTAGGTTACAGATACATTGCAAAAGGCTACCACAGATAAAGCTTGCACAGATATTCCATCCTTATGAGGCAAAGACTACCACAGATAAAGCTTGCACAGATATTCCATCCTTATGAGGCAAAGACTACCACAGATAAAGCTTGCACAGATATTCCATCCTTATGAGGCAAAGACTACCACAGATAAAGCTTGCACAGATATTCCATCCTTATGAGGCAAAGACTACCACAGATAAAGCTTGCACAGATATTCCATCCTTATGGGGGAAAGACTACCACAGATAAAGCTTGCACAGATATTTCATCCTTATGAGGCAAAGACTACCACAGATAAAGCTTGCACAGATATTCCATCCTTATGGGGGAAAGACTACCACAGATAAAGCTTGCACAGATATTCCATCCTTATGAGGCAAAGACTACCACAGATAAAGCTTGCACAGATATTCCATCCTTATGAGGCAAAGACTACCACAGATAAAGCTTGCACAGATATTCCATCCTTATGAGGCAAAGACTACCACAGACAAAGCTTGCACAGATATTCCATCCTTATGAGGCAAAGACTACCACAGATAAAGCTTGCACAGATATTCCATCCTTATGAGGCAAAGACTACCACAGACAAAGCTTGCACAGATATTCCATCCTTATGAGGCAAAGACTACCACAGGTAAAGCTTGCACAGATATTCCATCCTTATGAGGCAAAGACTACCACAGGTAAGGCTTGCACAGATATTCCATCCTTATGAGGCAAAGACTTACACAGATAAAGCTTGCACAGATATTCCATCCTTATGGGGCTAAGACTACCACAGACAAAGCTTGCACAGATCTTCCATCCTTACGAGGCAAAGACTGCTACAGATAAAAAAGGATGGATCATACGTCATAGATATTTATTTTCAACAATATTCAGCCCTAAGTACATGCAATGTCGGCCATTGCTTTTAAAAACCTCCGTGAATTGGTGAGGCAAGCGCTAGTTGTAGCTTATGTTCGGACGAACTCGCCAAACGAATAGGACGCACTTCGTACGTCGCTGCGTCAGCGTTGACGTCAGCGTCGGCTCATCAATCAACGCCAAGCCTCGACGCCGGGTCTCCAGTTACCAAGACGTCCACCGCCGACTTGATACTCCCTGCGACGCGCACGCAAATTCGGCGATCGTCATTCGCCATGCGCGGCGGTGTTGAGCGAGCGTAGCGACAGCGTGCAACTCAACTTTGGCCTTCCGCTGTTGAGTCACAAACAATGCTTCCGGCAAAATCTGCAAATAAATTTTCATTTTTGGATATTCCGCGACCCTGCTTTACAAAAAGGCGGGCTTCGAACGATTTCGAAACTTCGGAATCGATAACCAAGGTCAATGGATACCACTGCACACTGGATATCGGCTAACACATTATTGCTATTTTTAAAACCCCGCTTTGTGGATACGAATTGAGTTTCCGGGTGAAACGATTTTCAACGGGACAGAAATCATCACGGGAATATTTGTAATGAACACACAAAGCTCGCCGCTGAACGTGATTGCTTGCGGCTTTCCCTAGTAAATAGTTTGCTGTAATATCGGGCAGTTTAATAGCATTTTAATATGATTGATTGATTGATTTGTGGTGTTGAGTGAACACTGTTTTGACGTCTGGCCCTGCGGCACTGGTCTAATGGCGTCGGTGAATGAGTGGATGATGATGAGGATGATGATAAACAACCTAGCCTAGAAGAGAGGAGGGGAAACCCGGTTCTGGCACGTAGCCTACTCCTGTCGAAGAGCACCAAGGGGATCACCGGCTTAAAGTCCCTTCCGAAGGACGGTACAACGCGAACAACAGGATTTCTCCACAAATTTATACTGTCGAGAGGTTGATAAGCAAGGCGAATGAAGTTGCTGTACTAACTTTCATCCCTCCAAACTCTCTCCCGAACAGAACTGGTCATGTGGATGATGGTCACCCATTCAATACCTGACTCAGCGCAGTGTTGCTTAACTTTCATCCCTTCAACCTCTCTCCCGAACAGAACTGGTCATGTGTATAATGGTCACCCATTCAATACCTGACTCAGCGCAGTGTTGCTTAACTTTCATCCCTCCAACCTCTCTCCCGAACAGAACTGGTCATGTGTATGATGGTCACCCATCCAATACCCGACCCAGCGCAGTGTCAAGCTTAACTTCGGTGATCTCACGAGAACCGGTGTTTCCAACACGACAAACCGTTCGGATTTTAAATGTTTGGTTGGATGAACAAACTCAATACCGAACGATTTCGACGTTTTGCGTTATGAACTTCGACGTGATTAGGGGCTGTGTCTGTGAGTCGTTGTAAATCGACCCCCTTACCCCCCCCCCCCCCCCCCCCCTGGATCCTTGGTCGGAGAACGTGAATTCCTCGCCTCCAATCGCTCGTCCTTGACGCGCACCTAACATGACGGCCAAGTAATTAGCAGGAGCGCCGGACAGGAACATTCCTGACAGAGATTCCAGATTTCTGTCCGCTCGTAGGTACATCCTGATTCCTGCTGGGAAGTCCTGGCTGCAGGAGATGCATTCGGTGATGTGGCATAGTTGGTAACACTCCGTTCAAAACTTTCAACTTTGTCCACGATTAGCAGACACGGGATTCTACTCTCACTTTCAAAATATGCATCAAAACATTTTCTTGTTGTCTGTTTTGAGACATAATTCAAGGTGCATCTTTTCCAAAAAATACATTTTTCTTGATGGCAAGATGTATTTACGTTCATTTATGCAACTTTCTGCGTGATAAATGGACTCACAAACAATCATGATGTTGAAATATGATTGGGGTAATTTCCCTGTGCCTTGACTCAGATTAAAGGGCTAAAACTTAAATGTTGCCTTTTTTGTTTCCTAGTAATGAAATATCGCTAAAAATCCTAAGTTGACTCTACCCCAAGCAAATAAAATAAAAGTTGGGCGCTCTAGGCTTGGGTGCATTTAAAACACATAGCCCCTAAGAATAAGAAATGGGCATTTTTCGACACCTAGCCCCATAGCAAATTTGACTGCTTGGAAGAAATATACATTCACAGAACAACATTCAATGATCATGTAACCGTGCACAGAAAATGAACACGTTTTGATCAGAAACCATCCAAAACAAAGTCCTGTGCCATTTTCGCGTTGGTGGAGGAGCCACATGCGCTCCGACTAAAATCTCAAATGATGTTTTAGAAACTCCAGAGCCCGCTAGACCCACATTGGTACCAGGGTCTAGACCTAGCACAAATCCACACAAACAAAAACATTTGAAAAGCTAACGACCTCTTAAAAGTGCGTCACCTCTGTGCGTGAGACATGTTTCAGGCCGGCATTAGAAGCTGGATCACGCCGTGTCTTAATTGCAAGCATTACATTAATATCTGCAGACGACTTCAGGTCTAGGTCTTAAGAGGTAGGTAATCTCCTTGGCGGGCATCGATCATGCCCAGGCCAACCCTGGGGACGGAAAAAGCCTGGCGCTTGCTTCGCGTGTAAGTCTAATTAATTTAGAGCTTGGTCGCTGTAAATCGCCCCACCCTCCCTTCCCCCACCCACCGCCGCCCTCCTTCAACCCTTGGAACCCAACCACCCGAGAGCGACTCACTTGAATTAATAAGCGTCGACTTACGCGGTCGAAAAGATTTGTCCTCTTGAAGATTTTCAAACGCTCCCCCCCGCGGGGGGGGGGAAGCCAAAATATGGACGGCTCTTTAAAAGTCGGAATCAAATTAGTCTTAAATAAATCCTGGAGACGATTAAAAAGAAGTTTGGGTCGGCCAATAATTGAGATTAAGAGAGTTCGTAATTGCTTAACGTATCTCAGCCCCGCTGCGGAGCTCAAGTCGTTCTCCAACAGCAATTAGAACGGATTTGAATACAAACAAAACCCTGTTTGTCGTTCGCATTCAAATTGGGTTTGTTTTCGAAATCAGCGAGAAATTTGATTAGTTTTTTGTTTTTTGGTGGAAATCAAGCCGAAACAAAGGACGCGCGCTAAACTTGCGCGAGCACTCGACGGATGTTGGACAATGTCGAAGCTTTAACACCC